>CP085833.1:2610026-3915039 GCA_020809705.1 Calonectria ilicicola | reverse complement strand
CAAGACGCAGGCCAACCACAGAAGCCATCTGCCGTAATACGGTTTCAATGTAAACCCGATCATGGTCCACGCACGCCAATGGTATGTACTTTTTTTTCTTCTTATTGTTTTCAACTGCATCAACAAACTAACACACGCCCCCTGAAAGAAAAAAAAAAAAAGAAGATTGACACGGTGCGGTGTCCAACCTGGCAACTTGCAGCTGAGCAAGTTCTAGGTCCAATCCAATATGCAGTAGCTCACCCCTTGTCCCGAGATACCCGTGTACGTTTACTTCTTTCATTTTGGGTGCGATACATAGCTCTATGTACGGAGAGTTGGCATTCGTCGTGGGACCTGGCTGTACCCATGTCTCTCATCTTCAGCCCAGCCAAGTTCGAGCAGGGCTCAGTTCGTCCCTCCCATCATTTGCCACTCAGAAACTCTGTCTCTGACATCCCGGTCTCTGTCCCTCTGTTACCCGAATCCCTACCTGTCCCCCCATCCCCTCCCTTCTCTCGCTCACTTCCCTTTCCCTCCTCTCGAGCACCATGCCATATGCGCAGCATGGGTCTAATGGTGATGAGCGGATCCACCGGCCACCAAGTAGACGATCAGCTACTCCCCGCTAATGCTCGCTGTTCCTCCCGATACCGATGGCCGATTTTGCTCGCCGGCTGTCGAATAAGCTAATGCTTGCTTTTGCCGAGGAATACCAGGGAACGTGACATGGAAGGCCTGGAAGGCTATGGACGGCAATGTGATGGGAACATGATTCAAACGAGCTCGGATTGCATCTGGGTACAAGTCGGGTCCCGATGCTCTTGTTTATTGCCCCTGCGCGGTCGGCTTTAGCAATTCTCCGTCGTCTGGGTCCATAGCAGCGGCACAGAGTCGAATTTTTTTCTCTCTCTTTGTTATTGTCACTCGTTCCGAAACGAATCCCACTCGGAGAGCTCATCTCCTTCCAAATCGAAGCTTTGCGCGGCGCGAAGACGTAGCCTGTGTGTGGTATGGTCGCGCAAGCGCATTGGTACCATCATGGCCTGTGGGGTAAAGTGACAGGTTAGTTGCTAATTAGCAGCAACGTGCTTGGGAGGGGAACCGCCATTTTGCTATCCCGTCCCCCCGTCGCGTCTGTCTCACACGGATCCCACGCTCCACTATTCAAGCTCTCCTGGCGCGCGCAAGACAGCAAACTGCACCCACACTCGATATTGGCTGGCGGGCCCTGTGCCAAGCTCTCGCCGATGAGGTCACCGAAGCTTCCATGACCAGGGAAGCTAAGCTAAGCTCCATTCCTCTCGAGGACGAGGACGAGCATGAGCAGTGCTGCTGGCGTTGGGAGAAGCACTGATGGAAGCAGAGGCACGACCACCAGTTCTGCCACACCCGCCTCCACTCCCGTCGCCATGTCGCTACCCGTGGCCTTAATCGCTGTGCGAATGGGAGGTGAAATGGCGCTGGCGGTGCCCTCCAACTCTGGGCATGCCCACCCCTTCGCCCTTCGCCCTTCTCTCGCACTCGATGCTCGTTCCCCCATTCGCCCATTCGCATTTGCCCTCGTCTATCCGTCAGCCCCGACGAGGCGATGCGGCGGCGCGTTGGCGACGCCCAAGTAGCTACACACACGTCAATGTACCTCGCATTTGCTGCAATTGCTCTACCTTTTACTTGCCGGTTTGCCTCGCCCTTGCTGGATCGGGAATGCCTTCTCTGGCATGCATGGTTCGTGCGTCGCGCAGTGTTTGCTCTTTTCGTCGTGGGCACATGTGGCATCATGCACGTTGTTACTAGCTATCTCGCTGCTAGTTTTCTCGTTGGACCTCGTGGGCTAATTCATTCTGTCGGCTCTATTACACGACCGCCTATACCGGGTGTATCTGGGCCGGTTTTGGTCTCCCCCACGCGCACGATTAGCCATGGGAACCTGGTGTAGCTTTCAATTGGCACCTCGTTTTTGTCCGGTATTTGGGATGGCTCGCGCACCAAATCTACCTAGGCTTTCTTTGTTGATGAGGCAGCTCCCGCCAAAGCGCTCCAAGACGTGGACCCTTTTTTTTTTCTAATGCGAGTGCAGGATGCGTCGTCCCTGAGACAGTCCTCGGGATCATCCACAGCCTCGCTGACTTCTCCCTCCCCCATTCCCCTTCAGGACACCGGGCACTGGGAGAAAAGAGAAGTTTTTTTTTCTTGCTTAACCCTGCTCGTCTCGGTTTCCAAGTTGGCGATGTCGTGTCAAGGTGGCACATGCAATGGGCGATGCGACTTTCCATGTGCGTCCAGCCTGGCCTCGTCCCGGGGCGGCTTTCCTTTCCCCTCGTTTTGCTCATTCAAAGCGACTTACTTGATTCGCCTCTTGGTATTATGGGCCCCTCCAGGGCCCCGTCAATTGGGGCCATGGCATCCCATCCATCACGAGCCAGGGTGCGCCAGATGCTTCGCCCCCGGTCCTGGGCGGCCCCCTCTCGCTCATCTCCACACACCACCGCTTTCGCTTTGCTTGTCCCTCCGTTCCCACTGTAAGTTACGGCACGGTGCGTCCTCTGCATGGATGGTAATTAGCTACGTACCTACATTGCACGCAGCGATCGACCTGTGTGTTCCTACGACGATAGACATGCACACGATGGCCCAGGGACCGCATTGCGTCAGGCCCTAGGCCGCGCTAGCACCCTGGTAGCATTCTAGAAGCCTAATGATACCCCTTTGGTTCTGGTCTCGTTCTCGTCGACATGTACTTGCACTTCGGCCGGGATTCAGGCCCATGCTCTCTTGCTGTTCCTCGACTACACCTTGTCGCCTCACTCCAGTCAAAGTGCTCTTTGGAGCCTCACCTTTTGCTCTCTCCCCGCTGCCCCTAGGACCTGTACACGTGCACACCCCCCCTCTCACCGCACTCCCCTCATCTCATCTTGTCTACCTCCGCCTCAAGACATATATATCGACCTGGGTGGGCAAGCTCCTACCACTTGTGTCCCACTCACATTTGCACTTCCTGCTTCTTGACCATATAATACGATCCAATCCCACCTCATCTCTCCAGTCGTTGAGCTTGCAATTGCCTCTGCTTCTCACCTCCTGGTGTTGATTGCTACCCTCACTCCTCATATAAACAATTCATCATCTCTTCTAGAGCTCCTCCCCGAGCTCTATCTTGACCCCTCTCACATTGTCGCCAAGGCTTGAGTCTGTCGAGTTCCGGCGCGAGCTCGAGCAAACGACACTTTGGCTTTTGAGATGGATCCCAACTACAACATTGCCTCCGACTTTAACTACTGGCACGACGCGCCGTCCCCTCAATTTGAGCAGAAATCGCCAATCTCATACCCCCTCGAGCTTTACCAGTCTCTGCCTCTGGCCCGCTACGCAAGCTCTAGCGGTAGCTCGCAAACCTCATCATCAATGCCCGATTCACCTCACAGCCTCCAGGTCTCTACTCCTACTCTCCAAGCCGCCACTTCTCCTGCTTCGGAGTTCATGATGGGCGACTCTCACCAGCACGTCAACAATTACATGACGTCGTCACCGGTCACCAGCCCGGTCGATGATGCAGTAACCCCCAGAAGCGAAGTGTAAGTCGCATTGCTCGCATATAGCTGTCGCCTCGTCGACAAATACTAACCCTTTCTCCTTAGGACCTATCCTGGACGAGACTGGCCCGTATTCTGCCTCATGCCTGGTTGCACCGCGCGACCCTTCAGGCGATGCGCAGACTTACAGCGACACTACAAGAACACGCACGCTCCTGACTCGCTCAAGGATAGCTACCTCTGCGACTACCCAAAGTGCACCCGTTCCCGCGAGCCCTTTCACCGCCGCGACCACTTTCGGGACCACCTCCGAGAATACCACCGCGAGGACATCCAGAAGCGTGGCAATGCCGTTAACGAGGACTGGCTCGAGGGCCGCTACCTCCCCTCGACTTGGTGGCGATGCCCAAGATGTCTCGTCCGTGTATACATCTCGAAGCATGGTTTCGAGTGTCCCGGGTGTAAGACTTCCTGCGAGTCCAAGCGCAAGGAGCGACGCCGCAGATGCACATGAGATGAAAGCAGTATCGTTTCTCGACAAGACACCTTCTCTTCCATCCTGGTCGCCCGATGAGCATGGACAAGCTCGAGCCAAGGGCCAGTGTTGTGGCCGCTCAGAGTCCGATCACCAAGACATGTGGAAGAGCGGAACGGAGATGGGTGGTTCTCGCAGTACTTTGAACCGCCCTGTCCAATTGGGAGGCGTCACGCTTGAGAAACGAGGCTGCAGCAGCAGGACAGCAATGGCCAGCTATTGTGGCCACAAACACTACTTGATGCCACCTCTACACACGCGCAGGGCAGTGAGGGCATGTTAGGCGTTTTTTTCCCTTCCACTTCCTCTTCCGCTTCCACACACACCCTCTCTGTCTGTCTGCCTGCCTGCCTCACCTTCAACCCTCCATCAACTTTTGCACCCCTTGTTCGAACACACCCGGCTCTATTGAACCAACCACAGTCACAACACCTGTCTCATGTCACACAAATCACACACAACACACTTGCTTATTCCTGTTTCTTTTTGCCTTCCATGGCACCTTCTCTGCATCATCCGTCACCGCCCCGGCTTGGCTGCACTGCAGATCAGCCCGTGAGGCTGACACATTGAGAGAATTGTTCTAGAAGCGGGGGTTGGTGGCTGGGGGCTGTGCACCCTGTCAACGTCCTTCCTATCTAAGCCAGCACCTGCACCTGCACCTGCTGGGTTCCACACCACCCTCCCTCCCCCCCCGCGCCTGCGTCTCTCTTCCCTGACCGGGTCTCATTAGTTAGACATGATGGGCTTTGTCGTCATGCAGCTGAGATAACGAGAGACGAGACAATGTTTTGGCTTGTTGGTGATGAGGGTGGTTGCTGTGCATGCATCCGCGCATGCTTCTTTATCCCCTTCTAGTGTGCTCATGTTTTTTATTTTTTGAAATGTCTGGTTTACGAACCCCCTTGGGCTTTTTTTTTTTTTATTGCTGTACTTGCTTTTTTGATTTACACTGTTTTATATCATTATCATTATTGTTATTATTCCGGGCTACGCAGTCATGATGACGCTACTACACTTAGAGAAGGAAATAGACGGGGACACTGGCGTTCGGTTGTATTTTTTTTTGCTCTTGCTTGTTATACACCATATACCTTCGTTTCACAACCTGTTAATACAAAGGCGCATGGGGTATCTTGTTTTTTTTTTTTTACCTTGTACATTGAGGGGAGCACGGATGGATGTACGTTTCGGTACCTTTTCGATAGACGCTCGATACCTACAGAACTCAAGTACACAGATGATCAGATCTCACACACACACTCACACAATCAAAACCAAGCCTATGGCTGCTTTTTTGACCCTACAAAAACATGACCATTCTCGCGCGATTCCCACCCCTTTGTTGAATTTGACTTTTCGCCCTCGTTACAGGACCAAGAAAAAAAAGGTTGACCAGGGCTTGGGCAAGACACTTACAAAAAGCAACAAGGGCGGATGACTGGACTGACGTTGTACTGGCCACATCAGCTCGGGCTAGCCGCTAACAACCCAGACACGCCCAGCACTCTTTCAGCTCCAGAGATGGTATTTCTCTCCCGGCCGATCACAAAACACCCAGGGATGTCATCCCCCAGGCCCCCAATGCAACACTGCATCCGCACAGGGCAACCTGGAACTGCAAGGACGAGCGATGCATCACACCGCAATCGTAACCATTGCGCCCGTGACCTCATCACACATGCAGCCCTCATCCCTTCCATCCCTCCCCATCCCTTCCCCATCCTTTTCCACCCCCCTGCCTTCTTACGCCCTTCCATCCTTCCATGACTGTTCCATGCTGATTCCATGCTGATTCCACGCTGATTCCACGCGCCTTCGATGCGTGTTCCATCTGCAACCCCCTTTTCTGCCTACCCCTCCCCCAAATAGCACTCCTCAATGGGATCGCCCTCGTAGTCTGGCATCGCGCGGAAATCTGGCCGTCCCTCTGCCCTACGTCGTCGCCGCCACTGTCGCCTCCCCCCCTTGGTTTTGTTGCACATTTGCTGCTGATGCGCTGCACGCGGGTCCACACTGCCAGACGGCAGACTGGCTAGTCTCCCAACGAACAGCCGGGGTTGGTGGAACTTGAAATCCGTGTGTTGGAGCCTGGGCGATCGCTGGTGGGCACTGTGAG
The DNA here is from genome assembly GCA_020809705.1 of Calonectria ilicicola. Taxonomy (NCBI): domain Eukaryota; kingdom Fungi; phylum Ascomycota; class Sordariomycetes; order Hypocreales; family Nectriaceae; genus Calonectria; species Calonectria ilicicola. Next base: position 3,908,873 of record CP085833.1, on the reverse strand, counting down.
AGTTTGTCACCTCTGCCACGTCCATCTCGGTTGGGTCGGCCGTGTGTGAGACCATTTTGGGGCTGCGGGAATTTTCTGAGTAATTCGATCCCAGGGCACCGACCGGGGCTGGGCTTCTCGAAGGATTCTCCCGTAACGATGCAGGCGGCTCTGCAGCACCACTGCGAGTATCAGCCCTGGCAAGGTACAGGCGGTGGGCCGTTTGCTGCCTTGCTTCTACGCGCGCTCGCCGACTTAATTCGGTTGTGTCCCCATCAAACACAAACTTCTTCCATATCTCATCCTCGTCCCCCGATGCTTCGTCTGGGGTGCTGTTGCGCCCGGCCGTGCCGTCCTCATCCATGAGCAAATCCATGAGGTCCTGCACGTCTGGTGGCTTGGGCAGTTCCGGGTTAGAGGGGAGCATGAGGGCTTTCCTAGCGTTGGTAGACTTTTCGCTCCATCCACAGATAGAGCTAACTTTTCTTTTGGGGGGCACGGTTTCTGGCCTTGTCTCTGATATCGGGCCATCACGCTCTTGCGCCAGTTTTGACGGCCCTAGTTCGAATTGGACCAAGACCGAGTTCGACCTCCGAGATGAAACCTTTGGGCTTGCTGAAAATGCTTCTGGAAATTGCTCCGAGGTGTTTGTCTGTAGATCCCCCTCCCCTCCTGTCTCGCACTGAAGAGGTGCAGGTGGTTGTTCGTCTAAGCCATCGTGATAGTGACTGGGTCCAGGGGTGATGGACGGTGAAGGCGCATTTTCGTCATGCACATCGGAATGATTCCGTGGCTCATTGTCATTGTTGGAGTTGAGCCAAATGTCCCACACATCGTCATCTGTTGTGATATGCCTGCTTCCACGTCCGCGGAGACTGCCGATCTGGGCAACTGTGCTGCTAGTTTCATCTGGAGTTGGTGAGCGATAATCAAACAGGGCCGTGGCACGCCCTCGAGTAGGCTGGGGTTGATGGATGAATTGAGGCGAAGACTGTACAACGTATTTGGGCTGATCCCGGCGTCCACTAGTGCAACGATCAGAGGAGGAGTCAGTGTTAGATGCAGAGCTTGGGGCTTGGCGTCGATCCCAAGAGCTGCAGGACGGTGCCAGGGAGTGTCTGCCATGAAATGAGGAAACATGGGCTAAAGTTCCACCATTCGGCGAAGATAGGAAAGAAGACTGTGGCGTTGTTGACCCTTTCCTCCTAGAAGTCCATGCCTCGAAGGTGGGAAGAGGGGCGTGATAGCTGGTGGGACTTTGTATGGAGTTGTTATCATGGCTCCACTGAAAGTCTCGATCCCCGATCCTGATATTTATGCGCTTGTTGATGTTGGCCTTCTTTGCTGTATTTTCGGTTCGAGTTCTCCCTCTATGAGTACGTTGTGTCCATCCTCGGTAGTTCTGGGTCAGGTTCGAGTCGTAACCAGAGAGCAGATTGCCAGCTACGTCTCCTCGAGAAGCGAAACCAATAGATATAGGTTTTTGAAAGCCAACACCAGTCCAATCTGACTTTTCAAGAAGTCTTCGTCGTTTTGAATCAAGATCGATGTTGATAGACTCTTGCGTAGAAGGGGAATTGCTAGATTGGAGAGACGCGGCATCTCTTGTGACGGCGCGTGCGTCCCTTTGATCACCTCGTTGGCTTCGCGGCCTCTTCATGAGGTTTATAGGCTGTTGTAGAGAAGGAGATGCAAGCTTGCGGCAACCTCGAACCTGATCAGTCTTGAGGATATGGTCTGGGACAAAGGAGGCATGATGCATAGTTTTCTGTGAAGCGGACAGGTCGTGTTTGCGAGCGCGAGCCTTGGCGAAATATTGCTTCTGGCGAGCAGCATCCTCATTCCAGCCCCTGCCTCGGGAATGACGAGCAAGGGATCCTTCTGTCCAGTTCATTGCGAGTGCTGCATGTCAAGTTTGCGAAAAGGCGCCGTGTCTTGCAGCAGAATGAGAAGTGGCTGCGTTGATGGAGTGCAGGACAGCAAACATGAAACGGGAAGGTGATACCAAGACGCGCACCTGAAAATTAACAGCTGAGATTCAGCTACCGAGACCGTGTAACATGGATCTGAGAAGGGAGCTGCATCACTCAAGTATTGAATACTGTCATACAAACGACCAGTCCTGACTTTGCTTTCACTTGTCAGATACAAACGGGGCGGTCTCATTTAGATGGTGATAATACACTAAGATTCTATATTTTATGTGCACTTAATGAGTCGCTTTGAAATTAATATCAAATGCTTTCCCCCCCTCTAATTGTGTAACAGTTTTATGTTGATATTGAACTCGAAAGCGCCAGGGTTGTTCAGAACAGCTCTGATGGCACCATTTCTACCCTGAAAGTGCCATCTCACTGCCCAAATTCAGAAATAAATTAATTCACTGCACAATTATAACTATTCAAGCAGAATCAATTTCTGAAAATTGAAGCCATCATGACTTTGAACTCCTGGTCGCATCCAGTGCAACAGGCAGGCGCGGGGTTGTACAGTGTTATTATTTGTTTACCAACACCACACACTGTATGCACAGGCCAGCTAAGCTCCAGCTGATGACGGAGCTCCCTCGAAGCCAAGGTCGACAGACACATGCCACTTGGCGACAGCTTTTCCGTCCATCAAGACATCGCATTCGTTCAACCACCACTCTTTGTATACACGCTTCTTGACCTATAGCCCAACATGGCGGACGCAGAAGAAAAGGCCCGCCAAGAAAAGATTGCGGCCGCCAAGAAGCGTGTTCGTGCCACATGCCCCTCCTCCCTCGAACCAGCCGGCTAATCTTGTGTGAATCGCAGGTCGAACAAATGAAGAAGAACAAGAAGAAGGGCGCCGCAACCAAGAAGCCAAAGCAAGAAGCTACCGAGCCCGCTGAAAAGACGCCCGAGGCACCCCCACCGAACGACAACAAACCGGGTGACGACGAGTCCGAGAATAAAGCAGCCGAAGAAAAGGAAGCCGGAGAAGCCGTTGAGGAGCCTCCCAAGGATAGTTCCGAAGATTCTTCGCCATCTGCAACACCTTCTCTAGCGCAACAGTCTAAACTGAGGTCTACTTCTTTCCGCGCCGCCTCAGTTAGCACTGGCGCCCTTTCGCCTGTGCCCTTCAGCCCCGTAGAAGGAGATACGGCGCCCGAAATTTACAGAAAACATGTCGCCAAAATTGAAGAATTAGAGAAGGAAAACAAGCGTCTGGCCAAGGAAGCCTCGGACTCTGAAAAGAGGTGGCAGAAAGCCGAGGAAGAATTGGCTGACTTGAGGGATGGCGATGATTCCTCGGATGATGATGGAAAAGCCCAGGTTGATAAATTAGTAAGGAATCACGACAGAGAGATCGGACTATACAGCTGACAATCTTTCCAGAAGAGCGAAATCGCTTCCCTCCAACGCCAAAACTCACAGCTCCAACAACAAGCATCACGAGGCTCAGGTCACGGCCACGGCCACCGACCCTCTCTATCTGTACCCGCCCCTCCTGCTGAGCTTCGAGCGGAGCTCGACTCCAAGACTGCAACCATTGAGTCTATGGAGATTGAAATCTCTAAACTCAAGGCCCAAGTCGGGCGCCAGGCCAGCGGGTCAACATCTGAGAAGGAACAAATCACAGCTTTGGAAGAAAAGCTGGCTCGCGCTGAGGCTGCCGCAGGCAAAGCGCAACGCGAACTCCAAGACTTGAAGCGCAATCTTGACCGAACAGCAGAAAAGGCTGTGCGGGAAGGCAGTGAGCGAACAAGTGCTGAGACTAAAGTCAAGACACTGGAGCAAAACCTTGAGGCAGCAGAAGCTGCCAAAGCCGAACTTGAAAAGAGGGTTGAAGGACTAGAGAAGAAGGCAACGACTTTGGCTACATTGCACAAAGAGCAAGACTCTCGTCTACAAGCACTCAAGAGGGAGAAGGAAAAGGCCGAGAGCAAGGCTAAGGAGCTTGAAAACGAAAACATTAAGCTTCGAAGTCGCAAATCAACGGAAGAAGGCGGTGGCTTGGACGATGAGGGAGTTGATGAACTCGAGGATGAGGGTCGTGCTCGACTCGAGAAAAAGATTAGGTTCCTGGAAGCCGAGTTACACGAGCTTCGCAGTGGACATTGGATTGGAAAGCGAAGAGAGATGGAAGCCAACAGCCCCGGCTTCCAGGATGTCGATCTTTCAGGTGGATACATGACGTCTCCGGCCCAGCGCAAAGCTGGAACTGGCGGGATTGGAGACTTTCTTACAAGTGGACTCAATGCCCTGGCTGGGGGCGGCGATGATGATTTCCTTGATGATGATGATATGGAATTTGACGAGAATGCGTTCCGTCAGGCACAACAAGAGGAACAACAGAGCCGAATTGAGCGCATCAAGGAGATTAAGCGGTCGCTCAAGCACTGGGAAGGCTGGAGGCTTGATATCGTGGAACACCGCAGAGGCGGAGCCGAGGGTGTTGGAGAGATTTTTGAAGTATAAGATCAGGGCACATGGGATTTGGAGGTACACATTTTAGGATACCATTATGGCAGTTTAAGGTCTGGGCGGGTGTACAACAATAGAATTCGATATCTGTGAATGATATGATGGAATTCAGCGACAGTCTAAGTTGCGCTCCAAGTCTCAAAGTGACACTCGGTTACTACTGACAATTGTGAAAATTTATTAACTATCAGAAGATGCTACAAAAGCAACAACCCGAGCCTGCAACGGATTTGGTGCAACGTGAAACAATTCGTAACTTGCACGTGGAAATGTTTAAGCCCAAGATACAGGACCGCGCTTCGCTAGGTTTAACCTGGACGGCATGCAGTCAGTGATGGATGGGATGGCTAGTCAATGCTGAACCCTTTCGATCTCCAAGGCCTTCATGTGTACACTGTTGCAATACCGCATACACGCTGGTATCAAAGCTTATCTCATCTCGATGATGGACAGAAATACCCCACGTACATACTTCCTTGTCCAGTCAAATCACTTAGGTTCCTGCATCAGTGTGGTGCCAATCAGTATGTCTATCATATATGTCAATGCTGGCACTAAATTTCTTGCATGGATTAGAAAATTCTCATCAGTCTCTAGATCACAAGGGCCGTGACTTGAGGGATCTCAGCCCAGCTTACTCATTCTCAGGAGACACTAGCTACACAGACCAGACCATCGTAAAAAGCTTACCGATAGACACAGTTGCGTTGGAGCGGCGGTCCGATTGAGCAGCCGGGCCCGCACTTTGATTCCATCCCCAGGCAATTGATTTAGTTCATGGTCCGCGAGTCCTCCACATAAATGGCGAGCTTCCCAACAGCCATACAAATGTTTGGAGTGCTTGTTTCATTTTGGTCTAGTACACGCACGCCCACACACTAAAAAAAGAAGAAAAAAAGAAACAGAAAGAGCGGGTTCAACCCGAATTTCTAGGGGGGCTAAAGCCACGAGGTGGCAACTCGGTTATGATTTACCCGACCAAAAAGCAGTCAACTATAAAAACCTCCCGTTTACTTGTGAGCCTTTCCGATGCGCCAATTTTTACGTGCCGTGATACCTTTCAAAACATACAACAATCTCTCAGCATTGTGGCGCAAAAAAAAAAATGAAATGAAAAATAATATTTGAATGGGCAAATCATCACACTGGACATTTGATTACTGTTTGTTGTTTCCTCTTTATGGTCTGTGCGGTTTGTGGCTTCCGCTCAGTTACATTTTGGTAAATCGTGGGCTCTAACCTAGAGGGAGCTCCAAAGCCACAACGGTGGCAGATACAATTAAGTTTGGTTATATGATTCGCCCAACCAAGATACAATCAACTTTATAATCAAATTGTTCTTATAAAAACTTAGATAGTCGTACTTAAAATAGCTTCTCTTACCAAGACCGTGAATCCCAACACACATCCTTCACCACCTTCAATACAATATCATTTAAGCATCATATTCTCTATAATCAAAACCACCTATCTACTAAGAGATATACCAATAGCACTCTCTACAGGTAATTACCTCTTGTATTGTATATTGAGTACCAACTAAAGCTCATCGAAAATGGGCTAAATGCGAATAGCGATGTTAACTTCATAATCTACCAAAAGATGAAGCTTATTATGTATGAGCTTTAAGTGTTCCAACTTCATGCTGCCAATATCAATACAAACGATGGGGAGTTTATCGAAGAGGAATACAAAGCCGTGGAGAACATCATGCAAAAGCACAACGGGTTCGTGTTCAGGGGGCTGAGTCCAGCAGAGGAGAGCTTTGTCGCAGATATTCGTGGCGACGAGTACGAGGACTGGATGGCTAAGATCCGAAGAGAAGTGAGGTTCGTTTGCAGAGGTTGAGGAAGGCGCAGTGTTACACATACATGAATGGACCTTGCGAGGCTGACTATTCCAAGGTCAAGGAAAAGGGGGGGCCAGATAGTACCTATCTGAGTAATCAAAAGTGCTTTTTTTTTCATTTAATATTCAGTGAAAATACAATTATCGATGGCCCCAAAAAGGGGCCTGCGCTCAGTTACATACAGTGATAGACAACATAGTTGCGGATTGTGACGGTCGAAACTTTACCAAGACTTACCTAGCAGGAGCATCACGGCGAATCAGCACAGAGTACGACAACAGACAGGGCTATTGAAACATGCTAGCGATGGGAACTCCCCACTGCCAGTGTAGCGAACGCCACGCCGGAGGAAGTCGGCCCCCGTACCTGTGGGTTGTGTTCGGAGCGAGCGGCTGTAATATCATAGAAGTCGTACCGGCCAACGGACGGGGAAGCGGTATATAGAGTGATTGATCCCCGCGTACGGCCGGCGATTCTTTCTCTTGTTTGTTTCGGCATGAGCGGTTTATCTCTATTACTACATCTTCTTGGCTGAATCTTAACAACTTCTGTTGTTGTTCTTCCTCGTCCATCACAACCAACGATGTGTGGACAGCACGCCCCCACTAGGATCCCCACCACCGCTTTCAGGGGGTCCCACCAAAACCAGGCTAGCAACCATGCTGACCATGTTACCATCAGCACCAATACCCCCCTTCAATCAATTCACCCCGAATACCAACCTAGTGAGACTAATACCACCAGCTACCTGTTTGATGGCCTTCACTGCTTGCCCACCCAACCTAGCTCAGGGCGAGTAAGCAACAAGCGCGAGACAACGGCTAATGAGACCACCAAAAAGAAGCCAAAATCCAACTCGAGAGGCGGCAAGAAAACAGGTGCAAGGGAAATTAGAAACCCCTCTAGGAGCGAACATTATAGCGACGGAGATGAAGTAGTTAATGAGGCAGGCAACAATGGGTGTCAAAGCAAACAGACATAACCAGAGGCCCTCTGGTCCTGTCCCATATGCGTGGCCGAACCTTTTCGCAATCACAAACACCTAAGCAAAGAATTCCGCAGGTTCTCGGACATGACACAGCACATGTCCCGGCATCATGCTTTGGACTACAACAACAGCCACTGCCCCAAATGCCGAACCCAGCTAGAGTCAGAAGCATTCAGAGATGCTCACATGAAGATTTGCACAACCGAATCAGAGGTGAAGCCCATTTATACTGCCGAACTTCAGGGATTCCTCAAAACGCTGCCATCTTACCTCACCAGTGCCGAAAAATGGTACAAAATATGGGATCGTTATGTCGACTCGCCCTTGTGTAGGCGACCACCATACGCAGATAGGGAGCCCGGGCCCACTTTTACCCTCAGAATCACCCAGCGTTACGTGGAGGTTCGGCTGGCCACGGCGTTGCCGGACTTGCTGATACACTTCCTCTCGATTCAAGTACATGGCGCAGACGTCTCTTCCTTGATACAGCACCTAGCGCACGAAATTTGCCTCGGCCATTCGTATATATCGAATAGTGGTCAAACAGCTGGCAACAACGATCAGTTCATCCCTCAAAACATTGACCCGAACCTGAGCCATGGAGGCGCTGCAAATCTTGGACTTCACCAACCCCTATCCCAAGGTAGTCTTAGCAACTTTAGCTCCTCGTTCGACATAAAAGAAATATTTACAAGCGAAAACTACGATCCCATCAGCCATATCCGAACTTTAAACAGTGTTGGGCCCAATCCCCAGGCCTTGTTGGGGTCTAGCCCGCCCATGATGGACTGGCCAGTATCTGGACATCTTGCAGGGGCCATACTACCTGCCAACACTTACTTTAACACGCCAACCGCAAGCCACCAAGGCAGGCCAGGGGCCACCATGTCTATTGCCACTACCCATGACGGCATCACGGGAGGGTCATGGCTGTACAGCCCACACAACAGGGACTTGCGACACACAGCGACTTTGTTCCCGATCCCATCCCCGGGCCATCTATGGAGACTGATGGGAGAACTTTTAACCAGCAATGATTGCAGTCGTGTTCTGTTTGAAGCGTTTTGTAACTACCTGAATGACAAAAGTTAAGCCATACTGTCTTCAGAGCTGCAGATTACCTTCCCACCTTGTTTTATGTTTACTTTTTTTTCTCAATTACTTACTTTTCTTCATGACTTATGTATATAGTTGGTCTATACTTGGTATACAAATTCGGCTTCCTACATTCTTCATAGATCTATGTCCTGCATCGTGTTCATTTCGTATTCTGTATCCTATTTCCCTGTGTCACCGATCATTCATATTGTACACAGCCAAAGTGCAGGTCGCATCCAGATACGAGCTGATCCTCGGCTTCCCGTATGCTCAAATCCATTTGCCTCCGTGGCTTGTCTGCTTTCATTCTAATTGCTTTTATTGTATGACTCAGAACTTCCATTAATCATCATGGCCCTCTCTGCTAAACTTAGTAGAGCTAGCCTGCCAAGAGTGGTAACAGCAGCCTCTCCGCTTCTTCGCTGTCAACGAAGGAGATAGTCACTTGTCAAGTAACCGCACACCAAGTCTCTACCGCGAGCAGCCCAGTAATCCCGTACTATACATACTTCTCGCTCAACACTAAACTCGAGGAAGGGCGAATGATCGAGTTCAATATCGGGAAATACCAACCTTTGGATGCAATGCCATCGTTCTCCTCTCAGCCAAGTACAACTTGTCCTGCCTCTTTGTCCTGCTCACTCGAGACAGGTTAACGCCTTCGATTTCTGTGCATTGCGGGGCTTGCATGTACCCTTGTTGATGTGTACGTCACGGTCCAAGGCGGAGTCAAATGTAGCGTAGCAGATTGCGCAGTACGCAGGCTTTTTGTGGTCTCGTCAAACATCGGAAATGACATCTTCGATGCGTTTAAATAGTAGTGTCGCAGACACCTCCAGTACTTTTCCCACTCAAACCTGAAAAACGGGCAAGCACAGTGGAAGAAGCGGTCAACAGAGACTCGTATGATCATTCCAGGCTTCCAGCCAGTTTCACATTCGAGGAGGCACTTGGGGTTGGGGATATTATTCCCAGCCTTGGACTCTCTATGTGCTTTCGAGGCGGCAACTTCTCATCCGATGGTGTTGCGTACCATACCAAAGACATCCATCTCTGCAGTTTTTCAACGCTCTATGAATTTTTTTCATAAAATTAGAGCAACGATGTCAATAAAAAGAAGAAGAAGAGAAGCAGAGCTTTATCATAAATAAGACTAATTATGTTTTCCATGCCCAAAAGGGAAACCAGCCACTCTTCGTGATTACAGAAAACCCACGAACTGGAAGCAAATGCTTCAAATACGACAACCAAGCATTTAGCCTATTTTGGTGTAAAGTGAAGCAATTCGCAATTTGCACGTGGCAATAGTCAAGACTAACTGGTCGTACAGTCCATCTCGGCGCATTGCCCCGACAATTTAGGATAATCTCGGTAGAAAAGTCCGACCTCAGCTGGTGACTCAATTACATCAAATTAACCGATTTTCTTCAAGATAAGGCAGGTGGTTTTTTTTTTTTAAAGACTAGTCTTAGAAATCAGTCTTGTCAATTGTGAGTCAATCGGCGCCCTTCGGCCCATGTTTAGCAAGTATAAAATAGCAGCGTGTCAATGCGGGGTAGTTCACTTGATTGATGAACCACACTCAGAGAGCAAGGGGAGAAAATAAGAAAATAAAGTACCAAACTATTCAAGATAGACAGGCTGCTAGGTAAGCTACTCTTCTTTTTCATAGACCCGCAAAGAGGCTCTAGAGGTTGAGAGAGAGATGATGCTAACTTCGAAAGTGGGTCAAGATGAGCATCGCGTCACAACTTCGAAGCCGGACCTGGAGGAAAGGTTCATACTTTATTTCGACAAATGCATCCTTGATCCCTGTTCCCAGGCTCAACGAATTCTTTGCGTGTGATGGGTTTTACTGGGGCAGTCCTCTCCCGAACGACGTCATGAGGGAGATGCTGGATAGCTCTCTATGCTTTGGACTTTACGAGGTTGACACTAGTCGTGCTGACAAAGAGAATGGCAACGAAGGCGACCCCGAGCCCGACGCAAACCCGCCCGTGTCGGCTCTCACCTTTATCGGTTTGGCTCGGTGCGTTACTGACTTTGTAACGTTCCTATACGTTACGGATGTCTGGATCGAGCCTGACAGGCAGGGTGGCGGGCTCGGCAAGTGGCTCATCGGGTGCGTTCAAGAAATAATCGAGTCCATGCCATATTTGAGAAGGAGCATGCTCTTCACCGCGGACTGGGAGCGGTCGGTGCCGTTCTACCAAAAACTCATGGACATGGACGTTGTCGAGTTTCAACAAGGCGAGGGTCTTGCTCTGTTGGAGAGAAAGGGAGCTGGACATCCCAGTTATGGAAGTAAAGGCAGTGGATATAAACGATGAGATGAGAATGGGTCACTCGTCCCAAAATGTAAATACCCATGTTTATAATTGGACAATTCGAACATGTAAAAGAAAAAGAAACACTTATCAAGCGGCACAACCAACGTTTACGTTTACCCAGGTGGACACGAAAACCTATTACCAAAAGCGCAAAAGGGTAAAAGGATGTTGGTCACAATAACCTCGGATACGGTTATTTAGATCAACGTGCCACTTTGGGGGTGACATGTAATCCGGGATGGAACGGCGCATGAGGTTTGAAACCTTGGGTCCCCGACCATGCCAGCTCGCTCGCGGCAAGTATGTCCGCTGGAATTCCCGCGTCTTTTTTTTATCCCGCACGGGATTAGCAGGAACGTGCTTCATTCGCAGACGACGACGAAGAGTGGCAGCTTTGCGCGCCCTCGCACCCCGATGACGGCGCGGGAAGCGGGGCCATGACCGGAGATCCGAGTCGGGCGACGGAGATTCGGGAGGAGCCGAGCTGAGGTCCGGCTTAGCGTGGTTTTCTGGCGATGTTCGGTCGGGTCACCGGGGTGGCGGTGTGTTGCAGTGGGGGTGGGAATCACTCTGCTTCGTCTATCAAGTCCCGGCGTGAATGGTGCGTGCGTCTGGGGAAGGCGACGTGGTTGACGCCATTCACTGGCCATGATGGGATGGGCTTCCCCCGTTACGGCCGTCGTAGATCGCTGCATCTGGTGGGAAAGGGGAGCAGACAGAAACTCCACCAGTTCGCCTATTCGCCCACCGACAGCCGCTCTCTCCAATACCTGTGTCTGTCTCAGCGGGCGAAGCCTTCTAGACTCGGCCATGACAGGTCCCGAGGCTGCAAATCAAACCCCCAAGTAAAAATGCGCACGTCGAGCAGCAGCCGAGACGCTAGCCCAACCCCCACAAAGCGGCGCATCGACGCAACGCTAGCGCTTCCCGTTGCGCTTACGTCTTGTCTTGCATTGCAGAAGTAGCCTTGTCTCAGCGCCCATCTACAGCCGTACTCAGGTACCGCTCGGTCATAATCCGAACAAAAGGCTTTGTCAAGACCTGGCTCGCCAGGAAGGGGTGTCAAAACAAAGAGCGGACAAGCAGGGTTGGACGAGGATTTACCCGTTCGGTAGGCTATATTCCCGTGGCTCGCCCACTTGGTGGCGCATGTCTCGGCGTGTAAAAATCAGCACACGACAGGTCTCAAGTGGTGGCTGCGACATGCGACGTCAGTCCATAGTTGTATCAGAATAGGCAAGGCAGAGGCGAGACGCTGGATGAAAACCCCTCCGCCACGCGGTTCCCACGTTCCCACGTTCCCACAGCGCGGCGCGCATAGCATGTAAAAAAAAAATAGTTAGCCACAAGGTTTTTTTTTTAATTATGTCCCGCAAAGGCCGTGGTCGGCGGTCTTGACGGGAGAGCGCTCCGACCAGGTTTCTCCAGGGACTAATGACGGTAGACAAAATACCACAGTGATGCCCACTCGGACGTCCGTTGTCGGATGCCGCCGTCTCTTTTCTTCGAACCGTTGGAAGGCAACTTCACCAGAGAGGCTTTTCCCGTAAACAAAAACAAAGCAATTGACCATCTGACGTCGCCCATTCCGCAGCCAAGTCGCCCAGCCGCTGGTTCGCACTTTCGGAATCCGGAACTCAAAGGCCTGTAAGTCGCCCATTTCGTTCGTCCACACCCATTGTGCATTGAGCACTGAGCCTCACCAACCCAAACTTCCAATGAGGGGGAACCCTTTACAATCGCTTTGGGGAATTGTGCCAGCCACAAGCGCCGTCGCGGATTGGGTTTGGAGGTTTGGAGGGGGGTACGGCCAGGCAGCCAACAGGGTGTCTTCTATATTCCAATCGAGGACACTTCTGCCACCCTCCGAGATCAGGGTCTCATCGGGCCTGGCTGTCATGACACGCACACGCTCGTGACATAATGCAGCAGCTGACGCATTGCGACAGTGACAAGACAAAACAGACGATACCCCAGCTTCTGTTTTCCTTCTAGTCGGCCCCTTAAAAAAAAAAAGCGGCCTCTGCTCCATCGCATCAAATCCACCTCATTTCATTGGGGGGACTTGCTCTTTGCCGCTGCGCACATCGTCGGTACGTAGAGTCGTGTCGCTCCTGCTCGGTCGTCTTCCGCAATCCCAGACCCAGTTAGTCGTCGAGTTAACCGGCAACTTCCTCGGTCCAAGCACAAACCCAACCCCAACCTTGCTGCCCACCCGGAGCCACGCCCCCTCCCCCTCCCTCGCTGCTTCCCTTCTCTTACCCGTCGCGCATCGCTGGAGCCCTCCTGCCTCCCCGGCCCCCACTTCACAAACTCCCACTCGCTCCCGCCGCAGCATCTTGTTGCGAGTACTCCTTCCCCGTTCGCCAATCCCACTCCCCACGGCTCCTCCTCACGGCAGCCACGGCTCATTCAGGCTCCCACTTACAGTTCCTCAGGCTCGATCTTAGCCCCGAAGCCGAACGGAGGCTTTCCGAAGGTTACCTTTATATTAGTTTTCGCCCGTCCACTTCCTCTCGCCCATCATGCCCGCCATTGCATTCGCTGCCCCGAGGACTCTCCTTCGCCGCTCTGCCTTTGCCGCTCGTCCCATCCGTTTCGGAGCCGTCCAGACTATCTCCCCCTTTGCCGTCCGCACCATGGCTTCCGCTCAGAAGATCAAGGTCAAGAACCCCGTCGTCGAACTCGATGGCGATGAGATGACCCGCATCATCTGGCAGTCCATCAAGGACAAGTTCATCTACCCCTACCTCGATGTCGACCTGAAGTACTACGATCTCGGTCTCGAGTACCGTGACCAGACCGATGACCAGGTCACCATTGATGCCGCTGAGGCCATCAAGAAGTACCAGGTCGGTGTCAAGTGCGCCACCATCACCCCCGATGAGGCCCGTGTCGAGGAGTTCAAGCTGAAGAAGAGTAAGTTGGTTCCCCAAAACGTGCATGTCTTGATACGCGGTTGGGTTGCATGCATTGCACTAGCACGCCATGTTTGCCCCATGCATCCATGTCTACGCCACCCCGCACTTATGATCATCATAGATGATCATCAACAGACGGGACAATGACATAAGACGAAAGCAATTGACAATGAAAAACTCACAATTGGTCCATAAACAATGCTGACATTGCTCTTTTTCCAGTGTGGCTCTCCCCCAACGGCACCATCCGAAACGCTCTTGGCGGTACCGTCTTCCGTGAGCCCATCGTCATCCCCCGAATTCCCCGACTCGTCCCTGGCTGGAAGAAGCCCATCATCATCGGCCGTCACGCCTTCGGTGACCAGTACCGTGCCAAGGATGCCGTCCTCCCCGGTGCTGGCAAGCTCTCCATGGTCTACACCCCTGAGGGTGGTGAGCCCCAGGAGATCGAGGTCTTCCAGTTCAAGAACGGTGGCGGTGTTGCCCAGACCCAGTACAACACTGACGAGTCCATCACTGGCTTCGCTCACGCCTCCTTCAAGCTCGCTCTTGCCAAGGAGCTTCCTCTGTACATGAGCACCAAGAACACCATCCTCAAGAAGTACGATGGTCGCTTCAAGGACATCTTCCAGGAGATCTACGACACCACCTACAAGGCTGAGTTCGAGGCCAAGAAGATCTGGTACGAGCACCGTCTCATTGACGACATGGTCGCCCAGATGATCAAGAGCTCTGGTGGTTACATCATGGCCCTCAAGAGTAAGTTTGCCCTGCTGCTTCCGCATAATCACTCGATTCGCAGGCGACTAACATGATTCCCCCAGACTACGACGGTGACGTCCAGTCCGACATTGTCGCCCAGGGCTTCGGCTCTCTTGGTCTCATGACCTCTGTCCTCATCACCCCCGATGGCAAGACCTTCGAGTCTGAGGCCGCCCACGGCACCGTCACTCGCCACTACCGTGAGCACCAGAAGGGTAACGAGACCTCCACCAACCCCATTGCCTCCATCTTCGCCTGGACCCGTGGTCTTATCCAGCGTGGTAAGCTCGATGAGACTCCTGAGGTTGTTGCCTTTGCCGAGTCCCTCGAGGCCGCCTGCATTGACACCGTCGATGTTGATGGCATCATGACCAAGGATCTTGCCCTTGCTTGCGGCAAGACTGGCCGCGGTGACTACGTCACCACCACTGAGTACCTCGACGCTGTTGAGCGCCGACTCAAGAGCACCCTCAAGGAGAAGCTGTAAATTACCAAACAACTTCCTCCACGACAATCTCGCCCCCTATAGCACCCCCCTTTGTGGATAGACTTCCCGCTTGACCAATGGTCCAGCCAGCATAGCATAGCACCCCCCTCCTACTCCCCCTGGATACCAGGGCCCCTTCGCCCTGTCATCTCTTTTCGCAGAGGGTTGGCATGATTTTGGACAATCAAGCAAGAACTTTGCTGTATGACGTATAGAAACGAAAGAGACGTGGACAACAGGTAGAACAAGATGGATGACGATTTGGATACCAGTCTTTTATGACATGAGAAGGAAGGAGGGAAGGAAGAGAGAATTGACAAGGGGATGAATTTAAATGGGTTGACATGAAAGAGATTCGTCCTTTTATGTATCAAGCAAGCAGGCAATGTAGATAGAAGATACCTGATTGTTTATTGAAAGTACATACCAACAAGACAGGGCTACCCTCTGGAGCTTTATAGTTTTTGGTGCCACTGAGTGCCGTCTCCCCTTTGGGCCGGCTCAGTATGTTTCCTTGTCTGCCACCCCATCACACCCTCCTTGACGCCTTGTACGTGAGGGGGCGTGTGTCAACGAGAGGAGTCACACTTCCGACGCCAAAATAGTGTCAGAGTGACGAATGAACAAAACCGATTGGATCCCTGGATTTGGAAAAAAAAATCGAACAACAAATAATGCTTAGCTCACATGTGTGTACAAGACTCCCGTTCCCGTTTGAAACGCCTCACTCTTTACGTACGTTTTCGTTGCGCAGATCGCTCGACCGCCCAATCTTTTTATTCCCTTCTTCCAGTCGTTTTAGGGGGGGAAATAAACAAGTAAAATTGCTGCGTGTTCCCCCCTTCCCTAAGTTTCCCTGAATCCGTCCCTGATGCTTGCATTTCATTCCATCCCGCCGCTTTCTTCTAAACTCGAAAAGGAAACAAAGAGACTAGGAAAGTGAGAACCAGATAAAAAATAAAAATAAAAATAAAAAAAGAAGACAAGCAAAATAGAGGTGATGCCAAAAAGTACAACCATGCCTCGGCCCAAAGGCAGGTATTGCCCCCACACAAGAGGCAGTTCAGGCCATGATCTGGACTGCGAAAGGAGGTTTTCGCATCCTACACCGAGGACGAAGGTCCCCGTGGCCCGAGGTTTGGTTCTGACCCCCCGCCGAGATGTCCCGATTAGAGGGCGTACCGGGTGGCCGGAGATCCACCCGCGTTTGGTGGATAAATGCGTGTAGGGATTTGCGGACAGGTTCCGGCGCCATCGGGCATGTGCGTGGTAGGAGTGTAAGAGTCACGCGTGTTTAGAGAAGTAGAAGAACCGTTGGTTACCGGCTTCTCTACTCAAATGCTCCTACTGAAGCCCAAAGCGTAGCGATGCAAGAAAATCGGAAAGGCCATGACGCTACTCATCGCGGGCCGCGGCGGCCGCTTCTTTCTTAGATTTGCGCACGCTAGGTGTGCCTTCGACCTCGCTCTTCCGCTTCTTCTTAGTTGGTCTAGTTGAAGAGCCACGAGGCTTGTAGCCGGCGTCGTCATCTCTCTTGCGCTTCCCTCTACCAACGGGCGTGGAGGTGAAGTCTGGGTCTTCGTCCATGCTGGCATCCCAATCGCCGCCGCGCTCTGCAGCCGCTGATCGAGCAACAGCGCTCACACGCTTGCCTCTCGTGCTAGCACGGCCGCCACGCTCTCCTCGACCCCCACGCGTCTTGCGCCCACCAGTGTGGCCGCCCTCACCATCTTCCCCATCACCATGCGTCTCTCCATCCTGAAGGAAGATCTTGGGTGCATGTTTACGCAGCCAGTTGGTGACGCTAGTTGGGTTCTTGAGGTTCGGGGTGGGGAGTTGATGGTTCTCGGGGTGGGCAAGGGGGGCGAGAGTAGGAATGTGTTTTTCGGGATCGATGCTAAGGTCAACTTCGTAGATGTAGTTGTCGATGTCGTCTGCCGAGAGGAAGTCGGCGGGATGTAAATCGCCCTCTGGCACCTTGAGATCGTCTATTATTGATGGCAGAGACACCTTGGCCTGGCTGTATGATGAATGCGGCACGTTGCTGAGGAGGTCTTCGAGTTTCTTTGCGCCTCGGGAGTCGCCGTTTGTACGATCCCGATCCATGGGCAGGACGGCTGCCTTTGGGTGTGATGACGGATCCAGGGAGACATCAATCTGCCTCTCGGGGGGGATCTGGGGCGAATTGTTCACCTCGAGGAGAATGTCCAGGAGTCGACTGCAAAGGTTGGTTAGCATTGGCGCGCAAGGCTACGTGGATGGGCCCCAGAGCCTCATTTAGGGAAGTGACGCACTCATTCTCCACGGCAAGCCGCTTGACAAGCGCGGCAGCCTTGGCCTCTTGCCTGTGCAGCTCCTCGCCATCGTGCATCTTCTGGTCGAAGACGATGCGCATCTTGCGGTACTTTTTCTTCCACGACTTGTAGCCTGCGCGGTGTCGGGGCGCGTCGCCCTCGGCTTTGACGGGCTCGTCCATGTTGCTTCGGGGGGTGAAAGGTGACGTGAGCTGTCGCGAAACGGGTTCGAAAGGGTGTGCGGGTCGCAAATATGTAAGTAGTATCAAAATGAGAGATGAGAGAAGGGAAGCCGCTTGTGCGTTGAAATGGAATGAGAGACACGAGTTGGCGATGCGCGCGGGCGTTGCGAGAAGCAATGATGAAGGGGAAACGAGTTTTGCAGCGAACCAATGGGTTCCCGGGGGACGCCTGTCGCAGCTATGGGACAGGTACGTAGCTTGACGCCCACTACTCGCTGCGTTCCCACAAGGCTCTGCGTACCTGGCTGGTGTGGCACGAGACACGTTCGCTGCAAAAAAAAAAGTCCGGGCTTCGGATTATTACTATTCCCGGACAAACCTCGAGTGCTATTTTAGCACATCATGGTTATGACCTACCCTGGAGCTGGTTTATTTCCTTGGTATTAATTGAGCTTGTGTGTATGCGTGTTCGTGTTTCTCGTTACTTTCGGTTTTTTTTATTTCTTTTAAAAGAAATTTCGTTTTTTCTCATTCATTTCTTCTATTATTATCAATGTCGTGGTGTTGATCTTAATTAATACCTCAGAGTTCTACCACAATTGGCGAAAGGGGATGCAAAGTCTAGTGTATTAAGCGTTTCCATCAACTTAACATGGGTCGCAAAACACAATAATAATTTAAACCAAAAGAATAATCCTCAGTTTACTCAGACAATCTTATGCCTGGAAATTAAACGAGGACGACCTAAATGTCGCTATTTGTTTTATTATTACAAAAACTCACAATTGCTTAACGGAGGCAGCATACTTGTACTCAATAATCATTTCGCATCCAACATTCTCTCATACACACGACTAAGCAGTGCAGTTACAATGCAACCGTTACCCTCATGATTTCCATTATTATTCTGTCTATAATCTTTGCTTTCACGACGAAACTTCTTTTCCGAGCCTCTCCAGCTCCTGGTTGATAAATTCAGTAGCGTTTACGAGCTCTGTACTGCCGTAAACCACCCTCTTCTTGGCCCTGTCATTGCCGGTTCTGTTTACCCACTCCTGTAAGTTACCATACTCATCCATGCTGCCACCACCTACGGTGAACACAACTGCTTCGCTAAATCCTTGTCGTCGCTGACCAAAGCTGGCCTGCTGGCCTGGGCCCTGAGAGCCAGGTAATCCACCCGGTGCGTTCGCACCCGCTCCAGAACGCACTGCGCTAGGTGGGGGCATGGTGCCACGGGCATTGGCGGATCGTGGGTCAAAGTAGAGATAGTGCTCGGTCTTGGCAATGGCGGATGATGATGCGGTAGAAGGATCCATGATGGATTCTACAATCCTTGTGACAGTGAGATCACGATCTGCAGGGAGGAAGTTTTTGACTCCGCTGATGAGCGATTCGAAGTTGGATGAGAGGCCTGTTGGGACACCAGACTCCTTGAGGCGGTCTGTTAGACGGGAGGACATGGACGAAAAACGGCCAAAAAGATCAGAGGATTGGGCCTGTTGGGTTGGGTTGTTGTTGATAGTAGCTAGTTGTGTCATCTTGGTTGTTGCGCGAACCCTGTTGTTTGGTGAGTATGGCGGATATTGGAGTGGGGCGTGATACTTACTGTCGGATATAAGGCAGACATGATACATCCACATTAGCCTCAGCAAGGGCCTTCTCAAAGCCCTCGAATTCAGTACGGTTGACTTCTTGCTCCGTGCTGAGGAACCAAATGATAAAAAGACGTAACTTATCGACAGGTTCAGTTCCCTTGTCTCCATCCTTGATGATCTCCATAATTTGGGCCTTGGTCTGCCTGGAAGCATTCTCTTCAAGTTGGAAGTAGTTATCGAGCTGACGATCTTTAATGCCAGTCAACAAGGCAGCGAGGATATTCATGTGCATATCAAGAACGCCCTTGCGCTCCCGCATCTCCGGGAGCAATGTGATAGCCGCTTTGAGATGCTGGGCACTGGCTCCTGTATCACCCTGTAGATCCTCAAGACTTGACACACCAGTTTTCTTTGTAATAGAGGAAGTGTCTTCCTTATACTTAGTCAGCTCGGCGTCAATATCCTCCGCAACTTGTGGGAATGGGACGCCAGCATTTTTGGCCCAGAAGAAATCGTTTGAGCTCAGATCGTAAGATTTCTTTGTTTTTCCCTGGGCCGGGTTGCCCTCATCTGCACTTTCAATGGTGATTCTATTCAATTTCATGTTGAGAACATCGTGAACAAGAGATTGGTAGGTCCATGAATGCGATAGCATGGGTATCAAGTCTACATTTCGATCAAGAAGAATAAGGACTGGTCGGGATGATGGAGCGCCTGCAGCGGATGGTCGAGAAGCGGAAAACAAGTTGTCCTTGGAGTTGAGGATGTGATCTCGGAGCTTGCGATCGAGCTGGGCGGCCACCATTTCAGCAGCCGCGCCTTTGGGGCATCGAATAATTGGGATAACACCTGAATTGTCATTAGCTTCATACAAAAGACCCCCCCAAAGAATGAATTCTTACCCATCGTGACCACAACGCTGAAGAGACCGCTCACTATCCGGTCTACCACGCGATCAAGCTCCGCATCGCTCGTGGTGGCGCTGTTTAGGGCCCAATACGTGTGTTCCTCCTGCATCCCCAAGCTAAACAAATCTGGCTCCGCGACGATGAAGTTCAGATACTGGTCGAATAATTGGGCGATCTGCTCTGAAGTGCCGGCATTGGCCGTTTGTGTTGCAAAGTCCTCGAGAAGAACGCGGGGAAGTGACGAGAGGAAGTTGATGTAAGCGGGCGAGTAGAGCCCCTTTGAAAGATCGGTGGTAATGGTCTCAAGGTTCTTGGCATTCGGCTCGAGAAGGTAGATTACGGGAACGTCTGGGATCGGGTGCCTCGCAGCTCCAACGTGGAGATGCATGGTGACTCCCATGGCGCGCAGGTCGCTCACACGCATAACACTGCTGATCACATCTCGCCCTAGGTCGTCGAACACCAATATCTTCCAGATAGGATTTCCATCAGCATCTAGTATGGGCGCAACGGGGCTGAGGAGGCCATTGGCTTGCGCTTCTTCGCTCTCGTTGGTCTCGACCGTTTCGTTGAGATTTAGAATCTTTCGCAGGGAAGCTGTTTGCGCGGTCAATTTGGCGCCGAACTCCTCCATGTGTGATTACAAAAAATACCTATTTGGCGATCCCTTAGGGAGTTTCCCTTGGTCGCCATGGTGGCAGATGATGACGTTGGCAGTGCGGGAGCTCGAATCGGTGGTGGCGGGATGGGTTGTTCGCAGTGCGATCAAGCTTCAGAGGCCACTGTTTCTGGAGTCATGCGCAAGGTCGGGTGAATGCAGGGTCGGGATCGGCCGGCAAGGGCGATGCAGCGCAGGTCGGTATCGAATCGAATTTCTGGGAAAGGCAATGCCGTCTTTGTTTAACTTGAGGCCACGATATCAAGCCCACCACCTCGGTACAACGTCGTATGCCTGGAGCTCCCTCATGAGGATAAGTTGGCGACAGTGAAGCACGGACCGATTCAAGCGCCGACGATTGGATGCAGGCAGGTACATTGGTACGGGCCACAGTGGACTCTACCAACCAAGGGGACGCTAACTTAAGCGGGCAGTGGTGACTGGAGTCGCCGTGTGGTTGATGGACAGTGGTCATGGCGGGGCAATGCCTGACGCTGGGGCTGAGTGCCTGACATATCGGGCCATCTTCTTTGCACTCCAGCCCCCGTTGCGAAACAAGGGACGACTTTTTCAATCTCTTGACGACACTTCATCAACCACCATCCATCACCACCATCAGCCGGAGTCGCGGTCGCAGTCGCAGCCGCAGTCGCAAGAGATCGCAGCCGCGGAGCTGCCCACAAAAGGCCACTGTGAGCCGCGCCCATAGATACTCGAGGCGTTCGGGTACTCCCAGATCTCGCGCTTGCGCCTACGCTCGCTCGTCGCCCTTGTGATTTCTTTTCCCCCCGACAGGCCACGCTCGAGGATGTTGTAAACAGCGACTCGCTCGCGGTACAAATGGGACAGGAATGATTGCGTCCCTCGGTAGGAAAACACGGATAAAACTGTTATAGGAAACATTTTCGCACATTTCAAGGGTATGCTTAATCCTCCAACCCCCAAACTCCCCATATCTCATCCCAATCTCGTCGCGTCCATCCACCCCCCTTTTCCACCATCACCATGAATCCAAACAACAGCTTTGTATCTGTGATATTTCTATGAGCTCTGGGACCAGACGTGCCGCATCTTGCACCATTTTAAATTGCAAGACAGTGCCCTGGTAACTGCCGTGGAAACTCGCTCTGGCAAATAGGCATTTCAACTCGTGCTTGCAAAGCAAGTGGCGAGAGCAGAATGCGGCGGGGAGGGCTTCCGCGGCAGCACCCGCTCTGGGGCATGCTGGCAGTGTGCATCTAGGCAACCGCGGTTTGGCGGACCAAGATGAGGGCTGGCCTTCATGCTATGGGTGAGCGTTTTTTTGGTTTAAAGAAAAAGTACCACGAGTCCAAATGACCTGCTATCACGTCTTCCAGTGATCGCGAAAGATGCTGGAAATCATGGTGCAGGGGGTTGGGACATAACTTTGTCCAGATCGGCCATGGTCGCGACAACGCAGCAGAGAACTAAATGGAGGGACACCACCCATCCACTGGCACTGGCTATGGCAAGGCAAAGGGAAAGGCAGTGGCTCCACCAAAAATCCATTCCAAACAAATGCAATGACGGACGAAGCATTTCCATCGCCAGAGGTTCGCCGATACTCAGCTCGTTAATCGTGGCCTTCGCGAATTCTTATCTTGTGTGGTCTGCTGGGTTCGTTGTCGCGCGTCAGCTTCCTTTGCTTTGATCCCGACTCTGACTCTTTGTCCGACCTGGCTCCAGACACAGATCCTGGCTGGGGTGGATGGTGTCTTTGTGGTGCGGCACCTGTGTGGTGCTCCAGCCATAAACTAATTGCCAGGATTCGGATTTCAGTTCACATACGTTCTTTCATTCATTCCCACGCCATGCACATACACAAACCCAAAGCACAACCATCCCACATCATTCTTTCCCACCACAATATTTTTTTTTTGCTGCAGTATCGCTGATGATTTGTTTCTTATTCGCCCTCTGCAGATTATCCTGTTCGCGCTTCTCAACACCGCACCATCCTTGTCAAACCACCATATCCGGACTAGCGCCAAAGCCATAGGGTGGGTCTCGTGGAACTTTGATAACCGGAATTGGTCCGCTAACTGAGGTTCCTCAGCCCCAAGTCTCGCCCCCCCGTCATTTAGCCGTGTCAGTACCTGCCCAGCCTGTCTTTTTGATTCACCGCTCCTCCCGCGTCTAACGTGGCTACTTGAACGCCGTTGGCCGCGACCACACCCTCAGCGGTCGACTTGGCTTCGCGTCACTGCATCGTTTCCTTTTGCGCATCCACACACGTACATAGCGGTGATCGCTGACAACATGCATTAGCCTTAGAGCCACCCTTGACAGTTAGTTGATTCCTGGTGTTGCTGCTGCTGCCGTGGCGGCCGCGGCCTTAAGCATCGCCCAAGATGCAGTCGTGGTCCAATCCTGGACAGACGGGCGCAGATGAGCAGTCGCACCAGCATCAATGGCAGCCTAGCTACAACTTTGCTGGACAGAATGGGCAGTTTGACCCTCATCAGCCATGGTCGCAACCTATGGCTGACCAAGCTGCCTACTCTCATATCAACCCCCAGGATGCAGCCTCCAACTTTTTCGACTCTCCGCACCAGAGCAACTCCTTTCTCACGGGAAGTCTGCATGGCTCAAGTTCAGGCCAACCAAATTTCCACTCTGGCCACGATTCCTTGGATTTGAACCAACAGTTCTCCCAGCCTGGCCAGGATGTAATGGATCCTGCTTTCAGTGACATTCACCCGGATTTGTATGCTCAGCAGAGCAAGATGAATTTGGGAGATTCCCTGGGTCACATGAACCAAGTCCAGAGCCACCCACATGCTCACTCCCAAAATTTCCAACAGTATTCGTTTCCACCGCAAAACGAACATTCGTATGAGTCTCCAATCCAGCAGTTCGCCCAGCCTCATGTGATGCCCCAGCAGAATCGACAACAGAGCCATACACCTGTTCAGCAGTATGACGGACTTCAGGCTCCCCCCTACGCTCACGGCCATGGCTATAGTCGACCTCCTCAGCATTCACCGGCCCCGAATCAACAATCTTATGGCCAGAACCCGGCATTCTCCCCTCCTGCTGTCAATGGGCAAACGCAACAACCCCAGGCGAACACCCAGCACAATTACCAACAACCACACCGTCAGCCGCTGCAACAGCAACAGCAACAGCAGCAGCAGCCGACACAACAGGCCTACTCACAACCGCAAGCCCAGCAACAATATGTCGCCCAGGAACCACTTGCGTATCACCAGCAGGGTGTTTCGAACCGGAACTTCCAGCAACCTGTACATCAACAGCCCATGCATCAGCAATCGACCGCATTCCCTCCGAGCGCCTCTCCCCCACCTGCCACCACCGCCCAGTACATGATACCACAACAAACTATTGAAATCGAACAGCAGCAGCCTGCTCCGCTCGAGCCTTCTCCCAAGAAGCGTAAGCGGGCAGTAGCCAAGAGTGTTCCAGAGGTGCATACTCCTGAGCCCACTCTTGTACACGTGGATTCGCCTGGCGACACTGGAGCCTTTGGTAATACGCCGACAAAGAGGGTTGATGATGTTGATTCCCTGAACGCTCCTGTCCCAACGGCCGAAGAGGCGCAGATAATTACCCAGTTTAACAAGCGCACCAAGGCTGCACAAGCCAAACAGCCCGCCATAAAGGGCCTCCCCTACCTCGTGTATGATGCTAGCACAAAGCTCCCAGCGCCGAAGAGCTATGACAAGCTTGCTCCTTTGGTATCTCTGCCGCCCCGTAGTGGAAAGGCCATGGTCCCGGAATTTGGCTACAGCCTTCCTTGTGAAGTCCAGGGGAGATTTACAAGCCAGTACCGACCCTCACCAGAGAAGGGTGGCCTAGATGAGAGACGTATTGAGGCGAAAGATTTACTGGACGAATTTGACCGCTCTATGAGAGCGTTGGGAAAGAGACGTCCCAAGTATACCGAGTATCCTCATGCTTTTAAAGAGCAACTCAAATCTGACGAGGCGTCAAAGAACAAAGCAGAGAAGAAGGCCAAGAGAGAGCAAGAGGAGGAGCGGAACAAGCCAGTGAGTTTTATGTCCCAAAGTAATTTGAGAGCCTCTTCTAACTTGTACAAGATCCGACCTGCTACCCGCCCGTCTGACCCAGCGGGAGCTGCAGCGTGGGATGCTGTTGGCATTGTCAATATTGACCAATCAACTCCAAGAACAAGTTCTTTGATTGCTGGCCGTGTGCAGCAGGCTGGAGAATACTTTATTAAACTTCGAAGTGACGTAAATCGCGCGAAACAAGACCTTGACCAAGCAGTCAAGGACAAGATGCCCGAGGCTGAGATTGCCAGGCGTCGTCATGATTTCGAGCAAAAGAAGGAGATAATTTATCGAGCACTCGACGCCACTATTGAACATGCGGATGATGCTGTTATCGACAATCTAGGCGGGCATCAAAAATTAGTACTCAGTCTCATTAATACTTTGATCATGTGTATCAAGGCTAGTGATTTCTCTGGAAAACTCCCAAAGGTTGTTCTCGAGCTGTTCTCACATTTTCCCATGACGAGGAAGATTGCGGAAACAACCAATTTTGAAACGGTGCGCAAGAGGTTCGCAGACAAGGGTGACCAGGAGGTCAAAGATCTTGTGCGCGACATCTCTATTAAAGTTAAGAAAGTCCTCAAAGCAACTGAGTCCGACACCTCCACAGGGTACACTGGTACTTCAGCTGCTAGCAGGGCAAAGGCTGCGACTAAGTCAGATCATTCCACTTCGAAGCGAGGTAGGGATGATGAAGGCGACACACGAGTTGTGAAGAAGATTGCGGTAGAGTCCAGCGGCAACTCTCTTAGTAAGAAGTTGGCTCAACCCAAACTTCAACTCCAGTCTGCATCCAAAACAACGGCAGCTAAGGCGGCGGCAAACTCCATTTTGCCTGGTAAGTCGAGGCCGGTGGCTAAGTCAGTTCCTAAACCTGAAGCGCCTAAAGTGGATGCCAAGGTAGCCAGTGAAGAGAAGCCGAGAGTAGAGGTGAAGACAACGTCTAGACCCGAGACAAAGGTACCATTACCGAAGACTGTTCCGTCAACATCTAGTGCCCTATCTGGAATCGCTTCGCTTCTCGATTCGATCAACGCACCTAAACCTGAGCCTGTTGCCATAGCCCCCAGAGAGGATAAGAGCCCGGACACTTCGGAATCCCCCGAGGAAAAGGCTAAGCGACTTCGAAAGGAGGCGCGCCGGAAGCTCCGCGTTAGTTGGAAGCCTGAAGCCGAATTGGTTCAGGTGAAAATTTTCCAGAAGGAGGATTCAGAAGACGAAGGCAGGGAGGTTCACATGATTCGCGATGCTGGCGATGATAGATCTGAAGGCATGGTGCTGAAACAACGCGCCACCGCCGAGGAGGACGAAGACGACGACGACATTCCTTATCAACCATGGCTGGAACCGATTGCCACAACATTTTCGAACCTCTCGGATGAGGTTCGTAACAAGAACTTCGTCACTCGAGGCGGAAACGTTACATTTACAACAAGCGAACAACAACATATTGCGGAACGTGAGCAAAAGGAGCTCATGGCTATTTATACAGATTACGATGATATTCCCCCAACACCCAAGTCCCCACCGCCTGAGCCGGCTCAAGTGTCTGGGAGAACGATTTATCTTCCCAACGACGACCCTAAGTTCCAGGAAATTCAGCTTCGATGGAGGGATGGTCAGCAGATGGGAGTTGATGGGGCACTTTACGCAGCAGCTAAGCGCTTGGATGCCAAAGAGAACCCCTCAAACAAGCTTGACTCGATTTTGGGCCGACTTCGAGGCACACCAGCAGCACCTCAAGCTTCTGCCCATACTCCTGCTATCCCAACGAAGCACGTTTCCGCTTCAGCACACGATAGCCTTCCCATCGCGCTTGGCGGGGCCACTGAGGAGCAGGTTGTTGCCATTCTGCGCTCCGAACCAGTTAAGAACTGGCGAGATACCAACCCGAGCCAGACTGATGTATGGCGGACTTTCCACTACTCTGACCCATCCGTCCGCCTCTGTGGAATGTCGATCGAGACTGTGGCTCGAAGTCTGGCTGGAAAGCCATTCCCAGCCATATCTCCTCCTGAGTGGATATTGCACGACGAGGAGAAGGTACGAGAATGGCGCTTTGGCTTCAATAAAGAGCTTGCTGCCAGGCAGAAAGCGGAAGAAGATAGCATCCTGGCGTCAGCTTCGGCTAATGCATTGGGAGCAGCGGCCACAAACTTGAACGGTGGACATGCGGTAGTTAACCAAGACTGGTCTGCATACTACGCACAACAGCAGCAGGCTTATGCGCCCTACATGGCATTGCTCCAACAGGTGACGGGTGGTCAGCAGCAAGTTCAACAGCAGGTTCAACAACAGGCACAGCAGCAGCCTAGTGCGCCTTCAGGACAGCAGGCGCAAATTCCCGACAGTCAGCTACAGTCGATACTGGCCGCCATCAACCAACCTGCTCAACAACCTGCACAGGCTCCAACATCAAATGCCACCAACTTTTTGAACCCCAACGACCCCTCATATCAGCAGTATATGATGCTCACACAGTTGGCTCAGGGGCAGCAGCCGGCTGCCTCAGCAGCAGCAGCAGCAGCCCCCGCCGGGGATTGGGAACGGGAACGAGATCGGTCCGAAGACCAGCTGGGAGGACGAGGTGAACAACGAGATGGAAAGGACGCTCGTAGAAAGAGAGGGACACTTCCGCCACACAAACCGGCGAACAAGGCGTTGATTGGAACTAAGCCTTGTACCTTCTGGCAGCAGGGCAAATGTGCCAGGGGAGACAAGTGCACGTTTCGTCATGACTGAGGGGAATTATAACATCGCATATGAAGACGTAATGATGATTCAGTAGACCGACATAATTTGGTCAATTTGCTTCTTTTCCAGCGGGAACAAGAGCGGGACGGACAATGTGTGGAGCGGATGGTTGTATATTACTGTAAAAACTCAAATATCTATTATCATCATTGGCGGGGTACTGGGATTTGGGAGAAATGGTTCACTACAGACGGAGCGCTGAGTACCAGCAAAACAATACTAGACAAATTCATGTTTCTTTTTATAATAATGCTTCACATTGTTATTGGAAAATACCATACTGAGTGTGCACCTGATCTGTTTGTTTGCTTTTCCGTGATGTCATGCATGAGTGTCTAGATGCCGTTGGCTATCGATGATAAATAAGGCGCTGACCCCTCTTGCTTTTTGCTTTTGACCAAGAGCACGTCTACTCAGCGGTGGCCATCTCAGTGTCACCCTCACTGGGTCTCTTGATCAGTCCTCGCAGACTGAGGTCGTACACGACATCCTCGACCTTTTTGACGTCGTACTTGACTGCATCAGCGCGTTTGCGTAGGATGTCGTTCTTGAGGTTTAGTAGCTGGAAGCCGGCAAACAAGTCCTTAATGAAGGCGCTGATGGTCAACGGTAACTCAAAGTCGCCGTGGGTTACAGCGTTTGTGGCCAGGCGGGCCAGCTCAGAGGTCAGGTCTGTCAGTGACAGGAGGTACTCCTCAATGGTGAGGTGGAAGGCATCGCGGTCCTTGAGGTTGGCGGGGACTGGGGGACAGAGAGCCGTGTTAGAGGAAAAGATTTGCGGTGGGAACGAGAGAAGGGGTTGCTGGTTGGGCTCTTACCGTTGAAGATCTCGCCGACTTGTTCAAGAGTCAGCAGGCGGCCGAGCTCGCCAGGCTGGGAGTCGTTGCCTAGGCCGCCCAGCCAGCCGCAGTACACGACGGTACCGATCGCATTCTGAACGACTCGGGCCCATTTGGCGTTGTACCTGCAATGGGCGTTAGCGAGTGATGTTGGTATGTTGGTGGGATTGGTAGGGGAAAAATTACTTGTAGTAAGGCTGCTTGCTGGCCACCTCGTTGAGCTCTGCCACGATCGTCACCTGTTCCTTGATGGATTCCTCGAGCTGAGCCACCAATGTTGGGTCTTTGATCCGAGCGAGTTAGCCTTTGCCCAATCGCTTTTTCAGTCTTCTTTTGCTTGGAACTCACAGCGGGCGCGGGTGGTGGAGTGGACGCGGGAGAGCAGGCCTTGGGTGGCAGCCACGGCACGCTCCAGGCGCTGGACGATCTGGGTGAGAGTGTCGCGGACCTGCGTCTCCTCCTCGAGCTTGTCCTTGAGGTGGGCGAAGATGGAGGGGTCGAGGAGGGGCTTTTCGGACGACATGTTGAGGTACGTCTGGTTTCTTGAGGCTCTGCAGATGTGGATTTGAAGCTTTGGATGCGAGGTGAAAATTGGGACTGCGGATTTGATTTGACGAATCGGCCTTCACTTGGCTGGAGGGAGAGATGATTTAGGGATTCAGAGCTACGTTTTACAGCATGACAATACGGCGTTACGTTCACGGACTCGCTGAACAGTTCATTTATGGGCACAACACACTGCTTTGCCATCAAATTTACACATCTGGTCAGTCTCACATCACTACCCTGCTACGCTACACATCACGAGAACCCGCTGAACGCGACACCATCCGAACCTCTCTACTCAATTCTTTCCAGTCTTCTTCGCAGCCCAAGCAAGCCTGAGTCAACAATGAAAAAGTGAGCCCATGTAGTGTTCGCGTCACCTGGAGGCAGTGTAATACCAGGGACACTGTGGGTGGAATCATGTGCAAGCACAGAGGAAACCGCCCGAGAGCCAAAAATAAGAATAATCACGATTGATGTCCTTAGACATCTTTCAGAGATTAAACTGAAAAGAACAGATACTACACTTGATCTAAGCCAAAAGGCAAAGAGAGCTAAGGAGAAAGGAAAAAAATCCAAAAGTTGGCGGGCAGCTGCCGTCTTTATAGAATTCTCAAAGGCGGTGAGCGAGAGAGTGATTGTGGACTGGGCAGAATTATGGCCAATGGGAGATTGCAAAAGCTCGAGGCTGGGAGCTCCACTGAGCAGCGCATCACAGGGAGCAAACTGCAGGCAGCAGACGAGAAGCGAGTCACCTTGTGGACCTTTTTGGATGTGTTTGCTTTTAGACTCTGTGCTAATTTGCGAAGAGAGCGAATCGCTTCTCCTGAGGCTGACGGGTGCCTGGCTGGTGACATGGGTGATGTGGAAATCACCCAGGGTTGTTGCAGGTCAGTCTTGTTCACTGTAGCATAATTTCAAGATGGAAGATGTTAATTTGTGCTTGAATTGTGCATTCTAATAATTCATTTTACCTGCATATAATTGTATTGTGATGGCGTGTGTTTGTGAATTATGATACAGATTCAGGCCGTCTTGGTGTACAGCATAATCATGACCTAGAGCTCGTTACACAAAAATGTTCCAAATCGTGTTGGATGTACCTTTCGCCAATGTTTGGTAGCGAACCTGAGCTACCCGATGGTATCTCCAGGTCATTTCGCCCCCTCTGCTTAGAGTTTCATGATTTGACTTTGCTGACGACCGCATTACAAGGGCGCTCTGTGCCTGTATGCCAATCCAGCCCTACTGGGACCAGCTGCCAGCCTGGAAAATTGGACGGAAGTGTTTGCCGTTCAATGGCGGAGGCGTTTTTGCCACAGACTGGGACTGTGTACGGTGAGCATAGAATGGGAGATAATTGCTTGGTGATGTCGGAGTTGAGGAGGTATGTGCTCGAGAGACACATTTTAACTAATGCCTTCTTCCACATGGCCTCCTTGTAGTGCTATGTGGCCATCTCGACTGCGTTGTTAACGGCAATACGTATCTGAATTTGTATGCGATAATTTATGCCACCCTGTTCCTCTCACAGTTGCATTCCACGACCTTCTGGAACATCAGCAGCTCCCGATACAAAGCCAGCCACCAAATCCCAACTTCTTGGCCACGCAAGAGAATCAGGCGAGGAAATTACGTGACACGAGACCCCTTATTTAACCAACCAATTATTTTCGCACCGACTAATTTGGAATTGCAACCAGGCTCGGGGTGTTGGGGATGTGGCGTTCTGGTGTTCTAGCTAAGTGATACAACAATATGAAGCCTCAGTATTGTTCTCCCGGACGCCTGCATCACCCTTGTCCATTTAGATTACCTCCTTTGGAATACACAATGCGTGATGCACAACATGAAATTTTCTGTGTGAGTCAATGATGAGATGTAAATATTTTTCCAGAATTGAATCGTATATAAATACTGGCTGTAAGGTGTCATGGAAGCATGATCTGCGCCTTATCTCCTTCTTTTCTCTCTTTTCTCTCTTTTCTCCTTTTTCAATTACCAATACGGAGTTAAGATTATGCTTCAAATACTGAGATATGCCATATGGCTGTTTGCCATAATGGCGGTCGTTGCAATGGCCCGTCCCGTTGTTGTTGAGTCGCTCGACCAGATTCCCACCGGGTGGAACGAAGCTGGTTCTCCCGTCTCGCACAAGCTCATCAAGTTGTCCATTGGGCTGAAGCCCGAGGATGATCAACTTCTTGAACGCACTTTATACGAGATTTCGGATCCCTCCCGGGAGAGTTACGGCAACCATCTTTCCCGTGAGGCTGCTAAAGCTCTTCTCAGTCCGCCAAAAAATGCCGTTGAATCTGTTAAGCGTTGGCTCTCTGATGCTGGCATCCCCGAGGATCATGTGCAACATGACGAACAGTGGCTGCATATCAAGACCACAGTGGCTAAAGCCGAAAACTTGCTCACTACTCGATTTAAGGTCTATGCTCGCGATGATGAGCGCGTTGTGCGAACAATAGAGTACTCTGTACCGATGGAACTTCGCGATCACATTACTACAATCCAGCCGACGACTTTTTTCCACTCCGTCAAAAAGTCATATGAGGCAAAACGACTTTCTCCCAATTCGAGCCTGGCCACCTCCAAGGAGGGGGAGCATCTCGGTTTAGAGCAGTGCAAGCAGAGATTGACCCCGGGCTGTCTCAGGAAGCTGTACAAAATGCCAGAGAGAGGTTACTTGGCAGCGCATCCCAGAGCATTGTATGGCATCGCAGGGTTTAATGAAGTAAGTTGGGATTCAAACTCTTCCAACAAGTGGCTGACATTGGCCCAACCTAGCAAGCGGCGCAGTACGACCAACTTGCAGAATTCCTCCGACGCTACGACCCTGAGCAGCAAGGCCGCAACTTTTCCACTTCCCTCGTCAACGGTGGGAAAAACCCCCAGGGAGAGTATCCGAGCGGAGAGGCGAACCTGAATGTTCAGTGGGCCGTGTCTCTAGCTGGCAAAGTCCCTGTGCGATATTTCCCTGTGGGAGGGGAAAATCATGACTTTATCCCAGATCTCGAGTAAGTATTTCGTCGTGACTTTATTTATCTTGTTTTGATTATTTAGCATTGCCTTACAAAGACACCGCTAATATTGTGCAGCTTGTACGATACGGACGAAGCCTGGATCGAACCTTTCCTTGAATTCACGAACTATCTTCTCGGTCTGAGTGACAGCAAGTTGCCACAAGTCATCTCGATCTCCTATAGTGTCAATGAGCAGCATGTTCCTAAAAAGTATGCGCAACAAGTCTGCAACATGTTTGGCCAACTCGGCGCGCGCGGGGTCTCTGTTATCGTCGCTGCAGGAAATCGCGGCCCGGGACAATCTTGTATGTCCAACGATGGCAAAAATACGACAAAATTTCTGCCAAACTTCCCTCCATCATGTCCTTATGTCACCTCAGTCGGAGGAACGGATGGATACAGCAGCGAAACCGCCTTTAACGTATCTAGTGGAGGTTTTTCGGAGTACTGGCCGCGACCATCATGGCAAGATGACTCGGTGAAGTCATACCTTGGTAGACTTGGGAAAGAGTGGAAGGGATACTACAATCCTAAGGGACGGGCATTCCCAGATGTGGCCGCTATGGCATGGGGCCACCAGATCATGAACCACGATGTCCAACAGACAACTGGAGGAACTAGGTGAGTTGCCTCCCACGAGCCCAAGAAATTTGGCCGATTCGCTAACTATTTTGCAGTGCAGCATCTCCTGTCTTTGGGGCCATGATCGCTCTCATAAATAACGAACGCTTGAGCAAAGGAAAACCCCCAATGGGTTTCCTTAATCCCTGGATTTATAAAGTTGGCCAGGGAGCCTTTAAAGAGTACGTATTGTCGTAT
This sequence comes from Calonectria ilicicola, assembly GCA_020809705.1. Lineage (NCBI taxonomy): Eukaryota > Fungi > Ascomycota > Sordariomycetes > Hypocreales > Nectriaceae > Calonectria > Calonectria ilicicola. Next base: position 3,876,320 of record CP085833.1, on the reverse strand, counting down.
GTGTATCCCACGCAAGAATATTGTTGACACCTTAACAGCATAACTGAGGGCAAGTCGGTCGGATGTCAAGGAACGAGCGTTTGGGGTCTTCCCTCGCCAGTAGTGAAGAACGCAGGATGGAGGGCTGTGGAGGGATGGGATCCCGTCACAGGCTGGGGATCGCCACTATTCGACCGCATTCAACGATTGGCCATGTGCATATAGGGCGGAACACCAGCCAGGAGCTAATATTTGGACAGATGATGATCTGTTAATGGAACCCAGTGATTGTCGCTGGTGGTTACAAGTGATGGCATCTCTGCTGGCAATGATGATGCCTTGGGAAGGGTGAGAGAAAGGTAAAATTCTTGAACGATGATACTACATCGCGAAGATCGCGCTTAAAGTTATTTTAATCACGAAATAGATTTCCATGTGCACTTTTTAATGACTTTACTAGTTCAAAAGTGTGGAAACCTTCGGGCGACATTAAGATCAAGTAAGAACGATATTTTGTTCGCGTCTCCATTGAAGTAAAAGCCCCGAAGACGCTGTGAAATGAATATTGGTAAAATACGCGATTTACAAGATTCTGTAGCATAACATCATTTAAAACATACCACCCACGCACAACCACGCACACTGTGCTTGATCTTACAGCAGACCAAACCACTCGAAATCCAACTTTTGGTGGATAGGCACAGTGTGGCCAACGCCCACGGCGGACACAGCCTCAAACTTCTTTCCATCACCAAAAACCATGGTGGTGTAGCTAGCCTCTGGCGTAGAGCTCTCGTTAAAGGCAAGGCTGATTCCGAAAATGGTGGTCCACATCTTGATCTGCTCCTTGAGGTTCTGGTAGAAAACCAAGTAATCAGCAGTGCCGTGCCAGGTCTTCAAGCTGGGGTAATCGCCAGTGTATCCAGGGTACATGGCATGGACTTGAGCAGCCCACTCCTCGCCCGTCTTTTGCACTTCGCCATTTGCGCAGGAGCGGTTGGAGCTGATGGGGCTGGAACCTGGCGATCCCTCGAAGCAGCCGGCGGCGACACCAGAGTAGCATGTGGCAGCAGAAAAGACCTCGGGGTAAGTGGCACAGAGGATGTTTGTCATCATGCAACCACTGCTGCTGCCAGTGACAAAAACGCGACTGGAATCAGCGTTGTATGTCTTGACTGTGTAGTCAATCATGCTGACAAGGACTTCGTTGTCGGCATGGTTTCCGTGCGAGAGAACCGCATCACTGGAAACATCCCAGCAGTTTGAATCCTTTTGGGAAGATGGGAAGATGAGAATGGCACCGGTAGACTCAGCATAAGAGTTATACCCAGCTTGCTGATAGTATATCTCTCCGCTACCACCACACCCATGTAGCTATGGAAATGTGTGAGTATTCTAGCCAAACGAGAGTCTATATTTATATAAGGAAGAAAATTGTACATACTGCAAGAACAATTGGAGGATTTGTCGCAAGTTTTTCAGGAATATAAATTTGCATCCTTAGCGAGGTGTTGTAAACAGGACCGAAGTCGGTAACGTTCTGGAGCCCATTGGCCCATACAGAGCTAGCTGCTGCAAGGCCAGCAACCACGGTGCGAAGAAATGTCATAATGAAGCTGGTATAATACACACTGCAGGTATATTTTTGAAGTGATTGATGAACAATTCACACGTTTGCTGGAACCACATGCGGCTGTAACTGCTATATTTAATGTCGATCCCTTTATTCTCGTATGACAGCCTTGCAGGCATTGTTTGCCGATGCTCTATGCCTTGAAATTACCGCGGCAAACTGGAATTTTACCCGGAGTGCCATTATACTGGCGGATAATCTCCCAAGACAACAATGACTGAGGTGACCTTGTGGAGAGCAGGTCAATGCGGTCCACGTCGAGTTTAGCAACTTCCGCATTTGGCTCTGTTTTATAGCCCCTCGGTCTGTAGCTGGGATTCTCCGCATCAGCGCCGAGATGTGATTTGTCGAATTTGACTGAGAACACAGCTGAAATACCATTTTTTTTTTCTTGGCAGGGTTCGAATTTTGAACATTCCCTTCATGTGAAGATTCAGGAGCTGTGACAACTCCTGTCGCAGATCAGTTCCATACTGGGAAATGTCATTTCATTTTCCTCTATGTGGCACGGCAAACACTAATAACGGAAGGTGGAGCCATCGAAATCGGAGAGTAATAAGCTTTAGAATAAAGTACATTCATGTTTTTTCTTGTTGTGGTCTGCGGCTCCTGGCATTTCGCCGAAGTGATGCCAGCATTGCCGCAACGGGACCGGAAGCTTGAAAGCCTTGGTCTCTTTAAAGACACCGATAATTCGACCTCAGACCGTCGATTCTGTCAGTTGGCTCCTTATTACTAGCAGCTTTGCGATGCTTGAAGCGAAAAAAAAAGGGTACGATTTGGCCAACTCCGTACCATAAATCGGGATTTATGGCATGATACAGTGGTTAGTAGGGCTGTGGCTGCAAAAAGGAAGATAAAATTACGATCATCACCATATATGACCATAAGTTTAGTGAAACGGGGATGTTCTGGAACCGGAGAATTATTTTTGACCCAACGCAATTAGTGCAGTGGTGCCATGCCACAGGTCGAGACGAGCCTGGGGGTTAAACTATTAGAAAAACAACCACAGTACTAAGCAGTGGTAAAAAAATAACATGCATATTCAAAATACTTATCACGGTAAGAATCCGTTCATTTTGTCTAATGTGAGAAGTTTCAAGCTGAATCGAGCCTATGTCTAATCTATGGACCCGTTTCTTCATGACTAAGTTTCGCCTCCAGATCGAATCTATTTTCCGATAAACTAAAACTAAGAGAGAGCCCCAGGGAGCTTTGCAGGTGGTGATTGTAGGTTGATCGTGTGGGGTTAGGCTTACTAGGTTGATATGAACCCTTTTCGCCAGCATTTGCCAAGGCCCTAACGGCTGGGATATTGGAGCAAAGTAAAATTAAGACCGTAGAAATAAAATAAAACAAAAGAAATCCTCCTTAGGTCATATCAACTACTATTTAGATGCAAGTACGCCGTCTCCGAAACTCCTGCGCTCCTTGATCGATAAAGAACAATAGCAAGAGTTCCTCACCGTGGATCAACATATTATTAGAAGATAATGACGAAATATTGTCATAATAAAAACGAATCAAAACGTCTCCCAGAGACTTAAGCCCCTACTATTATCACTGAATAGTCACTTCTGTTGTGCGGACGATTCCTGTCTTGAATGGCTGATCGCCAAGAATCATCTCTTCGCTTCCAGATCGAGTTCCATCGGTGCTGTGTTTGTAAAAGCTTGTAGTAATGGTAGTTTTACCGTGGTTCTCAATCTCGAAACGGTGATCGCCAAGTTCAAAGTCATCATTGCGGGATAGATTCGCTGTATTTGCAGGAGTGCGACCAATCGTCAATCGCCGAGAATTTGCGCCGTATGAGTGGTTTGCGTATGGAGTCGAATTGTACGCCGAGGATAGTTTAAGCGCTTTGGAAACGAGGGGTTTGAGGGAGGGTGCACAGGCGGCAATCATGCCAAGATTGAGCTGGAGGCTTTGGTATGTTAGATCATCTAGAGGTTGAAGACGATGGAACAAGTAACTTACAATCCCCAAAATTGAATCCACTGGTTACTATCTGAGGTTAATTAAAAGGTAATATAGATAGGATGAGTTTGTAGGCTTACAATGTCTTATCCTTGTCTCTCGAGAAGGCGATCTGGTAAATAGCCTTCAAGACACCTATCACGACTGCCCTGTAGTTGCAAAATTAGACCTTGGTATTCGATGACAAAAGGGGGATTTTACGCACATGTATCCGAGGCTAAGAATAGCAATAAGATAGAATCGGGTTCGAAGTTTCATTTGGAGGGTCCAGATGATGGGGATCGGGAACGTTGCGAAAAGTACATCGGTAAAAATATTGAAGGCTGCCTTTGCATTAGCATGGCACCGCATGGATTAGCGAAAATAATTGGTCGCATACAAGTGTTTATTAAAGAAAATTGCACAAAAAGCGCAGGAGAGTAACATGTTCCTTCGATGCTGCTATCCCAGTGTTTGGCCATGGGCTGACAGTGGAGGAAGAATGTCATTGCTCCCATGAAACTATAGGCTGAGACAAAACCTGTATATCATGAGTTTTTGGACTCTTAATGGGCGCAATAAGAACTCGTGTGATGACTTACCAATGCTAACCCACAGCGACCAAAAGTACCATTTGCTTTGGCTAAGTCGTAATAGGTTCAGAGCAATTGAAATCTTCAATAGCGCCATAGCGCAAGTAGCAGAGATGACAGATTGCCAAAAGCCTACTTTTTGGAATTGTACATAGTCTGAGCGTTCGATTGTGTCTTGATGATGTCCAAGACCGTGAAATGATTGAAGTACGAAGATCAGCCATCCGACAAAGGCACAAGTCTGCTCTCATCCAGTCTAGTTAGTTATTTCGCAAATAAAAGAAAGAGTCAGAGTTAAACTTGCCCCTGATGCCAACATGGTCCAGTCATCTCGCCCGGCGCCTTTCATACCCAGTCGTACATATAATCTGAGGCCGACAGAAGCCAGTGCCAGGACGTGAAAAGTTGTTGTGATGCCCAATATTCGTCCAAGGTTGCTTTCAGCCGCTCTGGCCGGATCGGCGGCCGTATCCGAACTCGTCACAGACATCGTTCTATCGATCTCCCAGGTCATCGAAACTGGCAAAGACAACTGGATACTGGGGCCTTAAAGCCCGACGAAAAGGTCACGTATAAACAAATTTCGTGCCGCCGTTGGAATGGGGATAGAAATGTTTTCAACGGCAAGATCCTGTGTGATAGATAGGATCCAGGAGCTACATGCAATCTCCATTAGGGACTAGTATTTCGCCTCTACGAGCCAGACAGGCTTTCCACCGGATTCTAGCCACTAGCATCAGGCCATCCCGCATCGCTTCTATCTTATGAAGATGTCGGGTAAATATCACCTCCTTTCAAAAACGGGCCTTGTGTCTACGGAGACTGCTTGGGTAGTTTTTCTCCCCTTCTTTCCGGTGACCGTTTAGCACGATCAAATCCCTTGAACTATAAGTGAAGATTTATGCGGCAAGGGTCATGCTGTCAGTGGTCGCGCAGATGTAACACTACACGGCGGATGGAGCTACTAGATGCAGTTTGGAAGAACCACCTTGCACGGAGGAGCTGCAACGGACCCGGCGCTGTGGACCTGGAAGCCAGCAACCCGTTGGCTGGAGATGGAGTATCTAAATACCGTCTACTAAGGTGCCAAGACCGCGGACACGGAATGGTCCTGCAGCTGAAGCGCAGCTTGCCAGAGGATTCCTATCCCAGCCTCCGCCAAACTCCGCCCTGTCCAGTGTCATTCGTAATATCAACATGCAGAATTGATTGCCACTCAAATTTATAGAATATACCCTAATATTAATCACTACCTGTTATTCTGAACTACTGTGAAGTGATTTTCTTGACCGCTGTTGAAACATTTAGAATGATCCCAAGCTCATCAAGCTTCTTGTTGGTATGTGTAGGCGAAATCGCTGCTGGCAAGATGTTGTGGGACGGCGTGATTCGGGTCCGACAAGATCCCTACCGGACGAAAATTTACCATGGAATTTCTGCAACGGCCGAGTACCGAACTACGTAGACGAGCTGGCAAGACCCAGTGGCTCTCTACCCTGGTATTCGAGCAAAATGGCCTGACAGTCTTCCGGACCCCCAAACTTCTTTGGGCAACCTTATTTCCTAACCTGAAGCTAGTGAACTCGTAGAATTCATTATATATTCTAATCAAGCAGACGGTAGAATTAAAGCTGAATACTGCTACGTGATTATATCAAAGGGAATTGAGAATAAATGCATCTTGACCTCGGAAGAGACAACTAAGACTCGGACTACTAGAAGCAGTTAGAGAGAGGAAACATGAGAGAAGACGCTACGGTGAAAGAGGCTGAGGGGCCGTGAACGTCGGTTAGACAATTCCCTGTCAAACGCAGCCGCTGGGATACCTCCTAGTCTGGCTCGCACATGCCCCATGTACCCTGTCAGCCCCGATCCTTGGGATGGGCCAACTGGATGGCGTGGCCTCCACCTTTGACGTCAAGCTCAAAGAGACGGGATTACTGAAAATTGGCTTATGTATCTTCTATGAATGACATTAGTTTGATCATTCCGAACTGCTCTTGTAAAAGCAGCAAGTTATAAGCTGTAGATGCTTGCTCAACTCAATTGGTATGAATACAAGGAAGGTGATGTCATTTTTATTTGCCTGCAGTGTACTTGAATCAGAAAAAAGAAGTCGGGAAAAATTATGAGTTCAAAAAAAAAAAAAAGACTACTCTGTATCTTTCTTGTGGGCAGATGCTCCAGGGTACGCATCAGTGTCAACCAAGCCACAAACACAAACCCAGAGGTTTGTCTATGATCGATCGTATGGTGAGCTGGGCATGAGCCGACCAGGGGGATATAGAGTAGAAGAGTAACCTTGAATTCCCTATCTGCCATGCTGCGGGATTAACACCGGATTGGGAAATGGAAGGAGATGACGTTAACTCCGTAGTTTTTGCAAGCGATGGCGAGTGGCCCACTGTGATGATTCCACCATGGGTAGGGCGGCAACACCCCACCGGTTTGTGCGAATCCTTGGCTTTTTATTGTAATGAGGAAATCGTTGGCCACGCGGGCAGCAATTATCTCAGAAATGGCAATATGTATATTAAGACTGAGGAGATTTGGTCACAGGGGGGGGGGGTGAAGAGATTATGGACAAATGATCTCCGTGGGTCAAGGTTCTACGCTGCAGTCGATCCTCTAAATATTTAGAGAATGCTTAACCCTAATTTTAGCTCGCAATATTGAGAATGCTCGTGAATCTCTAGTTGTTGCTATTTTTCGAATAGAGTCTAGGCCGGCCTGTAATCCTGGTGAATGAAATGGATTCTGAGGTGGTGTCATTTAATTTTCTAGTCTGGTTTGATCCCTAACTTACACCTGAACAGTAACGTTGAGCTATTCTGGGTGGGAGCGGCATTCGCATGTCATGCGGCGCGCCGCTGTGGTTAAAGCTAGCAAATAAAGAAAAAAAGAATATGAAGGCGCATCAAATAAAACGCACTTACAGTACCAATAGACCGCTGGATAAGGTTATTAAGAGGGAATTCTTTGAAATACACAATAGAGACCGTGGCGATTTGATGCCATAGAGCTCTTCCCCTATACTGTCTTGCGCCAAAGGAGAAAAGAAAAAAAAACCCCAATCAGTCTAGCCCTATTGCAGGGCTATTTTACGCTACTAGCGGTGGCAATGCCTGCCTACAAGGCACCGCTGTTCGTCCTGTTCGCCCCTTGTAGGATCCAATCCCAGGCTGTGGATCCCCTAGCGGCAGCACATGGAACCTACTCTGTCTCGCCGAAGCCTCCTTGCCATGGATCCAAGATCCTCACCGGGTTGCTCGCAAATTGGCTCCATCATTTGCTGTCCACGAGTAGGGTTCTTTCAATCGAGTTCTCCATCCCATCGCCGTTTATACCTTGAGTCCATGCTTTGCCATGTGCTCCCACATGGCTAGAGCCGCGCGGTGAAGGCTTGGCTTCTGGCAAATTCCCGATGACATGACAGTGGGGATGGCTCCCTCATTAGACATTAAGAGTACTTAAACAACATCGCTCCCTTTGCCGTTGCCAATCTACCAAGCTTTCTCCGGCCCAGTAATCTCATATTTGAGTTAATTCCTATCGCCCATCAATTGCTGTCATCTCTTCATAATGTCTCTTGTTCAGTCCGTCAAGTACCTGGCGGCTGCTGGACTTGCCACCATTGCCATTGCCACCCCAGTGAGCTCTACAATTGAAAGGGATGTAGTAATCGTGGGTGGTGGTGCTTCTGGATCATACGCTGCTTTCAAACTTCGCGAAGACTATAACCAAAGCATTCTCTTGATTGAGAAGCGAGATCATCTTGTGAGTGATCAATCGACGTGATCGAATCTCATATACTGACATGTATTGCACAGGGTGGCCACGTGAATAGCTATAATGCAAAATCAGGAAAATACTACAACTATGGTGTCCAGTCCTTCCTCGATATTCACGACGCAGAGAAATTTGTCAATGATCGTTTAGGGGTAGAAACCGGTACACCCGGGCGCACTTCAACCACTACTAAATACATTGACTTCAGTACTGGCAAGGGTGTGAACTATACTGCCCCCACATCTGCTCAGTTGATGGCGGCCCTTGCAACATATGCCGAACTCTGCGAGCTGTATGAGGATAAATTGCTGCCTAGCTTCTGGGACTTTTGGGCCCCGGAAGATATTCCAGAAGATCTGCTCATTCCTTTTGGTGATTTTGTCAAGAAGCACGATATCGAAGCTGTTGTACCTACTCTTTTCAAGGTTACTGGGCTCGGACTGGGAGATGTTACCAATGTCTTGACTATTTGGGTTATGCAAGCTTTCGGAGGTCCAATGGCTCGTTCGTTCCTTGGAACAGAATCTAGCTTCGTGCCTGCATCTGGTCGAAATCAAGACATTTATGATGCTTTCGCTGACAAACTTGGACAAGATGTTCTATACTCATCTACCGTCCTGGGTTCCGACCGATCCAACCAGAGCGTTACGCTTACGGTCAAGACAGCTACGAATGAAACCGTCACTGTGAAAGCCAAGCGCCTTCTTCTCGCTATTGAACCGACCGAAAGCAACCTTGAGCCTTTCGCCATTGATGCGCAAGAAAAAGCCGTCTTTGACAAATTCTCCTATTCCAGTCTACACGCTGGTATCGTTTCAAACCCCAGTCTGCCAAAGGGTTATTCTTTGACCAACCTGCCCGCATCGGCTTCCCCTAATAACTGGCTTGTGAACCCTGAGCTTTCCTTCACAGCTCGTTTCGACTACATGGGCACTGAAGAGGACGAAGACCGTGACTATTTCCGTCTACTTGTCATTGGAAAAGACGGGTTGGCTAGCGCAGAAGCGAAGGCGCTTGCGCAGACCAACTTTGACACTCTTGTCAACGCTGGTACTGTGGATAAGCCTGATTCTACAGAGCTGGAGTTCGTTGCATATGCTGAGCACGGCCCGATGCATGCCCGAGTCTCAGCCGCCGAGCTCAAAGAGGGGTTTATCCAGGATCTATATGCCCTTCAGGGCCTCCGATCTACATGGTGGACTGGAGGTGCCTGGTTTGCTCAGTTCCAGACCCACATCTGGTGGTACAACGATATTCTCATCCCCAAGCTTCTCGCAGACATTTAAGTTGCACATGATATATAAGACAGGATAGATGATAAGCGAAGTTTATGACGCTATTTGATGTGTATATAAGTCAAGAAATAAGTGTACATATTTTTGCACTGGGTTCTAAAGCACTCGTTAATTTTTAATCGGCTCATAATCAATAATTTTCTAATTTATTTTCACGACCCCTTTTGTTATTTTTTTCTGCTGCCTCTCGTAGATATGTGAAACCTTCTTGACTCAACCTCTAGCACGTTATCTGCTCGGCGGTTGGTCGGCTGTAGTCGGCGAGGCTTGGTAGGAAGGCCCGAGACACTGAGGCTCCCCATTCAAGTTTCATCGCTGGCAGAATTGGTTGGGAGCTCAAGGAAAGTAGCGATATTGGCTGAAAAATGGTGCCTTTTGACCATAGTGAGTTACTGATGATAGCTTTTAACGTAAGGACAAGAGAGTAGTTGCGGTATGAGTAGCATTGAACCGAGAGAGTGCACAACCGAGGCTCTTCGGATTAGCGGAAACATTTTTGGAACAAATAAGTAATCGTGCAGATCACTCCTGAAATGGAAATGTAAACTAGACTGAGACTCATGGTGTTGGCCACTGTCTCGACCTCAGATACCAGTGATGCTGACCAATTGACGAGTGCTCACTCATTAGGATCCAAGTAATGTAGCCAAACTTTACAGAGCGCCATATTGATGATGCATTTATCACTTTTTCCAGGCCCGCAATGCCGTTATAACGATGCAGGCCGACTGGACTGCACATAGACGCTTGGCGCAGAGCTCCATCACAGCTCCGTTATTCGGCATTACCCTCGTTTCTTGCAATTGCTTTGGGCGGCACTCGCGCATGCCTTGCATCTCAATCCTTGCAGCCAGTAATAGGCCACATGATTCCGAGTGTTTGAAGACTTTACGCCTGAGCGTAGTCGGACGGTGCTCCATCGGGGTGGGGCACCCTCAGGCGTTGTTGGGGGTTGTCATTTTCGCATGCGGATCCGGTACAAGTTTGGGGGAGCAACGGATGCGGGGAATTGGCATTTAGAATGGGGTTTGGCTCCTGTGTTTGGCAGGTGTTTCCGCATATCACGGGGAAAACAAGAAGACTCGTAGTTGGACCAATGGTTTAGCCTGGACCTCTCAGATCATGCAATCACCGGTTGGTATTCCCAACCGTGTAAGCGTGTTCAGCGAGTTTAAAGTATCAAATCATAGGCTGTGTAAATAGTTCGCGCATCAAATCTGAGAATCCCACATGCCAAACTGGTTTGCATCGACTGCTACATTAAGGCATGTGGCGTTACCCGTCATCTTCTGTAACGTATCGGTGGATGCTAACCCGAGTAACTGGTGGTTGTGGAGTCGTAAGAATTTAATAACCGCTGATCATTCTTGTCGGTTAGAACAGGTCAGATTTAATCTCAGTCTCATGCGGTAAATGAGACAGGACAGTCACGTTGGGGTTTCACAGATACCACAAGCCAAGATTGACTATCTTGGTTGTGGTACCATCACGAGGATTTCAATCTTAATCCAAAACCACGTAGAAGACCGTCAAATCCTACCCATCATTCTCAATTGGAACCGACATCGCCTTGAATCTCACCGTCAGACTTATTCCCGTGTCGACTGTACGTCATTATCTTATTGTTTGTGGGGAACGCCCACAAATCACAACCCGGCTTGTGGCCGACGCGTCCCACAATCCCCAGGATCGCCATGGCGGCGCCCTTGCCGTGCGCCGTCTCAACCCACAGACCCTAGGTTTTGCGTCGTTTGGTGCTTCAACTTGCCTTTTATGGCATGTCGCAGAGGCTCAGATGCGCATTCTCAGCACGGCAGCCAGTGTACAAGGGCGGTACCGCCGTTTTCTCGAGTCAGGATAGCAGCCGATGTGACGTAAAGTACCATTGCTAATGAGTCGGTTGTGCTTCTCCGCACGAAATGGTACCCCCAGTTGGAGAGTGGAGCAGTGTATGGGGGCCTCCGCATCAGGATACAATCACAGGAATCAAGTGTCTGAAGCCATGTCTTTGTATATATATTTTAAAATTCCCCTTCCGCAGCCGTTTTGTCGATCAATTGCTCTAAAATAAATCTTACCATACTTTTTCGTTTCAGTTGCCTTCCCAGCCGTATCTTTACAAGTAAATAAGCCTATACCGGAGCGGTCGACAGTCAACATGCGGACGTGGTTTGGCCGCGGCAAGAAGCTGCAATTGGCCGTGACATCATGTTGTCTCTGCGCTTTTGTACTCTACGGATACGACCAGGGCGTGTTCGGTGGTATTCTTGAAAATGAAGATTGGCTGAGGCAGTTCAAGAACCCCGGCGATACGTTGACTGGTTTCATCACAGCGAGCTACAACCTGGGCTGTTTACTGGGCTGCTTTGCCAATTTCTTTGTTGGCGAAAAATTGGGCCGTCGCCGCACAATTTGGCTTGGCATGGTATGGATCATCATCGGGGCTGCCTTGCAAGCATCGGCCTTTACTCGAGCCCATCTCATTGTCGGTCGAATTGTCACTGGCGTTGGCACCGGACTCAAGACATCCACAGTGCCCATGTAAGTCCATCCAATCAATTTCGCGACTAGCTCCTGAATTATAATCGCTAACTGTACAATCAATAGGTACCAATCGGAACTGTGTGAGGGTACCAAAAGAGGGCGTCTAGTTTCAGCCGAGGTCATGTTTGTCGGTATCGGTATTGCATTTGCATACTGGTGGGATTTCGCTTTCAGCTTTGTTGGTGGCGCTTTTGCATGGCGATGGCCTATTGCTTTCCAAGCCGTGTTTGCCATTTGGGTCATCATTGCCGTCTTTGGAATACCAGAATCGCCTCGTTGGCTCCTGAATCATGGAAACAGACAAGAAGCGATCGAAGTGCTGTCGGCTGTATACGACAAACCAATTGATCATCCAGATATCCTCCGTGAAGTCAATTCGATTGAGGAAGCTCTTGCAATGGAGGCGGAGGCTGAGGGCAGCGCATCCTGGACGTCAACCTTTCGCCATGACAAAGTCAGGACCAGGCACAGAGTATTCTTGGCATGGTTTGTGCAATTTATGAACCAAGTTGGTGGTATTAACTTGGTTGTGTACTACATTCTTAGTACGTTGCCCAATTTGCGGGTTCCAAATCTTTCATGAGGGATGCTGACTCGCCTTAGCTGTTTTACAAAAGAACGTCGGCCTTGAGCACAGGCTGGCGCAAATCATCGCAGGATGCATTCAACTAATGTTTCCTTTGGGATCTCTGATTCCTTCTCTAGCACTAGACCGAATGGGTCGTCGAGTAACCATGATGTGGGGATCCGCAGGACTGAGTGTCTCGATGCTTTTGGTCGCTGCCCTTCTCTCCAAGGCCAAGGATCCATCGGATGGAAGGACATTTGCTGCTGCTTCTGTTGCATTCTTTTTCACTTATATGTTTATCTTCGGCGCAAGTATGAACTGCGTGCCCTGGGTTTATGTACCAGAGATCCTCCCACTCCACGCAAGAACCCGTGGCACCGCAATTGGCGTCAGTTCAAACTGGCTGTGGAATTTCACTGTGGTATGTTCATCGCAACTTTTAGTCCCTAGCAAAGTTGATCTTATCTAAACAACCAAACAGGTCATGATTACACCAATAATCATTAATCGTCTGGAATGGAAGGCATACTTGATCTTCATGGCAACCAACTTAATCTTCGTGCCCATAATCTATCTTTTCTTTCCAGAGACCTCGAATTTAGCTCTCGAGGAAGTGGATTTCATCTTTTCCGAAGGTGGAAATCCCGTCGCTGTTGCCCACAAGATGCAGCAAGAGCTCGCTGCCCATGGCAAGCTGGATACTGAAGGCCGCTCCCAGGAACAAGTATCCAGCGGGGTTGTGTCAGAGAAGGACGAGAAGAATGTGGAACATGCGGCTCATCTATAGTTCTAGATAGAATTGCTGCTTTATCGTCTACAGCGCATTTTTTGCACCTCTAAACATTTTATGATTGGTTCGCCACCTCTACCGCTTTGCGTGAAGCCTCCCCAAATCCAGCCTCTACATATAATCCAAGATTGGCTTTTTCCAACTAGAGAATATAATTAGCAACTTGAGGCTTATGGCTCAGGGACCACCTACCAAACTTAACCCGAGCTCCGAATTTGTTCCCTGCAAACGAACTACGACTGGGACTTTGAGCGGCCCCAACTCGGTAGCGGCGGCGATGATGGACTCGGCAATCATGTCACACCTTGTAAGCCCTGAAAAAAGGCATCAGAGCTTGACCTCTAATTTCTCCAGAATCCATACTTACCTCCATAGACATTGACCAGGATGGCTGTGACGCGCTCGTCTCTCATCACAATATCGAATGCCCGTAGCATTGTCTCTTTGGTGGCCTTGCCACCAGCGTCGAGAAAATTCGCGCTTTTTCCCCCATAGTAGCTTATAGCGTCGTTTGTGGCCATGGCTAGACCTGCTCCGTTGACCACATTTCCAATATTGCCATCCATCTTAACATAAACAAGGCCATGATCCTCTGCCTCTACCTCTTCATTAACTTCTTGCTCATAGTCTCTTAACGTGAATAACTCAGGTTGGCGGTATTGAGCCGCATCATCAAACGTGAAGTGAGAGTCGATGCAAATCAGTTGACCATCCACAGATCCAAGAACGAGGCTATCGATCTGAAGGTTGGTAGCCTCTTTCTCCACGAAAATCTTGTAGAGTCCTTTTAAGATTAAGTTCAAGCTGTGTGAATTGTGTTCTGGTAAACTAATCTCCAAGGCGATGCGCTGTGCGAGGACCGGAGTTATTCCTTCCGTGAAGCCGAAAGGATATTTGAATTGGTGTTCAGAGTGGTCTCTTATCTGGTCTTGGAATTTAGAAACGTCCTCTTCGATAATGACAACAGGGCAGTAATTTTCTCTGTCAATCGTCATGCACAAACGCCATTTTTGATCATATTTGATTGACTCTTCCACGTAAACCCGTTTTATGGGACGTGCTTGGTCAGCTTCAGGCAGTGTCTGGTGACCCAGAATTTTAGAAGCTACTTCAACTCCTTTCTCTGAGGAGTTGGCCAGTTGGGCGCCATTCTCGGTTGTAGACTCGGGTTGGACCACGTTCCTTGCGGTTTGGATAACTTGGGGTTTGATATAACATGGCCCACCTTCAGGCCAAGGGACAATCAGCGAATCATACTGTAAGATATTGGAGTTGCCTACCGAAGTCTTTTATGGCATCTCTAACTTCTTTTACTGTTCCCGCTACTTTGCCGCGCGGTACTGGCACACCAATCTAGAGCATTCACAGGTTAGACTCTCTCATTATGGACTTTGTTACATCACGTACTTCTCTAAGTAAATTTTGAGATTGGAAAGAGTGGATATGAAGTTTCCTCTTCCAACTCAACGGGATCTTCATTAGTAAGCTTTTTGTAATACCGTGTCATTGTTGGGAATGGACTTGCTGGGAGTGTTTTCTGAAATCGCGGTACGAGTGGTTGTCTGTAGAGCATGGCGTCAAGTGTGAGGCCAAAGAAGGCTAATAACAATTAAATTTGCTATTTTTGGGATAGAGCTAGAAAATAAATTAAACCAGTCAATGCCCACAAGTATGTGAGCGATCAGACTGAGGCAGTGTCAAGTTGTTTTTGGAGGGGTTCAAGTTTGGGGATAACCGAAGAGGCGGGGTTGATCGGCAATGCGAGCTGGAGCTACCCTGGTGGGGGCGATTTGGTGAGGTCCGATGTAAGAATCAACAAACAAGCGATAAAACCAGTCTGTGAGAATTGATTTTTATTTTGAACTTGGGATTTTATTAAATAGGCCAAAAAAAAAACAAGTATTTCAGGGCTTTTAATTTCGATGGAGAAGAGAAGGTTTGACCATCACACTTCCTTTTCGAAGCATCACGAAGAATTTTGGCTTGGGCATGCGATATAGAGCTGTGCATACAAAAGGGTCGACATCGAGAATTTACGGTAGTGATAACAAACTTCATTCTTTGTAATCGAAAAGATCAGAGAAGTCTAGTATTTTTAATGATTTGCCATGATGATTTATCATGTGCACAGTCAGGTTCGCTTTGTGATACTCATCGAGTCTTATCTAATGCGTCGCCTACTCGCGCTCCAAAAGTTCCTTCATCTTGCTCCCCATCACCCCGGGATGCGGCACGATAAGTGCACCGGCGTCTTCAAGCGCCTTAGCTTTAAATGCTGCAGAAACATCGCCGGGGGACATAATAGCCCCGGCGTGGCCCATGGTTCTCCCTAGCGGGGCTGTTCTTCCTGCCACCATAGCAATGATGGGTTTTGCGTTGGGTGACTTGCGATATTCTTTAATGAGATCAGCAGCCTCAAGCTCAGCCTCCCCTCCAATCTCACCAATGAGGATTATCCCCTTGGTCTCTTCGTGGTTGAAAAAGAGCTTCAACCCATCGGCCAAAGTTGTCCCTGTGAACAATCAGCACCCACTAGACGACGATAGATACGAGTACCAAATACCTGCCAAAGGGTCCCCTCCCATACCGACGACGATGCTCTGGCCAAGGCCCGCCGCGGTAGTTGACCCCACAGCCTCGTAGCTCAGTGTGCCAGATTTAGATACGATTCCCACGCATCCCCTGGAATATTGTTTATACGGCATAAAACCAACTCTGCATTGTTCGGGTGCAATGATTCCGGGACAATTAGGTCCAACCAACCGCGTCTTGGATTGAGATCTAAGAACTTCTTGCACGCGCAACATGTCGTGTATTGGGATGTGCTCAGCGACCGACACAACTAGCGGCACTTCGGCCTCAATCGACTCAATGATTGCCTTTGCAGCATGCTGAGCAGGAACGAATAGGCAACTAGCATGTGGTTTTACTTGACCCATGGCCTATAGATGGTCATAGTAAGACATGGATGGCCTCGGATGAGATGCATTGATGATGCTCACCTCTTGCACTGTATTGAACACTGGTAGGCCGAGGTGTGTCTGCCCGCCTTTTCCCGGTGACACACCTCCAACAATGTTGGTGCCATACTCGATTGTTTCCTTTGCATTTACTGTGGCCTATAGCAAACTGAGCATGACAGACCATAGTCGAAGGGTGGTGATGAGCATACGGCTTTCCCCGTGAAGCCTGAACGCGATGTGACCTCGTCAGCAATGTCGTATGATGAGGCGAATTCATGTTGAACAACACACACCCTGATACATTACGCGTGTGTTTTTCGTTATGTCTAGATTTGATATCGTCTCATAATAGGGACCTCGGTGAAGACTCGAGGCTGAGTACAACCGTTCGGTCTGCCCTCTCCGCACTTGCTGGAGCCGCGGCAGATTTAGACGCCGTAAATATCTCGGTGACATGACCATCTTGCCCGTGGGGATGAACAATCGATTGCAATATAATGATACTATTATTACAAAAGCATATGGGACGATCAATGGCAAACACGTTGTGACGTGTTGTCAACGGTGATAACAAGACCTGGCAATAAGCCCGCTCTACTGACTACCCCGCAATACCATCCTCATCGAGCAGCAGCATGGTGGGGCTTGCGCCGTCTCAAGATCAACAAGGGACGGAGAATATGGCCGTTGCATTGCCGGCAGACGGAAACGGATATCCTCGGCCACTGTTGACACAAATTTGATGCAGCAAGCTGTCCCGGCCCTCTTATGAGTCGTCGTCTAGAAAACCACTCACGATCCTCTGCGAGACAACGCACCACTTGATCTTTCTCGCCGTCCGTAACCTTGGAGACGGTGAAGGACACTTGATCCGCTTTGGATTACAGAAATCGACTTTGCTTCTTCTTCGGCGAGGGCCGCACATTGAATTGGCCCGTGGTGGCGTTGAGCTGGCCCTCCGAGGTGTGACCTTGGTCCTTGGTGTCGTTTCGTGGCCGTGCTTCAGTCGGAGCCGCCCTCTTTTTTTTTTTCGTCTCGTTTCAGAGTTGGGCTATCCTTGCGAGCTTCAACGTCGCCCAGCTAAAAATCGGTCTGGCCATTGCCCCATAACCCACTGCGCATAAGCTCCTCATTAGAGAAAATGCCTGCCTGCCCGTTGTGCAGCTGCAATATTTGGTGTAGCGTCAAAATCTACTATCTGACCATGATCCCATCGTAAGTTTTTAACATGCGAGCGACTCGATCGATGTGCATCGGTCTACCGCTCAGATCTGCTGGTTCCAGTGATCAATTGAGCATCACCTTGTAAACAACTGCTCCTGATACTAGCCCCAAAAGATGTTTCGCAACACTCGGGCAATTTAGTTAGTCGCAGACCCGCCTTGCTGCTGACGAGTTGTGTGGGATCCAGGGACCGGCAACGACCGGTGAAGACCTCTCAGCTCCGGGCGTCCAGACCGCCACCCCAGCTGTGGCAAACGGCGCAGCTGGCCAGCTTGTGGAATAGAATATGTTGGATCGATACGATCCTATGTGCAGACTGCAAGGTGGATCACGATGGGCGCCAGATCTGTAGATTCGTCTCTTCTCCGGTGCCAGTCATTGGTTGGCAGACCGAGAAGAATATTCGATAGATGTGGACTCTCTTTCCGTATTTAGACTCCGCCTCTCCCGCCGGCTCGATCCCTGTAGCGCATCCCCATCTTGGCTCGATGGCCTTGTCCTTGCAAGATGGCGTGGGGCCACGCAGAGCTGAGTTGCGACCAGGTGAATGCGGGAGAGAAGGGGGCCGGAAGTGTCCGACATACCGGGGCAAGAAGTGCCTTTGCGCTTGAAGCGTATCAAACTGCGGTTAGATTCCGTCTTGTCCTCTCCGATGGCCTTGTTTACCTCAATAAACGCGGTGCTTTTTCTTGTGGGGCTCAATTGACAACACATCAACATAGGAGGTTGGCGCGCAATTGGGTTTTCCGTTCCAGCGTCTCATCCAGGGATCAGGGAGGTTCAAAGAGGCCATTCTATGAAGCCATTCGGGAGGAATAGGGTCTCGGTCGCAAGTGCCCTGGCGCTTAAATGTTCTCGTGAGGGTGTCCAGCCTCAGAATTGTCTATATAAGACTTCATCCCGTGCCTCTCTGAAACTGAAAACATCATCAACTCACACACTCTCAACTTCTAATCATCAACACTAAACCTTTTCAACACACTCCTGTCTTCTTTTAGACCAACCTCACAACAATCAACATGTCTGCTCCTACTGCGTAAGACCCCCTTTCAGTCACAGCGTTTTGCAACATGAGTGCAAAAAGTTAAAAAGATTTGGAATAGTTGGCTAACTTTCACGCAGTGTCGCCAAGAACACCTACGGCTCTGAGGAGGGTGCCAGAAGCCAGTTTGTTGTCCCTCTCCCCACTGCCACCGGCCTCTCTGCCCCTGCTGGTAAGTATCTCATCACCCATGCTTCTCTCTTCAATTCTAACACCCTACTTCAGGTCAGCTCCTCAAGGGCCCTACCGATGAGAATGGCAAGCCTACTCCTGCCGCCCTCCTTATCGGCATCAAGCTTGACCTTGAGGCCGAAGTTCACCTGACTGCTCGCATCAAGGGTGACATCTGTGTTGGACTTTATTAGACGGCTTTTCGCTCCAATCCTGAAATAGGAGGGTGTGATTATCTGGAAGTGTGTGATGATGGTCTTGCTGATGCTTTAAAAAAGATGGAACGAGCATCTCAACAATGGGACCCTTCAGGGAGACCACAGGACTGGGCTTACGATTATGTTTTCATATCTTTACGACCTTGTATCAATAGAAATCCTGAATGAATCGGATATAATATCCGAACGGTTTACATCATCTCTTAGCTCCCCGCTCGTGATGCTCTATTTCCAATGATTAGGGTTGGATCTTCCAAATTTTCTCATAAGCATACAATTTCGGATGGGATTTAGCGTCTTTTATGGTGACCGTTTTGATCGATCTTGAAGGCAAGAAATATCACGCCTTCAGGATGATTGCTTCACTTTTCCTTCCCTGGTGCAAATTTGGTCATCTTCTTTTCTTTTTCTCTTCTCTCCTGGTCAAATATGAAGCTTAAAATGTTTACTTGTACCACAACAGAATTGCGATTGGACAATTATTTCTAACGTTGGGCTCTGAGTGGTGCTTTGCAACACTCGTTTAATTGCTACAGGGTAACTAGGTAGTTGTGTGAATGGTTCGTCCACATTTCCAATCGAACGGTTAATAGTTCCACAGACTCATTTTCTGTTAAGTTGTTCATGCGACATCGAGGTGGTCAGTCGATCTTAGCTAATGACAAGGGTTTCAGTTGGTCCGTTCACTTTCCTGCAGGATGATTGAGTATGCCGGTCCTATCATTGGTGTCTACGTGGCGTGGGCTAAGCATGCTTGCTGCACGTTGATACACCAGGTTCCCATGTTATCAGGTTCAAGGACTAGACCACCACCAACTTTGCAGCACCCCAAGACCATCTGATCTTGGCCCCCATCCAGACGTACGGGCCACATCCAAGTAAAAACAACGAGCCAATCGACTGAGTTTGGCATAAATATGGTGAGAAAACGGTCAAAAGTTAAAACTCAACGCATCGACTTAACTCGGAGTTGTTTGCACAAGCCCGTCTGTCATGGATCATTTTGATTTCATGCTGGCCGATTGAGTGGGAAAATCCACCGCTCATTCACCCATTCGCAACACATTACTTTCTCGTACAAGAAGCGGGGGCTATCTTTTTCTTTGATTAGAGTCCAATGTTAAAATTTAGATGATATCTCATACTAGGTGATTGTTATGTCGAGATCCGCATGCTTTGGAGAGTGCTGGCTTGGTATGCGATGATGCTCATAAACATGATCCCGCATGATTACGAGTGAAATATTGTATTGATGCTTATTCCTAAGAAGTTGCGCGATCTGAATTTTTAGACTTGAATTTTATTTTCATCTTTTTGATGATTTGGTCGTTTTGTTGATTATCGACCACATGACCAAAGGGAGTCAAGGTTGTCAGTAACAGGCTTGACATGGCGTGCGACAACAGCCTTAGAGGAGGCGCTGGTATCCTGTAAATTAAATATGCCTCCCCCCCCCTTTCTCTCTCTCCATATATTTTTTAGTAGAAGAAAATGGGTTTCGGTGGCTGGCTTCAAATCGTGAGAACTGGGCTACCGCTGGAGGAGCACATTCTTAGCTTTAGGCTCCCAAGCCCGGCTTTAGAAACATCGACGAATGGTATTCTCTCCCTGATGATTTCAAGACCAAGACTTCAATCGTAATTAGATGGCTTCGATTCAATATCTGCTTAACTTCTTTTTTTTAATGATCGCTGGCGCCGGGCCCACTAGCGGTGTGCACTGTCCTTCGCGGCTCGCCTAGCCTACTAACAATTCGCACATCAAAAGCAACACTTTGTTGCTTTGGATGTGGTGACCCGCCTGGTGAGATAATTGTTGCTATTGAATTCACTGAGTATCATCTTCCGGCGATAAATAAGCCAGACCACTCCAGCTGTGGGAAATTTTAATTCTCAAGTCAATCAGTTCGGTTTCAATCCACAAGCTTGCACAGGGTCTCCAGTATTATTCTACTCCTCTAACTCAAGGAATCATCACCTCCCAAAATTCGCCTAAAATGACTGTCGGCACGCACTCTGTTATCTCGCCCGCAATTCTGTACTGGGGCACACCAGTTGTCCTTGTGACCTCCGAGAACGAAGACGGAACACATAACATATCCCCGATTTCCTCGGTCTTCTGGCTCGGTCACCGTTGCATTCTTGGTTTTGGAGCGGAGAGCAAGACACCCCAAAATATTCTTCGCACCAAAGAGTGCGTCGTAAATATGCCTGATGACACCATGGCGGGCTTTGTTGATGCCCTTGCACTTACAACGGGCACCAAGCTTCCGTCTGAGTCGAAACAATCCAGAGGCTATCAATATGTCAAGGATAAGTGGGCGCACGCTGGACTCACGCCGCAACCTTCGGACTTTGTTCGGCCATCGCGTATTCTTCAATGTCCAGTCCAGATGGAATGCAAATTGATGAATAGCCACGACTTAATGGACGACTTGCCTGATAGGGCGGGATTTGTGGTCGCGCTGGAGTTGCATGTTCTGCGTGTGCATGTCATCAACCAACTTCGGATGCCAGGCCACCCCAATAGAATAAACCCCGACAAGTGGAAGCCAATGTTCATGTCATTTCAGGAACTTTATGGGCTTGGAGATGGGAAGATTGGCGAATGTCGTTTGGGGCAAGTAAATGAAGAGAAATACCGGGGTTTGACTTATAGCGGTGTGGTCAAACTACCAGGCGATGAAGACAAAGATCTGGTTGAGGCGACGTGGGCCGAACAGAACCCACAGGTTTGAAATTGATTTTTTGACCGAATCTAGAATTGGGAGAATTCTTTATAGGTAGATTAGCGTTACATGATCGCTACTGTTGGTATTCGCAACGTGGGATAGAGTCATCAAAATTGCACTGGATAAGATGGCCTAGATTCATTAAATTAGTACGAATGAGTTCACAATTAGATGAATCGCACCAAATTTTGCATAAGAAGAAGCCAGCAGATTAAATAACATCATAAAAAATGGCTAGCCAATTCAGGCCCTCAGTGTGAAATTGTTCGCTAAAAGCTCCAACAATTCCCGGGCAACCGCCGCGGGTAGGGTCCGATCTTTCACCTAATTTGTTCGGCCCGCCACCGAAAACGCTCCGTAACCGGGGTGCAACGTTAGTCATTGAGATGGGCGTCTACATGAACCTATCAGTGACCTCATGATTCTAATCTTCAATTTTTTTTTTAGAATTTCTTCCAGAGGGATTCCTTTATGCTACCTACTGAATCATGACGCGACAAGAAGTCGTGAAGGCTGAACGCAGCTTGCATGATCAAGCCAACCTATTGCCGCGGCGCCAACTCATTCTTGTCTTTGTCACCCTCTCTGTCACCTTGCTGATCGTTTTTATTGATCAAAATGGAATCTCCGTTGCTCTTACTACCATTGCTAAAGATTTAAATGCAGAGGCAACTATCGCGTGGGCTGGTATCGCGAGTCTGTTGGCGAATACAGCTTTTCAAATGCTGTATGGGAGACTATCCGATATTTTCGGGCGGAAAACAATCTTCTTGGCGGCTATATCTCTACTCTGTATAGCAGATTTACTCTGTGGACTGGCCCAGAATGCAGCCATGTTTTACGTCTTCCGTGCCATGGCAGGTATCGGCGGTGGGGGGATTTCTAACCTAGCCATGATAATTATCTCCGATATCGTAACGCTTGAGCAGAGGGGCAAGTATCAGGGCATTATCGGAGCTACAATCGGCATGGGAAATGTTATCGGCCCATTTCTATGTGCGGCGCTCATTCAGCGAACGACCTGGAGAGTATTTTTCTGGATGCTGGCACCACTGTCCGCTCTCACGGGAATCACGACGTATATATTTCTCCCATCAAAGCCGCGAACGGCAGATCTGAAGGAAAGTGTAAAGAAGGTTGATTGGATGGGCTCTCTGGTATCAACAATTGCCGTCGTATTTTTGCTCATTCCTATCTCGGGAGGTTTGTATATGCCCCGCATCCCACTGACATCTTGATGAGTTCACAGAACTGAAGTAAAATGATTAATTAGGTGGTGCATATTTCGCTTGGAGCTCACCAATGATAATTAGCATGCTAGCCTTGGGAGCACTGGCCCTACTTACTTTTGTCGCATGGGAATGGAAGTTTGCGAAACTGCCCATGATGCCTGGTAACTATTTGAAAACCCCAACAGACCTATATCCTGCTAATAGTTTAATTAGTTGACATCTTTGGAAATTACATGGTTGTCGTCATGCTTGCACAAAACTTCTTGTTTGGATGTGTATACCAATCGTATTTGTATTACGTCCCGCTATACCTCCAAAACGCTCATCAATTTTCTGTCATGACCTCTGCGACTTTATATGTCCCTCTGGTCATATCACAAAGCGTTGTTTCTATACTATCGGGACAATACATATCTCGCCGAAAACGCTACGGTGAAGTCATCGTTTTTGGGTTTGGAATCTGGACACTGTAAGCGTCCAAAGGCCATATTCGGATTAATACTAACATAAAGGCAGTGGATCCGGACTTACCATAATATTAAACAGGCATACGAGTCCAGGCTTCATTGTATTCGTCTTGATCCTCGTCGGAGCTGGAGTTGGCGCTATTTTCCAGCCTACACTTGTGGCTCTGCAAGCCCATTCGCCCAAGTATCGTCGCGCCGTGATAATCTCGAACAGAAACTTTTTTCGAAGCGCAGGCGGTGCATGCGGACTAGCAATGTCTGCTGCGATTCTTCAAGCACGACTCAGGGCTACCCTTCCGTCTCAGTACAAGTACATTGCAGACTCTACTTACGTACTGCCGAGCTCCAAGGTAGGGCAGCTGCCTCGGGTACTGGATGCATATATGGCAGCAAGCCATGCTGTGTTTATTTTTCTTGTGCCATTAATCGCATTATGCCTAATTGGCACGGGTCTGATCCGCGACCGAGGGCTAGAGCCTCCAGAGGAACGGGATCAAGAACTAGAGATAGCCGCCCAGCGGTAGTGAACCAGTTAGTATCTTCACCGGGCTAATTATTCAGGTTCATTTTATAATCGACCATAACAGAACCACGGTGAGCTTGGATATTGTGATGGAAATAGACCGTATGTTTCATTATACGACTTCTCGCAGCGTTACATATACCGATGGGGTTCTATAAACAATGGTCTGGGTTTCCAGCGGGATTCCCCCACCACGTTGGAAATGGATGCTCTTTCCCGCTAGCTCCAAATACAGCAAATGATAGAATGAAAATAACAATTTGAGACCCTCCGTCTAATGCAGCTCCAATCAAGTAATTGTACTTGTTATATATCTGTGGTAGTCGGCGTCTTAGCCACAATTGCGAAAAGACACCAACAGCGATTGAGGACCAAATCCACGACGTAGTACCATAATACGTGGTCCCAGCATGCGAAGAAATGATAGCAGTGTTGATAGGCACTTTTCGTAGGCGGGGAAACAGTTTGATAAGACCCCAATGAATAATTGGAAAGGTGAACCCGATCAGCAAGCCCAAAGGTACGATCACGTAACGTCCCTTTACGCCATACATTTCTTTTGCCAATGCCCAGGTGATCGCTTGAGAGTTTAGGCTTTGCATAGTCGAACCGCTCCAAACGTTGTTTCCCTTAGGATCAAGCAAAATTTCTCGTTGATTGCTCACGATTGTTGTCATGACGGCATAATTCAAGCCGGCTCCCAACAGCGTCCCATATACTTGAGTACCAAACATGATTCTATGAGGCACTTTTGTATATTGTCCAACTTTGAGCCAATTGGCCAAATTGACTGCGAGGAGAATAACTTGGTGAGACCAGCTGGCAAAGTATAAATTAGCCAGAGGGCGACCAGGATGGATGACACCAGCAACCATTTTGGATATTTGGTTCGTGGAAACACCGGTGCCGTATAATCCATACAAAATGCAGGAGAATGGGGCAATGAAGCCTCCCAAAAGAAGGGAAATAATATAACCCCAGACCGGGAGAGTGGTATCGCCCTTGATGGTGACCACTAATCCAGCAACAAAGCAAAGCACAAATAAAATCAAGTACCACCACATTGGAACTTCTTTATACTTCAGCATGGCCTGGTAGTGCGGATCGGGTTGAGTTCTGTTGCGGGCCTGTTTCCATGCCAAGACCATGTCTTTGCCGTAGAATATTATGACATGAGAAATTAAAGCGCCGATGGCAAGATTCATAGTGAAATAGCCCCAAACTGTACTCGAGGTCATGTAGGGAAGTCCTACGGCGCTGAGCTTTCCCTCATCAATTGTACCATGATTATCCAGAATTGTATCCGTCGATAATGCAGTACCATTCCGGAGGAAAAGTGATGTGGACATGAATGGAAAGCTTTTCGCGTTCCAAGCGTTGCTATAGAATAGACTTAACATAGCAATGTACCAAAAGAAATAGCCAATCCAAGAATTCAGCTGTTGCTTGAGTGGTAAAGACAAATACGTGCTCTGGATGTATTGCCAATCGAACGAAAAGTTGAGAAGACCCAATCCTTCGTTAGAGGAAGATCCTCCGAAGATTGTTGAAAAAATGGTACGAGTGTGCCTTGGCGCGTTCATCGACGCAAGACAAAAGACGGAGATTCCTCCGAACCAGGTCACCATGTAAGCTGGAAAAACTTCCCAAACAGCAGCAATGACAAGGGCACAGCCAAACTTAATGAGGCGATCCTTATTCGCACGCTGATCAAAATGGAGGTTCTGGTAGAGCACCACTTGAGGCAATGTTGACCAGTAGACCATTTCTGCGGGATAGACGATCAATGGTCGTAGCACACCCGCCAGAACGAACCCACAAAGTGAAATGGAGAAGGTAGCCAAGATGGCAGTGGAGATAGAGACGCTTCGGTCATAAAACAGTCGTTCTGCGGCATAAATTTCTACTCCCGACAAGCCATTGTTTCCAGAAGATGCAATTAGAGAAGCTACCACGTGCTCCTTGATACCGAAAGGCTGCCCCGAGTTGAGAAAACGAAGAATTCTCTGCACCCAAGGGTTTTTGAAACGATCTGCCCGCGGCGTTGCAATGGCCCAAGCTTCACCGAAAATATAAACCAAGACTATTTGATGCGTGAGTGTTCGTCTACTGAGTTGGAGGGGGAGACTCACGTTGCAAGAACACCGCTGAAACTTGCATCTGAGTTGGCTTAAACGTATAAAGCATCGTGATTACGCTAGAAAGCGCAGTGAAAACGGTGCCCAAAACAATTGAGCGGAATGTGAGAGCAGGGTCGCCATCATCCCTAGTTGACACCAAGTACTTGGAGACGTCGGTACCTAACTCGCCGTATTAGTACTGTCAATGATAAATAATTCTTTTTGTTCTAAGATACCATCTCGAATCACGGGATGCCCCTTCGCATGCTGAGGGTCATCTCCATTTCCAGGATTAAGAGGTTCCTCGGCCTCCGTGTCGCTGGGCGAAGTATTGTCAGGAGTGTATTTGGCAGCTGTGGATGGGTCCTCGAATACACCGTTGCCTTCAGTTGGGGTATCTGGGACATCTATCTCATCCAAAAGGTCGCTGGTGTTGTTGAGCGACATTTTGGACAGACCGCATGGCTGGGGTCAGCAGGGTGGACCAAGGCGGCAAAACAGGCTGCCGATTGCAACTTATTCGCACAAAAAGAAGGCAAAAAGAAGCACTCAAAAATTCGACTATTATGCATTATTGAACTAGACTGTTCCTTTATTTCTCAGCCCAAAAATTTCGTCAGGATTTCATGGCACGGGGTCACGACAAAGACTGGGCCCGTGATGGGGAATTCGCTGTCAACTGAGACAAATTCAATGATGCAATTTTTAACTCCGATGGTGAGTTCTCCAAGCTGCTGTTTCCACAACCAGCGCGCCGTGCGGCACAGGAACCATTTAGGTGTGATTCGCGCCATTGGGGCACGCGAATAAATATATGCCAAATGCGAGGCCATAAGGCTCGCATAATTATACGCGGGAATGCCAAACTCTTGATTCATTAATTAACAGGCCAATAAAGCATGCGTCAAAGCAAGCGAGAGCCTCAAAGGAATGCAATGACTGAGGCCGGCCAGCGCGCCCATTCTGGAAGGTCGTATCGGGCACGGCATTTGTTATCCACTCAAATCCCGGTAATCGTGGTTTTGACGTGATATCAGTCTCTGTTATCGCGATATTTGATCTAGAAAACTCAGACTGGCAAACGATTGAGACCTGCTGGCCCTGTGGGGGCATTTACCGCCTACTGGACCAACCTCCCAGCCGAAGATCACAAAAGTGCCGGACGGCAACAACGACCCGGGTGATCATTTTTATTACGAAGTTGGACGAATAATTCCATCAATTAAAAAAGGCTTCACATGCGTGTAAGAAAATGGATATTGAAGAATATGAGGCGCTCGGGACTTTTGTGGTTTGGTTGCCTGGCACTTTTGCGATGGCGGGCTGCCGTCACCCCACAGCGCAGCACCAACGATAAGGCGTGAGGATGAAGCAGCTAACGCCCCACTATTCCGATGGCCACAGCAATCGGGTCCAGGGCAGGAATCTGGGGGTGCCAAGCTTGGTTGGGGTTGGCTGATTCATTTTGGTGATGCAATAGGATAATAGAATAGGTCATAAATGATATGTATCTGGGAGAACTATGATATACAAGTCTCCAAAAATTGCTTTTGCCTCCATTCATTCACACATCATCACATGCCCTGCAGCGTCAAGTAGATTATATCACTCGGTGGGATATTACAGGCGCAAGGACATTTTGGCAAGTAAAATATATTACGACCTAACGCATCGCTATGCTTGCCCGATGCGCGGCTTGATCAGCTGATAGACATGGATCCATGTCTATCCGAGGAGGTTCCTAGGATTGCTATGTACACAATGTTATCACCCCAGGAAACCCCAACAGACGGCGATAACGCGCGTGCCCCCCAAATCATTAAGCATACGTCTCTCGCTTACTTCGCTAGTTCAGCAGAGAAGGATACTCGATCGTGCCATTACCCTGGAAATCTCCCTTTTGGGTTGTGAAATCCTCGATGGTACCCAAATTCTTAATGCGTCCAAGCAGGTGTTCGATGACGCGGTAGCCAGACCCTGCAGAGTATCCAGGGAGCTCGTGACCAGCCAGCTGAACCTCGTAGTACGTCAACCCACGCTCGTAGCCCCAGTTGCCGACAATACCGGCCTCGCTGTTCCTGCCGCCATTGTACTCTGGGTGGTAGGGCACGTAAAACTCCTTGTCCTGCGGGTACTTCTGGAAACCCTGCTTGCCGTTCCAGGTGGTGTTCTGGAGGGCAAATAGCGTGCCGTTGGGTGGCAGGATGTAGTCGAGGCGACCGACGCCAATAATGGTGTTGTTGGTGTGCTCAATCACGCGGCGGAGCACCTCTTCTTGCGCGGGAGCCAGAGATGTATCGCTGGCGTTGGAGTTGGGGTCGCCGCCTCCGAAAACGTTGTTTGGCGTGCACTGATACCAATCAACATCAGGAGCGTTGAGCGCTTTCTTGACATCTGTGCGGTTAAAGTAGACCTGAGCACCTGGTGGAGAGTAGTCGCCCTACGGGATGAGAATATCGTGGTTAGCACAATGTAGAATCCGACCAGAGAAGGGAAATTACCTGGTTGACAATGCCAAGCTGCGAGTAAGTGAAGGGGCAGGTGTCGGTAATGTGGTAGATGTTGAAGCAGGGGTTGGCCGCAAGGGCAGCTTCGTAAGCCCAATCCCAGATATCGCAAGTGTAGTTGCCTGAAGTATCCGCATAAGGATCTGGCAGGACGGGGAATGGTCCTTCAGGAGGCGGGAAAG
Source organism: Calonectria ilicicola (assembly GCA_020809705.1). Lineage (NCBI taxonomy): Eukaryota > Fungi > Ascomycota > Sordariomycetes > Hypocreales > Nectriaceae > Calonectria > Calonectria ilicicola. The sequence goes on along the minus strand of CP085833.1, from coordinate 3,847,790 downwards.
TGCCGTACGTCTCAAGATAGGATGAGAAATTGCAGTGCTCGTGGGTCCACCTCAAAGCGTTGATGTAGGACTGGTTGAGGTTGAACAAATTCTGCCAGTACTCGATGAAAGGAAAGACGACAGCCTCCTGCTGTAGAGTCCCGTCACCAAGAATGGGGTCGTTAATGGCCACACCTCCGAGCTTGTAGTAGTCGTCATCATCAGCTGTGATGAACGCATCTGCAATGTAAGGAACGTAGTATCCCGCATAGGATTCGCCAGTGATGTAAGTAGTTGCACCTTTCAAGTCAAAGGCGTCAATGAAGTTGCGCCAGAAACCGATGAATTGCAAGCCAAGTTCCACTTCGTTGGTGATGTTGGGCTTTCCCTGACTGTAACCCACTCCAACAGGCTGCTCAACCCAGATGACATTTGTACTATATTTTTTTGTCAGCTTGTCTCAATGTCAATAAATGGTAGATTCGACTTACAGGTTAGTCCAGCTGTAAGAGTTTGGCGTGGGAGCGAGGGTGCCCTGCTGCCATAGGAAGGGGCCATTCTCAGTCAGCAGACCGCTAAGGGAGCTGCAGCCTGGTCCTCCGTTGAGCCTAACAAAAACATTAGCGTTTGCTTCCACAATGTGTGAGAGCAGGGAACTCACCAAATAACCACCTCGTCGCCGGCCTTGGGGTTGGTACTGGGGAAGAACCAGAAATACAACTCTCTGGTCTCGTGTGGTGACTGAGAAATAGGCAACAAACCGGCATAGGACTCGCCAACGTCGAATGCAACCTCAGGAATTCCAGTGCCATTGACGACAAACTTTTCCGTTTTCTTATTCAGAAATTTGGATTTCGACCTCTTTTCCAGAGTTGTCTGCTCCAGAACAGGCTCTCGCTTGTATTCATGGTTGCGAGGTCGATCGTGGCTGAAAGCCTTGAGAGCACCCTTATTAAAGGAGGCCTGGGACAAGGCCCCAAAAGAAAGCAAGAGGCTAATTAATTTGAGCTGCATTTTGCTTTGGACTCAGTAGCAGCAATGGCATAAAACAAAAGCTCAGAGCGGAATGACTATTTATTAAAATTGTTTCGCGACGGCACGAAAGTAACTTGCGCTATATGCGAGTTGACATCACTAAACAAAAGTTCAGTGAATCTTTGCCATAAAGCCGAAGATTATCACGTTGTATCACTGCTTGTAGGCCGCAATATCGGCAAGGTCGGCACCATAGATGGCGGCTGGACTATTCCCGTTTGGTAGCTGCCTCATGAGGCTAGTGGGGTTCAAAAGTTCCGTAGTACTCCAACGTCTAGCCTAAACAACATGTGTAAGCAAGTCGAGTCTCAAAAGTCCTCTGATATCTGACTCGTTGGTTGGGTTTTCAGGGCTATCCTTGTCCTGAGTGTGAATCGTCGGTTGAATTGTTATTGGAGCCTGACCCTGAAGGCGGGGTATGGTGCAATGGTCGGACCTTTCCCCAAGCGTCCTGTGGCGAGTGATTGGATCATGGGACGGCATAAACCGGCTATCTAGACGACATGGGCTTGTTTATCAAGTACTACGGTGTGTTTGGGTGATGCATATGTGCATTATGATTTGAGACGATCCCTGACGTCACAAAATGCCTTGCTGTTCAATTGTGGGCAATTAGACGGTCAACAAGAAGATTTGCGCGTCTCCACATAAGCGACTAAGGATGATCAAAACACGATGTACGTTCCATTATGTCGCGATTTTGAGCAAAACCCCAGCTTTATGCATAATTTGGGAATCTGTTGTCAGATTTTATTGGGTAACATGGGGCTTTTGGGTGAGATTTTTAATTATTTAGTAACATGCAGCTGAGCACAACGTGCACCATAACTAAGACATGGTAAGGCAGCCAAATGCTCACTGTTATTTAGTCTTACGGCTCACAACCGGTGTGAAATTTTTTAGTTAGATTACTATAACTTTCCATCACCGCCTCTTTGATGTAACTCAGGAAGTTGGGCAGAGAGGGAGGGAATGGTGAAGGGAAATTTGCTCTCCCTGTGGCCACCAATACCCTATCTCGAACAAGCTCAAATAAATAAGAGTTTAGGTTAGGCGGTCTACTTGAGCCCAAGCGCCATTTCTTCGTATAAGATCCACGTGATAAAGCTCTTACGCTCTGTACGACGTAGAGTATTACTACGACAGGAAGTGAATGGGTTTCTTATTGGACGCCTTTGCGTCCGTGTACATGTATACCCAATTTCGCTAATCCGCCGCGGCGAAATTACTGCTCTGAATAGATGCTCGTCAGCGAGTTTGGTTGGATTTTTGCGAAATCGGCCAAGCTTTAGTGAGACAACGTCGTAGATTAGATGTGATTATCAAATGCGTCATCGCCCTTGTGGCGGAGGTCAATTTTGCTTAATTCCACTCACATTCACTCTCCTAAATGTGCCCTGTTAATCATGCCTCGGCCGTTTGATGGGCGGGATGATCATTGAACCAACATGGTAAGCCCGCTCAAGCTAAAGAAAGGGGGTTAGCGAGAAAAAAAGGGAAAAAGGAAAAAGGACGAGACCCCCGTGATTCATCCGCTAAAGAAGAAAGTTCTACTAATGTACCTGAAACTACACGGAAAACCCAATCGGCGTACATCGAAATGGTCAGTGGCTCATGCGCACCACCACAGCGATACACTCTCAATTATTCCACTGAGGTGAAGAGAAGTTTGATGCATCTTTGATTCAGTGGTCATTTCTCTCTCTCTCTCTCTCTTTTTTTTTTTTTTTTTTACAGTGTCTCAAATCTAGAATGTAACCCGTTCCTGGGGAACTACTGGAAACATTTATTTGAAACAATAGTCAATCAGCCGTGGCGCCCTTTCAATCTTTGTTGGTAGTGACTAAGGGATGAGACGGGAAAAGATTCAATAGGTGTTGGATTTAGGATGCTTAAAATATGTTTAATACAAGATTAAATCTCAAAATAGAACGAATAATCCTGCTAGGGCCTTCAGGTCCAGCTGAGGCTCACGTGCGGGCTGTATTGTCTATGTTGGTGCTATGACTCTTGATTCGAACCAAGTAGATAAATATATTCGCCCACGGATATCTCGTAAAAAATTGCAAGAACTATAAATAGGTTTGGATGGGAAGACATCATCTAAGCTCATCGGTATGCCACAACCCATTCGAATGGTGGATGGCACACCACCGGGGTCTGAGGGAATATAGTATCACGAAAGAATATCCATATTTTATTGAGCCATCATGCGCAATAATAATTTTAAACTTGGTTGGTTGTGCTGCGGGTGTCTTTCCTCGACGAAATTCTCGACCCTGTCGCTTTGGCTGGAGAAAAATTATCAATTCTTTAAAACAATGCTTGGAAGTACACTTGTTCATTTCAGATTCGATAAAACCTCAGCTGAGGTTTGTGTCTGCCTTGGGTAGGCTTTTTTAAAGGAGCTGGGCTTCCTAGCGCGTTGAGTTTTACCGTAGACTGCCGCGATCTTGCTCCGCCACATTCAGCTGAAGTTGACTGAAAACGCCCAGGGCTGACTGATCCTGTGACGGTTTTAAAAAGACTGTTAATACATCCACAACCTGGCATATTTCATCTCCTTGACGCATTTTCTCGAATACTCTTAACTTTGCGATTCCTTATAGGGGATTTAAGTGTGAAAATGGCCCTTCCATGTTACGATGCCCAAACCCCCAATGAGCCAACCTATGAAGTGTCAGCCAATGATCTAGGAGACCCCAAAAAATTTTACTGTGGTGATTGCAAAGATATGGTGGGATCATGGCCATGGACAGAAAGAAAACACCAGGCTGTCCCGGCTATGCGGCATGAAAAATGCCCGTTGTGCAAATTTTTGCTGGAGACGCTTGAACTGGAACACCGGGCCACTGGATCGAAACTTAATAAACTCATCACCTTATACCCTTGGGCTGACGAAGGTGACCCACACGCTGAATTAACAACTGCGCGTCGTCCCATAACAGACATCACCGACGACGTTATTAAACAAGCTAGGAATTGGCTGCAGGAGTGCTCCGCAAAGCATCGCCAGTGCGGCGAGAAACATGGAGCGTTTTTAGAACAACCAGTTCAACTTCCAAGGCGAGTTCTCAGACTAGATGAAGAAGAAGGGTACTTTCGCATCCACGAGAGTAAGGCTGACGAAAAGGACCTCTATGCTACATTGAGCTACGTCTGGGGACCGCAGAAGGGTGAATTGGGAAAAGAAAAAAGTAAAAATGAGGCTTCCGGGGCGGTTAAGAATGGAGAGCCTTTGATTGCGACAGCGACGCTTCCACGGGCCTTTCAAGATGCGATCGAATTGACCCTCAAGCTTGGGTTCAATTTTCTTTGGATTCACGCCTTATGTGTTCTTAAGGATGACCCGAAAGACCAGCGTCAGGCGGAAAGGGACTTTTTAGGCATTTACAAGAATGCTGCAGTATGTATCAGGCTAGGAAATATTCGCGACATCCGCAAAAGCTTTCTCGCAAACGATGATCCTTATTTGCTGCCTCCGGCTTGCACAGTGCGTTTTATTGGTGCAGAAGGGAGTCAAATCGCATTGAAATTGACAACCAAAGACTTGAATTTCGGAAATGGTGTTAAGAGATTCGATGGTTCTCTATTCTCTAGGGCATGGCCTTCAGCCGAGGCCTTTGTGTCTCCAAGACAGATTACCATTACGGCATTCAACGAAATCACATATTATTGTGATAACGCACTATACGAAAAGGACAAGGCCCCTGGTCTAGTGGAAACCCTCAATGATAGTATCACTAAATACAGCTACTGTGGAATCACAAACCTGTCGACAGTGGCCACATTTTCACCGGTCGCTAGTCGAATGTGGTACTGGGAAATCATTGTGAGGGTCATTGGAGAGAGCGAAACTTCTCGACCGGAGGATCGTTTGACTATAATTGATAATATAGCACGAGACCCAATATGGAAGCAGGGCGATTATATGTTTGGATTCTGGAAGAGAGACGCAAGGCGGGATTTATTGTGGACTGTGTTTTCGGGCCGCTCTCCAGATTGGTCCAACATACAGTCTCGACGGTTAAGACAGGCTCCAACATGGTCCTGGGGCTCTGTCACTGCACCTATACGCTACTTAAGAGCCAACTATATCCGAAACTGGCAATTTCGTCTTATTGATTGGACAGAAAGAGCACCTTTGAAGCTCTCACTTCTCAGTCGCAAGGTTTCTGGAATCATGCGCCTCGAAGGGAAGGTGACTTCTAGAGAAAGGCTTATCCAGCATTGTGGAAAGGATTATCTATTTCTGAACAAACATGAAGTGGATTGCTCAGACGAATTCGATGAACTCAATGTGGAAGAAACGTTTGTGCTTTTGGTTGGGCAAGTATATTATGGCCCCTGTGTCAATAGAGATGCCGGCGCCTCAAAAGGAATGACGATATCAACAAAATTGGAGAACACATCATCTAATTCGGGGACTTCTATTGAAAGTCGGACTGATAAGGAGACAAAGGATGATGCTAAACCATTGCCAACTAACGACACGGACAAGACCACTCACAAAGAACAGAAACATGATATCCAAGGCAATGCAATGCGGTCATCAGATCCTGTTTCTTCAGGATCAAACGAAGAGCAAACGACCCCCGAATCCTATAAAGAAGTAAAAAGTGGATTCTCTGAATGGCTAGGGGGGTTTCCCAAAGTGCTTGGCACTCGAAAACACCACAATCTGCCGACGAGACAGAGCTTTGGAGGAGCGGCATCTAAAATTGGTCAGCGACTTTCGACGAGTGCTATTGGAATGGCCTCATCATCCTCTGGAACGGACCCAACAACCAGCAGAATTCGACGGATCATGCAAGGAGCACATAAAACCGAAACCGAGACAACATGGAGATCCTCAATTGATGACGAGTATAAGAGTGATACCGAGGATTGGAATAATATGACACATGTCGACAAGTACCGCTACTCAGAAGATCTCCCTTTTAGGCCCCGCAAGTTGTCACTCAGCGATAACGTCGAAATGTTGATACTAAAGCAAGTCTCGAAGAATGTCTATGAGCGAGTTGCTTTGATATCCAGACCTTGCCAAGAGGGGTGGATTTCGTACTGGCATAAGATCAAGTTGACAGAACTTTACCTAATTTAGAAGGGCCAGATAACTTAGCAATATTTGTTCAAAGGCTAGTGCATATGATGGGAGACTTGATATAGCAACATCGGTATTTAATCACGTGAACAGGATTGGAATATTTTGTCAATTATTATCGAGACCCATCTCTATTTAATGCGCCCAAGAATGGTGTATTTTAAAAGTATCGGGTGCTTTGTAGGCATTCTGTCATTACAAAACCGCTTTCCAGTCTTTGTTAAGTATCACACGCAACGCGACCATAAACAACATGGTGACTGTAAAGCAAAGGCCTGAAAATAACTGCACGCCAAGGTAATTCTGGGAATTCCCCAGGATGGCACCGGCAATGGGCGAACCCACCAGCGATCCAATTCCTTTCAGAAATGCTACCATCCCAAGCCGTGTTCCCAGAACACTCAGATCCTTGGTAAACGATGTCAGCACAACCGGGGCCACAGCGACAAGGCTGCCAGAGAAGAAGCCATAGAACACCGAGAAGGCGATATTGCCTGCACCGGTGTGGACAGCGGCCCACGAGAATGTGACAATTGCGGTGGACCCTGTGATGAAGACAAATGTATTGATAGGGCCAAATATGTCTGATAGCATAGCTAGAAGGACTCGACCAGGGATTGACGCAGCGTTAAGAATCGCGACGAGATATAAAGCCACGCTCTGACCTTGGAGACCATGGTTCAGTGCAAATGACTGCAGGTAAAAGACTGGGACAAACCAAGCCACGTTACTGAAGAAGATTCCCACAGTGTACGTTGAGTAAGAGGGACTTTCGAACGCCGTGGGATCTATTAGCGATTTTACGCCGGAAAATCGCCTGGCACTCTGTTGAGGGCGTAGAACGGCAATTGAGAAACAGCACATAGCAAGCGAGATGAAGCCAAGCACGCGGACAGCCCAAGGAAAGCCAACGCGCGGTTGCAGAGCTTGGAAGACGAGTGGGCAGATGGTTCCGCCGAGACAGCTTCCGACTGTGGCGGTACTCATTGCCCTTGCGCGGCGGACCTTGAAGTATGTTGGAATAATTGCAATCGACGGGATAGACAAGAAACTGGTCCCAAGGCCAACGCAGACGCCGTGAGCAAGCATGACTTGCCAGTATGAAGTGGAGAGACTCGTCATCATGAAGCCAAAAACGACAAGAAATGACCCAGTGACGACCAAGGCACGGCAATGGCCCGCATCATAAAGCGGCCCGATAATAAGACCAACGGACATGAGAAGGAACATTTGTATGGATCCAATCCAAGAAATTGCAGATGATGACATGTTGCTCAGTAAGTCATCCTCGTAAAATGTCTGGAATACTCCGAAAGTATTCACAAGCCCTCTGTAGTATAAAGTGTAAGCTTGCGAATTCAACCATTTCCCTGTTGGCAATCACTTACAAACTATTCCAGTAGAGACAAAAGCACCCTGCCACTTGCACCCACCCCAACAAGCCTCCGTCTGTGGTTTGGCTGAGATTAACATTTGGAGGGTTTGTTGGAGTATCAGGGTTGGGATTGGTTGTTGTTAACGGGGATTCACCACCCTTTTCCAAGGACTCGCCGTTTGTGATGTCTGAGAAGGGAGCTTTTTTACTTTCAAGTCCATCCAATTGCTCAACCTCGGTGTCGGTTGTAATTGTTTCTGAGCCGCTCTTCTCTGCAGCAGCAGTGGAAGATGTTGGGTTATTCATACTGGCGGGGATACTGATGAGACGACCATTGGCAACAGGCCGAATTCAAATGAGGAAAATTGGACACCGAGGAGCGCGACGTGAATGTTTTAGAGGGCAATTTACAGGTGCACGCGATGCGAAATTGATATTCCTCCATCGGGTCGATCTACAATTCCCGTCAATTATTGCCGACCCTCTGTCATATGACCCCATAAATGGGAATAGCGCGGTTCCTTCACTCGCTAAGGATGTAGTTTTTTGGGGTTTCCCCCACTCCAGCGGTTCTTCCGCGATGATCGCCGAGCACGCGTCTTTTCCCGATCAAGTCGGCAATCATGAATGATGAACAACGTGCAAGGAATCGGAGGCTGATGGTATATTATACATCAGTACACGATTTAACATTTCAATAAAAATTTCGGGACAGCAGATTAGTTCTCATCATTGTCATAACTTTACGTAGTCTAATAAGCTGGTACTGTTTGCGGCATTGCCATAGGCCAATTTAGGGGTAAACATGTCGTATTTTAGTGCAAATTCACTGTGCGTGTAGCTTCATCACAGCCAACAGCCGGCTCCCTCTCACGATCTACGATCGCATCTGTAACGCGAAATTTCCGCCACCGTCATCGCATAAATTTTGGAATCAGGTACAAGATACTCACCGCACAGCTACTCGGCTAATACGGCTCCAACGGGGGGCCGGGACCCGATTCAACTGCTTGATCCTGACAAATGCAGTTGTAATTGTAAGCATCCATCGGCTTTCATCATCCGTTCAGACAGTATGAATGGCTTTTATTTTAGATTGGATGGTGGGTTGAAAAGCTTCATGATGGTTGCCTGTCATGCCGCGTGCGGAAAAGTGCACTGCCGACGGTTCACCAACTCTCCTCCGACTCGAGGAGGTGGCTTCGGAGTAAATAAATTCTGGAAGCGAATGGAGCGGACCTAGCGTCGATGAAAATTGATTGGCTTCACGTCTAGACAGATTGCGAGTGACATCAGATGGCACACAAGAACCGTTGTCGTATTATCGTCCGCCAGTTTAAGTGTTTTTAACCGATCCGGGGCTACTAGCTCTGCCCGTATCCCTGCGCGACCCGATGGGATGGTGATGATCGGGGTGTTCCAGGGGCCATAGCCACATCTCCTGGTCAGAACTTGCGACTTCGAAAACACTCTAGAAAAAAATAGCACGAAACAGGCCCCAACGGAGCCCCAGCGTCACTTCAACCTCAGATGAATGGACGTCATACCAGTGAACTAGCGGGATCAAATGGCCAAAGCGCAAACCTCGAACCTGAGTTGCAGCCACCGAGGCTGGAGCGTTACGGAGCAAGTCTGAGACCAGTCACATATCATGTCCAAAACGTCGCAGCTGACCGTCATGGCGCTTAGAGCGTTAAGAATAGGCACCTCTTGAGAGCCCAGTAGCCAGCAGGATCAAGTTCCTCGACTCAGTTCTGTACTACTATGCATTCCAATTCATTTTCCCCGAAAATTAATCATTTCTTTGATGAAAGGTGTATTGATTTGGGAATTCGGAGTATTTAAAGCCCTGTCAATTTCCCGGCGTTATGCGCCTATATTGTGGGTGTGCGCACGGTATCTCCAGATGGGTTTCCCTCCCACCTGTTCAGGTACCAAGCTTGGACCGTATCCAAGCACTCTTGCCTGTGACTTTGACTGATGCCCTTGAAAAATACTGTTAATTAATTGCCGTCCCCTTCCCAGCTGCCATGGAGCGAACCTCGCGCAATTCTCTTCCCCATCAGCTTTTCAAGGGGCATCCTCATGCTCTGACGATCAGTTTTTTGGAGTCAACAACGACTCGACACCACCTTGTTTGCATGTACAAGCTTTGGACACAAGCTTGACTGCTATCATCCGTTCACGACACCCGTCTGGTAACTCGAACAGAAGGGAAGATCAACAAGGGCTGGCTCAAGTCTGCTCCACCAACCAATAATCCGATGGCCGAAGACGCACTGGCGGATCCGACAGCAGGAAACCTCCAGACATTGGCTATTGTGGAACGTGTGGGATCAGTGTTATCGCTTGTCGGCTTCATCTTCATCGTCACGACGTTTTGCTTCTCAAATGCATTCCACAAGCCAATCAATCGACTCGCCTTTTACGCATCATTTGGCAATGGCGTGGCTAATATTGCAACATTGATGGCTACATCATACGTTGGTTCGCCCAACTCTGCTGGATGTCAAGTGCAGGCTTTTTTGATTCAAATGTGAGCCACCATCATGTCCATTGGGAACACCATGCTAACTAGCTTGTAGGCTGTTGCCTGCCGATGCGCTTTGGACTTTAGCTATGGCAATCAATGTCTACCTGACATTTTACCACAGATATAATGCTGCTGCAATCCGACGAATGGAAATTATGTATATACTGTGCTGTTACGGGATCCCAGCTATTTCTGCTGTCACGTTTTTAATCGTCAGGGATCGCGACGGGGCCAGGGTATATGGCGATGCTACAATATGGTGCTGGATCTCCAGCCAGTGGGAATTATGGAGAATCCTGAGCTTCTACGCTCCTATCTGGTAAGTTTGAATTGCGCGATCCATGATTTTGTAGGGTTCCTAACTCACCTTCTCTAGGCTCATTATTGTCTCAACCCTATTCATCTATGTTCGCACCGGAGGAGAGATTTATCGGAACCGCAAGCAGTGGCGCGATTTCGTTCGAAAAGAGCTAGAAGAAGCCGAAAACTATCCCCCATGGACAAAAACGACTGATATTTATGTGGTTACTGAAACCATCGACGAAGGTCAAAGACGCCAAGAAGCCGTCCTGGTAGACCACCGCGAATCAACCTGCAATGTGCCGACCGCGCCGATATCACCGTTCTCCTACTCTGTTTCTGTGACAGCCGAAAATCCCAACCGACCAGGCTCTCGTGCTGATACCCCGCGACCCAGTCACGGACACGGGCAGAGAGGAATCTCTACCCCGCAATCCACAACAACTACCTTAACGAGTACCGAACGCCAATCGATGACTGACGCTGAATGGTCATACGCCAGATGTGCAATTTTATTCTTCCTAGCCATGTTTATTACATGGATTCCTTCTAGCGCTAACCGCCTTTATTCATTGATTCATACGAACCAATCTTCTATTATTTTGGAGTACATGAGCGCTGTTGTTCTACCGTTGCAGGGATTCTGGAATGCCCTAATATATACCGTGGCATCTTGGAATGCTTGTCAAGTTGTTTTCAGAGATGTGTCTGAGTTTAATATGCAAATTGCAGCTGGTCTTGCAAGTCGATTACGAAATTTTAGCGGATTCCGAGTGGCATCGTGTATGCAGCATGGACGCAACGCCGATGAGGTGCCGCGGGAGGAGGCCGCGCCACCTTCCAGACGATCTTAATGGAAGGGTAATACGATACGAGAAACGAGATTCACAATTAATTTGTATAACAGATTCCTTATGTATACCGTTTTCTATGTATATCAAGTTTTTTATGTATAACATTTTTAGAACTTAGTCTATTGTATCAAGAGAATTTATCTTCTATCCTTCACTATCTCCTCCTAGAGATCATTTGTGACTCTCCTCTTGATGAACGTGCAGACAATGCGAACTATTGGATATCATTTAAAGTGAAGGGGAAGTAATTTTCGATGGATATTTGTTGAAAGTCTTGTTGACTCAACCAGAAAGGGTCTCTTAATTCGAGCGAGTTATCGCTAATTGCTGACTGCCCAGATTGATCTTCGCCCACAGGGTGTACAAACTGAGTGGTTATGTGCATTTTGGCATCTGGAATGTCTTTGGGCTGCGCATTTACTGTATTGGCATCAGTATGAATCGCAGAAATTGTCGGATCGAGAAGTTCCCAGAGCAGAGATGACTGTATGCTAACTATTGTACTCTTGTTCGCTGTATCTTTCTGCTTCTCTTCCACAATTAATTGCAATTTCCGTAGACTTTCAACCTATAATATCCATTAGCACATATTTTTGTGTCATCTTATGACCGATGCCATGTATCTATCACATGAAATAGGCCGATCTCTTACCCTTTGAGATAAATGCGGCCAAGAGATTGATACCCGCTCTAGGAATCTCTCGCATTTGTTCAAATCTGATAATGCCTTTTGGTGAACGTTGGAATCCTTGGCAAACTGGTATAGCCACGGGATGGTTGCTATCGCCGCAACCGCATGGCCAAGCAAAGGACAATGAACCTCAAAAGCGACGTCCTCAAACATCTTGAGAAGCCAGCAGACCCAACCCGAGTGAAATAGAGCCTGGTCCACAACTTGCTGAAGGAATAGGCGAGATATATTCACGTCTGGCTTATGGCGTATTGCAACGAGGTGAATAAAAGGGTGGTTGAGCAACGCTAATGATGCGTGGAGTGTCAAGTGTGTTGTTAGCCAAGGGTGCCAATACTCTCGTTGCTGTCGGATCTCTTCTGGGGACCTCTTGGATGGGTAGAGATTTCTGAGTAGATGTTTATGAGGAAGCTGGGCTTCGTACTCGAATAGCTGGTTTGTCAGCTTTACGTATGTCGAATCCTGAGCCCAAGGAATTTCCACATTTCCTAACCGAATCCTGTGAAGTAGAACGGCCACATTCCCCCAAACTGAAATCATCCGAGCACAGTATGCATTTATGCCCAGGTCTAACGTAATATCGTCCGGGTTCCCCAAATCAGGTCCGTTGGATTCAGCGCCAGCGGATGGGACATAGGGCGGCGGATCTATGCTAGGTGGGTGATCCCGATCTTTATCAAATTCTGGGACAGTCGATATCTGGGGGAAGAAAACAGTTTCGAGCATAAATACGCTCCAAAAGCATCGATGGCTAATATCTCTGGCCAATGAATCATCGCGGGGATCCTCTTGGACAAATTTCCTGAGCGCTTCTAACCGAGAAGCTGTCCCGATGGACATCCAGGCCCTCAGGTGATTGCGTTCTTAATTTGAGCATTATCAGCATTAATTTATTTAAATCGATGTCGCAAAGGCGTTTAGTACCTGAAATATCTTTCAATGCTAGAAAGCATAGAGATTGTATCACTTCCAGTCTGGGTATGCCTTCGGCAGCAAGCCTCATGGTTGCATCTGCGGCGGACTGGTAATAAAATTGAACAGCCCTTGATTCTTTTCCGTGAAAATATGCATGGCTAGAAAACTTTAGGGTGAGGGCTAGAAAGCTATGCAAAAGAAATCGCGGGAAGACGGCAAGTCTCGTTTGTAGGTTGGTGGGGTCAAATAGCAGGAGTGGCTGGAGATGTAGCTTTGTTCGATACACTTCTATAAAGTACTCGAGCACATTTGATGGAGGATCAGGTCTAGTTAAAACATCAGATAGACTACTTCTCTTGAGTGATATGGCTACTCACTCGGCCTCCGAAAAGGTCAAGGGGCCCTTGTTTTTAGCTGTCGCTGATTGGGAGGGGTGGGTTGTGATACTGTCAGAGGATACCGCAGAAGATTCTGCATGCAAGGTGTATGTCGATTCCTCTGTTGTACTAGACCGTGTATTTGACAAAGACCTACAATTTCGATAATATGAGCTAATGGGCAGAAGCTGGGTTTTTAAAACCAAAACTCACTGTACGAGTTCAAAGATCCCTGATACCTGAGACTCAAGCCTCTGAATCCGACCTTTTTTGGAACGCCTGCCCCAGTTAATACGTCTCTTGTCAAACCTAGGTCTCCAAAATATCGCTCACGTTTTAGTGATCTTGTTTACAGATGGCTCTGATCTTGAATTGTCTCTCGGAAGATATGCACATGGCAAACTTAACCGTTGGCAGAACGAACATATTGGTCTTTCTGCAGTGCATTTGGATTTCTTTCGACTACAGTAATAGATAGTATTGCAACGTTCATATCTCAAATTTACATGTACACTCACCGACAGGGTTCGCATGCTTGCCGGCTGCGAGGAATCTGAGCGTGCGGCATCGGCTCCATCCTTTTGCTAGGGTCTCGGAGTGCGGCCAGCGTCAAGAAAGCCGCAGCATTCAAACCACCGGACACGTGAACGGAGTTTCTTGTATTCAAAATATCACACGTGACCGGTCTTGTGCAGAGTTTTGAGTGATCCAAGGATGCTAGCGAAAAAAAACTGGGAACTTGGTTACGTAAACGGATATTGAGTTGGGTACAATGCGGAGTTCAGCGATCCTCGGAGCTTAGCGTCATTCCGGTTGGCAGATAAGCATCCCTCAATGTTCATAGAATAACCTCAATGAGGTACTACATAGGGACCTGAGCAGTGCCGCTTTATCTCCTGAGCTGATACTGAGCTGGCCTGAGTCGGACTTCACCCCACATAGCGCCGTGACATGCATAAAAGTTATACTTACACAACGTTTGAAACGGCCAGCTATTGTAACGGTCGCATCTTTACGGTACCATTTAAGTCTGATGGTGTAGAATGGACTGGTCCATCCTGCCCCCACATCCTGGTACGGTACGAACTCCGTACTTGACCGGAAATTAACGTTAGAAGCCCACGATGCCGGGGTTGACGTGACTATGACAATTCGATCGGCGAAAGCGTACCTGCTGAGGGCCCTCGGTATGCCTCTTCCTGGGAAAGTTGATTCCCACTTTTCCTCAGCCGACACGGGTGCGAAGGGATGGGAACTTGACGCTGAGAAGTTGTTCGAACTTCTCGAAAAAGCGACCTGCGGTATCGCCTCAAGCGAAGTCGTTGACGGTGACGAGAACAGCCAAAGCGACATCGATGAGCTCTGGAACGGAGACGAGGAGTTTTTGGGAGACATCCCAGACGATGGATCTATGAATGAGCTCTCACTCAGACTTGGGGAGGAGAACCTCTTTGAGGATCATCTTGGCCAAAACGCGGAAGTATTGGCGATGGTGTTGAGACAGAACCAGAATTTCCTGGGTGAAGATGGTACAGATCTTGGCGTCGCCGACGCACACGCTATGAACACAATCGAGGGTTCTAAGAGCGGTGACAATAACGATCTTGGCTTTGTCGAGCCGACCACACCAATCACGAAGATCACAAAACGAAAGAAGACCGCCAGGACCACGAGGGCCACGAGGGCCACCAAGACTAACTAACAATCCCAACGCCGACTACAACTCCAGCAAAAAAGACTACAACAGCAACAATATCGGCGAGTCCATAGAGAATTAGTTTCCATAGACGCCGATTCCATTATACCATGTTTAAGTTACCTGTGTGCGACGTCATGACGCCTACACCCATAGGAGAAAGACCATCGCAAGAGGAGAAAGAATGGGAAGTGTCGACGTATTCCTATTGGCAGCGGGTGGGCGTCTTCACTGCCGATTCTCAAGCACTCAACCATCCATAGGAAGATGTCTTCAAGACTAAATATCTATTAATTAACAATGATTCCTCCCATATCCAGCTCGCCCAGTGGTTATCTTATTTATATTCATTAATTATATTATATTATTTTTTGGAAGTTTTTGGTCTATTTAAAAGCATTGCTCTCAAGCTATATAGATATTTTTAGATAGTAAAATGCCATTCTTAATATCTATCCCAGGTTCAGTTACTCCAGTCCCATCTTGTGCCAGGATATTTCCCTAATCCAACATAGCCTTAACTATCTGAATCTGCTCCAGTACGCTTGATCGACTGGTACCGCCTGAAGCTGATTTTGCCTCGATACTTGATTCATATTCAAAGGCCGCCGCAATATCTGCTGTAAACCGAGAATCAATGGCTTGCAGTTGCTCAAGGGTCAGCTTATCCATCGAAATTTCTAGGTTTTCAGATAATGCAACAACGCGTCCAGAGATATGGTGAGCCTCTCGGAACGGACATCCCCTCTTTACCAACCACTCTGCGATATCAGTGGCAACCATTGTCTTATCTAGAGCAGCCTCCATACGGTCTGGCCGTACCTTTAGTGTAGCAATCACTCCATTGGCAATACCTAGACAATCCGACACAGTCTGGACCGAATTCAGCATAGGCTCCCACCCTTCCTGAAGATCTTTGTTATAGCAAGATGGCAAGCCTTTCACACTCTATCACATAAATAGTTAGTAGCTACTCTTAATACGCTCCTGGTTACCCCCAAAGCTAAGGCAACTGGCTGAGATATTAATATAAGGACTTACCATCATTAACCCAGCCATTTGACCAAAAGCACGCCCTGACTTGCCGCGCAAGATCTCGAGCGAATCGGCATTGAATTTATTCGGCATTAAACTACTACCCGTAGCATATGCATCGGCCAATCGAACAAATCCGAACTCTGATGTCGAATATATAATGAGGTCCTCAGACCACCTGCTGAGATGGTTGGTAAAAATCGAGTTCCAAACTAAGAACTCAATAATAAAATCGCGGTCGGCCGAAGTATTCATGGAGTTCAAGGTTATTCCGCTAAACCCAAGTTCCTCTGCGATTTGATTTCGATCGATTCCGAATACATTACCGGCCAAAGCACCACAACCAAGTGGGCTTAGATTGACCCTTTCGAAAACCTGGCGCAACCGCTCGAGATCCTGCTTGAAAGTAGCGGCATATGACATCATCCATTGAGACCACCGAACTGGCTGAGCACGCTGGAGATGGGTATATCCAGGCATGATGTAGTTACTGTTATTGGTCAGTCAGTCGGGGGCCACTTTTGGCCGGAGGTGGGGGAGGTGGGGGAGGGGTTGAGAGGGGTTAAGGCTTACATTTCAGACTCGGCACGTGTGATAATCACCTTGAGGAATGCAACAAGTTGGCTGTCGATTTCGCGGATTCGATCACGCAGCCACATACGCATGTCACAGACAACTTGCTCGTTACGGCTGCGACCTGTGTGCAGCTTACCCGCAGTGTCCTTGCCGATGACCTCTCCTAGGCGACGTTCGTTTGCTGTATGAATCTGGTCCATTGTGTTAGCCTTGAGAAGCCGAGTCGAATTGAGTGAGTGGCCTCTCGCACATCTTCGTCATTCGGCATGATAGCGAAAGTTCCCTGCTCCCATTCTTCCATCACTTGGCGCAAACCACGCTCGATCGCCTGGAATTCGTCTTCGGTGATGATTCCAACCTTTGAGTTGGCTCTAGCAAAAGCAATCGATCCAAGGATATCTTCCTTGTAAAGAGCCTTGTCGTACCCGATGGAGGCATTGAACTTGTGCATGAGAGGATCAATGGCACCTGCGCACCGTGAGGTCAGTACACTGTATCCGAGGCTCGTTTCCCGAGATATTCGAACCTGTGAACCTGCCTCCCCAGAGCATGCCAGCTGCTGGGGCGTCCGCCTTCTTCTCGGCCATGTTGAAGTATTCTGAGTGGCGTTCGTTTGCGTGCGTTCGTTGGGTTTTCGAGGCCAATGGAGCTTGGAGCTTATGGCGCGCAATTGTAAAGCTGGTCAGTCGATTAATCAAGGGCAGTCATAAGAAAAATTAATTTTGTGGGCCATCCGACACCGGTCTCACATGTGACGTGAGGGCCTGGCCCATACTGGTCTCACAGTACAGTGCGCTATGCTTACCTTATCTTATCGTACCTAGGGTGCTTGCTTGCAATGTAATGTAAGTGACCTGCATTTCGCTGATGCCAGCTGCATTTCCATTATTCGAGCTGCGCAGTCATTGTACTGGCTGGTCTACCGTATTCGGGTTGATAGAATCAGCGCCCTGGCTGGTACGGGATCAGTGTGAAACCCCGCCCTGTCTAGGAGGAAAAAAGGCTCCCTGACTAGTGACCAGTACAGAAATCGTACTGATAATGCGATAATGCTATAACTGGTAAACACTAGCGTCAGGAATACAATGCTCCCTTTTGTGATGCTTCGTTTTATTTGTCTTACCATCTCCCGTTTTCTTGTGCTCCATGTTGCCACGCTTCATGCGGGTGTAGAAGTACCAGCCAGAGTTGCAGCCAACATTCCAACGTGCAGTATTATACACAGTAGTACTATATACTATATATAGTAAAGGTCTATGTACAGTAATAGCGATTGCTAAATTTAGAATGAGGAGATGAAAACCGCGACGTCTTAAGTATATTTGCCACAGCCGGGGAGACAAAAAGCGCTTACCACAGGGCAAGGGTATCTGCGTCAAAAAAAAAAACGGTTGGGAAACGGTGATAGATTATATCAGCAATGCAAAAGATTATGCAGTGTCTGCTGGTACGTCACACGATGGCCCTAAGAGAGAGCCGAGGCGGAGCCGAGCCCGTATTAAAGCGGCGGGCGTGCTAGTCCAAATCGGCCGCCAGTGAGAGAAATTTCACAAGTACAACCAATGTATATAAAGTGGAAAATTAACCGCCGACTAAGGTTCTGGTCTTGTTTTTATGAATGTTAACTTTTCTTGGGGATTTGCTTTCTTTCGTTCTTGTCGAAGTTCAGAGCTCATTTCGTCGTGCTTACTTTCTACACCATCTTATCAGCTAGTTGGTCGCCTTGTCTGAACCCCAAAGTCAAACTACTTCAAAATGAGTGCTTCGGATAAAGCAACCATGAAAGCTGTCGTCTTCGATGGCCTTCACAAGGTATCCGTACAAGACCGGCCTATTCCTACAAGTACGTCCTGAGTATTTTATCCTCTCTCGCCAGTAACTAAACATCGCAATGATAGTCAAGGATGAAGGCGACATCGTTGTCAAAGTGAATATTACAGCCCTATGTGGATCGTAAGTATCTTCCCGCCTCTATCCAGTTAATGATACCAACAGAAATAGTGACTTGCACATTTACCGTGGAATTGAGCCCTCGGACACCGGCATTATTATGGGTCACGAGTTCACAGGAATCGTGGTTGTTGCTGGGTCTTCTGTGAAATCAGTCCAAGTCGGGGACAAAGTAGTCGTACCATTCACGATTTCATGGTAACATACACGTGATCTTTTGTGTCGGCATTATACTGATAGACTCGACAGCGGTGAATGCTTCTTTTGCAAGAGCGGCGCCACAGCTCGCTGCTCTAAGAGCCGATGCTTTGGTTCTTCAGCCCTTGATGGAGCTCAAGCTGAGTATGTTAGAGTGCCTCTAGCCGATGGGACTGTATTCAAGGCTCCAACAACCATTCCGGATGAGGCACTTATCCTCATGGCTGATATTTTCCCTACCGGTTACTTCGGTGTTAAGAGTGCTCTCGAGATGTCTCCTTCACTTAACGTTTCAGATTCGACCATTGTTGTAATCGGTTGTGGTCCGGTTGGTCTTTGTGCTATCATTGCAGCAGCAGCTCTTAAGCCTCGACATCTTTTTGCGGTTGACAGTGTCCCCAGTCGACTGAATGAGGCAAAGAAGCTTGGAGCAGAGCCCCTGAACTTTTTGGAAGACAATGAGGGAATGTTGAAGCGTGTTGCGGAAGTAACAGACGGCCGGGGAGCCGACATCGTCGTCGAAGTAGTCGGGCTTTCTCCAGCTCTTAGAACCGCATTCAACCTTGTTCGATCGTTTGGTGCTATCAGCAGCATTGGCGTGCATAACGCTGAGGTATGTGTGCGACAGCTAATACTGGAACGAAAGCTAACATTTCCAGATCCCCTGGTCAGGCGCCGAAGCCTATAAGTAAGTCTATAATTTGAGTAAGGAGCAAATCGGCAAACTAACCTATTTTTAGTAAAAATGTTCGATTGCAAATGGGACGATGCCCTGTTCGAAGTGTTTTCCCAGATGCGCTCAAGTTACTTGAGCAGAATCAGGAAAAGCTTGGGTTCGTTACTCCCTAACTTCTTCTTGTTGTTCTTCAAAAAGCACCTACTGATAACTTCCGCAGGTTCTTTTTTGAAAATATCATGCCTCTATCCAACGCGACTGAAGCATATGACCTTTTCCACAACTCAAAGGTTCAAAAAGTCATCTTCAAGCCTTGATAGATTTCAGAAACAAGGGCTCAGAGAATAGAGGCCAGTTCTATGATACTAGAAATGTAACATGAATTGAGAACCAAACTCACATCCAAACTCGGTACACAAAATAAATTGAAGTTTTCAAGATTCTTATGGTCGTTTTTGGTTCATGTCTTTTACAAAAGAGCACGAGATATCCCCATCCCCTCTAACGCTCAGTTTCCTCCTGCGCTCAAAGGGAATCTACACATGTCATCAAATTCATCCCAATCGAGATCCAAAAGTCCACGCAAATCGCTATCCTTAAGCAATTTGCAGTCTGACTTGTGGCCCTTCTCTTTCCATCCGGTTTGTTGGCAACTCTGGCAAGCGCAGCAAGTCAGTTGTGCCTGAGGAGATCTTCTTGGGCAAAGGTATACTTACTTTGTTGCAATACCAGAACATGTTGCATCTGGCACACTTTTTCATTGAAGCGCCCGTCTGATCACATCCATTGCATGTTCTGAGGCCATTGTTTTCCGCTGCATATTTATTTACTTTATCGCTTAGGGAAAACAGATCTTTCAGGGAAGCAGGGAAAACCTATGAATCAAAATTAGACCACAGTGCAAATTTGATGTGATGCTCTGTGATGACCTTACCTTCAATACGTACGGCGTCTCATGACGAACTCCAATTGACATGTCCAGAAGATAGTGCTGCTCTGCATAAAGTATCGCCACTGTGGAGCCCACTTGAATCTGTGACAGATCCAGCTCCCCGCCCCGAGCATTTGTGTAGAAGGCGACGGGAAGAGTCTGGCTGTTTTTGTCCTTTACCGTCAACATCAGCCGCATAAAATGAGAAAATTCAACAATTTCCCCAAGAAAACACCAGTGTTTTCGTGGCTTGTACATGAAGCCGTCGGTAGTTTCAAAGTAATCGAGATCAATCTCGTTTTCATGAGGAAGATCGCGGAACGGGGGGAAAGCCACGTCGTTTCTAAAGCTAGCGTACTGGCTCTAGCTCTAGGACTCTAGCTGAATTCTCCACAGCCACTCTTCCAATGCAGCTGATTCCAGATCCTTTGGGACACCGTTCTTCTGGGTTTTCCACTTGTCAGAACAACCATAAGCCCCATGTCGTGTGGGGTCCTCAGACAGTCCGTTCAAGTGATGTACTGTCGGACTGTCAAGACCTTCCAAGATAATCCGGTATTTGGTTGCTCTTTCTGCAAAGGTCTTCGCTCTGGCCTGATCTCCATGTGTGATGGCAATTTGAAAGGCATCGTAATAGGCTCTCGGGATACTTCCATCCTCAATCTTTTCCTTTTCTAGCAAGGCTAGGATCTGATGGGCATTGTGTAGGGCCTTCAAGGGAGATGAGAATACCAACATGCTATCTCCAATTTCGCAGTCTAACTGCTGAATATTCTCTAATCTTTCGTCGCTCGACTTTCGCTGGTCTGGGGGAAGGCTACAGAGTTCGCAGGAGCAGAGGAAGCCAAACTGCTGTTGCAGGATATTCTGTCGACTCTGGCGGTTTGTTCGTGTATGCAAATAACAAATAGTGATTTCTTCATTTTCTTCAATGTCGCGAACAGCATGAATTGTCAATTTCCCGAGGTTTTCATTCCAACTATTCTGTGCGTTGCTTCGACAAGAATGGTTGATGCGAGATGCCTGCAGAAAGATACCTCCACTGGTTGCATCCGATCCAAGCGGGAGGGCATTGGTGCAGACAATGTTCAATTCTTTATTCTTATCATTCTGGAAAGCGTTGTGGAGAGAAAAAAAAGAATCTCGATCATCCTTGCAGAGAGCAGCCACACTCCGGACAATGGAATCACGGCATCTTTCCTTTGACACTCCATACTGAGGCACTCGGATCGACGGGGGCTCAGGCAGAATTCGGGTGCCTTTGGCAATCTTGGTAGCTGCTATGAAACCAAGGCCTTTGTTAGGGATGTCTTGAATTCGGTAAAGCGTGTCAGAAAACTTAGACTCCATTTCGAAATTATTTTCTGGAGCTCAAAAATGTCGGCTCGATGCTTCTGAGAGAATTTTGAAGAGAATTTGAGAACAAAACGACGAGGTTTAAGGGACTGGGCAATGGCTTGGCCATCTTGGCTATATAGCAGAAGCGACAGCATCCGTGGCGAATATTGCTTTTTCTCCTTGATATAGGGGG
This sequence comes from Calonectria ilicicola, assembly GCA_020809705.1. NCBI lineage: Eukaryota > Fungi > Ascomycota > Sordariomycetes > Hypocreales > Nectriaceae > Calonectria > Calonectria ilicicola. The sequence goes on along the minus strand of CP085833.1, from coordinate 3,826,034 downwards.
GTTACATCTGCGTGATGCCCACTACTGTCTCATAAAAAGTCTCCGTGGAAATTCGGTATGTACTAGTTCTTGGATATTGTCGGGATTAGTGCGATTTTAGTGACACATATCACGGATTTGATTCTAGGAGGCAAGATAGTTGTCCACAGGTAGTCAATATAACCGTCCAAATTTATCAAATCGTTCTTCAGCTCAGAAAATAGACTTAGATATGAGGCTCGGGTCGTTGAAACCGATTTGACTTGTGATGTAAAAGATGTTACGAGTACCCCAGAGCCCGGGGAACCGGGAGTTTCCTGCCGAAGGAGAGTCACTCTAAATGTTTGATTGGCATATATTTCAGTCAGATTTACGGGTATTATGACTTTAACTTTCAGTAATGACGCGTATTTGTTCACAAGAAGCACTCATGGTATTGAACTAACCCACACTACTGTCGGAGGCCTGCCGCTAGCTAAAATCAAAAAGCGATCACCTCATGGTTCCCTCTTTCACCTATTCCGATTACGATTCATTAGCTAGGATAAGTGTTTCCACGTCAAAGAACAGCTAGATAAAAAAAGACAAGGCAGTGCTGGTAAGATCTGAGAGCCATATCTATGAGATGTGGCGAAGATATCGTCGTTTCCTTTGGTTAGCACGGTAGCCACGCAACTTTCGCAAACTACACACTGAAATAAATTTACCATTAGATCTCTAAATCGTATTTCTAGAGTGTATAGTGTCTCTAATAAACTACACCTATCTCGGTGCCCCAACAAAAAAATTGCGCTCAATTGTGTCCATCGTTACAATGAATAAGACGCGTCTGTGTAGAATATTGAAAAAGTGTCTTGCTGCGCGCACATAGACATTTTGCTAGGTGCACACCTTGATAAGCGCAGGTGAGCAATACACTAGGCTGCTTCGTTTAGCCTTGAAAGTGGGTCGCTTTCAATTGGTCTGTTGAGCCATGTCATATCACGTGTGTGCCCCACACTACAACTTAGCCATGCTAGCTAGTTTTTTTCACGGTTTCTCGCATTGCATTTTCTTCTGCCAACCACAACTTCGACGACGTCAATATGAAGTACATTCTGGTTTCAGGAGGTCAGTTATTTCAACCCAATCAATTGAAATACTAATCCTGATGTAAATCTAGGTGTCATTTCCGGTGTTGGAAAGGGCATTATTGCCTCCAGCACCGGCCTGCTGCTCAAGACCATCGGTCTCACCGTCACCAGCATCAAAGTACGACCCTCTTCCGTGAAGATAAGGCCATGTGCTAAGACCTTGCCATTAGATAGATCCGTACCTCAACATCGATGCCGGCACAATGAGCCCCATTGAGTAATTCCGCCCAATTGGCCATTTTCGAGTTATCTACTGATGCGTAATCCCTAGGCATGGTGAAGTGTACGTGACAGATGACGGTGGAGGTAAGTTCTAGAGCTGGGTACTGAAGATTCAGATCACTAAGATTTCTCAGAAATGGATCTGGACTTGGGAAACTATGAGAGATACCTCCTCACTACACTGACCAGAGACCACAACATCACCACTGGCAAGATTTACCAGCACGTCATTGAGAAAGAACGTATTGGCCACTATCTGGGCAAGACCGTCCAAGTGTATGTTATCAATGCTGCAAAGCTGTTCTTTCCCTGACATTTAGTAGTGTGCCTCACGTTACAGATGGCATTCAGGATTGGATCGAGCGAGTTGCCAAGCTGCCTGTTGATGAGTCAGGAGCTGAGCCTGATGTCTGTATTGTTGAGCTTGGTGAGTGATGATTCGATGGAATCCAACCTACTAAACCATGGCTGATTGATGAAAAGGTGGTACCGTGGGTGACATCGAAAGCGCTCCATTCATTCACGCCATTAGCCAGCTCCAGCGACGTGCTGGAAAGGGCAACTTTGTTCAGATTCATGTGTCCTACGTGCCTGTTGTTCCGTAAGCTTACCACCACCAGTATGAGAAAACAGTTCAAGCTGACTCAAATAAAAAAAGACCAGGACCTGATGGCGAGCAGAAGACAAAACCCACCCAGAGGGCTGTGAGCGATGTCCGAAGCGCTGGCTTGAACCCAGACCTGGTATGTTATTATCATGCTTATTTCCATAACTATATTACTAATTACCCTACTCTTGAAGATTGCCTGCCGCTGTGAGCAGCCTCTATCCGCCGGCACCATCTCCAAGATCGCCAATATGTGCCAAGTTGAGCAGAAACAGGTCGTGGCTGTTCACAATGTGACAACAACATATCACGTTCCTCTGCTTCTTGAGAAGCAGAAGCTCCTGGACACTATCAGTGGTCTTCTTGACCTTGAATCTATCCAGAGGCCCGCTGAGCGAATCGATCAGGGCAGCCGCATGTGGAACGACTGGGTCAGGCTCGCCCGAGGCCAGGATCACCAACAGGAGTCGGTCTCGATTGCGCTGGTCGGAAAGTACACCTCGCTCAAGGACGCTTACATTAGCGTTTCCAAGGCCCTCGAGCATGCTGCCATGCACTGCCACAAGAAGCTCGAGCTGATTTGGATTAACTCGTCTCATCTCGAAGATGAGACCTTTGAGAAGTCTCCTGCCGAGTTCCACAAGGCTTGGCACGCTCTGTGCACAGCTGACGGTGTTTTGGTTCCTGGTGCTTTCGGCGACCGAGGCACAACTGGAATGATCAAGGCGATTACCTGGGCACGTACCAAGAACAAGCCTTTCCTCGGAGTGTGCCTCGGCATGCAGCTCGCCGTCATCGAGTTTGCTCGCAACGTTGTCGGAATTGAAGATGTTGGAAGCGAGGAGCTTCACCCAGATGCCAAGAACCATGCCATTATCTACATGCCCGATGTAAGTTGATGGATCTGAGCCCTCAATGATCGCCACTCTAACATACCATCGCTAGGTTGACAAAGCTAAACTCGGCGGTACGATGCGATTGGGCAAGCATCCCTGTGTTTTCCAGCCTGGCACTGAGTGGTCGAAGCTGCGAGCCTTGTACGGCTCGGTGCCTCAAATTGGAGAACGACACCGACACCGATACGAGGTTAACCCCACCATGGTTGAGCAGCTCGAGCAAGCCGGCCTCACCTTTGTTGGAAAAGACATCAAGGGAGAGCGCATGGAGATTATCGAGATCAAGGACCACCCGTGGTTCGTTGCTGTCCAGTTCCACCCTGAGTACCTGAGCCGTGTCCTGTCCCCTAGCAAATCAGTAAGTTGGCATCTACCACAACCTTTGATTTTTCACTGGGCTAACGTATAACCAAGTTCCTCGGCTTCTTCGCCGCCGCCGCCGGATGCCTGGAGCAGATCACCAAGGAACTAAACAAGGAGTAAAAGAGTTCTGTCGAGTAGAAAACTATAAAACTAAAACAGGCCGGAGGGTACGGATACTTCTAGATTAGGCAAGGAGTTCGTTACATGATAGAATCATTGTTTAGATGTCGATTTCCCAGTAATATGACGGTGTTATGGCTCAAAAATAAGATGTCAAGGGAAGAGGTCATCTCCCTCCAGATTTAACTGTCGAGGGCTTAGATGCTCACGAATTTTCAATAATATTAATATACTCATTACCTACGCTGCACGGGTCATCTTAGTTCAACTTGCACATCTAGCCAGACACAGCGCATGTCTGCAAATAATTCAGAAGATGACAACCTTCGAGAACAAACTTAGTCTAGAAATGAAAGGAGTGCTTTTTTTTTCAAGAGTCTTCCTGCGCGCATACATACATTTTGCTAAGTGCACACAAAAGGCATTTGATTTTAACATCAAGATAAAGAAATAAAAATAAAATAAATAATTTGATACATATTTCTAAAGTTATTTATGATAAAATAAATAAATTGGGACCTTAGTATTTTCTTGGGACTGTCTTAGGATTTTCCAGAAAAGCCCTAGCTAAATAGTGATACGGAAATGGTGTCAACACATATGGAACCCTGTAAGTGTGTGCCTTAGGCACCCTTGGAAGGCATATATAAGCCCGTTACTAGGGTAGATAGAGAAGAAGATATAAACCTTCCTACTATATATTATTAAGATCTTTATTGTTTTAATTTTATTATATTATATAGTAGTAATTGCTTTTTTTAAGATTAGTATTATAATATTATTTTAGATAATTGTATTAAATAATCTTAAATTATATTCTAATATAATATATTATTAGATTATTTATTAATTAATTAGTAAGAAAAATATTTATAATAATTTTTATAAATCTACCTTTAAAATCTCTTTTTGGAATCCTTCTTTATGCAAAGAATGCTTTATCTAGCTATCTATATGATCTAGAGAAAATATTAATTATTAGAGATTATAGAATAATTTTAAATTATTTTATAAAATTATAAAAAGTATTTCTTTATTATAAAAATAAGATTTAAAATTATTAATATTATTTTTATTATAATATATTATTTAATTTTTATAATAATTATAATAATTTAATTATAAATTTATATTTTTATTAATTAATATTACTTTATATTTTATAATTATTATTTTAATTTATTTAAAGTAAATACTTTCTTATATTATTATTTTTTTATTATTAAATAAGCTTATAATAATATAATAAGATTTATTATTTTAACTTTAATCTTAGTAGAGCCTATATCTTCCCTATAACGGTCTGGTCAATTCCCAACTTAATAAACCAATCAGAATGAAGGGTTTATTGTTAGCAGGATGGTTAGGTGTGTTATAGTAAAATAAAGTAATGGAAGTATTATATTAAGTAATAGTTAATTGTAATTAAGGTAATTAAGTTATATTAAAAGCTAATTAGTTCTATTCCTTATAGTAAGATTTAATTTATTTATATACTACTATATCTAAGATTCCATTATTATAATAATTAAATAAAGTTAATTTAATAATATTTACTATAATCTTTAATAATATTAATTAAAAGTTATTTAACTTTACTTTTATTAATTAATTATATAAGTTTAAGGTAGTCTTATTATAATTAATTAGGGTTCTACCTATGATTATTACCTTTAGGTATCTAGATTATAATATAATACTCCCCTCTTATTGGTCTTATCCTAAGGCTAGGTAAATAGGCTAGTTTCCTTACTTATAACTATTATATATTTCTTCCTCTTTTATCTTTTTATAATCTAAATATTAATAGAATATTAGGCTATATTACTAAAGTTATACTTTATCCTAAGATAATTAAAGCTTATTAAAAGAATATTATTAAATTAATTAATAAATTTAATTTCAAGATATCTTATTATTTAGCTTATTTTTATATTAGGTAATTATTCTATATTATAGCTAAGGGAAAAAACTACTATAAATTTTATATAAAAAATAAATATTCTAGTTATAATTTTGGAGGTATTTCTACTTAAGCTTATAAGTATATTCCTTCTTTTACTTTTATATACTTATTTTCTTTTTAATTAAGTAGGTTTCTTATAAGAAGGATTAGATTAATAGGGAGAAGGAGAAGGCTAAAGTAGATTTAATAAGTGCTCTAGCTTGGTTATAGCACTTATGCACTTAGGAGCATTATTTATATAAGAAGATAAAGGAGATAATTTCTTAAGGTTATAAGAATTTAAATAAATTAAAAAAAGAAGTATATTAAGGTATTAGTATTATTAAAGGTATAATTACTTAAAGATTATAGGGTTATTAATTAAAGTGGTTTGCCTAATTTCCTTTATATTAATTCTAGAGAAATACTTCTAATATTTTTAAATAATATATAAGATATTTGGTAGGTTCCTAGATTATTTCTTTATAGCCTTTTTATTTAATTTTGAATTTTCTATCCCCTTTTCTTCTTTATAAGATTTTTTTAATTTTCTACTGATCTTCTAGATTTTCTATTTATAGTTTATACTTGGGTTCTATATTTACCTAGATACCCTTGCCTAGTTCTAATAGTGAGATATAGAAGATAAGGTAGATCTTAATATTATCTAGAAGATTAAGTTTATAATTATTTTTTAATATTTTTCTTTTAATTAGATATAGTTTAATTTATATAAAGTTAATTTTTTTATTTTATCTTTTTATTATAAGATTTTTTATTACTAAATAGACTATATCTCCCTCTAAAAAGATTAATCCTTTTAATCTTTTAAAATTATAATATCTTTTTATAATATTATAAATAAATTTAAGTTCTATCTTTATTTCTTTATATAATTTTCTTAGATTATCTAACTTAATTATTACTTTTATTTAGATTATGCCTTCTAAGGGGCTTAGTAAGTGTCCAGTATAAAGCTAAAATTAGCTTTTATTAGTATTATTTTAATACTATAATTATAGAATATATTATATACTAATTATATAATAAGTAATTTTTCTACCTAATTAATTTACTTATAATTAATATAATATTATAAATATTATTTAATTTCCTAGTTTTAGTATTTAGTTTATCTATCTATTTAAAGGTAAAAGACTATACTTAGTTTATAGTTCAATCCTATTAAAGATATTAGGCTTTATTAGAACTTAAATATAAATAGTTGTTCTTTATTTAAAATGATTTTAATTAATAATTTATATATAATAATTATATTTTAAAAGAAAAAGTAAGTGAATTATTTTTCTTTTATTATTTTATTATAAGAAAGGTAATATATTATTTTTATAAAATAATTAATAATAATAAAAATACTATTATAATATATTTTTATAGTAGGGTCTACTAATAAAAAAAGGTTAATAATAAAGTCCATTATAATTAAATCTTATAATTATTATATAATAAAGGATAATTATAATAATCTATATAGTTTATATCTTGGTTTTTTAAAGTATTAATATAGGCTATATTCCTTATATACTTATTTAACTTTCTTTTTATTTTATTAAAAGAAAATATCTATTTAACTCATTTAAGGGTTTTATTAATACCTTTATAGCTATATAAGGGGTGTTTATAAATATCCTTTATTAACTCCATTTAATATTCCTCTAGCACTTATAGATAATCCGTTTTTTCTTCTTCTAAAAGTACTAGATTATATTCTTCAATTTTTCTTAGTAGTAGATTGCCTTATTCCACTTATTATATTAGTATTTCTATAGTAGTAGTTCTGGTTATATATAATAATCCTTCTACTCTTATAGTAGTAATTATTTTCTTTATTTTTATTATCATTTTACTAATTAGGGCTTATTCTAGTCTTCTATTAGTATTATAGATTAATAGTTTTTCTTATATTTTTAGTTTTTCTATATTATAGTTAGGTTAATAGCTAATTATATTAGTATAATTATTTTTAATTTCTTTAATATAAATAATTTAATAATTAAATTTAGATAAGTATTTTATATATTATAGTTATCTTTTATTAAGTTTTTAAGTAATTATAAAGTAGGTAATATTTTTATAATTAATATATATTATAATTTTATAATTACTTTTTAAAAGATATTATTAGAATTCTTTAAAAGTATTAATAATAATAAGGAATTCTTTATTATAGATAGAGTAATTTAGTTTAAAGTTATATAGCTTATATAAGTAGAATGCTATAGGATATAGGTTTTCTTATTTATCTTATTATCCGATCTAGACCTCTAAAATGAAGTTTAATATATCGGTTTCTAGCTTTATAGGCTTATTAAGGTCGAATATTACAAGAATAGGTTCTTCTAAAATAGCATTTTTTATAGCTTTAAATAATTATTATACTTTATTTTTTTATTAAAAGGTAATTCCTTTTTTAATTAATTCTATTATACTTAAGATAATTTTACTAAATCCTTTAATAAATCTTCAGTAATAGTTAGCAAATCTAAGGAAAGCTTATACTTCCTTTATATTAGTAAGTTCCTTCTAATCTTTTACTACAGCAACTTTCTTTAGGTCTATATGAATTTCATTAGGGCTAATAATATATCCTAGAAATTCTACTTTTTAAATATAGAACTTACTTTTTTCTAGTTTAATTAGGAGTTTAGTATCTTAGAGAGCTTTTAAGATCTTATAAATATATTCTTTATATTCTTCTTTATTTTTAAAGAAAATAAGGATATTATCTAGATAATAGATAATAAAAATATCTAAGTATTCTTATAATATATTAGTTATTATTTATTAGAATAATATTGGTATATTTATAAATCTAAAAGATATAATTAAGTATTCAAATAATCTAAACTTTATTTAAAAAGTAATTTTCTATTTATATCCTTTTTTAATATAAATAAGATTATATACTTCTTTAAGATCTAGTATAATAAAGATATTAGCTTTATAAAAGTAATCCTTTATTTTATTAATTAATAATAGTAAAATATAATCTTTAATAATAATATTATTAAGTTATTAGTAGTTTATAATAAGATATAATTTCTTATTTTTCTTAGGTATAAATATAATAAGATAATTAATTTTAGAGTTTAAAATATAAATATATCTCTTTTTAAGTATATCTTAGATATATTTCTTTAAAGTATTAAGCTTAATTTAATTAAAATTATAAATAGGGTAAAATTAAATATTAAATCTATCCTTAAAGATAATTTTATAATCTTACTAATTAAACTTAAATAATCTAATATCTAATTCTTTTATAAAAAGCTTTTTATAGATTTAGTATTATAAGGGTATATTATATAATCTATTTATTTTTACTTTTATTTTTATTTTTTAAGGCTTTTATTAATTTATTAGAACTATTTTCTAAAGTAAACAATTATTTATTATCTTTACCTTTTCTAACCATTCTTATATTTATATTTTATTTCTTTAAGTAATAAAGATTCTTCTTTATTTATATCTTTTACTTAATTAAAGTTAGGAGTTTAAAATCTTTTATTATATTTTATAAAAATATTATTAATTATATTATATTCCTTAAATATTTACACTTAGCTAATATATTAGTAGATATTAAAGTTATATTAATATAACTATAGATACCCTAAAATTAGATTATACTATCTAATATTAATAATATTAAAGATTATTCCTTAGTTTTTCCTTCAATAAAGACTTTTAAGTAATTAATCTTTTTATCTATAATACTATTATTATAGCTAAAAGAGATTCCTTTTATATTAATAATTTTATATAGATTAACTTTTATTATCTATAATAGCTAAAGTTGGTTAATTATTTAAGAATTTATATAATTCTACTTAACTTTACTATTTACTATAATATTATATTACTTCCCTTTAATTCTTACTTTTATTTCTAATTATCATTAAGATTACTCTTTAATTATAAAGTATAAAGCTTTTTAAGAAGTTCTTTTAATAATTCCAGGGGTTATTACTCTAGCCACTCCTACTACTCTTTTATAGGGGCTTTACTTATTTTTTAATTTTATTTAGTACTAAGCCATTACTTTATCTATTATATAAATATTATATTTAAGATCTTAATATTCATTTTAAAGTAATTTATTATAATTAAGGAACTTAAGCTTACCTAGTTCTAATATAATAAACTAATAGTAGGGGTTTCTTTCTATTACTTTATATTAATTAAAGTATTTTTTATAAATATAGTAGATAATTATATCTTTTACTTTAATAGGGAAGTATATTATATATTACTTTTATTCTATATATTAAAGGTAGTTATAATTATAATAACTTACTTATAAGATATTCTTATATTCTTTATATATTATATTTAGTTTAGGGTTATTCTTTTTATATTAGATAGATTGGGGATTATGATTTCCTAGTTGTTATTTACTTTATATAAATAGAAAGACTTTATCTCTATCCTACAAGGGTTCCCTAACTTATTAGGCTATTCTTTTAATATTAATTATTTATTTCTTATTTCTATTTTTATTATAAGTACAAGTATCCTACTATATTAATACTTTATTAATATATATATCTAAAATAAATATAAAGATTCCTATCTTCTTAGCTTATTCCAACCATTTGTAAGGAAGGTAGAACTAGCCTTCTTGTCAGATTGATTATGCTTTTTGGATAGCTTTATTAATTTCTTATTATAAAGTAAGTTTTACCTTACATAACTTATAGTTTTTTATATATTATTTAATTATAGTAGTTAATTTATATTTCTTAATAATAATAAGAATAACTTTTCTTATAATATCTTCTTTTCCTTCTAGGACTGAGGTCTATTAAATTTTTATAATATTAAGTTATTTCTATCCTTTTAGTATAAGTTTAAATTAATTTCTTATTTTTAGAAAGTAATATTTAAAGGATTTATATTCTTTCTTTCTATAATTAAAGTAAGTAATCTTACTTTTATTATACCTTTAGATAGTATTAAGTTTTATTAATTTTAAATAAGTTTTATATATAATATTTTATTACTTATTCTAGATTTTTCCTTTATTTAGGATATATAAATTTTTATTATTTTAAGTACATTCTTTATATTAGTTAAATTATCTTTTATTAATCTTAATAATACTTTTAATATACTTTAAGAGTTTTTCTAGCCAATCTTTCTTATAAATTTTATCCTTAACTTCATTCTTTAAACCTTTATAATTGTAACGGTCTGGTCAATTCCCAACTTAATAAACCAATCAGAACGAAGGGTTTATTGTTGGCAGGATGGTTAGGCGTGTTATAGTAAATAGAGTAATAGGAGTGTTATATTAGGTAATAGTTAATTGCAATTAAGGTAACCAAGTTATATTAAAAGCTAATTAATTCTATTCCTTACAATAGGATCTAATCTATCTATATATTATTATCCTATTTTAGTACATATAGTATACTTAGTATACTAAATACAACATCTTTCGCACTTATTATAACAGTCACTCTTATCACTCCTTATTTAATTAATTATATATAATTATAAAATAGCTAGTTTCTTATAGAGTATGGCATTCTACCACTCTAGATCGCCCTAGGTATAACATAGATCATAACACAATATCTCCTTTTTATTAGTTTTATCCTCAAGACTAGTATAATAAATTGCGGTGGTTTTTTTATATACATTATCTAAACTTAGACTTATAATTATTTTATTATACTAATATTATATCGGGCAGGGTAGCGAAAGCATCTTCTATTTACAAGAATCATAAAATTAAAGGTCTTACTAATTATATCAATCTTTTTAGAACACCTATTATAACTTATATACACTATACAAATACTGGCCTTTCCTACATAATAAGTAAAGATTCAACTTATTATTCCAAGTATATCCGGAGTTATAAAAGTTATGATTATATAGGTGTGGAGAGTATAGCTTGTATGTGTTTTTATTATTTCTTATCTAGCTAGCTTAATATGCTAATAATGGTAGTTCTTTATGTTATTAAAGAAAAGAAAAAGTTACATTAGCAATATTTAGAAATATGGAGTAAGTTAAACTTATTATATACTTCTTTAGAGGCTTCTTAAAAGGTCATCTTGGAGACCTAGTCTCAAGTAATGGTAGCATTTACCAAGTTAGAGTGTCTAGAGAAGTTGGAGGATAATCTAGAAGAACGAGGTGCTAGAGTAACGGAGGCAATAGAGGCTAAGATTGTGATAGAGGAAGGCCCTCCTTTAGAGGTAGTATTAGTACTATATATTACTAATATTAATCCTTCTTTCTTACTTATTAAAAAAATGCTTCTAGTATCTTTAAATAATATATAAGGTATTTGGTAGGTTCTTAGATTGTTTCTTTATAGTCTTTCTATTTAATTTTGAATTTCTTGTCTTTTTTTCTTCTTTGTAGGATTTTTTTGATTTTCTATTAATCTTTTGGATTTTCTATTTATGGTTTATAGCTAGGTCTTATATTAACTTAGATATTATTATCGGGTTCTAGTAGTGAAATATAGAAGATAAGGTAAATTTTAATATTATCTAGGAGGTCAAGTTTATAATTGTTTTTTAATATTTTTTTTTTAATAAGGTATAGTTCAATCTATATAAAGTTGATTTTTTTGTTTTGTTTTTTTATTGTAAGATTTTTTGTTGCTAGGTAGACCATATCTCCCTCTGAGAAGGATAGTCCCTTTAGCCTTTTTAGATTATAATGTCTTTTTATTATATTATAGACAAACTTAAGTTCTATTTTTATTTCTTTATATAATTTTCTTAAATTATTTGACTTAATTATAGCTTTTACTTAAATTATATCTTCTAAGGGAGCTCAGTAAGTGTCTAATATGAAATTAAAGTTAGCTTTTGCTAGTATTATTTTAATACTGTAATTGTAGGATATATTATATGCTAGCTGTGCAATAGGTAACTTTTCTACTCAATTGGTTTGTTTGTAATTAATATAGCATTATAGATATTATTTAATTTCCTGGTTTTAGCGTTTGGTTTGTCTATCTGTTTGGGGGTGGAAGGCTGTGCTTAGCTTATGGTTTAACCCTATTAAGGATATTAGGCTTTACTAAAACTTAAATGTAAATGGTTATCCTTTATTTAATATGATTTTGGTTAGTAGGCTGTGTATAGCAATTATATATTAAAAGAAAAGGTAGATAAATTATTCTTTTTTTGTTATTTTATTATATAGGAGATAATATATTACTTTTATAAAGCAATTAATAATAATAAAAATATTATTATAATATACTTCTATAATAAGATCTACTAATAAAAAAAGATTAGTAATAAAGTCTATTATAATTAAATCCTATGGTTATTATATAATAGAAGATGATTATAATAATCTATATAATTTATATCTTGGTTTTTGGAGTGTTAACATAGGCTATATTCCTTACATACTTATTCAACTTTCTTTTTCATCTTACTAAAGGAAAATATCTATTTAATTCATTCAAGGGTTTTATTAATACCTTTATAGCTATACAAGGGATATTTATAAATATCCCTTATTAACTCTATTTGATGTTCTTCTAGCACTTATAGATAGTCTGTTTTTCTTCTTCTAAAAGTGCTAGATTATATTCTTTAATTTTCCTTAATAGTGGATTACCTTGTTCCACTTATTGTGTTAGTATTTCCATAGTAGTGGTTCTGGTTGTATATAGTAATCCTTTTATTTTTATAGTGGTAATTATTTTCTTTATTTCTATTATTATTCTATTAATTGGGGCTTGTTCTAGTTCTCTATTGATGTTATAAATTAATAGTTTTTTTTGTATTTTTGGTTTTTTTGTATTATAGTTAGATCGGCGGCTGATTATATTAGTATAGTTATTCTTAGTTCCTTTAATATAAATGATTTAGTAGTTGAATTTGGATAGGTATTCTGTATATTATAATTACCTTTTATTAAATTTTTGAGTGATTATAAAGTAAGTAATATTTTTATGGTTAGTATATATTATAATTTTATAGTTGCTTTCTAAAAGGTATTATTAAAATTCTTTAAAAGTATTAATAATAATAAAGAATTCCTTATTATAGATTGGGTAATTTAGCTTAAGGCTATATAGCTTATACAAGTAAAATACTATAGGATATAGGTTTTCTTTTTTATCTTATTATTCAATCTAGGCCCCTAGGACGAAGTCTAATATATCGGTTTCTAGCTTTATAGGCTTATTAGGGTCGAATATTGTAAGGATAGGTTTTTTAAAATAGTATTTTTTATAGCTTTAAATAATTATTATGCTTTACTTCTCTATTAAAAGATAATTCCTTTTTTAATTAGTTCTATTATGCCTAAGATGATTTTACTAAATCCCTTAATAAATCTTTGGTAATAATTAGTAAATCTAAGGAAGGCTTATATTTCCTTTATATTAATAGGTTCCTTCCAATCTTTTACTACAGTGACTTTCTTTAGATCTATATGGATTTTGTTAGGGCTAATAATATATCCTAGGAATTCTACTTTTTAGGTGTAGAACTTGCTTTTTTCTAGTTCAATTAGAAGTTTGGTATCTTGGAGAGCTTTTAAGATCTTATGAATATATTCTTTATATTCTTTCTTGTTTTTAGAGAAGATAAGGATATCATCTAGATAATAAACAACAAAGATATCTAAGTATTTTTGTAATATATTGGTTATTATTTGTTGAAAAGATGTTAGTGTATTTGTAAGTTTAAAAGGTATAATTAGGTATTTAAACAGTCTAAACTTAGTTTGGAAAGCAATTTTCTATTTATATCCTTCTTTAATATAAATAAGATTATATACTTCTTTAAGATCTAATATAATAAAGATATTAGCTCTATAAAGGCAATCCTTCATTTTATTAATTAATAATAATAAAGTGCAATCTTTAATAATAATATTATTAAGCTATTAGTAGTTCATAATAAGGTATAGCTTTCCATTTTTCTTAGGCATAAATATAATAAGGTAACCAGCTTCAGAGTTTAAAATATAAATATATCCCTTTTTAAGCATATCTTAAATATATTCCTTCAAGATATTAAGCTCAATTTAGTTAAGATTATAAATAAAGTAAAATCGGGTATTGGATCCATCTTTAAGGACGATTTTGTGATCCTACTAGCTAAACTTAGGTAGTCCAGTGTCTAGTTCTTCTGTAAAGAGCTTTTTATAGATTTGGTACTGTAGGGATATATTATATAGTCTATCTATTTTTATTTTAGTCTTTATTTTTTTAAGGCTTTTATTGATTTATTAGAATTATATTTTAAGATAGGTAATTATTTATTATCTTTACTTTTTCTAATTGTTCTTGTATTTATATTTTATTCCTTTAGGTAGTAAAGATTCTCCTTTACTTATATCTCCTACTTAATTAGGGCTAGGAGTTCAAGATCTCTTATCATATTTTATGAAAATATCACTAGCTATATTATACTTCTTGGGTATTTGCACCTAGCTAGTATACTAATAGATATTAGAATTATATTAATATAACTATAGGTACTTTAAGACTAGATCATGTTGTCCGATATTGACAATATTAAAGGTTATTCCTTAGTTCTTTCCTTTAATAAAGACTTTTAGATAATCAATTTTCTTATTTATAATACTATTATTATATTTAAAGGGTATTCCTTCTATATTAATAATTTTATATAGGTTAACTTTTATTATCTATAGTAACTAAAGTTTATTAACTACTCAAGGATTCATATAGTTTCATTTAGCTCTACTATCTACTATAATATTACATTACTTTCCTTTAATCCTTACTTTTATTTCTAATTGTTATTAGGATTGCTTTTTAATTATAAAGTATAGAGCTTTTTTAGGAAGTTCTTTTAGTAACTCCGGGGGTCATTGCCCTAGCCGCTCCTACTGCTCTTCTATAAGGGGCTCTATTTATTTTTTAGTTTTATTTAATACCAGGCCATTACTTTATCTACTATATAGATATTATATTTAAGGTCTTAATATTCATTCTAAGGTAGCTTACTGTAATCAGGGAACTTAAGCTCACTTGGTTCCAATATAGTAAACTAATAGTAAGGGTTTCTTTCTATTACTTTATATTAATTAAAGTATCTTCTATAGGCACGGTGGATGACTATATCTTCTACTCTAATAGGAAAGTATATTATATACTATTTTTATTTTATATATTGAAGGTAGTTATAGTTATAGTAGTTTACCTATAAGATATTCTTATATTCTTTATATACTATATTTAATTTAGGATTATCCTCCTTATATTAGATAGGTTAGGGATTATGGTTTCCTGGTTATCATTCGTTTTATATAAGTAGGAAGACTTTGTTTCTGTCCTATAAAGGTTTCCTAACTTATTAGGCCATTTTTTTAATATTAGTTATTTATTTTCTATTTCTGTTTTCATTATAAGTGCAGGTATTCTACTATACTGGTGCTTTATTGGTATACATATCTAGAATGGATATAAAGATTCCTATCTTCTTAATTTATTCTAACCATTTATAGGGAAGGTAGGACTAGCCTTTTTATTAAATTAATTATACTCTTTGGATAGCTTTATCGATTTCTTGTTGTAGAGTGAGTTTTATTTTATATAATTTATAGTTTTTTATATATTACTTAATTATAGTAATTGGTTCATGTTTCTTAATAATAGCAAGAACAACTTTTCCTATAGTATCCTCTTTTCCTTCTAGTATTAGGGTTTATTAAGTTTTTATAGTATTGAGTTATTTCTATCCTTCTAGTATAGATTTGAACTAATTTCCTATTTTTAAGAAATAGTATTCGAAGGATTTATATTCTTTTTTCCTATAGTTAAAGCAAATAATCTTACTTTTATTATACCCCTAGATAGCATTAAGTTCCATTAGCCCTAAATGAGTCCTATATATAGTACTTTGTTACTTATTCTGGGTTTTTCCTTTATTTGGGATATATAGGTTTTTATTATCTTAGGCGTATTCCTTATGTTAGTTAAATTGTCTTTTATTAATTTTAATAGTATTTTTAATATACTCTAAAAGTTTTTCTAGCCAATCTTCTTTATAGATTTCATCCTTAACTTCACCCTTCAGGCCTCTATAATAGAGTTCCATTAATACATTATCATCCTAGGCTATTTATGCTATAATCCTTTTAAACTTAGCTGAATACTAGCTATAGGATTTTATTTATTTAAGTTTATATAATTGGTTTATAGCTTATTATTCTATATTAATTATACTAAAATTATCTTTAATAGCAATTTCAAAATATTCCCAATCTCTAAAGATCTCTTAGGTCTCTTTATTTTAATTAGTATTATCCTCATTTTCCAAATAGTCTTTTATAATAGATTCAAACCATACTCCTACATCTCCTTAGAGGAGGGTTTTAGTATATAGTACCTAGGCTTTAAAGGTTACAAGTCGCATTAGGAAAAAGCAGAAGTATCCCTTCATTCGGGTAAGGAAGGGGACTACATCAGCAGCCTTTCCTAGAAAGGGCTCTAAAACCAGGGGTCTTAGAATTTCACCAATATCTTTACTTTTATTTCCTTCAACTGTAGTAGTTCCGGCTTTTTCTACTTTAAGTTATATTTATATATCTATAAGTTTCTTCTTAATCTATTGCAGTTCTGTAGTTAACTTGGTGTTGCTAGAAGGAGCAGTGGCGGCGGGATTCTTTCCGGACATTATTATTACTTAATTGTTAATACAAGTAACCAATTAAATAAGAGCTTTTAATATATAATAGTTTGGTTAATTCCTAACTTAATAAACTAATTAGAATAAAAGGTTTATTATTAACAGGATAGTTAGGTGTATTATAGTAAATAAAGTAATAGAAGTATTATATTAAGTAATAATTAATTATAATTAAGATAACCAAATTATATTAAAAACTAATTAGTTCCATTCCTTACAATAGGATCTAATCCATCTATATACTACTATCCTATTTTAATATATATAATATACTTAGTGCATTAAGTGTAATACCTTTCGCACTTATTACGACAATCGCCCTTATCACTCCTTATTTGATTGGTCATATGTAACTATAGGGTAGCTAGTTTCTTACAGGGTGTGGCATTCTGCCACCCTAGACCGCCCTGGGTATGACATGGGTCGTAATAATAATAAAGTTCTATTAATATATTATCATCCTAGGCTATTTATGCTATAATTCTTTTAAACTTAGCCAAATACTAGCTATAAGATTTTATTTATTTAAGTTTATATAACTAGTTTATAGCTTATTATTTTATATTAATTATATTAAAATTATCTTTAATAGTAGTTTTAAAATATTCTTAATCTCTAAAGATCTCTTAAATCTCTTTATTTTAATTAATATTATTCTTATTTTCTAAATAATCTCTTATAATAGGTTTAAACTATACTCCTATATCTCCTTAAAAAAAGGTTTTAATATATAATACTTAGGCTTTAGAAGTTACCAATTAGATTAAAAAGAAGTAAAAGTATCCCTTTATTTAGGTAAGAAAGGGGATTATATTAGTGGCTTTTTTTAAAAGGGCTCTAAGACCGGAGATCTTAGAATTTCACTAATATCTTTATCCTTATTTCTTTTAATTATAATAGTTCTAGCTTTTTCTACCTTAAGTTATATTTATATATTTATAAGTTTCTTCTTAACCTACTATAATTCTATAATTAACTTAGTATTACTAGGAGAAATAATAGTAGTAAGATTCTTTTTAAATATTATTATTACTTAATTATTAATATAGGTAATTAATTAAATAAGAGCTTTTAATATATAATAATTTAATTAATTCTTAATTTAATAAATTAATTAAAATAAAAGGTTTATTATTAGTAGGATGGTTAGGTATATTATAATAAAATAAAGTAATAGAAGTATTATATTAGGTAATAGTTAATTATAATTAAGGTAATTAAATTATATTAAAAGCTAATTAATTCCATTCCTTATAATAAGATCTAATCTATCTATATACTACTATATCTAAGGTTCTATTATTATAATAGTTAAATAGAGTTAATTCAACAATATTCACTACAATCTTCAATAATATTAATCAGGGGCCGTTCAACTTTACTCTTATTAGTTGGTTATGTGGGTCTAGGGTAGTCTTGTCATGATTGGTTGGGGTTCTGCCTGTGGTCACCGCCTTTAGGTGTCCGGGTCATAACATTCCCAAGAGGAAGAAGATCTTTCTTTAGTAAATCTAATCCTTAGAAAAGATAGAAATAAAAAAGTAAAATTTATAAAGAATAATATTCTTTAATCTTAGCTAAAGCTTTAAAGAGCTAAGATTATTAATTAAAAGATATTTATTATAAAATCTAATAAATAATATAAAGATTAGTTTTTAAATAGGGAGGAGGTAAGGAGAGTTATAGGATAGGAAGTTTATTATAATAAATTAATATTTAAGAAATAATTAATAAAGATTTTTAATAAATTTATTCTTTAAAATATTATTTTTATTTAATAAATAAAAGATTATATAGATAGTACTATTAAATAAGGTTATTAAAATATTATTATTTTAGCTAATATACCTTAAGCTAAGACTTAGCACCTAGATGCTTTAATAGTTTAAAGGTAAGAAGCTACTAAATATATTATATTCCTAAACTTCTTTAGATTTCTTATAATCTCTTTTAATAAGATATTACAGTCTAATAATATACCTATAAATACTACTATATTTAATTTACTTATTCTAGAAAACCTAATCTTTATAAATAAATAAGGACCTAAGTAATAAAGCAACCCCTTTAGCCTAAGGAAGGCCAGTTACTCTACCCAGTCAATCTGATCAACTTAGGGGGAAGCTTAGTATACTTTAGCCCAGATACCTCTGATAGTAGAAAATTATTGTAAGGACAATTGGGATCCCAGCGCCACTGTGGCTGGAAGTAGCATGCGACCCACTTAGTCTATTAGAGAATTTCAGCGAGCAATTGAGGAACACTTGCTAAATTGAAGTTTATATATTATAATATAATCTATTCTATAACTTTTAAGATTACCTTGGTTAATAACTTTTATAATTCTTTAATTTCTATATCCTTTTAAGTAATTAGTATAATTATTATAAGTATATAGATTATAAATAATTATAATAAATATCCCTTGGGTATATTATATATAAATATAATATTTAAATTATCTTAAAGAATCTATATTTTATTAGGGTACTTAGATATTATAGAAGATTAATTAGCTTTAATAATTAAACTTTTAACTTTTATTAATAAATAAATATAGAATAAATAGTAAATAGAAGTATTAAATCTAAATATAAAGTAAAGGCTTAAGGAATTAAGTAAGTAATAATATAAGTATATATTAAATAGTTATATTCTAGACTTAAGGTATAAACCTTATAGCCCTAGGCTCTTTTTAATAGGAAGATTAAAGTAAGAAGGCTTAGAGAGAGTAGATATATTATATAGATCTATAAAGTATAATAATTACTTATTATTTATTTTATATAAAAAATATATAATAGAAGAAAAAAGTTCTAAACCTTATTATAAATTATAATCTAATAATAGATAATTTAAATAAAGATATTATAGAAAATAATAGATTAATTGTATTATATACTAAGGAAAGATTAAAATAAGCTACTAACTTATAATTATGCTATTCTCTAGGATAGTATAATTAATATATAAGTTAATAATTAGATATATATAATAAAATTAGGGAACAATCTACAAAAAAGCTACTTAAATTTATAAAAGATTAAATAGGCTATAACTAGATTCTCTTACTATCTATAAACCTAATAGAGAAATTATACTATAAGCCTTAATAATCCTTTCTAATAGGATTTCCTAAACTTTATTTATAAAAAGCATATTAACTTAAAGTCCTAAAAGATATAACTAAAAGATAACCTCCTAGATCTACAATAAGGTAGCAAATAGTTACCAATAGATCATTTTAATATATAGAGCGCTATTTATATATCCTTAGGCACCTAAGACTTAAAAGATAGGCCTAACTTAGCCCACTAGTATTATTATAAGCTAAATAAGGACCTAAAAAAGGAAATAAGGTGACTATAGATCTTGTTATAGAAAGTTAGGGAAGTAGCCCATAAGGTAGAATAATTGTAGCCTTATATACACGATGGCGCCGAACAGTCAAGGAACAATCAAAATAAAAGATCATACCTAGAGGTAACCTAAAAAGGCATAAAAAAGTTCCAACCTTTGAATTAATACTATAAGCATTCAAGAGGTAGATATATATAAAATCAAGAATCTAAAGGAAAGTCCTGGAGCAAAGAACCTTAAAACTCCCCCACCTTAAACACCTACTAGCAGCAAATATTCAAGGAGGGCTTAATGAGAAGCCACTCTACTATATAGTACTCTAATAATAATAGGTAGGACTATTCTAATCCTAAATATAATTAATTCCAGTAAAATATAAGATAACCCTTAACTAAGCTAATACAATTAAAGGTATAGATATAAGCCATTAATATTAGAATTAAAGAATTAGATTCCTTAGGAAATAAGAAGGTATAAGGGCTAAGCCTAACATCCTAATACCAAAACTAAAGATAGTCTTTATAGGGAATACTATTAAAGGTAGAGCGATTGTTCTTTAAGTGCTTAATGAAGAAATAGTTAAAGTAGATATAGATATAGGCATATAAGTTAACCTTATTAGTATAAGGCTAGTGGCCAGGCTAGGGCTTAAAGAGGCAGCTAACTGGAAGGCGCTAAATCTCACAAGCTATAATAGAACTAAGAAGCCCCTAGGGCAAGTTTATTAGCTAACCTTCTTCCTAATCAACTCCAGAGGATTTCCATAGAAGATTTAGCAAGCACTTATTAAAGCTGCTAGACCTAATAGAGCTAGTGACATCCTATTATCTACTAGGTCAATAGATAAGAAGGATATTATTATAAATATAAAGACCTACTTATAGAACTATAAGCCAATCTCTATTATAAATATAAAGTCTTTTATAAAAGAGCTAACAAAGAATAATAAATAAGCCTAGGTAATATATATTTATAGCATACTTACACCAGACAAATGGCCAATAGCCGCCCTTAGTAAGGAAGTTCAAAAAGGAGAAATCACACTGCCTACAGAACTAAAAGATAATGCACAAGCATTTAACAAGGAAGCTACGGAGAAATTGCCTATACTAAAAGAGGCAGAACACACTATTGACCTTCAAGAAGGGAAAAAGCCACCATACGGACCAATCTACCCTATCAATGGGAAACAACAAGAGAAGTATTACCTTGATGAACAAGGCACTCTCTTTTACAAAGGAAGATTAGTAATCCTAGACCAACATATTATAAAGGAAGAAATCCTAAGAAGGCATCATAATGACCTAAGATTAGGGCATATAGGGGCATATAAGATACTTAAGTTAATTAGTTGTAAGTTCTATTGGAAAGGTATAGCTAATAATGTTAGAGATTATATAATAAGGTATCAGGTATGCTAAGGTAAGTGTTTGCTGAGGTATAAGTTATATAGGTAGTTATAGCTACTCCTTTTACTAGTACACCTATTTTAAGAAATTAGTATAGATTTTATTATAGGGTTATTAAGTAATGCTTAAGTGGATAATAAAGAATATAATATAATTTTAGTTATTATATATTATATAATTAAATATATAATTTTTTTATTAATAAGGAAAATATTTAATATAATCTAGTTTATATAAATCTTTTATAAAAATATTAAGTGTAAATTTAGAATATTAGAAGGAATTATAAGTAATAAAAATAAGTTAATTATTAATAAGTTCTAGGCTAAACTTATAAAAGAATAGGCGATTGTTTGCCAATTATTTACTATATATTATTTATAAATAAATAATTAGATAGAATGGATTTATTAGATATTGGAAAAATATCTTTAAGTATATATAGAAGACTTATTAAATTAATAAGTAGCCTAATTACCTAAAATAGAGTTTATATATAATAATAGTATATATAGTATTATTAAAGTTTCTTTAATATAAGTACTTTATAAATACTATCTTAAAGTAGTAGCTTATATTTTTAAATATATTAAAGCTAAAATATAAAGAGTTAATAAGCATTTAGTAACTTTTTACTAAATATAAAAATAAGCCTAAGAATACTAGCAGTTTGTTATAGAGATATAATCTAAGCATTATAATCAATATTACTAGGCTAAGGAATATAAGCTAGAGAATATTGTTAGGCTATTAATTAAATATTTCTATTTTAAAGATAAGAAATTAGTATTATAGTTTATTAAAGTAGTAATTAAGAAAAAAATAAAAAAATAAATATATAAAATATATCTATTAAAGTAATACCAATATATATATAATATATTCTTAATCTTACTATTAGAGCTATAATTATAGCCTTAGTAAGTAAATGGCAAAGGTATAGCTACCTTTCTTAAGTTAGAGGAAGAAAAGGAAGAGTAGGAAGTAAAGGAAATTATAAGTTATAAGAAAAATAGAGAATAATTATTTTATTAAGTTAAGTAGGTAGGCTGGCTAATAGAATATAATATATAAGAACTTACTAAGCATTTATAAAATGCTTTATAAGTAATATAAAAATACTATAAATAATATAAATATATATATAAGAAATAAGATAATAATATAAAATAAAAAATATAATAAAGGTATAATAAATAGCTAATAAGATAATTATTAATTAATATATCTATAGGTATAAATATATATATAAATTATTAAGGTAATAGCTAGAGGGTACTTGGCAAAAACTTGATAATAGCTTAACAAACAGGCGCCTAGAAAGAAATATCATAACTATAATCATAAAAATAACCACAAAGATAATTACAAAAACAACTACTACTTCTATTATAACTATAGCTAGTAGGCGGTGGAGGTATATTATTAGGTATAGGCTTAGACTTAGCCTTAGAGGCAGCAGACTCTATAACCTTAAACTCTTCTTCCTCCTTCTAAACATAATATAAAAATATACTAACTACTTCTTACTAAATAGAAGGTTTTTTAGTATACTTAATAATATAAATAGGGCTATAATAATCTATAATAGCAACTAAAGTATATAAGATTTTATACTTTTATATAATAGTGAACTAAGATAAGGAACCTTTTATGATATTAAGAATATAAGTAAACTTAACTTAATTAAAAGTACTTAATAAATATTTAATAATTATAATAATATTATTATTATAGGTATAAAGGAGGATAATAAAGGTTAGATAAAGATATAAGTCTTTAATATTAATAAGAATAAGATTATATTATAATAAGTTAGTAGAATATTTATTAAATATAAAATAAAGGCATCTACTTAAACTTAAAAGTTTAATATTATTAGTTTATATTAAATAATAGTCTTTTATAATAAGTATAAAGATAGCTATTTATTAGATATTTTACAAATGTTGGCCACACTTTTAATACTATCTTTAGCATAGTGCTAGGAATTAGTAGCAGTATATATAGCTTAGTTAAGATACTAACAGCTAATATTTGTTAAGGGCTTAGGGGTGTTATTATTATTCTTGTTATATTTAGTAGTGTTATATATGCTAAGTTTAATTAGGAAATTCTAATACTAGATTGCAGTGCTAATAAGCTTCTAAGGAATCTAGTTAAGTTAGTGATGACTATATGTAGAATGTTTAATAAAGGTAGATATATTATATTATAAAATTAACTAGCTTTCTTATAGTAAATATAGTAAATATTAATGAATCTTTAATAGTAGATAAGGAAGAGGTTATTATGCTTTTGTATAATATAATAGAAGTAAGAGTGATTATTTAATGGCTACTTGGCAAATATTTGGCTAATAAACTGCTTATAATAAGTAAGTATTATAGAGAATTAAAAGAGAAATAATATTATAAAGATTTAAAGAATACTTAATAAAAAAAAAAATAAAATAATAATAAAAAATAAAAATATATATATATATAATAAATAAAATAGAAAATATTATTTATATAGAAAAATTATAAATAAATATAGAATAAGAAGAATAATAAGTGCATTATAATATATACCTTATTAAGAATAAGGTTCTTATAGCGACTACCTGCCGAATACACATTACATACACAGTAAATAATAAATAATATATACTATATAAGTAATAAATAATAAATAATAATAATATATAATAATAATTATAAGTATATAAAATCATTTAAAATAAAGAAACCACTGGTAAACGCTTAGGGACTAAGTATTAAAGAGAGGGGGATAATTATAAGAATAATTAGGATCCTAGCACTACTATAGCTAGAAGTAGTATACAACCTACTTAGTCTATTAGAGAATTTCAGCAAGCAATTAAGGAACGCTTGCTAAGTTAAAGTTTACATACTATAATATAATCTGTTCTATAATTCTTAAGATTATCCTGGTCAATGACCCTTATAATTATAAACCCTAGCCTACTTAGGTAAGTATTATTATAAATTAATATAGCTATAAGCTAAGTATAATAGTAATAATTATCCAAGCAATTTATTACCTTCTTCTAGTTTATTAAACTTTTTAAATATAAGCCTTAGTTTATTATAATATATTTAATTTTATATATTACTTTTAGTAAGTAATTAAGTAGATAGAAGATAAGTTAAGTATAATATTATTAGAACCTTTAATCTAGATTTCAAAGACCTTAGGAAGTAAGAACTTATTATTATATAAGGTAAATAACTCTATACTAATATTAGCTTTTTCTATATATATTTTAAAATCTTTAAATAATTTGATAAAGATTCTCTTTAAGAGTATTATCTTATAATACTTTAGGGTATAGCTTATAGGTGGCTAATAGAGGAGTTTAATAATAAAAAGTAAGTTAAGATTATAAAGGGCTTTATTTTTTACTTTTATTAAGATCTTATAAGGCAATTTAAGCCCTAGGAGTTAGATTTATTAAAAGAGTATATAATTAAGAAATATATACTTAACTTTATTTAATAAAATATATTTCTTTTTTTTAGGTGTAGTATAAGGTTAAGTTTACTAAATAAGTTAGAATATAAATAAATAAAGAGATTCTTAAAATAATCTTTCTATTTATTAATTATAAGATTATATACTTATTATAGATTTTAATATTTAAGATAATTATTATTAAATTTATTTAGAATTATAAGGATTAAAAGAAGAATATTAATATAATAATACTTAAAAATAAATAAATAAACTTTTAATAAAAATATTAAAATAATTAATAATTATATTATAAAAGAAAATATAATAATATTAATAAATAAAAATATTATACTTATTAAAATAATAAATAATTAAATAATTATAATTATAATTATTATTATAAGAATAAGTAATATAAGAACTAGAACTAATTTTAAAAATAATAATACCCTACTAAAGATAGCTTATATAAAGATAAGAAAATAAAATCTAAAGGCAAATACCTTACTAAGGAGGAACCTGCCAACCAAGAACAAAAACCTAGCCCCAAGGAGGGCAAATTGAGCTCCAATAAGTCTACTGCCTCTAAAGCTTCTTAAAATAAATATTATATATTATTATAAGGATAGGTTCTATAAAGTGCCTAGGGAAAGAACAAGTATATTTAGTATAAGTATGCTTTTAACTCCCTAGTTCTCTTTAAAGAATATATATATGTTAATATCTATATGAAATCTATAGAGCTAGCTAAAGAAGTACTTATAATCCTCTCTGGGGAAGTATATTATAAGGGTTATAAGTAGGACTTTCTTTTTTATAATAAACTTTTTATATATTTTAATAAAGAATATTAAGGATCTAGAAAGAAGAAATCTAAGTAATTATTACTTATAAATAAGCTATTTATTTTATATAAAAGAGTAAAGGTAAATAATATATATTATACTTATATATATATTAAGATTAAAGTTAGTAAGGATAATAAGAAAGAAAAGGAGATCTATACTAATATAAAGTATAGAAATCTTATAATTAATAAAGAATTATTATAATTATTTAATTATATTATAAAGTAAAGAACTTTAATATTTATTAATAATATTAATAATATAATCTAAGTTAGTAAATAAATAATCTTTAATATATTTATTAAAAGAATAAATATTAATAGAATTATTAAGTAAATAATAAAGTTTATAATTAATATATAGGTATAAGATAGATTTAAATTAAAGGCTTTCCTTAGAAATAATTTCTTAAATCTTTATAAGATTAATATTATTATATTATAAAGATAGCTTTATTATAATACTTTAAATAACTTCTATATTTTATATTATATTAATTGTTTAAGGAAGAATATAATTTAATAAGTTAGAGTAGTTAAAGATATAGTTATTCTTATAAGGTAAGTATATATTATATTAGTAATTTAGAAGGAGGTTTCTAAAGATTAAGTATTTATATTTTATATTTTTACTAAATATATAATAAATATAATAATTAATTATAATATTTTAGCTAGGATTATAATTATTAATAACTTTAAAAAGACTATTAAGCTTTACTAAAAGTAAAAGCTTAATAATATTATTAAATATAAGAAAAAGTAAGCATTTATAGTTATTATATAGGTCTAAGTACTTATAATTATAATTATAATTTATATAATATTTAGAAGTAAAGCTTTAAATATAATATTTAAAAAAAGAATATATTTTTATTATAAATAAGCATTATAAGATCTAAGTTTACACTTACTTTAATTAATATAATAATTATCACTAGTAATTATAAAATAAATTAAAATTGATTAATAGTAGTTAATATAATTATAAGATTATTTAGTAATACTATTTTTATTAATATATATATAGCCAAGCTACTCTAGAAGTAAAGAAAAAAATTACTTTCAAAAGTAATAATATACCTTATATAAAAACTAAAAATTATTATTATTAAGATAAATAATAAAATTATTAAGAATTTTATTTTAATATCTAAGAGATAATTAAATATCCTATATTAAATATATATCTAGTAAACACTTAATCTTCTTAAGGTTATTATAATAGAAGGAGTATATATCTATAATTAGAATAATTACTTTACTAAAAAGATTAAAACTTTAATAAAAAAGCATACTTAATTATAAAATAATATAAGCTTAGTAGAAGTATTAGAAGATAAAAAGCTATAAGTATTACTTATTAATAATTAATATAAGTAAACTATCTTCTAACACCTCTATCTATCTAGCCTAAAAGATTAATAATTTATTAATATAAAGTTTAATAAACTTTATTAATAAAATAAATTAAAATAAATTAAAGAACTAATCTTATTTATAATATCTATTTTTATTATATAGAAAATAATTAATAAAGAATTAAAAGGAAGAATAATAATAAATCTATATATCCTTAATAAGATTATTATCTTAGATAATTATTTACTACCAAGATAGAAAGATATTATCTAGATACTTTAAGAAGCTTAATATATTATAATTATTAATATATTATTATTCTTTTTTAATTTAAAGTAAGATTAAAGTATTATAACTATTTTATAATAATTAGCTATTAAAGGTTAAAGTAATTAATAGTTACTCTAATAAGATTTTAGAACTCCTTAATATATATATAATAATATATAGACTATTTATTATACTTATATTATAAATTTTATAAAGCCTTTATTAATAATATTATAATTTTCTTTAAAATAAAAAAAGTATTTTAGATATTTATAGAAGCTATTTAAACTCTTTTAAGAAAAGAATATTACTATCTCCTTTAAAAAGAGCTAGATTAGATATTCTAATATATAGGTACTTAGCTTCTAAGTAGATGCTTTTGATCTAATTATTATAAAGGAGTAGATTATATTATTTATAAAATTAAAGTTCCTAATCTAATTATTAGCTTTAGAGTAATATATTAAAGCTATAAAATATATTAGGTACCTTATCTTATACTATACTTAGCTTATAAAATCTTTATAAAAATATAAGATTATATTATTAAAAGTAAAATATAAATAAGGTAAAATAATTAATAGAAATCCTAATAAATAAAAGACTTATACTTATATAATATACTATAACCTTATAAAAAAAGAAAAGTTTATATTTAAAGCAATTTAATATAAAGTAGCTAGTATAAGAATGCTTTTTTACCTTAAATAAAGTAAGAAATTATATCTTTAAGTAGATATAAGTATTTAATAAGGTTTTAGAGTAATATTTTTCTATTTTAGGAATAATTATAAATAAAATAGGATATTATATATCCTAGTAATAGTAATAAGATCTATTTACTTCCTAAATTATACTTTTAGCTTAATAAAAAGAAATTATAATTTATTAGAACTAAAGGTAGTATATTTAGTATAGGCAGTTAAAAGATTATATATATATATCTAATTATCAATATACCCAACAATTATCTTTATAAATTACTTTATAATAAAACAAATTACAAAAAAACCATACTTATTATATCTAATATAAACTAAGTAAACTATAAATTAATAATTATTTTAATCTACTTATTAAAATATAAGCTTAATATATACTACCTCTTAAAAAAGAAGAACTTTATCCTAAATATATTAAACTACTTAATAGCCCTAAAGACTAATAGAAACCAAATACAACTACAATTTAACTATATAGCTCTAGATGATATATTAGTAGCGATAGAAGCTTTAATAATAGAGGAATCTAAGAGGAAGTTTTAAAAGGAATATTTTAATAATATATATTATATAAAGATTATTAATATAATAATAGAGAAAGAGATTTTAAATCTTTTAATATTTAATAATAAGAATATTATAAATATTTTAAAGTATAAAGTATACTTTAAATTATATAAAGGACTTTTATACTATTATAGCTAATTTAGATATTATAAGCTTTATATTTTTCATTTTATAATTAATAAATTCTTAAAAATAGCCTATAATAATTAATATTACTTTAATAAGGAAAGAATACTAAAAGAGCTATCTAGCCTTTATATTAAAAACTTAATATAATAAGTTAGAAAGTATATTTATAAATATAAAATATATTATCTTAGATAAACTAATTACTAATAAACTATTAAGAATTACTTATTAAATAGATCTTTAATTTTACTTATATATATAATAATAATAAATTTTATTATTAAACTTTTATTAATATTAATAAAAAGATTATTATAAATATTAAAAGAATAAAATATTTATAATTAATTAATAATAATTATTTATATAATAAATAAAAGATATTTATTAATCCTAGAATTTACTAAATATATAGGTAAGAAGTAGGCAACTATATTAATCTAATAGCTTATACTCTTTAACTAAGGTATACCAAAAGTTATTATTTTAGATTATAATAGTAAATTTAATTTAAAATTTTAAAAAGATTTATAAATAAGTTTTAAAATAAAGATAGTAATAATAATAATATACTACTTATAAATTAATAAACTAATAAAAAGATATAATTAAATAATTAAAATAATAATATACTTTTATTATATAAAGTATTTAATAGAAAATTAATTATATATCCTACCTATATTATAATAAAATTTAAATAAAGTATTTAATACTACAACTAAAGCTTTTATATATAAATTTATTTATAAAATTACTTTTTAAAACTTAATAAAATTAATATAACTAGTAATAGAAAATATAGACCTATTATTTCTAAAAGAAGCTATTTAGAAGAAAGTATAATTAATTATAGATTTTATAGTAGCTAAGATAAAGAGATAATATAATATTAAGTATTAATTAATCTAATTTAAGGTTAATAATAAGATTTACTTATAATTATATTATAAATATTATTTATTAAATAAGCTACTATATAAATAATTATAGTAATAATTAGACTTATTTATAATTAAGAGAATAATTAATAATCTAATATATAAGCTAGATTTACTAAATAATATAAAGATATATTTAATAATCTTATACTAGCAACTTATATTAGCCTATACTAATAACTTCTAGCTAAAGGAATCTAAATTAATTCTTAAAGATAATAAAGCTAATTAGTATAAGATAAATAAGATCTTTAATTAGAAAAACTAATATATTAATAAATATAATTTAATAATTATAAAAGGATATTAGGTAAATTAAAAAGATTATAAATACTATTAAGCTATATAGATCTAGATAGAGAATATTAATCTAAATCTAATTACAGAATTTCAATATTAATAAGCTTCTAAAGATAATATTCTTCAACTAACTTAATAACTTTAAAATTATAATAAAAAATAGGCTAAAGCCTCTATTACTACTTCTAATCTAGAAGAATCACTAGATAAAAGGAAACTAAACTAACTTTACAAGATCTTCTTACTAATAACTAAGAAAGGAAACAGAACTATCTTACTACCAAAATAACAACCTAAAAAACCTTATAAATATCCTAAGCTAAACTAGTAAAAGAATAATACAAGCCTAGATCCTCCTAAGTGGCAACTAGGGCAACTATATAAGACTCCCCGCCAATTATTAATCCAAGATCTAGCCTAGATCCCCTTGCAAAGAGACCCAGAGGGCAACCCCCTAAGAATAAGATTGCTATCTAGGCAAATTGGAGGAAAAGATTATATAAAATATAAAGGTTTAGAATAAAAAGGTATATATAGTATTCTAATTATTAAGGATAGTAAATAATTTCTTAAATATACTAAGATATAATATGGAAATAATATTAATATATATGGAATCTTATAAGTGTGTGCCTTAGGTATTCTTGAAAGGTATATATAAGCCCATTACTAGGGTAGATAGAGAAGAAGATATAAACCTTCCTACTACATATCATTAAGACCCCTACTGTTCTAATCCTACCGTATCAAATAGTTTGATGAGTGACTGGTTTTCTCGCGTATGTTCTCGGCTAAAACGGACTCCAGGAACCCGTTGTGATGCGCTTGGTATTCACCCCTCATCGTGTCCCGCTGCACGTACAAATAAATAGTTATGCTCAAGAAGGTGGAATAAAATCAACAAATAATAATCACAAAATGGACAATCAATGCATCGAAAATGACATGTGCTTGGGATAGCTTCTTGCTGTAAGTAAGACTTCGTTCCCAACAGTTCCCAATTGCAGAACCGCCCTCCAGTCCCTTGTCTGAATCAGTGCCCGTACATATCCATTCGAAGCATGATCAAAGTGACAACCAACTGGTAGAATTTGACTCTTTTGGGTTACAGGATTTTCCAGTTGAATTATTTCTAATATAAGAACTTTCAAGTCACAGAGTAAATAACAGTGTGAGTTTGTGACATCCAGGATGCAAGGCTCCGGATGGCACACATCATGCTCTAAACATTTGCCATACGGCCAGGCAAATAAGATATGAGCAAAACCGGATTAGGTGGTTATGATTTCGAAGATTTGAAGGTTCCACATTGACTTCGTTGTCGGTCAGTGGTTGACAGTTCATGCGCTAAGACATGAGGGGGCGCATTCCTAGCAGTCTGGCTTCAGTAGTGCCCGGGACGGTGAATGAAACTTCGATGCCGATTTCATGCATTGAATCATTCATTTGTCCCGTATCCCATTCCCCTTTTCCACCATTCACCCAATCCTCTCAATTCCATCTCCTGGGCGAACTCCGCCACCGACTCTGTCTCATCGAAACCCGTGGCTTTCAGCAGAGAACCACTCCCTCCAGGTCTCACTCCATTCTTATCGCCTGTTGTTATCGTAGGTGCTGGTCCTGGGCGGATAACGCATTTGAAGTCTTTATAGCGCAGCGCTTGCACTGCGGCCACCCATTCCACCAGTCCAGCTTCGTCTCGAGACTCGCCAAACATGATGCCAGGCGAACCTCCGCTGCGGATGAGCACCCAATCAACGTTGAGCTGGCTGGCCGCGCGCCGCACTCGCTGGACCTTTTTGCGTGACGTGATATGATGCATTCGAATAAGGCAATTGAACAAGGATGCTGTGCGGGACATGGCTATTGGAGAAGCCCGATCAGGCGGGTCATCGCTGTCACCTGTTTTGTTCAAATTTGCATGGTGATGCAACGAACCAGGACGGTGACAGATTTTGCCCCACTCAGCAAAGGATCCAAAACACGGACTCGTCGCAGTGATTCATGCGCGAGAGGTTACATCGCATTTTTAAGATATGCAATGTGATCTAGGTAGCATTGTGAATTTTATATAATTGAGTGAATATATATATTTCTCATCAATTTACTCGTCAGTCTCGACAAGACCTCCAAAGTGCCGCTTAGGCACGTCATTGCTCCAAGTCAACCATTGCTTAACCAGATCCAATTTGATTCATTCTTGACAAGGCTCTAAATACATAATAAAATATACAGAAAAAAAAGACTATTTTTTAAGAAGATCCAACAACGCCGCTTGGTAGCTCCAGGCCAAAGGGCAGGCCTGTGACGTACTTTCCTTCGTACTCAACGCCTCTTCGGGCAGCGAGCTTCTCCTTGACATCCTCATACATGTCATAACTATCGCACCAGTTAGCTGTGTTAAATTTATGAGGATGGGTGGGGAATAGACTAACGCGTTCATCTCCTCGATGGTGAGCTTGTTCTTCTCGTCCTCAACCTGGTAGGTGGCGGTGTCCTTGTTGTTGGAGAAACCGATTCTCTCGTTGATGTTGTATGCAGCCTTGGCGGCAGCGGACTGGACTCGGGTGGCTCGGGGAAGTCGGACGTCATTGTACACGGCCAGAGACTCGGAGACGTCACCCTTGAAGTAACCCTTTCGGAAGATGATACCAAGAGCGGCAGCATCCTCGATGGCCATGCAGGCACCCTGGCTCTGGTGGGGCATCATCTAATACACTGTTAGTCGCTACATATCGACGTATGTCACGTTTTACTTACAGGGTGGCCGGCATCTCCCAGAAGGCAGACCATAGACTTCTGGACATAGGGGTAGGGCTGGCTATAATCACCGGGTTAGTGCTGATTTGTGCGGAGGCCATGGGGTATACTTACTGCACCCAGAGGCGCCAGGGCTGGATCTCCTTTCCGATCTTAAGGTGCTCACGGACCTTGGGGTCAAGGTTGGGGTAGGGAGCAAGAAGCTCATCCACAGGTCGGTCCTCAGCACCCCAAGCCTGGGTTGTGTAGTCGCCAACGGCGCGGGGGAAGAAGCAGTAGTATGACAGGAGCTTGCCACCGTTGCAGGGGGACAGGACAATCTTGTCCCACTTGCCCTCCTGGCCACCCCAGTATTCTAGAGCAGCATCCTTGGAGTAGTCAACCAATCCAAGCTTGACGGCATCCTCAGTCATGACGTTGGCGTGGAGGCAGCTGGAGTCGGAGGGGGTCTTCGCAGGGTGGATACCGAGGATGCCACGAACGACGGATCCAATGCCATCAGCACCAATGATGAGCTCGTGCTTGGCGGTAACTCCATTCTCGAAAGTGATCAATCCACTCTCCAGATCGATGTCTTGACACTATTGCGGAGTGTGGGGTTAGCCAAACGGTATTCTCCACTGGAATGTTTTCGGCAACTTACCTTGTGGTTAACGACCAGTGTGGCGGGGGTGCCCTCACCCTCACCGAGGGCAGTATCCTTGAGCATGGAGTGCATGTATTGGCGGTGGAACATGTTGTAGACATATCCCCATCGCTCCTCGTAGTCATCCAGGTCGTACACACTCACGGGCTCACCAGTCTTCCAGTCGCGGTTGATGAGCTTCTTGAGAACCACTGGGTCACCCTTGGCGACATCGACGTCCCACTCGTGCAACCATCGAGTGCCGTTTGCGGCACAGGAGACTGAAGCGCCAACCTCACCGGCAAAATCATGTCTCTCGTAGACGGTAACAATGTGACCAGCGCGGCGGAGAGCGATGGCTACTGACATTCCACCAATACCACCACCCACAACACCGACGCTCAACTGACGCCAGCCGGACTGATCGAGAGAACCCATGATTTCGGTTGTTTGTGAAGTGTTGGACTTAAAGAATTAATCGGTTTTTTGTTTGTTGTGGTGATGTTGTTGCTTTTATGTTGTTGTGTGAGTGTCTTTGGGTTGATGGTATTCTGAGATGATGGGGAAAAAAAACTAATCCAACGATTCTTTCTCCAAACTTATCTATGTCAATCCTCGACACCATCATGATCACGCATGCCGTCACTATCCGCATCTTAGAAGCGTTAGACGTCCAAGTGGCTTGGATCTGACGAATGAGAGCACAATCCGCTTCCTAGTTTGATAGCGAAATGTTGGTGGAGCGGATGGTCGGATAAGGGCGTGCGTTATCCGCAGATCTCGGAAGGTGGCAACGGAACTTCGGATGTGGATTTTAGGCGTATTCCTATCGAATTAATGGCCGTCGCCATGTTAAACCAAAATAAAGCCTGGCTCAAGCCGCAAGCTAATGCGTCTGGAGGTTTCGCGTTCTCGTCATTTCGTAAACACAGTGACGAGCTGATGGCCGGACCGTCGGCTGAGTACGATCAGTTCGAATTGATGGAGCGAGTTCCGGTGGCTTGTCTTCCAATCCGAAAATTATTGTTCAATAATTCTCAATTGATAGACCCACGAAAAGAGGGTATCATTGCGTGTCATTCGCCCGGGCCGTGGGGTGGTTATCCAGTATCACCATTATCTTGGAACCAAATTGCGGGGCGATAAATGTCTTGCGGAATGCTTGTCGCGGAGCAAGCCGAATCGAATGATTCCGCCTGCTATCAAATACATGGACATTACGTTTGAGAGATTGGACCTACAAGGCAAGATATGCGCAACTTACATAACCTTGAACCATCCGAGATCTAGACCAATGATCGATGAGGCTTCTTTTTACTTGCATTTCTTGAGCGTTTTGATTGGCCGCCATGATCCCAAAAACGACATCTTGGAAGACATGGGTATATGCGATAGAGCACATGCATGGTCTCCACGTTGCATGTTTAAAATAGTTTTTTTTACAAATTTTATTCGGAGTTTGGGATTGGACAGCTCGCTGTGTACAAACTCGTTCAACCCAATTTCACAATACTCCAACCCCAAAACCACAGATTCTCGCTTCAGCGTGACACGAGATGTTCACCACCTCATTGTAAATCGGGGGGTCTAATAAGCTAGGACCTCATTAGTAGCGCTTAATACATTCGTCGTTACCATCAAAGTGCTTTGAGTAAAACACCACGGTTGTTTCGTGCAACCTCCAACCATGCATATATTATGCCTTCAGTGCAGTCATCCGGAACTAATAGTCGCTAGCGAAAATTAGTCCCGTGTATACGAAAAGTGAATTGTGTTACAACTTGATCCACATACATGGTTAGCCTTACTTCATGACTGTTATCCGCACCGGTAGCCGACAGCATTGCGGCTATTGACCTACTTTCCGGTCAATTGCACAACCATCAGGTGTAATAGGAAGTATGTATTCTTACAAAATTACTCTCGGAACATGAACCGAAGCAGCGGAGAATGGCCTTCGATATGACAAACAGATCATCGAGATTGGCGACGCCAGTGACCTCAGCGGTGAAATCCGAAGGAGACTGCACATGCAACAGAGTATATTGGAAATTATGAAATAGCATCTTGTTATAGCGGGTAAAAGCACAGGCATGACAGTTGAAAAGTTCATGTCCGCCGGGTTTCCCTCGCAGTATCTCTGTCTTAGGAGTGTATCATGGGTGATGTGAGAGCATTTCCGAAGCATTTCTTCTGAAGTCTAGTAACAAAATACAATTTCTTTCGAGAAATTCCATAGGCCTCAATCGGCTTCGGCTATCTCCCACAATATCCGACGTGATGCTTTACTTCTATGTTCGGCAACCTCCCGTTCCAATGCATATTTAGGCGGTCAAGTCAACTCGAGTTCATAATTACAATAATTTATTCAATGAAATTATTTCTATTCTATTCATCAGCAATAGAGGATATGATCCAATTATGACAGAAAGTGGCCAGATACAATTGGCAATTGCACCGCTGATCATTCGTTATGCAGCCCTAGTTAGTGCATGCAGTAGCTGGAGTGTTGTTTAAAAAATAACATTACCGGATTTAAAGATAAAATTAATTAAAAGAACAACAGAAAAATAATTGTGTGAGCAGGTTTGCGTTTGTGTTTCTGAGCAGCCAGAAAGAACGAGGGCGGCGACGTTCGGCAATGTGACATCATCTCTTGCAGCTACATCGCGTCTATCACAAGATTCATGATAAAAAAAAAAGAAAAAAACACCATGAAAGAACTTTTTGCAGGATAACCGCGAAATCCTTCAAATGACCTTGAGTTGAAGCGCAGTGGCATCCAAGCTAGCCTACCGTATCATGAGAGTAGACGCAGAAGCATTTGTTCACTCCGGTCAGTGAGTGGGCGAATCAAACTACAAATAGATTTAAACTTTGTGGGGTATTTTATTTATAACTAAACACCCATATCGAGAAGGGAGGTTGTATTCGTTTATCGTGGACAATGATGATCCCTTGGAAGCCAGGGTTCAGCTTGATAAATCTGAGGAGCGGACAGATCAATCAAAACATTGCATTACAAAACAACACATTTACAGTGAAGAACAGTAATCTTGGAAGGGGTTTTTTTTTGGATATGAAGGGGGCGCGAATAATACAGAAAAGGTGTAGCATGTCGATTGCATCATATCAGAGGTAAATGCTAGAAGAATCCATCGGCACGTTCCAAGGCATTGGGCTGCATGGTCATGCCCAAAACTTTCAGCGCTTGGTCGAGGTTCAATCCTTCAAAGTCAATATCAAGAATGATGAAATGTATTTTCTGTCATAATTCCGTCATAAACGTGATGCAATTGCTCATTCTTAATTTGCAATTGTTTCTCCTCCCGGGTAGGGAGTGTCGGGAATTCGGACAGCGCACTGCAGTGGATGAGATGCAAGTCTGAGCGCAACGCGGCTAACTCACCGAAGAGGACACGAAATACTCCATCTCGTTGTTATGGGGACTATCGAATCTTTCCTTTGCATATATTACTTTGGCTGATGAATACACCAACCTATCTATCCGAACGCGTGCAAACTGCTCAGGCTCACGCAGATGAATTGTGTTTTGTTCGTCATCATCACTCATTTTCGTTACCATTTAATCTACATCAAAACTCCTTGGGCCCAAAAATGGGAAATTGTCCCATTGCGATAGATCCAGCGCGTCCCAGCCCGTTAAGAAGTTGCCGTCCAGCTCACTGAGCGGCTGTTGCGGGAACCCGACCCAAATATTGCTCTCGTCGCTCGTCACACCCATCGCGTCCTTCCCGACCGGATTTCCAACATTTTCTGATATGCTTGCTAGTGTTGACAGGCTCTCTGCTTGCCTGTCGAGACTGAATAGTCTCCCGACGTACTTGTTACCCCCTCGTGATGACAATCTTCCCCTGGGGGTCTCGATTGCACTTAATAATAGCCCGAGTATCTCGGAGTAATGTGCTGCCTGCGGGCTCTGTATCGCCAATATTTCTAATATTTCCTTGGCGCTGCGGAAGGCCTTTTCTACCTCATAGTCACCGTTGCGTTCGGCGACCATGACGAACCCAAGGATGAGGCCAGTGGCAAATATTAATGCCCTGTTGCGATAACATGTTAGCCAGGCGCGCGACAAAAAAACCAAGCGGTATTCAGGGCACACTTACTTCATGATGCACATGTTTCCGAGTAAAAGTCCCATTCGGTGCGCATCCATGCACGTTTGAATGAGGTAAAGGGCGGCGTCCAAGCATGCAGACGCCATTTGCGACGACGCAGCCGTTTCCAATCCAGGGCGAGAGCTCAGTGTCGAAATCAAAATGGGACGTGTGACTAAGGTTACAGCAAAATAATACAAACAAGAAATGTGAACGTTTCGGATTGTTTCCCCCTGGGTTCGCGTGATGCCCGCGCCCGTCGCCTCCGTCCTCAGGTACTCGGGCAGCGACCGGCTCCATTTATCAATGTCTTCCAAAAGGCGCTCGGCGGTAGCATGCGCCACGGCATCTTTGCCGTATAGCTCGTGTGCGGCAGTGTTGATGATGGAGCTAATTTGGTATGCAGCGACAAGACAAATAATGTCCGTGTCGGAAGCTACGTTTGGTGATTCCGCTAGGTCGCGGTCTAGGTCGAAGCGCAACGACAAGGTAGCCGGCGGACGACCGAGTATGGAGCTGACCACCATGTCTAGAATACAGAGACTGAGCCAAACCCGCAATCTAATCCGAATGTTAGAAGGGATCTAAGAAAAAGTATTGCTTGAAGGTTCATACCTTAATTTGTCGTCTTCGGTGTTAATATCTGAGTAGGAGTCTCGGCGATGCAGCCCCAAAGCGACAGCTGCTCTTGTCGCAATCCCCAGATAAAGGAATGCCGTGTTGCGCCGACAGTGCCCCAACATGTAAAAAGTCATGAGAATAAATGACCTGACCATGTCAATGTCTGGGTCTTCGAGCATGGCGGCAAAGCTACGACGTTGCGCCCGGCGGAAGTAGTGGTGGCCAATCTCCTGGTCTGGGCCTGGCGACCTGCATTGCGCGCCTATAGCAATTACAAGGTCCCATATTGTAAGGTTGCCGTCGGTCCCTGGGGGTATTTGTGTATTTGATGAGTCGACTAGAGTACTGACTTCATGTGATGTCAAAACGTCCAAGAACCCGCCAGTCTAAGAGCTTGTGAGTGGGTGTAAGTGTGTCACGGCGCGAGTATCTTACAGCTGCGCGATAGACGTTGTAATACGCCAATACATCCTCCCTTATCAGGCCTTCGGGATCTGGGTCTATCGAGGCGGTCGTGTTAGACACTGTGGGTGCCGACTCAAGCATATTTTGGCTCTTGTCATTGCGAGTGAATTGTGAGGGACCGATCTGCTCTTCGACTGTGTCGCGTAGGAATTGAAGAAAGGATATTGAGGCGGCTTCTCCGATAAATACTAAACTCCTTTGTTAGTATAATTGTGGGAAAAGTAGACCAACACATCCATGGTGTTTGGAATGGATGACAAGGCCAGCACGTGTAACCAAGAGGTGTCATGATGGCCATTGAGTGCCAACCAAGCTCATATTTTACATACCTCTGTTGCCGCGTAGGTTCAGGAGCATCCGGGCGTGAGGGTCATGGCCGAATGATAGCTTTCGTGTGTTGGATGTGGTGTTGCTGGAGGTGGTATTGCTCGAAGCCGTCGTGCTCTGAGCTGCGTCCGGACTGTCAATCCGCGACGTCGATGGCGACAGCGGTCTATACTCGTCGGCAGAAGCTTCATTCCTCAACGATCCAGGGCTCCACAACGGGGTCGTTTCCGGGGGCAACGAGGCATGACGCTGTCCCCGGTCCGGGTCTTGGGCAGCTGGTGGAGCGCTCCGGATGGGTCTGCTCTTGGGGCAGCTGGAGTCTTCCGAGGCCGTTGATACCGGCGGAGCCGTTGCGGGTGCGTTCTGGCGCGGGCTGGTGGCAGTCTCCCTCGTCCTCCGGGTGCCCCATGGCTTGTGGGTGAGATAGCAGGAGGACTCGATCCCCCGTTTTATGCAGGCGGTGCAGGGCACCGTCGCACTGCAGCGCTTCTTGGATGTGCGGCAGAAGTTGCACGCCTCGGCAGCTCGCTGGCGCTGGCTGGGATGGACTTTGGGACGCGGCATGGTGAGAGCAGTTTCGCGGGGGAGAGGGGGCGAAGATTGGAAGGGGAGAAGAAAAAAAAAGAAGCCCAGCAGGACGTCCCCGAGAAGCTGGTCGACAAGGCCTTTTGCATCTTGAGAGCCGAGCTCTTGTCAACCGCCTCGCTGGCCCACTCGCGTATCTGGGCCGTCTGCAGCATACTGCTACCCCGTATCTTTACCCCACATCCTAGGCCGGTGGATCATGCCGTATCGGGGCTAGGACGGCTGCCATATCTCGCCCAGGCCCCAGTTTGCCCGGCCTATCTCGAGTCGTGCCAGGACGGTGTCCGAAGGTGCCTCCGTGGACTGTGCGGGTCCGTCATGGCAGCTCTGACGCAGCCTGCAGCCACTTCACCCCATTCCCGAGCCCAGGGAATAATGGCCTTGTTTCCCCACGGAAACCAGAACCATATAAGGAGAATAACCTCTTGCACCCGCGGGGCTAGCTTCATGCTGCTGGTGGCTGAAGCAGCAGATGCGCCCGCCTGTCTGATAGCGGCTGCTGCGCACGCGTCTTCTCTGCTTGCTGGTGCTGGGGACTCACTCAACTTGGCGATGCCACTCTTGCAGGCCGGATATGGGCTATCAACAGCGGCCATGGCCCTTGATCCTTTTGGTGACTCCAGACGAGACTATCGGATTGCTTTGTAGACTAGCGATAACAACCTCGTCTATATCTTCTGCAAACGCCCCATTCTCCGTGCAACCCTGTGTCTGACCGTGGTTCTGCACTCATCTGTGCAAATCCAGTGACTTTTTTTTTCCCTTCTTCTGTAATTCTACAATCTCCATCAACACCTAAAAAAATACTCCTCGGCGGAAACCAAAAAATGGGTGTCCCTGAGAAGAACCCCGGGGCTGAAATCGCCCCGGACACAATCGAGCCCCAATTGGTCCTCAGCAATGCTCCCAGCGAAAAAGCGGACATGTACGAAACCCACGAGGTCTTCAGGGACTCGGCGGAGGGCGTCAACTTCCGCACAGTCAGTTGGCAGCGCGCCACCATCATCTTCCTCAAGATCCAGTTTGCCATGAGCATCCTTAGCGTCCCGGGCTCTTTGGCAACTCTCGGGGCCGTGGGCGGAGCACTGTCAATTGTGGGCTGGGAAGTCCTAAACACTTGTCAGTAACTTTTTTTATTTTCTTTTTGGTTATGCGCCTGATAACTCTTACGGGGGGTTGGGTGGGCGTTGAGTGGTGGGCGACAATGTTAACCTATTCTGGACAGATACTGCCGTTATTCTTGGAGATTTCCGCAACCGCCATCCCGAATGCCACAGTACGTATTGTTTCCTACCCGCGCTAATGAATCACTTGTTGACGACTCATTAGCCCTGGCCGACATGTGCGGCCTGCTCTGGGGTAGAATCGGCAAGGAACTAGTCGGTCTACAGATCCTCGTTGCGCAGGTGCTAATCACGGCCGCGGGCATTGTCTCATGCTCAACCGCGTTCAATGCCCTATCTGATCATGGCGCGTGCACCGTGGTTTTCAGCTTCGTTTCCGCCGTGATAATCACGGGCTTCTCCTCCGTTAGAACCTTTTCCCGCCTCGGGTGGCTGACGTGGTTTGGCTTCATGACCTTTTTCATCTCCGTCTTCATCTTTGTGGTTGCCGTCACCCAGCAAGATCGCCCCGCTGCGGCGCCCCAGACCGGCGACTATGACTTGGGCTGGGTCGCTATCGCTTCCCCAGGCTTTGCTGCAGGGATCACCGCTAGTGCCAACATCTTCATCAGTGGGAGTGGGTCCTCCATGTATCTTCCCGTCATTTCGGAGATGAAACGTCCGCAAGACTACCGCAAGGCTGCACTCGTGACCGGTGTCTTGGTCGGGGCCATGTACTTGACTTTCTCGCTCGTCATTTACCGCTGGTGCGGTGTATGGCTGACGACGCCGGCGTTTGGTAGCGCAGGCACTCTGTTCAAGAAGATTTCCTACGGCATTGCCTTGCCCGGATTGGTTATCGGCGTCGGCATCTACCAGCATGTTGCCGCCAAGTACATGTTTGTGCGCATCCTGAGAGACTCTCGCCACTTACAGGAAAACACTGTGGTACACTGGACTACTTGGCTTGGATCTAACCTTCTTCTCGGCGTTCTCGGCTTCATCATTGCGGAGGCGGTCCCCATCCTCAACTACCTCTTGGGTCTTGCGGGGGCCATCTGCTTTGCTCCCTTTAGCCTGATTTTCCCCGCCTTGTTGTGGATGTATGACTTCAAGTCTTACAGAAGTGGAACAGGGCTTGAAAAGGCAAAGTATGGGTTCCACATCCTTATTGTCTTGATTGGCCTTTTCATGGTTATTGGCGGAACGTGAGTCACTTCTACTTTGCCACTTATCATCTGTCGGGAACCGTGACTAACGCGGGTTTAGATATGGAGTTGCTATCTCAATCAAGCAGGCTTACGCAGATGGATTAATCACCAAGGTTTTCAACTGTGCAGATAACTCAGGAACCATTTCGTAAGTATTGGTAATGAAGATGACGAGATATGATAGACTCCCAGCTTCATGTTCAGCTTGGGGCTTAAGACTCTATAGTATTAGTTTACTTTGAATTGATAAGAATTTATCAAAGAGAAGAGGTGTTGATATCTGCAAGATGATTGTTAGTTTCAAATCAAAGAATACCGTGCAACGCCCCAGGTTGGGGTTGTTTCCTAAATACCAACCAAAGTGTTGATGTATGTTGGCATCTGGCTTGTGTTGGATTTAAAGCATTTTCTAGCGTGACTTTTGGATATTAGTTTCAACTTCAGCGTAAGCATCAAAACGAGTTTTCATTAAAGGTTCAAAAACATCAATCTTTTTATTACAATTCAGTAGCCTATCTATCTATAGCTTGGTATCATATTGTGTCTGGTCTACAAGGTGGCTCTCAAACCACGCAACTGCCTGTCGGAAAGCCTGCTCCTTGGCAAATCGCGTCACCTTGACGTTGGGGTCTCCTCTGACGGCAAATCCGTGCTCGACGCCGGAGTAGAGGTTAATCTGGAAATCTTGCTTTGTCTCAATCAGAATCTTTTCAGATTCATGTCGCTTCTCAGCGGGGAAGATGTCATCCGTCTGTGCGGCGGCAATGGACAAGGGCCCTGTGATGGCGGCCAGTTCTTCAGACTCAACGAATGAAGGATGGGCAATGAAGCCGCACTCAATTCCGTCCTTGTAGTGACGAACCACAAACTAGAGAGGCTGTAAGCTTGCGTTGTGACGTTTTTCATGGGTGTATTTCACTAACCTTGGCGCCAAAACAGTACCCGGCGGCTCCAATCCTCTTCACCCCAAGCTCCTTTAAATATTTGATTCCAGAAACAATAACGGGATCAACGAATTCCTTGGTGTGAGGGTTGTCGCCGCTGGATCCCTTTGTTAACCAGCCCATGACATCAAAGTCCTCGAAATTCAGCGGCGCAGGGTCACCGTTGAACAGGTCTGGAATCAAACACGTGTAGCCCTCGGCGGCAAACGAATCAGCCGTCAACATGCTGTTTTGCCATATGCCGACAATGTCGGGCACATACAAAATGCCAACGCCATTGTTAGATTTTGCGGATGGAGTGGCCAGATAGGCCTGGATGCCGTTCTCAATGGTGAGCGTCTTTCCTGTAGGGGTGCCTCTGTAGCGGGTCGAGTCAGCCTTGAAATTGCATGTTTTTCTGTCTGGCTTACTCGTGGAGGATGCCGGTCGCGCAGCACTGTGCAGGAGGGTTGGAAGCCATGGCGTTGAGAGATCAATAGCGAGCGCCACGAGAGGATCTTAATTTTGGCTTATTTCCTTTCTTTCTTTCTTTTTTATTTTCTCTCTCAA
Organism: Calonectria ilicicola; assembly: GCA_020809705.1. NCBI lineage: Eukaryota > Fungi > Ascomycota > Sordariomycetes > Hypocreales > Nectriaceae > Calonectria > Calonectria ilicicola. Next base: position 3,782,420 of record CP085833.1, on the reverse strand, counting down.
TTCGCTTAATTCAATTGGCATTACAGGACATCAATTCAGCTACTCGGACCCGTTTGGATTATATTCTGTCTTGCAATATCCGCCATTTCCTGATTCTCCTGCTCCCCTCACTAATGCCAAGTGGACGGGTAATGAATGAATGACTGACGGCGCGCGACCTCAACTGGCATCGGGTAAAGGGTGCTGTTGCCACCCCGTAGCCGAGAGCGGCCCAAGCTCCCGTGACTGACAGCGCCAAAACACAGTACGGCTATCAGCGCCAGGATCGCCTACAGGGGTGCTGTAATATGCCTATCGCTGCGGAGCACAGTGCACCGCAACGTCCTTATCGCACCCCCCGTGAGCATTTGAGCCGTGGTGGAATCAGGTGCATTATCCGACGTGGCCGTGCAGCATGCACAGTGGAACGGCGGTGGGCGGGTGATGCACCTATAAGGGAAAGGGACAATGCAAATCGATAAGCCGACCAAAAACATACGTTGACCTGGCTTGTTCTTACTCAGGCCGACCGACCAGGCAAGCCGGTTGTAGAGGAAATGCGCTTGTCTCAATTGGACAATTCATATCCGACCAGGGTCATGTTTTTATACAGCCTCAATCCACATGCTTATTGGCGCGACTATCTATAGACGACCGCAGCTCCGTAAAATCCAATTCATTCACACAACAACGCCATCTGTAATAAAAACAAGAACCTCAAAAAAGAAATAATTTCAAAAAAGAGCACGTCAATTGCCTTCATCATGTATTCCCCAAGCTCAGAGCCTGCCCCAGCCCTCCCACAGACGCAGTTGAAGCAGATCCAGTCCGGCGTGACCCTGCTTGCCCCGCTCTCGCGCCGCGGCCATGGTCCCGGTGTCGTGCTCCTCACCAACGACTCGGACGACATCGTGAGCATCCAGAACGGTGTGCCCGCGCCCTCTGTGAAATGGGCCGAGGAGGGCTTCACCGTTGTAGAAATCCAGGCTAAGGCCCTTACTGCGGGTGGCGACCTCCTGGCCACGGCGCTCAAGGCGCTGAAGGAGTGTGACAAATGCGATGGCACTGACAAGATTGGCCTTGTTGGTGAGTTGGCTTCTCGGCTTTTTGCATCTGTCCCTCTACTTCTTATTAACAATTGCGTGTAGCATATGATCCAAAGCTGTGGTACCAAATCATCCCAGCCCTCTCATCGGTCCCCCAGATCGTAGGAGCCATTCTATACGCCAACCAAGGCGATGACCCCAAGCACAGCCAAGTCTCGGTACCGCTTCTCGCACATCTGGCCGGAAAGCCTGAGACTCTGCCAGTTCGAACTCCCAAGTTCACCGAGTACCTTTATCCCGCCCTCTCATCCTTCAAGTTTGCTACCCCCTTCTCTGCCGAGTTCAACTACTCCTCAGAAGCTGTATCTCACACCCGCAACCTGACCTTCCTCAAGCCACTCGTCGGCGGCCCCAACTTTGACCTGGAGGCCATTTGGGATGAGCACACTCACTACGAGTTCACTGACCGCTCCGTCGAGCACACAATGGCCACTATGGTCCAAGAGCCCTACGTGAACCACATCCCTACCGTGAGTAGACCCCCTTTCTTAACCCAATTCAATTCTTAACTCTGTTCTTTAGATGACTGGTGGTATTGGCCGTGAGCGCCTCTCAAACTTCTACCGCTACCACTTCATCTTCCAAAACGCCGACGACACCGAGCTAGAGCTCGTCAGCCGAACAGTCGGCATTGACAGAGTGATTGATGAGTTCATTTACAAGTTCACCCACGACAAGCCCTGTGACTGGCTGTAAGTCTAACACTCACCCCCATCCCCACAATTAAACGCCGCCGTCCACCAGACTAACAGCCCGACGCAGTATTCCCGGCATCCCCCCCACAGGAAAGTATGTCGAGGTCCCCTTCACAGCCGTGGTCAATATTCGTGGAGATCGTCTATACCACGAGCACATCGCTTGGGACCAAGGTAGCGTCCTGCGACAGCTGGATCTTTTGCCTGAGTACCTGCCATTCCCTTATCCGCTTCCAGACGGACGAGTTGCTGCAGCGGGGAAGCAGTTTGAATACCGCGTTCCAGTTGCCGGTGTGGAAACGGCCTTAAAGATGAGAGAGAAGAATTCTCAAGAGTCGAATGAAATGTTCAACTTTAATGTAAGAGAGGTGGATATCAACGACAAGAGCAAGCTGTAACGATTAAACGAAAGTGAATATATGACATGTACAATGAATGAATCACAATTAAGAAGAAGAAAAATAGCATCTGAATCACGAGCAAGAAACATTTGATTGAAATCGGGTCATTTTATTCCTCATCTAAACGTATATCTCTTTCTAAAGGATCAACCCTTTCGTTAAACCAAACGCCATCTCACTTCAACTGGAAGGGGGCCGGCCTATGTCCAAGTATGACCGAATAAACATGAGCTGAAACTGCCACAGCCAAATACACATACAAGCTGATTCCACAGCACGTTACTCCAAGCCCAAAAACGGGAGCGAGATTCATAATCGGGGTATATGCTGAAAGAACAGAAACCACGTCTGCCGCGCGGTAGACCACTGAGCAGACCTGAGCGATGCCTGCTTAGACACCACGGAACATGCGCACAATCAGGAACCACATGGCTCCGAGGAATTTGAAGGCACTTAGCACCGCCACACTCCACAAGACGACGGACATGTAAATGTTGGAACGAGCCGTCTGTTGCTCCTCCGTTGACTTTGACGACGATCCAGTCGCAATCTTTTCCAAGCCAGCAGAGCTCAGAACCAAGGCAGCGAGTCCAAAGTTGGTCACCATCCAAATCAGAACAACACCAGTTCGAACACCTCTGTAGTAGTCCATCTTCCTCTCCTCGAGTTGCGAAGGTGTGGGTGGCTTCTTCTCCTCAACGTACTTCGAGCTAAACGACGCCACTTCTCGCTGGTACTGTGAATCGAGACTGTCTTCAGAAGGCAGGTCGGCCTTGATTTCACCATTTTCTACCTTAGCTTCACCAATCTTGGCCGGTTTATCGTCACCCTTGGTTCCCCACGAGACATCGTGAGTATTACAGAAGGCATAGACGTTCAGGACGTTGGTGAAGGACGGTGTCATGAGCATATACTGGACAAGCGATGTAACCATGTGCCAAGGGTCGAACATGATGATAGAAGCAATGAGCCAAATACCGTATGTCGACATGACGGAAATGATAAGCGTGTAGAAAACCTGGTTCTTAAAAAGTTCGCTGAGGCTGAAGCCGTTGTCCTTTACGTCAGCCATGATAGCCTTGACAGAGATGAAAATGGCAGCAAACAAGAGATAACTATAAATTTGTTAGATTAACGAGCTCAACGTATCAGGCATCACAATACTCACATCATCAAACCGGCCCAGAACCAGACCATTGTGCCATAAAGCTTTCCAGAACCAGCGGGTCGATTACCAAGCGAAAGGACGAAACACGTAATCAAGCAGACACCATAGAGCCATGTGAAGACAACGCCAAGGATCTCTCCTGTTCTACCAAGAAGATCGTCGTCGCCCAAACTGGTGGTGAGAATCTTGAAAACCAGGAAGAAGTTACCAATAGCGAACCAAGCAAAAATCATGTTGATAGTGTTGAAGATGAACTCGATGAAGAAACCAAATTTGCGGAAAGCCGAGTGATCTGAGCGGAAGAAGTCGTAGAAGTGGACAATGGCATAGACAGCAGCGAAGAAAGAACCGTTTAGCCAACGACGTCGCTGCAGAACCAGTTCGGTAACGGTGTCGGGCACATCAGTCTCACCAGTAGCCGACTTGACATACTGAAGAATCCAATGGCAGTTTCGCTTAGTGACCAGTTCAAAACAGAGAATACGATCTTCGGCCAAGTACATGTTGGATTCGAAAAGACCAGCGTCACCACCACCGTGCAGCGTCTCACCCAGGAAATACTTCTGCAGTGGCCCCTCGCCATTCTTATCATTCTGCAAAGCGACGTATCGGTAGGCAGAGAAGGCACCAGGCAACACGGAAATAAATCCAAAGGCTGACTCGAGGGGCTTGTCCAGAATGTTACTCATCTTGTACTCGAAGTTTTGGGCAGCAACTAGCGGGTTAAGGAGGAGCTTTCCACCAGTTCCCAACATGGCCTTGATTTCACCACAAGAGCCAGCGCACATGGGCTCAAGATCGAAGGCCTTCCAGAGATGGTAGAGGGAGTTACCACCGGGTCGGGTACCGGCATCAATCAGAACACAGATGTTGGGGTCAAGAACTCGACCAAAGGCTGAGAAGAACCATCTGTGGGAGTTGATCTTCTTTGCGTTCTTCTCCTTGAGACAGAAGAGCATCTGCACGGGCTGGCGCCTGTGAACGAGAGATACAACGTCGTTTTTGAGCTGCAAATGGGTTTGTGTGGTGTATTCGTAGATATGCGCAGTGACCTCTTCGTCATTGACCTTTTGCTGAGCGATGCCCTCCTGGTATACACCCATACCGGCCAACAGAGCCCTGGTTCGAGCGTTGATCTTGCCACGACCATCACTCACAACACAGACTACAATTTTCTTCCAGGCGTCAGCGCCCCAAGTCTTGCTGTTGGGTCGGTTGCACATATATTCGATATTCTTGAAGACACCAATCATGGTTCGAGCAAAGAGAATGTCGTCCTCATTGTACATGGTAACAACGACGAACAATTCTGTGTGTCGGGGCTTGCTGAAGAGCTTCTGTCGCAGAGTAAAGTTGTTGTCATAAAACTTGTTTGGATCGCAGGTGGCAGCAGTATATCGCATGTGGGTAAACTCGTCTCGCTCGCCGTGGGGGTTCTGGTTGAGGAGAACGGGGGGCACAGGACAATCGAGAACAAGGTTGCCTCTGTAAAGCTCAACCTTCTTCCTCACTGTTTTTGATCGCCCCAGTCCTCCGGTGTTGGTGCGGGCAGGTTCCTGGTATCCCTCGCTGGACAAGTTGGACGCCTGGTGGGCCAGCATTGGTCTATTATCGTCATAGTAGTCTTCTTGGTAACCCTCCTGAGGATGAGGTTCGTAGGGTTGGTTGCCGTAGGCATCGTGGTGCATCTCGGGGTTGACAGAGTAATCATTGTGGCCTACATCAGAGTACTACGCGCGCTCCCGTTAGTACAATTCGTTGCGGCGCAGTATCTAGGTAAGCACTCACTGCAGGGTTGAGGGTCAAGTGATCACTGGGGGTGCCCATTCGGTGCATGTCAGCACTGGGCATGTTGAGATGCGACTGCGAATATTGCTGGTTCTGGTAGCCATAGGGATTCTCATCAAGATGGTAGCCATGCTGCCCCGGCGAGGGGGTTCTGTGCTGACCCCGACGCGGATCCATTTGATTATTGTAATAGTCGTCGTCTATTGCGAAATTGAGGTTAGAATTAGATTTTTGACGTGTTTTGGCAGCGGTCGGTCTTGGGATGACGGCGGGGACAGTAGAAGTGTTTCCAAAGTCAGAGGGCTCCGCCACGATAATTCGTGTTGCTCTGCGCCTCACACACACAAAACGACAAGTCTAGTCGAACCTGCGACAATAACGAGGGTTGAGAAGTGAAAAGTGCGGCAGAGGGGCAGAGAAGCGAATGAAAGATAGGACAACTGCGCCGCTTGACGACGACGACAACGGGTGGGAAAATCGCAATCTCAAGCAAAAAGAGCCAGGGGCGTGCGATCAAAGTGGAGGGGTTTCATATTTGGATGGACGGGAAAGGGGGTGGGCAGATGACGACGAAGGGGTCAGAGGGACAAAGAGGCCATGGACTTTACTTGCCTAAGCGTTCGTACGACATGGCTGCTAAGGTTTATGCGCACCCAAAGCGCGCGCTCTGAAATAATTGCGTTGCGTTGGCGTGGTGCTGTCCACCAGAGTTGGTGATGTCTGGAGAATCTGGAGCTGGCGCTCGGTGGTTGCCAGGAGCAAGGGCCCAGCAACGTCGTATCGGGACTTGTTGACGTTGCGGCGGAGCAATCGGCAGAGCAAAAAGGCGGCAAGAGAGATAGCGACGGCGGCGACAACGCACAGCGCAATGCAGCGCAGGTAGAATGCGATGCGGTGGCCAGGTGTTTCAAGTGAAGTCTGGCGATGTGAGAGAGGGCGACGGGAAGCAGCTTGCAGAACGAGGAGAAAGATGCAGTTTCAAGCTGATGAAAAATGTCACAGACAACCAGGTCGCTGCGCTGGTTGGCCGGGAGGATTTGGCGTTGCCCCAGCTGAGTGGCTCAGCGTGTGTGGAGTGTGGAGTTTGGGCGCGTGGGACGCAGGCGAGGGCTGCGGGAGCTGCTGGGAGCTGGGCAACTGGCGACCGATGCTCTGGAAGCAATTAATTCCAAGGGATGGCGCTCCGGCTTGGCAGCACAGACGTTGTGTTTCAAGAGATGATCAACACACCCTGTTTCCGCTTGGGGTCGAGCAGAGGCAGCCCTGGCACACAATGCGAGGGTGATTTGCCCGTTGGCGTTGGCGGGTGATTGACTGAGTGACGTCGCTTGTCGGGGGTTTGGCTCGGGGCTTCGGCGCCGGGGAGGGTTGATCTGCTGTGACGGGGCAGGATTCCCTGCAATCAACAAGCAGAGCGTCACTGGGGGAGCACGAGTCTGAGGGAAATGAAGAGGAGGGAGTGAGTGAGTGAGAGAGAGAGGGAAGAAAGAGAAAGAGGAGGAAGAGGCAGAGGAGTAGGAGGAAGCCACACAGTTGCATGGGACCATGAAGCCTAATAATATTGCCTGCTGTCTGTCACATTTCCTTTTTCCCCCTCTGCTCCTCCCTTCCCCCAGATGCAAACTAATGAGCCTCAGCCGTAAGCAGTCATCAGCCCAACCCAAGCCATGGCCTCGAAGTTGCGATAGTGTGTCCCTGCAGGCCTTACAGGCCTTACTCGGTAGGCTCCAGCTCAGGCCGAGCCCCGCCCGGTCCCCGCCCGACTTCGACCCTAGCAGGGTCCGGCAAAGCCTTCGTTGCCAGCTTCAAGTCAGGTAAGGCGTTTTGGCAGTTCGCCAATCGCCTTGTGGGGACCTGGTGCCGGGCCCCGTGAGGGTGCCAACAGCTTGGTCTTGCTTGGGCTTGCAGCACCGGCCCTGACTCGATTCAATGTCTCGCCAAAGCAAAGCGACGAACGCACACAGTTTCGACGGACATTATTTTGGATTCTCGCCTCCCGGTAGCAACCGAGCCTGACCCTGACAAAAAATGAGGCGTTGACGACCACCTCCGTTGCCCTGTGCTATTCCCCTGTCGCAGGCGGTGCAAACTAAGGCATGTGGTGGTACGTAAGATGTCGCTCTGGTCTCGACAGTAATCGCCGTGATCCAAAAATATCAATAGTTCCCGCCACAGCCAGTAATGGTCAATCAAGCTCGGATCGTTGGTCTGCACTTCGCCACACGGATGCGAGCATGCAACCCCTCATCCCTCGCAAATTCGGTACCTGCCTGCAAACTCGACCCCTTCTATCCGTAAGCGGGCAGGATATTCACAGACAATCAATCAGTGCCATTTCCTTTCTTCTTCTTCCTTTTTTCTTTTGTTGTTCAAGTTGATGCTTATTGCCCCGCGTCTGCTCCATTTATCATCTAGTGCCCAGTTGTAAACAATCTAAAATAATGGACTAATTACTCCCTTACCATGTACACAATTCTGAAACCAAGGGTGCAAATCAGGTACACCAAGCTAGTAGCACAATAGCAACAAGTACAGACGTTTGTTTTATTCACATTCCTTCATTCACCGCCCCACAGTCCCTGTTTTATCTTTATTACCGTGTCCTTTATATACGATTGTTTTTGCTCTTCTAAGCTGGTGTGAGGTTTTAGGTCAAGTTTAGTTATGTGCGAGCGGGGGACCCTCGCTCTCCACTCAGCCGCCGCTCCGCTCCCTTCCTGGATCCGAATAATGTTGTCACATGTGCACCATCATTTTCAATGCGCTGACAGCCTATGGCAGCAAACTGAGACCCAGCCGCATCCAATAGTTTCTGAGCCCAGCCGCAAGTGGAAATGGGTATAACGTGTAGGGCATGTGTATAGTGTGCGGTGTGTGTCCCGCCCTGGCATCAGCCGTTGCACCGTCTCTTATTCCCGCTGCAATGTGACCGGGGCACCAGCATCCCGTCTGGAACAAACCTGCTAGCTGTCCACCCATAACCTGTTTTTTGAGCACAACATTTCTGCCGCCTTCACGTCTCTGTTTCGGCCCCGTCTCGCCCAAAACCGAACCTGTCTAGGTCAAGAAAGTGGATCGCCTTTCCCCAGCCTTCAGCCATTAAGCAGGCTCGCCGCCACTCAATAGCCCGCCTCTTTAAGCATCTCCCTAGTCGTCGGGAGCCATCTGGGCTCTAAATCTTATTCGGTCGGCGTCTGCAATACTGCCTTGCCTGCTTACTTGCGCACGCACCAAAATGGTTTCTGGCATTCATTGACTCTGCTTCGCATGGCGCTCAAGAGCCTCTCCCGTTGGCTCATGTTCCTCACGCGACCCAGCCGCACAGCGACGTTGGCTTGCCAAGGGCTCATGCCAAGGCACTAACCATGCATAGGGGCAATTAGAAGGAGAGAATGGCCCGCTCAACAATGCACTCTCCTCAGCCCTTCAGCAGCTCTGGCGCTTGGCTGTCCAATCCTCAGGGCCTCAAAAATGGTCTGCAATGATTGTGGGCTAAAAGCAGTATTGTTCTGTGAAGAAGACAGATCTTTTAGCCGTCGTCCTCGTCCATTCATATATACCTAATAAGATACACTTTATATCCCTCGGCTCTGATTTTGCCTTTCTTGAGTCGTGCTTCCCATGTCCCAAAATACACAATACATGCCACAAACACACTCCGTAGCACGGCAGCAGGTAAGACCTCAACCACGTAGAAATTTATCAGCCAAGATTGATCTGAAATTTACCCTCACTCCAATTAAGCTTACTCAACTTGCGTCGAAGCGCGGAAAGCATTGACCTGCGGCCAATTCCGCCCTGTGGATGCCTCTACCCGAAAGCCATGCTCCTTTTGTACTCTGATCGCCCACAATAGCGACTTGGCATAGAATCCCTTGCCTCTTGACTGGCAAGGTTATCGTCCGCTGGCTGGGACCTGCAGACTTAGGTGTTTGAAGTTGCCGATTAGCTTCCTTGCCCTGGCAGGAAACTATTCAGCTCATGCACCTCAGGCGCTCTGAGCCGTTATATCACCACACTGAGCCAATCAGACGCCGCTATCCCTAGAAGGTTCTGCACAACCTTATCCTTCCTTGGGGAGGTATCGTCTATCCTGCTTCCGCCCTCATTTCGAAAATGGATAAGTGCTACATGGCTATAGATAGCAAAGAGAAACGGGGTAATGATTTCCAAGAGACGGGAGAGTGATCTGGTCAGGCCATTGCGCCCTCTTAAATCCCCATGTCCCCCCTCCAGTGTGCTCTCATTTTTACATACTCTTCTTGTACGAGAACCTTTCCTCCAGCCAAAAACTCATTACTTGCGGCACATTATTCGTAATACGACGGTGAAAGACTGAGCTTTGGTGAAAATGGCTCGCCGATTACCCTTCCTCCACGTTCTCCTGTTCCTCCTCCGCCTCTCTGCCGCAGATACAGTAACCATCAAGAGTGCATTCGACAATGGCGCTCACTCCTGTATTACCGAATGTCTCTATTATGGCATCTTCACAAACAACATGGGTGATGCCATGGGCTGTGATAGTCCCTACAACAACGAATGTTACTGTGCCACAGCAACCGCTTCCGTTTCCGTTGCGGATGGTTGGATGAGCAAATGTGCCTCATCTAAATGTGGAAGGGGAGACTACACTCGCGATCTGAGCTCCATGCAGTCGATTTATGCCTCTTATTGTATGGGGGCTGGTTTCACGCAGCCCGGTGCCTCAAAGTGGTACACGCCCGCCAAGACAACCGAGGCGGCATCATCAGAGACCAGCAGTGATAGCAGCAGCAATAGCGAAAACACCAGCGATGCTGAGCCCAGCAAGACGGCCGACTCAGGTGCAGCAGCAACAACAACTCAGGTTACAGTCATCACTCAAACTGCAGAGGGAGGTTCAGTCATCACAAAGACGCAGGGTAAGTTCCTGCTGCTCATGGCGGCGATGCCTTTGCTTTTGCTTTAGGTACTGTACCTGAACCTGACTTCCATTTCTTCCTTTTTTTCATGACGCTAATTCGTGTTTATTACAGTGGTCGTTCACGCAACCTCCATCGTCGTTGTCAACTCGGACGGATCCCGTGTCGGCACCGGCAACAGCTCCAACGACAACTCCTCAGTAAAAATCGGCGTTGGCGTCGGAGTCTCCGTTGCCGCCATTCTCGCTGGTATTTTCGGTTTTTGGTTTTGGAGAAGGAGACGTCGCAACACACAAGGCACTCAGCCATCTATGGAGGCTGGCACAAGTGATACCTCCACTGGCCCTCCTATGAGTGTCGCCGCCGTGGCAAGAAAACCCATTGGTAGCTCAAACGTATCTCCTGTTTCTGAGACAATTTCTCCCGTCTCCTCCTCCAAGACCAATGAACTCTCTGGCGAGGGTGTCAAGCGCGAGGTTGACGGCCAACAAGTCCGCCCGTTTGTGACACCAAGTCCCCCCGTGCAATTTCCAGGGAGGTACGAGGTCAACGGTGATACTGCTTTGCGCCCAGAAATGGATGGACTGGGTCAAAATCCATACGCGGAGGTTTCCGGGGTGGCAAGACCACCCGAGCTGCCTGGACATGTGCAAACTCCTCCTCCCGGCTATGCACAACATGAGCAGCTTGCCCCTAGATGGGAGCTACCTGACAATTCACGACGGTAACCGAGGTGGGTTTTGGTATCATGTTCAGTCATATTTTCAATTCTTTTCGTATACCCTATTTTGAATCGTGGTTTTAGAAGTCTGAGCTTTGTTTCATTGGATGGAATATGATCATGAGTGATGCGAATGGGGTGTCGGTTTCTGTTCAGGTTAACTTCGCTCCGCAGCGGTGTTTGTAGTATCTTAAAATAAAATTAAAACTGAATGTTCTCCTCAATTCTATGCTCGATCTCATTTCCGATCTCATTTCCGACGTGTTGATCACCCTGATACGAAAAATGCCTCCTCTTCAAATGGCTTTTCAACATTTGACACGCCCATAATCATTATCAAATGAGGCAGATAGTGTCCTTGAGAGCTTAGAGCCCAACTAGTGGGCCATAGAAGTATTCAGGACACATTCTTCCTCGATAATCGGAGGCCTAAGCCCGTAAGTGAAGGACCCTAAACCATCTTGCACCCCCCTTCGTTCGCTAAAACACCAAAGCATTACGCTTGTCGTATAAGCCGTATGCTAAAAAATTACTTCCAAACGGCTGACTAGCAAGCTTTCTGAGGTGCTCTTTCTGAGATGGGGATAGAACCTTAGAACCACGCTTTGACTAGCCGGTCTAATATCAAGGAGGATCAGTCTCTCTATTTCTAACCGTCCCTCTCTAAACGGACCAACTTTAAAACACCAACCATATAGGTGGAGAGGCACTATATCCGCGCCAAAGGAGGAAGAAATTCTGCCAGTACCGACATACTCGCTAAAGTCCACTACCATCCCATCTCACAGTTCGACCTTCGCGCCGCCTTCGAAAACAGGATACCTTTGCACAGATTGCGGGCGTAACAAGTCGGAATGGGTGAGCTTGATTCTACCACAAATGCTCACCCACGACCAACTGGGAAATTCGGTACACCTGACGCCTTTTCTGATATTGGGGATGTCCAAGGTCCAAACCAAGCCTTCCCAGAGCGCCAAAAAGCGATGTAGGTCCGAAGTTCGGAGCTCAGTAATAAAATCGGGACACCATAATGTGCCTTCTAGTGTTGTTAGAAGCAGTCCATGCTTTGAGCAGTGCCATAAAGGCGTCGAGGCCATCGGCATCCTTGGTCAACTGGCGATGAGAACACGCAAGTCTAGGAGATTTGATTCCGTCAGGCCGATGAAGACGAGTATGATCACTTGACTCTTGTCCGATTTGGCCCGTTATATGAGGAATATGGCTTCTCCCACCTCCTACTCCCGACAGACCATAACTGGGATCGCTTCTGGCAGCTGCAAAAATAATGACAAGGGTATCGGTACGTATTTGATCCATATTATTGCCCCTACCCTAGACATAGCTGGGCGCAGCGTACGCCATCCCTAGCTGTGACTTGACAATCGCTCGTAATTGACACTCGATCACTTTCATTCCAGGTACAGAGGGCTTACGAGTTGATGTACACGCAGAATGAGACTTGACAAACAAGTTAATCTACGATTTGATCTGCCGATAACCCACGTTGTGTTTCACAAGTCGGTATTGAATTGGGGAAGACCGTTGGCAGACCTCATCGGTGGCCAATGATATTAAATTTCCTTTATCCTTTGCAAAATGAGTAACCAAATCAATGGCAAATTTTGTGGGCAAAAAGCGAGCTTCATCAGCAATTCGCCCGAAAGTACGTTCTTCTTTTATAACTGCTAGAAATACGGTTGCGGATCAACGAGTTTCTGCTTCGTTCGCATGTGACTTAGGAGCCCTAAACACAAGATAGTTACTATTAAGGATAGATGCTAAGAGTAGTGAGACTAAGGATTCCTCGAGTTGAAAACGTCGTTGAGGTTAGTGTGCTCGCAGATGCAGCATGGCTGATTAGGGCTCTTGATATCCATGAAATGTAGATGTCAGCGTTACGATGGAATGCATCGAGTACCTCCTCACATAAAATAGTCGTGTCTCTGATTGGATTTCCAAATCTTGTATGTCGCGAAGCCTCGTTTTGATTAGCTAGTAATATTCGTGGTTGGGAGGCTTGGTGCCATGCACTGCATTTTTAGCACATAGCAGCCAGGTCAAGGATTTGTCTCATGCTTCGCTAAGCCTAATATATTGAATGTAGGTTGCGTCGAAGTAGCGCTGCTCATGCATGCACTGCAATTTTAGCACATAACAACCAAGTCAAGGAGTCATCTCGTGCGGACCTCGAACCTGTCATTCTGAACTACAAATTACTCATCATTATCAGAGCCGATCATCCAAGACGAGAAGAAGCAGGATATTTTGTGCCAGAGCGCGATGAATCCCACTCTCATAATTATGCGCAAAAATAGACCATGCGTCAAGTACAAGAATCATGATGGAAATGGCCAAAAAGAAGGGTCTGGCCGGGGATTGAACCCGGGACCTCTCGCAAGCTATGCTGTAGGGTTTTCCCTAAGCGAGAATCATACCACTAGACCACCAGACCTGGTCAGCTCAGAAGGAGCTGGTAAGGCATCACGTGATGCTTGTTGAAAAATCCTCCCCAGGACTCTTCTATTAAGCGTGAGTCAGTTCGTCTTAAATATTAGACCCCATGAATACTCCAACACATCGGGTTTAATTTTAGACCTAATTAAAAAAAGATACGTAGCTGGATTTTTTATTAGAGGAGATACATGTCCCGTCTTTCAGCACATCTGCTTGATCCATGCCTGTCCCAGCCTGTTTGCGGCACAAGTCTCAGCGGAATCGCGACTGCAAGCATCACCTGGGAGGAGCCTTGTTTCATTGCAGACGTCTCAAAAGTCCGCTCCTCCGCCAATATGGATACATATATGCGAATAATAATCCGACAGCTGGGGTATTTTGAAGCTTAAACAGTAGGGCTGATGAATTAATAATCGCCCTTCGGCGCCCGCGCACCCCCTTCAACCACAAGGCTTGGCGCACAAGCCACAGTCAGTGGATTCGTCCGCGGACTACGTGGACTTCAGATGATTAGAAAATCGCCCATCGGTGTCTAGTTGGCCCATTGGTCCATTCGCGCAGTGGCTTGAGCGTGATCTAGGACGGAGGGTCGGAGGAACTCAAGGCCTTGTATGACCCACATTTGGACCAGTCAACATCGTAGGTTGCGGAGTTGAAGGCTTGGCATTACGGGCTGAAGATGGCTGCTCTATGTGGCAGACTGGCCTTCACCACAATGATTAGAATTGTTTGCGCGTCCTGTGTGTATTGAGTGAGGCATCGTGACGAGTGCGGAGTTGTGTTCATGCGGTACTTGGGAGTTCTGTCGCCAGAGTATATAAAGATGGAGGCGACCCGGGCGGAAAAGAAGATATCAGCAAGCAAAGCATCAGCAACACATCCATTCATCCCTAAATAACTCCAAGCACAATTTTTACCGGAGGGCAATCACTCCCACCATTTACAAGATGTCTACCTCCAAGCTCATCACTGTCTACGGTGCGACCGGTACCCAGGGCGGCAGCGTAGTCGCTTCTCTTCTTCAAAACAAGAGCAAAAACTTTACTCTCCGCGGTATCACTCGAAACCCCGAATCTGGGAAAGCCAAGGCCCTTGCTTCTCAAGGGGTTGAGGTCGTCAAGGCCGACGGTCTCATAAAAGAGCAGGTTGTGGAGGCCTTCAGGGGAAGCTGGGGAGTGTTTGTCAACACCAACTCGGACGATCCTGTAAGTCAAATAAAATATGGGCCACAGAGTGACGAATGCTAAAAAAAATGGCGCAGAATGTGAATCAGCCAGGGGGTCCTAGCGAGACCGACATTGGCAGGATTATCGTGGATGCGGCAGCTGAGGCTGGCGTACGCCACTTTGTTTACAGCGGCATGGAATCTGCCGCCAAGATTACCAACGGAGTTGTACCAAACAAGGCTTTTGAGGGTATGGTCTGTGTTATTTTCTTTTTTCTTTTTTTATTTTCCTTTTTCTTGTTCTGCTTTTGATATTTCGGATCTGACATATCGCAGATAAAAACTTCGTTGGCGAATATGCCAAAGGCAAAGGTGTATTTGAGACTGTCAACATCGTCAGCCCAGGGTGGTACATAGAGAACCACATCAGCGAGGAGGTCGCTCCATTGGTTGGGGGCTTTCCATTCATCCCTGATGAGGAAGGTTACCTAACCTTGAGAATCCCTAGATGGGGCGGTGATGAGGAGATCCCATTCATCTCTATTCTTGAGGACTATGGCGATCTCATCCATGGCGTCTTCCTTGCCCCGGAAAAGTACAGCGGCCGCCTGGTCCAAGGAATCAGCACCAGCGCAACGGCAGATGAGTTTGTTTCAGCCTTCCAGAAAGGTATTCTAATCCTGGCTTTACTGTCCCCCAGCAAGAACAGCCACTGACCACCATATAGTTGTCGGAAAGAAGTCGCGGTTCGTCGCCATAGAGGATTGGAAGGATCTGGAGACCCACGATGTCGGCGCTTTCGAGACGGTCAAGTACATGTTTGGATTCTGCCAGTACTCTGGTGGCCTGTACTATGGTGTGCCCAACGACACTGCCCCCGCGGGCGATCTGAAGGCTCGAGCCGTTGAGGCAAAGGGGGGATCAGGCGACGATGCCAAACTGATCTCGCTGGAAGGGTTTGTCGCTAAATACCTTGCTGCTTGAACATGATTCGTAAGGGGGATAATGATCGGGTTCGTAGCGAGCACTGGGCCAGTAGATGTTGTCGGTAGTGTTTGTCTGAAGCAATTGCAATTTGTTAGATGTCAATCGAAGGTCAAGCGTGAAACAAACAGATATGTACAACCTGGCTTCATAACATGGCTTGGTCGTACAAGGATGGAGAATAATTCAAGAAATCTCCGACCCATCAGGGTCTGTGTTGGGGCGTCGTCCTGTAGGGGCCTCTCCGTGGTGACAGTAGATATATAAAATGGGCAAAAATAAAAGCTCGAAATACAAGGAATCAAACAGAATATCTCCGTCTCAAGCATTTTCCTCTTGGTATTGTTTTGCACAATTCTTTGAGCTGGTGTCAAGCTGCAGATGCCAAATGACCCATTGCAGGGGGGAAACACCGGGAGCCCGCAGCCTCCGTGCAACCCTGAGGCGCCTAAGGGCTAAGACTTTTATATTTGAGGCAGATATTAAAGCCTTGCGGAATTGATTTCAGTTCTCCGGAGCTACATAGATTCACTAGAGTCAGAGCTCCAGGGGAGTGGCGCGCCTGCAGCCTGCCGTCATCATCACCCCGCGCGAGAGCAAGCCTCAAAAGGAGGCAAGGGGGCAGAAATCAAGCCTCAATTCGAATCCCTTGTCAGCTTCCCAGCTACGGAAATCTCGTCTATTGGGACTCCCAGAAAACTTCCTCCTTGAGCACATCAAACAAGGTTCCTCGGCTCAAGCATTGCCTCCCGCCCCGGGGCAGGTCCCGATCCCTTTGAACGCTCCTGCCTTAAGTTTGCTTATCAGGCATGCATGTCGCTCCAAACAAATTCTAAGCCCTTCTATTTCAACGGTGACAGCTGGCGGCTTTTTCTCTCCCACAAAAACCGTGGTCTCGTCACCGCTTCCCCTCCTTTTCAACTTCCACATTACCAACCAAATAACTTCGAAATCTCGGAATACGACTTCCTCAGACGAACTCTCCAATTGTTCATCCTCCATTTGGGTCCCAGCGTACCCAATATAGCACCATGGGTGAAAGTATTAACCCAGAGCTGGTCCAAGCAGCCTGCATGGTACGTTCTCTCCACCCCCCTTTCCAGACATCTCCGGATTTCATCCCAAGGACACCACGCTCCTTCTTCTCTTGCCCTCCCCCCCAAAATCCAGAAGACCTTTTATTCTAAGGAATAAGCTGGTCCTCCTGGTCTCGAAGGCTACGGTTCCCGAGACTTCTGCCCACCACTCCCCAGCTCCAGACCTTTCCTGCTCTTCCGCAGACTTTTAGGTTATTCATTAACGTGTCAGAAGAATGATCTCAGTCGAATTAGACAAGAGGAACTGCCTCTGAATGACATGCCCAAGAGAGGCCCATCATATGACCCCCGTGGGAGAAATGGAACATCCCACTACAGTCCCACATTCAAGAACGATCTGAACAACAAATGGGCCGGTAAGTTAACTCATTCATCCGCCCATCCATATTGTACACGTACTGATTGGAGGCCCAGCCCATATTGATGATGATGAGTCCCGCAAGACTGAGGGGCTTCGTATCGAGACTGCCCGCCCCTGGGCCGCTGCAATGACGAAAAGAATTCTGGCAGATGAGGCATCTCAACAGCCCAGTTTCTTCCAACAGCGGAAGCCATCAGCACAATTCCCAGAACGTCCCGTCTATGGGGGGCCTGTTTCTGGAGGGCCTGTTCAGCAGAACCCATTGCCTACACACCCAGTTACCCAAAAGCCGCCACAGAACAATTCCGTCCAGTTGAACCCGATTCTTCCCAGTCCACCTTCGAAAAAGCTTGGCTTTCAAAAGCTCCCAACCAAGTCTGCCGTCAACTCCACCAAATTTTTGGTTGCGACGGGTACTTGCGATGTGCTGCCAGGCGGACGTGAATCAGACCGGTTCCAGGCAGACTTTGAGTTCATCCTGTACCTGGACAAGAACCAAGCATATCTGCATCTTTCCGCACCCGGAAAAGCCGTTCGGAACCATTCTGTGACCGACTTTGAGAGCCCTGATATTGGAGAAGAAGGGATCTGCGTGCTAAAGAGTTGCAAAAGTCTCGCGGCATATTTCCTAAGGCTATCCGACCTTGACGAAACAAAAAAGTTCCAAAAGATTTTCAAGGGTCTGCAACATTCTGTGGCTGTCCACCATGTCAGCGACGATCCTACCACCGTCGAGAAGGTCGAGAAAAACAAGGAGGTCGCGAACAACACTGTCACAGTGCCCGAGGCCTCAGCTTCGCGTGCTGCCGTCGTTCCCACGACCACAGCCCCCGCTGTCGCTACTTCCTCGATCGCCACGCCCGTTGCTACTACTCCTATTGTTGCTCCTACTCCAATTGTGGCCTCTACTCCCATTGTTGTTCCGCCCATGGTCGATGCTCCCGTTGCCAATGATACCATTGCCAGTTCTTCCACAACCGATATTCCTATCGCCACTACTCCTACTCCTTCTCTTGCACCGACAGAGGGTACGCTCATTGAGCTCGATGGTTTCCAACAGGTCGAGAATACGGAGATGCCTACTTTGACTAATGCCGCGGACCACATCATTCGTCTCGTTGACAAGATCATCACTCATTTCACCCTGGAAGAGCATCTCATTGACTCTGTCGTGGAGGGAATTGAAGATGGTGCTGTCGAGTACTGGGTTCAACATGGCTTCATGCGTGACTACAATGACGAACTCAAGGAGAATTTTATCGCAGTTCTCCGCAACATGGCACAAATTAAGCTCAAGATGCACCTACGACAGGTGGGAAAGGGCAAAAAGCCGGACGTGAAGGTAAGCACCCAGATTTCGGAGGCTTTCGTGCCCATGATTGGCAAGATTCCTGTGGTTGAACAAATTGGTCGTATCCAGTACTCCCCGGAGGCTATGAAGAAGCTTCAAGACAACGCCGCGGTTCCATCCGATTGGAACGCAGTTGAGGGCCTACCTGTTTCTGCCGCTGTTCGGGCACGCGCAGCACTTCAAAATATCGATGCAGTCGTCCAACATTCCAATGACGGTGATATTGTCATGGCCAATACAGAGGAAGCGGAGAGTGATCCTGCTCCTGTCAGTTTTGCATCCAAGTCCGCTCCGAAAGATCGGGACCCAACCAAGGGTCTATCGAACTCTCGTTGGGCCAGTACCAGTTCCAACACAAACGCATCTGGATCCGCATCTAGCGCTCGCGATGTTCAGCTAGCCTCACTTCGAGGCGTCAACGGACTAAGCTCATCGCGGTACGCTACCAAGATGGTTCCATTTCATGGACACTTCCCTGGTCCGAAATAAATGCAGCAAACCGATTTCGGCAATCTGGTTGGGATAAATGATGACGCCATGAAGGAGATTCAGATAGATTAGGGATAGTGAATGGAAATAATTTGATTCAGACGTCGTTTTTTCTAACGCGAAGTACATTTTTCTTTATAGGTAACTAATATTTGTCTTGTTTCATCATCAACACCATCACCGCCGAGAATGTCACTGATGAACTGCGCAGCACGCTCATAGTGGCGGAAGAAGTACAGTTCCTCAACAGCATGGACGACTTCTTGTAGGTCTTGCTTTGAGGTGTCAGGTCCGAGGGGCAGGGTTATGCCCTTGTAAATCTTTTCTATAGTCAGCCTCATCGTTCACAAAACCAAGGGATAACATAATTACATTGCCATTTTCGACCTTGGGTCGGTACTCGCGCTGAACCGCCCTCCAGGCCTCCTCGGACTGGCCTGTGCGACGGGCCTGTTTGGCCTCGCGCTCGTCGGAGGAGTCATCAGACACCTGGATATTGAAGAGGTCGTTTTCCTCGTCACTCATGGTTAGGAACTTTTTTTTTGGTGTTTTGGGTGTGTTTGAGAGGTGGCGAGCTTTTTTGGTTTGACTCAGCACGCCTTTGAGATTTTGCGGACAGTGGCCCCACCAGCGGCTAGTGATGGCCTCTCTCTCTCCAACTGGGTTTGGGGAGACAGAACATTTTCGACCATCGTTTACTGCCCTGGATTGAATCCGAGCATACGGGTTTCTATTGATATTGCCTTTTCTATTATGCAATTAAACTGATTTTTCCGCCTTTTCTTTCATATCACATTGATATTTATTTTTGTAGTGAGATCATCAAGTGAGGGGTGAGCTATTGGCAGTCCTCGGGAGCATCACTGCAGCTGGAGAGCGACGAAACACGATCCATCAGTGGATATCTACCGTATGACTGCAAACCGGTGAATACATCCAGTAAATGCAAATATCTAAATATTATGTTACGTCAGACTGATTCCATTTATCAGGAAAGCTGCTCTTCTTGATCCATTTCTTTTTTTTTTTCCTCTTGCAGGGCGGGGTTACAACACGGCTCGTGCCTGGTACCAAGTCGCGTCTTGCTCGCAAAGGTCGGCAACCAAAGAATTAAGCTCTCATGATGAAACCGCAGGTACCAGGGCTAGAATAGACTTTAAACGTCAACCTGCCGCGTCGCTGGTTCCATCCTGACATCACCAAGCTGGCAAGGATATCGATCGAGTGGGGAGGGGGGGCAATCACGGAATGCGGCAACGTGGGGTAAACGCGGACCCAGATAACGCGGGGCCAAGGAGGGAGCAGCCCGACCTGGACAACAGTTGATTAGAACCGGATTTACAAGGGACTGTGACGGGACAGGCCACGCTATCTCTGCTGCACAAGATGGAAGACCAGGTCAAGAAGCTCGTCGACAAGGCGTGGAAGCGGTATGAGGAGACGCCAAAGGATCGGCGGTTGTGTAAGTTGGGCGCGTCCTTAAGACTTGGGTCGGCTATGACTTCATATGAGGTGTCATGACACATCTGCCGTCTGATGATAAGACACCAGACATCATGCCAAGATCCTCCTTTGGGTGAACGGATACTAACGGCATCATTTGCTAGTAATTGGAATCGCTGGGATTCCAGGTTCAGGTACCATCTCTCCTGCCACTCTCCCGGCTGCTGTCCTGGACACTGCTAACTACAGGACCACCCCCCGCTTGCAGGCAAGACAACGCTCTCGCAAATCGTCACCAGCCGCCTCAATGAGCACGCACGCTCCCTCGATCCCTCAGCCCCAGCACCGGCCACCTTTGTCCCCATGGACGGCTTCCACCTGACCCGAGCGGCCCTCTCGGCCATGCCGGACCCGGAGACGGCGCACTTCCGCCGCGGAGCCGCCTTCACTTTTGACGCGCCCAAGTTCCTGGCCCTCGTGAGCGCCCTGCACACCTCACCCATACCCGCGGACCCCGTGCTCGCCCCGTCCTTTGACCACGCCGTTAAGGACCCTAAGGACGACGATATTGCTGTATTGCCGTACCACCGCGTGGTCGTGCTGGAGGGCAACTACCTCGCCCTCGACCAGGACGTCTGGCGCGACGCTGCCGCCCTGCTAGACGAGCTGTGGTTCGTCGAGGTCGACCGCGAGGTCGCGAGACGCCGCCTACGCGAGCGGCACGTACGGGCCGGCATCGTCAAGACGATCGAGGAAGGGGATCGGAGGGCGCTAGAGAACGACCTGCCAAACGGGGACGAGATTATCAAATTCCGTCTCAAGCTTGACGAAGTTGTTCATAGCCGCGAGGATGGCGGCTGGGTTCACGAGTAGAAATGGAAAATTTAAAAACAGAGGAAAATTGACGAATTTTTGCCAAAAGATGATTTTTTGCTTTGCTAACCATATCGGCGGGATATCACATATCTAAACATCTATCAAACTCGGATAACATGTGCGAGGCCAGATATCATAAAAGTGGCGAGCATCAGTATTTTTTGTGAGGCGAACAAAAAGTGGCCTTGAAAAAAGAAAATCGAGAATCCCTACTCCGACGCTGTGTCCTAAATAATTCGTACATCCATCCATCAACCTAAGGTGTGGTTTTTTTTTTTTTTGCTTCGTTATTTGTTCTTTTCTTGTCGTTACTGGGGTTTCATTCATATCATCGCAGCGCTGTGGTCACCACTCAGCTTGCGCATTTGATCCGCCATGCTTTGACCTCTTCCCTTCCTCACCGAGGCCATGCCTGCTGAACCCTGGCGCTGGATCTGGCGGGCAACCTTGTTGGGGTCGAAACCGAGAACCTCCATGAGCTCGTGAACCTCGGCGTGGTCTCGGGTCGTCTTCATGCGGTGACACCACGTCACCATCTTTTGTTCGTCTCCCTGGGGCTTGTTATACTTGCTGTACTTGGGGACAGCCTCGGCGTGGTCGTCAAATGCACCGAGAGGGTTAGCGACTTCTTCGGTTGGGGTTGTCACAGGTGTGCTAATGTCTTGCGGCTCAAACAAGAACTCGCCGCCCACCTGGCGCTGGTCACCAAACTTGAGAAAGTTGCCATTAGGGATCTGCTTAATAGCCTGGCCAACACTATCCATGAGGGCTCGGGTCATGCTCTTTCGCATGTAGGCGGGCTTGGTTCCCACGTCGTGGGTGGATGTCATTCCGAGGGCCTGGAACAGCGACCGGGTCGGGTCCGTGTACACGGGGAACGGGCAGTTCGTCTCGGTGACGTACATGTCGATCAGGGAGGGGTCGCCACACCCGACCACGGCGATAAATGTGCTGACGGGCAGTCGGAGGAGCGAGTCCGGAGTGACGGCTTCAGATAAGGAGCGAAGGAACTCCTGGCAGTTCTATACGATGCGGAACCATGTGTTAGCGTCGCCGAATCCTTCGGGAGAGCACACGAGCGAGGCGCAGCGGGTTTCACAAACTCACTCCACAGAAGAAATGGCGGACAAAGATGATGAGGACGCGGCGAGCGACATTGCTGCCGGAGTAGAGGCTTTTGAAGGGGCGGGTCTTGCCGTCGCGGTCCAGCAGGATGTAGTTTTGGATTTTGCGGATCGTCTCGTGTGACGGCAGCTCGTTGTTGGTGTCGATCTCACCCTCAAAGTCTTCGGGCTGCGACGTGTTGATCTCCAGCGGCACTGGCACCGGGTTGTAGCGGGCATTGGGGACGGCCTTGCGGGGGATCTGGAAGGAGGACTGCTGCGAGGGTGGCAGGCGCTCGCTGGAGCTGTTGTTGCTCCGGTTGGCTCTGTCATGGTTGACGTCGTCGGCGGCATTCAGGACGTATGGTGGTGGTGGACGGGCGGGCAGAGGCGGAGGCGGAGGGGCCTGCTCCGGAGGCGAGGGGGGAGCGTAGGTGGGATGGGCAGAGTCTGCCATTCTGGGCAATAGCAGCTGTTATGCACGAGAGGGATGAACTGGGATAAAAGATGGGATGAACGCCAGCGGAAGAAGGAAAATATAATGGGAACGGTTAAAAGGTGAATGATGGAAGGAAAATTGAAATATAGCTGACAGCTTAAGCGCCAGCTGTTTAGAAGTTTCAGGATCAAGCCGTATGGGGTGTGCTTTCGCCTCCCACACGGGCGGCCCGGGGGGGAAGAGCGTAGTGACGGAGCCGCTAAGAAAACTCCACTAGCTTGGGAGGCTTAGCTTAACGTTAACTGGCCTGGGGAAGCAAAAGAGGAGACGTCGGTCGTCCACACAAGCTATACGAACGAGCTGGCTGAGGCCCCGGAGGTGGGTGGGGAGGGGCCTCGCGTTGCTTCGTTGCCCTGTGTCGGTCCCCTGTGTTCCCCCTGTGCCGTGTGTGTGTGTGTGGTGTGCCCTGTGTGTTCCAGGCCGCCTATGACAACGACGACGACGCATACAGGGTCGACGCCACGCCACGCAATCGTGAGACGACGAGGTGGCTTGCCCAAGCTGCCATGCGAGGCGCCGAGCTGGGAAAGGGCCATGACACAAGAGGAGAGACAAGAACTTGGCAACCTGCCAATTAATGTTGCGGGCCCGTGGTTTGGGCGCCATTCCTGTGGCTTGCTGGCTGAGCGCTACACCCTGCTTGGCAATACTGTCTCTGCCCGCTGGCTCTCGTCGTCCAGTGCCTGGGGTCACTAAAGTTTCAGTGAGGTCATAGGCGCCAGGGGCGAGCAGCAGGAGAACATCCACCTACGTAATAGAGCTCTCTCCCAGAGGGGGGGGTAGCTAGCTGCACAAGCCTGTTTACTCAGAAAAAAAATTAGTCCAGCTGGAACAATGCACTGAGAAACAAAAAAGTCAGTGATGCATAAAACAATCAAAATTTCTTTCTTCGGGCTCCGGATGGAAGCCGATGGGGTATCCTAGCGTCGTATGCTAAAATTATATCACACTGTTTCTAACTTATTACCACCGTAAGAGATGTTATTCCCAGGGCCCTCGCCGGGGGGGTCGGGGCCGTGAACGCCTCCCGTCCCCGTCACCTTCGGGCCAAGCCACCGCAATTGCGAATCGGCCCTTAGGGACGCTCAAGCCTTTGATTCAAGCCTCAGCACCATGCAACGGCCTTCTTCTTGGCCATAATAATCAAATGAGGCGGGCTAAACCGGTCCCACCACGTCCGCTTCCTCTTCCACGGCGGTTCAATGTGCGCCATCACCGGCGACTTGCCAAGAGCCCGTGCCGGCTCGATCTCAACCACCAGCCCGTACTGCGTGTACCCAAGGAAAGTGTTTGGTCGGAACGTCGCCCTGACCACCACATCGCCCAGATCAACGGGGCGCCCATCGCTGCGCTTCGTCCGGAACCGGTTCATCATCTCCACAAACGTCTCCCGCGCCGAAAAGAGCTCCACCGGGTCGCGATCCAGCACAAAGATATCGGGCTCCCCTTGCAAATGCACCTCGGTCCGTGATGCCCTGGGCGTGGTTCCCTTCCATGGGAGCACGCGGCACCACGGCTTGGCCTGCCTTGAGGCCTCCGCCCTGGTCTTCTGTGTCGTCTCGTCGTCCTCTTCGTCAAGTTGTCCGTAACCCCATATCAAAAAGAAGCCCCGCGATAATTCATTCTCCACCACAAATACCCCCACGTCGCCGTCCATTATGTACGCCTCGTCGGAAACGAGCTCTGATGTTCCTAATGTATAGTGTAATGTGGGCGGTTGCACCAAGGGCGTCACAAAGACCCTCGGGCTCCGTCGCACTGCTGGATATGTTTCTGTTAATGCTACCTGAAGACTTCCTGGTCTTGCATCTTTCTCTGTAAATGCAACTGTAAAAACAAGGTTAGCGGGAGGAAGATCATATGCAGGTCGCTGGCGGCGTCCAATGAACTCACTCTTAGTAATAGATAGACTTGGCATAGACCCAACAACTTGTCCCTGTGGGTGAGGTTCAAGCTGAACAAAGGGTAATTCCTGATATTGCTCATAAACTTGCTCGTTTGCGCGTTTCCGTAAAATAATGCCAATCCTCGATTGACTACTCTCAAGTATGCAGTCGACTATTGCAACATGAAAACCCTCCTCCATCACTATATCGCCTGCAGAATAAACAGTACAGGGACAAGTCAAAGCATCGATGTTAATAATTTTGGGATTTTTGATTGAAACCTTGGAAGATGCCACGCCCTGTGCCTCTAGCCATCTCGCACTCCCGCTATACCCATAGTGAGCGGGACTCTGACGAAACGGATCGCTGGTGCTCCATGAAACCAAAACAGAAGGATCGCCGGTGTCTCGTATGATTTCTTGCAGCAGGCGTTGAAAAGCTTTGTCGCCTTCTCCGTACACGAGCGGCAGGTTGACGTCGAAAAGGCCCAACAGGCTGTATGCCAGATCCTCGTCCCGGGTGGTTTGTCGGTTGGCGGCCCACGAGAGGCGTGCTGCAACGCTGTAGGACCGGAGGATGGACCTGAGGCGGTAATCCCTGCGGTGGGAGCGCTGCCACTTCATTAAATCGTAGGCGCCCGAGGCAATGGGCTGTCTCCGGGCAAGAACTGGCTCGTGGATGTTGGTGATTTCGGAGATGCGGCGGGCCATGCTGTTCCTGTCGCCTATAAACTCCCAGTTGCGGTCGTAGAAGGATACCACCTCTGGGGCGATAAGCTCCTGCAGGGTCCAGCCGCGCTTGAACCACTGGCTGAGAGCAAAGCCGTACCGGTCGTCCTTGTCGACATCACTCAGGTAAGCGTAGCACACGGCGGCCTCGTGGTACCAAAGGAACATGGAATTTACGGCCTCGGACAGCTCGGCGCTGCTGGTCTTGTCGATGCAGCATGTGTCGATCCAGATGTAGGCGAAGTCGTCGGCGGCAGCCTGGGCGCAGGCCCTCTTGACCTTTTCGGCGCCGGGCGAGAAATTGCGGTCCCTCCAGCCCTCATCGTCGACGACGTCATGGAATAGCAGCTCGTCGTCACCCCACCGATGCGACAGTATGGCGTATCGCGGGGCCGGCCCGGCAAAGGACTCGAGGCAGAGGGACTCGGTGTTGAGGAGGCGCATGGCCAGCGGTACCTGGGGGCGCTTGTCGGTACCAGTATAGGGCCGCGAGGGCACATCAGTTGTACCAGCCTGCAGTGAGGCTCCGGGAGGTCATGGTGCCCCGAGACAACAGGACAACGGGCGAGGGGGAGAGGGGAGAGGAAGAGGGCAATTGTCAATGTGTGACGGGCGCGAAGGGGATAGGGTCCATCCGTCCAGAAGGTCCGGGACGGCCATGACCGACCGGGGCGAGCCACCATGAGCACATGGCACATGGCCCTGCCCTGGGGTAGCACTGATCAGCGTTGGGAGAGCATTTTACTGCTTTGGCCGAGACGAGCCCAGGTTTGGGAGCGGTCCCTGGTCAGCCGCCCAATGTTAACGCCAACGGTCAAACCCGTCAGCGGGCCTAGCGGGCGTGGCGTGGCGGCACCATGCAAACCGCCCCTACCGACGACACACATGGGAGCCCTCCAGGAGGGTTAATTGCTGCAACATGGGGGATGGTTGGTTGCTGTCCACTCAGTGGCGGGCGGTGACTGTGAGTGTGGGTTTCAGATTTCTGCTGTTTAAGATACATCAGTGGCCCCAACTCGGCAGGTAGTTATTAATGAATGGTACGCTACTTAGGCAACGAAGAGAGAGAAAGCAAGCAGAGGAGGACAAGGCCACATGCCAGGCCATGCCATGCCATGCCATGCCATGCCACGCTTATTCTGCCTGCCTGCCAGTGCTAATGCGGGAAAACGGTGAAGCCCATTCCCACCGTCTAATATTTATGCGTGAGGCGCCATACACGGGACGAACTGTGCGAGCCAGAAGCCTCACCTAACCAACCCTGATATGGCCCAATGCATTGGCTGTGGTGCTGGCGGTCTCAAGCACCAGACTAACACTCCACCACACACCATACCAAGCCAAAGCCGGAAAATTGGTACAGGCTATGACTCTAGTTATCTAGATAAGCTTAGCAACGCATCTAGCGCCTTTCTAGCACCATTTGTTTTTTCCCTCATTCGGGTGATTGTCAATCACCCCCCGCATGTGCATGCACCTGATATTCGTTCACCCATCCATGCCACGTCAAAGCCGGCAATGGAATAACACACACAGCATGTTGGCGGACGTATGAGGAAACCCCCAAGAGTAAGAATGCAGCATGCACGCAAGATTCATTCAGATTGATGCCACCCTTTTTCTTTTTCTTTTTCTTTTTCTTTTCCTTTTATATATATTATTTTTCTATTTTTGTACAATTATCTCTCATGTAAGATATAGCGCTAGGTAGATCATGGCGACTCACAGTGATCAAAAACCCCGTCCAAGATCGCCGTGTTTTATTTATCCCATTCGCTAGCCTAGCCTAACCGTTCACGTCAGCCAAAACAAAAACGTTGAATGTTTGCTTTTGCGCAAAGCGACACGGCGCTCCTGACTCGCTGTTCCAGGCACAGCTGAGTTTTGATAGTCAGGTCATGGACCGTCAAAGGGCTCGTTCACGGGTGGAGGTGAGCCTCAGAACATGACCCGTGCCAATGACGCAGCTGTGATGAGACAAGTCCCAAACCGCCGAGCGCACACCTATGGGCCTTGATTTTGCACTTGGCCATTTCCACTGCCCAGTCGCGGTTGGGCTTGGCTCCCGGCAGTCGAACATGTATACCCCGCAAACTGCTGGTAATTACAACTTCACCATCGCGTGTGCCCGGCGCCACCGCAGAAGACTACCTACCCACTTCCGTCATGTCAAAAAATCTGCGGTGGGGGGGGGTGGCCCTCAAAGTGCTGGAAACAAAAGCCATTCAGCCAAAATAGCGGGGTGAGTGTCGCAACCATTTTGTCCACTGCCAACAAATCCGCTTGGTGGGGTAACACATCTCGCGCAAGGCACAACTCTCGCACCGAATTCTTTTGCTTCACTGCATAGCAACAGGCTCGCTCTCTCTCAACTCTCAGCGCAGCTTCGCCAAAAATGGCTGCCCAAGTCCCCACTGAAGCTCTCAAAGAGCTCAACGGTGAGTCCCTATCCTGATTCCCACTGCCTTGTTCAGTCTCCAGCGAGCTAAAGTGCCCCCCGCCACAAAAAAAAGTACTAACATCATAATCCCCCGCAGTGGCCGAAGCCTCCAACAACTCCGGCGCAGCTGGCCAATCCAACGACGCTGCCGCTGGTGATGACCACGATGGCGACGACTCGGAAGACGAGGCAGACGCCAACGGCGCTGCTTCCACGGGAGCCGCCAAGAAGAAGAAGAAGAGAAAGCCCAGAAAGAAGAAGAAGAACCCCACCAGCCAGACCGAGCCCCCCCGCGTCCTGATCAGCCAGCTCTTCCCCAACAAGACGTATCCCAAGGGCGAGGAGGTCGAGTACAAGGATGAGAACAACTACCGCACCACCAACGAGGAGAAGCGCCACCTCGATAACCTCAACAGCGAGTTCCTTGCCGACTATCGCGAGGCCGCAGAGGTGCATCGCCAAGTCCGCCAGTGGGCGCAAAAGAGCATCAAGCCCGGTCAGACTCTCACCGAGATCGCCGAGGGCATTGAGGATAGTGTTCGTGCTCTGACAGGTCACGCCGGCCTGGAGGAGGGTGACGCAAAGGTTGCCGGTATGGGTTTCCCCTGCGGTCTCAGCATAAACCACTGCGCCGCTCACTACACTCCCAATGCTGGCAACAAGATGGTTCTCGAGCAGCAGGACGTCATGAAGGTCGATTTCGGTGTCCATGTCAATGGTCGCATTGTTGACTCCGCCTTCACCCTCTCCTTTGACGACAAGTACGACAACCTGCTCAAGGCCGTCAAGGAGGCCACCAATGCTGGTATCCGCGAGGCCGGCATCGACGCCCGCGTGGGCGAGATTGGTGGCGTCATTCAGGAGACAATGGAGAGTTTCGAGGTTGAGATTGACGGCACCACCTACCCCGTCAAGAGTATTCGCAACCTGACTGGTCACAACATCCTGCCCTACAGCATCCACGGAACCAAGGCTGTGCCCATTGTCAAGAGCAATGACCAGACCAAGATGGAGGAGGGTGACGTCTTTGCCATTGAGACATTTGGCAGCACGGGTAACGGTTATGTTCGCGATGACATGGAGACATCGCACTACGCCAAGAACCAGGACGTGCAGCACGTTGACCTGCGCCTAGGCTCCGCCAAGTCGCTGCTTAACGTTATTAACAAGAACTTTGGAACCCTACCATTCTGCCGCCGATACCTGGACCGTCTTGGCCAGGACAAGTATCTCCTCGGGGTAAGATATCCCACAATGTTTCTTTCTCTTCCAGTGTAACTAACAATCGGAAAGCTTAACAACCTAGTCAACGCCGGCATTGTCGAGGCGTACCCACCCTTGTGTGACAAGAAGGGCTCGTACACCGCTCAGTTTGAGCATGTAAGTCATGATTCAGACCTGTGTTGACTTTCCCCTCGAGCTAACGATCATGACTAGACCATTCTGATTCGACCCACCGTGAAGGAGGTCATCAGCCGTGGAGACGACTACTAAGCCGCATAAGCGGTAGCTGGAGGTGGTTATTTGCGAGATGGATGGACTCTGAAATATGACTCTCCTCTTGATATTTAGAGTAACCTAGTGATATGATGTCATGTGTGGTGTTTATGGCGGCGCCAGCAAAAGAAATAAAATTTGTATTGGATTACGGATTAGGGAATTGTTGACGTGTGAATGTGTGGACCAGTGGCGGATGTACCTGAATTGGCTGGAATGTGACGGTCAGCCATGTCGGCCAAGGATCCGAGACTTGATGACTAGGAAGCACGCGACCTGGTCTCTGAGCCATTGACTGCGTTGGCAGGAAGCAAGGAGCATGAGAAAAAGTAACCAAAAGAGACACTGACACGAATACAAAAGGTTAGACTGATTCATGCGAGGTACCCCTTGTGTTAGTTTATGCTTTTAATTGTAGGGTTGTGATAATGGCATCCAAGCCATCATTCTTCTTTACCCTGAAGCGTGACGGGAAGACATGAGCATTCAACAACTGTCTTGTCTCAGCTCGCCCAGTTGGAGCAAAGGGTTACATGGCGCTGCGTCAGTGATTCAACGATGACGGATGGGCAGCCGGGGAAAAAAAAAAATCTGCCCATTTGGCTGCGAGATCCTCGATCGATCCCGAACGTTGTGGCTAAGCCTGGATGGGGATTTTCTTTGTTGAGTGTAACGGTTTTCCCGACCTTCCAGGACAGACCCTGAACTCTGGATCTGGGGATCTCTGCGAGTCAAGCAAAATTCCGATCGTCTCCGCTCGCGTCTTTCCCTTTTCTTCCAAGGCGGAAGTACATACTCATGTACTCATGTACAGTACGTAGCTGCGCCTAGATGGCGTTCGCATATGAAGATCATTTCCACAGCATTTGCATGGCATGGACTTAAGCGAATCCAGCTCCCGGCTTCTTCCTTTTTTTCCTTTTCCTGCGTGAGCATATGCTCACTCGCCACCCTGTGGCTGAGGCAAATCGGCCCTCTCACCGGCTCTGGTGTGAAAAAAGACAAACCGGGACGACGGTGCAGGAAGGAGGATCCTGCGGGCCGGGCCAATCAGGGGTGCGCCAACTCTGCAGATTCCGAGGCTTTCTCGCGGTGGATGATGCACCAGGCTGAAGCCGGCTAGCGCCAAACCCAGCGCGGCTTAGCGGCCTGTTGCCCGCGCTTGGGCCACGAAGCCGATGGACGCCGAAGGGGCACACCGGAGATAGCGACTTTATTCACATGCGGCGAGGGTACCACGGCCAAGGTACCTCAAGCAGAGCGAAATTTATTCAGCACGACCGTTCCGGGACCAGGTAAAAAGGCGCACATACATCCTTTCATCCTTCTCCATTGTCGATCCTCGTCATTGCCATTGCCTCTCGCTCTCGCCGGTCGCGGGTTTTTATTTTCAATCTTTTCTCCTGTCGTTGCTTATCATATAGACTCGACCCGCTGTGTCTCACAAGGGACGCTCGGCTACTCACCACAGAAAAAAAAAAAAAGTCTGACACCCCCCAAAGGAGCACCTCCAACCCGCCTCCTTCATCCACCACCACCGAAGCGCCGTCCTCCCACGACGACGAGCTCCTACGAAGCCTTCACCCATCTTCGAATCCCCGTCGTCCGTCGTCGTCACGATGAAGGTCTTTTCCAACAAGGTCACCTATGACTACTCGTGGGATGAAGTCTCCACGGCAAACTGGCGCAAGTATGGCCCCTGGAACAACAAGTCAGAGCACGTCATTGCCGTCGATACCGTCTCGCGAGAAATCAACCCAGAGACCGGCATCCTTCGCACTGAGCGCCTCATCACCTGCAAGCAATCGGCTCCCGACTGGATGAAGGCCATTATGGGCAAGGGAGTGGAGGAGAGCATGGTCTACGAGGCCAGTTACGTGGATCCCGTCAACAAGACGGTTACCATGGTCAGCCAGAACCTGACCTGGAGCAACCTGGTCAACGTCCAGGAGGAGGTCGTCTACAAGCCCATGGGTGACCACCAAACCCAGTTCATCCAGACTGCCAACATCACTGCCCTCTGCGGAGGTTGGCAACGCATCAAGAACAGCATCGAGGATACGCTAGTTCACCGCTTCAAGGAAAACGCCGTCAAGGGCCGCGAGGGCTTTGAGCGTGTTCTCGAGATGAGCCGTAAGGTTTTCGCCGAGGAGAAGGAGCGCCAGCGCCAGCAGATGGTGCTGTAAATCACCACCATCAACCTAGCTCCCCCTCCAAGAAAAACCAGGGCCCTTATCTCTGGCGACTAGCGCAGCTCCACAGACCGCCGCTTCACCTGGACCAGCGCCGGCGGATTCTGTCTGCACACCGACCCATCTCCACTATCACTGTTTTCAACTATTACGCTGAAATTACTTGACGACGACGACAAACTAAAAACACCGGATTTCTTGTACAATGGGGCGAACAAAAACGGGGTTAGCAGGAAAGAGCCTTGCATTTTAAGCATTTACACTGGCCGGCGTTTAGGGACTCAAAAAACTGCATTTATCTTTCTTGCTTTTCGTTTTCACTTTTTTTTTTTCATTTTCCATGATCTGGAGTTGCAAAGAGGAAGGGGGACGGGATTTCCTGCCTAGAGACCAGGGCCTCGTCGGATTTGATTTCTTGACTATTCATTTATGAGGAGTTTTCGGTTTATACCCCCGGTCTATTAGACAGTCTACAAGCAACCTGGGCCTTCCTGGGGGAATATGTTCCCAGGCCCAACGTGCCTAGAGCGGGCTTTTATTGAT
Organism: Calonectria ilicicola; assembly: GCA_020809705.1. NCBI lineage: Eukaryota > Fungi > Ascomycota > Sordariomycetes > Hypocreales > Nectriaceae > Calonectria > Calonectria ilicicola. Next base: position 3,750,553 of record CP085833.1, on the reverse strand, counting down.
AGAGTCACCACTTAGAGAGAGTTATTCAATCAAGACAAAGATTTGAGGATAAAACAAAACTGAAGCTTTCCCCCACCAGTGTTTGCGTGCTGGCCTCGTGTGATCTCTGTCGCGTGCTTTGGAAGCTAGCTTGCGTTTGGGCCTGAGCGGGACACAGAAAGAGAGAGGGGGGGCGGGCAGCCCAGCCCCTCGTTGAAAGTGGGATTTTCACATGCTTGCCAAACATTAGTGACGATGAGCTATAGGATAGCAACCAAATTATGACTCAATGACGCCTGGACAAGTCATTTCATTTGCATAAAGCCTTGACTATGCCAGCTGTAGCGCATCCATGCCCAGCGATGTGCTCGCACAGACTTGTAGCTGTCGTGTGCTTTCCTTCTGCCCCCCCGGGGGCCCGGCTGTGGCCCACATAATGCGGAGAAAGGCAGGAAAGCAAGCTCTGTGGGGCCCGATGGTCGGCGACTGGAGAGCGCTTGCGTGGTGTGGCTGGTGAGTTTTTTCTGGGTATCCGTTCGGGTAGACCGAGTAAGAACGAGTCGGCGATGATGACGGAAGGGCGGCGCCTGCAGACGGGTGTTTCCGTAGCCTAGAGAGAAGAAAAAAGAGAAGGGGGGGGAGAGGCGCAGGATGTGTGAGTTTGGGTTCGGTGTGTTGGCGGTGATTGCTCGGCGTTGTTGCTATCACTTATTTTTGTTTTTGGGAGGGTGGTAGTTACAACCACAGAAGGGCTGAAGGAGGAAGACGAAGAGGGAGGAGGGGGGCCAAGAGGGGAATAGAAAACATAAGACGCTAACTAAAACCAGCACCCTCATAAGAATAAATAAATATATTTATTTAGAGAAATGATGTATTTATTTACTACTTCTGAAAGACTGAGGATGAACGAGGATGAGGACGGGGGAGCAAGCGGGGGACAAAAACATAAGACACTAAAACTAACACTCTAATAAGAATAAATAAATCCATTTATTTTGGGAAGTGATTTATTTGTTTATTTTATTTCTGAAAGGCTGGGGGAGGCTGAGAAGGACGAGGGGAGACAAAAACAGACAACACCACTAATAAGAATAAATAAATGAATAAATTTATGTTGAGAAGTTATTTTATTTATTTATTTATTTCTGAAAGGCCTTTAAACTACCTATATAAACTAACGGCTTCACCACAGGTGCAGGGTCGCGAGAGACCCGGGAACTTCGCCGTTGGCTAGCTCAAGTAGCTCCTCACAGAAATCCGAGAGGAACATCGGTTTCATGACGCCCGCGTTTTCAAATTTGAATTTTTCCCAATCGACGGCGGCGTCGGCGACGATGTGCCAAAGAATATAGGAGTGACGCATGACCCGAGGCTCCGTGACGGGGTTGACAGCCCACCCCCAGCCGCGGTGCAGCTGCTGGACCGTCTCAACACAGCGTCTCAGGGCGCTGCTGCTCGACTGCTGGAGCCTCTCGTGCTTTTCCTGTGGCATTATTTGTGGATGGTCTGTGACCATGTGCGTGACCAGAACGTGGAGGGCGCGGTGGGCCATATCGGCAATTTCCTTGCGGTCGAGGCGCTCGTGCTTAAGAACTGAGGTCGTAAAGTCAGGCTCAGCTACGGCTGCGGCATCATCGGCGTGCTAGTCCCTGATTGCCCAGCCGAGACGGACTCGATAGTGGTAAAGATACAGGCGGCGCAACATAAGGTCCCGAACGAGGGCAAGAAAGGCATCCTCTTCAAAGGGGTCGCCAAAGGCTTCGGGGACTTTGGGGGTGGAGCTGTAAGCGACGTGTAGGTCCCAGACACGGCAAATAACGCGGATAGAGAGCTCGCCGTACTGGCGGACAAGTGAAGCCGGAACGTTGTGGATGCGCTGGGCGTTTTCTTCCTTTGTTTCATCGCGGTAGGCAAAGTAGATCTGGCGGCAGACGGCGAGGATGACATCACGCTGGCCCTGCCCGTTGAAGCGCCCGAGGTTGCAGACGGCATCGAAAAGACCGTTGTCATGGCTGCGAACGTGGTCATGCTCGAGGGGGATAGGTTCAAGCTCCTCCAGCCACTCAGGGTTGAAATCAGGTGCAAAGGACCAAGGGGGGACTGGGGTGACGTGGGTCATAGGGAGGTCGTTAGGGCGCATGATGCAAAAACTTGCTATTCCAGGTGGTGCAAGAAGGAGTAGGAAGGTTAAGAGGTGACTTGAGTTAGAAGAGCTCGTTAAGTTTGTCCCTTTTTTCGTTTGGCCTCTTTAAATACCCGCAGAGGAACCGAAGATTGAATGAATCCTGAGCGCAAACGGGAGTAAATGCACCAATGCAGAGATAAAACAGCAACATGGTATTTAGGCAGAAGCCTTGTTCGTTTGCTCATTGTAGGGAACGGGGCGATATCAATGGATATACATGGTGTTTAAAGTTGGAAAAAGAGTCAATAGCCATGCGTTTGGGACGTGTCTTGCAGGCATGTTTGAAAAAAAAGGGTATCATTTAAAAACTCCATGTAAACGCTTGACAAAGAGCCATCATGGCCTTTACATTGCGACCTCCTTTCAGGTGACTTGTATCCTCGATAGTTTCCATCCTCTGAGCTTGTCCTCACGATGGTTGTTGTATGTTTGCCCGTCGTTGATTTGGTGGGAGCATTTCAACAAGCCCCTCCCTATTCGTGAATAGGCGTTGGCTGCAAACGCGTTTGCACCAAGCCTGTTGCTGGTTGCCCACCCATCACCATCTTGGAGGAACTACTTCATCTGCTGCTAGCGCTCTTGGCGTGTGCATCCCCGAACGAGCAAGAGACATCATTCCGAGAATAGTAGACCCATTCCCGCCACTCGCCTGCTCATTATTCAATCCTAGGCTGCACCACTTCATGGAGCCGGTGGCTGAGGGTTGTTGCCAACTGATTTGTACATGTCACGCAGCTCAAACTCGTCGTGTCCTCCCTCAGGGATCTCACCCACAACCCTAGCCGGCTGGCCTGCGACAATGGAGAAGCTTGGAATCACCATGCCCGGCGGCACCACGGAGCCATCCAAGATCTTGACGTAATCCTTGATCAGGGCAAACTCGCCCACAGTGCACCCCTTGCCAATGTACACGTGGTTCCCTATGCTGCCGGCCTGTACTATGGTGCCCTGGCCAACAAAGACGTGGTCGCCCATGCGCAGTGGCATGAAGGTGTAGGCGCCCTTGTAGATGCGCCCAGGGGGACGCAGCAGGGCGCCCTTGGCGAGGAAGCAGTATCGACCGATGGAAACAGCGGTGGTGTTGGGCGGCGCGCCGCCAGACGATGACGAGGAAGAGACGACGGTTCGGCCGAGGTCACCACGGATCATGACTTCGGGCTGGATGACGGTCTTGCCACCAAGGACAATGTTCTGGGTGCCGACGAGGATGGCCTTACGGGAGACCTTGTTGCCGGTGTCCTGGGCGATTGGGGTGCGCGGTTAGCTTGTAAAGATAACTGGGCACATGGAGGAAAGCTCACCGTCTCAATGTATTCGCCCTTAGGCGCACGGCGCGACATGGTGGGCGGCGGGTTGGAAGATTCAGGTCTGTAGGCTGCGCTTGGAGGTGAGAGCTGCTCGAGTGACGTTACAAGGTCCTCAAAGACAGTGCCGGTGGGGCCGCTTTCTTGGCTTGGTCCCTGACCCATGTTGAACCATGTGCTACTACTAATGGCCTATCTTTTGCGTGGTGGGTTAGACACTCAAAAACATGCTGGATTTCCTTGAGAAAAAAAAAGGATTTCTCAAATTAACAATTTGATATATTTTCTTTCTTTGTTCTTGCTTTGTACTGCTATACACATGTGCCTTGCCGTGGTTGAATGCAGTGGCCCGCCGCATTCACAAGACTAAGGACGGTGCCTCAAGGCGATGAGAATGAACCATGATCGAGGTTTTCAGAATGAACACAATTCTTCACCGAAATACCCCGTTTGGCTCTTCCAATAGAATTTTTCTTGGACTTATTTTGCATCTTGGCCTACTCCAAGAACTTCTTCAAATGAGCAACATTAAACCCGATCATCAGTACTCTCCCTGTCCTACACCCGATAACAACTTTATTACCCGATATAGCGCATTTACCGTACCTGCAATATACAGGCAATGCTAATATTTTCTTTCCACACCATGTAATCCATTGGGTATCTTCGTATATGCCGATTCCGTTAAGTATACGTGAATTTTGAACTCTGGTTGGGTTCTGGTCCAATGGCACTATCTCATCATCCAGGACAATGCTGTCATCCTCTATTCCAAACAATATCTTTGTTGGAAAATCCTCTCGCTGAATAGTCCTTTTGAGCTCGCCTGTATGAACTCTCCAAATGTATATAACCTTTCCGCGAGAGCACGCTGTGAGAAGTTCCGAATCGTGTGAGAATAAAAGGGAAATAAGCCGGAGAGAAAAACCACGAAGAACTTGCAGGCATTCATTCGTGTCTACGTTCCAGACGCGAATTGTCATATCCCATGAAGCCGATGCCACGAGCTTTGATTCGTGTGAGAAAACCGCCAAATAGGCCTGATTGCGATGGCCATATAAAATTTGCCGACACCGACCTTTTTTTTTCAAGTCCCAGATGCGAATTGACTTGTCATCTGAACTTGATACCACAAATCTAGATTTGTGAGAGAAAATTGCAGAATTAACTTCATCTTTATGGCCCTCTAGCTTCCACCTGCGTTTGCCTGTTTCTATGTCCCAAATATGTATTGAATTGTCCTTTAATGGCAACATCACTAACCGTGAGGTATGTGACAAAGCCAGTGGCAAATCAAAATTGTAACCCTCGCATTGTATGATACGCTTGCATTTGCCTGTCGTAGAGTTCCAAATACGTATGCCGTCATCCGAGTTTGATGCGAAAAACTCAGAGTCATGAGAAAAGAATATCGAATCAACCCAGTTATTATGTTGCCTATCTTCCTTGATTATGGCCCTTCCTATATTCCAGATACGTAATGTTCGATCATGTGAACTTGAAAGCAAAAGCTTTGAGTCATCTGATAAGCATACTGACGTAATTTGTTCAGTGTGTCCTTGCAAGTACTTAAACTCACTTCCTTTCCCTGTATCCGCCAAACATATGGAAACGAAATCTTTCTGCGCTGTGGCGATAATTTTGGAATTATGTAAGAAAGTTAGGGATAACGTGGAAGCTGAATCTTGTATAGAACATTTTGACTCGCCAGTCTTAGCATTCCATATTTGCACCTTCTTTTTGCAAGCAGTTGCTAACAGTTTTGAATCATGAGAAAAGACTGCCGTGACAACTGCATGTCTATGAGGTAGAACCTGCTCACATTCTCCCGTCTGCACATTCCAGATCCGTGCTGTCTTATCCATTGAAGCCGATACTAGACGTATTGAATCATGTGAAAATACCACAGACTGAATGATATCTGAATGTTCTTCAAAATTTCCCAGATGTTTGTGAGAATTTATGTTCCATATCTGTATTTTCTTACCACAAGCCAATGCTAATACATCGGAATCATGAGCGAAAGTTATCGAACGAGGCGCGTCGCTCTGTTCTAAGAACCATTCGAACTTGCTCGTATGCATGTTCATAAATTCGACTCCCGTTTCATCAGCTATAGCGAGAAGACCGGAGTTGTGCGAGAAGCAGATAGAAATTATCGGATTCTCCATCCTGATGATATCTTTACACTGACTCGTTTCCACATCCCAAATCTGTACCGTATTATCGGCTGAAGCGGACGCTATTAATTTTGAATCCCGAGAAAATATTGCAGAAATGATCTTATCCTGGTGTCCTAGAAGTGTTGAAAGACAGCTGTCCCAATGTCGTTCGATATTGGGCCAGCAAGAAATCCATTTAGGAACTGTGTTCTTAAATATTATCCGAATAACGCTTTTCTTTGGTAAAAATATCAATGAGGAGGAGTATAGTTGTAAAGGTGCATTGGAAATAGATAAACTATTTACTAGAAGAAACCGAACTGCGTCATCGACGAAAGTTTGAAGATCGTGATTTCTTCCCTGTATTTTGTTAACACCCCATCGTTGATTTACAATGTTATAAGGGCTTTGGATCATACCTTTAACCAAACTCGCAGCTCCTTGAGCATAAGGATACTATCTGGAATTCTTCCAATTAGGCTCATTACTTCAAGCCAATGTAAGAAATGTTTTTTCAAAAATCCAAAGATAGCCGTAACATCATCCATGTCGTTATTGCCGGCTTTTGCATGGTGTATCCAGTAAAGGCATGCGTATTTTAATTCTTCCGAGATGTTTTTATTAATTTGAGAATCTTTCACTAATTGAATTTCTGTACCAGGCAGTTTCAGATGGCATATATCTTGACGAAGACTAATGCTCATAATCTGTAGACAACATCTCGATAGATGAGAGTGGACTAGCTTTTCATCAATCCAGAACTCATTTCGGCTCTTCAGTTCACTATCAATAAGGTAGTCACGAAATGAAAGATGAAGTAATCGCACAGGTGATGAGGGCGATGAGGGGAGACTTAAAACAGATCGAAGTGGATCAAGCCTGTCAACCACGAGGTTTTGGGGTAAATTGAGCATCCTTGATAAGGCGGGTATGGATAAAGGACTCGAGAGTGTAATAATTGCTCCGAAGATACGTTGGAAGTCTCCAATGATCTTTTCCTTTTGTTTTCCATGGGTTCCCTTAAGCTGTCGTTGGAGAATCGGTGAATAGGTCATTTCAAGTTTCGAACTATGCCCGTTTCTTTTCTGGCTCAGAACCTCTGCAAGCTGTCTGTCAGGATTGCCCTGTTTTGTATCTTCAATAAACCGACAAATGGTTGATGCGAAAATGAAAAGAGGCACGGCCATATTGACGAGCTTCATTATATTTCTCTTCCCAGGCCATCCAGGCTTCAGCTGCCGTTCCTCCTCCGCCGAAGCATTGAAGTTGTTTCTTATTTTGCCCAATTCGATATTAAAAAATACTGAAATATCATGTCTGATAGTTGGTTCTGATATCTTATGGGGAATGAAATCTTTGTAATTTCCTGTGATAGCGTCGAAGCCAAGACGAATTGGAAGTTCCGGCCGACTGGTCAGAAATATTCGAAGCCTTGAAAATTGAGAGGAAGCAGAAGAAAAAAGAGAAATAACGGTTTTAATGTCATCATCTCGCTCGCACTCATCCAAGGCATCGATGATTATGATAAGCGGATTTGAAGGCTGTTCTTCATGCTGGAGTTTTGATAGTGGCCCCAAAATTAGCCCCGTGATTTGATCATTTAAGCCCCTTTCAAATATTCCATGGTCCAAGCTAATCGCCTCTTTGATATGAACGGCAAGCTGAGGGTTACTACTAATCAGCTGACTGGCTAAAGTTGGAAATAATTTGGTCGGATTTCCTCGATCCGTTTCACCCCTCTTAAAAAAAAAGCTCGCACCAAGATGAGATTTGTGCCAACTTTGAGCTAAGGTGCGTGAAATGGTCGATTTTCCAGTCCCAGCCATGCCATTCAGCCAGAATATTGGCTTGGCTTCAAAATCACTAGCCCATTGACGCACAGTATCGAGAAGCTCAACTCGGGTATCAGGTAAACAGGTCGGGTTACGCTCCTCTGCATATGAGTCAAATGAGGCGCCGGAGGCAATTGGGATCTGGCCAAGTATGGTTTTATGGTCTAGGCCTTTTACATCTTCCCTTAAATTTGTTAGATATGCTATCAAGCAAGATGAAAATCCACGTAACACACCGTAGATGTTCGACCCCTTCCCTTGTATTGTTCACCGTGTATTTAACTTCCCCTAGGTCTTCGCCAACTTTTACATTGTCAATAAGCACACACAAACAATTCTGGAGCACTAACATGACTTAATCACATCATCAACTCGTCGAGTCGCCTCCAGTTGCCTTGCGGGAACACGGCCGAGGAGCTCTACTGCAAATGCTGCGGCTGTGGCAGCAGCATACCGCTGCCATCGATCGTTTTTGTGAGAGTCTGCGTAATCGCAGATGCCTCTAATGACAATGCAAGGAAAATGGTTCATGAGGCCGGCAGCTTCCATCTCAACACACAAACACTCATCCCCGACCAGTCGCGAGATATTATCTCGAGTATAAGCGTCTTTGATGAGCGTGTTACCAGAGGCTATGACTCCGTAATAAAACTCTGGGTCGACGTGGTCTCGTTTATCGCGCTTAATCTCAAATGATGAATCACATGTATCGCATGTATCGCCCTCAATGTGATTATACTCCGGGCGAAACAGACGGTCATTCTCAAGTCCTTGGTGAAAATACCCACTTTTCGACCGTAGCATAAGCGGGTTCTTCGACCACATTTTCTGGAGCAGAGAAGGAACTTTCGATGGCTCAATTTCGTGTTCTGCTTGCAGGTTCGATAACGCATGAAGAAGAACTGGTGGAGGGCTGCCGAGTGAGCCCTTTCGTTCCCATACATCATCCATCTTGGCCTTCCCCAAATCATATTGAACCACTCCTCCCGTTATTCCATTAGGCTGGCTGACCACAACATCACCTAGTCGAATATCTCGACCCCGCTCAGGTTGAGCCAATGCCCCGCCAATGCCGACCAGTAAGCCGATTCTAATATGAGGTAAGGAAGCAATAAGATTCGAAGTTGTTGTTGCTGTTGAGGTGGTTCCATATACACCAGCCGCAAGAGAAGCAATCACAATATTGTGGTCGCCAACCCGACCCCAGCTGTAAGAATTCGCGTCAGACGGATGCTGGATGAAGTTCATGGGCTCATCATGCCGCTCGTCAAGCAGTGCAATAGCAGCAGCGCGTTCTATCGAAAGGGCGGCAATCCATCCTATTGTATAAAGGCTGGGGCTCTCAAGTTTCGGTGCCATCGTTGCTTAGAGAAGGATGGGTCGTCAAATTCGCCAGATGGAGATCAGCCTGAGGGTAGAACTTGAGCTAAGAAGTACTTAAATATCAAAATACGCAGCTTTATCAAGCTGTTGTGGCCATACAGGTCTGGATAGGCATGCGCGATGATGTGGCAAGGTAAGGACCCCAGGAAAGCTCGATGCCCGGAGGAGTCCTTCTCGTTGGGTTTCGTAAGCTCACGTGAATAAGCAGCCTCATTTTACCAGTGGTGCCCTGAACAGTCACGAGCAAAAAACGCGGGCGCCTAATTCAGGATGGGGCGCGGTCTCGAGTCTCGGCTTAGCTGCCTTCGCAGTTGAATGCCTGCAGCCTTGATTGGACGCCGCTCCACCTTTCATACCCCAACGGTGCCGACAGTATTGTTCCCCAAGAGGATGTTATTCGACATAGCCAGATTATTTTACCTGGTATCAATACCATATTATCATGTGTTCGAGGAAGGGTAAATATTTATGCCTAGTTCAAAACAAGTAGCGTGCTCTACCAGAAGCTGTCCCAAAAGCATTAGACAATCAATGCAGCAACTTTATTATTTTTACTTATACACAAGTCCAGCTATCCAGCAAGGTCAATACACCAAACAGCAACTTTATTTGACCCTCAAAACTGTGTAGATGTCAAACAAAAACCCACCAGAACAACATAGAAGTCATTAGTGATTTGACATGATAGTCATGTGTTTATTACTCTTGATCTCTCGACGTTACATTGTCTTGTGCATCCTTTCGTATCAGTTGGAGAGAGAGGATGAGCCACTTCTGTCTTCTCCCCCAATATTCTATCCAAGGAATATATATGTTTCCGTTTTAGTTTTTATGCCCTTGCTTTCCGTTGATGTCGCTAATGTCGACTCTAGTCCGCCAGCATCCTTACCAACATGCCTACCGACATCAATGCAGCCACCTATATGCCTACCATCACGGTTCTCGCCATATGACTGTCCACAAGGGTCTGATAAACTCTGATATTCTCGCCTATAAACTACATCTCGGCTGACCACTCCTTCATCCATTGCTTCCTCACCTCAATGAATGATCATGGATCAGGGACTTGCCCAAGACCATCAAAGCGACGGCGAAGTGTTTCGATGGGATCATCTTCCTCGAGAGCTTCAACTTTACATCTTGGAATATGTTGTTCTTTGCCATCGCAAGCACTTGGCAATTCTTGGCCTAGTATGTCGAGACTGGCAAACTCATTTTCAGAAGCCGCTATTCGACAAACTCGTCATTCGCCAACAAGATCTCGGACAGCTTGGCCAACTGAATTCCAACCATGTGGTCAACATCCATAATATCTGGCTGCGTATCGAGCTTCCAAATTATGAATGCATTGATTGCAGGTGTTCAGAGAGCCCAAAAGAGCTACTCAAGAACAACACTACCATCAGAGCAGCTCTCTCTGACCAGCTGGCGATTTTCAACAAATGGAGTGAAGCTATTTGCTTGGAGTCCAGACCGATCGGCCATGGACTTACCCTTGAAATTAGCGTCCACTCTCCAAGTGACTCGGAACATTTCTTCAAAGACATATCATTCGATGGCACCCAGTCTGAAAATGCTTGTCTCAGATCCTACGATTCCTTCCATGGCTGGGATGGTGGGTAACGCATATTTCAGCCAGGCCCCAATGCCATGAGCAGACTCTTCGGGAAACCAATCTATGTTAATCCTCGGAAGAGGATGCCTGTGGCGAATATTGTGACCAATCTTCTCATTCGCAGGCAAACCCGGCGCCCCTTTGCACCCGTCACCATGCGACACATTCTGAAGAGTCTTCCGCATCTTGAGACTCTTGAATTTGAATTCTGGCGATTTTGGCCAGATGAAGACCAATCAATAGCCGATGAAGGTAAGGATTCAGTAGGAACGTATATGTTGAAGAAAAATCACTAATCTACCCTGACCTAGCTCTCCTCACGAACCTGTCCAAACATCTGCCCAAGGGACTGAAGAATCTTACCCTGTTCGAGGATTTTAATGAGGACTATGGCCGTCGGTACGCGGCGATTACATTTGGAGTCGTTCAATTCATTCGAATTCGAATTCCTAATAGGCCGCTCTCTATTTGGCTCTCAGAACGAAGAAATCTTCACTCTCTGTCTGCATCCTTCATTGTTGATGCAAAACCCTTTTTCGATGCTATTCGCAAACATCCCGAAATGGACCATGGCAAAATCTCACCAAACTTTCCATGACATCATTGGACCTTGATGAGAAGGCCAACCCAGCTGATGTGAAGAGTTTGCTTTTGGCCCCAGCCTTTGCTGCAAATAGAATGCCAAAGCTGGAGATAATGGAGTTGTGGTACGGAAGACGGGGACAGTGCTGCCTTTTCCGGTACAGTTCAACTGGTGATGGAGCAAGGGTCATCTCTCGGGGCGGCACGTGGAGTATAGAGCTGGGTTATGATGTGGTGGAAGCGTGGTCAAGTGTGTCGCAAATGCATTCTGGATCCGATATTAGGGTGGAGGAGGCCAAACCCGTGGATTCTAGCTTGATTCATTCTCATGGCGATGCCATTCATTTTCTAGGTCTGATAACACAGGTGATCCATCCTGTGTCACTGCAACAGATACGGAAGGACGCAAAAAATAATGTAATTCCGAGGCATTAAGTAGAATAAGATCGCTTCTAGTAATACCAAATTTCCAATCATTCCTATCCTAGTCTAGTGATTTTTATTCCGTGGCAAGGCATGAAGTTGGAATGATTCTCTAATTAATGTGTGCCGAGAGTCATCGGCCACCATCCCTTAGTGTTTGGCTGATATGGCTTCGATTTTCGCTACCTGGTAGGCTTCGCCATTAGTCCATGCCCGAAATAAAAAGAAAAAATCTCCTAAGACTTACAACCTTTGGAACCGCAGCTCGAATTAATGCCTATAATATCTCCAGCAAATTTTATCAGAGGCGAAGCCAGTGTTGGACTTGAGAATTTGCTTCCGAAGTAGAGCAATGCGTGTCTATGAAGGCCGAGAGTAGTTCTAACGTCGCTAATACTGAACCCCCCCTTTTTTTCAATCATTCATCATGTATGAAAAATATACTTAATATATGATTGTACTTGAGCATCCATCGAGCTTCACACAGCAGCACAATGCCCGGCTACTAATGGGAGGCTACCCGCTCCTAACAGTTGCACCCCTAACACAAGCACCGAATCTCAACATCACAAAACGTGCAGAAGTCGGTTTTCTTGGGAATGCAAACAAGGTCCTACAGTCAATTCATAGTGACCAGGTAGAGTGCAAACTTTTCTTAAATAGGAACCGAAATTCAGTCGTCCCTTTTTCGTTCATCACTTCAACATTTTCTTGAAGTGCCCGACTCCCTCACCACCTTGCACTTGTAGTAAAGGATCATTATTATTGGTTTTGTATTTCCTATCAACTGGGAGCCGCACAAATAGGGGGCCTTCGTATCACAAAGGAATGAAGATTCAGTTTTATTATTTTAAGTCCCAGTCAGGCTTCTGGTGCAACATATTCTTAATAGACGTTGGATGAAAGATCAACTTGGCTTAAGGGGTGTTTAATTAATGTAGCATGAGAAAATAGATGAGATGGCTGGTTGAGTTTATAAAAAATCCAGATTTTTTGGTGTAGTCTGGGACGCACCTAAGTCGCTCAAGCACGAAGTCAAGCATTATGATTACACAGGGTGATTCATAAAGGTTTCTGCGCTGGGGTTGATTCATTCACAGCAACTACTGGAAGACGGTTCGGTTCCATTTGCTTAATACATACAAAACTTTGTTTCTTATACAGAATGTGAGGATAGAGAGCGAGTAGCCAATGACACAAAAGTAACAGCAAGGCGGGAATGCAAGCTTTATTGTGCTGGATAAGTATGTGACCTGGTAACACCAATGGCCCCGAAAAAAATCCACTCTAATGTTCAAAAATGCCCCAAAGTGGCAAAAAAAGAAAGCCTCGCATATGCTCGCAATCGTATATAGGAACAGCCCGATGCGGGGGTCGAACCCGCAACCTTGAGATCGCGTACTCTTAAGAGTCTCACGCTCTACCGATTGAGCTAACCGGGCGTGGCTCTTATTGTTAAATGCTAGGTGTGACAAAATCGACTTACACGGGTTCAGTGGGTTTGGTGAAAATTTTCATCGGGTGTGGTGGGGACAACCCACACCACCGAAAAGCAACCTCAAGGAGGGATCTTCAAATATTGAGCTGTAAATCATTTTGTGATGTCAATGCAAGATTTTTGGCATTTCTCTTTTTATAGGGTAAAAAGTTGCGTGGAGCAATATGTTGTACAACCTAAGAGTGTACTCTGAAAGGAAAACAATAAGTCAGGGTTCCAACTGTCTACGATCGAGCCTAAATTTGGCTCGCGTATGGCTTTGAAATTATTGGATAAAGAATGAGATAAACTAAGAAAATGTTTCCCATAATACTGTTTGGGGGGAGTCGCAAGACAACCTGAGCGACCTTAGGGTGGCCGCGTCGGGTTCATAGCCGAAAGTTGAGTGACGGTAAAAAGGATTGCAAGAGAAAAGATTCGGATATGGGACAATTAGGATCATTGGTTTCATGTGGCATCATCTTGTGCTTTAAGATGGTCTATCGAATAGTTGCGGAAACATGGTTTTGTTTTATTCGAGCTGTTGGATGGACCGCAGCACATGTAGCAGCAGAGAGCGCAGCCTCAAGTGAATAAAGGTCGCAATGCATCAGCTTTTAGAGAATTACCATTAAAACCATATCAATTACTATAATTATTATATCCTCATGTTTTTCAATGCGGGGTATCAAGCTCGAGTGTTTTGTTGAAAGTGGCATAGACTACAGGGTAAGACATGGTCTCCAATTTGCGCTGTGATTTTATACATACGCTCTTCTCCTTATCCTGATTTGATCCTTCTCCTGTATGCCAGATTAAATGACATAAACAGAGAACAGATGTGGAAATTGCGGTTTCAAACAGGCATCGCCTCAAGTTCGGCGCCTGGAGGATCTAGCTTGTCACACTAACCAACAATCCCAGTGTCACCTGTGGCTGTGGAATCCTGCCGACATGCACATGTAGCTTTGGCGACGAACCAACCCCTTACAGGAACGACGATCGCGGCCATGTGAAATTAAGGACTCGATGGATTGATAGAAAAAGGCGGTCATGTTTCCCCCCTCACTCACGAGACAGTTTTAGACGGCCAAGTCTAGTGGCCAAGTCTGACCAAGGAGACAAGAAAGCTGCATATGGGCGCCAGTTGCTCACACATTCACTCAGGCTAACTCGTATATCCACTAGATGTAAGCCGAGGCAACTGCCAAGAACCATTGGAAGGGTGTCGGTAGTTGAATGTTTACTCGGGAACAAAAATATACACCCAATCGAAACAAAATGACACCCTCCGCACATACGTCACACCTGACCACCAGCATCTACATGCATAGACTTCGGGCTCACGCTCTGCAGTGAGCAGGCACTCGCTGTGGGGTGCGCATTTTGAAAGCCATGAGCCGAACGCGCGTTGCCTTTGCGGGACTAACTGAGCAAGCACTTGGGCGGGTTGCATGCGGTGCTTGGACGATTAAGCTTGAGACAACACAGCGCGCAGGGCATAATGATCTAATCAATATCAAATACGGGCTACACGGGAAAATGATTCGATTTGTTTGCTTTTGGGTCAGTTTTTCGGGCCTCTTGTCAGCCATCTTGATTGTTTTCCTCTTGGCTTGACGTGTAGTGCTTGCTAGCTGCAGCATTGGCTCGTTCACTACCAACAGGCGGTGCTGGGCGGGCGCTTAAGAGGCAGCCTCGGTTGGGTGATCCGAAAAAACTAACGCTTCCAGAAGAGGTGATCAACTCTGCTGTTGCTCGATGCGGTGACCCAAACCAACACCCCGATGGCCCCAACCCTGGGGATCGCCCTCGTGGCCGCCCCATTGCGTCCCAATGCGCTGGGAAAATATCCGTCGCCAGACATGCAGCGCAGAGGCGAGGCCTGGCGACGCAGCCATGACAGCTCCGGCGACCAACATGTCGGATCATATGGGCTTTTCCCCTCCCTCTCCTGCAAACCAACACAACGGTTTTTCGGAGTTTTTTTTTTTTTTTTTTTTACTCAACAAACAACAGGGAATAACTTTTTCTCTCACTGCTACCCTAGCTGGGAACACAACAGTAGCTTACACATTCTCTTTTTGGATCAAGGGTGCATGGTATGCGAAGGGGCGGGGACAAAAGACGACATGACTGGTAGGACAACCCAAAAAAGACTTAACAACAAGGGAATGAGAAGGGTGCAGCGCACGATGTACCGTCTTCACATGGGAACCGAGACCGGACACGTGGGGACTGAGGGAAAGATGACGAGTAAACGACTGCGACAGGGCTAGGTAGGACTTGAAAGAACCATGGTCATGGTGGAGGAGCGGCAGACAGGGCAGGCATTCCGTCCCATGGTAGCGAAAACATGGTTGTGAGCAAAATATCAGAGGAATGGGCTCTCACCGTCGTTCCCAGTCTCTTGCTAGGCTAGACTATAACGGGAACGTGCATGTGGTGTGGTGTGTGCAGTGGATGCAGTGTGTCTGGCCTAATTAGCCCGCAATTCCTGGTCACGGGTGGTCGTCATTCCGTGCGGAGAAGGCGAGGATGGTATGCCAAGGGCTGGGCAAATGAGGGGCAAGAAGGGTAAAGAAAGGGTAATTCGGCCTAATTTATCCCAATTTAACCCAATTTTAGAAGCAAGCCCGACGACGCCATGCCATGCTACCGCGATGCTACCATCCACTCATCCCACCATCCACAAACGTAGACGCCCGCTCTGTCCGTTGTGCTAAGAGCTTGGCTCTTCCTCCGCCTAGCCCGCCACTCAGCACCACGAGCCTCCCACCCTGGTCTTCCCGTGCCGCACCAGCGCCGATGACCGACGCCTGTTCCGCTCGAAGGTCGTGGGACCCCCATGTGTGAGAGGTCGACTTTTTTTCCCTCTTCGCAAGCAAAGCATGGGAAACCCGTAGACGCGCCCACACCACTACCCGTCCCTTGAGTCCCTTCTGCTCGGGGGCTTTTCAAGCCACTATCCCGGGCACCCTGCCTTCTACAGTTGTACAGCTACGACATACATATGCGGCATGCAGATAATGCGCAATTAATCTCCCGAAGCTGTCGCTGCAGCTAATGCGGAGCCCTAGAGGGAGGGGAGCAAAAGGCATTGAGAGAGACAGAGAGAGAGAGCGGGCTTGCAGTGCTTGGCTTTGCTTTGCTTCACTTTGCTTTGCTTTGGCGAGGGGAGATCAGGACCTAAAGTGGCGCGGTGGCGTCCTTGTCGGCCCAGGCGTCTTGCAGTCGCGAAACAAACGCCCCCGTTCAACTTAATTGCTGCGTGATCCGTCCTGGAACCGCCAATTTCCCGTCGTCACTGCTGCTACTGAAGTCTTTTTCAGCCTCTTTTTCAGGTTCCTCATCTGGTGCGTGCGCACAGCTCGCTCGCTCGACCTTTTGGCCCTTCCCGACTTCCCGCCCGCCGCCGCGCCGCCTGGGCCATCTTCCCCTCCCCTTTGTCACAGTGAGCATCTGCCTTGTGGACCCCTGGATCCCGTCCGCAACGTTTCCGAGTCGTCAATAGCTGGGCATTTCAGGCTTTCAAGGGGGGTCCCCTGGTTCCCCAGTGCGGTGAGAGGCAGGTGGCAGGGAGGAGAGAGGACGTTTGTCTTTCTTGGCCGTCTTCCCGCCCGTTTAAACCCGTCGCTCTTTTGCTAGTCTTGGCCTAGTCCTTTGGGCAAATGGAAGCGTCACAAATCAAAACCCTGGCTTTGCCAATCCTTGGCCCGCAATAGTGGAAGGGATTAGGAAAGACAATCGAGATGCCGAGAGTCTTGGCTTTTTGGTCTTTGGTCATGGATATTTTTTTGTGTTTTTCATTTTTTGATCCCTCTCGCCAATACGCTTTCGCGGCACGCACGGAGGATCGGCTCCCGCTAGTAGGTGCTTCTTTTTTGGTCGCGCTCTGATTCTTCCTATAAGCGAGGTAGGGGGAGTGAACCATGGCTCCAACGGCCGAGTGCTAGAATTGGAAGCTAGATTTAGAAGTATGACTGACACCCTGCGAGAATGCCAACTCGTGATGGTGGGTGGTAGTTGGCAACTTTGGTGGGATTTCTCAGCAGCAAGCAAGCCGTCAGCTCAGCATCTATGACATTATCTTGCCTCTGCAGATTTAAATTAACAATTCCAAAATGCGCCATGCACCACCGCCGCTCGGATCAGCTTCACTCCGCGACCATGCCTGCTGCGCCGGCTGTTCAAGCTCAGCACACCACACACACTCACCCACACACGCCTCTTAGATTGGGTTGGGTGGTAGCGACCGCGCGCGGACACCGGGTTTTTACATGCTTCATCCTAGAGCATAATTTTTTTTTACTGCTCGGTGCTCTTACTCAGCGGTTTGATTGCATCAGACCAAGACAAACGCCAACACACGCCTACATGACAAGACTACCCACCCATCAGCGTACATGTACATACAGTGACAGTGCTTTGAATGCATAAACCACATGGGGGGGAAAAGTAAAAGGGTACGGAACGCGGGAGAAGAAAAAGAAACTGGCTGCAAACTCCTCCAATTTCGCCCAGCGGCCCCCCTCTGCCCTCCCCCCCCTTCCCTGGGATACTGGGATAGAGGAGGGGTTCAGAGGCGACTAGTCTGGTCATACCTCGCCGTCGAACGTGATGTCTCTATTTTTCGTTTCTTCTTTTTGCGGACCAGCCTCTCTCTCACTATCCAATGCCCTCCACACCAACTCGACGGAACCTGGTCGTTCCAAGGTGGCCAAAGCGGGCTCCTCACCTCGTGCTTCCTCAATTGAGCCAAGTCTGTCTCTCCCAGGGAGAATGTTCCCCATCGCGCTAGGGTCTCAGTCCAGGCGGCCACCTTCGTCCGAGGTCAAGGTCAAGGGTCGCTCTGCATATTGGCGGCTTTCCCACACCTGGACACCATGTGTTCTCTTCTCTTGCTCCTCCTCGCAAGCTATCCGGAAGTTTCCAGCCTCGCCTTGTTTCCCCCATTGTCTCCACCGTGGCCGCCGCTATTGTTTTTTTATTGTCTCTGCTTTTGTCGTTTTTTTGCCTGGCCTATCTCGGATGCGCAGGGTTGTCGGACATGTATACATCCTTGCTTCGGGGACATGGATATTCGCAGGTGTCTAGAGTAGAGAGCTAGAGGGTGCCTCTACCAAGTATAGTGCCTTGGTCCTCTCGTCATATCGTGTAATCTTGTCGTCGGCCGCGCGGGCCAAGGCTTACCTGCTTGGCTGTGTTTTTCGCCCGTCTGTGCCCCCGTGTCATGACCTGTCTCTTGTTTCTTGTATAGTAGCAAACCCCGGAGCCAACTCTTATAAAAAAACGACGAGCCAGTCCGCGCCCGCAGACAGGATTCCCATTGTTTCAACTTTTGCACGCAGCGTACGTTTGCTTTTCGCAAATCAGACGAAAGAGGCCAAAAACCACTGCAGTACTACATTGCCAGAACAAAAAAAAGAAAAGCCGTCTCAAGGCGCTGCTCACCACTCACAGCTGACTGTTGACCATCACATCCCGGTCCAGCCACACACGCACGCACCCACCCTCAACGCGCACGCCTCGACCCTGACCACCCTCCAAGTTCCCCGCTTCTGCACATCACCACATCTGCGACCCTGCTGCGATTAAGCGCCCTGGTGGGCTCGCCGGCCGCTTCGCTCCATCCACTCCCAGGCCCTGCACCTTGCGGTTATTATTAGCTTGCCGCCACTGTCGGGCCTTGCTTGCCGCGTCGCTCATATATCTGCTCGCGCTCGTCCCCCTGGGGAATTTCCTGCTCAGAACAACAAGACAGCAATTCCTTCTAATTCCCCAATCCCGCGCACTTGTCCTCTTTCTTACTTGATTCGCGGTGATCATCTCTCAGATCGACATTGTCAAACTTAAACACCCCGGACGCTCAACGTTGTCTCTTGTTTTTCGCAACTTATACACACGCCCTTTGACACACACACACACACACACACACACACACACGCACACAACATATACATACATACACACATACACATACACGCTTAATCAACAAGCCCTTTTCACAAATATGTTCGCCAAATCTTTCCTCGTCGTCGCCTCTGCGGCTCTGGCTCTGGCCTCGCCCTGCATCAAGTCCGCTACCACTCCTACTCTCCCCGTCAACGGCGGTAGTAAGTCACATCCTTTCCCCCCAATTACACCAATTGGCTCCGGCGCAACCTTTACTAACCAATCTCAATCAACAGGCACTGAGCTCCCTGCCCCCACCGGTACCCTCAAGCACATTGCGCTCGG
Source organism: Calonectria ilicicola (assembly GCA_020809705.1). Taxonomy (NCBI): domain Eukaryota; kingdom Fungi; phylum Ascomycota; class Sordariomycetes; order Hypocreales; family Nectriaceae; genus Calonectria; species Calonectria ilicicola. The sequence continues at coordinate 3,731,371 of CP085833.1, read as the reverse complement.
CTTCGGCATCCAGAACTACACCTGCTCCGGTGCTGGTGCGACTGCCAGCGCGACCGGCGCCCTGGCCATGCTCTACGACATCACCGACTACTACCCCGGCACCAAGCGCAAGTCTCTCAGCCAGGACGACTTTGAGCACCTGACCGGCGATGTCCTCGACAGTCTCGCGGTGCCCCTCAACCTCGTTTCCACCGGCGGCGCCTCGGCCACCGACCCTTTCACCAAGGCCAAGGCCCTCAAGTTCGACGGCAACTCGTTCCCCTTCCTCGGCCACCACTACTTCAACTCCGCCGGCACCCCAACCTTTGATCTCGGCAGCGAGCTCCTCCACGGCTCCAAGTCCGCCGCCGTCGACGCCCCCGCCTCTGCCAACCCCGGCCCCAAGGGCACCGGCGCCGTTGCCTGGTTGTACCTCACCGACGCCGGCAGCAGCTACGGCCTCAGCTCCGTCTACCGTGTTCTCACTGCCGGCGGCAACGCCTACTCTTGCTCCGGCGCCGGTTCCCAGAGCGTCTCGTACACTGCTCAGTACTGGTTCTACGAGTAAAGTGGCTCTTTGGCCTCTTTTCTTCTACTTTTCTCTTTCTCATCTCTCGTTCACAAAAAAAAATAGACTGGGCGTCACCCCGGAGTTGATAACAGCATGGTAACGCATGCTTTTGTGTCATTTTTTTTTTTTTTTTTTTTTACAACACTTTACATATTATTCTCGACGGTCCTTCATATACCACTTTCTGTTTTTTACATTTGAATTTTTTTTTCTTCTTCATCTTGTTTATTTCTTTTCCTGGGGTATCTACGGATTAATCGGGACCAACTTTATATATATACCACGGCTTCACATATGAACTGGGTAGGCGCGCGCGATCGCTTGCATCCCAATAAAAAGGCTTCCTTTTTGCACATTTACAGCGCATATTTATCTGCATATTATTTGTTTTAGACTGAGGATTGATTTGCTTGGCGTTATCGGGATATCTTGTTGTTTTTTCTGCATGTAGCATCAGGAGTCATGAGGCGGCACGGCCACCCATGACCAAAGAGAATATAAGGTCTCATCTGAAAAATCGGACTCTACTCTTGTCTTCATTGTTGTGATTTGGTTGACTGTATTGGCCTTTGCCGACTTTGCCCAGATCCTTGGCACACTAGTAGGACCAAAAATAGTCTTCACCGTTTTGTTTCTCGTAAAAGTATATATGTGCCGGCGGTTGGCGAAATGACGCGGCCATGTTGGCGGCCAAGTCATTTAAAATCCTAGACCTACCGACGGGTGACGAGCATCATGGGGTGAAACAACCCACACTTCACAATCTGGCGCATATGTTGCAGAGCTAATAATAAATTGCAAAAATAAATATTCATCGTGTCTCGTTGCAAAAGGGGAGGGAAGAGGGCTAGTTCTCGTCCCGCAACATGGAAGCCTATTTTTCGGCCAGGGCCCATTGCCACTACTGTGGTATCCAAACTCTTGCTCAAACTCTTCCTCTCATACATCCAAGATTACCAAGTCATAGCTTTGGCTGAAGGTATAGCTCAGCTCTAGTTTCCAGGGCGCTGTAAACTGAAAATATTATCCAACCGCTTTGTCTTTTCTTCAAGCCCTTATGTGTCCCATCTCATCTGGTCGTTCCCGTAGAACGACAAGTCTTTTGCTGATCCTAAACAAATCATCCAGTTCACATTCGCATCTATCTCCTGCCGTCAAGGCCTCCCTGAAGGTCCTGCTCAAGAGCATTGGCATGGCCTGGGTACTCCTGTGGTCGGGGGTCCTCAGCGGTCCACTGGCCGGAGCCTTGGGGCATAGGAACCTGGGCGCCACCGGCCTGCTGTCCAGAGGCGTTGAGAGCACCGGAGCCGGGGACGGTACGGACCATCTGTCGGAATCGCATGACCTCGTCGAGAATCATGTGGCGCATCTCACCAACATCGTCCACGACCTCAAAGTCGAAGTTGAAGGTGGTGGGGCAGTCGGGTTCGTCAGAGGCATCGTGCCAGATCTGAAGGTAGGGGTGCTCGAGAGCCTGCTCAACGCTGATACGAGATGAAGGGTCGAAGGCGAGCATCTTGTCGAGGAGATCGAGAGCGTCGGGGTTGGCGTTGGGGAACAGACTGGGGAAAGGCTTCTTGGGCATGAAGGGGAGGTTGCGGACGTACTCCTGGGCACGGGGCGAACCGATGCGGGAGAGAGTCTCCTCGTTGGGGGTTCCGAGGATGTGGAGAATCTGGTTAAGTTGGTCGACGTAGTCACGGCCCTTGAAGAAAGGTCGTCCTCCCAGAAGTTCGGCGAGAATGCAGCCAACAGACCACACATCAACTGTTATATATTAGCTATGCGCTACACGAGTTAAAGCTGAAGCGCCACTTACTAGCTTTGGTGTAGCTCTGGAAGCTGAGCATGATTTCAGGGGCTCGGTACCATCGAGTGGCGACGTACTCGGTCATGTATCCAGCATTTTCCTCAGGGTCGACTGAGAAACCTCGGGCCAGACCAAAATCGCAAATCTTGAGCTCACAGTCGGCGTTGACCAGAAGGTTACCGGGCTTGAGATCACGGTGCAGGACATTGGCCGAGTGAATGTACTTGAGACCACAGAGGATCTGGTAGATGAAGGACTGGAAGTGGGCGTCGGTGAGAGGTTGGCCAGATCGGATGATGGCGGCCAAATCGCACTCCATCAGCTCTGCACATTTGGGTCAGCAATGTTGATAACTGGGGGGTGTCGTAGCTGTCGGACACTCACCCTCGTACAGGTATGTCTCATTGAAGTTATCTGGTCGAGGGATATCCATGTCATACAGGCAAGTAATCTATTGCCTCAGTATTAGCATCGTTTTGTGGCGGGCGCCGCGCGACGCGGGGGAGAGAAGCGCTGGTGAAGTGGGCGAAAGACGTACGTTGCGGTGGCCGCGAAAGTGCTGCAGCAGCTTGATTTCGCGCAGAGCGCGCTTGGCGAGAATCTTCTTGCTGAAGACATTGGTGACCTTCTTGATGGCAACGCCCTCGTTGGACTGGTTGTTGACGGCAGCGCTGTTGTCCCACGAGGCGGGGCATTCGTCAGTACGGCGGGGTAGGGCCACGCAAGTTGCAAAAAGTGCGACGGTGCTCACCAAACGATACCGTAGGCGCCCTGGCCCAGCTCCTTGGTCACTGTGTAGCGCTCATCGACGATGAAGTCTTGGTTGAAGACCTTGAAGACCTTCCTTCCCTGGAGATCGGCCATGATGTCAGATGTGGTTTGGTGGATGAAGAAGGTTGCGGGCGGGTTCGGCCGGGTGTAGCGGGGCAGATCGCGAAGCGAAGTGAGCTGAGGGTGAGCAGCGGAGGAGGAGGAGGAGCGCCGCGAGAGAGAGGGTGGCGGGAGGAAAAGAGGATGGGGAGGAGACGGGCGGTGATGAGGAGGGCGGAGAAGGATAAATGAAAAAGCCTTTCTCTTGCAGTTGGCGCGTCGCGATTATATGTATGCTGGTGGGTTGGAGCGAGTGTGACGAGAATGAGTGAGCGAGGGGGAGCACCCAGCAGAGGGGCCTGGACTGAGCTACCCAAAGGCCTGCCCCTCAGGAGGTACCTGCTGAAGCGCAGCGCACTGGCGGCGCTCGCAGGTACTGCTCCAGGACTGCTCCAGGGCAGCATCGGCGGGGATCCACGGCAGCCCGAGCCACTAGGACATCGCCCCCGCAGCGAGGTCACCTCTGGACTCGCGGCTGATTTGCTAGACTGCCTCCCCACTACACCACTCTCCAGTTGGGCGGCCAATTGGCAACCAGAGCTCCCTCAGCACCTCATAGCCGCGCGACAACCACCCTGGGCCCCGTCCCTGGTTCGCAGGACGTTGGTCGTGTGGGCGGGAAGAGGGTCAGCAGGGAAGAAAAGGGGACTTGGCATGCTCGAAAAAGGGGAATAGAAAATATTGCAAGCCGCGGAGTTACTCGTCAGTTTCTCCCTCTCATGTCCTCGTGGGCCGTCGAGCAACTAAGATGCTGGCCTGTGTACTATAGAGAGGCTGAGTCCGTAGTACGCCGCCAACGTGGTCAGCAAGAGAAGAAAAAAAGCCTGTCAGCCACGCTGTCTTTCTTTGTCAGATACCCCGGCCGCCCCGATGCAAAGATGAGATGACGGCAATTTTTTTGCCCTGATAGCTTATCCACCGCTTGTTCGCTCGTTCGCTTTCACATGGCAACCAATCTGACAGCCGAGCCAGTAGGTGGCCAAAAGTGCGACCCGGAAACGTAGGGCTGAAGCAAAGCTGAAGCTGCCGGTGGGACCGTTGCGGCCTCATAGTTTTTGACAGGGGGGGCTCGCTGAAGCTTCTAGTTTGGAGCTTCTTGGAGTCCTGATTGGCGTGTTGAACCTTTCAAGACAGTTTGCAATAGTGTTCGATACGAGGCTAATCTGGTGTTAGATTGGGAGGTTTCGTACCATCTGCATCGCAATCTCAACTTCCACCAATTGTCTGGCCTCAATGGTCTGCCCAGACTTGACCCCTATGGCATACATGGGAAAACATGACAGCTGTCAAGTCTATGCCGGCGGACCGCTCCGTCCGGCCCGGAAGATGGAGCTGCCTGTTCTGTTGCATACGGGAGACGAGGACGCGTACGTCATCGGGAACCATTCCGTCGTAGTTACCATCCGTTTTCGAGAAAAGGTGCTGCGTACATCGGTGTAGTCTATCTATTAACCCCTGCAGATATCCTCCTAGGTCTATCTATATTATGTACAAGTAGTATTATTAGTAATTGTCAAATCAGCCTCCCCCCTTTTGATAAACCTTTACTGCCCCAGAACCTCCTTGACGAAGTTCTTAGAGAAGCGGGTGCACTGCTCATACGCCTTGGAGAAGCCATCGACACCGCCGTAGTACGGGTCACTGATAACCTCGGGCTTTCCTCCGCTAAATTCGCCAAATAGCATTACCTTGGCCTTGTTGTCCGGGATATTCTTGTGAAGTCGCTGCAAATCCGACAGGTTCGATCGGTCCATGGCGAATACATAGTCGAATTTGCTAAAGTCCTTAACGTGAAACTAAAGACGCAATCAAAGCAAGTCAGATGATGGCCAGAGAATGGTGTTTGAGCAAAGGGGCTGGGAACATACGCGACGCGCCTGGTGATCGTAATCCGTGATGCCGTTTGCCTCGAGGGTGGCTAATGTCCGGTCGTCAGGGCCTTCGCCGGCGTGGTAGGCGGCTAAACAAAACTGCATTAGCTGGAGGCTCTAAAACTGATGGCTGCGAGCATGCGGTGGTGCAGCAAAGCCATTGCAATCACGTACCCGTGCCCGCCGAGTCGATCAGCCCAATCTTGCCCTTCAGCTCCGGCTGCTGGGCCATATGTTGGAAGATGCCCTCCGCCATGGTCGACCGGCAAATGTTGCCGAGACAGACAAATAGCACAGACACTGGTTCAGGCATGGTAACGACGAGCTAACAAGGGATGGCAGAGAGCTGAAGAGTTGGCGTGGATGAGAGCGTACTGTACGGATTCACGCCAAGGTGATTTGGCACCCCTGCTTTCATATCACCCTGCCGACCCCGCCGTCATGGAGGGGTTATCTGTACAGTGGCTTCGGGATCTACAGGCGTAGACCGCACTGTATATCCGCCTTTTTGCTAATTGTCACGTGAGGCCGTGGCTGGTTGGCGCGGGCCATGGCTGAAAGGACGCGTTCTGATTGCCTTTGGCGTGACGGTATCATCGGTGATGTAAGCCACCAATATGGAACCGTTCCGCTATCCCCGCTTACTATGTTCGCGGGGTGATGAGTTTGAGTATAAGAAAGGCCATGGTGGCCTGGTGTTGGAGGCTTCGTTCTCTGTTCCTCAGACAGCAAATCATCTGGCCTTTACCCCAAGTGCAACCAAAAAGATTCAACACCGTCAAATTTCTCAAATCCACGCAAATCTCTTCTCAAAATGACCTCTGAGTGGAAGCCCCCTGCTTTCGGCACCCCTGTTTGGATGTCAATCCCTGCCAAGGATGTTGAGCGTGGTATGGAATCCCCCCTCGTCGGAGTCAGCTGAATTGCTCACTTACACACTTTAGCTTCCAAATTCTATGATGCTGTTTTCAAGTTTACTTGGAAAGAGCAATCTGCTGAATACCCCAAGGATAAGATCAGAATGTTTGATCTGAACCCTTCTCTGAACCTCTCGGGTGGCATCGTCATTTCCCCCGACGAGACCGGCCATGTTACTCCTGGAAGGGGCATCACCATGCATTGGCTCGTCGAAGACGTTGATGCCAGCGCCGAAGTTATTGAGAAGGCCGGTGGCAAGGTTTTAACTGAGAAGACTAAGGAAGGCGCATATGGTATCTTCCGGTACTTTGAGGATACCGAGGGTAACATGGGCTCGGTATACCAGATGGTTATGTGATTGGCGTATTGTTTCACTGAAAATTTGTGGATCTATCTATGTATGTTATATTTGGGGCTGAAATTTGAATGAGTGGCCATTGAATAGCAGAGAACTGTGTCTATTACGCAGTTGGAAATATGACCATTGTTGAGGTTCAAGAGTGCATTTCCCAATGTCATAGATTTGGCGTGTAAAGGGCTTGAAATTAAATCAATTATTTGAGGAGTATGTTGTCTAAAGGACAATGTTTTGGAGCATCAAATGAGCAGGAAGTAAAATGGTTTGCGGGTTTGGACGTCAATCTACAAGCTACTGCTCCCCACACCTGCCATCATGCAATGCTGAACATTTGAGCCAAGTTTACTGAAATCATGAGTGCGCATTGCCAATATGCTTCAAAAATATATCTTTCCCAGTTACCAGATTCCTCATTGTCTCTTAAGTCTCTCGTAATAAATTCCATATTTGTTTTGAGCAGATGGTGCAGGTTCGTATTCAAGTCCCTCCTTAAATTATAATCGGCTTCTTTCTAATCGGCGACTTACTGGTTCGGTAGTGGTGCGAACTCACCGCTCCATTCAGTGGAACCTAGACGTGTTAGCCGCTAAGTTGGCCGACCCGCATGCCTCCCACTCAATTGAATTCGGTGCGTGCGACGCATAATACAGCTGTGCCTCGCATCAATTACCAGGCAGCACCTAATATCGCTTCTGCATGTTCTCTCTGACACGCTATCCAATCAAATAGAGAGCACCAATTATCTGCACCGCGCCGTTTGGCGTCGGCCAGCCTGGCAATGGACAATGCCGATTCCGCCCCCGCTCCTGCCGGAGGGACCCGCACCAGCCCGGCAGACTCTCACCGGTCTCGACGTCGTAGAATATCACCCCAATTGGAGGCAGCGCGCACTCCAAAGGCTTGTCATGTCTGCCGTGAGAAAAAGGTCAAGTGTTCCGGGAATTGGCCTTGTCGATATTGCAACAAGCGCGGTCTCAATTGCGTCTTTGCTACATCCGAGAAGCGCAAGTTGTACTCGGTAGCGTATGTACTGGCATATCCTTTATTCAACATAATTGCAATCTGACGGGAGTATAAACGAAAGCCAGATAGAAGCACTTCAGCAAAAAGTTGCCAATTATGAGAACCGACAGCCATCTGAGACGCCAGACCAGGGTGCATCTGACATCCCAGCTTCGCCGAGTCAAGTTCAAGAAGATCCTTCGGAAAACTCACCAGAAAACCCACAAGAGAATCTGGAAGAAAACCAGCCACCTGCCGCACATGCCCCTCTCCCATCGAGATCAGAGGGCCGGATAGGTGCCTCTACTGAAACTCCTAATTCGGAAAATTCCGCCTTTTCATTACTCAGACCTCGTCCCAGGTCTGAAGATCATACGTCAGCACCAACCAGGACGTCGAGCAACCATGCTCCAAGAGGTACCCTTTTCAAGCTACCTCTAATAGTCAATTTTTCTAACCTATGATAGCTATTCTTCCAGAACCGTCTTTGTCATCGAGTGAAATCTTTGGTACCGAAATCCGGACACTCCTCCTCGCTCGCTCGTCTGCCAGGTCAGAAAAGAGCACGCCACTTTCAGCTACCGTGTCAACACCGTACCTGGATCGCGAGATTATTAACAATGTCCAAGGCTGGCCTTCTGAGGATGAAGCTAATCAGCTTCTGGAGCTAGTCATTCTCAACGTTGGCATCTCGCAGCATCTCTTCGATATTCGGTCCTTTTCTGATAATTTAGCCAGACTGTACCGCGATGCAAGCAACGAGACACCCTTAAGAGGACTCTGGTTTGTTCAGGTGTTGTTCATTCTGGCACTAGGGAGGCTGTTACGAGCCGGCACAGATGAAGACCTCGAAATTCCTGGGGTTGCATTCTTCAACGAAGCAATGAGACACATGCCCGCCATGAGTGACATTGGAAAACATGGCATTCTTGGTATAGAAGTTGTAGGGCTTGCCGCCTTGTTTCTTCAAGTAGCAGACCGAAAGGATGAAGCTTATCTATATGTTAGTTCCCACTCGCATAGCTGTGGACCCTATTGACAATTTCCAGGCAAGTATGGCATTACGTCTTGCTATTAGCAATGGAATGCACAAGTCAAACAAGGTGCAAAAGTATTCAAGATCTGAGAGTGTTCACAGAAGTCGCCTATGGTGGTCGTTATACATGCAAGAGAGGTTAGTGAACCGGAAAATGACTCTCGACAGCTCTAATCGGAAACATAGGAGGCTAGCGGCCGCTGGAGGCCATCCAATGGCAATCGCGGATGAAGCCATCTCGATCGATCTGCCAGCTGATGTCTCTGGGTATCCCACTGCTGCAGCTATTCGTGTCAATGTCAGAACTGCCCGAATCACGGGTCAAATAACATCCAGTATGTGATCTGCAAGCTACCTGCGGAGAATTAGACTGATGAAATCTTGAAGCTATCTATGTTCAAAACACCAACTCAGAACCATCATTCATCAAAGATATTGAGAATATCCTACATTCGCTCCACGATATTGAATCAACCATGCCTGCTGAATACAGTATGAGCTTCAGCTTGACCGGATTGCAAGTTGCTGGTCGGCCTTTTGCGGAGGCAGACCCTACATGTTCACGAACTAGTTCATCGCTCTATTTGAGCGTGTACCAGGTAATAACTAACCTATTTCTTCTATATTTTTGTGCGATTTTTAACCTATAAACAGGCGGTCATTCATACAGTAAGGCCAATACTTCTCTACATGGCTCGAAATGTTCGAGAGCGTGATACGGAGCCGACCACCAACCTCACACCAACACTGCGCCGTCTTGCCGAAATTTGTGTGGAAGCGGCACGTAAAAGCTTGGCAATCCTTCAAATGCTCCGGAATACAGAGCTAATTGGTATGATTGTATTATTCTTGAAGTCGTAACTTATTCTCACTGCTGGCTGTCTAGCAAAAAACACGTTCCTCGATCTGGATATCCTTTTCTCTGCGGGGTTCGTATTTGTACTCCTAGAGGCCATTAACCCAGGCCGTAATATGGGATTGAGTGGGATTGAAGGTTCACGAAATGTGCTTCAGTATCTTGTCTCTGTGGGGAACAAAGCTGCTGCCAAACGTCTGGGTGAGCTTGACCAAATGTGCATGCACCTTTGGCCATCACAGGATCAGCCGCCAACTGGCCAAGATTTGCCTTATGAGGCGACAACCCAACCCTTCTCTTTTGGTACAGGCGAGAATTCTGGACCAAACACGCTTGACCAGAACCATCCCGCACGCCAACTGGCTGGTCAATCCATGAACCCGACATTGCCCAACGCGGAAGCTGGCCGAATGGAGGTCATAGAGGGTATAAATGAGAGCGGTATAGAGGGAAATGCGGATCTAGCAAGCATCTCTCTCGAAGGAGACAATGCCCTTTATTGGATATATCACACGCCGGGACTTGTATATACGGGGACTGAGCTAGCTGATTGGGAGGCTTTGGAGTTTTAAGTTTTGCAGAATTTGTACTAAAATATTTCTGGAGTTTGAGGGACACTGGTTTCTTTACTCTTAGTTTGCATCATCATCGCATAGCTGGAGCAGATGGGTACTCGGCAAATACTTATTGGCTATGAAATCATAAAATGGCAAAACACACAAAAAGCCTTCCCGTCATGGGATTCTTGCATTTCTCAAATATTAACGGAAATTCATCTTGATTGGGTTGATAATTCACTTTTAATATGTCTTAGGAAGGGTACTTTTCTATCAAAATTTGTTTCAGGGGATCCCAAAGTTCTATACAGTCACAAGAGAAGTTAATTATAGGGCAAGGGGCAATGATATGAATATCATAGAATGCCAAATTTTGACTGTTAAAAATGCGTTCCTGTGTTGAGCTTGCGCTTATATTTAAGGAATAATAAAATAATGTACTCTCCTATTATTAGGTACTGTAGCGGAATCCCTTGTCACCCTGATCTGTAATATCAGAGTCCACTGATACGCCAAGTTGAGTGTGGGTCTCTCCTCCAAGCTGCGATCCAGACAAGTATTCAACATTGCCCTCGGCAGCCTTTGCATCTCGATCACTGTTTTCCTTCTTCACCAAAAACATATAGACTACCAAGGTGACGATTAGGGCCACCCAGCTAGCAATGCTCAGAATGCAGCCTTTGGTATAGCGGGGAGCATCGGCTTCCTGCCAAGCTTGCGGGCTTACGATGCAACCAACACAATAGGTAATGAAGAAGCCAGCACTGACGATGCTCTTCTTGGTGTTGCCTTTGACGTTACTGGCCATTAAACTGGCGCATGCGCAAAGGGGCGCAGACGAGCAAGCAGCTAACCAAGTTGAAGCTACGATGCCCCAGGAACCACTACTTCCATTGGCGGGCAGCGCTAGAAGGACCGTTGAGCCGACAAGCGGAACGAGAGTGAGTCCCATTGCTGTGTAAATGCGAGTACCTGATATCATGCGCGGGACCAGGGCAGATATCCAAACAGTGGTAAAATTGATGGCACCGCCAGGAAGTCCAACTAGCATAGTTCGGAACTTTGAGAATCCAAAACCATTAATGACCAACGAGGAAAACTTTGGGGGACATGTTAGCAATAAGATATAGTGCTTGAGGAGGGAAATAAATACCTTGAGGATAGGAGTAGTAAGAGTAACACAAAGGGCCATCATAAAGTATAGCCAAGTCAGAGGTGACCTCAAAGCCTCCCACATCTGCTTCGTGTCAAAGTGGGCGCGATCGCGAGTTGCACGATCAATAGCCAGTCGCCTAGTCGCAATTTCTCTCTCCCTCTCATTGAGAAACCAGGCGTTGGTGGTATCTCGGGGCATCAGGGTCACAAAGACGAGACCGCAGGCGACGGTAAGACCACCAAAGACAAGGAAGATGGCCCTCCAGCTTTGAATAGCCATATTAGCACCGCCAACAGCGTACATGAGCAGAGCGCCCACGATCTGGCTGATTCCATTCATGGACATCCATGTTGCCACACGGATGGGGTGCTCACGACGACGGTACCAGTTGGATGTGATGATGACAAAGGCAGGAGAGACTGCAGCCTCGGCGAATCCAAGGAAGAAACGGGCCGCAGCAAGTCCATGGAAGTTTTGGGTGCCACCGATGGACATCTCGACGGCGCCCCATACAACGATGGTGGCGCCGACAAATGCAGTGATGTGAAATCGGGACAAAATGTAGGCGGCCGGGTATTCGGAGGCCAGCTGACCTAGATAAAACAGGGAGACAACCCAAGAAAACTCCTCGCCTGAGAGGCTAAGATCTTTCTTAAGACCGAAAACTGCTGCATAGTTGATGGAGCCCTTGTCGAGATCTGTTCAAACACCGTTGTTAGGGAAGGCTTAGTATGCTTTGGAAGGAACTTACACTGGAAGAAGTAGACGGCAGCCATCAATGGCATGATAACCCGATCAAGCTTGCGCACCAGAGCACGCTCCTCGGCCGGGTCAATCTCGTCAAAAACTGCAATTTCATCGTTTTGGGTGTCATATTTCTCTGGGCTTTCGATGGTCTCAGACACGGGCTGTTCACCAGCCTTCTCCTGGTTGGCGGTAGTCATCTTAACAGACTTCGAGTCTGTTGATACCAGATGAAATCTTGGCAATCAAGTGTCGGTTCAACAGTATACTCCACGGAGAAACTACAAGATGTAGGCTCTGGCTGGAGGTGTTGTGGACGGGTTCAACTAGCTACGGGGGATAGACAGTTTATATCCTTTTAAAGCCCTTGCCCAACGCTTTTGATCCTTCTTGCCAGCCACCCGCAGACGAAAAACGCTTGACAGAATTGTATTACTGTATTCCTCACGGAGACTTACCCCATGGGGAGAACATGACTCCTTGGACAGGTAATTGGGGTCAACAGGTATCGGTTTTTAGATCCGAGGGAAACTCTATATCCCCTCCACCGAACTCGAACCATTATTGTGGAACATTACGATGTACCATGGGAGGACGGCACCTTTGCGGGGAACAGCGGGGAAGACACCCGCGTAAAACGTCCTCGACAGTGTGAGATGAACGGACCGAGATGTGGTCAGGGGGGCCGCCACCCTGAGATCGTGGAGGCAAATGTGCCCCAGACTTCCCCAAGACTAGATGAAGTTGGATAGGCGGCGGGGTTAGCGAGGGATGAGCCTCGGATATCGAGGCCGAAGCTGGAGATCTTAGCGTAACATGGCTTGGTGGTCATGGTGAGGCTTCAACTGGCTAACAGCCAGCCGGGAACGATTCCCGAGGGGCATACACCATGCTGCGCACTACAAAATCCATACAATAGATAAAGCTGAATGGCATATAAATCTCAGCAAATGTTTTTTTTTTTTTTCAATAATATTTCGGCCTTTAAAAATGATATTACTGAAAATATTGGTCTAGCCAGGTCAGGGATCAGATCAACCCCATCTAATACTCCGTGCACTCTAAAGATCATCCCCCATGTTCCCGGCACCAGCTAGACTTTGTGAACTCAATCATCACCGCAGTCAACTTGTTGACACACCGCATTGTTTGGCCCGGCGAACGTTTATGGGTCTGGATCCTGCTCGATAATCCTATTGGATCTTGACCGTGGAGTAGTAACCACCATCAAAAACTCGCCACAGACCATTGGAGCGTCCCCGTTGCAGCATGCCCGAACAGGCAAGATATGATAGGGCGTCGCCACTGGTGCGATAACCTTGTAGACTGGGGGGCGAGACTGGAGGAGGCTCTGCTTGCATAAATGAACTTCATGATATCATCATTATACACGGGGTAGCATTCTGGATATTTGTTTTGTGTCATGCACCGTTTTGATTCCTATTCCGTGCGATATTTTCTACCTATCACAAGAGAGGGGATTCCTCGCGCCTTTCATAAAGCGCTCCATTCATGTCGACCAAGTCGTCGTTTTTTTCACCTCGTCAGCTACCGGATCCGGCGCCTTTCGTCAGGCCCGTTCCTACCACCTCCTCATGCCTCCAATCATAAAAAACATAAGCGCCGTGCTAGAAGGATATAATGATACAAGTACAGGGTACAGGAGTGTGTTGTCGTGAATGTGTCAAGTGGCGGGACATCAAAAAAGGTCCCCCGAATGCAAGTCCATATTGCGCCGAGTCCATCGTTCATTTGTTACAATTTTTCGTGTCGTAGATGTATCATCAAGCAAGTTCTTGTCGCTGACGCTCTCTCCGGATTGCCTCAAGGACGCTGAGAACGCTGTTGTTGCGTAACTTCTCCAAGACCAGCCGCATGCCATCACGGCTCTTGTACAGCTGGTCCTGGGTCTTGGTTGACGCAAGGCTCTCAATGCTGCGCTGGATGCCCTTGGCACCCCAACCGCCCATGACTCCGGACAGCCAGCCGTCCTCCTTGGCTTGGCCTATCTTGCCCCGAATCTTCTCCCCTAGTCTTGACCTGAATTGGACCATGGTTGTGACAGCTGTCTCGTTGTTGGGGTTCTGGCCCTCGGAAGGGAGGCTGAACTCCTGCTTCTCTATGACAGATAGCACGCCGGTGAAGTTGAGATTGCGGCTCTCAGACTTCATCCAGCCTTCCTTGATGTCGACGACGCTTGTCTCGAGAATGTACGAAGCCTTTTCGCCAGCGCCGCCTCCAGTCACACTCTTGGGGAGCAGCTTGTAGATGGCAGCAGGCATGCGGCTCTTCTTGAGGTGGATCCGCTTGGTGTGGAGACAGTTGGTCTTGGGGTCGACATAACTCTCGATGGTATCGGTGCTTAGCACATGCGCAGCAAACGGATTGAGTTGAGGGGACGAGTATCGCAGGAAGAAGGCGAGGGTCACAGTCGGGAAAGGGTGGGAGTAGGTGTGGTTGGTGGTGTGGGTGAGAACCATTGTCGCAGCTGGCGGCGGAAACGCTCGCAAAAGACCAAGAGTGGGAGTTGGAGAAGAAAAGAGGCCAATTGAGGCGGTCAACAAGGGGAGGGAGGCTTCAATAATACAATCTGGAACGACAGACCGAAGCCGATGCGCTCGAGCCGGAGCGGTTTGCTCAGATGCCCGCACGGATGCAGCGTGGGGAGGTTGGAGGTGGGAGGTTGAGCCGGAATCTCGGGTTAAGAAGACCAGCTAAAAAAAAAATGCGGGCTATCTCCGGGGCACTACACCGTAAGCCGACGGACCAGAAAACAGACGAGCAGCAATGTCGGGCCGCGAGAGGCGCAGGGGAAGACGGAGATGGTGATGGGGATTGGAGGGGAGAAGTAGAAGAAGAAGAGCTCTCGCGACCTCGACAAGCCGTTGACCTTAACCCCGGCAGAGTGCGTGAGGGGGGAGTGTGGTAGGAGGGAAGAAGGCGACAAGACGGTCAATCAATCAGACGACGGGAGATGCAGTACGACGCCATCAGCCAATTGGGACGGGGTTGATCGGCCGAACTTTTCTTTGGCTTTCTTTTCTCCAGAGCTCGTGATTGGCCCGCCGTGAGGGGCATCACGACACGGTCGGCTCATCTGGAGTAGCGAGTGTGGCGATATGCACGTGATGCACTCTACACTCGACGGATTACTGCAGCCCGTGAGCACCACGACGCAGTAAAGACACCACTTAGACGTCATCAATTTTGCACATCTCGTTTTTTTTCCCTTTCTTTCTCATGCGGCTTGTGCGGACTCCCTTCCTTCTCGTCATGCGACTTTTGGAGCTGTAACAACAGGCCAGCGGGGCCCGTGCGCTGCACTCCGGACCATCCTGTGTGGTCAACATGGCGTGTCTTACATGTCGTGCATGTCTGCCGGCATAACCTGCGTTGCATCGGATGCACAAAGCACTGCGCTGTCCTCAATCTTTGCAGTCCCCAGGATGCAAGTCTGAGTTTGTATTGCAGGTTTTAATCATGCCTTGCTAAATCTAGTTGGGGATTACAATTATAACTGACATGGGCCACCAGCATGCGTCCTTTATCCCAAAAATATCGCCCACAAAACGCTCTGACATGTGATTAACTCCTCCTCTCCCAACGCCAGGAACACCCATTCCTATTCAAGTCCAAATCCAAGTCCAAGTCATACAGTCGTCTCTTGATTCCCATCTCAGTTCAAAAATTCATCCACAGCAAAGTGCCGGAGAACTACCCGTCCTTCGTCAAAGGATTCCTTGTCCATCCGCACAATAATCGCCGCGTGGCTGTGCCTGTGGTTCTGGATCCACACAGGATACTTTCGCCAGCCCACCGCATCGAGGTTATCAATCATCTCAAATTGGCACGGCGCAAGTGCCAATATCGGCTGTGCGGGCGTCGAAAGTCTTCGCTCCCTTCGTAGCAACTTTTGGTGCTCAACATTTAGGTCCTCATCATCACCATCGTCGTCGCTGGCAAGGTATTCCTGGTTCTGCGAGCTGTTGAGGGCTTCATAGGCGTGTTCAACCTCTTCACGAATCTCATTGATCCAGATCGACATGCGGTACTGTCCGATATCAACACCGGCCTGTCCGGCCTCGTGAAGCTTGATTCGTTTGGAGCTGCGCACGCTTTGAACAGCCGAGGTGATGAGAAAGCCCGTCATAGCAATGGGAATGAATAAAGCAATTGCCAGCATGAAAGGAACACGCTTCGCTTGCTTGGCCGTAACCTCGTAAATTGAAGAGGGTGCCTGCAGCTTGGGGCGGGGTGCTACTGGGTTGAGGGAATCCAGGATAACACCTTCGTAGCCTTTGAGGAAGTTGACCTTGAGGTTATCGATATTTGTGTAGGGGTCAGTTTTGGCAATGCCAGTGGTATAGTATACAGCGCTTCGATCGTTGACAATATTGGTGTAGAGGGAGCGTCGTTTAAACTTGCGCAGGCCGGACATGAATATGGAGTTTGGATCGGCCAACACAGCAAATAAGGGACGGCCGGTATCGCGGAAGTTGTCAATCGTAAACAGCTGTCGCCCCGACATGGACAATATTCTAGCACCTAGGACGTTCCAAACGTGGTTGTGCCATCCTTTGAGCGGCGATCGCACGCCAAGGTGAGGGCTCGCAAATGTCGCAAAGTTCTGGTGATGCATGTCAGTAGCGGAACGGCGCATGCACAAGCTAGAGCTAAAACGTACCATGCACTCGACGGTATCGAGAACTCCTCTTGCGTATAAAAGACCGACGGCATATCTTGAGACCAAACCACCAAGAGAGTACCCGACGATGCTGAGCTTCTTGATCTTGCCGCCGCGACTCTCAATGTCTCGGATTTCCTGCTCAATCTCGGCGCACACACGCTCGCCGCCAAGCTCCACGCCATCATAAGTAAAGCTGCCGCTGTTCTGCTTGGCAAGGAGCAGATACAGTTCGTCATGGGAATAACGCTCTCGAAGCGATTTCGCAATGTTGCGCATGTGCATAGGGTTGCCCCAAAGCTATTTTTCACATGTGTTAGCCATCCATCCATGACGTATGCATTTCAGGTACCAGTGGTTAGGGGCTGCAGTACACCGTGGACAAGCACGCAGAGATGGTCTGCGTTGATGCTCCCGCCGGCAAAGTCTGGCTCAGGGGTAGTCATGGTGAAAATTCTGGTGCGATGTGATATGATTGTAGAAGCGATTCCAAAACACAGCCAAACGTGGCCAGACGAAAATATAATAAATAAACTCGATGGAGGGAGTAGAACCCGGCCTTTCGATTAGCCCCGTCTAAGTCCGCAGCCCCAACGGAGCCTCCGGAGGGAGCTAAGCTAGGCTGCAGGTGGGAGTGCCCCGCAAGAGGCGTGGCACTGCCAAGCCAGGCCCAAACGTCACCTACGAATGGTGGTGATGTATATGATGATGGAGGAAATGGATCAAAATGCCAGATATGCCCTATTTTTTATATACTGGACAAGGGTACTTGGTCTGGTGGGATCAAGATTGAGGGTGCACGAGACCACTTGCGAAAAACGGTTGGCTTTATACATGAGCCAACACATGCGATAAGAAATGATGGCGGGGGACAGTCTAGACCTTGATAAGGTGTATCTTGAACGCGATGAACCATGATATCACTAGCCAATAAGTATTGAAGTCATATCTATCTTCTTTATCTCGTGTGCTCCCTTGAGTTGTTTCGCTTGCTCGAGCCCAACCCACGCGAAATGAGTGATCACACTGCAATGCATGGGTGAGATCTGCAGATACCAACTCAAAGATGAGTGGACAGCATGGGTCATATAGGGCAACACTTCCTCTTTGCTAAATGTAGATCATAAACTTAGATGCAGGACATAGCATATATACGATTGATATTCAACCTTACTAGCACCCGATTGCTGGGCTGGCCACGAATACGCCGTGGCCACCGAAATTGAGATGGTTTTGGAGCACGCACCTAATTTACTTAGATTCCATCATCCCCAATACCAGGTTTGATCATTAAGTTTATCGTCGTACAAATGCCGCATTATAAAAAGCCAATAGGAGCGAGCAGTTCAATAATATCAATAATATTTTCTCAGCCCTACTGAGCAGAAATCATTCATGTCGTCAGCGACTCGGCATCTGAGCCACACTTCCTCGCCCCCTGTAATGTCGGAGTGCGGAGTGCGGAGTTTCGTGGCAGTGGTTCTAGAACTCAGGGATCACCACACGGAAATACATGGCACTCAGGGACCCCGAGAATAAATATGAGATGGGAAATTAATCTATGAGACAAAGTGTGTAAATTTCACATGTCGGTTTTTTTACTTTTTTATACACGGCTTATATATATGTATAATATTTGTACAAAAATGATTCAGATGAGAGAGGACGCGTGCATGGCGCAGAGGCCCCAGAGTGCCCACAAGACACTCGCCGCGTTCACCGGGGCGGCAAGTGTGTGCCTGAGCCAAGCTGCCTGAGGCGGCGCGACATTCACACTCGCTTCGCCTCATTTCAAACGCCATCTGTGTAAGCCCAGGACAATCGCAACTCATCCCTCTAGCTGGGGAATCTCAATCGGGAACATTTGGCATCGTGAATGACTGCGGCTTCTGTAGCATTATCTCTGCACCGACTTGCGCAGTGAGTCCCATCTCCTCACGCGTCGCCACTCGCTCATTTATGTGAGGTGGCCCTTCAGCCGCTTCCACCCTTGAGACGACGGGCCTCAGTATCCTCCATCCCCTCGTCACAGTTGTCGCTCTTGCTCCCATCATTCAACATAGCCATGTCCAGCGTACAATTGACCCACAGCATCACGAAACATTAAAGCTCGGCTAATCCCAAAGGCAGCTCTGAGACAGCGACTGCCGCAATGAGTCTTTCACTCAAGCATATCCCATGCCCAGCCGGGAACAACTGCACAGCGTTTCTCTGCATCTTTGGTCACGAGAGCGATAAGGCTCCTGCTACGCCTGCTCCGCCTGCACCTCCTGCGCCGGCCGTGCAGGTTCCAAAGCCGCAGCAGAAAATCCAGGAGGATGCATCAGGGAGCCAAGATGGACCGCGAAAACGTGTCAAGACGGGCCCTGTCACAGCCTCGCCGTCAGTGTTGAACACACAAAAGTCAGACAACGGAGTGACGACCGTTTCCCGCACTGCGTCACAGGCGCCGTCTAGACTGCAGTCTGCAACTCGGCCCGTTTCGCCTCCACCGTTGAAGCGAAAGGCACCATCTCAGGAGAAACCACGAGCAGCTCCATCTACTATATCATCTGGTCCGGCCCCAAAGCGAGCTGCCCTGGGCACTAAATTAGCCTCTGCGCCTGCTGCCAAACCATCACAGCAGAAGCCAAAGAAGGCTGAATCACTCAATCCTCGGTTACTCAAGAGCTCTCCAGCCAGCCATGAGATCCGCCTGCGGCTTCTCAAACTGCTTCACACAGAATTCACCCGCCTGAATAAGGAACTGAAAAAGGAAGCCAAGGGCACGGAAAATGCTCTCATTCTATCCGATCAAGATCTCATCATTCGTGCCCTAGATGAAGAGCAAGAGACTGCAGTTCAAAAACCAGCAGTCTATTCAAACGTCATGAAAAACATGGTTATGCAGTACAAACGTATGAAGGTCGATCAATGGAAGAAGGAACGAAAAGAGGAGCTACAGAAGAAGAAAGCCAAGGAGGAAGGCACCGAGCCACCCCCCAAGCAGATTGAGACCGGGCTCACATCTGCTCAGGAGGTTCAACTCACCAAGCGCATTCTCACGCCCATCGATAAGCTCTCAGAGTTTGGGTATGTACCAACCATCCCTGATGATGATGCTATCGAGAAGGCTAGGCAAGGCGTTGAGGCGTCTAAGGGATGGGAAAAATGTGACCGCTGCCAACAGAGATTCCAAGTCTTCCCGGGAAGACGCGAAGAAGATGGAGCTCTCACATCTGGCGGTACATGCACCTTTCACTGGGGCAAGACTTTCATCGCCCCCAAACCACTCGGAGACCGGGCCAGACAGCCCAAACGGTATCAGTGCTGTGGTGAAGAACTCGGCGATTCTATTGGCTGCTTTACCCAAAACTACCACGTCTACAAGACATCCGATCCGAAAAGGCTGGCATCTGTTCTTAATTTTGCCGAGACTCCTGAGAACCCGCTGGCTCCTACGGATCGAGCCGTGTGCTTCGATTGTGAGATGGGTTACACTGTCCACGGAATGGAGCTCGTCCGACTAACCGCCACATCGTGGCCAACTGGAGAAGTACTTCTCGATGTTCTCGTGAGACCCGTCGGCGAGATCCTGGACCTCAATTCGCGATACTCGGGTGTCTGGCCCGAAGATTTGGCCCAGGCGGAACCTTGGTCTGTAGATGACCCACCCCCAACTGAAAAGAGAGGTGAGGATGGCGAGCTCAAGCCTACTAAGGGAAAGCTCAAGATTGTTTCGTCGCCTGAAGTGGCCCGTGATTTGCTCTTCTCTCTGATTTCGCCCAAGACTCCGCTGATTGGTCACGGCTTGGAGAACGATCTCAACTCGGTGCGGATCGTCCACCCAACCATTATTGATACCATTTTGCTATACCCCCACAAGGCTGGGCTGCCCTTCCGGCAAGGCCTCAAGCACCTCATGAACGAGCAGCTCAATCGTAAGATCCAGCAGGAGACTGGGCCAAAAATGTTGGGACACGACTCCGCCGAGGATGCCAGAGCAGCAGGTGACTTGGTCCGACTGAAGATTAAGAACCTTTGGATGGACATGCAGAGAGCTGGCTGGAGATTGGTGGATGGGAAATTCATTGCTCCTGGACAGAGCACCGGAACAGGGGCGCTGACGGAGGAGTTCATCGAAAAATAGTCCCGCGGCGGAACTAGTTTACATTGGCTCTAGGATTTAACATAGCTTCAATAGCTTGTGTTGTATAAGTGATCATGGGAGCTCAGCGAGCACCAGGAAGTTAATATCGAGGCGAACCACCTCAATAATGCGGTTTAAAATATAGTCTAGTATTGTGAATCATTGCATATTTTCGATTTGCTACCACCTCACTCGTTGGATTCGTTATTCATAGTACAGTCATGTTCACAGGAACGGAGGCAGAACTGAGAGATAGGGTTGGTATTCCCGTTTGATCCCTTTCTAGAAATACATGAGCGGCGTGTGATACATCTTCATCATCGCCAGCTGTAAGTGGGGATTTCCCATGCCCGATACATTACGCTAGGTATACACTTTTTTGTTCTTTTAAGCCTTGCCCACCGACAACAGGTACTGGCCACCCTTTCCGCCGGGAAGGTAGGCGACGTTGGGGTTTGTTGACAGTGTTGCCGCAATGTCCCTGCTGGCCTCAATCTTTCGAATCTGGACGAGACCGTCACCAGACTTGGCAATGGCCTTGCTGATGACATCAGCGCTCTCGGATTCACCCTCAGCGCGGATGACGTTGGCCTGTCGCTCCTGCTCAGCACGCTCGACGATGAATCGCGCTCGCTCGGCGTCCTGCTGGGCAATCTGCTTCTGCTCAACGGCCTTGGTGAACTCGCGGCCAAAGGTCATGTGGGTAATGGAGACGTCCTCAAGGGCGATGTTGAACTCGGAAGCTCGGCGGGTAAGGTCTGCGCGGATGCGCTCCGAAACGGCCTCTCGCTGGGTGATGAGTTCAGCAGCATCGAACTGGGCGACAATGGACTTGAGGACTTCGTTGCCAATGGAGGGGAGAACTCGCTCATCGTAGTCGGCACCGAGGTTCTATGCGGGGCATTAGGATTGTCTCTCAATTTTTTTTTCATGTTTGCCCTCTTTCGAAGCTTGTAAATTTTGTGAGTAAATATTCTTACCTGGTAAATCTTGGGAAGAGCTTGAACGTTGGGTCGGTGTAGCACTCGCAGTGTCAAACTGACCATCTGCAAATCTTTACTGCCGGTGGTGGTGGCGATATTCCTGGGCCTCGTTCGCACGTCGAAGATGATGGCACGCTGGAGCCAGGGAACCAGAAAATGGGTTCCCTCGCTGGAGACGGTTTCCTTGACACCGCTCAGACGGTCGAAAATGACGGCGCGGGAGCCGCCTTTGACGTCGTAGATGGCCTGGCTGGCGAAGAAGACGCCCGCCGAAGCCGGTACGGCCATGCGGTACATCCAGTTGAGAGCCCTAGCTGCGCCCGCCATGGTGGTGGTGTGTTGGTTCTATGTGATGGGCGGTTTGGTTGGGATTGATTCGGTGGGCGTCTCGGCCTGTGAAAGCGCTCCGGAGTCAACGGCGTCGATTGCTGCGCAGTGGTGGGATAGTAGTTACCTGGATTTGAAGCTCTTTGCAAGCAGTCCCGGCAAACTCCGCTTGGCAGGTGTGGTGGTGGCGCTAGTCCCTTTCGGGAAAGCTCGGCTGATGGGGAGGAACCGTCTTTGCGTTTTTGTAACCTGCAACCCGAGAGAATCCTGCCCTTTGCCTTGCGCATCACCGAGGAATCCACTACCAGAGTCCCCCGTGCAAATCCGGCAACATGAAGCCCACGCAAGCTCTCCGATCCCACCTCGATCCTATCAACGGACAGTACGTCGAGCCCCAGGCGAGGGCAATTGGTGCCGTGGTGCGGCGTGCGGCTTTTCCCCCGGCTGGCGGCAAGGCATCACAGCCAGATGCATCACAACCCAAATGCCCTTGAGGTCCTTCAATCGCGACAGAAACTTTGTGCTGACTGGGTTTATAGCTACCTGGGCAACTGGGGCCACTTCGGTAAGTGCCTATTACCTCGATACTCGATCGAATTGCGCCGACGATGGCACGACGGACGAAGGGGATTGGTGGCCCATGGGAAACGATGCGATTGAATCGACATACTTGCGCTACTTGCCACGTCTCCCGGGAACCCTCTCCTTCGTTGTCGCGCTGCAATTGATTCCGCGGCCTCAAAAATCGATCAAATCTCTACTTCGAACCCATACTAACGACTCACAGGTGGTGAGAAGCAGCGTGGCATTGTCACCTACGGTCTGTCTGCCAACCGACAGAACCCCTGGGCTGGTTCCTTCCACGCCGCCATCTTCAATACTTTCCGTCGCACCAAGGCTCAGATCTTCTACTGGGTCCCCCCCATGCTGGCCGGATACTACCTGATGACCTGGGCTACCGACCGGTATGTGACGATTCCCGCTCCAGCAGTGGCTTCCAGACTTGTTACTAACTATTTTTGTAGCAACCACTACCTTCAGTCCAAGGCCGGCCGTGCCGAGTTTGCTGATGAGGAGGAATAAATTGTTTAAATGAGCGGGAGAATATGTTGGAGTAGACAAGGTCCTCTGGACTCAATTGTACATCATTTAGACCTGGGGACGCAATAGACAATTGTCACAACATTCCATTTGTCACCATCTAAAACTTGTTCATCCAATTGCAAATTTACAGGCACAGTGAAACCGCTTCAGTCAACAGAAACCCCAATGTGCAGCTCAAAAGCATTCTCGATCGTCCCTCATCCTATCGTAATTGATATTGCCGCGCCATTGATTGGCTTAGCGGTTTCGCCCGAAAATACACATCACGTGACTTTGGCTCGAACCACGGAACCGGCACTACGAATCGCCGACTGCTGCACGGTAGCTCCCCTCCGAAGAAAAAAGTTGGCTTCGCAGAGAGAAAAATTTCGAGGTCCAGTGGAGGCTACGACAATCAAAAGTCAACTTTTGCGACCACCCACCGTCCACCGCGACAATTCTCAATTGACCTGCACAACCCAGGTCTGTGGACTTTGAGCTCGATTGCATCAAAGCCGCCCCTTTTCAGAAAATCCCATAGTCGAGAAATCTCTTCTCTCTCTCTCAACACCGCAACAATGGCCGCCGAGAAGCCCGACAAGAAGGAGAAGAAGGACAAGAAGCGCAGCGACGAGTCTGGCGTTTCCAAGTCCAAGAAGGAGAAGAAAGACAAGAAGGATAAGAAGGAGAAGCTCGCCGCCGCCCTTGAGGAGAAGCTCCAGCAGGACGCCCCCAAGAGCGCTCCCGCCCAGGATGAGGACGACTCCGACATGGAGGAGGACAAGGCCGAGGAGCTCCCCCTCGAGCGCACCGTCGTCCCCTTTGCCGTGCCTGTGGCTGATGAGAAGGGCATGAAGAAGGTCTACAAGACCATCCGAAAGGGTATGTCGCGCGCCAATGGCTGAGAAAAATTGCAACCCCAGATTTACTGACCGTGATCCCGATCAACAGCCGCCAAGAACAACACCCTCAAGCGCGGTGTCAAGGAGGTCGTCAAGACCCTCCGCAAGTCTCCCCCCTCTGCCCCTGGCTACACCTCGTTCCCCGGCGTCGTCATCATCGCTGGCGACATCTCCCCCATGGACGTCATCTCGCACATCCCCGTGCTGTGCGAGGACCACAACGTGCCCTTCATCTTCGTCACGTCGCGCGCCGAGCTCGGTGCCGCTGCCAAGACCAAGCGCCCTACCAGCGTCGTCATGATCATGGAGAAGGCTGAGGGCAAGAAGAGCAAGGACAAGGCGGCCGACAAGGACGGCGACGACGACGGCGAGGCGTTTGGCGAGAGCTACGCGTCGCTCGTCAAGTACGTGCAGAAGGAGTACTCCAAGCAGGCCAACTGGACCAAGGGTGAGTCGTCGAAATAGAGAGATCGTCGGCGATGCTTTGGTAGACCGGCGCGTGCACGCGATGGGAGGATGGGTGTGTGAAAGCTTTTTTTTTCGAGGTTGAACAGCTCTGCGTTGTTGGATGTGGAACAATCTGGGTGTACTATACCAGAGATTTGGCCGACGATTAATGGCCGAATGGGCTTGGCGGCGTTCAGGTATTTTACTGCATTGAAGAAAAAAAAATGGGAGACATGATTTCTAGAGCCCTCAATGAAGTTGGTTTGACCCAAGGTGCATGGCTCCATCTCTCCCCCTTGCTGTATCGCTCATGGTGACTTGCATGACAACAACGAAAGCGTCTCCACATCACCTCTACAATACAACCCGTGAAAGATTATCCTCTCTACTTTTTCCTGCTATGTCTTGACTGCCTCGTGAGGGGGGGAAAAATAAATAAATTATATATATAAATTTGTTCCAATTAGCATCATTTATTTATTTTTAGGTGTTGACTTAATATATTGCGTAGTTAGGTTCCGTAGTGCCTTTAGAAAATGTCACTGAGGCACAATCATTCAGCGGGTGTATTGTAGTGTCATGAACGGTTAGTTGGTGGATTTTTATAGAGACCACACAACACAACACAGTCAAGTATGCGATCAAGCAATTGTCTTTGAAGTAATTTATAACTACCCAGCAAGCCTAGATAAATACACAGCGGTAGCAGGCTAAGATAAGATAAGACAAGGCCAAGCCAAAGAACTCAAAAAGAATCAGTTTACAATTCCTCTTGTCCTTCCCAAAAGCCGCGTCTCATGAAACCTGCATTCCACCAAGGGGAAACCCGTTTACAAGAGCACAAATGACACACAACTCTTGCTCAGAAAACACCATGTTTCGTTTCTCCCATGCTCTATTCAAAGGGGTTGGTTCGGGTTCCCCACCAGGTCAAGAAGACGGACAGACCCAGTGTCTCGACGAGCTTGGCGGCAACGCTGACGCCGACGGTGTCGAGAGGGCGCTTCTCAACAAAGATCTGTGAGATGTACTATACAGGCACATGCCTTGTCAGCATTTTTTTTCCCTCGCAAGCGAATTAAATAAGAGCAGGGTTTCATGCTTACACCAGGAGCAGCAGTGGCAAAGAAGATCAAACTTCCCAGGTAGGCGGCGCCCTTGTAGCTCAAGGTGCCTGTGGCGTTGATGAGAGCGCCCACGCCATAGCTCTGCAGGGCCGAGCCGACAAACGAGGTGCCCCAGGCGACGGCGGCGCTGCTGGCCTCCTTGGATCGGATAAACTCCTCCTTGGTGCTGGCTAGCTTGGCGCGCTGGTACGTGACGCCGAAGAGGGGCGCAAGCACAGCGAGTTCCACGCCGTGGTTGAAGGCGGTGCCGAGGGCGATGGCCGAAGGCTTGACGGGGGGGAGGTCTATTCGGTAGGAGCGCATGCAATGGTTAGTTCTGCAATAGCAGGGGAGACATAGTTGAGAAGGGAAGACCAACAGTGCAGCGACATTGTTGTGGTGTATGTGGGTTTTATTAATTGAAGTCGTGTAAGTCAAACCCGTCCAAGGAAGCGTACAGAGAAAAAAGATACAACAACCACACTACACAAGCGGGCACGCCTTGGCCTATTTGTACTCTCGAATTTTTCTTTCGCACCCTTCACACCTTTCCCCTTCTCCCGTCCTTCCCTTTCGTCTTCGTCACTGGATCTCGATGAGCCCGTGGCGTGCGCAGTCTGGCCCAGCTTCACCATATGATGATGTCACCATTCTGTATGGTGCGGCGTGGGTCAACTGGCACGGAACCACCAAACGCAAGACGGGCAGCGAGAGAGAGGAG
Organism: Calonectria ilicicola; assembly: GCA_020809705.1. Taxonomy (NCBI): domain Eukaryota; kingdom Fungi; phylum Ascomycota; class Sordariomycetes; order Hypocreales; family Nectriaceae; genus Calonectria; species Calonectria ilicicola. The sequence goes on along the minus strand of CP085833.1, from coordinate 3,705,261 downwards.
ACTACATCGGGGTTGGTTAGTGGGGATAGGTTACTCGAGACATTGGCATGCCCAGTTTTTTGTATGCAGACGCAGAGTACCTAAGCCTCTGCAAATACCTGGGTGTCTAACAACTCGCCCCCCCTCGTGCACCACGTTGTTGGGTCATGGATAGCGGGGTACAGGTACATCTCTCTTGCGTTGCACTAGCTGGGTGCACAGCAACGCACTCACTCCGCCTAAAGACATCGCGGAGTGGGTGTGATGATGGGGTCACGGCGTCATTGTCCGTTTCCCCATTATCCCTCGGCTCCGACCTCGCTCGTAGTTCTCGCCGGGCCCCTGCATCTGTGGTTTTTTTCAGTCCCTCTTGGTTGGTCCATGTTCCTGACCTTGTCACTAGAGGCTATTGCGGGCTGGCGGGGAGCTATCGCATCCGACTGGCTGCGCCCTGTCACTTGGTGCAGCATGTCTCAGACTGACATGCCAGCGGCGCGACCACATGAATTGGACACCAGACCCTGTTGTCCCAGACCTTTAGACGAACCGACATGCTGTATTCCCTTCTTCTCTTCTCTAAGTCGCAAATGACCCCAAGTCTTGGGCGCTTACGGGCACGCATTTAACCATGCTTCTTCAGCTTCACTTCTCCCACATCACCCATTCATGGCGCTCTGGGCGCAGTCGTGTACGCTTCATCCAAATCTCTGGCCAAGCAAAACCCGCTCAGCTGGCAGTCGCTAGTATGAATTCCGCTCAAATACCCTCCGCCCTCTTGGGACCATACGCTCCTGCCAGTACAAGGCAACACACAAAAACTCCATGCGTCTATCTGTACATGAGGGCGGAGGGCTTCATGTCTCAGCCCATATCCATATCCGAGTACCCCCCGCCTCTCGTTTACCTCACGTGCCCATAACACCATCCAAACTTGTTCAGTGATCGATCATTCATGTATTTTCTATGCCATGTGCTGTCCGTCCTCGCCCCCACGCAGCGCAAGCAGCGCCCTCACATCATGCACGTATTGTAGGCCCTCTAGTAGTGGCACCAGGTGCATCAGGTCGGTATCAGTCGGGTCGTTAATCCAGCCTTGGATTGGAATGGCATTATCTGGAATCCAGCTGTGAGCATGCTGCCGTTCTCCATCACCTTTCATAGCAACAGTAGAAAAGGCTTACCTTGGTGGAAGAGGTAACTCAACGGACTATTGTCCAGAATCATTACTGAGCTCAGGTCTGACTCGACAGAGCTCAAGTCCTTGATAAATGCTCCTTGCCGGAACGTGCAGTGCTGTCGGTAATATCGAGCCGAGAAAAACTTCCTCTCCTGCTCCAACCAGTCAATGACTGGGTCCGCATACTCCTGCACTGATGCGGTAAACACGACAAGGTTATACCACTTGCAAACCCTCCGTAGAAACTCGTCGCAGTAAGGCCTCTTATTAACCCAATATAGTATGGGATGCTGTGGGCCAACAGCCGTCTGTCCTCCAACCACGTATGTAGTATTCAAACGCACTTCGACCATGTGTCCTGTGCTCATCCTGCCACCTTTAGACATGCTGTGGATCAGCGTCTCATCCAGGTCCAGGATCAACGTCTTCTTCTGCTTCTTATTCATCTGTTCAATATTAAGGTATGAAGGCTGCCTTCGGGGAATAAGTGGCCGGGGAGGCGCCGGCGTTTTGGGGTATTTTGTAAGGGCGGCAATGGGAGAGGTGGGGGATTTGAGGTGCGACGTAATGTCTCCGCCTAGGTCACTCGATTTTGTTCGCGCCACAGCAGATTGCGTCTTTCGGTGCTTTCGCATCCTAAGAGCTTCATCGCTGTTGAGCTTGATCCGGATAGACCGTCGGACTGGAGCGCTCTCTTCTGCTGGCTGCAGCGACTTGGACCGCGCATGCCGACCTGGGCTACTTGACCGGGAACCTTCCGATTCCGATTCCGATGACAGACCTGATGATGATGAACCCGACGACACTGCAGGCCGTGGTGATAAGCTCCGGTATCCTGATGTCCGCCCATAGCCTTCTTTTTCAGAAGTTCCATAGGGGTCGTCTTCCATGCCCATCTTGGGTCGAGGTGTCTTGCAGATGCCAAATAGCTTCCCGAGCTGAGTGAAGGGCGCAAAGAAGCCGTTCTCGTCGCAGAAGCAAGCAAAAAGGTAGACGCCTGGCGATGCTAGAGTCGCAAAGACCCAGCGGATAGAGCTAATGATGCTCGAGGCAAACCCGCGGGGCAACGAATGCCACCAACGGCTCCGTCTGTCACACTCAACGGAGTCTCCTAATAGAGGTGTCTCCTCGTGGACGTAAGCCTTTTCGCTGCTGAAGCGCGATTCGTCAAAGGTGTCTTCGGGGAATGATTCGTCGTCCTGGTTGGTTGTTCTACCGTCGGATTGGTCGTGCGAGTGGTCGTCGGAGGCAATGCCGATGCCAATGGATGCTATACTGTTGGATCGCGATTGTGTGGGGCTTGGAGGAGGCGAGACGCGAGCCGTAATGATGTTGATGGAATTCATCGTAACCGGGCCGAGCAAGCCATGAGGCTTCGGGGGGAGGCAGCGATGGTCGACGACAGAGTGTGTGCCGGGGGACGTAGGCTAATTGTTGAGCAAGGGCGGGCGATTGAGGTGGAAGATGACGACGTGGAGGAAGGATGGATCGTCGGCGACTAGCAATGCGCAAGCCAGAAAACGGTTGGCCTCGTAACGGATAAATCAGGTGAAAACGAGTGTCAAGAGGGAAGCATCGAGGGTAAGGGTTTGGGGCGCGCAAACAGCTTCGCAGCAGAGCAGACGAATGACGAACGGGAGGATGTGGTCAGGGTTAAGACGCAGCGAGGTCAGCGGAGGAAGATCAGAGGATGGGATCAGAGAGAGGGACAGGGTCAGGGTCAGAATCGCAAAGCACGGATTATGGGACCGAAGATGGGTGGAGAATGGAGAAGTAAGTGGCGGCAGTGTGCGCGGCACTGGGACGGACAGGTAGCAGTGTGATGGGAGCAGCAGAAGGGAAGAGAGGAAGACGAGACGAATGTAGCTGGAAAGGTCCCCAAGAATTCCGAGCGGAAGAGGGCGACAGCGACAGGGCGCCTCAGGTTGTTGGATTTGTGGCGTCGAGCCGAGCCTGGAACCTTGCCTGGCGGAGCCCCAAAAAAACGCTTAGCGGGCTCTTGGGTTGCAGAGGGCCTGTCACGGCGCGGCAGAGGGCCAAAGCTGACGGATCAGGTGTTGAGAGGGTATTTGGGGCTTCAGGGCTTCAGTCTATTTTTTTCCACTTCTAGTTTCTATCTATTCTCAGTCCGTCCGGGGACCGGAAGAAGCAGAAAGAGGGAAAGGAGGCAAGAAAGGAGGCTGGCTGAGCGGGCGGCAACAAACCAAATCCAGAGGCAAAGTTGCCAGAATTGGCGTTTTTTGGCGTTGGCGGCGCAAAAGACTCGACAGAGTTGCAGAGTGCGTGCCACACTCACAGGACCGAGGCCAAGAGTGGTTCGACAGGTAGTCCAACACTCTACAATGGGCGACCGGGGTGCTGGCGTGGGTGAGCGGACGAGCGCGCGCTGTCGCCGAGTGGACGGATGATGGTTGAGAAGTGGTTCACGTGTTGGGGAGCCTGGGGTCTGCAATAGCTCTTTTGACATCAGGTGCCAGAAGAAGATTGGGGGAGGGGGGCGAACTATGGACTTGACAGCATAAGGTCGCTGCAATTGCTGGGGTTAAGTCGGCATTGTTTCTCGGGGTCGCGGTATTGTTTTCCTGCGCGGCCGAGGACGGACGGGTGTGATATCCCCCTACATGCTACATGAAGCACCAAGCAGCAACCAGCAACCAGCCAGCCAGCCATCTGCATCTGCCGGCCGAGGCGGCTACATGGCCAGACGGCCAATGACGCCCTGATGGCATTCATCAGTGACATTGCCCCCCCTGTTGATCGGAGAGGGGTCTCGCTGTGGCTTATGCCTGTCAGGCCTATCGCTGTCATTCTTTCTTTTTCCAATGTCTTAACCCAATGCTCAGCATTGGACAACAACATGTCGCCCTGTTCCTGTGTCTCTCCCCAGCAGCTTTTTCTGCTCAAAGCTCAAATGGGTGGGGAGCCTTACGATGCGCAGTTGAGCGGGTTTGCTCGCCCAGTCATCAACTACGTAATTGCGGCGCCTAGTGGGGTCGTCCCTCTCGGCGTTGAATTCGAGGCACGAATGAATGGCTTGTGACGATGCAGAACCTCACCAATCTTCTTTAAACCCGAAGCAGAAAATCCTGTTGCGCGCAGCGTTACCATGGCAAGCACTCAAAACACGATGCCCCCTCAATCGGGCTTTTCATTCCTAATCAAGCCAAACCAAGAATTAGTTGCATTTCCAATCGCATCCCACGTGGGTTGAACAAAGGCTTTCTTTCTTTCCAGTCCAGTTCGTTTTCGTATCGTCCGTCGACTCGCAACTCCTCCCACTACCCGAAGATGCCGCTGGGGTAATTCCCCCCCCCCGGCGAGAAACCCCCATGCCCAACCAACAATTGCCCCATTAGGAAGCGCAAGCGACGTCCCGGTCAACAACGGTGAGAAAGCAATGACAGCTCCGAGGAATGCGCGGACGACGAACCGTTCGCTTGTGATTGAGCTTAGGCAGCTCCAAGGATCAAGCACGGGCGGCAGGATAACAACGCCAAGTGTCCATATTCACCGAGATTTGACTCTAAACGTGTCGGCGAGCATGCAATAGGCAGGTTAAGACGGATCGCTTCCGCTGAACCGGTTTTGCCCAGGTTTTTTCAGTAATACTCACTGCGGAATTGGTTGGTTCCAGTGGGGATTTTGCCAATCACTGTTGGTGATTATCTTGGGCTGCAGCTCACTTACACCTGCCGTCCATGAATTCAGTTATCATGGAGGAGCGGGTCACTCAAGCGAATGCCACTCCCATGAAACACAGCGAGACTAGCAATACCACCAAGATAATGCGCAATCCCAACTCTTGCAACCCAGGTCAATTTAAGGCGTCAAGATGAAGAGATCTTGTAACTCATTACGATATATTTTTATATCATTTCTTTATACTCCTGCTTGTAGCGGTCACGCAAAGAGGGTCGCCAGCGAATACATGTACTCGTGGCCAAGAGTGCCAGCACAGCAAAGCATTGGTACCCGATACCCAAAATGATATTCGAGATAGCATTTAAGAGCATGTATTTTCGCTTCATTCTCGTCACTTCTCATGTCTCAGAAATAAGCTCTATTATTTTATTCGCCTACGAAAAAAAACCACTTTCGTCTCTCTCTTAGACGATCCGATACCGAACGCCACCAATATGCTGCCCATGTACCTTGCACTTGCTCTCCTGCCGCAGGTCACTGCATCTCGGCTCAAGCCACAGCCACAGCAAGGGAAGGCTGCTGTGGCTGCCCCACACTCCCCCATTCGCCGCGCGGGCAGGCCCTTGCTGTCTAGCATCAAGCGCCTGTAGCCTCGCGCAAAAAAAGTGCGATTGAGTCACCAACTTCACGGGCATTGAAGCTGAGCTTCACCACGCAACATTTTGCCGAAAGCAATCGTCCACAGGGAATACACCCGCTGCAACTTCCTTCCATTTCCCAAGTATACCATCAAGAAGCGTTTTCTTTTTTTCTTTCACCTGTCGCCCTTTTCCCCGATCTTCGGCCACTTCAGTACAGCCCCTCCCTCACCCCGCGAAGCGACATCCCACGTCACATCGAGCTTGTACCGGTAAAAAGCCAACCTCGTCCTCAACTACCGAGATGTCCTCCCGCCCCGCGGGCTACGCGCCCGACCTGGAGAAATTTCTTAAATCTCTCAAGGGTCAGCCATTGGAAGCCTCTGTCGAGAGCCTCATCTCGTGAGTGGTTTCGCCGTCTTCGGCCCTCTGCCGTTGCTGACCCTCGATAGCCTCCTCAAGCGACGCCAAATCAAGGGCTCCGAACCCTGCGCTGTTGCTACCGCCCACATCCTCCTCCAAGTCGTTGCCCGCTCGAAATGGCAAGATGTCGAAGGTCTCATCGACAACGTTTCACGCACAGGTCGCCGCCTTGTTGAAGCCCAACCCAAGGAGCTAGTCATTGGCAACATTATTCGACGAGTCTTGGGTCTCATCCGTGACGAGGCTGCTGAAGATAGGAACGAAGCCGCTAGCGAAACACAGAGCGAGGCCCATGGCACTCCTACTGATATCATCTCCCACTCCGAAGTAAGGTGGCCCACAGCCCCGTCGCACGCAAAGCAGAACTCTCTCGACCAGCCCCCCGCCCTCACAAGAACACGAACAGGCCTTGTGTCTTCATACAGCTCCGTCAATGTCCCCAAAACCCTCTTCCATCTTCTTTCAGTATCGTCACCCAACGATGGCCAGCAAAATTTCCGGGGCAACTCAGGGACGTCTACGCCTTCTATGCGGGGTAACTCTGCTCAAGTCCACTCGTTGAGAATTGAGGTTATCGACGGTATCGAGGAGATCAAGGATGAGATTAGCCAGGTTGACGATCAAATCGCAGCTCAGGCCGACGTCCAGATTCACCCCGGCGACTACGTTCTCGTCCACCAGCCCTCGCCTACAGTGGAGCGCTTTGTTCTGCGAGCCGCCCAAAAGCGCAAGTTTACCGTCCTGCTCGCTGTTGAGCCTCCACGAAAACAGGGTTCAGAGGACCAGCATGCGTCATTTAGAAAGAAGCTCGTGGCTGCCGGTAGCCTAGTCATCAACGTCATGAACGGAGGTCTGATGGGCTACATGTCAAGGGTGGATAAAGTTATCATCGACGCCCGCGCAGTCGTCGCCAACGGAGGCGTCGTAGCAGACGCTGGCGCTGCAGCAGTAGCCAGGGCAGCCAAGGAGCATGGCAACGGCGTGATTGCGCTCGGAGGCATTTACAAGCTGAGCCCAGAGATTCCTTTCGACGAGGAGTCATTGATTGAGTGGGGAGATTCGTCAACTTTCGTCAGCTTTGAAGATGGTGCCATGGTGAGCGGTGTTGAGGTTCGCACAGCCATTACAGAACTGGTGCCTCCAGAACTGATTGATACTTATATCACAAATCTGTAAGTTGAACCCGATTCGTCGAGTTGTGGGCGGACAGAAAGAAGCTAACATGGTATACTAGGGGCACCCACACAAAGGACCACCTATCAAGCTTGATTGCGGATCACTATAAACAGGAGGACGCTGACTTTCATCTATGGGAGGAATGAATGATGTAATGCCTGTATGAATGTACATAGAGGGTTTAAAAAAGTAAAAGGGCTTTTGATGGCAAATGAGAACAACACAGAGCATCGTGTCTCGTCAGAACGTGATTGTGAATGTATGTTGCTGTCTAATGAAATGACAACACGATTCCTACCTAAGGTCTCATCAACAATGAATGGGTTACCAAATGCCTTACCCGATTAATGCCCAACAAGGCAGGTATGCTTCGTCACCACGAAGCATTTCATGAGTGGTTAAGCTTAGTTCAGCCTTGACATTGGCGGCCTGGTTAAACGTCTGCCTAGAGTTTGGGGCTGTGACGACACCCATGCAACCGGAGATACCCAATCCCCCAACCCGCATGTGGTTTTCGGGTTTGGAGAGGAGGGGGGGCCGCGAATTGCCACGCCATGCATCCTTACCATTTCACAAAGAAGCTTTTTCAGGCAGTCGGGAAACAAGGCACGGCGATTTTCTAAGCGCATGGTGCTCGAACGAACCAGAGCATGGGGTTTCCCACCATTTCGATAAGGTACACGCTTGATGCTCTCTTTCGCACTCGGATCTCCGGCAAAGGTGGGCCCCCCGTCCAAGGCGGCGGCAGCCCGTAGGCACAAGGCGTCCTGGGCAGCTCTGCCCAGCCGCGTCAGCGACTAGTGGCGGGGTGCGAAGCTAATAAATCACAGTCAGAGTCATAGGGCTGCCGGGGGTGCTTGCGTTGACGAGTGCGAGGGATGCGAGTGCCTGCGTGGCCCACCAGCGCAAATCAACCCATTCAGGGCCCAGAGTTCGGGGTGGTCGCACACGCGGGCTATGGCCGATGCCGAGCTCCCTCGGATCTAAGTTCATGAGCCCATGGCTTTTTCGCCAGCTGTTTCAAGCCACCTTTCCACTTGGAGGCCTAGGGGCGTGTTTGGGATTGGATACCTGGACATTGGGTTGTTGTCACTGCAGAACATGGAGACATGGATGGGAGTTGGATCATGACGGGTAAACCTGCTGCCCGCTTAAATAAATCGTCCTACTGCCCATGCTACCCATTCATCCCAACTTGATCCATCGTTCACTCCTACAACAACAAACACCTTCTTCCTTTTAACTTGCTTTCTCGGCAATCTATAAATCCTTCACTTTACACCCCATCACTGGCGTTCATCAACTCTGCTTCCCTCCCAGGGGAATTTCGCATAGTGCGCTACTGAACCATCACGATTACATCATCCACACCACACGCCACTGTCATCATGACAGGTCCATCATCATCACCCAACATGAACGACTCCACCAACAACTCAAATACACACCTCCGCGTAAACGTCGAGGATGCCCCACCTCCATACTCCGAGACAGACATCTACTCGAATGCTTCTGGCGGCCGATCACCTCGTTCCGTCGGACCCGCTCATGCCGACGATGCCGTCTCCTCCACCTCGGCGGGCGACCCCATTGTCTACACGCCTCCGATGACCCCGCGCTCAAGCTCAAATTCGCACACATTCAACATCCCTCCCTCTCCTAGCGCAAACCTCTACTTTGACGACCGTCCGGCTCCGTCAGCCGCGAACCCGAGCTTAAACAGCCCCGTCATCCACAGGCTCTCCGTCAAGCCCGAGTCCAAGCCTGACGACCTACCATATCCCCCAGAGTGGGCCAACCACGATGTTACACAGCAGGATTGGGCTACTTTCGTTAACTTTCTTATCCCACACCATGACGCTGAGGTGAATGAGGCCATACTCGGCGAAAAAGTCAGGTCAGACGATGTCCCTCAAATCCGCGGCGAGAAGACCCCCACCGAGGGCAGTGTCAGGTCCGCCGGCACGGTCGGTCGTATGAATGATCAAAGCGAGATCATGCGCCGCCGAGCAGAGATTGAGGCCACCGTACAACAGTGGAATGATGGCTTCTTTGCTCCCCGCGGTGTCCAGGTTCAACTAGAGCCTACTGAAGACGAGCCCCGGGTCCCCGGTGCCTGGGACACGGCATTTGATCAGGCGCCGGCTTCAGGCACAGCACAGGCCGGACCTTCGTCTGAAAGAGAAGCTGGCGAGCAGGCTCAACAGCAACAGGGCGGAGGCTGGCGAAATGGCTTTGGCGGTTTCCGCATTGACGGTGACAGTGTCCGCTGGGGAGATGCCTTTGTCGCAGACAGCAATGGCCTCCGAATTGGAAACTTAGTCATGGACAACAACGGCATTCGCATGAACGGCCGTGGCGGCATGCCATCCGGTCCCAACACTCGAGGTGCTCCTGGATTTCCCCCTCAAGCTCAATGGAGCCATCCCGGCGCCGGTCCGTGGGCCGCTCCCCACCGAGGCCGCTCCGCAGTGCCCCACCCGGACGGTGCCCACTCCCGATCCTCCTCCGTTTCCTCAGCCTCTTCCTCCTCGTCTGACTCTTCCGATTCGGACGCTTCTTCCATCGGCTCGCTTCCAGACTACGATGATCTGCGTGACACGCAGCTACCGCTTTACGTCGAGCGCCTCAAGTCGTGGACTGCAAGCCCAAACAGAGTCCGTACCAAGGCCGATGTCAAGCAGCTCCGCGCTGAGCTCAAGGCATGCAAGACCAACAGCAACTTGGCCATCAATGAAATGGACCGCTCCGAACTCCGCTCACAGATCAAGGCGCTGAAGCAACAATGGCGCGCCCTCAAGAAGCAGCAGAAAAAGGAGCGCAAGGAGCACAAGAAGGAACGCAGGCAGAGGAGAAAGGAAGAGCGCAAGGAGAAGAAGCAGCGGAAGAAGGAAATTAGGCGGGCTAAAAAGGAGGCTCGTCGTGGACACCGCGGCCATGCTGCTGCCCCGCCTCCACCTCCACCTCCAGGCCCAATTCCAGCCCCCAATGTCAATATTCCGCATATTCCTCCAGTCCCACCGGTTCCCCAGCCGTTTGGCCCAGGGTCCGGATGGGGTTGGGGATGGGGTGAGAACCGTGGTCGAGGACAGTGTGATGGTTTCGGTGGTCGAGGAGGCTTCTTTGGAGCCCAGGGCCCTTCGAACCCTTCGGCTGACCGTAACAATCAAGGCGGTCCCTTTGGAACGAATGGTCCTTTTGGTCCTCATGGCCCTTTCGGTCCCAACGGCCCCCTTGGACCACATGGTCCGTTAGGTCCTAATGGAGTCTTTGGACCTCAAGGAGGCTGTGGATCCCGCGGCCAGAGAGGTCGTCGCGGTTGGGGGAGCTGTGGCCGAGGCGGTCGCTTCCCAGGGTCTTGGCCAGAAGACAGACAAGCTGAAGGCACGCGGGGCGAGAGCGCTGACCTGCCACCCCCAGGCCCAGTGTCCGCTGAGAAGTACCGTACAGTCGACGGCCTGGAAGAAGAAATCGAGAAGAAGCAGGCCAACCTAACCAGAGTATCTGAGAGTGAGCGCCGGGCTGTCGAGAAAGAGCTCGAGGCGCTGGTGGAGAAATTGGATAATTTGAGAACTGAAGCGGATGAGGCCTATGCAAGAGAGTTGCAGTCTGGCAATCACTATTAAATGAAAGAATGAACACAAAAAAAAGAATGTTTGACGAAATATCTATATAAGGTGGTGGAGTTTTAGGTTGGATAATTATAGGTCAGAGTAGCAGACCTCTCACGATTATGAATATAACTTGTATAATATTTATCATGAAGTTTTAATCTAGCCAATAAGTGAATGCGCGTTCAATTTATGTACGTTGGCATAATATTGGACATAAATGCTTATCGTTTTCTCTAGGAGCGAAAGGGTGGAGGAGGCGTTCTGGTTCGCAATGGGACTATTGGTCAAAAAATCCTTATCCCCAGGCCGCAGCAAATGCGGCCAACCGCTTACGCTTCCCGTTTTGTAATCATATTTACCCTCAAAACTACTCGCTTCCCAAGCTAGCAAAACTGGTCGTCAATAAGTGTTGGCAGGCGAGCGGGGGTAAAAAAGTGTTGCAAGATGGAAGCAGAGACGTCCTTGAAGCAAAACAACGCCGAAGAAGCCTGGGCTCTTCACCTGGACCAGCGCGAGTCCAGTCCCGAAAACATCAGCCATGAATCATCTCAATGTAACAACGAATCAAGAAGAGCGCAATATCAGATGTATGAGATCGCGTGGGTTTGCGCATTGCCGATAGAAACGGCCGCCGCCCGAATAATGCTCGACAAGCACCATGAAGATCTCCCCACGCTTGCAACGGACAGCAACACATATATCCTAGGAAACATCGGGCATCATAATATCGTCGTTGCAAGTTTGCCTGAGTATGGCACAAATAATGCTGCAGCTGTTCTGACCAACCTGAAACGAACCTTCCCATCGGTTCGTGTTAGCTTAATGGTTGGGATTGGAGGCGGAGCTCCAAACACCTGTGATGTGCGATTGGGCGACGTTGTTGTTGGGACGAGGGTCATGCAATATGATATGGGCAAATTGTTGAAAGATGGTCAGATGCAGAGAACAGCTCAGCCAAGAATTATTCATCAAATTTTGGGGACAGCTGTATCAGCCCTCCGATCGAAACACGAGTTAGAACCGAGTAAGATCCCGTCTATCCTCAAGGAGAGAACACAACGGTACCCAGGTTATCATCATCCGAATTCGCCAGATTGCCTCTTCCAATCAACTTATCATCATCCATCCGACAATATGAACTGTGACGAATGCGATGGGTCAAGGTTGGTAACAAGGAGAACGCGACCATCGCATGATCCAACGATACATTACGGGGCCATTGCCTCAGGGAACCAAGTGATGAAAAATGTCGTAGAGCGGGATAAGATTGCACGGGAACTAGATGTTCTGTGCTTCGAAATGGAAGCTGCCGGTGTCATGGATATTCTTCCCTGTCTACCCATTCGAGGAATCAGCGACTATTCCGACTCTCACAAGAACAAAGAATGGCAAAGATACGCAGCTGCGGTCGCTGCAGCCTATGCCAGAGAATTCCTCTCAGTATTCCCCAGGACAGAAAATCATGTACAAACTAGAACTATTCCAAGCTCTGCTGGCAGTTCTATCCGACGCAAATGGGCGGGAAATCCGGGTCTGCAAGTTAAAATTCGAGCTCAGCTCCTGGAAACTCTCAGTTTTACAGAAATCACTTCTCGTCAGGAAACTATCCAACCCGCACATGCAAAAACATGTCAGTGGATTTGCAACCACCGAGCTTATCTATCATGGATTGATCCTGAAGAAGCAAAACAACACCACGGCTTCCTGTGGATTAGCGGGAAACCCGGGGCGGGCAAGTCAACATTAATGAAGTTTTTATACAAAAAAACACGAGAGCACGATAAGAATAGAAGGATCCTGACCGCGGCCTTCTTTTTTAATGCTCGAGGTAACCGTTTGGAAAAATCTATCGTAGGGATGTATCGGTCTCTAATTATCCAGTTATTTAAAGGATTCCCTGACCTCCAGATCATCCTTGATCCTATAGTTGAGGACATTAGGCATGAAATTCCGAACCTGCAGGCTTCAGAAACCTGTACAGAAGATATTTGTAAAGCAATATCTAAAGTTTTGAAGGAATGGACTCTAGAGAGTCTCAAAGAAACCTTCGCCAAGGCAATTTCTAGTCTTGGTCGGCGCTCATTCATTTGCTTCATTGATGCTCTTGACGAGTGCGATGAACAACAAGTTATAGAGATGGTTCGAAACTTAGAAAATATTGCAGAATTGTCTGCTAGTTGTGATATTTCATTACGAATTTGTTTCTCAAGTCGTCACTATCCTTACATCGATATTCAAAGAGGGATCAGAATTACTCTCGAGGATCAGCAAGGGCATAGGCCAGACTTGTCAAATTACGTCGAAAGTCGCCTTAGAGTTGACGGCGAAGCGCTCTATGATCTGCGAGTTCAAATTCTGAACAAGGCTGGTGGAGTTTTCCTATGGGTTGCTTTAGTCGTTGAGATCCTCAACAAAGAACACAGACAAGGTCGGCTTTCTATGAAACAACGGCTTGCAGAGCTACCGGGCGGGTTGAGTGAGCTTTTCAAAAACATAGTTATGAAGGACAACGAGAATATGGAGGACCTGTTTCTTTGTATCATATGGATCCTCTATGCGGAGCGGCCATTGAATCCCGATGAATACTACCACGCTCTCTGGTCAGGGTTGAAATCAAAGGGTTTGGTGGCTGAAATCCCAAAGCTCACTTTCAAGGGCTCAAAGGATACTATCAGCCGCTATGTTACGAGCTCCTCGAAGGGGCTTGCAGAACTCACAAAATCAGCAGCACCCACCATCCAATTCATTCACGAATCAGTGAAGGATTTTTTGGTCAAAAATGGCGGCATTTATGAGCTGTGGCCCGATATGGGCTTAGAATGGCAAATTTCCAGCCATGAGACGCTCAAGCTATGCTGTTACGCATATTTGTATGATTTTTGGAACCAATATCTTCCCGAAGATCTCACAAATCTGGACGATGCTTCTCGGGAAGAAATCGACCAACATTTCCCCTTTTTAGAATACGCATGCGAAAACGTGTTGTATCACGCAGAAGCTGCGGCGGATGTAATCTAACAGCACGATTTTATGTCACAGTTTCCATTCTCGAAATTAACCGAGACACGCAACAATATGAAATGGCCATCTAGGCGGCGGTATCATGCCCCGTTTATATCTCAACTACGTCTGCTCGCGACTATAGGCTTGCCAAAATTGGTCACCACAAGACTCGATCAGGATCCAAAGATTGATTTCCACAGTGAGGAATTTGAGAACTCATTTTTTGATGCCGTTGTAAATCGCCACCAAAGTACTATCGCTGCTCTCCTGAGCCTCGTCACCGACATTGACAATGGCATCAGAATCGCAGAGAGTCTAAAATACAACCGCCTATCTCCCAGAACCAAGGACCGAAGTATGCTCTCTCGGTCCTCTCGACGATTCCGCATATCTGCCAGAACCGAGGGCCGAAGTATGCTCTCTTGGGCCGCTCAAGAAGATCAATACAATCTTGTCATTTTGCTTCTCCAGCAGGGCCTATTCGTTGATGAGATGGATAAACACAGCATGACGCCACTTGCAAGGGCAATCGAGATGAATAACGTATCCACAGCTGACATACTCCTAGAGAATGGCGCTAGCCCAAACGTCAATACTTCAAACGGTGGAACGCTACTCACGCACGCTATATCCGATGGGTTCATAGACATGACACAACTTCTTCTCGAAAGGGGTGCGAACCCAAATCAGGTAGATATGGTTCATAGGACACCACTCGAAGCAGCCTTATCAACTAAAAACGAATATGGAGTAAAGCTACTCATCGACTATGGTGCCGATCCAAACAGAACCTTCAGTTCAGGTCATACGCCTCTATCAGTCGCCATATCCCGTTCCCAACTCCACATAGCGAATATACTTATAGGAAACGGTGCACACTCCAACGTACCAGATAAAGATAGGCTGTATCCGGGATACAAGGTGAAAGCTCGCCGATGATCTGACTACTTTTTCGCAAAGGAGCCAATCCAGATGTACCAAAAATGGCCAGACTCCGCGTCAGGCGGCAATAAATACCGGTATATCTCTTACATAATTAGCTATGAGGAAAAGGGTGCATCGACTGTGTCAAATATACCAACATAAAGCGGCCGCTTTTGGCTTGCACATAACAAAATAATATACTTAAATTTTAATCTTCAAAGGGCATCTCATGTTTCTCATTATGCTTGTAAATGCATTCTTAGTCGCGATATACTTCCCCAGCCCACATGTCTTTTCTCTATCCATCTATATATATAATATATACAATATCCTCACCAGACAAATGAACCCTCCACTTTGGCTCCGGCGTTAAGATGGACCTTTCTCCTTTTTCTTCTCTTTTTTTTAATAAAAAAAATTCTTCTCTTCCCGTCAAATCTCTAGTGCTTCGACTCATCCTTCTCCACCAACTCACCAACACCTAGACTTCTCCCCACGGCGACCTTGATCTTCTTTCCGGCCTCGGGATCACGGCCCACCTCACCAACAGCATCGCCCTCATCGACGGCCTCACCGTCAGCCTCCTCGGCCTTGATGGCGGCGTTGACCTGCTCGCGGATGTTGTCGAGGTCTAGGCGCATGCAGAAGGCGTCCTCGCCGTCGGCGTAGTACTTGGACTCGGTCTTCTCGTTCTTGAAGCGCAGCGTATCCTCGTAGAGGTGGCGGGCTGCGACGTTGGAGACACGGACGTGGAGGGAGACGTACTTTGCGCCAAATGTTTCGACCATGGCCAGCTCTGGGGTGGGAAAAAGTCAGTTCGGGATCACAAAGATGGTGTTATGACTCTTGGCATATATGTATCCGCGCATCATGTGTGAGGGGTATATGACATGACATGAGCAGCAGCAATTGCAGCTCAACCAAGCAGAAAAATAAATGGTTCAACGTACGGCTCTGTCGCATAAGCTTCTCGGCAATTCCCAGACGACGGTGAGTGCGCATGACACTCAGACTGGTAATGTGGCCGTGGGGGATGCCGTCAGTGGGCTCCTCCTCCATCTTGGCGAGCACATAGCCGACAATCTTGGGGTACTCGTAGGGGTTCTTCTTGGGGCGGGACACATCGACGGCGACGTAGCTGAGCTGGGGCCACGAGAGGGAGTGGTAGAGGTAGTATTTGAGGAAGTAGTTCTCGGGCAGGTTTTCTAGGTTGGCGTGCTGGATGAGGGGCAGGTCGGCGTTGGTGAGGATGCGGATATCCATGGTGGGCGAGTGTGAGGGGGAGGTTGTTCAGGCCTTGCTTGGGGGTTTGTTCTCTCTTCGTGGTGACGAAAGTCGGCAAGCTCTCGGGGCGGCGGTGCGTTTGCGGTGGAGGTTCGGAACGGCGTCTCTCTTCGGAAGGATGTGAGGCTCAAGCCAAAACGGTGCGGGAGGGACCAACAAGGCTTCGGCCTATCAACCCAGGCCCAATTTTTTTCTCATGGCGCGTGTGTGCGGGTGTCTCAGAGCTGTGGTGTCGTGGTTATTCCCACTGAACAACCCTACCAGACCCTGCTATCAGCCCCTGTAACTCACCAAGCAAGGCCAAGCAAGGGATGTCAAAACCCACGGCATGGCACGGTATAGCAAGGCCTGGAGCAAGTATGACAAGCCCTTTTTATCATGATTCTGTATTGAGATGTGATAAATTACAGTGATTCAATCCATTCTCTCTATTAAATCTAGGCTAATTCTATATGCCTTGCTCCATTTCACTCCCTTGCCCTTCTTCATCATTCATTCTCCCTCTTGCACGTGTCCCCATCTTTCACCCTAAAACCATGTCAAGTGTGTTGTCGGTGCTCTATCGGAGTTCGGGGCGTCCCCCCCCGCCTAGCACATCACCCCTCCTCCACCAACCAACTAACTCGTCCCCCCCGCACCAGCCACTGTTATCGTCTGCCCTGGCCTGGCCGTATAGGCAATAGTCTGACTCGTCCAATTGCTTCTGCACTATCGACCGCACAGCCAAATAGGTTCGCCTCATGAATCCCTCGTAACGCGGGATTGTCTGTGGATTATTCTCCATACTTATTCCCACTCCTCCACAAAGGTAGATAATACAATTCAGATCCCCCCAAAAATCCCAAGCAGAGAGAGTCATGATAAAAACACCGTCTGCTCCCAGACATGCTCAAATAGTAAATGACCTCTCCGGACACAATTAAGGAAGCCCGAAGCCAACAAGCCCCCTCCCAGAGTCGCACTCATGCGCACCTCTCAGCTCCATCTCCAGCCGCCACCCACCAGATCTCGCATTGAGGCTAGGCGCGCCCTCAGGCCTCTCGCCATTGGTGCGCAACGCGGGTGGGGGCGTCCAGGTCACCGGCTCGGTATTGCGATTGCTTCACTCGCGGGAACCGTCTTGTCGGTGGGGTTGGAGCTTCCCTCGTGGGAAATAGGAGGGGAAGGAATTTTGAGGGTCAAGGTGGATGTCCTGTCGTCGGTATATAAGGGGCGTCGCTCGTGTCCCTGGGTTTTGCGTCCTCGTAGAATTGAACAAATTCTCGGCGTTGTAGTGCTTCTTCTCATCTAGCGTCCCTTAGATTTCTCTCCCAGCTCGCGATACCCTCAGTTTTCCTTCAGATCTCTCCCCCAAGATAACCGCAATGGCACTCCCTTTGACCGGAAAGTTGGCCATCGTCACCGGTGCCTCAAGAGGTACAGACTCCTATTCTACATGGTATCTTACAATGGCAACCTAACCAAGCGTATAGGCATTGGCCTAGCCATCACCAAGGCCCTCGCCGCCCGCGGCGCAAACCTCGTTATCGCTTACACCTCCAGCAGCTCTGCCTCGAGCGCTGCCAGCCTCGCGACCGAGCTAGCATCCGCTCACTCCATTAAAGCCGTCCCCATCCAGGCCGACCTCGGCACCGTCGAAGGCCCCGTCTCACTCATTGCCCAGGCCGCCGAGGCCTTCAACCCGCTACGCATCGACATCCTCGTCAACAATGCCGGCATTGCCCTCAACGACAAGGTTGCAGACATCAACCCCGAAGACTTTCACAAGACTTACAACGTCAACGTCCTGGGTCCCCTGCTGCTAGTCAAGGCTGCCAAGCCCTACCTCCCTACCGACCGCTCAGGTCGCATTATCAACCTCAGCAGCGTGAGCTCCAGCTTAGGCTTCGTCGGTCAGAGTGTCTACGGTGGTTCCAAGGCTGCCATTGAGGCCATGACGCGCACCTGGGCCCGCGAGCTAAGCGAGAACTGCACCGTTAACGCAGTCAACCCAGGCCCCGTCCGCTCCGAAATGTACTCGCGCAACACTGACGAGTTCAAGCGCCTCATTAAGCCCTTTATCCAGAATGCGCCCCTCATGAAGGCCCGCGAAGGCATTGACCCTCCTGAGGTTGTCGAGGATGCCAAGACGGCTGGCGGCCGCGCTGGAGAGGCTGAGGAGATTGCCGGCGTTGTCGCCATGCTGGCCACGCCCGAGAGTGCCTGGTGCACTGGTCAGGTCATTTGCGCCAACGGAGGCATGATCTTTGGTATGCAGTGAGCGGGTAGGAAGGATAGCAAATGGTAGTTATAGATCCGGGTAACGGCGTTAGATCCATAGACTAGCTTCTTTGATACAAACAAGTATGATTCAAACTTATCCTAATAAGCGTAACAGAGTTGCGACATGATAAATCAATGGTTTACGTAGAGGTGTTTAGGTCATCGTATATGTCAAGGTCCATAGTCCATAGTGGTTTTTAACTTACACAGGTTGGCCACTTGCCTTGGAACTGGCGCATTTCAACTGCCCCGCCATCACAGGCGGTGGCGCAAATTCTGCCACTCACTTACTCATCCAAGTCTCTCACAACCATTACAAACACATTCACAAACCCTCACTCTCGCACTCCCTTTCTTAACTCGGTAGTCGGTTTGAAAATATATCTTAGAAAATGGAATCCGATCCTCTCGATGACGTCCTCAACCTTGAGGAGCGATTCTACGACGAGGGCTACCAGCAAGGCTTGGCCGACGGCGTCCAAGCGGGGCGCATCGAGGGCCGCTCGTTTGGCATGCAAAAGGGCTTCGAAAAGTTCCTCGAGAGCGGTCGCCTCGCCAGCAAAGCCATAGTCTGGGCGAACCGCATGCCCCAGAAGCAGGACGGCGCAACTGCGGATGCGGCCAAGGAGCCCTGCACGCTCCCCCAGCTACCGAGGAACGCAAGGCTGGAGAAGAACATCAATACGCTGTATGCCCTCGTTGAGCCCGACACCCTGTCCACGGAAAACACAGACGAGGCCGTGCAGGACTTTGATGACCGAGTGAAGCGGGCGCAGGGCAAAGCAAAGATTGTTGAGCGAATGGCAGGCGGCAGCGGTTCCAAAGAGTCCTCCTGAAGGAGATCATTCATGACGCCGTAATGATGAACGACACTTGGGTTTTTAGACATCGGGTTGGCATAGCTTGTGGCATTGGATAGAGCACATGGGGACAGGCGTTTTGAGGAGCATTTTTCTGGTGAACAAAAAAGGAAAATCATCTGCATTGTCAATGGGAAATCTATAACCTCTCTACCTCACACTTTGTATACACAATGGCTTCTTCCTCTAGCTATTTTTCCTTTACTTGAACGATCTGCAGGGATATCTGTTCAACTGTTAGCATAACATTCCCTTTCTATTTTTTTTTCTTTCTTCGATCCACATACCCTTCACCATAGGAAGTATCCGTCACAGCGTACTTGTGGACATCCCACGATCCTGACGCCAGGCTAGTTCCGCTGGGCAGCGGGGGCAGGCCGTCCACGAAGACGTCGTTGGTGACGTTCTTGGGGGCCTTCTCCAGAGCCTTGGCAAGGCCAGTCTCGGCCTCCTGCTTGGCGGCAACGAGGGCCTGCTCTCCAGCCTCTCCGATCAGGTCGACCTTGGGGGCGGCGGCGCTGCCGACGGTCAGGAGCGAGGCGAACTGGGCTTGGTTGATGACGCTGCGCTGGGGGTACCCTCGGCGGACGTCGCGCTTCCAGTAGGCATTGTCGGCAATGTCACCGGCGGGGATCGTGACGGGGTCGTCGTACTTGGCAGGGTCGTTGGAACCGGGAGCCGGGTTACGGTTGTGAGGGTTGAGAGGGACACCGTTGGACCGGTTGGGGTCGATGGCGAGGAAGCGGCGGAGGCTCTCCCAGACACCTGTGGACTGAACAGTGTGCTTCTGCACGGGGGGGAATTAAATCATGTCAGCGGATGTTTCTTTGCGTCATTCTTGTAGGGGTGTGTATTAGAAGCTATATTGACGGGCGAGGCAATTCGGGAGATCGGGAGCCGGGTGTGCGAGCCATTGGGGGCAATTGGCGTCGGGGAAGAGGGTTTCGGCGTACCTTGGCGATGCTCACCACCTCACTGGCGACCTTGGCTGCTGCTTGAGTCGACATGATGGCAGGAGGACTGGTTGAAGGCAGTCGTTGAGGTTCGGGTGATTGGAACGTTTGCAAGTTGAAATGGAGTCGTGATTATTGGCCGGCAGTCTGGAGACGGGCAGTTTAGCCGAGGCTCCGCCGAAGTGCTCCTCCGATAACAGCTTACCCTATATCTGTGTTGATCCAAGTTTCCGTCATGATTTTTTATTTTACAATGCAAGTCTAATGCTAATTGTATCAAGTTTGGCATTGGTTTAGATATGTGATTTCCAGATGTAGGTATGTTTGGTGGGTTGCAAGCTGGGCAATCTTCCAACGCACTAGATCAGCTTCACCTAGTATGGAGCCAACTCCTCTTTTTCGCTAGTAATAACAAACGAACCAAACACGGCCAACAAACTACACTAGGGCAAAGACTCCATAGCACAAAACGGTCAAAACATTGCCTTGGGGAACAAGTGTAGCAGGTACAGCAACGTGTTTAAATGAGATACCCAAACAAGGCGGGTAAATAGGCTTTGTTGGCGATCCTGATCCGACGTGTCCACCATAGCTAGATCCAGAGCCCGATAAACAACATCGAAGAGAGCCATGTTGTGCAAAACACAAGACCATCTATTATCCTAACAAACCTGCTAAATAGATACCAAAAAAAAAGGACAAGACCCAGAAGACCCTATACAATCCCAAGCTCCGGTCCATCATTACCTCCACAATCTGCCAAGCCCAACCAATTCAGTCCCCCGCCCGATTGCGCCCATCTCCATCGCGTCACAGTTAGTTGGCCAACTCCTCGACCAGAGCCTTGACCCGGTCAAGGGTGCCCTGAGGGCTACCGGGCTCAGCGACGAGCACCTTGCCCTGCTTGTCAACAACAAAAACACCACGCTGGGTGCCACTGGGAGCCTTCTTGAGGCCGATGGCGCTGATGAGCGTCTGCTTGGCGTCGCAGAGAAGCGGGTAGGGGAGCTTCTGCTTCTCCTTGAAAGTGGTGTTGGCCTTGGGCGAGTCCTTGCTGAGACCGTAAATAGCCAGACCGCCAGCTGTCAGAGGCTCGTAGGCGTCGCGGAAGAAGCACACCTGCTTGGTGCCTGTGGTAATATTGTCAGCGGGACGTGTGGATACAAAAAATTGGCGCGAGAAAACTTACAGCCGGGAGTAGAGGCCTTGGGGTAGGTGAAGAGAACAACACCAGCCTTGCTCTCGTCGACGAGCTTCTTCAGAGTGGTCTTTTCGCCATCGTTGGTCTCAATCTCACCGCCAAAGGTCTCGAGATCAATGGTCTCGCCAACCTCAGCCTTGGCAGACTTGGACTCTTCCTTGGGCTCCTCCTTGGACTCCTCCTTGGATTCGCCGTCCTCGGCCTTGGGCTCTTCCTCCTTGGGCTTCTCCTCCTTGGCCTTCACGGCCTTCTTGGCGGGAGCAGCCTTCTCCTTTGGCTTGGGCGCGGCCTTTGGCCTGCCAACCTTTCCAGTGGCCTTCTTGGCCACAGGCGCGGGCGCGGGAGGCTCGACGCGGGCCTTGCGCTTGCGCAATTCAACGGGCATCTTGTGGGATGAAGGGGGAGGGGAAAGCGAGACAGAAAAGAGGCACGCCGACTACTGCGACGTGATGCGACTGCGATTGCGACGGCGAAACGCGTATGCGACGTACGATTCTGCACGGGGGGGAAGAATGGCGTGCTGAGAGGGTTGTGGCCTGGGAGCAGATGGGAGATGGGAGATAGGGCACTATCCGTGATGGAGCTCCACGATAGATAGAAGAGGGGAAAAAAGAGAAAAGGGGGCTCGCGCGGGCGCAGGAGGAGAAGAAAAAAACAAGGACGAGGTTGGGCGCTTAGGGGAGGGGAGTAGAGTTAGGTAGCGACCTGGAGACAGCAGAGAAGAGAGGGCGAGGGGGGCGGCGCGGAGGGAAAGCGAAACGGGGGAATTCGTCCAGCCCGTCGCAAGTCGCAGTCGCAACCGCAACCGCAGAATACGGACAAGGACGGCACTGGACGGCGGTAGCCAACCGCCAGCGACAGTAACTGCGTGCTAGGTGCTAGCATGGACCTTAGTTGCTGGGTTCCGTCAAGGTACAGAGTAGTGTGGTGCGGTACGTATACCCACGGCAACCAAGGACTATGACTATGCAGGCAATGCCAAATGCTCGCCGCCCAATCACGCGCCCGCATCTCGACAGTAAGCTCCGGGAGCTTGGGCCCTTCGGCAGCGGGCGGCGCGGGGGCCACTTTTTCGCTAAGATGGCACCCACGGGCACCCATGCTACCCATGCCACCCATGGCGCGCGGCGTTTTGGACTGTGGGGGATTGGGGAACCGATACCTGCATATGTCTCACGGTATCGCGCCCGCTATGCATCAATTGCAGCCATGCACCTGTGGGGTACCGACGACCGTTTTCCATTTCCAGCCAGCAAATCACCTCGTCTCGTCTCGTCCGTAGCGTCTCAGTGCTACCATCGTCGTTGGCGTATCAAAACCATGAGAAACATTAACCCCCGGGTACTAAATCCATATTCCCGAACTATCCCTCCCCTCCCCCCAATGAAGAAGAAGAAAAAAACCACTAATCTTTTCCTATCCAGAACTTCATGGCCCCGGCGGCCGCCTTTACAATGGCCTGCATCCTCTTTGTGTGAGTCGTCAAAAGTGGCGTGGTTTAGTCCTGCAGCGCGTATTTGATAAGGCGAGTTTCATAGCTGACACAAAGGGGTTCCTCCTATGAAAGGCACGTCAAGTCATCCATCAGAGAGGCTAGGGAAAACGCGGTAAGTTTTTTTTTGTGTTGTCATCTATCATTTATTTTGTTTGCTGACGTTTCTTGGCGTTAGCGAACCCACAAGCTTGGAGATCACCCAAAGAGGAGGGAGTGATGTCTCAGATGGTGCAGCAAAGTAGCGGCATGTGTTTGCGCATTCAAGGTGTCTGGTAACGCGGAATTGTGTCAATATTGTATGGTCTCATGGATAATAAATCATCATTCAACTTTTACTATGGAATCATGACCCTCGCCAGTGTAATGCAAAGCATCTCTACCGTGAGCATGACGAATCTACAAATCCATGCCCCAACCTGTTGTTGGACAACATCAAAATTTTGTTTTGTTTTGTTTTGTCTCACATGCAGAATCTCCAAATTTCCACAATGAAATCTGTTGAAGAATCACTCAACTCCTAATGCTGTAGAACCTACACCAGCTAGTGTTGATACACCTCGCCGTCCCTGATGCATCCCATATTTCCCAATCCCAACACCTCACTTCCTCTCTCAATATGCGTAGATGGTAAAAAAAAAAAAAGAGAAATATCCTTTGCCTGCGTGCGTGCATACCCGGTGCATGTGCACCGTTGCGAGCGGGCCATGCCGCGGAAGTCTGATGCACCTACTACGCTCATCCGTTTTGAATGTCTAAACCTACAGCTGACCAAGGGTATCTCAGCCTTGCTCCGTCTCTGACCTGCGTGTACATTTCTCCTAGTCTTGGGGTCTTTCTTTTCTCGTTTAAATAACTCATGTATACGACATCTGGCTCTCAACTCTTTATTTACGGCTCGGCGCTTTCTCTTAGCAATAACACCCGTGCCTCATCTTTCTTCTTGTGCAGTTGTTTCATCACATACTCGTATGTTAACATTGTGACTGTTGCCGCAGGAACTGCTCGCATCATGTTGGTTCCTAACCCGGCGTAGAATGCTCGCCAGCCTTCCTCTCTAAGAATGGTCTGGAAGGTGTGGACAACGCCTCTGTACTTGGGACTTGCCACTGGCACCCGTTGAGTAGGCTGACCGGGGGTAACACCCATTCCCTGGACGAACTGCTCTCCGGCAACTGGGCGTCTTTGAGTCTGTAGCCGAGTCCGGATCACCTCGTGAGGATACGTCGCACTGCTTGCAAGAATCTTGGAGAGGATTGAAGCCGATAGGATACCGACCCATTGGTTGCCATTCCCTTCGGCAACTTCGCCCATGCCTTGTCCCGTAAATGACTTTTTCAGGAATTCATACGTCGGGAATTGGACTGCCACGTGCGTCAGACCAAGAAGGGCTGGTGTTAAACCTGAGTAGAATGAGGTAATTCCTTCCGATGTGTACATCTTACGAGCGGCATCGATTGTTGAATGGTAATGCCATGGTGCTTGTAGCGTGGGGCGTGCTGTAGGAGTGCTGCCAGGCTTTGGAAATAATGATTCGTGATGATTTCGGGAGACGGAGCTCTGTGACATGAGCCTTGTCTTGATGACCCAAATCGGGTTTGTGACGATGGTGCTACTGGCACCAGCTATTATTGAGGACCAAAAGTTGACGACATGAGGGTTCTCTAAAAGAAGACTTTGGTTAGTATTTGACATAATGGCTCATGCTCTGTCATCCTCCAACTTACCATGGAATTGACCCAAATAGCCCTTGCTTTTGTTATAAACGGTAAACCACACGGCCCAGGTAGGTAGGTATCCCATGACAATGGGCCCTAAACCTCGATAAAGCCCGCGGATGCCCTCCTCGCGCCATATTACACTGGCTGTGCCGATGAGGCCGTTGTATAGCTTGGGGTGTCCAGCATGGCGACCCTTGTCGATTGGAACGTAGCCGCCCTGCGCTTGTAGTTTGGTCTTGATGACGTCGAGCGGGCAGGTGACGATGCCCGATGTGAAGCCGCCGATGGCACCGGCGACGGCGTTGAATTGCGAGTCGGAGGCGTAGAGAGCCCATCGGTGCAGCGGGGTTACCGCCATGGATTCCACCATTTGGACGTTGGCTGCGGAGGAGAGGGCGTATGAGGATGCAGCATAATCTGGAGACGGCGGCCGGCCAGCTTCGGGGGAGTGCTGGTCGTGAGACGACATTCCCGCCGTCTCTCGTTGGCTCGTTCGCTTCGGCTCAGTCGCTGTTGGAAGTGCGCAGTCGGATTTCCGGTCGAATATTTCTCTATAAGCTTCGGTCGTCACCGTGGTCGTCGTCGTTTTCGTCGTCGATGTCGTCACCGTCAATCAAGAGGTGGTGGGTGTTGGTTCTCGCAATATTTCTTCCGACTCCGACCGGGGAGCAGGGACCGGAGCGGCGAGATAACGATGCCGATAGAGGTCGAGAGAGGCCGAGAAATGCTCACTCGTTTTCGCAGACGTAATTCCTCTTACACAATCAAAGATGCGGCGCAGGGTGATTTCCAAGCGTCGGTTCAGCTCCCAAAATTTCCCTTCTGCGTAAGTTGTCTCGTGCCGGCCCTCGCAGTCCGGGTTCCCTGTGCTGCGGGGGGGTTTGCGCTGCCCACGCGCGCCGTGACCCGTTCCCGCCTGGGTTAGCGATTGGCACCGGCCATTGACCTGGGCACCGAGTCTGAGGGTATTCGCCTTGGGCGGCCGGAGAGACCGGAGCCGGAGAGGACGATGGGCGGGAGGAAACCGGGGGGCGGGCGAGGAGCGGGAGACGAAGCGACCCGTGAAGGACGACGACGTAGCGGGAGGGATGGTGGAGGAGAGTGGAGAGAAGAGAGTGGGAAGAGTGCAAGTTGCAAGCCAACTTCACAGGGCGGAAGACGGATGACTACGGAGGGTGGGTGCGCTGCCGCCAGCGGGTTTGCATCGGTCGTGGGCTGCTGGAGAAGCCGGGTCTGTAGCGTCTGCAGCGACTAACGCCCACCAACACCCAGCAGTACCATTTAGTGCGGGTTAGTGGGGCACCGCTGTGGTTGGGGGTGTGGATGCGTGCTAGCAGTTTATCACCCAGCGGAGGTGCTCGTTTGCTGGCAGGGCGGCGGGACGCCTGGGGAATTTTTTTTTTCTTCTTCCTCTTCGCCCGCAGCAAGCCGGTGCCCACTGCAGATACACAAATGACGCAAGGCCCTGGTTGCTAGACGTGGAGACGAAAAGATGACATTTATATACAATGGGGGCCATTGCCGAGCCGTAACTTTCCAGGCACATCTGCCATTGAAACCTGTCTTGCCGGTGCAGTGCGGCACGGCGCAGCGAGCCTGCAGGTCTTGCGTGCGCGCTTGCGTCGGTGGCATTTCGCCGTCTACAGCACCAGATGCCGATCCATGTATACATCACATGTACCGTTGCTTGTCAGTCGATGACGGTATCGTGGTCGGCGATCTAGAAGGGCGTCTAGCCCGAGGTTAAACCTCCAATGCGCCGTCTTTCTCTTTTCTCTAGCCAGTCTGGTCGCCGTGAAAAGAATTCCAATACGAGTCCTGGTGACTTGAATTGTGCATCTGACCCTTTTTGCTCGATCACAATGGTGCTGAGTCGCTGGCCGTTCTCTCCCGATGACCGGCTCTGCACGGAAAACGCAGGGAGCACAAACCCCCACCTCTCCCCGTGACTGCATCCGTTCGCCCATCCATGAAGGCCCCTCCCGTCCGTCCCTCCATCCAAAACGGCCACTTAATCACGTGGAAGGTCACGTTGCCGCTGACTCTCATCCCAAATCCTGAGGGCCCACACTTTCTGCGCCCAGCCAGCGAGCAGCCAGCAATTGAGCAATGGTCATCAAGGCGGAGAGCACGTGACGTCCCGAGCTGTTCCAGGAAGTTTTGCTTCCCTCAGCCCATCCATTTCGCGCATTCCCGGAACCCGACGACGAACGACGGAATCGACGACGACCGGCTTTCGACCTCTCCCCTCTCGTCAATTCCTTCACAATGAAGTACTCGCTCGCTCCCTACATTCTCCAGAGGCCGTGGCTGGCCAGCTTCCTCAAGCCCGTCGCCACCTGGTACGTTAACGCTGCCGGCTACCGCCAGCTTGGTTTGAGGTACGCGAGATAAAACCCACCACCATTTCCCCCCCTCGAACCCCGACGATGCGATCCGATCGAGATGGACGCCCAATTGGCCTGTACCATACGAATTGGGCCGCCTGTTACCGCTGTGTGCGACTTTTTTGACGCTGACCGGGTCCCTCAATTGATGCAGATACGACGATCTTCTTGAGGAGGAGAACGCCACCGCCCAGAAGGCCCTCAAGCGCCTCTCTGCCACCGAGTCCTACGAGCGAATCTACCGCATCCGCCGCGCTGTCCAGTGCAGCTACCAGCACAAGCTGCTCCCCAAGGAGCAGTGGATTACCCAGAAGACTGTACGAATCCTCCGGGACCCCCTCGTATCCTCGGCAATGGATGCCGGATTTGTACAAGGACTAACAGCATCTCTTCTTGCCTACAGGACGCCCGCTACCTCCAGCCCATTATCGACGAGGTCAACGCCGAGGAGGCCGAGAAGGAGGAGCTTGACACCATCTCCGTCATACGCAAGCACTAAACGAAATGGGGATGTGTATAAAGTAGGAGAATATGGTGGTTGAGCGTGGAACGGTGCCTCCAAGTATGGGATGGTTGGCCAAAATGGACTAGACAGTCTCGTGTACCCTATGTATAGACGTCGTCTTACTGACTCACTTTGCATAAATGCTCCTTATTTGGTTCATCTCTTCGTGAAGTTTTATTATTATTTTCTGGACTGATAATTTACAATGCAACCATCTCAACTAGGCAACTATGAGAAGAGCTCGTCTCTTCCATGCAAATGGCGCCGAGCCTTCTGAGCGACCAGATCTAGAGTCTGCACATCCAACGCCGTCAGGTGGACTTGTATCCATACCGGGAACTGGCCCAGGTTTTTGAGTCTGTAGCTGTCTTCCTCATCCCCTTTCATCCACAAGAAACCGTGCCGCGACGCCATACGCCGAGCCAGCCTTTAGGCATCTCTCAAAGCTCAATTATCCGACCTTTCCCCCCTGCCGCCCAGCATCCGACTCCAACCCAAATAGTGGTGCATTAAACATTCATCCAATATGGCCGTTAATGCTCATTCCATCTGGCGCCCCTTCTCTTTGTAGTTTTCATCAAATCGCCGTAGCTATTCGTAGTTGATGCTGGGTCCAGGACCAAGGAACGTGGTTGCTCACACACGCTGGTAGAATAGCAGGTATGCCACCTTGTTGTCCTTGATGCTGTCCTTGACCTGCTTTGGCTTGCTGGCGTTGCCAGAGCCATTGACAACGCTGGTCCAGCGCTTGTTTCCTGGGGCGGAAGCTGTGACCTGCTTCCAACCGTCATCATCTCCAGTATCGTCGTCCAGCATGGCGCCGAATCGGTTGCCCGAGGCGCCAGGGGCGGGGCTTTCCTTGCGAGTATCCTTGGTTGTCTCCTCTTCTCCACCTTCGGCAACATCTTCGCTTCGTACTCGTCGGATGACGGTGTCATCAAGACGAATCCACTCCTTGCCCTCCTGGCGTCGCACGTCCACGGTATAATGACCACCGCTGGCATTCTTGCCATGATGATACACTACACTAATCAGCTTGTACTTGGGCATGGCACCATCGTCAAGGGACTGGCGCGTCTGCCGAGAGAGAGCTTCACGGGGAATTTCAAGTTCCAAGGGGTACCCAATCTTCTTCCAAATCTTGACAGTGCCGTTGCCCTCAGCATCAAACTGGAATCGCTTGAGGTGTAGTATGAGGACCGGGGGAAGAGACTCGATAAAAACCTGCTTTGTTGCCGTCACATCTTTGCCGCGGGGCGAGTTGAAGTCGCCCTGAAGACGCTCGGGTCGAGTGAGACCGCGTAGAGCGTCGACAACGTTGCGAACATCATCTGAGCCAATGTCCAACTGCAGCGGCTGGTATGGTTCAGTGGTAATGGAGTCCTTCAACCCAGGCACTCGGAATTCTGATCGTAGGAGACCGCCAAAGATCTTTGTGATGGGTGTTGAAGTGTTGGTGCCCGCCGATCGAGTGACGGCTGCCTTTTGCTTTCGACCCACCTCAAGCCAATCCCCGGAGGGATCAGCACCTTCCTTGCCTGTATGGGATGCCGCATCCTCAGATCCGTTTGACAAGACCGAACTGCTCATGACTGTAGTGCACTCATCATCAAGGGACTGGAGCACGAAGCCAAGGAATTCTTCAGCGTCTTGTTGATGACCGCGCTGGGTTGGGTTAGCAATAGTTACAACAATCCTCTGTGTGTATTAATCATACCCTCATACTGGCAAACCGAGGAAGCTGGCGTATGGCCTCGTAAACGAACTCAGGAGTGAACGGATCACCATAGCGCTCAAGTTCTTCACTTTTCAAGGATCGTCGCAGCGCCTCAATGGATGGTGCCGTCTTCATCACCTTGTACTCGTGCATGAACATGATCCTGCATTGATTAGATTGTGTTTATTTCGAGAATTTTGGTAGGTAGTCAACTCACATGGCATCAACCAAGGGAGTGTCGCTCTTGAAGCTGTGAACTGCCCTTTTGCTCACTTGACTTAGGAAATCATAAAACGGAATGCAAAACATCAAAACTTGGAGCACCTGGAACCTATTAGATATAGAAAGTTGGGAAATAAGATATGTAGCTTACCGAGTTCATGTAACACATGTTCCCAGTGTTGATTAAACCGCGAGGCTCAAGGAAAGCAATGTTATCACCTCCATTGACCCGATACTCATGGATGGCCTCTGCCACGGAGCTTGCACTGGCCTTGGGGAAGCTTGGGACTGAACCATTGGGTCCACTGACGACACTCTCAGCATCACCGCCATTGACAGATGCGACAGTAGCCGTGCCATTGGGTTTTGCGCCCTTTGCTGCAGCGGCAGCGGTCTTGGCGAATAGGTTCGCCCAGCTCGTGGGTGCGGCTTTGACTGGGGCGGGTTCAGGGGCAGGCTCAGTGGCACTAGATTCAGGCCCAACAGAAGTCTCGGTAGGCGCTGAGTCCTGGGTCGTGGGCTCAGCAGCTGCTTCGCCATTCACTGGCGTTTCAGTGGTAGCTGGCTTCGCTTCCTTGGTGCTCTTGGGAAGAGTAGGAACAGCAGGCGCAGGATGAGTGGCAGATCGAGCTCCAGACTTGCCGGCGGCTGTGGGTGTGGCGCTGGTAACTGTGTTGGTTCGAGAGCGCTGGACAGAACCTGGGGTTGTGGGAGTAGCAGGCGAGGCGTCCTCAGTAGTTTGATGATGCGTAGACGCAGTCTCAGACTGAGCATCTGAGACGACAGAAGGCTGAGTGGAAGTTGGAGAGCCCTTCAACACCGGCTGAGTTGCTTGGTTCTGCCCACTTTGCTCAGCGGAGGCTTCATGTTGCTCAACTGGTAAAGATACCGCCTGACTGTCAGCGTTAAGCGGTCTTCTTCGTCTTCTTGATTTCGCGACTCTAACTGGGAACTCCAAGTCGGGTTGCGAGAGCCACGGCAACTGCAATGTTGTTAGTTGGTTGAACAATGTTTACATTCATGATGTAACTCACCGGAGCGCGGAAGGGTGCCTTGGGGGTTGTCACCACAGGAGCAGGTTCGGGGGTGGGAACAACGGGGACGGGAACAACAGGAGCTGGCTCTCTCGTTTGGGGCGTAGGAGGAGTTGGTGGAGGAGGCAGCTGGGATGAGTGGGTCGAGGATGGGGTGTGAGGCGGGATCGGAACCGGTGCAGGCGGTGGTTGATAGGGTGTGGAGAGCGCAGGCGAATGTTGAGCGGGACGAGGGTAGCTGGGCACCGTGACGCCAGCCATGGGGACATATTGTGGCATAGAGGGAGGAGATCGAGCGTAGTTTTGGTATGGCATGTATCCTTGCTGGGGCATGCCGCCGTTCTGGTACTGAGGAGGCATTCCATAGTACTGCTGGTGGGCGTAGGGCATGTAGTTGGCGTACATAGGATTCATGTGATGCTGATGCTGATGCTGGTGGTGCTGGTGTTGGTGTTGGTGTTGGTGCTGATGATGCTGGTGCTGGTGATACTGTGGGACATAAGGAGGGGGCTGCCTCCTGCGAGGCCCTCCTGGACCACCAGACATGTCAACACCAGGCATTCCACCAGCTCCTCCCTGTATATTCTGCCCAGCCGGCAGATGGCGGTTACTCATCGTGCCGGCTTGGGGATTGAAAGATGACGGGTGCCGGCCAGTTGGCGCGACTCCCGCAGCTAGCAAGTCGTTGCTGGAACTTGGAAGCGGAAAGAAGCGGCAGGTTGTCGGGCGCGGGCTTCAGGATTGAAGCTGCGTCGAATTCGGGGCGAGGAGGAGAGAGAATCGTGGATTGCGGATTGCGGATTGCTTGCGCGACGCGACACTGGAGCGGCGCCTGAATGCCGCAAGTTCGAGGATGGCGATGACCGGAGGGCAGAGGGGCCGCCGATGGCTGCTCCACGGAAAACCGAAGCGGAAAACGGACAGGCACAGAGGAGGCTGAAAGGGCAAGGCAAGAAAAAAAAAACAGAAAAAAGGGGGGGAGCGAGTAAGGAACGGCGAGGCCTAAATTTCTTAGGACGCAAGTCGAAGAAGAGACGCACCAGAGGAGTTGCGTCAGGCTGATGCTTGACGTTGAAGAGAGAAGTGGATGGAATAAAATTTGGGACTCAACTCGGAGTTTACTTGCACACAAGGCGCGCTGCCAAAAAAGAAGCACACGAGCCAGAGCCAAGAGGTGCGCCCCCCCTCCCCCCCGTCAAATTGACCTGGGTAGCCTGGGTGTGCCACTGAACCTGGGTCTGGAGCCTGGTAAGAGGGTGTGGGTGGCCTGGCCTGGCACCCGCGTCTTCCATTTAACGCTTGAAGATCGCTATAACTATAGAAGGCCTAGCCGCTAACTTGGCAGCCTAGTGGAGCGTGGTGGGTTCGTGCAGCGGGTCTCTGTTGTTGTCTGAGGCAGAAAGTGCCTACTACCCTGTTGACATATGGGCGCTCGGCTCATGGAGTAGCCCGTGCGTCCCGCATCCATCTGTGGGCAATGAATGGCGCAACTCACACGCACACAATGTACAGAGGTGCCTTTCAAAAGTCTTGTCCTGCCAAGGCGCTAGCGTCAGCCACAAACAAGAAAAAAGCAAGCAGGGAAGCCATATACCAAATTTCCTAGGTATTACTCTTCCTGTGATTTTTTTTATTTCCCCTCACTGCAAAATGAGAACTGAAGATGATATTGTAATCTGGGCTTTTGTGGTTATCTTGAAAAGCCTGTACGGAGGGAAAATAATGCCTGAGGTTTTAGAAATAATAGGGATTTCAATCCGGCAGGTTAACTGTATCTATGCTTGTGCTATTAAATATAGCTTTGATCTTAACTAATACTTTCTTATTATTTATAATGTTTTTTTTATTAATAAAAAGTGCTTTAGCTGCTTTAAAAAGTAAATTAAGAAAATTTAAGTAAATATTATCTTTAAGGTATACTTTAATTATTTTAGTAGGGAAAAATTATATGTTAATATTATTAGTAAGTTTAATAAGAAAGAATTTAAAATCTTAATTATTATAATATAAAGGATTTTAAAAAAAGTAAGATTTTAAAAAATAAAGTTAATAAAAAAGCTTAGATTAATAAAAAGAATAAGAATAGAAAGATTTATTTAATATAAAGTATATAAATATTAAATTTTAAAAAATTAAAAGAATATTATTTAATTTAATAAAATAATTATTATTTTACTTTATTATTATAATAATTATTATATATAAAAATAAATAAATAAAAGATTTATTTAAAGTTATATTTATAAAAAATAGAAAAATATCTTTAAATTTATATTTTAAAGGTATTTTTTATAATAAAAAAGGCCTTTATTATTATTAAGCTTTAAAAATTATAAATAAAAAGAAAATTACTAATAAAATAATCTAAAAAATAAATAAAAAATTTAAACCTCTTATAAAAATAAAGTAAAAGATTTCTAATAATATAAGGCACCTTAACTTATATTATTAACTTTTTAATTATCACCTAGTTTAATAATAGAATATAAAAACTAAAAAGTTAATTTAAAGTATTAAAAATAATATTAATTAATATTAATATTAAATTAAGATTTTAATTTTTAAAATATTTTCTTTTATTTAAAAGTACTTTAAAAATTAATTTTATATAATTATTTAAGAGAATAAAGCATTAATATATAATTATTATATTTAATAATATTATTATAATCTTAACTAAATTAAATAATTCCTTTAATACCTAAATTCATCTAATTTAAATATTATTAAGCTAATTTAAATATAAATAAAAAGGCAAATTACTAAAAAAAGTATAGCTAAATCTAAAGATAATACTATTTAAACTTAAAATAAGGCTTAATATAAGCTATTTTAAAAGCAAATTTAAGCTTAGATTAAATATATTCCTATTTATATTAAAAAAATCATTAAGTTAGAAGGCTGTAACAAGTATCAAGAGGGGCGGAATCATGTACGCGATCGGCAGACGAAGGTGGAGGTATAAAGCAAATAGCCCCATATAAAAATAGCAGTAAATTGCTTTTTCTAACCTTGCGTGCGTCCTTAGCGCAGGACAAGACTTTTGAAAGGCACCTCTGTACTGAGACGCTGTTTTGAGTACCCAGCCACCACATGTGGTACAGCGAAGTCCGGGATTGTCGTCACCACTTCTAGGCGGCGCCATGTATCTTTGCATGTCCCATTCAAGTACCTTCAACACTTGGCAGGCAATTGGCTCAACTATTAGCCAATTAGCCCTATTAATACAGGGTCACCATTAGGTCGATTGCCACACAATCAAACAATTCAAGACTACGGCCGTTGTTCAACAATAAGACAAACGAGTAAAAACATTGCGTTGTAAGACATGGTAACCGCCACCGCAGAACGGCAAAAAATAATCCTTATTGTTCCGCATCTTGTGTATTCTTCTGGAATAGCTACCCATGTTTTGTTTCACCCAAACCCAGTAAATTTACCTTTGGCGCCGTGCTCGTCTTGACCCTGTCTCATGCGGTGCGCCGTCATATTGAAAACCCCAAGCAAATGTAAGCAAACGATCCATTGCCAACCCCAAGTCCCCGTCCCTATGTCTATTCGTCTCTAAAGACCCACCTGCCACCGGGCCGCATTGCCTCGCGATACCTGTCTTGCACCATCTGCTTCTCACGTTTCGCTGCCTCAGCCTTTTCGGCCTCTAGTTCTTGCGTATCAGGAAAATCGGCATTCCAAAATCCCGGCGGGGAGCGCATGCGAGAGAATCGGTGTCGATGTTTGCCGTACTTGTTTGCCAGTTCTTGCGTCTTGGCTTCAATCCAAAGCTCGTCCCGCTCCTCCTTGCTCATTGATGTCAATCGATAGGCAAAATCGCCGAGGTAGTTTTCCAATAGATTCTGTTCTTCCTGTCGCTGTGCTGGCGTGAGAGGCGGGTTGGGGCGTTGCGAGAGTGCTAGAGCTCGAAATTGCTTTCCGCAGCAGTGCATATCTGTGCACCCCGAAAGGCATGCTCTTTCACCCTTGTCTCTAACAACTTCTGTATAAGCAAAGTCATGACCCTCGTTAGCAAGGGGATTAACCTTAAAATCGTCCGGCCGCAACTCTGCCGGCCGCTTATTTCGCAATACTGAGTTTGAACCCTTGTTAGCCAAAGGGGACCTTGTGTCATGAGGTGGTAGCCTTGATCCAAGGGCATTTGTTCTGCTTGATGAGCTGGGGGTTTGATCTGCTGCTTTGTCTCTGAGCCGTTTTTCTCGTTCAAACGGAAGCTCTCGTCGACCTGGAATAGGTAGGTCTCCAGTAGCACCAGCTCTTGTTCGTGATCGAGGAGTCGAGCGTGCTAGTGGCTCGTCTTTTTGAACAGACGGACTATTAAGGAGACTGTCCAATCGGCCCTTAGGAACTGGCTTGAGTCCTCTTTTGGCCTGGCCATCTGTAGATTCCCTGCTGTATACGCCTCCATCCTCCGCAAGACTGGATATATTCTTGCTCAACCCTCTCTTTAAGGGTGGAATCCCTTTGTCTTCCATCAGCCTGTCTCCTCCCGATCGAGTTATCCTTTGATTCACACTCATCGGCGTGAGGGCTGATGTGCGTTTCAGAGGCCGAGCTGTTTGAGGATTCGCATCGGGCCGGACATATAATGGAACTGGAGTTGTCAATGCAGCTTCGAAAACACCGGCTTGGGCCTGTTCTTCTCTTCTCATATTCTCCAAATCCTTGCGTTTTCTTGGCGTCATCATTTTTTGGGCCACTTCGCCAAGATCAATGCTCTCTTGGATATCAAGCGCATCCTGCCCAGTAACGAGAGGACTTGAAGAACCATCGCTCATTTCCACCTTGATCTTGCGAACAGGAGTATCATCAGGCTCAGGTCCATCACGTTTCCTTTTTCGCACAGCTCGTTCCGATACGACAACTGGTTGATCTGACGATGGCTCTTCTTTAATTCGCACATCATCATGTCCATCTTGTGCCGATAATTCGGGGAGATCATCCGACCTGGTCGCATCAGACTCGCCTTGAGTTGACTCTGATTGCGGATTTACTGCCTTTGGGTCGTTGTTAGATTCCTGCTCAGAACTCAGTGATGCAGCAGCGAGTGGTGGCAGTTCAAGGTCAGCCTGGTCGGGGCCTGCGTCGGACACAAAACTAGTGTTTGGGCTTGGATTCGCCTCAGCCCTGGCCTCAAGATGTGTGGTGGCTCGTCCGGCTCTGCCACCTCGGTCGATAATAGAAATGTTGTGCTCCTCCTCCGCCGCCTTGATCTTTTTTTCCAAAAGTCTGGCATGCTCAATCCATTTGTCTCGTTCATCTTTTCTTCTCCGCAGAGCATCTTTGGCCTTTTTGAAGTTTTCTGAGAGAGCGTTGAATTTCGAGCTTACTCTGGCACATTCTGCCTTCCAATCTGGCTCATCTTTGGTTGTCCGTGATGATGGCAGTGGGCCATTACGACTTTGAGCGAGCTTGGCCTCGGCCTCCTGTAACTGTTTCTTCAGATGGCCATTCTCAATCTTGAGCTGCGAAACCTTTGAAGATGCCTCATCCCTTTCTTGCTGGACTTCAACAAGCTCGTGATGTGCTTTGTCAAGATCTGTAACCTGTTAGTGGACTCATATTCAACAATCCCCATTGAGATGTAACCCACCCTGCCTGATAGCCTCGTCAACGCGTTCGCAGGCTGTAGCAACAGCTTCAATAATTTCCGGGCGTCCGGAACTAAACCAACTCGTCATCTTAGATTGTGATGCACCAAAATCATTATCAAACTGGTCAAAGATGAATGTGTGGTCGCAGCGTGCTTAGCAATGGTGGTGGAAGACGCGTCTCCACATCGCGGCGCGGTGGCCTGGAGCCCATTTAGTGGCGTTCCTCCCACGTGACATCATAGCCTTGAGCTGTCATGGATATCTACCAGCCTCGCCACGACAATGGAATTCTGCATTAATTTGCTCTCAAAACATTTTTAGATGGGAATTATTTGAGTGCTATGTATATTTGGAAGCATAGAGACACAGATTGTTGGTTACAAGCAGAGACCTGGTTTTGTGGAGCTGCGACTCTCTGTGTGGAATTAAGGTTGCGGTTAGGAGTGTCCAAGTATCGACGACTGAACCAGTTGCAATAAAAAGTTATCTTCCTATACTACTATAATGTATATTTGCATCCTCATCATCTTTCCAATTTATTGAATTTGGGTGGAAGAGGTGTTGCATTGTCAGGTCCGATGATGACCTATGTTTTCAAGGTTTCAATGTGCGAACCGGAAATCCTTGCGCTTGCTGCCCGAATCGGTCGTGGTTTCTAGATAATGCAATTGATCCTATAATTTTTTATTTGTTAGTGTTGATATTGTGGAAAAGAATAGTTTGCGTCCTTACCTCTCTGCTGAGAGTGTTCCATTCACGATCCCGCGCTTTATTGCGCCAAATATAGTAGCCCTTGGCCAGCAAGTATAAGACGATATTTCCAGCACAAATTGCCGTTAATTGTCTATTACCCCGCCTATCTATCAAGGAGAAATCAGCAACATTGCCTCAAAATCTGCAAATCAACCTACAGAGAGGTGCATCATCGGCGCGGTAAATGTTCGAGTAAACGATGCCACCAACTTGGACAAACATACTTTATTGATTCAGCCAAAATAATCATTTAATTGTATTACAGGTGCAACTTACTTGTATACAGCAGCAGAGACAGTCCGAGTTCGTACAGTATTAGAGTTGCGGCTGCACCAACCAACTTGCATCGCATGCACTGTACTCGTTGTTAATTTTAGTTTTAAGAATTCGAGAATGAAATCGTCACTAACCGGATGGGTGTGAAAGCAATACTGTTAGAAGACCATACTTGGCCCATGAAGGTGCCGATTCCGGAAGGACAGCCAGGGCGATGAGGTTTGGGAGAAGCCAAAACTGTGAAAAGATAGCCATGAGAGAGCGTTCATTCCATATTTCCGAGAAGTATGTGGCAATAAGCATCTAAATATTTTGTGAGTTATTTGTCAAATTTGGCAAACAATGGGAGACCGACTGTGATGGCACCAATGACCTGGGTGGGAATCGTGAGCAAGTTGGCGCTAAATGTTCCGAACCCAAGGTTACGAAGGGTCAAAGTAAGGTACTGGTCTGGAGGACCAGAAGGAATCAAGAATACTAGACCTATGAGATACATTGGCCAGAGATCGTAATCTGTGAGAGACTTCCATAGCAGTTTGAGGTCCACAGCTTGTCGATTGTGCATATCACCTTTAGAAGGGTCGTCTCGTAAAATTCGATTGACCATGATAACTTCCTCTCGCTCGTTAAACCATCCTTCTTTATTCCACCAAGTTTTGGTTTGAGTGGGAGATGCAACCATGGTGAACCAGGACCACATTCCTACTGTTAGAGTGAGGATGCCTTCAATTAGAAATAACCACCTCCAGCCTTCTTGACCATGATGGCCACGAAGTCGCAGAAGACCAAATGCTAGGATGGGTGCAATTATATCGGTTATCCGCAGTGTAGTCCAGAACAAAGCAAGGCGGAACGGGAGTTCTGTTCCTTTAAAAAAGTATGACTGAATATAGGGTTAGTGAAATGTGACGATAGAGAAAAGTATATCCTACTAGGTAAAGGATCACGTCTGGTATAAAGCCTCCTTGGAGCAGTCCAAGAAGTGCTCTACATGCCAAAAAACTATTTCTTCCGCTGAGCCAGAACTGCGATGCGGCAACGATGCTCCAAAGACACATAATGGTCGGTATCTAAATTTTATTAATAATGGGATAATATCAGCAGTGAAACAGCACTTTACCCATCTATCGGGACCTAAAAAGAAGTAAGAAAATGAACTAGTTGTTGGTTGTATTCTTTCGTCTTACCTAGCTTCTTGCTGACCAACTGAGATGGAAGCTCGGCACATAAGAATGACAAACGAAATACGGTGTTCCCTAGATTAAAATCTTCAAATAATGAGCAGGTATACTTTGAATCCTAGGATATCTGATTACCATTAGTACTGAGACCCAAATCCTCCAAAAAATTGTCCGTGTTAGCTTGACTTAGGTTTCCTCTGTCGAGATCAAGCGCAAAAAAGGCCACGCAAGCCCAAGCAGTGATCCTCCAATCGAGTTTGTTGATGAGGGGCTAATAAAACCACTTAGATCTAATACGACAGAACCCATGGCAAGCTCTTACAAGTTCTTCTGCCCACGTCCACCTGGCGCCTGGATCAAACCGATGCAAGTTCTCGTATTTTTCCGTGGGTTGGAAATATCTTGCAAGCTCTGGGTCGTCGTAAACGGAGGGCTGGGTGGCGATATCATCGAGCTTAGGATTGAATTTCTTTCCTCTGAATAGCGTGGTGATCGGAAGAACTGGAGGTTCAGTCTTTTGAAGTTCTTGGTGTTCTAAGATCCGTTGTCTAATAACTGTAATGTCTTCTGGCTGTGGTTTCTCGACCTTAGAATGGCTATTTGAGCCCGCATCCTCAGAGGAATATTCACTTCGCTTCTCTACAGTAGGCATGATAACTTGAGGAAAGCAGAGAATTGGGATTGTTGATACTATGATGCAGCCCGTTGCAGGCAAGGATGGCCTTTATAGCTCGCAACTTGGGCAAATCCCATTTCTTGCCCAAGAAAATGAGAAATGGGACTGACCAGGCCGGCTAATCACGAAGATTTGAGGAGCATTTCGCAATTTTCTTGGCAATAGAAAGAGGATCTGAATGCACTATTGTATGCAAAATGCCAAGAATCTGTGCCCACTGTTAGACCAAATTAGGCTGCAAATTTCCGGGAATGGGAGTTTACCAGACAAGGAGTGCAGTAGGTCCATGAACTCACAGTCCTGTTGATCAGTATATCTCCATAGAACTAATATGATACATGCTGCTACGCCGATTAACAACCCCGTAGACAGAGTTTCTCACATATAACCCATTAGAGCTAGAATTAGGGTTGTGCGATTTGCTTCATTAAGAATTCTCATAATCAATTGACCTGGACTTTGAGAAGACAACTTGACAAATTTGGCGTAGTATCCAGTTCTACATCCCATAAAGATTGACCCAGTGGAACATGATAGCGATGGAATTTGTAGTAAAAATTAATTTAAGCTTAAATATACTTGAGGCTAGTAGCTACTAAACGACATGAATAGTCTGGGAGTAGCAGTCCGATGTCGAAAGTAGCGTGGGTGTACTTCGCGGGGCTCCGGAAACCCTTTTTCGGTTAGAATATATTGGATGCAAATCTGATCACGAAAATCCAATGAGATTGCGTACAGTTGGATGACGAGCAAGGTGCAGTTGTATGGCGCAAGAATGTGGGATTATTAGCCATCATAGGCAACCCAGAGAAAAAGAGATTCAATACAAGGACTCAAATTAAATATGCTCTAAGAGCCCATATTCAGACTTAACATTCAAATATTTTATTTGGCGTAATTGACAATGGCCAGGCCAAAAATTCTAAATGGCACAAGGAACCAATTTTGAGGCATCGCTGGACAGGTTTTTAACCCGTAGATAGGGCGTTATGGTATAATAGCACGTAGCTATGGCGCAAGTGATGGCATTCGGTTGTGATATCAGCATGGCGCCAACAATGCTACCCTGTAGAAATGCCAAGTCTATCCCTAGTATCACGGCAATCACTGCTTCGTGGGGGATGAGGGGTGGGTGGGGTATCCAGAGATGCCATAGAATTGATAGCTATTAATTATTGTACATCAATGGGGAGATAAAGAGGCACTACATGTGCGCCATTACAAAATCCTGTGACAAATATTAGGGATTGGTGACAAAAACAATTTATTTCATGACACTGGAAAGAAATTTCTGGAAATACCACCCAGCTTTAACGCTCAAGAATGTATCTCAGGTTTGATTTGAGATTGATGTAAAGATGCGGGCAGCATAAACGCAGCCATCAAAAGAAATTTATAGACAGTCGCAGCCATAGGAACATGACGCTCTTGGAAATTTTGTGGCATTTCGTGCTTTGAAGCGATCAGGAGGAAGGCCAAAAGTCTTCCACTTCCTTATCCAGCTACCGATATAATACTAGAGATATGTGCTATAAAATCCCTAACAAGAATTGTTGGGAAATGGATAATATTGTCCAGATTTACGACATCTTGCAAACTAAAACTGCGGGTGGCTGACTCGGCCCTGTAGTGGCGATGACGCAAGATGAGGTGATGCATCTATGATGTGCTGTGTACTTGCGTTGAAATCCCCATAGATACAAAGTGAAGGATTAAGTCGTCTAAAAACACCGTACATCGTGATTTGAAGATTCTTCCGGCCGGTGTCTGGCGGTATCTCAAAGTCATAAGGGCCATGTCTTTCTAACCGCGGTGTTACGATCGCGTTTGAAGTTTGGGCTTGGATAAATGACGAATTGAGGTTGAATTAATAGCAGAGAAAAGTCACAAACGGAGTTTACGGTAATAAGGTATCCTGGGTATTAGACTAGTGATACGGTGTACTGCACGACTCTTGACGCCATGGGAACGACTCGCACACCATCTTACCGGCATGTGATTTACATCCCGTTTTCTGATAACAACATCTTTACTTTGCTAACATATTTGAGGAGTACATATTTAATGAGTAATGCTGAATTAGTATAAAGGGAACCGGAATGCCACTGAGACACACATTTTTAACATCAAATTCTTCAAAATCTATCTATTTTTTGCGCTATATCGAAGCACATTAGCCTCTAAATCATGTCTCCTTCTGCTACTGATGCCGAAATCCAGAAACTAACTCCTGATGTGCAGCCTGTTGCTAAGACTGCCGAGGATGTCAAGAACAACACTGCCAATCGGCTTGACAGCCCTTTGAAGTACAGTGGTAGCTTAGATAGCTACGAACAGTTTGATGTTACAGCTGTTATCGGACGAGAATTTCCACAGTTACAAATTAGCAGCATATTGAAAGATGATGCAAAGCTTAGGGACCTGGCCGTTCTTGGTAAGCCTTTGAGAGCATGGAGTGTTGAGACGACTGCGATGCTAATAATCGAATAAATAGTGTCTCAACGAGGAGTGGTATTCTTCCGAAACCAAGATATTACGATTGACGATCAAAAATACCTTGGCCAAAAACTGGGGGAATTGACTGGAAAGCCTGAGTCTTCAAAGGTAGGATCCACTCCTTGCTTCAGTACATGTCGCTAAATCGCCATGCAGCTGCACCGACATGCTCTCTCCAACAGTAAACGAGGAATTGCTGTCGACGAGAACGGAAAGCTTGATGACGAAGTTTCTGTTATTTCATCGGAACAAAACCGCAAGTTTTACAAAGATCGATTTTCCTCCGTGTCAAAGAGCCTTGCAGGTGCCGGTTGGCACGCCGAGTAAGTTCCCCCTACGCAATTGCACGCCTATCAGTGCTGAGAAGCTGGACAGCATCACGTTTGAAAATATTCCTTCGGATTATGCGATTTTGAAAATCATCCAACCTCCCGAGGATGTTGGCGGTGACACCTTATGGGCCTCCGGTTATGAGGCCTACGATCGCCTTTCGACACCAATTCAGAAGCTGGCAGAGGGACTGACAGCTACGCACCATCAACCCAACTTTGTCAAAGTCAAGAATGAATTTGGCCAGGATCTAATTGAGACCGACCGCGGATCTCCTGAAAACAACGGACTGGACTTTAAAGCAGAGCAGTATAGCCCTCAGTGAATGGTTGGGTTTGGTAGAGAGGACTAATAACCGGCCAACAGCCCCGTCATTCGTACCAATCCAGTAACTGGATGGAAAAGCTTGTTCGCTGCTGCTGGTCAGCTCCAAGCTGGATACATTAACGACGTGACTGAAGTCGAAAGCGAGATTTTGAAGAACTACTGTGCGACAGCCCTAATCTCCCACATTGATCAAATGACGCCAAAACTCACTGAACACAGTCCGCCAGATCATTACCGAAAACCATGACTTGCAGGTCCGGTTCCGATGGAATAAAAATGACCTCGCAATCTGGGACAAGTGAGTGGATGTACCGCGAAGTTATGTGATACACCGATA
This sequence comes from Calonectria ilicicola, assembly GCA_020809705.1. Taxonomy (NCBI): domain Eukaryota; kingdom Fungi; phylum Ascomycota; class Sordariomycetes; order Hypocreales; family Nectriaceae; genus Calonectria; species Calonectria ilicicola. The sequence continues at coordinate 3,663,065 of CP085833.1, read as the reverse complement.
ACTAATGTCCAACGTTATGCAGCCGTTCCGTGTTCCACACTGCTACGAAGTAAACGAGAAAACACCCCGAGATGGGCACTTGGGCCGGGCTAATTTTTTGTGATCTAGTGACTACACCGGAAAGCGACAGGGTAATCGCGTCGTGTCATTGGGCGAGAAGCCGTACTTTGACCCTAATTCAGTTTCTCGCAGGGAAGCTCTGGGATTGGTCGCGTGACTTGTGTAGGCATATGACTCGCGGGCTTCGTGCAATACCAAATCATTTCTTAGATCCACAGTCGCTTAAACGGGTTTGATTTTGGTGGTGGCCTTGAGGCCAAAGCGATCGCCACCTGTTGACTGAAAACGTCGAGGCATGCATCTAGAAGTGGTTTGTGAATGGTCGACCCACAGGCAGGGCCTAAACTGAAACTAGTTAGGACCCCACTGCCCCGTCCGTGCAAAGCCCATGCTTCGAGATCTCGTTTGGCGCCGTCCCCGTCTGCAGCGCGCTGGGTTCGTGGCGTTGCACCAGCGCGACTAGGGTTCGAGGGGCGAGGGCTGCAGTAGGCCGTTTGTACTGTAATTGCGCGGAGCCATGTGATGTGTGTATTTACACCAGAACTGCAGGGGAAACAGGAAACGGAAGAAGAGAGATGTGAGATGAGTGCTGGCGGATGACCCGACCCGTGTGCGGAGGCCCGCGTTGCTGCAGTTCATCTGATAGGCGGCGGCTGAAGTCGTCCCATCATTGACAAAACGCTAGCAGAACCCACCTGGTCTGTCGTTGCACAGTTCCTGGAGGAAGAGAGGGACAAGCACGGCCTAATTGGCCAAATCTCCGATGGAATCTTGCAGCATCTTTGTGTCATGGACAATGGGATACTTGGACGACCGTCATCGGCGGGTGTAAGACGCTGCACATGGGCGAGCGGCCTCATTCTGCAACAACCCCCGGCGATAAAGATAAAGGGCGGCTCGCAACCAGGGCCAGGACCGACAATCGAAACTTGGGGCCATATGATGAAGGAGGGTTATGCGCATGGAGGCGAGCATCGCAGTTGGGCACACAAGGGCCAATGAGCCGTCCCCTATTGGACCTCAGACACGGGACAAGGTCAGAGCACAGCCTGAGAAGCCATTTTCACCGGAGGGCTTAGCCAAAAGAACTGGATAAAACAAAGCCATTGTCAGGCCAATTGGCCGGCAGCGGTTGGGCAGCTGACGCCGGGGAGAAAAACTCTTCACCTGGCCATCTGGATGACGCTTTGGCTTGACTAGCTGGTAGAATTGGTCCAATGGAGTAGTACAGTACATAACGTCAGATGAAAATTGAAGAGGCTCTGAATGCGATGAGCATAGAATGTAAATGCACACCTGGAACAAAGACCAGCCTGCGCAAATGACCCCATTTCGCATCAACTGAGCCAAAGTCGAACGATGCAATCACACACGAGGTTGTGACTGACTGTAACAGCTGCAAGGGACGGGTGTTAGTGGAGTGCGTGCCCTGGCCTAGCCACGGATTTGGCCCTGTAAGCGAACGAAGCAAACCAGTGTGCCGTGAGAGAGGCCTCGGCCCTGGTACATCAGGCCCGCATTCGCACTTGCTCTCCTCCACAGCACACACCCGCACCGAACGAGCACAGGCGCGTCAAACCACCTCCTCCACCACCAACCCAACTCTCTTCTCTCCTACCTACACCTGCATTTTTTGCGCACCCTTTTGACCTCGTTGCCCGCCTCTGACGACTCCGATCCTGCTGGTAAGTGACCTGGTTTACAGCCTCTTAGCCTTATCCCCGCCAATTCCCCCTGCCTCTGCCTCCCGAATCCCCACCCCCGCCGCCGTTGCTGCCAAAGGCGCTGCCAAAGACGCTGCTGCTGCTCGCACTTTACGGCCCTGCCCACCAGACGCGCTGGGAAATCTCTGCTCTGCACCCCGCCCCCGCCTGCCGTTTACAGCTGGCAGGCACTGCAGGCCTAAGTGGGCGCAAAACTTCTCGGTCAACACAGATTGACCGAGATGGCACAGATTGAAAAATCACCTTCTCTACATTCTTGATAATTCTCTTCTTGCCCCTCCTCAGCCCTCAGCCCCCTCCCCCCGCACGGAGAAGAAAAAAAAAAGACACTATCCTGAGATTTTGGCCGGGCTTGGTCTAGACCACCCCTCATCACCCGACCAAGGTACCAGCGGTCTATCGCCCCTCGCTAATCTTTTGCCTCTATCGGATCTCGGTATGGGCTCTTCGCGCTAAGGCCATGGCTCTCATACCACGATGTTGACAATGTGCTGTTGACCCCAGACTAACTTTTTATACCAGATACCGTTTCTCGGAAAACCCTTCTCCTAACTTTCAACAAACATCACCATCATGAGCTCCTTCCAGCAACCTCCCCGCGGCGCCTGCTACAGCTGTGAGTTTTTATGTTTTTGTGTTTTTCATGTGGTGTTCTGTGTTATTCCCAACCACTGGGTGTCTTACTTGATGATGCATTTACCCAACATCAAAATCACACCACAAGTGCCTGTTTAGTCGATTTTTTTCCTTTTTTTTTTCTTACCGGAATCCTGTGATTCGACACCCTCTCTGCTCACGGACGCTCTGAGGGGCGCAGGAAAACCAGTAATCATGAAGATGCTGGCTCTGGCCGCCTCCCATTTGTCAACGATTTGCAACCCACGCTTGGCGGAAACCGTCTCCCTGCATTGCATTTTCCAAATCTACCCAACATTTCTTTCTCCCATTTTCACTGGCCCTTTGTTCAAGAGTGTTGCTAACCAATCATGACGTAGGCGGTGCCACTACCCATATGGTATGATTTCACATTACGCTGCTTGTGCTTTTTTTTTACTCATTCTCATGTCCCTAGGCTCGTGACTGTCCCAGCGGTGGATCTGCTAAGTGGTAAGTACAATTTTCCTTACCTATTTGACTTATCTCAGCTAACAGAATTAGCTACAACTGTGGCGGTACAGTACCCCCCGAAACCTCTGTTAATTATCCGAGAACTAACATCTAGCTACCTTTGAAGGCGAGGGTCACAGGAGTAAGTTTTTATAGAGTCTCTTTTTTCTATGACTCGTATACTAAAAAGGTGTAGGCCGTGAATGCCCTGAGCCTGCGAAGGAAGTCAAGTCTTGCTACAAGTGTGGTCAAGCTGGCCACATTTCCCGTGAATGCCCAATGGGCGGCCCTGGCCCTGCTGGTGGCAACAGTGGTACTGAGTGCTACAAGGTGATTCCCTTTTTTCCCTTGATAATAAGATTAACCTATTGACAAGCCTAGTGCGGTGAGATGGGTCACATTGCCCGTAGCTGCACCAAGTCATCCGGCAACAACTATGGTGGCGGCTACGGTGGTGGCGGTGCTGGCAAGACCTGTTACTCTTGCGGTGGATTTGGCCACATGTCTCGTAAGTCTAGTCACTCACACAAAGATGAATCATACTAATCCAAGCACAGGCGAGTGTGTCAACGGCATGAAGTGCTACAACTGTGGAGAGTCTGGACACTACTCCCGAGACTGTCCCAAGGAGTCTGCTGGCGGCGAGAAGATCTGCTACAAGTGCCAGCAGGCAGGCCATGTTCAGTCTCAGTGCCCCAACTGAGATGGCGATGCGTGTTTCCTTGGTTGAACAATCAAGGAAAGGTCAACCTGGCAGCTCCATGATGCCCACGGTCGAAAAATTCTTTTGCGTTTGCTTTTTGTTTTTTGCTCGGAATATTTGCCAAAAAAGTTCATCTCGTACACGACCATTATGATCATAAATTCGCCGGCTTGCAACTCACGTTGCTCACATCTCGGCAAGGGTTGGCAACATTCAGTCCCGTGATTGGAACATCTCGGAATTGGATTTCGTCACGCAATGAAGGGCTTTGAGAGGCCCACGGCTCGACTTCAAGGGGAGAGAGGCGGATGGTGACGGTAAAAGAGTGGCGAGAAGAAGAAAAATGGCGGCTTGTGAACGTTTTGGGTGCCTCTGCAACCCATCCACCGCAGTGGATGGGGAGTAGAAACCCAGTATTGGGGATTGCCCCGTTGGTAGTCAGGACGAGATGAATTGTGTTGATCCCGAAGTTGACGGGAACTTAACCTTGGTGTGAATGCTTCTGTGTACTGGTGTTGTTGATTTGTCCTCGCACTTATCATACTATAGCGTAAGTCAAGATCCTGAGAGCGAGAGCACAGTAGGCGAACTTTGCGGTCAGATTCATTGACCATGATTTGTTCAGGCTCGCAGCTTCAAGAACGACCAAGGAAAATTAAGCAATTGCTGCAGCAAACTACTCGGCAAAAGCAACTATGGTTTACTAAATCACGATGCTCAGCGAACATTTACAGATTTAACCAAGCTGAAAGGATGGAATGTACGACTGGGAATTGTTGCTGGACCAAAAAAAGCACCCCTAAAAAAAACCTCCAAAAATAATATAAGTACACGCCAGGAATGCCACCCGAACCGATTCTACAACATAGCCTTGGGGAAATTTCGCATGGCCTGTCTTACACCAAGATCTCCAAGCACCTCCTCTGCGCCACCAAGAATTGCATCGAACTTGTACGTGCGGTGGAACATTTCGATAAATTTGCCCATTCCTGACTGGGTAAGACCGCGACCACCCCAGATCTGGACCGCCTCATCGGCAATCTCGTGAGCAGCACGGGTGGCGCTCATCTTCAACAGCCCAATAGGACCGGCCAGGTGCTGGGCTTGCTGCTTGTAAGGCATGTGACACATCTGATAGGTGATGGTCTCTAGCCAGGACTGGTTGGCCTCGACCAAGGCGATCATTTTAGCAAGCCTGGATGATGTTAGTGTGACGACATGACATAGATAGAGAATGATCGCTTACTTTTGGCGAATGACGGGCTGGTCAATGAGGCGCTTGCCAAAAACAAGACGCTGGTTCGCCCATTTCAAGCACTCCTCGACGATAAATCTTGAAATGCGAATGCTGCCGCCTACATTCTGTCAGTGGCTGTTCTAAGTGTAAGTGTCTAGGGGTGGAAGCACATACAAACCATGTACCACCGCTCGTGGTTAAAGTTGCTGAGGATAACGTGAATGCCCTTGTTCTCTTCTCCTAGCAGATTCTCCACGGGGACCTTGACATTGTCAAAGGTGACGTAGGCAGTGCCGGCAGCGGGAGAGTAGGAGGTCTTGATGGGCTTGGTCTCAACGCCCTCACCTCGCTCGATAAGCAGGACAGACAGATGTTTGCCTGTGCGGACACCAGTAACGAAGTAGTCGCACCAAGTTCCATTCGTGATCCACTTCTTTGTTCCGTTGACAATCTGTCTCATGTTAGAGGCCAAGGCTTGGCCAGTAGCGGTGTTCTCAACTTACATAGTGCTTGCCGTCTGGTGTCTTCTCTGCTGTAGTTCGGATGCCAGCCACATCTGAACCGGCAAAAGCCTCTGTAATAGCCAGGCAGATCTTCTTCTCGCCGCTAAAAACCTGGTTCGAAATCTTCTTCTTCCAGGCCTCATCGCGAGCAAAGTTTAGGACGGCAGTCAGACCAATAGTCATACCGGCCATGTTTCCATCCTGAAAGCCTCGCCCCATGGCTCGGGACATTTCTTGTGCGATGATTAGGTCGTGGAAGTAATCAAACTCCTCGCCTTTGACAGCGCCATTAAAGAGGTCAACGCCGTGCAAGTGCTTGCCGGGGCCAATCTTCATGTGCAGGATACCTAGCTTGCTCATGCGATCAATCATCTCTTGGCTAATGTAACGGCCGGTCGCCTCGCATTCCTGGGCTTCGGGGTATAGGTAACGATCGGTAAACTCGCGGGCTGCGCGCTGCAGGCGACGATGCGACTCGCCGTAGTAGGGGTTACGGAAAGGTTCGGTCAGCCAGAGCGGCTCTGCGTAGGGCACCTTGCTGAGGTCGCCGGGTTGGGGGGTGATGACCTGGGCCGACTCGCCCTCGATGGTGCCAACGGCCAGATCGGCGTACTTGGTTAGCACCTCGTGACGGTGCAGGTTGTAAAAGGCAGTCGTCGCATCCTGGCCAGCAACCTGTCGTAGCACCGACTCGCCACCAGGGTGTGCGTCGACGAACTCGGTCAGGTCGTAGACGGTGCTGTCGATGATGCACCAGAGCGAGTCCTCGGACGTGTGCTCGCGAACCTCTTCGCGAGTGAAGGTTTTGGCTGGAGAACTCATGATGGCGAAGGGTAGTTTTTCTGATGTGCGACAAGGAAGGGAGAAAATAGCACCGTCGTTCTATGTCATGCAGATGGTCAAGTGTTGTCTTAAATGCGCACAACCTGTCTCCAATAGTCTAAAAAGGAAGAGATCTTAGTTCAGAAAAGAAGATGAAAACAAACCAGGGCACCATGGGCTGAAGACAGCGCAGCGCAGGTGGGCGCGTGCCAGAGCTCTCGGTGCTAGTGTTTCTTTCGGCTCTGCAAGTGACGTCGGGACCTCGGTTTCTCCACAGTGGGGTCATTGGGTTCGGTGCACTGAAATACAGGCGCCGTAATTGGTTCGGGGGAATGTCTGCTCCCGCATAGCGGGGGAGGAGGGGAGGCTATTGCGGGTGATAAAGTCCTTAGCGGCAGCCTCAAGGTTCCATCACGACGACTGGAAAACTGCCAAGTAAGGTGGTATACAAATATATGCGGCTCGCGGAAGATTATATTCTTTAATTGAAAAATTCTTCTTTTCAGTACCTTTTTTCCGATCTATCATCGCTCTATGCAGACCCTCCGCCGCCCGTTTTGGGGGGAGCTTGTATCGAACGATAATCGGTGGGGAAGTAATCCGGGGTTGCAAATCTGAGCTAGGGGGTAATTGCCCCCAAAAGCCATCCTCGGCTCAGCACATGTGTACAGACAGAGAGTGCCGAAAGGGCGCATTGACGCCTAGGCCATCGCTTATATTGCCATCTCTGCCAAACCTCGGCGATTTGCTTGATAACGGGCAGGGCATCTTTTGGCTTGCAATTGGATCCATGACCTCATCTCAGTACAAAGTGACAATTATGCATACTTGGCCAAAACACATCGAATAACGGCTGCGTGCTCTTATCTATGACCATTCGTGAAACATGTTTTTCAATGTGATAGATAGCTTGTCACTGGGTCACGCAAGACACCCCAAAGAGTTGAACGATCTTGGGACCTCGCATTCTCGCCCCCGTCTCGAGAAATTTTCCGGCAAGGGAGCTCTAGAAGTCATGTGAGCTAGCTGTGTTCCTCTAAATGTGAACTATCAAGCGCCACAGAAGCATGCAGATGTTGCACATGAACGATAGCATAGGCATGGCAGAGGAGTAGCCCTTACTCAATAGTTTTGTGCACCAATAATCGACCACGCTCAAACATGAAGAGTAACAGCAGATCAGAGCCTAATTTTTCTGTTGAGTTCACCCTCCTCCATAAATTGCCAATTTCTGATTTCTCGACGTTCCCCCGTTGAAAGCATGGGTTGATGATAGTATGAGACACATGTTAATAGCGAACCCCCCTGGAGCAGGCATCTCGATTTTGATCACAAATTACCAAAGTCAAATACAATCCCCTTCAGTGCATTGGAAGTCGCCAAATTCTTGTAGTCATAAAACCAAGGCAAATCGTATCGCAGCTATTGGGATTGTTAAACACGGAACATGGCCTTAACATAGATGTATTAGAGAGTCCGTTGGAACCACTAAACTGCCAAGCCAAAGATTTACCCTGGGCCCCAAAACGGCCCTCATGTCACCATATATATCGCCAAATGATACGGGTCTGTCAGCTATAAAGTTAACCACCCGCTTATCAATGGCGGGTTCTGATTTGGTTTTGTGTTTCTCAAGTGATAAGTGGGTTGGGGGGATGCATCGCCAGAAGCCCGAACAGTATCCCGTGTCATATCACATCGATAGAAAACACCTTAGTTGGGTGTATACAACATGCTATAGATTTAATACGAACTAATCAGAGTCTTCGTTAACGACAAGTAATGTTAGCCCATGGCATATTGGTCTCCTAACCTATGGTATCTTTGAGTTATCAGTAAATCATGCAGTGTTTGGCACCTCATTTGAGAAAGAACTCTAGCATTAAATCATGATGGATAATAAAACAATGCGCTTTCTCGTAGATTATTCAGGGGATTTTCCTAGCAAAAGAATCCCCGTAGAAATGCCTGGCTGTAGGCATCACATTTTCTGCTTCCATGGCTTGATGTGCGATATCAACATCGTTGGTTTACCAGACATCTGTGCCATACAAGATCATCCCTTTCGTTTGAAACCCGGCGGATTGTGTTGTCCGGGTCCTCGCACCACCAGTTTTCCATGCACTAGAATTCAATTGCAAGGTGCCATGTTTGGGTGAGACATTCATATTGTTCACCTGGGACATTCTCGATGGTAGAGCGCATTGCCAGGACAGCAACGAAACATTGGTAAAAGTGTGAAACATTATCGGTTTGTCGGCCAGTAAGCGGCTGCAAGACATTTGATGCCCTTGGACCAATGGGTGGGCGCGTTGCGATCATCTCCACCACACACTGGTATTTAACTTGCGGACAGAGCGACCGGAAAATCTACCATTCACACGCACATAGAATAAGACAATTCAAGTCACTGTTGATGGTTGATACGGTAGAAATCATTCCAGTCTTAGAATAGATCATGCCAAGGTTCAAGGCTACTCAAGGTGGATCATTGTATGGCTCAATGGGGTGAACGGTCATGTCTAACTTACAAGAGCCGTTGATAGAATGAATCTATTCAGTTCTCCACTTGGATGCGTTGCCTCGGTGGTGACAGGACAAACCCATAGCAACGTCTCGATTCCCAAACGGCTCCCATCACCCAAAGCGCAGTGATGCTGTGTATATAAGGAGATGGCAGGCGGTTAGTTCATTGCCTTCTCCAAGTTGCTCATCAGGTGCACTCTGAGGCTTTACCTATTCTCTTTGTTCATTTTCTTCTGTCTAGTTCTTTCTTCTCTTTGACTCTACGCAATATTGTCATCATGATTCTCTCTATTACTACACTTGGACTCTTGGCCGTGGGCGCTGCAGCCCAGGCCAAAAATGCCATCGCCGGCTACGAGTACTACGGCTGCGTTGCCGTACCTGACCTAACACTAGTTCACTCTTACAACCCAGAAGTTGACAACCTCAACCCCATGACATGTCAGGAAGCTTGCCCCAGTGACACAGATCTCGTGTTTGTGGGGGCGGGATGCCACTGCGTCAAGGCGCCCATGGATGGGTGGTATAAAATCGACGAGAGCAAATGCTCAGCCGAGTGCGGAAAGGCGGTCGACAAAGGCTACTGCGGCGGAGGCCCCGAGTATGATGCGCAGAAGGACATTTTCATCATCCCACACAACCTATACAAGAAGGTCGTGAGCACGCCAGCCGCGGCCACTCCCGCCGCGACGCCTGCTGCCATGGCCGATGCCACCCCGGTCTCCCCCATCGACTACACGAGTCCCGTGGCTACTCCAGTCAACAACACCGGACCGTACTGCCCCAAAACCACACCCAAGACGGGCGCAACCTCAACCTGCACGGCTGGGACCAGGGATTGCGGCTACGTTAGCGCAGGACTTAAAAATGTCGCTGGAGGAGGCGCCATGGCGGCTATAAGCGGTTCTATCGTCGGGCTGTTGCTCGCGAGCCTGTGAAAATGGAAGCATGGATGGAAAGGATGGCTGGATGGACAGAGGATGTGTTTAGGGGCTGTTACCACGTGGTTTTTGGCTTGGCATGATAGCTTGGCCTGTTTGTCAGTGTATCTTCAAAGCTTGTATTAATAGAGAGAATCAGATCAAACATCCCATCATGACAACCCTGTGCCGACTTCCACGACCCTGGACCTGTAAGCCCCCTCCCCCGAGCGGTGTTGGGGTAAATAGTGCGGGGCCGGAGCCGGATCTCTTCAGCGCAGAATGAGGCGAGAGAGATAAAGTGTGGGGGCAGATTCGTGGATTCTTGGCAACCACTCAGCTTCGGCATCTCGTCCACAGGGTCCCAGGCGGGCTCTGCTAGTGTCGATATATGCACGCATCGCCCCCCATCGCTGATTGACTTAACTGCAGTTGAGTCCCATGGTGCACTGCTTGTGTCTTGGCTTAAATACATAACTCAAGTTACTTTTTTTTGATATGCGACCTCGCCTGCTGGCCCCGTTGCTTCCCGCCATTTCGCCACGGCGCATCCTCGCAATGTAAGTTAACTTCAGCGGTTTTTTATTATTTCTCTCATTTTTTCTCTTGCTCCTCTCCACACCTCATTCTCCGACGGGATTTTTTCCTTATGAGACATGTTCGCCCGGGCCGCGACTCCGCACATCAATTTTCCTCGCCTCAAGGACCCTCCAGAAAACCCAAGGGACCCTGAAAGACAACCCCGAAAGGACTAAGGGCCTGGGCCTGGGCCTGGCTGGCTCCGGACAAACGACGCGTCTCCCCTCCTCCCCGTGTTCCCATGAGCTGCTATGGCTGCAGCGATTGGCCTGTGGTTTCGGCTGTCAGACTTCACTATGAGTCTTTATTTCCCCGACCGCTCCATGCTTTGAGATGCAAGCCTCGACTTGGCGCCGCCGCCATTGGCCGCACCTTTACGGATCTACAGGCACTTTGCCATGAGACTTCTGGTTCGCTGCTGGAGCTTCGGAAGCTTCCCAAGCCTCCCAGCGCCCTTATCTCGCGAGCCCCACGACTCATGGTTTGTGGAACAGTGGCACGGTGTGTGCTTTGCGGCCGCTTCGTTGCCATGCAGTGCATCTATCCGCCTTTATGCCTTGTTTGGCCTGGCCTTCCTTTCTTTTCCGTCTTTGGCCTTTGCCATGTGTGCACCAGGCGGCTCTGACTCGACCGGCTACCCGGGTCTCGCCTGGCTACGCCTGGGAGTCCACCGCCCACCCCTCCTGCGACACATGCTCGTCGTCGTGTTGGTGCATTTTCCTCGTGATCGTCTCCGTCACCATATCAATCCTATCCCCTTTTTGAGTTGTTATTACTCACCTCTGTTGCGGGAGCTAGTCCGGCCACAGCTCCCGGCTGACCTACCGATCAAGCCCCCAACTTTATATCCCCCATCCTCCTTTCTCTTGTCCCGTGTAGAAACGTCTCCTACCCAACAGCCGCCTGCCAACAACCACTGCTATCTCCCATACTGGAACCCCGGACTGCCACTATTCCCAAACACTTGTCCAATTATACAGATTTTACCCCTGTATTCAATACTCGCCTGCCAAGCATGGATGCTTATTCTATATCGTACACTAGTACTTCCAATCGCAATTCCTCCAGGATCTATCAAGATCTGCATGCAACTCGCTTGAACACCTTGGTTGATCTCGACCAGGAACAGCTTCTCAAGCGCCTCACCGCCATGGATGGGGTTAACCAGGTAAGTGCGAATATCATTGCTGCATCGTCTATTTTTATTTTATTTCCATTTTCTTTCTTTTTTTATCCCATCTGGCGATCGGCGTATACGTATTTGTGCGATTGAAGCCGTTGTTAGTTGTCTCGGAGCTACCCCTTATCACGCCCCGCAACTAGTGTGATCTATTGATCTGCTGACACGTTCCGCTGCAGCGTAACATTGGTGATCTCAACAGGAAGCCTCACGTCGCTGTAGTTGGCGCTGGCATTTCTGGCCTTCGCTGTGCTGATGTTCTCATCCAGCATGGCTTCCAGGTCACCGTCATCGAGGCCCGTAACCGTGTCGGCGGTCGCTTGCACCAAGAGATGCTCCCCAATGGGCACCTTGTTGACCTTGGACCTAACTGGATCCACGGTACAGATGAGAACCCGATGCTGGACCTTGCCAAGCAGACGGGCACTATTGTGGGCAGCTGGGACACCCGCTCCTACATCTTTGACGAGTTCGGCAAGCTTTTTGACGTAGATGAGGGAGAGACTCACGCAACTGTCATGTGGGATATCGTCCAGGAGGCTTTCAAGCACTCGAATAAGTCGTGCAAGGATATTGATGCAAATGAGAGCCTATACGATTTCTTCCTTCAGCAAGTGACGGAAAGGGTGCCTAGTAGCGAAGAAGGTTATGAGAAGAAACGAAAAACCATTATGCAAATGGCTGAATCCTGGGGCGCGTTTGTTGGCAGCCCAGTCTTCAAGCAAAGTTTGAAATTCTTCTGGCTCGAGGAGTGCATTGAAGGAGGTGATTAACGCCCCCCTCGCCATCCCCCACACCCCATTTGCTGATCCCATTCCAGAGAATTTATTGTGTGCAGGCACGTACAAGAAGGTTTTGGATGCCATCGCACAGCCAGCCCAGGAGGGCGCTGAAATCAAGCTGCAAACAAAGGTTGAGAGGATATCATACCGCAGGGGCCCCGATGAGAAACCCAGCGTCCAAGTAGAAGGTGGACAAGTGCTTGAGTTTGACGAAGTTGTCATCACAAACCCCCTTGGATGGTTAAAACGAAACCTCAACGCCTTTGAGCCTGAACTTCCAGCTCGACTAACAAAGGCAATCGGCGCCATTGGCTACGGATGCCTTGAGAAGGTATGCTGAGGTGGAACTCTGGAGTTTATACTCGTTTTCTAATACAATGCACAGGTCTACGTTAGCTTTCCTAACGCTTTTTGGCGTTCGCCAGAGGGCACAGAACAGGAAGTCCAGGGTTTCATTCAATGGCTATCACCAACTTACGCCTCCGGGTCAAATCCAAACAGATGGAACCAGGAGATCGTTGAGCTTTCAAGTCTTGACCCCTCCGTGTCCCACCCTACCCTGCTCTTTTACACGTATGGTGAGCAGTCAGAATACATTACCGGGCAGCTGGCGGAGCTCCCGACCAAAGAGAAGAAGGACGAGTTTCTATTAAACTTCTTCAAACCCTACTTCTCCCGCCTACCCTATTATTCAGAAAATAACCCCGATTGTATACCAAGCAACTTTTTAGCCACGAGCTGGGTTCGTGACGAGTTTTCCGGCTATGGAAGCTATAGTAACTTCCAGGTCGGCCTGGAGAACGGCGACGACGATATCCTGGTGATGCGCGAGGGTCTGCCGAACCAGGGCCTGTGGCTCGCAGGCGAGCACACGGCACCGTTTGTCGGTCTGGGAACGGCGACAGGGGCGTACTGGAGCGGCGAGTCAGTAGCGAGGAGAATAGCCGAGTCATATGGGCGTGCAAGGAAGACATTGGAGAACCTGTGAGGTTCTGTGTACAACAGCTGAGCATCAGGGACGATTCATTTCTGTGGGGCGGTTTCTGTACGCCATTTTTAACCTGCCCGACTTAGGGCCTAGAGATACCCAAGGCATATAGAGAGATAGAGTCGGACTGGCGACGAGGATAATGAGAATGGATGCTCAGACCGAGTCGGTTCCCCGGCAGCTGGCCGATAACGTGGCGCGTGAATGCTCGCGTGAGTTGGTGATCTAAGCTGCATTGGGGCACAGGCCAAACGTGGTCCCTGAGACGTGTGGATGGTTGTCTCGACTGTCATGGGGAACGCCCAGATGTACTGGGAACTTAGTGGTTGCATGACATCAACCCGGTCACAGAGGAGGGTTGCATTTGCATATCGCAGTGAACCAGCGCGCCCGCGAGCCGGCCAGGGCCCTGCCGCCGCCAATAGAGCGCCCACGGTGCACTTGGTATCAGAAGCACAGCAGCAGACAACGCTTCGCAGACGGACGGCCGCTGGCTCTGTTGACTCAAACCCATCCGTACCATGGCTTGCCCAGCCCTGGACTGCATGAAGCATCCAACTCAATACGGTGGGGGGTGGACGACATGGCAGCCAGATCCGGCACTGTCTCTTATCGATTGTATCATGGCCGCCCACTGACAGGCTATGCACGGGTCAAATGATGCTCCAAGACGGGCCCCCGAGCAGCAAGGCGTTGGCTCCTTCACGTCACCGTCCCAGCCCATGCGCGGACCCCTGGAGGCAAGTCACGAGCCGATGCTCCAGCGGTGCTAGCAGTGGGCTCGCCAGCTTCCAGCGCATCACCCGCCCCCCAGAGCCCAGACCACCCACTGTGCGCGCCCCGCCAGGCGCCCCCTCTCTTCCGTGGGCGTTCCCACTTCACTACCGCGTTGCGCCGCCTCAGCCATCCATGTCGTGATGCTCATGGTAACCCGACTCTTTGGGAACTTTGGGTAACTCTGATCTTTCTCCAAACCAACACCATCTCTGGGTCCTGAGTCGCCACAGCTTCCCAGAGCTTCCGCCTCCCTCTGATACTTTATCAAAGCTTTGTCTGACACCCACCAACCACCGTATTTTCGCCTCATTCTTCTCTGCTGCCGGCTCCTCGCTCATGGCCTCGCTGCTCCTCTAATCATGCCTTACGGCCCCGCATCTGGCCGGGGGTCTAACTGATAGTACGCCGACGCCGGCTCTGCCTAGAGGGCGACACCGTTTACAACAGCTCTCGACATCTTGACCAAATCTTGAGTCCTCTTTTTTATCTCGCAAAACCCGTATCTCGCACCCCGGCTGCGAGGGCAGCCATCGCCACCCCTCTCCTCTCCCTCAACTCCAGACGCCGACGCCGACGCCATGGCGATGCTGTTCCAGTCGTTCCGGAGCTCCTCTATGCCCAAGAGGCTGCTCCGGTATGCCTTGTCCAGGCTGGAGCTCCTCGACTCTGAGGCCCTGGACATGGAGAACCTCGATCTCGCGCTGGGTAGGAATACAGTTTTCGAGTTCCGTGATGTGGGCATTAAAGTAAATGTAGGCAGGCAGCCACAGTTCAAGACATCATGACGATGCCCGCTAACATGCTGCGTGTACAGAAACTCGAAAAGCTCCTCCAGCTCCCAGACACATTTAAACTACAAAAAGCAAAGGTCCTCCTCCTCCGAGTTACCGTGCCGATGGACTTTTACACGAGCCCCATAATCATCGAGATCGACGGCGTCGACATTGCGTTACAAGTGCTGGGGTCCGACCCCAAGTCGACCCGCACCCCAGGCACAAAGACACCCGAAGAGATATCGGCCGTCCCCAATACGGCTGATCTTGCACAGTCATTTTTAGAAGCGCAGCCATCATCAGAGCGCCGCAAACTCGAGGATGCCCTGGCTGCGGAAACACAGGACCTTGCTTCTTCCATCCTCAGCGAGGCAAGCCAAGATGAAGAAGAGTTTCCAGTAGGAACGGGCCAACCACTATCATTACCAGCTTTCCTCGCCGGCTTCCTGCAAGGCATCATTGATCGCATGCAAATAAAAATAAAGGGCGTCAAATTCCAACTTGACGTTGAAGTTCCAGTGGAACCAAACTCACCGGCCACCGAGCCGGTGTCATTTCAGATTGCCCTTGAGGATATTGATGTTGAAGGTGTAACTGCTCACTCCCAGGAACCGGATGGATCTCCAACAATAGTGCCAAAGGAAGGCAAGCGACACGTTTCATTGTCAAATGTCCGGGCATATCTCATCTCGGAGGCGAACGTATTTTCTGCATTAACACGATCTCCTACTATGACATCTCCATCCGTTGCCTCATCCCCGGTGATGACGAGGAACCCACCATCACGCCAAACTACAAATCTGTCGCAGATGAGTATTCAGCAAAGCATTCAGGAAAGCATGCAAGAAAGTATCCACGAGAGTGTTCACGAAAGCGTTCACGAGAGCATTCAAGAGAGCATTCACGAGAGCATCCACGAAAGTATCCACGAAAGCGTCCACGAAGGATCTGTTTCATCGATGCACGGGAGTTTTCGCGACCATCTCTCCCAGCTTGACGATTCTTCCGAACTTGATTTCCCCCTCGGTGATAGCGAAGAAGCGTTGAATATCCCATATGAATTCACACACCCTGCAGACGATCCCGAAGACAGCCCAGCCACTCCCAAAGCCTCTTTATATCATGACTTTAACAACCAATCTCCTGATAGGATAGGTGAAGAAGGTGGAGAGGATTTCGCCGACGAGACTCTATTCCACTCAACCGTAGCTCCTACCGATCATATTTCACACTCTGCTGCCTTTGGAGATGGACGACCGCAATGGGCAAGTGTTGAGCGAGAGGCCAGGTCCGCCCCTACACTTGACTTGCCTTTCCGACCATCGTTTTCAGACTCACTCAGACCACCATCCCCAGGCGACCACTTAGAACGCTCTACTTCATCTAGAGGAAGCTTTGGAGTTGGATCTACTGATGATTTGGCTGAGTCTCATGTCTACACACACGAAGACGCCGAAAGTATGTACATGAGCGCATTCTCTCAAGGAGAGGAACAATCACTGGGAGTGTCATCCATCGCTTCCTCCCAACATAACATCCCGCCTCCCGAAACAATAGGAGATTTGACTACATCCGTGATTGGGGGACCGAAGGCCGCCCCGGAAGAGCAGCAAATCACAGACGAAAAGCCCGTAGCGGAGGAGGAACGTCCAGGATCTCCAGAGATGGAGGATGTGAAAATTGATGAGAAGGAAACTGAGCAGACCAACGAAGTTGCCACAACCGAGGCTCGACCTGAAACGCCTCGAGCTGTCATGCCTGGTGGTTGGGATGAGGATGCTTACGATTCACCAGTACAAAGTGCTGCGGACATTTCAGTTTCGAGATATCGTTTAAATCGTTCCCGCGACATGACGGCATCAGAAGCTGCCTCAGATAGTGGTTCATCCTCGCCTGCCTTTTCCCGAGCCTGCATTGCTGAAGATGGGCCAGAGCACTCATCTCCTAAACAGCAAGACGACGTGCCCACACCAAAAGGTCCAACACGCCTTGTGAAAGAAATCTTTAATCTCAAGACAATCTCGATCTATGTCCCGGCTCAGCACAAGGGCTCACAGGCAGCTTCATCTGAATCTGTAGCTCAGCTATCTGAGACGCTAGGTCGTTCTATGTACCCACAAGCTCCCGGAGCATTCTCTGTTCATGTGGCCACATCCTCACCCCAAGGCCTTCCAAATCATTTCAGTTCCGTGGATAACACACTCGAAGTGACTCTCTCACCTATTTCCATTAATTTTGACGCAAGCCTTGGCTTCTTGTTGGCTATGGTGGCTAGCAAGCTGCTTGAAGCAGTGAAGACCGATAATCCTAAGCCTAAGCCTTCCAGTACGACTCCTGCACAAGAAAGCCAACAACAACAACAACAACAACAACAACAACAACAGGATACAGGAAATAAGGGACCTAATTTCAAGGTCAAGCTTGAGGAAATCAAGCTGAACTTCCTCAACAGATTAGGTGGTGTTTCGGACACACCCGAACGGTACTTGGACCCAACAGCCTTCATCTTTGACCAAGAAGTGCTCCTGAGCACTACCCTTCAGAACTTGACAGTGTCAATTTCTCCCACTGAGCCTCCTTCTGCAAGAAGAACTAGCCGGGATGTCATCGCCCAGTCGGCTACGCTAACAAAGATTGAACTAGAAAAATTCCGCTTTGGTTATGCCGATGGTGATATTATTTCTTTTGATAGCGGCCGGCCAATGAGTACCTCGGTCAGGGACACTTTTCTATCTTCCGGAACGGATATTGGTATTAAGATTGTTCAGTCGGGAGAAACAATTAAAACTGATATCGAAACCCTTCCGTTGGTTGTCCAAATTGACCTGCAGCGATTGGATGAGACCTTTAGCTGGTTTGGTGGATTAAGCAGCTTCCTCAACATGAGCGCCTCGATGGCATCGAGTCCATCTGCCACTCCAAAGCTGCCAGCTCCCCCACTACAGAAACCTCGCGGCGTTCGTTTCGATACACCCATCGACCCTGGTGACAAATCTGCGGCTTCAGAAAACAAAGTGAATCTCAGGATTGGCGGTGCCTTGTTGGAACTCCTTGGAAGAGAGTGCAGTGTCTCGGCTGAATCAACGGCTCTCAAATTGGTCAGCCGAGAAGAAGGGATAGGCATGGCTTGCAGCATGATGCGAATTTCTGGGCCTAACTTGAAGGACGACCTATCAGATCCTCCCATTACGACCGAAATTGGCGGCGTTCGCCTGGACTTCCTTTCGGCACCTCAAGATACGGATCTGGAGAAACTTCTTGAGCTCATCATTCCTACCAAAGTCAAGTTCGATCATGGAGATGATGAAATCATGGTGGATACCCTGTTGCGCCAGCGACGAAAGGGTTCTGTTTTGAGAACTTCAGTCGAAACAGTCAACGTCCGCGTCCAAAATATGTCACAGCTTTCCGTTCTCCCTAACCTTGGAGAAGAGATTGCCAAACTCTCCACGGTCGCCAAATATCTCCCAGAAGATGATCGGCCTGGTCTCCTTACACTGGCAAAGATCCAGAAGGTAGGCGTCAGCCTAGACTTTGGTGGTAAATTGGGCCATTTGGGTGCAGAGGTCAAGGACTTTCACGTTGGACATATTACAATGCCATCCCTTGTTGCCATTGCGATCCATGGAATTTCTGTTCAGAGGAACAAGTCTGAAGAACTGGTGGGTTCTTCAAAATCTGGCCCCAAAGAAATTCCTTCACAGGGACCTGTTCTCATGGCAAGGATGATCGGAGACGAGATTGAGCCAGTTGTCAAGTTAAAGATGCAAGATATCAACGTTGAGTACCGAGTTCCAACAATTATGGATTTGTTGGATCTTGGTGAAGATGCTACTCCGCAAGATTTTGAGGCCAGTCTCGCCGCTTCTGTCGCGAACCTCGGAGACCAAGCGCATCAGGCTTTCTCTCGATCGCCAAGTTCTCCTTCAGTAAAATCCAAGGCAGGAAAGCCAATGACACTCGATGTTAGCTTCCGCGACTGTCTCATTGGATTAAATCCTCTCGGCCAGCTCTCTAAGATGGTAATTGCACTTACAGACGCACATTTGGTGGCAGTCTTACCTAAAGACGTTGATACCAGTGCTACGTTTAACATTAACAAGGCATCAATTCTTTTGATCGACGATATTACTCAGCTGTCAGAGAATGATGTGCAATTCAGCCAGCGACCACGCGCATCCTCCTCGACGTCTCGACAGGTGGCAGATATGTGTTCGCGAGGTTACGTTGATATCTGCTATATTTCTTCTGCCAAAGTAGTTGTTGATATCAAAGCTCTCGAAGACGGGGAGAAGCAAGTCAATGTTGAACTCAGAGACGATCTTTTGGTTCTCGAGACTTGTGCAGACTCTATGCAAACTCTCATTGCTCTTACGAATGCCCTTAAGCCTCCAACACCGCCAAGCAAAGAGAACAAATATAGAACCAAGGTCATTCCAGTACAGGATCTTCTAGCTTCTATATCAGCTGAGGCTTTTGGGAAACCTGAGGGCGAATACGACTTTGATCAAGATTTCGCTGGGGCCCAGGAAATGGCAGGTAGTGGTTCAGACGGTGACTATGCAACCGATAGCCCATTACAAGTTGAATCGCAATTCTATGACGAAGACGAGGTTGGCGAGGAGCTCTTTGATGCCACAAGTAGCTCACTACTCTCTCATGAAACCACAATGAAGGATACCAACGAGGGTGTTTTATTAACTGGCTTTGGCCAATCGTCTGCTAACCCAAGCCAAGACTCCGAGGACATGGATGACTTGGTCATTCACGATGATTACTACGGTCGTAATGCAAAGGGCGATAGCACAGCCAAGGTCTGGAATTCCAACAAAAACACATACGACAACGCTCCTATTGGACTAGTGAAGCGCAGCCCTTTGAAGGTGTCCATCCGAGATGTCCATGTCATCTGGAACCTCTTCGATGGTTATGACTGGGCTCACACGAGAGACGTCATCACCAAAGCTGTGCAAGAGGTCGAAACTAAAGCGTATGAACGTCAAGCTCGAGCTGGATCCGCGCATATATATGAGGAAGAACTGGAGGATGAGGAAGCTATCGGGGATTTCCTCTTCAACTCAATCTACATTGGAATTCCGGCGAACCGTGATCCTCAGGAACTTTCTCGCGCTATCAATGAGGGGCTCAATGATAACGCCACCGAGACCGAGTCTATTGCCACCACGGCCTTCACGGCATCTACTAACCGAACCGTGCGCTCTCGTCAACCTCGATCAAAAAAGCTCAGGCTTAAACGCAGCAAGCACCACAAGATCACATTTGAGTTGCAGGGCGTCGATGTAGATCTAATTACATTCCCGCCTAATACCGGAGAGACGCTCAGCAGTATCGATGTCAGAGTAAACAATATTGACGTATTCGACCATGTGCCAACTTCGACCTGGAAGAAATTCATGACATACGACCAAGATATGGGAGAGCGTGAAATGGGCACCAGTATGGCCCACCTCGAGTTGCTAAATGTTAAACCACAGCCCAGCCTTGAGGCCTCAGAGATTGTGCTCCGAGTAACACTTCTGCCTCTGAGATTGCATGTTGACCAGGATGCTCTCGACTTCATTACTCGGTTCTTTGAGTTTAAAGATGACAAGGTTCCGGTTCATTCGTCTCCAAGCGATGTTCCCTTCCTCCAGCGCGCCGAGATCAACGATGTCCCCGTGAAGCTTGATTTCAAGCCCAAGCGAGTAGACTATGCTGGCCTTCGATCTGGACACACGACCGAATTCATGAACTTTATCGTACTGGAAGAAGCAAGGATGGTCATGCGGCACGTCATTATCTATGGTGTGTCGGGCTTTGACCGTCTTGGCAAGACACTCAATGATATTTGGATGCCTGATGTAAAGGCCAATCAACTTCCAGGGGTCTTGGCTGGTCTGGCTCCTGTCCGCTCTATCGTCAATGTCGGTAGTGGGTTCAAGGATTTGGTGGAGATCCCACTGCGTGAGTACAAGAAGGATGGTCGTGTCATTCGCAGCATCTCCAAGGGTGCCGCGGCTTTTGCACGAACCACGGGCACCGAACTCGTCAAACTGGGTGCGAAATTAGCAGTAGGAACTCAATATGCTCTTCAGGGTGCCGAGGGCATGCTTTCAGAAACACAACAGCCAGAGGGAACATGGGAGGAGGATGACCTTGACCCAGAGGAGAAGAGGCAGATTTCGCTGTATGCCGATCAACCTACGGGTGTTATTTCTGGCATTCGCGGCGGATACCGTTCCCTGACGCGAGACGTAAACCTGGCACGCGACGCTATCATTGCCGTACCTGGAGAGGTCATGAGCAGTCAGTCGGCAGGCGGAGCGGCGAGGGCAGTCTTGAAGCGTGCGCCAACCATCATCTTCAGACCAGCAGTGGGTGTAACCAAGGCCATCGGGCAGACTCTAATGGGAGCTACCAACTCGATGGATCCACACAATCGTCGTCGCATTGAAGAAGTAAGTCTAACCCTTTCTTTCATGCTTTGGATCATGTTCTAACCAGCGCAGAAATACAAATCACATTAAACTCGGATACGATGTTTTGACATTTCCTATTCACGAGAGAGTCCTCGCCCGAGCGGATGGATGCTATTCACGACACGAACATATGACGGAGCACCAGCGTAACGTATCATATCAAGACGAGTCTCCATTTGAATTCTTTGGATCAACACCAATCTTTTTTTTTTTGCTTTTGGTCGAGTTTCTTTGCACAGATAGCGGGTTCATTTTTTTTCTATTGCAATTTTTTTTCAGGCTGGGGTTTCCGTCGCTTTACAGAATACAGTCATGCATCCATCTATGATAGAATGGCGAACAAAAAAAAGAGAGAGAATGCAACGCCTCCCGATTGTATACATGCATAGACGCCGGGAGCAGGCAGGCGAGAGTGGTGTTTTATTACGTCAGGAGTTGAAATTACCATGGTCAGAATGTTGCTATTACTAGATGGATTCTTTTCAGTTGGTTCCTTATCCCCGAAGGGTTTGGAAGGCAAATATTTCCTTAGCATAGATGATACCTAACCAGAATGATATTGAAGTTTTGTACAATTGATTTGTCTTTCTTTCTTTTATTGCGGGGAAGAATGCGTTTTACGTCCCTCTAAGCTTATGTCTGTTCCAACGCACGGGGCGCTTGTTGGCATGCTTGTATATTCTTATTTTGTTTTTGCGAGCGAGCGAGTACGAAAATGGGAAGACGGGAACTCGCCATGTTTCGGAAGCGCTTGGCGGCATTCCATGTGTACAGGCTACGCGTTGCGATTGGCACTCGTTCAGGCTAAATAGGGAGGGCAGCGTGGTTCAGGACTGTGGAGGAGGGCCTCCATCCGAGGGCGTGCGTGTCACGGCCAAGTTGAGGCGAGTCAGGTTTGCGAACACATACACGCACGCGCACACGATAGAAGCGAACCTGACTAGACTCTTGACAACTCGGTCCTTTTTACTTCTTTTATTGCCAAGAACGCGTCTCATACTCATAGCGCCCTGCGGAGGGCTGCGCAATGTAAATCACCATGTGCCAAGGCCGTGCTAGCTCTCGTAGTGACAGCCCGTTGAGGCGCCGCAAGCCCTGTCAATATCTGTTGATCGTCGCGGCCGCATTCGGTGTCTCTGACCAACTATCTGCGTGACCACGGCAAATGCAGGTCAAGGCCCGTGTAATTGGCCCTAGGGAGATGCCAAGCCAGCCAAAAGCCAAGCGAATTTTTGTCTCGGTCAAAGTATTTCGACCTTGATATCAACCGTTTGAGAGACAATTTCTTGCGAGGCTTTTCTTGTTTGGAATTGGATAACAGAGTTCCATTGACAGGGTGACACGACCGGAAGGATGCAGGGGCAGATCTGGTCACTGGGTGCTACAAAAACTTGCTTGCCCAACGAAAAAAGCTACATGATGATATGCGCCTAATGAGAGGGACTGGGCGCGTTCGGTGTATCACAAGCAATGCGCAATTGTTTGTATCAGCCACCCACGGGTCTGGGCATGTTGCAGCGTGAAGCCGGATCAGCCGGGGGTTTTTACAAGGTGTGTAGGACAGCCAAAACAGAGGTTGCATGAGGATGAGACGGGCGCATGCAGATACGCAGTGACCGCCGGTCCGGATGCCGGTCCGGATTGGAGCATCACATCAGAGCATGAGGATGGTGGTGGTGGTGGTGGGAGTAGTGGTAGTAGTGGATGGTGGACTATCAGCGCATGTGAAGGGTGCTCTCCGATAGGGAACTGTAGGTGATAGTCGACAACATCCCCCAATGGGCGATGAGTGGATATCCATTAGCAAGCAAGCAGAAAATCGGGAAAGCTGCGCCGTCTTTTTTTGGTTTGTGCCATGTGTCACCTGACGAAGTGGCACGATGAGATGAAGCCATGGAGGAGAGAGGCGTAAGTCGACGGAGGCGTGAGCAGAGAGAGACGGAGCGGGAGTGGGAGTGGGAGTGGGAGGGGTAAGCGGCCGAAGCCGTCCCAAGTTGTGTCCCTCTAACTCTCTCTCCCTGTCTGTCTCTATTTCTCGTTCACTCGCCACTCGCCTTCTTTTTTTTTTTTTTTCCGGGCTGAGAAATTGAATTGGCTTGGATCAAAAATAAACAAGAATACGGAGGCCTTCCCGAAGACGAGAGATTTAGTTCACATCGCCATCGGATAGTCCCGACTCCCTGGAATCGGTGAAGGGGCGTGTGGTACGTACCCGGCATTTCTGTTGAGGGCGTCGTCATTTCGACAAAGTGGACACTGGCCCACGGTGAAGCACCAGCGAGCACCAGCAAGCACCAGCCCTCACCTCGTAAACGCGACCTGCCATTCGCCACTCAGCGGACTCGGTGTGAGGGGGGCCTTGCCGGGCACTGTTCAACAAAGCCCGTCCAAAATAGAAGCATCACATAGTTAACCTTCATGTTGAGATTAGGTTGCTTTCGCTTGCCGCTTTGTTCCTTCGCCAGGGGGAGGGGCCCTGGAGATAGCAATAGGAGGATTGACATACCGCAGCCCAGCTTTGGTAGACGACCAGAGCCTGGTCCTCAACAAACACCCGCGCACACAACGTACCGTACCGCACAGGTATGAGCACGGCACGAGTAATACACGTGCAGTGTAGTGCAATGCATCCACTGGGTGAGGGAGGAGGGGTGAGCCGCTACATCAAGTGGTGGCGCATGCGTAGGTGTAGAATTGCCAGCCAGCATTTGCCCTGTGCAGCAGCCCTCCCGCGTGGGCATCCTGCTCGTCAACCTTTTGATGTGACAGAAGCAGACAATCACTGAATCTTGCAAAATCGGCGGCCATTGAGTTCCGTCACAGCCTCGGATGGACTTCATTTCATCACTCATACTTCTCCGTAAAGTTCTCGTCTCGTGACTGTGTGTCGGATAAAACCACCGCTCATTACTCATTCCTCATTGCCGAAAGGACGACAAACTGACAGTGGTCCCGGTCGCCCGCGGCAATTGGTAATTGCTCTGTAGTTCCAACGTCGGAAATTTTGACCGAATTGCTGTGAATAGACAGCGCAGTTGCAGGTCCTCCGGCCAAAAGGGGGAAGGGAAACCCTCCGACCGCCACCGACCAACCGAGCGAGCCCTCTGGCAGGTCTCTGGAGAACGCGACAAGGGAGCCCTCGTCCGTTCCTGATTCGGTATTCGGCGTCACACGGCTCACCCTAAAGCTCGAGCTTTGCTCTTTCCCTCTCTCACGCACACGCAGTGCCGTCAGCAGCAGCCAGCAGCAGTGCCGGCAACAGGACCAGCAGTTCCCTCCCCCCCAACTGTGTTTCCAAATCGTTCTCCAGTGCCGTGCCGACAAGCGATCACTAGCTTCATTGCCGCTTTTTCAGAAGCAGCAAAGCATGCGACCCTTGTGGGCAACGAAATAAAGCTGAGTTACTCGTTTCACGCTTGATTCCTCGTCCATTCTGGGGTTTGAGTTGGGGTTGCGTATGCATCTTGCCCCGGATTGTGGCTTAGCCAAAGCGCATCCATATTCATTTTGAAGAGGTGCAATAGTGGTCGAAGCATTGGCATAAGGCATGTCATGGCGAGGCGGACCAGAGACGGGCACAACCTTGCCCAGATCTCTCTCGTCTGCGGTTTTGTGTCTTCCCCTGCCGAGCCCAGATTGATCGCCCACCCCAAGACATGGGGGGCAGAGGCACCAACTAAAAGCAGCGAGGGGCTCCACACGCAACTGGCGCGGTGCCTTGGCTTGATTGCTCTCCAGCAGAAGCTTTCTCAACGAGTTCCAGTTCCGACTGGCAGGTCTGCATGTACGTAACATATACAGCAAGTCGCAAGGTTTGAGAATGGTATAGCAACATGGATCCAATCCAAAAGCAGGTCGCCAATGATGCCACCCGTTTTTTCCGTTGCGTGGGAGGGTGGTGGTGGTAGTGGTTTGCTGCCCTTCCATCATCCGTCGCCCTGCTTTTCCTTGTCTTGGGTCGTTGATACGTGGAATAGCAGGTCGCCAGGCACGTGGCAGCTTGCTTCTTTTCCCCCTTCTACATGGCCCTGAGCTTCCAAGGTTCTTCTTGATGGTTGAAACCAGGGTCCAGTCGGTGGGCACCAGGGGACCCGGCTGGCAGGCGAGGCGGCGGTGTCTTTGGTGAATGATTGATGCCCTTCCTGTGCCCCAGAGCACTAGCTGGGAGCTTCGGGGGCGGGAACCTTGGGGGCCCTTCCGGGCTGGAAAGCTGGCGGAGTGGGTGGCCGTCACAGGAGAGCGAGTGGTCGGAGGCGGGGCTGCTAGCAAGGTGCTAAAGGGAGCGAAGCTGGGTGACGGGAGCTGGGAGCTTGGGGGAGCAGCAGTAGCAACAGCAGCAGCAGCAGCAAGGGCGGCGTCAACATCAGGGCTGTGTGATTGGTCCTCAACATACCGCCTCAGGCCTAGTCGTCCCCCCGCCACGGGCCATGGCTTGCAGGCCGCTTGTGGGATTGTGGGCTGTGGATTGTGGGCTTGTCGCAGCAGCCCAGCAAAAGACGAAACGCAACAGTGCCTTCACTGTGAGAAAGGTCGAGCCCAAACCCGACAGCGCGCAAGCAGCCGGCGCGCAGCAGAGCAGACCACGATTGCATTTGCATCCAACGGACATGGACTTCCACCACCCCTGTGAACCCTCGCGCATCCTGGAGGTATCCTGGAGCGCTTGCGAGTGACCAAGTCAAATATGGATCCCATCAGGCAATCCCATGTCCCGAACTTGGACGAGCGGGGGGGTGCATGTACCGAATGACCCTCTCTGACCCTCTCGAACGGGAGGTGTGAGCGAGCCACGACATCTCACACACCCTCCTCGTCCCTCCACGACCCTCCTCGACCCTCCTCGACCCTCCTCAGCGACTTACTCCGTCTCTAATTGCCCATCAACCGCTGACTATATCTAGACTGACCGCATCTGTTCCCCTCTCCCTTCCTGTCTCTCACATTCTTGTCATCTCTGCCCCCCTCCAAGAACTGTTGCTCTATAAACCAAGCTACCACCCATCTCATATCTCGTACACATTTTGTGTAGCCAACCAACTTTGTGACCTCGATTGTTGCGTCGCATACCAAAAAAAAACCAAACCCCGTCTATTTCTCTATCTTCAGCCACATCCAATCGCAATGTCGCGAATCACTGCTCCCGCCTCAAAACTCACCCGCACTCTGCTTGAGTCGCAGCGCAGTGCCGGCGCAGTTCTGATGCCCAAGTACGATGAGCTCCTCCGCTCTCGCCGCACCGACGAGGTATGTCACGTTCGTTAATTGAGAACCACCTCTTCAAGGCGCCATTGCTAACTATGCTGCTCTAGTCCCGTCACATCACCACAAAGCACCGCCCTACTCCTCAGCCATCTATCGCCAACCGCCCCAAGCCGTTGATGCAGGGCTTCCACTCATCTGCTCCCTCTTACACCCCCAAGTCGCATCTTGATGCTACCGTTCTTCCTGCTATCTACCGTCTCCCCGCCTCTGACGAGCCCTTGCCTCGCATGCCTCTGCTCCCAGACAACTACACCACCCACCACTCTGCTTTCTCTGACGCCGCCGACCTGGCTTCGCAACCCGGTACCATTGTCGCCGCCAACCCCGATACCGTTGTCCCCGGTGCTCCCCTCGCTGGTGTGGAGGGTATCTCCATTGACGGTGTTGAGCTAAAGTTTGCCCACGAGGAGCCCGCCAAGCAGGACCACAGCAGCATGATTGGCGACATCTGGCGCGGAATGGTTGCTGATGTTGTCGGTGGTGGCCCCCAGAGTAAAGCCGCCTAATACAAGCGACTGACATCTCAACAAAAAAAAAGAAAAGAAGATCACAAAATCTGCCACCATTTTACATTTGTCACAACTATGAGGAGGAGAAGCGGGACTGTTTTACCATAGGCCAAGGTCCGTTCATGATCAGACGACCAGCCTGCAATTAGGCGATTATCAGCGTTGTAATTGTTTTTTATGTTTGCGCGGGATCAAGAATGATGCGCACTTTGTTATAATTTATCTAGCTATGCTCAAAATCGAGCCACGATCTAGCTCTCATGATCTAGACGAATCACTTGAAAATTCAACCTTGATTGATTTGTCCAAAAAGAATTGTTCCACTTAAGTGCCCAAAACTTGATTTCCTGACCTATGCTACCTAATTATTTATGCCATGTGTTCAATGTGATAGTATGTGTTTGTTGTGTTGTTGTTGTTGTTGTTGTTTCTATGGTATCATCTCTCATAACACCTCTTCATCCTACTACCACCCTAGTCCACTGGCTCCAATTCCGTCGCTTCCTGATTTCAGTTTCTGTTTTATAGCCGTACAAAATTGAAAAACTAATTCAACTACCATGTTTCTCTGAACCCGTTCGCCACCAAGTCTCCATTCCCCCCAAATTTCGTTTGTCCGCCTTTACCTCTTCTTCATCGAGGGTCGGGGCTTGCACTCGTCGTTGTTGACAGGGTGCAACATAACCTTGACAGGGTAGTTCTGAGTGTTGTGCTGGTAACCCTTGGCCCAGTCGTAACTAACGGCATAGGCAAAAATGGAACCGTTCTTGTTGAAGGTAGTGGCTGTGATGCTGCCACCGACGTTGGGGTAACCCTTGAGACGGTGCTTAGCATCCTTGTCCCAGAAGTGGAACGTACCATCAGATCCAGCAGTGCTGAATGTGCCGTGGACGGGGTGGAAGGAAATGTCGTTGACGGCGTAGACGTTGGTGGTGTTGTTGGCGGGAGGGTCACGGTGACATTTGAAGGAGAAGTTGGAACTAGAATTGTTAGTACATGATCGTCCCTTGGTGGCACAATTTAGAACATACCTTGAGTCCTTGTCCTCGACGTACTGGATCGCACATCGACCCTCGATGCTACCAATGGCGAATCCTGCCGAATCTGTGAAGCAGCTCACAACTCGAGTTTGCCACTTCAGAGGGCTCTGCAGCGTCTTGTAGAACTTGGTAGGGTTCTTCAAGTCGATGACGTTGATATATCGATCGGCAGTTCCGACAACGCACAGGTTGTCACGGACATCCATTGTGTAGACTCGCTCCTGGCAGGTCACAGTGGCCGCAGGGCCCTGCTGTCGAAGATCCCAGTACTTCACCGTCTTATCCCAAGATCCAGACACGACCATTGGGCCGTTGCCGCTGTCGAAGAAGCGACAGGTTCGTACGGGCTGATCGTGAGTGCCGATGACAATGTCCTGCTGCGAGGCAAGATCGCAAACCTTAATGTTCTTGTCGGCACCGGCAGAAGCGATTTTGGTTCCATCCTAATGGCATTGTTAGCTTTTGTCTCAATCCAACCCATTCCGTCCCCTTGCCGGCCTCCAGGGACCATCTCAGATATGAAAAGTCGTCTTACCTTGGAAAAGTCGCAGTTCAGGACGGGCTGGCTGTGTTCGTAGGCGTGTCGCCCCTGGCTCTGACCGCTCTGGTTGATTTCGTAGATGCGGATCTTGTTATCCCAACTCGCGACAGCCAGGAAGTCGGGACCGTTTTGCGCCGGCGAGAAAGCAAGGTCGGAGATGGAGTCGGAAGGGGGATCGCTCAAGGCAACATCGTTCTTGAGATCGCCAGTGGTGTTGCTCGAAGCTGAGCTCGCAGCAGCGCCGCCAAAGAGTGTCGACATCGTTGCGGCCGCAAAAGTTGAGTTGGCAAAACAACGAAGTTTTTTTCCAGTCGCTTGAGCTCAACGCAATCACCCGTCAGCACACTGAGACGAGAAAAATCCAAGAGCAAGTCGGCCTCCCAAGTATGGCGAGTGGTTAATGCGGTTCGAGGTTCGAGTAGCCCGTTGACGATGGATGCGCAGGTCCTATGTATGTCAAGGCGAAGAATAGGCACGAAGGCAGCTACCCAGCCTCGTTGACGCGGAGCTCGGATTGGCTCTTTGTCCTGTTACGCGACTTGGGAAAAAAATACCCCTACAACCACCCCCAATTGCCATGCAAGCACCCCCTAGCTTGGCTTAGTAAGGAACCCAAACCTCATATTTTCAAGCACTCAACTGGTATTCTTCGAGCAGAAAATCATCTCGAAAATGAATCCCGTAAGGCCATATCCCAGATTTCACTTTTATTTCTAATTCTCTCCAAATTCATGAGCATTCTGACGGCTCTGCACAGCCAAGTATCGTTACTCATCAGATTACAAAATGGATATTTCAATGGGCCCACAGTATCTGCCACCAGCACGTGACACTGAAATTCTTGACTTCAAGTTGCTTCATCCACTCTTTTTCCTTTTCCTTTTCTTTCTTTCCTCACCACCCCCCTCGTTCAATAAATCGCCATTCGAAGCTTACACACAGAGACGCTGTTCTTCAGCGTCTCCTCTCCATGCTTTGGGGAAAGTCCCCGGACGTCTCTTCACAGAGGTTGCGGAAACGCGCCGCCATAAAAGCACTGCGGTTGACCTCCGTGCCCAGGCCCTCTCCTTGCATCGGCCCTATCCACTGTTATATCTGCGCGTCAATCCAGATCCCCAAGCAGTTTACCTCGACCCCCGGACCCTATGGATGAAGATATGAGTCCGAGCCGGTGGGATGAGGTATTCGACTTGGCCTGGTGGCATGCGTGAGGGAGGTGGACAGATCCGCTCGGTGCCTGTGGGTGTGGTGTCGGGCGCAGAGGACTTGTTGTCAAGGTTGATAGGTATGCGATTGCTCGGTGAAAGCCGAGTTACTCAATGGGGCCCATTCTTGATGCGAGGGGGGCCCAATCGTCAACATTCAGACGATGGTTTCCTCTTTTTTTACACTCTAAACTTCGTGGGAAGTTCCTCCTGAGGGAGCCTGAATCTGGATCAAGACGGAGGTTGAAGTTTACATGATGATGACCAATATTAGAGTCAAGCACTGAGGCTGGAAAATCCTGCCGTTGCGGATGACCATATTTTATGTCAACTGACAAACTTCAACCCCCTTTTTTTTTTCACGCGTTCAAATCTTAGTTAGTTGTAGAGATGCATGCCTGGGACACATAAACGTCCTAGCCCATAGCTTGCCACGTAGGTTTGTAACATCGCACCTCTCGAAAGCAAACTGTTCGGAAGCTACCGAATGCCGTGGGATCTGAAAAGCTGGAGCTGTTCATTTCGTAGTGCTTTGGTGTGTTGGTTATTACTGTGGTTGAGCATCCCAGTATCTGCAAAAGTGGATCCCATGTCCTGTTGTGGAGGCCTCAGTCACAGCCATGTCTCAAGGTTAAGTTGACTGCTCTCGGATGTTGAAATGCTTCACCATCTTGCTATTAAAAGGATAATATCCATCAATCAACACTGGTAGGTCTGAGAGCATCCATGATGAGATGTAGTGCAAGGTCCAATTTCGTAACGAGCGTGAAACAGGAACACTGCACTGCTTTGCTATGATTAATCATGGTTTCTCATGGCTAGTTCAAGAACAATCCATCTAACATATCCAATCACGGCTATGTCGTTAACAACCACCGATTTTTTTTAGGCCATGTCTCACTATTCAATGTGCGTATAAGTCTAGGTATCCTACGTAAGCCGAACAGGTCGCATCAGTAGCCATGGCTTTAGTATGGCTCTTCAAACTACACCCAATACCATATATGCAAGAATAAACTTGACCCGGCGTAAAAATTATCCCATAACAGCCAGTCTAGGGTCGCATGACGTTATTGGGGCTTGCCAGTATAGCCAAAAATGGAATGGAGAAAGATGGGCATTGGGGAAAGCCGAAGAAAGCCAGATGCAACCCTAGGTCGCATGGCTGACTTGACGTTTCAGAACCAAACTTTGGGTATGGTTTTGGAAATCCCGAATGGTCAACCGTAAACCTATTGCGTACATCGTCTCTGCACATGGTTCGAGTCCGCTTCCTTGAGTGGTTCATCCACGAGCGCCGCAGCCAACTTCAAAGTTCGGGGGTGAAACAATTCACTCAGGTACAAGGTTCGCTTCGACAGAACTCTCTACTCGGGGACCGTACTCTAGCGTCAAAGTCTCGTCCTCCCGAATATCCAAAAAGAAAAGATGGCACTAGCTTTCAGCAGACGAACCTAAACGCTCTATTGGATATACTAGAGCCAGGGTGAGATTAGAATGGAATCCCGATTGTCCGGTCGTTTCCCTTCCTGCATGTTCGCAAAGAGCTTGCTTGAAACAAATCATGCTTTCTCTCTCTCTCGTCTGTGGTTATAGGCTAAATCCACAGCCTCGGGGTAGTTAGTAGCGACGGTTCAGTTGGCCCGAGCCCGAGAGCTGAAGAGGTTATGTTATAGCATAAAATATTATAGCCATCCGGGAAGAGCACGGGAACGCAGGTTCTACGAATTAAAAATGATCGTCGACTGGACAGGGGCTACGGATTTAGAGGCCGCGTAGTGGTGTAGCACACATGACGCGAATGTCCGGCAGACGAATCTTTCCGGATTCTTACACTATGCGTGCCATTTTGGTTTGATGGGGGAATCGTGTATCATATGGGTAGAAAGTGATTGGATCTTTGTCACGGAAAGTTCACGTGAGGTTTTCCCAACAAACCAATACTATCCCGATGACTGCTCATGTTCACGGAAAGCCCGGAGCGTGTATTTGGCATCTCCAAGATCAACATGCTTGCATTCAACGGTTTTCCCCCCTTTATGACAGGTAGTCTGGTGTAAAAGGAGCCAAAAACCGTTTCTCTCGCTTCCGGTTGGCATCGATCTGAATCCTCTGATGTCATGACCGAAGAACGACCGTTGCTGCTCGGAAAGTCGGCCCATGGCAAAACCGGAGGAGAGAGACACGAAGAATAAGAAGAAAGGCCAGCACCACCACCCTCACATCACAAAGCAATGCCCTGCTCAGCTCTACCCCGCGATCTCCCTCTGGGGCATGTCCTCCGAGGTAACATCATGGGCTGGAGCCAGGTCGCTTCCCGTTGCGATGGGCTCTGTGCCTGGATGGGTGTAGGGCTGAGTGCGTAGATTGGCCCGGTGCACACAATGCCTGTCCTACGGCTGGGGTTCCGAAAGCCTATGGTTGATCTTATGCGGGGGGGCTCAGTTGACGGATGGCATCCATGTAAGTAGACCAACCCGAAACCGAACGTTGGAATATTTTTTCAGTGCATACGATGATGGGTGAGAAGGTAGATTTTTTTTTTTTTTTTTTACCTACGTGTTCCCGGTGCAGACAAAAATTGTTAATTACTGTGTCCACCTGGTCTTTGGACATTTATGCCATTCGAACTCAGGTAGACTGGGGTCCCATTGCAATGCATCACAGGGTGGTGTCTTACCTAGATGGAGCAAAATGAAGTATGCATATGGAGGAGAAAAAAAATTGCTCTGCACGCAAATGACAAGTTACCTATCCCATCTCAATCGCCACCAATGAACCTTGCAAACGTTGTTCAAGACCAAGGCCCGTCAAGCCTGTCAACATTGCGGCAGCCAACCAGCAGCGCCATCACGGCCTTGGTCAACATCCACAGCGTCTGTGCCCGCTGCTCACAGGCTGAGGACCGGCAGGGCTGGACCATCGCAAGGGTTGCCACCGCTCCCAGGCACCGCAGCAGCCCCATAGGCCCAGGGGGCCTCCTCCTCCCTCAGCCCCCCTGGCACCTGTATGCAGCCAGCCTGTAACAACCGATATCAGCAACAGCGGCAGCGCCCCAACAGTCCGGCACAACGCTACACTCTGTTCGTTTGGGCGAATAACACGGGGGAACGGCCAATTCTTGGCGTGGCAGAGACGAGAGAGCGAAAACTACCAGCCGCTTCCCCCTAGACTATTTGCAAAGGAGGCTGCCACGTCTGTCCCAATGAAGAGGCCCGGATGCCGTCTTTGCTCAGCGCCCTGTGATTGAGATAGACCAAGCCGGCACACAGACAGCAAGAAGAGAATACGGGTGTGGGGACTGTGGACTGTGGGAGAGCCCATGGGTGCCAGTGGGCCACCGGAATGGGCCTAACGCCCTGGGTCGTCACAACGTGGGGACCAGGGTGCCCCCTTGAGACGGGCCTTGGGATTCTTCACGCTTGTTCAGATCTAACCACCCAAATTCGTGCTCTACGCTTGGACATTGGGAATATCTCTCGCAAGCCCGGACGCAGCCGCAGCAGCGCACCTTGCTTGGGGACCCGGGAAATAATGCGCCTCCACCGGCGCGGCCGCGGTGCCTGAGTCGACGACTTGGTTGGTGCAATGCCAGCGCCCGCGGCTTTCTTGGCCTGGAATCCGGCTTGTCCCCGATGGGCGTAGGCTGTGGTGTTACGATGGCGCTGGTGGGAAAGGGACGAGATGAATTAGAGAATTGGCGGGAATTATACACGCATGGTCCATACTTGTCGTCCCGTCGTCCACCGTCCCTCCCTCCCCCCCCCTCCAATCCCAAAATGTGGGTGGGCGACAAAACGGGGTTCATGTATGGCGGGTTTTGCCATCTGCAGGAGGACATCGGGTTCCTCTTTTTCTTTTCTTTTCCCAGCTCGTCGCCCACGTTATACGACGAACGGTGCTTTTTTGTCATTATCTGACACTTACGACCGTGGCACCTTTAAGACTCGTCTTTGCCTCCAGCCCTGATCTTGTTGCACGCACGTCCATCGTGTCGTTCCCTCGGACTCCAGCTGCCGCTCCCATATGAGCACCACCCAGTCGCCCTTTTGTCCAGTTTATAACTGTGAAAATTCATCCCAACTCCTGTATCTTGGCAAATTTGTTTCTTTCAGATCCTCCTTCTACCGACTCCATATTCGGCCGCACACGGTTCACAATGACCTTCAACATCTCACTCCGGCGACTCCTGCTGCTCGCCACCACTACTCTTCTCACGTCAACTACATTGGCCATGGATATCGAACAGCTGCTGAAGCTACGAGAAAAGCTTCCCGAATGTTCCCTCAACTGTCTCACCGAGGGTGCCGAAAAGTTTGGCTGTTCTATGCTTGATGTTGACTGTCAATGCACCCATCTGGAAGCCATCATCAAGGACCAATCGCCCTGTCTGGTCCATGCTGGCTGTAAGCTCGAACAGTTTTCTGGTATGTTCACTCAGCATCTTCCCACTCACTAATTTAATCCTTCTCAAATCGGATTTTAACATGACACTAACACCTACTGCAGAGGTTGCGACTGTCGTCGGCGAACTATGCTATTCTCAAATCGCCCGACTCCGGGCCACCCCGACCCCCACACCGACAGCAACTAGCGGTGCCATGTCTCAACTCCCTCTAGACATGGCGTGGACGGGAGCTGCTGCTGCAATTGCCGTTGTTGCAATTCTATAATTCGATGGTTTAATATGGACGCGCTATATGAAATATGAGGGATGGAGATACCAAGTTGGAAGTTCACATCGCAAGGAGTTGGATACCAGGATAATGGGCGTTTTTGGGCACTTTGATTTGATATATATATACCTGGAAAAGTACTTCCCCGTAATTGAAATTAATATAATGATGAGCCTTAATCCACCGGTCTATATACATTACATATCATAAGCATGATTTCTGCAAGATATCTTACATGGCGCATCAGAGGCTGCAAGCACTCTGGTCTATCCTCTATTAATTGTTGCTTTTTCCATCTTCATCTTCAAACACAAACCATCTAGTTTGGTGCTGGGTTTTATATTTGGCCTTTTCCAAATGTATGTGGTTTCTCGTCGTCCCAGATCAGAACATGGCAATCGCACCGTTGTTGCCGCCATCATGAACATCATGAAGTCCCTCTAGGTCTTGGAACTTGCTAGCCAACTCCATGCCCTTGCGTCGCTGCGCCTCAACTCGGCGCCAGTCCCACTCGCCTTCAGCGGACAGATCAACATCAGAAAGGTCGACAGAGAGATCGCCCAGTTGCTCTTCGCCGCTCATCCAGCCGCCAGGGCGCTCCGGCAGCAGGCCTGAAGCACCGCCGAGGAGATGAGCGGGGTGCACGGTGTAACGTCCAATCTTAAACACATACTTGCTGATGGCCGTGGCGTAAATCTTCTTTTGCCAATCACCATCGGCATCCTTGGGACCACGTGTACGCATCTTGGAGCATCGCGAGTCGAGCCACTCGGTCGGACGGGCAGAGCCCTTGGGGATGTAGTGGGTGACAATGTAGAGCCACTTGCGGTCCCAGGCGAGCACGCGGCTCCACATCTCGAAGCCCTTGTAGGCAGGAATCTCACGCTTAAAGCTGCACTCCACAGCACCAAGCATGACGCCAAAGGATCCTTTGGCGGGCTTTTCTGTCTTGGGGTCCAGGATAATCTTGGTCTTGGCGTTGCGTGTGAGGGTATTCGCCGAGGCGCCGACGAGGTAGGACACAAGGTGGGTTCGGGAAACGTCTAAATCGGCGAAGTAGGTCGAGTTCGATTTGTGGAGGTTGTAATCAATCTCAAGGAGAGGCGCATGCGAGGCAGTAATCATAGGCTTGAAGAGGGCCTTGGGGCCAAGGACGGGGGCTTTGCGGACCCACATGTGGTAGATCATGGCGGACCAGACGCGATACTGGAGTTTTGTTAGTCGCAATATCAAAGATTGGGATCGTACCCATGTCCACTTACAGTCCACGCAAAGGGCATGTTCTTCCAGTTGAACAGAACAAACAGCAGCAGCAGGATTCGCGAGGTTCGCCCAGGGCCCGTCAGGAAGTTTTGCAAAACGGTGGCCCAATTGACGCGCGATGCCGCATAGCCCGCATAGCCCAAGGAGCCGAGGGTCGCGGGAAGGCCCACAGCGAGTAGCGGGAGCTTTCCTACTGAGGACGCCATCTTGAGATCGAGTCTATCCCTCGCTCAGATCTGAGGCGATGTTCGAGGGGTTGCGATCGAGGAGTGTCTTGGAAGTAAAAAGAAAGGAGGGCAAATGGCGATATTCCAAGACTCGTGGCCAGCCGGTAATGGTCGCACGAGTATGACGACTCAGATCTGGTAGAACTTTGCGAGTGAGTGTTGAGGCCAACGATGGACAATCGATTTCATGTAAACTGAAGAAAGCTGGTCGTGGAATTGAGACATCCAAATATTGTTATCGTGCCTCGGCTCCCCCTTATCAGTGGGGACCTAGCTGAAGCGCTATTGGAACATGGCGAATTGTTGGGAGCTTGGCGACGGAAGCACCGGGTACTATACTACCCTCTATAATGTTTCCGAAAACAAACTGCTGTGATATTCAACTAGAAATCGCATCATATCAAGCTTGGCCTTGGCAATTTCGAAGAGTGGATGCGGATCGTTCAAGCTGTCAGCTTATTGCAACACTCCTTGTCCCACCCAGCTAGCGGCTCTAGCTACGCCACTCCTCCAAGCAACCACAATGCGGAGTGCATGAACTAGGCTAACGATGGCGGATGATGTGAGCAACCAAACGACTTGATTTTACATGTGTTATTGTAGGGGGTTATTCATCGCAACCGTATTAGTTTCTCTCCTGTGGAAAGTGTAATCCCCAATCCGGAATACTTCACCCAAGATTATATTTCAGGCTTCCCTTATCAATGAGATCCTTCGCTCCCCCCCGAACATACCCTTATTTACTACTCTCCGTATTTTCTTGTATTTTTTATTTAATCTTTTTCAACTAGAAGAATTCGATAGTTCAAACTGCGTGACATTATCATGGACTATTCCAGCCAAGGCTTATCTTGTCTTGATTAGATAGACTGCACAAGAGAGTCATTTAGCCAGCCGCAACATCACCCCAAAATATTGTGCTGCTTGGTTATGCAGTGATTCCCTACTATGCAAACATCTGCATTGACTACAAGACACCGCCCCCAAACACAACGCTGACTTCGCCATTCAAGGCGTCGTAAATCCAACCAAGAATTTACCATGAAAAAAAGCCAACTTTGAATTTATATCAACATAAGTATTTGGTCAGATCATTCCATCACGGTTTATTGTGCATTTGCTTTAAAAAATAATCGTCAGGTCAGCCCCATTGGGAATGGTGGCAAGAACGTTCAAATGGGCGCTGAACACGGCCATGGTCGTCACGTGAGGTACATGGTTCTTAGCCATCCCCTCAGACGCCACCAACTTCAACTCTGTACCTACTAGGCCAATCCGATCATCATGCCTCCGCCGAATCAAAAGAGGATTTCGTAATAACCCTTCCCCTTTAGGTTAAGGAGACCAATACTAACATCATTCATGCTAGGTGTAAAAGGTGTCAGTATAGAAAGGTAGCCTAACCTGAGCTGGATTCAATGTTCCCCATCAATGAGCCCAACCACTTACACCAACCCAGTTGCGATGTTCGCGTACAGAGCCTTGCACAAGCTGCGCTGAAGCAAGCAAACCGTGCGAATACCGCGAAGTTGATCGCAAGCGACGACCTGCGTCGGCCGAATATGTTGCCGGTCTTGAGAACAGAATCGCCAGTCTCGAGTCTTTCATCAAACGCCTGCAAACTGCAACCTCCGAGGAGAGAGATTCCATGTTGAAAGTCACGCAATTTGGCGATCATTTATCCCCTGGCGCCGCCGTGTCTGATGCAGAAACGAGCGCAACTGATGTTGCTTTTACGCCTCGTCAAGCCAACCTCGAGCCCGGCCCAGAGGGTTCACTCATATATCATGGAAGAACAAGCATTCGTTATGCCATGCAAGGCATAGCACCACTTAATTCTCTAGAATCCACTCTGGGCCAGCAGCCACCGCTTCTAAGTCTATCCGAATACGACACCAACCTCCAAGTCGTAGCAGAGCATTTTGGAGTCAACATGGAGGACGAGCAAATCATCAATTCCCTCACTTTATTCTTCAAGTGGCAATACTCACAATTCATGTTCATCTACAGGGAGGCATTTCTACGGGACCATTATGGAGATCACCAGAACTGTAAATACTGGTCGTCAGCTCTACTGCTCTCTATGTGCGCTCTGGGCATGCTCATGTCGCCAGACAGCTTTCAAAGACAGGCCAGCGAACAGTATTTTGTCGCTGCCGAGACTATCCTCATCATTTTTGGTCTTACAAAACCATCGATAGCCACTGTTCAGGCATTTTTGTGCCTAGCCTTCTACGAGATAGGGAGAGGCAATCTCTCCAAGGGTTGGGGTTTCTCAGGTAGCGTGCTCGTTATGGCTATGGATCATCTTCTTTCTAACATGATTATTAACAAACAGGAATTGCCTTTCGAATGGCACAGGATCTTGGATTCCAGAGGGATCCAAAGTATTGGGTGCCACACGACACCTCACTGGCGTCAACAGAGGATATCGAGATCCGCCGTCGCATTTACTGGGGCTGCTATAACTCTGATAAACTAATTTGCTTAACCCTTGGCAGACCCGTGTACTTTTCATTTGACAGCGGCGAGGTCGAATCGCTCGAAAGACTCCCGTAATGCGACAACCCCTAATCTTTTGCTCTCAGTGCTGTCTGACACCATTAGCGACTTTCCAGGTATGGATGCTTGGCTTCCAGCAGGAGTTGGGGGTCACGAAGGCGACTTTGGCGAGAAAATGCCCTTGGTGCCCTGCTTCAAAGAACAAATCCAGCTTTCAAAGATAGTAGAGCGAATGCTGTCCACAATATTTTCTTCAAAAGCTCGCAGCGCCAGCTCACGCCAATCACAGCTCGATGACCTAAATCTTGAATTAAGCCGGTGGCATGATTCACTACCAGATTGCGTCAAGTGGAACAAATGGGAACCGCCAAGCAACACAATACTTCCAAGCGTGGCGTCATTACAGTAAGTATCAATTTCTTTCTAACCATGCGCTTCGAATCCCATACAATCCGGCTCCGAGTGTTGCTCACTGCTTGCAGTCTTTTATTCCACGGTATACGCATTGCATTGAACTTTGATACAGCTGTGTCGCAGGACCAAAATCCTGCATTTCAAACATATCGTGACCACTGCATAGCATCATCTCAGGACATTACCTCGATCTTACGCAAATATCGTTCTCAATACGGCCTTCTATATTCACCATTCTTTATGGGATACAGTCTTGCTCAGGCAGCCAGGTGTCTAGTCTTATTTGGCACAAGTGAAGAATCACGGTATTTAACCCGGGCTCTGGACGAGTGTTCATCAACATGGAAAATATGCAAGGGATACGAGGTGCAATGCTAAACATTCAATACAATTTATTCAAGAAATCATTCGACATGCTTAAACTCTGCCGACCGGCAGCCCCTTGTCCAAACCACTTCGAAGGACCTTTGCGAGTTTGCTGATATCCCCCACATTATTATAAAACCCAAATGAGACGCGGACACCAAGCCTGTATGGTGTAACAATCACTCTATTTTCTTCAAAGAGTTCCACCCATCTAGCGTCGTGCAGGTCGAGGATGTAAATATGAGGCGAGTGTTCCTTACGAGCTTCAGGGCCGACAATTGGGATCCCAAGATCCTTACACTCCTGCCTCAAAACATCACCCAGGTTGTACAAGTGCTCCATAACCTCAGCAGGTCCCAATGTATCGAGGTAAAACTGGAGCTGTGCCTTGGCCGCCGCAATTGCAATCAGGCTCACGTTGAGGTGATCGAAGCGTCGAGCGGTTGCGTGATACACACTAGCGTCGGCGGGAGCTAGAAGATCTGGGCGCACCTTGCTCATGGAACCGGCTCCGACTATCGGAGGAATTGGGTTGGTTTCCGTAATGATGGCTGTATCGACGTATAGGCATGCCAAACCAGTGGGGCAGTTGAGACCCTTGTGTGTGCTAAACGAAACAGCAGAAACGCCCCAAGATACCACATCGATGGGAGCAAAGCCAACTTGTTGTGAAGCATCTACCAAAACATGGATACCACGCGGTCTAAACTCCTTGCAGATATCTGCAACATCGTTCCACTGGCCACTGTGGAACATGACCGAGCTGAGGCCGATGGCGCGTGTTCGGTCGTCAACATATGGTGCAAAGGTGGCCGCGTTAGCAGCAGTGACCTTGCCCGTCTTCTCAGCCTCCGGAATGGTAGGCACCTGGCGGACCTCCAGTCCAGCTTCTCGAAGCGCCAGCCAAGCAAAAGCGTGGTTGGGGTGCTCAGTATCGAGGATAACAACATTGTCGCCAGGCTGGAAGCGGAGGCCTCGAATAAAGCAGTTGAGACCTTCAGTGGTGTCACGGGTGAAAGCAATGGTGGAAGGGTCAGCATTGATGTATCTTCCAAGCAACTTGCGAGTCTCCTCGGTAGCAGCCTGCCACTTTTCTTGCTTTGGCTTCTCTTCGTGTAGAGCCTCCGCCAAGTATTTGGAGATGGCATCGTTGACAATTAGGTTTGAGGGAGGGTTGAATGCTGCATTGAGAAATGCCCTACCCTCGTCCATAACTAGTGGAACTAGCGGGCGGAAGGCAGAAATATCGGGCTTGGCACCCTTTAGCACACTTCCATTGGCATGGCCATTGGTCTCGATTTCGGTTGCAGGCATTGTGAAGATGGCTGACGAGGAGTTTCTGAGGAAAGAGGCGTTAACTGATGATGAGATACAACAAGACATCACATTCTGACCCTGGCAACGTGCCAAATTTATCCTCGTTTCAACATTTCTTTAAAAGCGATCTCGGCGCAGTCCTTTGGGACATGCTACAGTCATTCACTACCAAATCACACATTACGTCAACTCGTGCTGCGACAATGTCCAATGAACCGCAAAATGGAGTGTCAACTCCGTGTATAGCTTCTACGAAAACCGGCAACTTATACAATTTTAGCGTCAGGATGTGCTTAGGTTGCGGGGATGGAGGTTCAACTCCGTGCCCAGCCAAGGGAAACATCAGCCCAGGGCTCATGCTGGTTGGCGCCGATAGAAACGGAGTTGGACCTCCATGTGGATCCCTAGCTTCATCGTCGTCGTACACGCGACTCCTTCATCGCTCATGGCTTATCCCCCCGCAATTTTCCACCCCCGCAAATTAGCCCATGGCACTAAGATTCATGTCGAACCAGCATGACAGTCCAGGGTATCTTCTATCATGATAGCCTGGTCCCAGCAGATATGTAGATAGTCAGCGGGCGGTCGGATCCGGAAGCCGATTGCGAAGAAACTAGGAGAGTAAACCAATCCAATCTGTCCATATAAAGGACTTGATAGACGCTGTTGTGAATTCCATTACCCATAGTCACAGCCATATGCAATTGACCTCTTGTTTGTTCTGGTCAAAATGGGCAGCGTCAAGGATCTCGACGGGGCCAGTGGGCTAGACATACAGCGCTCCACAACCATTGAAGCAGGATCGTCGGAGCAAACCACAGACCAGCCATCCGACCTCAAGCGCGAGTTCAAAGAGCGCCATGTGTCCATGATTGCAATTGGCGGTGCCATTGGCACAGGTCTCATCATTGGCACCGGCACAGGCCTAGTTCGCGGAGGTCCAGCGAGTTTACTCATCGCCTACTGTGTTGTAGGAACAATCGTCTTCTTCGTCATGACTGCACTGGGTGAAATGGCCACCATGTTTCCCATGAGCAAAGGCTTTGCCGGATACGCTACTCGCTTTGTTGACCCAGCACTAGGGTGAGACACCATCTCTTAGTTTGGTGAACATGCTCTAATAACCCGCCTGTACAGCTATGCAACTGGATGGAACTACTTTTTCAAATACGCCGTTGTCCTCCCAAACAACCTCACGGCTGCCGGCATAATTATACAATACTGGAGACCAGATTTAAATGTGGCCATTTTTGTCACCGTCTTTGCCATTGTCATCATCTCTGTCAATGTAAGTGTCTAGTTCTAAAATGGATCCTTTCAGATCTTGAGTTGACCTTCCAAAGCTTTTACACGTCTCGTTTTTCGGGGAAGCAGAGTTTTGGTTGTCCGCTATAAAGCTCCTCGTCATGTTCACTCTCATACTAACCTGTTTCATCATTTCCATGGGAGGTCAACCATCTGGCAAGAGAATCGGCTTCCACTACTGGAAAGACCCCGGAGCTTTTGCAGAGTACCTCGTGGAGGGTCCCAAGGGCAGGTTTTTAGGTTGGTTGGCTGCAATGATCCAGGCTTGCTTTGCCTATACAGGCACTGAGGTGGTCGGCGTTGCGTTTGGCGAAGCTCCCAACCCTAAGAAAACGATCCGGAATGCCATTCGTCAGACGTTGTGGCGTATTGTCTTCTTCTACATTCTTGGAGCTACTGTGCTGGGCATGTCTGTCCCCTACGATAACGACAGGCTCATTGGCGGCACCAAGCAAAAGACCAGCGCAGGAGCAAGCCCGTTTGTCATTGCCATCCAACTTGCCGGTATCCCCCACTTCCCAGATGTCGTCAACGCCTGTCTATTGGTCTTTGTTATAAGTGCGGCCAACGCAGACATCTACATTGGATCCAGGACATTATACGGCTTAGCGCATGACAAACAGGCGCCTCAGATCTTCCGTCGAACCAACAAAGTTGGAGTTCCGCTTGCCGGTGTTTTTGGAACGGGTATCTTCGTCGCCCTTGGTTATATGAATGCTGCCAAGAGC
Organism: Calonectria ilicicola; assembly: GCA_020809705.1. Lineage (NCBI taxonomy): Eukaryota > Fungi > Ascomycota > Sordariomycetes > Hypocreales > Nectriaceae > Calonectria > Calonectria ilicicola. Next base: position 3,620,550 of record CP085833.1, on the reverse strand, counting down.
TCTTCAGAAGTGTTTGGTTATCTCGTCAGCCTGGTCACTGTTTTTGGCACATTGAACTGGGTCAGCATCCTCACCACGTACCTGTTCTTCACAAGAGGTTTGAAGGCACAGGGGATCCCTCGCAGCGCCATGCCTTATCGGGGAACTTTCCAGCCCTATGGAGCTTGGTTCGCCTTGATTCTTACAATCCTACTTATGCTATTCAATGGTAAGTTGTACCACGACATTCTCATGGCTTGTGCTAACACCTGAGCAGGATACGGAGCATTTATACCAAAATTTACAGCATCTACATTTGTCACTTCATATATCGGTATTATTCTGTATCTTGGTAACATATTGTTCTATAAGCTTTGGGCAAGGTCTCCCAGAGTTTTACCCCAGGAAATGGACTTGCATACAGGCCGGATATTGGATACAGACTGAGTACCTTTCATGTTATTTACTTCCTCCGTATATAGAAGATTCTGTACAATACAAGAAATATCGATACCATCTGCACCTGAACAGTACATTTTAAACGTATCAAAATTATACAATTTGCCTCGGCCCAGAGGGAAGGAGATTCTCGAGATTCGCGACAGGTTTGGCCAAAAAGAGAACGCGCCTCAAAAGACAGACAAAATGTCCAAAAAGAAAGGATTGTTGGTGGATTCAAACCACCGATGTTGGACGAACAGGGAATCGAACCCTGGACCACTCCCAAATGATTCGGACGAATTATGCTAAGGGAGTATTATACCACTAAACCATTCGCCCGGTTGTTGTTGGATGGCATGGTCTTAATGAGGTATATTCGGCTGTTCCGCGGTGGAGTGGGGCAGCAAAATTTTGTCATGCCCCGCCTTCATGATTACCCTAGATGGAGGACGCGCCGCCATAAAAATGGATAATTCCAGCAAAGGTTGTTGGCTAGCTGCTTTAATAGATGCTGTGTGTGGTTTATCTGATTAGATATCGTCGGGTTTTTAAAATTGAGCATTGTGGGGGTAAGAAACAATTTTTGTGTCGTTATCATGAGTAGTTCATTGTTTCCCATGCATGGGGCTTATCAAGTGTAAGACTTCAATTGCGTGAACCTTTTTATTATTTTTTTCAACCAGAGTATTTTTTGGCATCGAAAACATCTAAGACGATGTCTATATCGGACAGTAATTCCCATCCTTAAAAGCGACTAGTTTATGTACACGTCTCATTTGCCGAGCATTTTCATGATTTCCGACTGCCTCTTTAAATTTAGAGACCCTGTTTTATAGCCATAGTGTGGTTCCCTATTTCCCAGCTCTTCAGGGTTGAGAAAGCGGTGTGTTCCTATCGTGAATTCCTACAACCACTCATGCTAGGATTGAAAGGGTTTCTCGGCGTTGGCCAATGCGATTCGTGAGCCCGATTGCGGCTTCATCGGATAACCTGCGTGCCCTCAGCAGGCTCCAGGACCTTCCACTGGCAGTCTAGGTTCTTGTTCTCATTGTGTTCCCTCAGCTTGGCGATGATCTTGTTGGCAATCTCCTCGAAGTTGTGGGTGGCGAGAGCCAAGATGGTGGGACCAGCACCGGACAGACAGACACCCAGGAAGCCGGGCTCAGTCTTGGGAGACATGGACTCAACAATCTCAGTGAGACCGGGAATCAGGGTTTGTCGGTAGGGCTGGTGAATCTTGTCCTGCATAGCAAGGTGGATAAGTTCGGGATCAGGAGGGGACTGTCCGAGAGCAACGGGCAGGAGAGCAATTCGCTGCAAGTTGAATGTCTAGAGTTGTGTGAATTAGTTGAACCTGTCCATGGATTATTGGGTATGTGATTCTTCAACTTACCACATCAACTCGAGGATATTTCTCGGGAAGCACCTCACGAGCCTTGTGGGTGGCGACCTGGAAGTCAGGAATGATGGCAATGGCCTTGATCTCCTTGGCCCAGGGGAACTTGATGTGGTGACCAATTCCGTGAGGAGGCTCCGGGGGCCTCTTGCCAGTGTCCTCACCTCCAGCAGGCGCAGGAAGGACCTCACTCAGGGGAATCTCAGTACGGGCAACATCTTCAGGGGTCAAGGGCTTGAGGTAAGTTCCGACAAAACCACCGTACAGAGCGGCTCCGACATTGTCAGGATGTCTCTCTGGGAGAGAATGTTAGTTTCATGCGCACTGAAGTGCGATTGGCTGTTGCTTGGTTGGTGATATGTGATATATGACTCACCAATCATGAGACAATAGTCAAAGAGCCGGTCGACGTCGAGGTCCTTGAGACCGCCGACCTCCTTGCCAAGGACGACACCTGCAACAACGGCGGCACCTGAGCTGCCAAGGCCGCGGCCGAGGGGAATGGGGTTCTTAATGTGGACATGAGTCTCGACGGGGAAGTCTCGCTGGTCGTGGCAGCGGAGGACGTAGAGGGCGACGCGGGTGATGAGGTTGACCTGAGGGTCGAGGCTGATCTCGCTGGAGCCTTCGCCCTGGCCCTCGTAGGTGATTCGGCAGTTCAAGGGCTGGTCAGACTTGGTCTTGGAGCGGTCGATGGTGACGTGCAGCTCGAGGTAGACGGACAGGGCCAGACCGATAACATCGAAGCCCGGGCCAATGTTGGCGCTCGAGCAGGGTGTCTTAATGACGAATGACTCCATGACTGTGGTTGAAACAGTAGGGAATCAATGTGTGGGGGGCGGTTTGTTTAGCGGCGCAATCAATGAATTGAGGCTATTGTTTGAGATGCCTGAATCTCTTATTTAGGAGAAGTTTGCGTATCGCCTGCTCCTCTTTGGGTTTGCGACAGAAGCCTCAACCAAGCCGATGACGGAGGTTCCAAAAAGCAAAGCTCTGACGGCGGGGTCCTGTTGAGTGCCCCTCATTGCTCTGCTTCACTGCACCATGGCTGACAGTGCAGCGGGGTCAGCTTTTGGACGCCCACCTATTGGCCGATGAGTCCTCCGACCAGGCCAGTAACCAAATATTTACTAACCAGCTAGCAAACCCTTCCTCATCAAGTCATTGGCGCGCGCGAAGCTGTCTTTTTTCCAAGAAGCGCTGAAATGCAGGACACCCCGGAGGGAGAGATTGGAGGTGGGAGGCATGCATCAGAGTGGACGAGCACGCAAGGAACGTGTTGATGTCTCTTCTGCAACGGCCAATCGTCCTTGTCATTATGTCTCGGACCCCAAAAGGACCCTTGATCCGGGAGATCTGCCGCCCGCCGTCGATGTGACCATGCATCAGCGCTTTTGCGGCATGTGCACGCAATAAACTCATGTGCAAGTAAGACGGCACTTGTATGCACCCATGGCCCATGGCCACATAGTGCCTTGATCCCATGCTGTCATGACAAGTCGGTTCACGCCATCATGAACCGGATTTCTTTTCCTTCGTGCTTGCAGTGGCCCCCGCAGGTAACGTTACTGGGATGGGACAGTGCTGTGTTGCTCGTACGGCATGACCGGCGGCGCCACCATAATTGCTGGGAAGAAATGCGAGTCAGCACTTGCACCCATCACGCACGCACTTCATTCCATGCCGGATATCAAGACAAAACATCGAACCATCCCTTGTTATTCCCTCAAAAACAACTTGATGGGGTCTCAGCATCCTGTTAACCCATACTGCTCATCTGTGGTATGTCACTCACTCTTTGAGCGGATAAATTTGCCCAGGTTTGTTGTGCAATCAATCTTTCCTTCAACGGCGCTCCAATAAACTCTTCCGCTGAAGAAGAAAAAAAGGCACCAAAGCCGCACAGACAAAATAAACGACCCCAAAATAGAATAAACACACATTTACTCTCGCCATATGATGTCAAATGCACATGGGTGTCACTGGCGTCGGTTACCACTAGCTCCGTGAAAATAGCGGCCGAAACCCCCATCATTTCGTGACAATTACTGTAATTGCCATTTCAGCCTTCTCGTCGATCATAATCCTTGCCTTCTCTCCCTTCCAAACTCCCTCACTCCCCGCTCCAGTCGGCTACACATGCAATGGCACGGAAATACGCCCTCCGGGCTCGATCAGTATGCCCAGCAAAACAAGAGTGGGCAGTGGTTTCTCGTGTTTGACTAAGGTTGATGCAGCCCGCATGCTCGATTCGGTCATGATCCTCAGCCGAAGCCTACCTGCATCCAAAACCCCGTGCCCTTCTTTACGAGATGCACTTTTGGGCCATAGCTTACTTCATTACTGCCACTTTTGGGAGGAGCACTTCTGCAAGACCACGTCAAGATCATCACATACCAAATGTCTAAACTAAAAAACCACTCGGCCGTATCGGGGCCTCGCTTGCTTAGGCTGTTGAAAAAACGCCTCTTCGAGCTTCACGGTCACGGGGTCCTGCGGGTCATAGATTGATACGAGCTGCAGTATGGCCTCTTTGCCTCTAGAGACCTGCGCTGAGGTCATTGCACCGTGCAGCCGCTATGGGAATCGCCTCTAGGTCGCGGTCCAAAAGGGTCCAGAAGCTCCGCAAGGCGTGTAGAAATCTCCCGGGAGCTCTTTTGGAGGAGTCTCAGAGGGGCCCGGGCGCATCGGGGTGGATCTCATCACTCAAATATACGGACCATCGGTGTCGAGGGGAGCTACAGGAATACGAGAAAGACTACCCCACAGTCGACCTAGCGAGCGGACTAGACGGGGCTGATCAGGCGGATGGCCCAAAAGACCTTGGCCTGCTCGGCAAAGACTCTGGAGATTGACATCGGGAGATGGCCAGAGGCATGGGTCGTATAGGGCCATCAACGGACAAGATGTGCACCCGCCTAAACTCTGCCAGCGGGGGTTGGGGTTGTCCCCGGCCGGAGCCCGGCATCTGATGCTATTCGGAGAAATAGCCCGGCCAGTAATGTGGAGTGTGGCATCAGCCCTGGACTCGTGATGTCAGGGAGGCTTTCATTGGTACATGCTTGTTTTGAAGTTTACGAGAGAGTGTGAGCCTCTAATGCATCATGCCCGTCATCGTTCCGCCATCTCGAGTATAAAGAGGACCGTCGAGCCTCCCTCAAATCGTATCTCCTCATCACTCACATCTTCAACACTCTTAAGCATTCCAACAACCTCTCTACAACACCCCAACTTCTTCCACCTTTACCAGGTTCTCATCCACCACCGCAAACATGCAGCTGTACAACATCCTCTCCATCTTCACCCTCGCCACCGCCGCCTCGGCCATCTCTGGTGGGTTCTACCATCAACACCAATCCTCCACGCAAATACATTTTCCACTAACATAAAAATTACAGTCTCTTACGACACCGGATACGATAATGCCAGCCGCTCCCTCACAACCGTCTCTTGCTCCGATGGTGCCAATGGTCTCATGACCAAGTACCCCAACTGGAAGAAGCAGGGTGACATTCCCCGATTCCCCTATGTTGGTGGTGCTCAGTCCATTGCTGGCTGGAACTCCCCCAACTGTGGTCTCTGCTACAAGGCTACCTATGGAAGCAACACCATCTACGTTCTTGCCATTGACCACACTGCCAATGGCCTCAACGTCGGCAAGACTGCTATGGACGCTCTCACTGGTGGCAAGGCTGTTCAGCTCGGCCGTATCGACACCAGCGTCGTCCGTGTCGACAAGAAGTTCTGCGGTCTGTAAACGACCCGAACTTAATAAAAATTTAATGATGGAAAACCTTCAATTGGGTTCACGAAAGAATTACTTCACTTCACTCCTTAATATCTTTTAATAAGCATAAATGGGCGTTTTAGACTATGATCGCGCCGGATTTACATGGATATACATCAATCTATACCTATTAGGTGCTAGTTGTTCCTAGCACCCTCGGAACATACTTTGGGCATTACTGGACCGCTGTGACTGATCTCTCCCCCCTCAAAACCTCCCATGTGAATGAATTTGAATTTAGAACTATCTATGACACTAAAGATGGGCAGCAGCAGATCCACCTTGATGTTGGCATAAAATATGCCCAATTGACTCCAGCATGGCGTCATCTCTTAAATACTAATGGTGTGTTTTGAATGCACGTTTTCTCCCCCCGGAATCTTCACATCAGGTTTGCTTCATTGTAAACCCACCGGCACGTTTTAATGCTGATAATGGTCACTCCCGTCCCTTGACTTCCCTTGCCTGGTTCTTCGTGACACAGGAGTAGGTGATCTCTCTTTGTAGTGTGGCCCGTCATTTCTCACATCACCAGTGCCGGTCTTGGACAAAGAGAAGCACTCCATGAATGGTGGTGTCATGATCACCTCGGGAGGGGGGGAAAGCGTGGAGCTTGATCCACAACTGGGGGATTCTGGAGTGGCCTTGATGGCGTCCTTTGATAGACAAGCCGAGAGAATGTCATTTGAGGGCGCAAGCTCTGAGACCGGAGATGTGTTGCATTTTGTGGTGTCGCTTAGAGCAAGGTCCCTCTCGTCTCCTTCTTGTTCTGTTATGATCAGCATGGCGATTCATTCGCGATGAGATCACCGTTCCATCACTCACCGTCATCATCTTCAACGTCCATGACCCACATAATATACTCCACGACCTCGACTCTACCGGCAAACATCTCGTAGCTCAATCCCGGTTCCAATCCTGTTGGCGGAAAGCGAACTTCCGATGGCGCTTTGAACCCTCCCACCGCATTTTTGCCCTTAACCAATCCCATGGCGAATTCAAGAAAGCGATCGAATAGACTCGTCTCCCCTTTGAAGACGACGCATTTTTCTTCGGGACACTATCCCATAAAGTTGAATGCGCTCGAGTCGGATAATTTCTGAATTTGGAGTTCAGTAACCTGGTTGGTGTCCGGATCGCGGCTTGATTTGACCAATAGGTCTGAAGGGGGGAGGAGTTCGAGTGCAGGGGGTACGACTGGATGAACCCGGAGAATTTTGCCTTGGAGATAGTGATCATAGGCTAGTTCGAGAACTTCGTGGCGGCTCTTGTTCACCATGGACAGTACCTCTGGCGAATGAGCGGTGATGCCGCCGGCGTCATCCTTGGCATCGGTCGTTGGTTGCATCGAGGCGGTTGAATGCGAGGCAAGGACGGAAAACCAACGGAAATAGCAGGCGTCAGACGGAAATAGGTAGGCTGTGATTCACAATGAATGTCTCCCTTATAATTTTGGTAGTGTTTTGAGGAAGCTGTCTCTTGAGAGCAAGGAGATGGGGGAAGGAAGTGGTTATCGCAGTTGCCTTGCACTGGCAGCCTATGGCGAAGTCATGACATCAAACATTGTTTGCAAACCTGCATCGATTTTTACTGTGGATTTCTATTTGATTCCAACGATACTTGTGCATCAGTTTTTAGCTCCTGCAGTTCGTTGTTTGTCTACCCGTCGATGCATTGCGCATGTGAGTAACCGACATTTGAACAGGGCACATTGACTGGTTGACGACCTTAAACCTCGGATACATAGAAATTGCAGCGGAACTCGCTTCATGGGTGGTCTTTGCTGCGCCCAACGCAAAATTTGTGGACAACTGCCCCATGATGATATGACATCTGGATGAGGACCCGGCAACCCCCGGCCGCTTTCTGGGATGTCATTCCGACTACCGGCCTCGAACCGAGGAAATCGACATCGCCCTGGATGTCACCAAAGACTCATCGCTTGACTCGCCACAAACTTCAGCAGGTTTCACATATGAGCAATACGTATATATCATGGGCTGTTTATCGACGGATTTTGCTTATTTCAGCTTTGTGCTTGCTTTTTCTTGGATGACTTGTGGCGTTTTTAATTTGTGAGCCACGTCTGCACGCGACGTGTCACTGCCGCCTCATGTGTTTTTTTATTTCCCGGTTTACACTACAATGTTTAGAGCCTCGCTTGTTCGGTGGAAATCGGCATTTGACCCTTTGGGAACATTCGGAAGTTCTGACCGACCAACCTTGACAACCTCCATCCATTCAAATGAACCCTGACAAGAACTGCTTGGGCACCGATCTTTTGATGTAACCCTGCGGCGAGTGCGCTCTTTGTGGACATGATTGAGGCCGCCTTCCTGCAACTGCAACTTGGGGTACCATTCCAGGCCGTTCTCTTGCCCAGGCCGACATTGGCTGCAGTGAGGGTGTACGGTGTGAAGAATTGGTTGGGCAATGCAAGCAACCTGGTCCATGTCGATGCCGTGCCCCATGATGAATCGGCCTCAGAACCCCCAACCGCATTCTCCCACGGGGATTTTTCATAGTCACATTTTTTCTTTTGCTGAAAACATTGCACGCCACGACAAGGCGATTAACCAGTGTTTGCATGGCATTAAACCAACTCTGGACGATAAGCTTCAGTCAGTGGCGTCGTCTCCGATCTGCCGAAGCTAGCGTTATGCGTGGGACTGCAACGTGGGGCCCATGTCATCAGCTTGAGTCGGTCCTCTGCATCCTCTAACCCGAGACTCATACATATCATTTCTCCTTAAGGCGGTCGGGAAAAATTGTAGCCTCAAGCGACCCTTGAGCAAGTTCGGATTCACGTACGAACGCTGTCTCATTGTTCCATCAAGATGAAGTCAGCTTCGACATCCTCACAAATGTCGCCCACAAAGATGGCGACACCCACGTCGTCGGGCATCCAACGCCTCCCAAACGAACTTCTTGTTCAGATTCTTGGTTTTCTCGACTCACCTTCTGATCATCAGGAAAAGTTGCGCGGAGATCCATCCAAGATTGCTCGGCCAGTCCATTCCGGATCCAATACTCCTGTCAAGAACGCATCACGGGTCTGCCGCCTGTGGAGACAGTCGGTTCTGCAGCTCCTCTTCCGCCATGTTGTGTGGTCCTTTCAGCGCTTTTACAAGCCTCCACATGGTGACATCGCGTCTCAGATTGGGGTACTCAACTTCTTGAACCGAAATGGCCTGTCAAAAGATGTGGAGAGCTTCACTATTCTCATTGACCCCCCAAAGGAGTTGGGAAGTTTGAGATACGCCGATGGCCAGTTTTGGGGTCTCCTACCGCCTGAGGATTGTCCCCTTCAGCCACCAAAGTCTGGAAACGTACTTTGGAACGCTTTTTCAACCGAGGTGCAGCCTCTTTCATCCACACAGACCCAACGACCAGCTTCAGCCGACGGACTGACGAGAAGAGAAAGCAATGCGTCTGCGCAGCGATTATGGGATAATAATTGGTTGTGGCACACCATCTTCCAACACCTTGACCCGCTTCGAATAACCTTTGTCAGCTCTGCAGACATTATCGCATCGCTTCTCAGCCGGACCGTGGATTTGACGAGCGAGTGGGCCTTCAACTCACACCATCACATTCTGTCGCTTTCGCGAACATCACGCTCCGTTGCGAATTCGGGTCATTTGGATGGCGCTCTCGACCTATTGCCGTCCCACAATCAAACAGCGCCACCGGGCGGCTTGATTCCTAGCGATTTGTTTAGTATCCGAGATTGGACATCGCTTCTTGTGAATGAAGGCTCATTTGCGCCCGTATACTCAACCTACGAATTCTTTCACTACTCACCTCCGACGCTCCTACCAGTCATATTGAGCACCACGGATACGTCCTTCACTCGACCGCAGGAGTCTCTTCGTTCATTTTCTTACGTTGGAGCCTTTCCTCTGTCCCGGCATATCCGAGATGTTGTGGTTCCTTACTGCCCGCCGGTTGAGCACCTGTACATCAAGCTGATGCCCAGCGATATTGACTTTTGGACGCCGAGCAAATTATCCCACATCGATATTACCGACCTATGGCTCGAATGCGACACTGCATATTCCTTGCTCATGCGTGAGATTTTCGACGGAAATGCAGACCCAAGTTTCGACAAGCTTCAGGTATTTGAGAGTGGAGATTCTGCTTCTGAAGAGGCCTGGAACATGGCCATGCAGTATGTGTACATGCACGGTCTTCGAGGCTGGAAATTGAAGCAGACCGGCTACTTTGTGCGAGACGCCCCCAGCGCATAACTCGTTCGAGCCCAGATTTTGGGCATCCAAGTCCAGGAAGCCCCGTTGGCTCAGTGGTAAAGCGTATCACTAGTAGCACCAGCAACGAAATGATAAGATCACTGGTTCGATTCCAGTACGGGGCAGGACAACATGGCGCGGCAGCGTTTCTTTTTTTGGTGTTTCTGGGTGGTATTCTTTTTGCTGGGTAATCTTACATACACATTGTCAATGTCATGAGAGTTGTGGTGTGGTGCTGCTTATATACATCACGTGCATACAGTGCCCGCATTATAGACAGGAGTCATACCACAATTCATGGGTGCGTAAATCATTAGATACAGGCTAAATATTGAGATAGATACCAGGACAGGCGGGTTTTATTTTATAGGAACCGGAATATATTTGACAGCGTATTTTTGCATTGCCACCTCGCCATTCCACACTTTTCATGTACGGACCAGTGTCATGACTTCTTCTGCTAGCCTGAAGCGAAACAAACTTTGCCATCTCGAATTTAATGGAGGACACACTATTATATTGCATTTGATCTTTTCGTTTTTCAAGTGAGCGAAGTTGTCCCAATTACTTTCTCACGTCAGAACTTGTCTTCATGGCTGGGCGGTTCAATAAACGCTGGATACAGTATAAATGATATGGAACGACGGAGGGGTTTTTTTTCCCTTTCAAAGCTTTTCCCTACTACCGCTTTGGAAGAGAAATTCACGTGGGCGTGTATTCTGCGACCCGTTGGATAGCTGTGACTTGGCTACCTTTGTGAAACTGGGTGGCGACGTGTTGTCTTGGTCGTACCAGGACTGGATACATGAGGTGTCTGCAAAGGGGCGGGGCAATCCGTGCTGATAACTATGAAGGTCATTCGCCATCCCCTAAGGTTAATTTATTAACCGTTTACGTTCATTCAAAATCCCAGGCTACCTGTGTTAGTGTTGAGGCTCGCATCAAAAAGACAACGCTTCGAGAGAAAGTCGCTTGGACTCTATTGGTGGCTATGTTTGCGTCTATACGCACATCTATACACCCTCGGCTCCTCAGCCAAATGATAAACACCTATGAACCTTTACCAATGATGCATACCCATATCCTGTTCCTAAATGGATATGAAATCCAACGTGTATGTATACTCACCCAAATGTATACTATGTAACCCATTGCCCTTAGCCCAACAATTTACTTAAGAGATAAAAAAAAATAAAAAAAAACCGAGCTATGATGAAACCTAGACGTAAAAAAAACATGGACTTAGTCCTCGTCGCTGGTGATATCACCATCCTTGTCGCTATCGCTTAGGTCCACGATGGGCTCCAGTGCCTCATGCTCCTTCATTTCGCGATATGTGCTCCACGTTAAGCCCAGGAAGGCAACGATAATCATTGCGCCGCCCACAATAGCAGCAAAGCTCAGTGGTTCTCCAGTGAGGAACCAATCCACTAAAGCAACAATGAAAATAGTCAGGAGTGCCGCGACGGATGATAACACCGGCGAGGTTAGGGAGATGAGGACCAGGAATGAGCCACTGAAGGTGGCGTTTGACAGCACGGCGAGGAGAATCAACCAGCAGGTCGAGGCCACAGGGAGCTCAAACTTTTCGATGCCAAGAACGTGGAGGATGGGGAGAGGAATCCAGAGGACCGTCAAAGTGAAAAGACCAATGAGAGAGCCAAACGTGTTGGCAAAAATCATGCCGCGACCTGGTGACACGCCCTCTGGTGGGCAAGCGAAACGCTTGTACAAGACCTCATACAAGCCATAGAGAATAGAACCAACTCCAATGACAACGTTTCCTAAAAATCGATTGCTGGCCTCCTGGTCCTTGACTCCCGACTTGGTATCTCCGTATGCGACGACAAGAACGCCGCCAATTGCGATAAGAACTGCAATGGACTTGTCGAGGCGCAGGGGCTCCTTCAGCAACGGGACGGAAAAGACATAAGCGAAAAAAGCAGAGCAATTGTAAATGGCCGTTAGATCTGATGGTGTTGTTAGACTGACGGCGATGTACCAACTCAATCCTGCAACGGTTAGGGAACAAGTGATGATGACCGTGAAGCGGATAAGATAGATGATGGGTCGGGAGCGGCGTTGCACAGACGGGCGAAAGACGTCAAGCGTCTGCATCTCAATCATCATGGCCGTCGTCTTTAGGTGGTGCAGGTGGCGCTTCCAGAACACCGACCACGGCAGATCACGCTTCTGCATGCGCAGGATTCCCAGCTGGACGGGCCAGAGGACGACCCAGGAGCCGTGGGTAAAGTACATCATGCAGTAGGCCTTGTCCCAACCAAGGTCGTGCTGAATGTAGGCGCTCAGCTCCGTCTGCACGCAGAAGGAGATGAGGCTGACAACGAGAAAGAAGGCGGCGTATGTGTATTTCTTGCGGGTTGTGTTGGTCTCCAAGTTCGCGGCTTGGCCAGGGCTGCGGCTGCGCATTTCCGACCGTCGCCCAAATGACGATTCCTGGACCATTTCGGGGTGGAAGAGGCTGGCATCTTCTCGGCTCGATGCGAAGCTCGATCGTCCGTCGCCGTCGTCGCTTGAGCGGGCGAATCCAGCGCGGCCGCGTTCTGCATCGTCGGGCTGCTTTTGCAGCAAAGGAGTACCAGATCGTCCGTCAGCATGGCGATTATACGCTGGACGGCGGGGGGATTCGGGTTCGGCGTCCATCTTGTCGGTTTATTCTAGTTGCACCTGCTATTCCGTCTTATCCAATCTCTTGCCCTCTTGTCAGGATCGGAAGCGTCGTTCGGTCGGTTGGTATTGGGGTTGGCAGCGCCAACACTGCTTAGTCTGACGAAGGGATCCGGCTCGCGGGTGCATGTGGTGTAAACGATGACGTCGAGGGGCTCAATGAGATGGGAACGAGACTGTGCAGGTCGCCGTGAAGAGAATTCAGATGAAAAAGAGGAAAGAAAGGTGCTGGAGACTAGAGATCGCCAACTTTTTGGTAGTCGCTGACTAGATTCGTCGGGCAGTAGTGGTGTTGAAGGATTCGTGTACTAAGTACATCCCCGTCGCAAGTCGCGAAGAGCATGTTACCGGGCTGTCGGGGTCTCAGCGGAGCACTCGGCGGGCCAGAATGTCCCCCAAAGGGGGTGTTGGGCAGGGAGCAAGGCCCGCCAGGATGGCGATCATGGAGGGCGCCAGGGGCGTCAGCCGCGGCTTCTGGACAAACTTACAGGCGACATGGGCCAGCTGTCACTGGATATCGAGCCCCTGAAAAGTGCTAGCGCGACCCCGCCGAGCCTGTCTACTGGGAGCATGCGCTAGCTTGAGGCCGACCTGCTAGAGGAGCTCTTTAGCAGAGCATGGATTCCCATTTCGAGACATGATTCAAGCCCTACACAGTGTTTTACTCACACTCTGTTTAATGGGATTTTTACCAAGGGATGCGTTTAGATGTTTAATGAAGCCCTGAAATGTTTCTCCTCCTGTTAAAATTATGGCAGCGACGGATGCGGATGCAGCGCACCAATGTGAGCCTAGGGATGGCGTCAAGTTACAGATTTATCGAATGTGCAACAAGCATCAGATGACAGCGCTCAAGGCATTCCGGTGATCCATGCATGCATATGTACTGTGACTGCTAGTGCGGGTCACGTATCGAATTGCCTAGTAATTCATTCTTATCTATTGCCCAACCTTTTCAGCTTATTTTCGTCATTCTTCCCGCCCACACGGATATGACGCCAGCGATCATGTGGCCATGACACCCTACCCCCTCGAGGTGGTCATGATACTACCACCACATGGCAGCTAATGCACTCATCCCGCAGCCTGCCTCGGCCTGAAGGGGCACGAATTTCCAGGCACTCCATGACTTTAGTTTTCTCCCGTGCCCTTGTAGCCATACTCGAGCTCGCCGTGCCAATAGTTGGTCGTGTCAGCCTTGGCATAAGCCCAAGCCTCGTCCAGGGCTTGGACGACCTCCTCTGGCAGGGGACCCTTTTCCAAATCATCGAGGTTGCTTTCAAACTGAGGGAGGTTTGAGGTTCCGATAAGGATTCCATCGTTGCCATCCGTGATCTTGAGCTTTGAGTGGTGCACCATCCAGCGCAATGCGGTCTCAACCATGGTCAAGTTGTGCTTTTCGATCGCAGTCTCAATCGTCTTGAGGGCCTTGAAGGTGCTGTCTCGGTAGTATCGATCACGGTATGCTTGGCCTGAGCTGTTTTGAGATGAGAAGCGACCAGTCTCGGGAACAATGTCCTTGGACTTGATCTTGCCAGAGAGCAGACCACCAGCGATGGGATTATATACGACAATGTCAAGGCCATATCGGCGACAGGCAACAAACAATTCTGGCTCAATGCTTCGGGTAATGCAGTTGTACATGCCCTGATAAATGGTTGGCTGGACCCAGTTGTTTTGTTTGCAAATAGCAACCACTTCGGCAAGCTCAAACGCAGTGAAGTTGCTAACACCTAGCCGCACAAACTTGCCAGCTTTGTGAAGCTTGTCTACAGCTCCAAGCGTCTCGGCGAAGGGGGTACCACGATCAGGGCGGTGGAGATAGAGGATCTAACGAAAACGGTCAGCGGATCGGCTAATTCCTAGATATTGGGATGAAATAAATATAACCCACGTCAATGGTGTCGGTACCCAGATCCTTCAAACTCGTCTCTACCGAAGCAAAGACCTTGTCTGCAGTATTGTCGCCGGGGGCGGTAGGGTACTTAACCTTGGTAGCCAAGGTGAAACCTTTCTCCTTCCAACCGGCCTGAGCAGTGAACGCCTCCTGCTCTCCTCCAATGTACATTCGAGCTGTGTCTAACTCATTATAACCTCTTGATTGGAAGAGATCGAGGTACATCTTGAATTCATCAACATCGGTGATACGGGCGCCTTGCTCGACCGTGGGTCCAAAGGTCATGAGACCAAGGATAATGCGATTCTTGGGACTTTGGGCGATGAGAGGCATCTTGAGTCGAGTACCAGTACTGTTTTTATGGGTATCTGTGTGTATGGAACAAGAGGGAGGGGTTTGTCAATCTAGGCAGGACAGACAGGAAGCTATATAGAGCTCAAGAGCTCGACAATGCCCCACCATCGATTGCGAGACCGAGCGGGGAACTTGTTCACGATAGCTGGCCGGACCTGCTGCCGATTCGCGGGATGGGGCCTTCTTCGGCGTTTACTTAAATCCACTCGCCTTGACGGCCATGATGAGTTAGTGTGCCGTTCTGCAATGCCGTTCCGAGGCGCCCTTCAGTCACGGTGACGAGAGTTCAGCTATGACCTTCCCCACCTCGGACCAAGATGCTAAGAAGAACGCTGGTCTACGATTCGTTCAAGAATTCAAACGAACGAATAGAGCAGAGCTAGTAGCTCGAAAGGTCCGTTCCGATATTGTAGCAACTTCGACATCCCGGTTCATTATCCATCCTAGCGGGTGACGTATCCAGGGTGCTTTAGTAATGTAAAACAAGCAAGCGGCTCAAGGCGGAATAGACCATTTCATCTGGCGCTATTTATGACTCATTCCCGGAATCATCTACATGTTAAATCCGGTATCAATGTGTGAGGAAACTAGCACTAGGAGTTGATAATGGATGGGCTGTCGGCCATCTCAAAGGGGAAGTGACATTGTATCCCTCTGGAGTTCTGGAATAAACTCGGGGTGCCAAAGGCCAACCCAACTTAGAAAGTGGGGGGTAAACCCATCACACGCCATTGCGGAAACAGATATAGAAACCCAGGAATGAATTAGACAAATGTATGAAGTACTCGGTTTTCAAAGCTATATAATATAATGATGCTTTATACTTATCTATCTTCTTATAAGATTCCTCATAACTATCTTTGGCAAAAAAATCCATGTCGCGCACAATGTATTCTACCACTCCCGCGTCAGACTCCGGCGCGGCTAAATGTCGGCAAGCCACTATTCCGCGCTCAACTTGGAAAATCAGAAGTGCCATTGGATTTGGAGCTCTAGAATTCCCGTGATTGAGCTGCAGACATTGCGCTGGTGCAATTTGTGTCGCGCCGGTCCTCAAACATGCTTCTGTACGATCGACCTTGCAATTGCCAATTGCCGAAGTTTTGCTAATGGCTCCAGGACCGCAATCTCATAGAATTATCCATTATGAGGGCACACTTGGCCCGCCATGCTCGACGGGTCCTGGTCCAGCACTCCCGCTCCCCGTCTTGCGCTCTCTACTCAGCTCCCATTCGGCAAAGGCAACTACCCCGATCGATAACTCCTGTCGCACCATGTCGAACCTTTTTCGATGGAATATTTTCGAAAGCTCCCCGTGAGGTGCGCCAGCCCGATTTCGAGCCAGGATGGATGAATATCATGGTGTGGAGGAGTAGAACGCTCGACAACCTACGTCCCCCACCATACGACGAACTCATAAAAACGTGGAACACCTTTTTCAATGCAAAGCTTTCGAGCAGAGTTCCATTAAACGCTACGCAGGCGATCCAATGCCACCGACTTCTTGACTATCTCCTCAAGGAACCACCCGAAGCACCCGCGAAAGACTCGCCCAAATTGAAGGCGAAGGATCTCACCAACGCCCTCACGGCTCTTCTAACTCTCCGACCCCGCGAAAGAAGTTCGCAACACTTGGACCTTGCTCGACGCATATACTCTATTCTTACCTCCGGTACCTCGAATATCCAGGCTAAGCCCGACCTGGCCCTCTGGTCGCAATACATCCAAACCATATGTCTGTATGGCGGTTCGAAGGAGGCCCTTGAGCTGCTTTATTCCAAATGGAATAATGTAGTGGATCTCGCAAACAATGGTCAAGATCTAGTTACTTCAGTAGCCATTGGTCTGGGAAGAGAGGGTCATGAGCAAGATCTAACAGCTCTTGCCAACCACGCCGAGAAGAATGGTATCCCCTTTAGCGAAAATACTCAATTGGCCATTGTTTCGTTCTTTGCCGAGAGAAATAAGATCGGGGAGACCAAATATTGGTTTGATAAACTCCCTGCAACTGGTAAACGCAGTGCCGAGGTCTATCCACTGGTGGCATTATTTGCCCGCCGCAACAATGCGATGGAGTGGGCTGTGCCGTATTTCCTTCAACTTGGGGAGACCAAGCCGACGAAGCCATACTGGGACAGTTTATTACAAGCTATTCTCACCATGGGCAGGGGGTTAAAACAAGTCGAGGCTATGATGTCGCACATGACTGATTCCAAGGGCATTGTGAAAGCCGACACTGCCACTATCAATGGGTTACTGCGAGCTGCTGTCAGTCTGCAGGACACCATATTGGCTGAGGATATTCTTTCTCTTGCTGTGGATAACGATATTAGACAGGATGGTGAGACGTATCTCATCCAGATGGGCTTGCGCCTGGATGCAGGATACCTGCCAGGCGTGCAAGCTGCGTACAAGAACGTCAAAAAGTTGGAGCCTTGGCAATCCAACCCTGATCGGTGGTGGGAATACTGTGCGCTACTCAACAAGTATTTAAATGCGCTCTGCGCCCAGAAGACTCCCGACTTCAAGTTCATTGTTGGGATCGTCCACCTTGCTGAGGAGGATCAAGTCCAGCTTGACCCAGACACTGTCGCCACTCTTTGCGTTGGGTTTTTGGAAAACGAACAGCCCTTTGATGTGATGGACACACTCTCGGTTCATGCTTTCCAGTTTAGTGCCGAGGAACGAGAGATTATCCAAGAGGCATTCGTCCAGTTTTGTTTAAACTCAAGAACAAGCACCTCCCGCGCGTGGACCGCATATCAACTGCTTCGACAGTTCTTCCAAGATCTGAGCTTTGAGCACCGTGTGAACCTCATGGATGCCTTTTTCACCCGAAAGCGCCCAGATATGGCGTCTCATGTTTTTGGACACATGCGACAGCACAGAAACAACATCTATCACCCAAAACACGAAACCTATGTCCAATTCTTTGAGTCTTTGAGCAAAAGCCCTGACACAGAGGCTCTTGAAATGGTCTTCAACATGCTTAAGATGGATACCACTGTTCAGCCCAACACCAAGCTCTACACATCGTTGATGCTTGCTCATACCGCTTGCGACCGTCCCCTTCAAGCAATGGATTTCTGGAACGAGATCACATCGTCGAGGGAGGGTCCTACTTATGCCAGTCTCGAAGCCGTCTTTTGGGCTCTAGAACGCAGACCAGGAGGGGCCAAGACGGCCCAAAAGATTTGGAAGAGAATAGAAAATATGGATGTGGATGTCCCCCCCAGGCTTTACAACTCCTATGTTGGCGCCGTTGCTGGCAGTGGACAGGTACAAGCGGTTGAGGACGTCGTTATGAAGATGCAGAGGGCTACGGGGGCTGAACCAGATTTGATGACGTGAGTTTTCACCTTTTCGTTCTTGTGTGATGGGCCTTACTAACCATACTATAGATTGGGCGTGGCGTTCAATGCTCTCCCTGGACAGGAACTCCAGGCCAGCTTCAAGAGCTGGGCAAAAACGCAATACCCCGAGGTGTGGGCCAATTTGGAGCAAAAGGGCAAGCGACTGACGGTGGATTCGCTGTGTAAATTCAAGATCAACCGGGATTTGAAGGCTTGAGATGTACCAATAAAAAAGTTTCATTGTAGACATGTATCTATACAGGTAGTAGAGGTCGAAGCTGTTATACATATGACCAAAAATAATGACCATGACATCCCTCATACACATAAAAACGCCCAACAGGCCTGAATCCGACGTTTTCTTCTTTTTTTTTTATCGTCTCACGGCGAAGAATTGGTCTCGCAGCATCTCGGGGTGAGCGTGCACACTTGGGTACAGACCCATGCCCTGGACTCGGCGGATCATCTTGGCCACCTTGCGCTGGTTGACAGGTCGGAGACGTGTGATTTTGGAGTGGTTAATCATTCCAGAGGGTGTGGTAAAGTGCTCAACCAAGGAAAAGTTCTATACAGTGCGTTAGTCGGAGCTCCCAAATATTCAATTGACTGAGGATGGCGGGGGAATGGTGCTAACCTTGTACATGTCGAGAGGGTTGATACCGAGAGCATCGACGACATCGTTGTTGCGCAGCGACCTCTTGCGCCACTTCTGCATCTCAATGGGGCTCAGGTCGTGCGGCGAGTAGACATCACCAGCCTCCCAGCGACGGGGCATCTGCCTGAGGTAGTCGTTGGACATTTTCTGGTTTTTGAGAAACTCCATCTGTGCCGTCTTCTCGCGGACGTAGTTTGCCGAGCGGGTCTTGAAGCGGTCCAGCAATCGGGCAGCGGCATCACCACGCTGGCCTGCAGGGGGGGCTCCCCGGGCGGGTGCGTTGTTGTTGAGGCTGGAGAGACGGCTGCCATGGTTGGTGTGCGAAGTCGGGTGGGCTGTTTCGCGGGGGGCAGCGACGGGGGCGGAGGAGGAGAAAGGGCGGATGAGGCTGCGCACCATGGCGGCGCCGGCGGAGGGCGTAGGCAGTCGGGGAGGCATGGCTGTGGACGAATTGGGCGGGACGTCGTTGGTCGGTGTCGTAAATGTCGTGATAGTGGTGCTGGAGGTTTGGAGGTTTTTCGCCAATGGGCACGGAACATGCCGGCGGCACCAATTCCGCAGCTTGAAGGAGCCCCACTCAGATTTTCTCAACTCGTTTTCTCGTCCATCCAACCTTGAAGACGACGGGTGCGACCAGCATATTTTTTTTTTCTCTGCGACAATCGAATTGCAACCACGAGAAAATATCGTGGGAGAGAATTGCGCCTGGAATCCACCGCCATCATAGTCCATCTAAACACCGGGGTTCCCCTTAAAATACCTTCACCATGGTCCGCAAACTGAAGCATCACGAGCAAAAGCTCCTGCGAAAGACCGACTTCATCACATACAAATCCGACGATGGCCACCGAGACAAGCTTGTGATGAGAAGATATGCCATCACAAATCCTGCAGACTACCACAAGTACAACAAGATGTGTGGTGTATGTTTCATCTCGCCCGTTGCGTCCCAAAACTTTGGCTGACCTTCCTCTAGTCCATCCGACAGCTGGCGCACCGCCTGTCTCTCCTCCCTCCCGACAACGCCACCCGCCGAAAGCACGAAGAACTCCTTCTCAACAAGCTCTACGATGTGGGCGTCCTCTCATCCACCTCCAAGCTCTCCGCCGTCGAGAACAACGTCACCGTCAGCGCCTTTGCGCGACGAAGACTCCCCGTCGTCATGACCCGCCTGCGCATGGCGGAGACTGTCCAGGCAGCAAACAAGATGATTGAGCAAGGCCACGTGCGAGTTGGTACCGAGACGGTGACGGACCCCGCGTATCTCGTCACCAGAGGAATGGAGGACTTTGTGACCTGGACCGTGGGCAGCAAGATCAAGCGAAACATTATGAAGTACCGAGACCAGCTGGACGACTTCGAGCTGCTTTAAGCCGGCATGGAGAGGAATTTTGGACAAAATACAATCGGGCTACGGAAATCGTCATCAACACATGCATGCATACGGTTCGAGGAGTTTGCGGCGCAACCTTGTTTGGAATGGATTTTGGTCGCATTTTTGCAGGATCTGCAATTTGTATTTGGGTTTGTCAAGAAGAGGAAAAAAGAAGGAGGCGGGGAGGTTATGATCAGGGAGCCATGCTCTATGACTGAACTACTTTGTTGAAAGATTCAACGGCTTGCACCATCATGGGTAAGCTCACACATGTTGAGAATTGATGGAGAGACCAAGTCCCACAAGAATAGATAGAGAAGGTATATGGATTTCTGACTGTGGTCATCTGAAAGGTTGCAATTAGTTGTCAAGCTTTTAATATAGCAACCCAGCGCTATTCAGCCAATTAAGAACCCACGTACCAAACTCTAGCCAGTTACCACCAGTGCAAGCCAGGAAAAATTCCAACATATATCCATCTTGGGCAACACTTTCAATCATTAATTCTATACGCTTAGTTCCCAGGAAGGCCTAACAGCCGGGTTAATTGGGTGGCGCTTGCGACAAGTCCTGCTCCCCGCAGCCGTGGCGGAGAAAGTTAGCCGGTCAACCTCCAACTTGTGGCCGCTCCGAGAGAAGCAAGTAAAGGTCTCCAAATAATTCAGTAGTTTTGCAGTGACTAATTTTCGCACTCATTCAAGTAGGGCGTTTTTAATTTCATCATCTACGCCTCTTATTGGTTACCACGTCGTATCTGCACCCCAGACCTGTCTGTTACCACGGCTTGACAGGGCTTGGCAACCAACTTCAAGTCGTGCAATGGCTCTTCAGCTTTATAGGCTAGCGTTTTCCGATGGCGAGGTTTGGACCAAGGCTATAAACCCCCACATGATATCCGTCAAATATATCTAAATACAAGGCCGGTGACCTCAGTACCAGCCCTGGTACTCGTGCTCTTTAGTTATAGACCAATAGTACTTACCCAGCATTCCCTATCCAAATATCCTTTTATATAAATCACACTCACAAATAATCACATCAACATCACCATGGTCATTACAAAAGACAAGCCCGAGTACGTCGATGTGGACGACGACTTTAAACCATTGCCCAAGTACGGCCATCTCAGCGAGCTTGATCCCGAGTTTTCCAAACTCAAAGATGCCACTGATGCCATGCTGGAACAGATTTGGGATCCTTCCCTGTCTCTGGAAGAGTTCCGAAAACTCTGGCTGAACAACTCGGCGCCGCCAGAGGGATGCCCCAAGGAGGGCGTGAACGTGTTAACGGAGACGCAACAAATTCCCATGCGAGATGGGGCAAATATCGAGATCAAGATTTACAAGGCCAAAGAGAAAAAGGCAAACTCAGCGCTTGTAGTGCGGTTCCATGGTGGCGGATGGGTCGTCGGCGGTCACTGCACTGAGCACTCTGAAAACTTGTTGATAGCAGGAAAGACAAACTCAGTAGTTGTGAGCGTGGACTACAGAATGTAAGTCTCTCCCCACCACATCACAACATGCAATTCTAACATTTAAAGGGCTCCCGAATTCCGATTCCCGTACTCAGTCAACGACTGCTTTGATGCCCTCAAATGGGTCAGCTCTTCCCAGCACCAAGTCAGATGTGCAATCAAGTTAACCCCCCACAGGCCAAGCAAAACGCTTCCTCCCTCAGCGCAGACCCTGAAAAGATTATCATCATCGGTGGAAGTGCCGGTGGCAACCTTGTCAGCTCAATCCCCATAGCCAATTTGCGCTCAGCTAATCGAGTCTATAGGCAGCCGTTGTTGCACTCATGGCCCGCGGCGAAGGTATAACCGGTGTTGTTGCGCAAATACTCTGCTTCCCCGTCACATGCCACCCCAAGTTTGCGCCCAAAGACAAGTACGAGCTAGGCAGCTATCGTCAAAACTTTGATGCCAGCATCGTCACCTCAGCACGTTTGGAGTGGTTCCTGGATCACTACATGCCTGAGCCAACTCCGGACTGGCGACTATCATGTCTATTGGCACCTACTCTCAAGGATCTCCCCCCCGCGTGTAAGTTAAATGACTCTTTTTACCCTTGACTAGCCATGCATAAGAATGTTTTTGTAAGCTGACTGGCTTGCGATAGTGGTGCTGATTGCTGGGTACGACGCTCTGAGAGATGAAGGGCTTGCTTATGCTGAGCGACTGAAGGACGAGGGTGTTGAGACAGAACTTCACGCATATCAGGGGCTGCCACACTGTTTTTATATGTTCCCGACACATCCCAAGGCAGTGGATTATTTCGACAAAATCACCAAGTACATTGGACAGATCTCGGGCTAATACGATGGGAGAGGTCAGAGAGCGTAACCCCAACTATCACACATAAATAAGTCCATAGCATAATGTTTGACGCAGCCACGAGTTAGTTACCTGTAAATTGAAAGAAAATCCATAGGAACCGTGAATGCATCTCATCATCTAGATTGGCCCTTCCCACACTCCGGCTGACCCGATGTTGCCCAACAGCAGCGAATGGCATGGTTGGGCTTTATGTCTCAAACCAATAGAATGATCAGAGCGTGATTTCACGCCAGTAAAGAACAAAAAATCCAAGCTCCAAGATATGACCCCAGCTGGTGCCGCATCCATTCAACGCTGATGTAAGTCAATGGTGCTGGTTGGCGGATCGGCTCTACTCAAAGCCGAGATCTGAAGCCGAATCAAATCCGACCCTGACTGGACGGAGCTGATAAATAAGCGCCCCGAGCCCCATCTCTCCCACTTACACGGGAACACATCCGAATTGCATCCTTGTTCCTCACTTCACACACACACACACACTTTACTCCAGTCCCTTGCTTTTGGTCCCATAATTGATTGTGCTTCACAGGTTCCGCTCTCAACAGCGGCAAGCCGTCAGCCAAGATGACCACTTGGGACACACTCAAGGAGGCCGTCGTCTTCCTCGTCGACCCATGGCCATTCATGTTCTTTTCTGTCAAGTTCCTCCCCACCACTGTAGTGCAGCTTATCAAAGGTGGTAACTTTGGCACGCTCCTCTGGCCCTCGGCTTTTAAAGAGGCATGGTTTGGCAATTTTTGGGCCGCCGCCGGCCCCCAGGTCAAGTCCGGTGCGGAGAGGCGTGTTATTCCCCTCCTCGAGGGCCGCATCACAAACGCCCAAGTCAGTGACGAGGTCGTCGGCGAGCCCATCAGCGGGATTGTCTTGGAGATTGGAGCAGGCACGGGCATGTGGGCAGATGTATTCGCCAAAGTCAACAAGAGAGCCAGCACTACCGCCGTGGCAGAGATTGGTGACGGGGAAGTCAGACAGCGAAAGTCATCTCCCCTGAAGCGTGTATACGGAATTGAGCCAAACCCAAAGTCTTCCGCAGCCCTGCGACAGCGTGTAAAGGATCTCGGAATGGAGGACTTGTATCAGGTAGTACCCGTCGGTATCGAGGATTTCAACAACCCAGACGCCTGGGACGGCCGCATCGAGCCTGGCAGCGTCGACTGCATTGTGTCAATTCTTTGCCTGTGCAGTATCCCTGAGCCAGAAAAGAACATTCGTCTCCTATACGATTATCTCAAGAAAGGCGGGCGATGGTATGCGTACGAGCACGTCCGGGTTGAGCGAGGAGGTATCCTCATGTGGCTCTACCAACGTAGGTACATCCCGCACCTTGTCACCAGTAACACACTGACGAATTCTTCTATCCAGGATTCATTAACCTGTTTTGGCCAACATGTCTTGGTGGATGTGAACTTTGCCGTGCCACGGGCAAGACCTTGAGAGAAGCTGGTGCATGGGAAAAGATTGATCTGTGTCAGCCTCCAGATGAGCCGGTTTACCACTGTCTTCCTCATGTTCTTGGAACTTTGACCAAATAAGCCATCTCGATTACCTAATTGTTCAATTATTATACAAAAAGTAGCATGTTTAAGTGGCCAAGTGATCGGCAGTATTCTTCAAGGGCAGCAGATCATAGTCATCAAGGCGCGAGCCTCGCTGTGCCTGGGGTATCTAATCTAAAAAAAAAAAGAGAGAAAAACATTATTTTCCGTCAAAGCTCATCATCGTCATCATCATCTGAAAGGAAGATGGAAGTCATCTTACTTGATCCTTCCATGTTAGCCATATTCTTCTCCTCAGCCTTGGTCGATGTCTTCTGATCAGGCTCATCGACGCAGCCGGCTTCTTCCTTGATGAGTGCGCTTTTGATATCCTCAATCTTAACTGGTTCACCTTTGACTTCATCCTTAGTCTTTTCCCTTTTGATGCTTTCTTCTTGGTGATCCACCTCCAACTTCAGAGATTCTCCCTTGACCCCACCATTGGACTTGGGCTCCTCTTTCACCTTTTGTGGTGTCTTTCCCTTGTCGTCATTGATGAGCCCCTGACTAACCAGCTTAGCCCTTCGTCTCTTATAAAAGGTATTCAAACAATTCCTCCTCGACTCTTGTGTCCAATTTTCTACCACGAGCGCAAACTCCGTTGTGTTCACAAACCCAAACTCTCGTGCCATTTCACAGAATTGGCGGAGTCTCACGTCTTCTGGGGGGTTGTAAGTACCGTGTAATCCATCTCTGGAATCATTTTGGCTATTATCAAACAAGGTGCTTTGTCCCTCTAGGTCCCCTTCGGAATATGAGGTCATTTCTGCACGGCGAGAGAGTTGCTCCTCAACTTTCGAGGACCCAATCACTTCCGAATTATTATGCGTATACTCGACACCTGTAGACGTAAGGATAGCTTGAATCGCGTCAGTTTTCGGTGCTTTTGCCTTTCTGGATTCCACCATCTTTTTTTGGTTCTCTGCCGTCAATATTGCTGCCAATTGACTCATTCCGCCATCTTCATTATCTCCTTCTTCTTGCTTTCCTATCGCAAGAGTCTCGTCGTCCTTGGCTGCTTTTTCCATGTCGACATCAACAAGACGTACGCCCGCTTTAGCCTCTGCAATATTCGTTTTGTTGACGATATCTTGAAGCAGGCCGCTCTCATTGTGATATGTGAAGATGTTTCCCAGTCCGAAAATCTCTCCCTTTCTTTCGGTGTCTTGCTGGACACCTCTAAAGTATCGTCGTTCAGACGATGCCGTATAACCAATATTAGCCTGCTGTTGCTTGTAAATTTGACGCGCATAGACTATTTCCTCGATTGTTCCAAGTGAAATCAGTCTAAAGACTTCAACGTCCCTCGTTTGACCAATGCGATAAGCTCGGTCTTGCGCCTGCAAGTCGTAGGAGGGATTCCAGTGCGGATCAACAATAACCACCTTGTTTGCCGAAGTAATGTTGAGGCCCACACCACCAGCTTTAGTCGAAATGAGGAAAACAAACTGCGTGGGATCGGAGTTGAACGTATCAACAACCTCCTGCCGCTGTTCGTAGCTCAGCGACCCGTCCAGATAACTGACGGAATAGCTGGTGTTTGTGAAAAGGTGATGAAGAATCCGAAGGAGTCGCACGCTGTGTGAGAAAACAAGCACCTTGTCTCCATTGCTATGCCAAAACTTGAGAAGTTTCTTCATAACTTTCCACTTGCCGCAAAATTCCGGATTGACCAGATTCTTGATAAGATCGCGGTTGTCATAAAGAGTCTTCCAGGTATCTGGTACACATGTCTTGAGCGTCATGAGCTCCGATTCGTGCTTGTCTTGCAGATCGGTAGTATTAGGGATCAGAAGGGTGAGGTGATTTGCGAGCTTTTGCAAAACGGTCATGCTGGGAAACACTGCATTCTGCCATCGATTCCCGTTAGGTAGCTGGGTACCGCAGCACCATCCCTTCTTTTTCCCGTCACAGCACGGTTCAGAGATGGCTCTCAAAGTTCTAACTTCGTGACTATCAAGAAAATTCTCGTAGGCATCACGCTGCAAATCGGTGAGCGGGCAAAAGACTACTCTATCAGTCTTCTTGGGCAATTGGTGTGCAATTAGTGTCTTCATCCTCCGCAAAAAGTAGCGAGGCAAAAGGTTCTCCACAAGTTTCCTAGCTGTCTGTCTTGCAAGACTGAGCTGGGCGACCGTTGCGTCGTAAGACTGCCCTACCGTCAAAGGTTTGGTCACTGCTTGCGTCCACTCTGCAATAGTCCCAAAATGCCCAGGATTCGTCCAGTCCAGGAGCGTCCAGAGTTCTTCGTACTTGTTTTGGATGGCTGTGCCAGTAAGACCAATGCGACAGAGAGAGTTAACTTCGTTGAGGGCCTTTGTAGTTTCCGAGTAACGATCTTTGAGTCTATGGCACTCGTCGGCAACCACTGCATCCCATTGAACCATGTTGACTGAACTCCTACTATTCTTGTAGGTGTCATAGGTTGTGATCATAATTTCCAGGCGTCCCGCTCGTGCCATACCAAGTATGTCTTCTTTATTGGCACCGTGAAATATATCAACATGCCACCAACCCCAGCGATTTAATTCGTTCTTCCAATTCATAATCAAGGAACCGGGGCAGATAATCAAGACTCTCGGGTACCATCGATCGATATGATGGCGAACTTGTCGCATGCGCTTGGCATCTCGCTCATCACCGGTTTTACCAAAAGCCGCAGTTAAGAACGCTGCAACCTGAACCGTCTTTCCAAGGCCCATATCGTCGCCCAATATCCCGCCTTCTTGGTATACAAATTTGCGATGAAGAAACTCTACACCAGCCACTTGGTAGTCTCGAAGATACTGAGCAATTGATGCTGGAATGAGGCCAGCCGACTGGGGGAGTTCAATGTCTTTGTATGGTCTTGAAGGTTTTACGCCGCTATTCTCGTCGAATTTCGGCCTTTCTTCGAGTTGCTCTAATCTTTCGTTCTCCTCAAAATGGATACCCGAATAGTCAGGCGGTAACATGAGGGCAACGTCATGGTGAAGCTTTCTGTTCGCATCGAAATCACGTCTCCTTTCCTGGACATACTCGGGGACTCCAGCGAAGGCAAAATCGTCTTCCGTCTCGGCTTTAGTCCCTTTATCCGTATCGTTTTTCTTTTTAGCTGTAGATTTTCGTTTTCCTTTACGCTTTTTTGGTTTTAAAGGCACGTCGTCATCATCATCCGTCCACTGGACCTTCTCAGAAAAATCGTCTTCAAGCTTTCTTTTCTGTGCGCCGGCACCACCGGTGGGCAAAATATCTTCACCGGGTCCTAAAGTATCAGTGTCATCATCAATGATCTCAATGACCTCTATGGCTCCGTTAGGCATGGTTAGTTCGAGAGGTTGCGATGGCGACGTGCGACAAGAGATTACGCGTGGCGACGCGCGCGACCAAAAAGCGAAAGCACGTGATGCGCTTCCAGCTTGCGATCCAGGTACACTTAAATTTTGGTCCGGTGTAAGACGACTGCAACCATTTTCCTGTTCTCGCTAGCTATCTAGGCTTCTCCTAAATCTTCCCGTTCATTGTCCAGACACCGGCTTCAAGGTCCGGCTTGAAGATCAGCCCCAAGTACTCGGCAAGCGTTTGAGAGACTGTGTCACGGTACACATCTTATAGCCGTCTTGTCTCCCATTCAGG
The DNA here is from genome assembly GCA_020809705.1 of Calonectria ilicicola. Lineage (NCBI taxonomy): Eukaryota > Fungi > Ascomycota > Sordariomycetes > Hypocreales > Nectriaceae > Calonectria > Calonectria ilicicola. The sequence goes on along the minus strand of CP085833.1, from coordinate 3,592,890 downwards.
AACGTTTAGGGTCGATCCCCCGACCTGAATCCGTGCAGCCTCGGCTTCATCCCTCGTATTTGGTGTATTTTTGTTCTCTCAACCCTGCAATTAACCCAATACGCTCTCGGTTCTGGCCCTGTGTTCTGGAACGTCGCTCGGTAGAGCCCAGACAGGTACAAATTACCAGGGTCAGAGCTGAGCCTCTGGGGCGAAGCAATGCTCGGAACTTAAAACGTGGTCCCACTCTGTACCAGCAAACAAACCAAAAAAAAAAAACGGCATTAGTGAGATGCAGCAGTAGTTTCTAAGTCGCCTTCGATTATTATTATTAGGGATGTTGTTTTATGGAAAGTATGTGCAGCTGTTCAAAAGTACAATTGCAAATCCAGCCCCGTGGCGCTAGACACCGCCAACCAGTTCGCCAATGGCTTCAGCTGGTTTCAAGGCTTTCGCCAAACAAAGTAAGCAGCTAGGCTGTGCCAAGATCCACATGGACGGCTGAGGATCTCTCAATTGAGATATATTAACGGGCGGTTTCATGGTGCTGCGCGTCAAACCTCTGACGGTACGAAAACGCGGACCAACGCGATACGCCAACCAACCGATTGGGCCTCGCTGCACAGTTAGCAGGCCACATCCTGACTGTGAAAGGTACAGGGCTGAGTCCGCCCTCTGTGACACGAAGGATCCTGCCCATGGGGCGCTGAGCTAGCAGCACAGCTCTCACTAGTTCGGTTTTAAGCCAGCGATTTTGCGGATTTCCAGGGTCTTTGGTCGTCCCGTGCTGCCTAGCGCCCCAAAGTCCCGTGCTTATAATAGAAGTGCCCAGCCCAGCACCACCCGCCGGTGAGACCCAACACGACTGAAGAACCTCAGCCCGTCCAATTCTTCCACCTTTTCAATTTCTAGGAATCGCATCATTCAGAAACGATGACCAACCAGCTATTCGGTCTCGTTGTTGCGATTCTCGCTGCTGTTCTCATCGACAAGGCCAACGCGGCCCAATCACCAAAAGACCAATGGGGATGCGATGAAGTGGATGGCGTCTGCCTCACCTCCTTCAAGTGGTGCACATCATCCAGTAAGGATGCTTCAGCCGGCTGTTCATCCGATGGCATAAACCCGCTCTATTACAATGGCCAAGAAGCTACCAACAATGCCCTCGTCATGTGGCATGACACATACCGCTTAACGTGGAAGAACGCCAACCCCGCACATCGAGTCAGGGTGGAATGGAGATCTGGGGATGAGGACGAGGCATTCAAATGGTCAAAAGGTAACTTGCCATATGCAAATAAGTTACAATATACATTGCTAACTCGAGTTCACCAGAGTTTCCTGGCGATGAGACCAGATTTGACTTTACTTTTGAGAAGCTGGCCAAAGACATGCTGGAGAACTACGACGTTCGGTTACCTGAAATCAAAGATGAACTCTCTACTTTTCATTCCCGATTTATTATTTCTCAGTCCGGTAGTTCGGGTCATACAAAGGACGTATCCGATCAATTCGTCATCTTTGACTCCACAGTTGTCCCATACAGCCACATGCAGACACTGCCTACCGGAACCGACACTTTTGTGAAATGGGGGCTAGGTGTCGGAGTTGCCATTGGCGTCGGCCTAGTCGTCCTATTAATACTGGCTTTCTTCATGGGCTGGCATGTTGGAAAGCGGGTAGCCAACAGTGATGGAGATGAGACGGAAGCTCAAGTTGAACAAGGCAATGGGCGGTTACAACCCAACGAGAAGTCTGCAGGGCTAGTGGCAGAGACGAGTGATGACAAACAAGAGAGGAGCGAATTATCAACGAGAAAGGCAAACATCTACTATCAGTGAGGAACGGTTTTACGAATTTATGATACCATTTCTTTTGTTTAGCGATTCTAGGAAGCGAGTTAGGTTTTTTAACACGACGATATCTTTGGGGCATATAGTATATGAACCCCACATTTCCACAAGCAATTGAGTCTTTTACTGGAACTTTATCTGTATTCATTTATTCACACAAAGAGAAATTGATGGCACACAAGTGTTTTTAACAAATGAAATTATATATAATCTCTAAGATTTATCATATCGTAGCCTCGATGCTAATGCATCTGTATCAAAATGTACCACAACGCCTTTCAATGCTATATACAAGTGACTGTGGATTGTCACAGCTGTTTATCCAGATCTCTATCGATCGGGATCGACTCTAAAAGATATTGGTATCGAGGTGGCGCTCATCGCTTAGAGGCGGCCGTCAAGGGCGACCTTGCCGAGGTAGGGCCAGCCGAGGATGACAGCGAATCCAGGGAAGAAACTGTTGAAATTCAAGTTAGTTATCTAATTCGTTTGGATATGAAGTTCGTTGGCAACTTACAGGAGAGCCTGGCTACCAACACGCTTGAACATCTTGGCGTAGTCGGCGGGAGCAGGCTTCTGGGTGGTGGGAAGACGCTCAAAGGGGTGAGCCTCCATGTTGCGGCCAACAGTTCGCATGGCGCTGAGGAGAGAGAACTGGCGGCGCTGGATGGCGCGGGTGGCAATGCGGGCGACGGGAGCAGCCATTGTTAAGATTGTTGTGGTTGGTGTTTTGGGGTGTGTAAGTGGAGTGAGGAGTCGTAAAGACTTTGAAATTGAGTCAAGTTGATGGGGTATTTGGCTTTTGATGAAACTCGAAGTGAATTCACTCGGTGAGATGAATCGAATTGAGTTGTGATTGGAGGCGGTGGTGAGTTGCTGATGTAGCTGATGGAAAGCTGTGCTTGTGATGATGAGGAGGAAATGAGCTGATGAGGGGAAGATAGGGCTTGCTCTTATAATAGAGATGAAGTCGCCGATCTGTGGTTAATGTTTGCCAGGGGATTGCGAATTTGGGCCGGGACGCCAAACATTGCGGCGGCTTCCCAGCACCCGCTGAGCCGACCACGTCCATTATCGTCAGATTCCATCCTCAGTCGAGGGCATCATGCCACCCTCAGAGTGTGTTGGTGCCCAGTATGGCAATCAAAGGGGCCCCAAGCGGGCGGCAGCCAATGGCAGGTGGACATTTGCCAAAAGTCAGCACCGTGTCCCCACAGACTCTTCACCGTGTCCCGGAGGGCGATGGGTCGATTCTGAAGGCGCGGTCCCCGGGCGTGGTGCGATTCTGCTCCGTTCGGCGGGGCCCGGGGCATCTCATCATTGGCCAGTGCTCCTCGACTGACCACGGCCCTGGCAGCTGGACAGGCAACCAATCAAGAAGCCATCCTGTTCCTCCCGGCGCGCCCAATTTGGCACAAGATGACCAGCTTGGACGGTGCGGCCCTTCGCGGCCTAGCCAAACCTAGCGTGCGGCCACTGCGGCCATGGACTGATGCAACCCTTCTGGCTCAAGGAGGGTGCAACATGGTGCAGCATGGTGCATCTCGGCCGGAGACGACGATTCATCACGCCAAATGGCCAACGCTTCGTCCGCATTGGCGAATACGCCATCATCAGAAGACAGGCTAGGGTTTTCGATCTGACATCTGACACCCGTCTCCCACATGTGTTCCCCAAGCTCCCGGTTCCAGGCGTGTTCCATCCGTATTCCTTGTTTTTGCATGATGGATAATCAGATTGCATGAGATCCGATTCACGATTTCTCTCTCTTCCTTGCCAGGGTTCATCAGTCACTCCGTGAACCACCCCTGTCCTCCTGATTCTAGACCATCTGCATCGTCAGCAGTTTTCATCCTATCTTGCTTCTCTTCATCCTATTTTATTAAGAATAACGCAAATCCTCAACCGATACGCCCGTAAGGTATACCTCGTGAGCACCATGATATGATCGAGACGATCACTTGAAACTTGTACCTTTTACTGTGCATTGCACTGTACTTATCAGATAAGTGTTTATATCTTATCGATAAGGATGTGAACATGTGGATTTGCACGTGACTACGCAATCGCCAGCTTGTAGCTAAGCTGTCAATTGGACATGGGCAATTCGAGGCGCGATTTCGCCAGGAAGAACCGCGACGAGCAGCACAAGACACCCCGCCGCATCAACGCCACTGCCGCTCGTTGACTTAGTCACCATGTCAACGACTTTGACAAAGGGCGCGACTGCCCAGCCGCCTGCTCCCAAGGCCCTGATCCCCGTGGTTCCGCTCCTCAGCAGTCCTACTGCCCAACCTATCGCCATTGGACATGCCGTGTTGCTCGCCGCCCTGTTTGCTTGGAGATTTGATGCCCTGGTGGCCAATCCCGTGTCAACGCTGCAGATTTCCCTACCTGTTGTTGCACTTATCCAGACTGCCTATGTGATTCTATGTCTCCCCGTTGCGGGATCCCAGAACACAAAGGCTGCCAAAAAGCTGCGTCCTGGTGAGAAGAAGAAGGCGGATGGCTCGGCACACAACACCATTGCTGTAAGGATAAAAAGCAAAACTTGCCGTCCCAATGAATAAAACTGACCCTATACTATACAGACTGCCGTTATTGCCCTGCTTCTGACCCTGATCGTCACACCTCTCTTCCACATCCTATTCGTTCTCTTTGGCGCTCCTTTTATCACCCACATCTCGCATACTTTCCTGTGCTGCGCACACTTCAACATCCTCGCCGTGTTCCCGATCCTCTACGTCCGCGGAAGCGATCCTCAGGCTATCCAGGCCATTCTTGGCGCCTCGGCACCCATTGACTCGACGTTTGGTGGCTTGCTAGGTGCTACTGTTGGTGCATGGTTGGGCGCTGTCCCTATTCCTCTCGATTGGGACCGCGAGTGGCAGCAGTGGCCCATCACCATTGTGGTTGGCACTTACTTGGGATACATTATCGGAAGCAAGGTTATTGGAAACGTCTTTTACGGCAAGCGATGGGTGATTGCTCCTGCAGTCAAGGAGGAATAGGCATCTTGCAAACGGCCGAATTGGATACAAACTTCATTGCCAAAGGCCCGCGAACAGAATGCGGTCCTCTGGTTGTATACTTATACCCACTGCACACGACATAATGTATTTTATATGGCACGCGAGCTCTAGCCGAAAATAAAAATAAGCATTAAAATCCTACTTAATTCTCGAGCATTTTATCTTACAAGGCCAACACATTGAAAAGCTTAGCTTTCTACTTTGTCTGCAAGTGGGTCACAGAGCAAAGGGCAAGTTGATAGGTGCCAGATGCAGCCATTTGCTTCTGCCCATTCCTTATATCTGTTTCGCCGAATATCACCCAAGACGCATGTCTGCATTCTTACAAAACTAGTTGCAGGACTGCATATCTTGGTTCCGTTAACCGGCTTGGCACTGACGCGTTCTCTATGTCGATAGATAATTTCGAGTCATCTGTTATCATGTATTGCATTGCAGGGCTGGGTCTAGAAAACTTGACGGGCTGGACATAGCCACCAGAATGAGCTGTCAAGGCACTGCGACGTCTTCAAACATGAACAACGACAGGCTTGCGTTCTTTGCCAATACGTTTTTAATCTAATTGGCTAGCAATGACTGGTCAAAGATCCGCTGGCGCATATTTGCACCAGCATCTCTTTCTGGGTGTTTCGTCTCTGAGCCTAGGGTCCCACTCTGCTGCTTGCAGCTAGACCAACCCAAGACCTTGCTTTACCGCCTCACAGGTGCCGGTCGATCCGACATGGCAAGGGTCACGAGGTTGTGTGAGTGGTAGAGCGCATCGCGATCGTAAAACTAGAGATGGCAAAATTAACAAAAAAAAATTAGCAGTGTGCTGGGGAAAGCCTGCTTGGACCGACAGCCCCTCACTTCCAAGGACCATTGGATCACCAGCCACGCCTCCACGCAATGGATGAGGCTGTCTTTCCGCTGATCAGGGATCCTGAGCTGAAGAGGAATAATTAGAACAAGGCGATGTCATTTGTCCAACCGCCAAAGGCAAATTTCCAAGTCCCGCATTTAGGTTTGCATCTGCGATCACCACCCCTCATCACCCGCAGGCGTTCTTTAGGTTCTTGGAATGCCTTGGTCGCCACAATCCGGGAATAAAACGATGCTTCAGGTTGATCAATGATGAGATGACAATGTTTGCTGCGCCACATGTGGCACAGTATACCCTTGTTGTGTACCCATCCGAAAACGGTAACGCTTTTGAGATTTGCAGGGTAAAAAGTCGTCATGAATCGTGGCGTCCGCTCCACACCCTCCTCAGAAGGCTCCATTAGGCAATAGTTGTGTCAAGGCTTGGGCCATTGTCAGGCCCCATGACGTAGTGGGCCAAGGTCGGAAAACCCATGACACGTCGTTTGTGACGGCTGAGGGCAAGTGTTGCCAAGAGCCCAAGAACCACCCCTGGGCGAGCCTCGTTACGGCAGCCGGGCCTCCATTGGCATCGCTACAAGCTTCGCGGTCCGAGTCCAGGTCTCATCCCGGCGAGCCGCCAAAAGCAGAGTAGCAGAGTCTGAGCAAAAAGCAGGGCAGTCACTAGGTTCCCGCCAGCGGTGGGGGACGGCATGCACCCTGGGGCGAACAAGAGACTTGCCCTCCCTCTCATTGTCTGCTCCCGAAAAAGTCGATGACGCAGTCTGCACAGGCTCATGCGGGTGGCAGGGCTGGGCAAAAGCCGCCAAGCGGACGAGCTCGGCGACAGCGGGGGCATGCAAGCATGTCGAGGGAGGGACCTTTGGGGCCTCTTTTGCTGATGCCCTGGACCGGAACAGGCTTGGAAGTTTGTACCCAAGGGAAGCAACGGGGTGCGTGATGCAGATGCCTTGGCTGACGCAGAGATCCGAAGTCGCCGTATATAAGAGAATAACTTTCCCCCCTCCTCGACGTCTCCTGTCTCCCATTCACTCTTGTATATTCCAAAGGATTGGCCTCTCACAGCCTTACTCTGACCACTCCAATCGCATCAGCATATATATTCTCTCTTGCCGAGCAATCCACCAGCTCAATAACCCATCAACATGCCTTTCACCGCCAGGTAAGCTCTACCTACTGCTCGCTTCGGCGAAGACGACATTCCGGCTCTTCCGCGAGCTGTTGTTGTTGCGCCGTGGTGGTAGATAACAATGCGCCCAACAGCCAGCTCTGATGCGCCTGGTGCCCAAAAGCTGCACGGAATCACACAGATTTGCTAACCACCTCGCACAGTGATATCTGCAAGATTCTCCTTGCCATCATCCTCCCCCCCGTTGGAGTCTTCCTTGAGCGCGGCTGCGGTGCCGACCTCCTCATCAACATCCTCCTGACCATCTTGGGTAAGCCAATACTGTCTCCCCCGTCGCCCACGCTCCCCGATGGCGCCCCGGACTCTCCGGACCGCCCAACTACACCCCGAACTCCCCGTCACATTGGCGCATGTCGCGGCCGTTCGCTTTCGCAAAAATTACTGGCTCTTTCTAACGATTCTTCCCCTTCCAGGTTACCTTCCCGGCATCATCCACGCTCTGTACATTATCCTAAAGTATTAAGCACCAAAAACCATGTCGCAACCTCGAGGCCCGCATAGGCGCTCGCCGGTCTGAGACCGGTAGGCCACACATAATATTGTGGCCCGCCCCGGAGCTCCACTCGCCAGCACTCGCCCAGCAAAGACTTTTCCAACAGCCGCAGCCACCAAAGTCCCATGCTGGCAAGTCACATTGCAGGGTGCGTATCCGTACCAAGAGGCCAAGACCGCGATTCTTGCCGAGCATCCCGATTCTTACGGTGGGATGCCAAGAGTCTTAACCAGCCCTGCTCCTTTCGTTTATCAGCATTGGCCACAGCGCGCCGTCCTGACTTTCGACCATGAGACCACGCCTGTCGCAGTTATCATGACCTTTTTTCTCATGCTCTCTTCATTACTTTCCTTTATGTTACCAACTTGGAGGTGTGTGTCGGATTGGTTTTTTGGAAGGCGAACGTCGCGCTGGACTGTTTAGTGTTTATCTCGATACCCGTCAATCCAACAATATACCCATTTTCTCTCATAATTATTTTTTTAGTCATTGTCGTGGCTCGTTAATGCGCATAATCCTACCCGGGCTCGATGAATCCCATTCCAACATGCCCAATAGCTAGCGGTGCAACGTAATTCTCGGCACCTGGTCATGGAGGGGCTCGGGTTTTGTCCAAGACCCCGGCCCCGTCGTGCGTGATTGGCAACTGAATGCCGGCATCCCAGACACTAACATGCATAATGCAGCTGCTTGTCCAAACGGCGGTTAACAAAGCTAAACAACTTAGTGGACGACACGCGCCACGGTCAATTTGCCAGAGCCCGCGAGGTTGAAGAGTCTGTTTGGTTCCGCAATTTCCATATTACGACCTCTCCTATAAATTAACAACGCTGACAGGGTACGCTGACGTTCCAATTTCCATGTTGGCCCTAGTCTCCGTAATCTGTGGCGGTGCGGGCAGGGGCAGAGCGGGGCTTGGCGATAATGACAGCTACAGGGTAGCATATTCGTTCCTGATCATCATGATCCAACGTGCTTTCAAGATTACTACTCGACTCATCATCAGGGTTGCATTCGGAATTGGTGTCATATTTCCCTCTCGATTAATATCTCTATTTTTGTGATTTATATGGATGAAGGTAAATCATACAACTGCAATCATTTGTTGCTATACAATGTGCTACTATAACTATTCTGCGAGTCCGAGATTGAAGCACAAATACGCGTAACAAAAAAAAGTAAATTGGCGGCGCATCGTATTAGTCCCAATACACGTAACATTCATCACTGAGGCTTTAATAAAAATAAGTAAACCAGAAACTGATATCAAGGACAAAGAAAAATCTCGAACAAACAAAGCGAGCACGAAACCCTCAGATACCACTTCCAACACCAAAGCACAAACATATGATTCATCATGTCCCCAGAACGCCAAGTCTATCATAACACCAACAATATTCTCAAGTATTCGACTCATAGTAGCCAAAAGAAGGCCTCCGATTTCTCTTCCCAGCACCACGGCACCTCTAAAGCAACTCCCCTTCTCCATCATCAGCTAACTCATCTTCCTCATCCCAGTCAACATCCTCAGCTATTTCCTCCGCCTTCCTCTGTACCTCGGCAAGACCTGACAGCTCTGCCACATAGTCTTTCTCCTGAAGTGCTTGTTTTACAAAGCCCCATCCATCCTTCCGATAAGCATCGAGAATCTTAGGACTGCACGCACTACAACAATCATAAGATTGTCCACGGATAACAATATTCTGAAACGTCGACACATAACCTCGAATCTGATGTGGCACCAACCCAAGGGCATGGTCAGGAGGATCCCTTTCTGGGATCACACCTTGAGACGGCTGAGGAGCCGGTGCGTCCTTGCCCAAAGGATGCTGTAATAGGCTAGTAAGGAGTTCCACCAAGAGTGCCGAGGCAATAGCGGCAACTCCCGGTCGAGTGACGGTACATTGCTGATCAAGAGTTTGATCTTTCTGCGACTATAAGATAGGTTAGTGACTAGGGTTTCGCAAAACGGCATAGCGGAAGAAATGACTCACATCTGCGGGAGCCACAACATCGTTGCAAAAATAGCATCCCAGCGGCATCTGTCCCTCTTTCTCAACTTCACTTCCATGTCTCATGACAACGTATGAATCGAAACCCAATGCAGCATTCATAACAATCTTTCCAGCAGCCTTGCCCATAACTGTCGGAAGCCAACGAGACTCGCGCGAGTCCATCAGTAAAAAGATGGCATCATGTTCCTTGATCAATGCTTCCAACTTCTCATAATCCGCTCGTGTCTTGCCTTCATCTGTGAAGGGATGGCCAAGCATGGGAACAGAAAGAGCATGACCTTCGCTCTCAACACCAGGGTAAATCCTCTTGAGTGCTTCAGCAGCCTGTGGAGCTTTGGGCTTACCGCCATCGAGACAATCTGCAAACTCGAAAAGCGGCTGTCTTACAGGGTTAGAGTAAGAAACTTTGCCATAATCGATAAATGTAATCTTCCGGACACCCCAGCCCATCAAGTTTCTTGAAACATAGCTCCCGAGGGTTCCAGCACCAAGGAGTAAGCATTTCGTGTTTTTGATAACATCCAGATCTAGATTTGGTGCAATTCTCCATTTCATAAGTTTTAGGTTCAAGTCAACTGAGCTGTCGGCAAGCTTAGTGGGATCCATGTATTCACCAAGGTTGACCTGCTGCGCCTGGAGTTTACCGTTTCTAGACCTCTCCCACCCGGTAACCTTGGGCATCTCGGCAACTTCCATATTATCAACAGAATCCATCTCAATAGGCAGTATGATGCTTCGTGCCTCGTGTCGTCTAGCCCAAGTATCTCGATAGCAAATGACCTTCACCTTGCGAAGTCGAAATCGTTGTCGGATGAGGACCAAGAAATTTCGCAGAGGCCATCCTGGGCCTTCTGGGTAAGTAGATGGATCGACGAAGGCGACATATTGGTCCTCTTCCGGAACATTGTTAAAAAAGCCGTCTTCAAAGTCTCGCAATGAACCAACTTCCCACCGATAGGGGAGCTTGTGCGCTTCATCGGCATCGTCGGCAGTTTCCGGTTCCTGACCGCGGATTTTCTTCGCAAGGAAGAATCCGTGCTCTCGAGAGTCCTTTTCATATCGCCATGTTCCCACTCTATCGACAAGCGCAGTGCTCTCGTCGGCGTTCAGTTTCTCCACAGGGCCGGATCGTTTCCACGTCGGGTCGGAATGAAGCGCTGGAAAGGCGAACCAGTATGTGAATTTATATTTCTTGAGATCAGCGTACGAAAGGATCACGAAAGAAGAGAGGAGTGAAGGAACAGAGTAGATGCTGCCGTCCTTGATCGCATCCCAAATCTACCAAAGTCAGATCGCGTCGAATGGTCACAGTTGGAAACGCAATGCTACCTGTCGACCAGAAGTCTTAATCATAGCGCTCTTGTCCATATTCTTGAAATCTTCTAGTGTATTCACGTTCCTAATGATGCCTTCGGCTCGGATAGTCCCAAGAGGCGGACTTGGCTCATTAGTTCTGCAATCGTCAATGAGAGCAAAGTACAAAATCACAAAGGGGGCATACTTGTTACTAGTTAGGGCATTTCCTAGGATTTGCATGCGACAGCTAGACTCGGGGCTTTCCACGCGCGGCTCATACAGACCTAGCACTCCGCGTGCTGAATCATCGAGTTTGTCATAGTCGAGCTTGGAGCCGAAGAGCGCCGAGTAAAACGGCAGCTCTATTTCGGACGTGAATGTCGCAAACTGCAGAGGGGTGGCCATTTGGACCGGAGGGGCTCTGCTGTCGTCGATAAGGTAAACGTTGATCGCGATCGAGGTAGGCAACGACGCACGCGGGCTGGGGCGGGGGAAGGTCGGAAATACGAAGGCAAGACAGCAGTTGCTTCAGCGCTGGTCAACAATAAAGAGGCTGGAGATGAGCGAAGGGCATCAAGTGCGAAAGAGGTCGTTGATATCTAAGATTCGTATCTACGGTCGCGATGGCTGCTGATAAAACGAGGCTGTCACTTGATGGGCAAGATCATACATCACAAGGTAGGCGCGGATGATGTAGTGGTCGGCGAGGGCAGGTGCCGCCCCGCGGCGGGGTACGTAGTCATCAGGCAGCTAGGTCTGCCCCACCACAGGGCCGAGAAGGATGCTAATACGGCAGGTTTGGGCACCTGGGGGAGCACTGCTATCACGAGGATACAACCTGGTAGATACAATTAAGGTATGACTACAACTCCATCCAGTATGGGTGGAGGGAGGACCCTATTACCTTCAAATTCATTGAGGGACTTTTTATTAAAATATTTTCAAGAAAATTTCTTTCAGAGCTGAGGACCCTTATGGAGACGAGATTAAACAGTTTAACATTATTTTTGTACATCATTCCCCGCAAAATAGTTTCCTCAATCAAGGTGCCCTCGCCCTTGGCGTCGTCTCCAACAGCAACAACATCCACTCATAAAACAAAAGCCCACAACCGCGTGGTGGAAATTAAATGCATCTGCGAGTCATTTCTGCAGACCCGATGCTATGGATCCAAGATCTACCAGGCCATATTTCGGTCCGCCTGAAGTGGTCACTCCATGAAGACCGACTAAGGCTCACGTTTCTGACCGGCCTTCTAGAACGGGTGGCCGCAAACGCAACCCCACACGTGCTACGGATTACAGCGCATGTCGGCGAGCCGCATTTTTGGCCTGGAATGACTTCGCAAATTTCTGGTCTGGTCTCAGAACTTGGACTCGCTCAACCTTCATCCTCAAATTTCAATCGACAAGGGATCTCTTTGGATAAGCAGCCATAATGCTTATTGGAGTCTGTGGTGGTATGTCCCCTGCTTTTTCCGTCTTTAGACCGATACGAATCTCTGACGTCTCGTTCCGCCTTTAGGCATCTGCGCGGGTAAGCAGACGATAGCTCAGTATCTTGTTGAGCACCATGGCTTCAAACGGGTCTTCCTTCAATCGACACCCCCGCTTGCAGACTCGGACTCGGACTCAGGAGATGACAGCCCACCTGTTCCGCCATCTGCCCCAGAGGCATTGACCAATGTTCCAACTTCGACCAAGATCACCAACAAGAATGGCATCAAATCAACGGCTGAAACTACTCTCGCCCTGCGAGCCGAGACTCACACCTTCGCCACCCCCGGGGAGCTCCTCGATTTCATCACAAAGCGCTGGCGTGATCGGTTTGTTACTACTAACATCTCCACCGAGTCTGTCCTCGACGTTTTCGCGCGTCGGCCCTTCTTTCTCCTCGTCTCTGTAGACGCCCCCTTGACGGTCCGTTGGCGTCGTTACCAGGAGCGTGCCAGGATTGCTGGTCAGCCAGAGACAACTTTTGAGAAGTTTGTGGCCGAGAGTGATGCCCACTTGTATGATCCTCGGATCGGCTTGTCACAGCTCCTCTCCCGTGCGGCAGTGAAGCTACTAAACACATCCTCGTCCCTGGCTCACCTATATGCTACCCTAGGGAAGCTTGACATCCCAAATCCCGATCGCCTACGCCCCACCTGGGATAACTACTTCATGGCGTTGGCATCCTTGGCTGCACAGCGCTCTAACTGTATGAAACGCAGAGTCGGGTGCGTGCTGGTGGGCAAGGAGCGCAGGGTCATCAGCACGGGGTACAATGGAACGCCAAGGGGGCTTCAAAACTGTGCCGAGGGAGGATGTCCCCGGTGCAATGAGGGGAACAGCTCGGGGGTAGGGCTCTCGACATGTCTGTGCATCCACGCGGAAGAGAACGCGCTGCTCGAGGCAGGTCGGGAGAGGATCCGTGAGGGATCAATCCTCTACTGCGACACGTGTCCGTGTCTGACATGCAGCATCAAGATTTGTCAAGTCGGAATTAGCGAGGTTGTTTATGCTCACGGATACAGCATGGACGGAGAAACCGCCCAGGTATTTAGGGAGGCGGGAGTTAAATTGAGACAATTCATACCGGTGAGATATTCCCCTTCCTCTTTGGGTTCGACATGCGAAATGGCATATATCTCCGGCGCTTTACCCACGGATAGCTGATTCAGATCTAGCCGCCGAACGGATTGATTCACCTAGAAAAGATGGAGCTATACTAACGAACTATTCATCTTTTGTGCCACTCTCCCGTGCGGGGGAGTTGTAAATGGCAAGGCCCCAGTATGTGGCTTTAGATAGTGAACGCCATCTTATCAAGGATGGTATTCGATAAAATCAAAATGATCAGGGAGGGCTTTGATGATCCGGGCGACCGATGAGGAGATACGCCACCGCACCAGTCAGTCTCCTGCAGAAGGGATTTGGTTTGTTTTGATTCTTTCCCTTGGAACCCGTTGGGCGTTTGTAGAATCGAAGGAATATCGTTGATCAGTCTAAGCCCCAAGTCTCAAAAAACCTCGACTAAGCATGGGTTGAGTGTGTGCCCAATCAGGCACTCAATCACCCACACGACTAGTGTCCTTCACGACAACTCAAGCGCCGATGCAGACAGCGCATGCGCTCTGACCCGCTCGTGTGCATCGGGAGTGCCAGCGTGGCCGAGTGACGGTGGCCGCCCAAGACTCAGATTGATTCGGCTGTAGGGTAATCAAGCCCTGGTTTTCGTGCACAAGGTCGCAGGTTTGGTCCGCTAGGGCGTCGACTTCATCTTGCGTCATATTTCTTTTTAAAGTAATTTTTCTTGTCGGAAATCGGCGCTTGCATGCATTCAGCTCGTATGTGCAGGGTAATTCAGAAAATCACAGTGCGCATTGAGCACGTCTAAATTTGTGGATGCACAGAAGTGGGCGAAAGTTATGAAGAAAATTAAACACTGCTACACAACACGAGGCCAACACGAGAGTAGAGGCAACCAACCCAACCAGCCTTCATTCAGCGGCAAGAAACCCCATGAAAGGGGCTCAGGGGCGGTTTTCGTCTCCTGGAATGCGAGTCGTCCCGTATCCCTTTTAATATTAAAACCAGGAGGGGTTCATTTCATAGAGGCGTAAAAGTCGTGCGGTGTGCTTCAACGGCCATGTTAGCTGCAGCGGGCGTCCCATAAAATATGCAGCCAGTCAGGCGGTCAACAAGTTCGCGGGCTGGTTTTGTGCAAGGACGACAAACCCTGGCCAGCGGTGCCCATGTGCAGTACCTACGTTAGTGCAAGTCATCGCGCGCTGGACAGTGCTGTGCTTGTGAAGCGGGGAGATGTGCATGGGAAAGGAATCTTGGATCTCTGGCAACAGTGATCTTCGTCCGTGTAAGTCGTAAACGTTGGACGTGAGAGAGCGAGCACGGGGCAGGAAATTGATGCGGCGGCAGAAGTTAATTGCCGGAGACGTCAGTCATTGGTGGCCGGACCTCTGGAAAAAACGTGCTGGGAAGTGTCATCTCAGAGCGATAACTTTGATTTGGGCAACGATGAGCTGCCAGGGTATTGTCCGTGGTTCGGATCCGGCGGGGCCACCCCCGGACTCTTCCAGAAGAAGCGAGATGACATGCACCGGTGAGCATAAAAAGGCATAATTAAATACAAAATTACCACCGCTGGCTAGTTTGAATAACAGTGGAGTGGATAGGAGATGATGCATTTGTTTATTTTGATATCAAAGATTTGCTGCGCGTCATGGACCCCCTGTTGCATTGTTTGGACGATGAACAATGGGGATGCCTGTGTTGATGGATGGGTGGATAGATGCCCGATGAGTTGTCCATTGACGAAGACAAGCCATCGCTGGCGACGAAGCAAAAAACAGGACCGGCACTACTATGGGGAGCCAAGCTGAGGTCTGACAGCGAGCAGGATGAGGCCCGGGATGAGGGGACGAGGCATGGACGATCATGGCAGCAAGAGCCAGCGAACAGGTGGGAATGAATCGCCAACAGTGCCGAGACTGATGCCCTTGTGCACAGCTACGTATGTGTTATACCCAATTCGCAGTGACTTGGCAAGCGCTTGCTGCGTTTATATACATGTACATACATCTGCGGCCACGCGACCGGCCAGGCCTGGAACCAGGGCCAAGTCAGGGGACATATCGTGCCATCCATACCAACCATCCCATATCGTCCCAACACCATGCTGTGTGGCATATCGGCCGCGAGCTTGGGCCGGCGCCTGACGACGTGGAACCCTCACCCGGCTGCCAGACTCCTGGGAAACCCCTAGAAGAGCCTCTAAGGAGTCCATGGTTTTCTAGGGGCTGGGTTTGCTGACGAGCTGGAACAGAGGCGACCTCTCGGGCGGGAGAGAGCCCTGCCTGGCCACTAGCGCTGTGATACGCCCTGTGGGGGGATGCTGGGATGTTGAAGCGCTGGGGACGTGTCAGTGTTAATCAAGGAGAGGCCAGGCGGGAGTTCTGGAGTCGAGGCTGGCTGGAGATCTTTGACTGCGAAGGCTGGCGACTTGCTTTGCCTTGGCAAGCTTGCCTCGTCTCTGAGTGGGTTTCTCGTTAGCTTCGGCCTCAGACTGCATCCTGCTGTGGCTGGATCCCCCGCGTTAGTGCTCATGCTCATGCTCATGCTCCTGATCCGTTTCCGTGTCCGAAAGGAAGTGGCAGGACGGACGGGTACTCTGTCAACGGCGCCTAACGGCGCAAACAAACAAAAACAAATAAAAAAAGGAAACCAAATAATAATAAAAAATTGACGCAGGCGGGCGCAGGTGGCGGGCAGTGTTCCAGCACGGAACGTGTTGGTCGAGTGGACTCGGTTACACTGTCTTAACCACTCCGGCGGCCGCAGACGGGTTCTGGCGACAAGGCGACTCACGCGGCGGGGGAATGCAATATCTCTCTCGCTCTGTCTCGACGAGGTGCTACACTCGAGGGAACGGATGGCTCTGAGTGTCCAGAGGGGCCCAGAGACGCCCAGAGAAGCCCAGAGGGGGAAAGCGGGCAGGCCACAGCGGGCCACAGGGGGGGCCAGCCGCGGCGCCATGGCCTGGCAGGGATACCCAAGAGCACCCGAGAGGGGCCTAAGACCTAACAGGGCCTACAGGGCCTCCAGGACCCAGGAGGGGAGAAGGAGGCAGGAGGGCCCCAACGCCTCCACACCCCTGTCTAAACAGACGCGCTCTGCACGCGTCAAGCTAAACCGCATTTGGGACACGTGTAAACAAATGCGTCACCCACATGCGCGCAAAGTGTGTGAGTGGACGGCTTGCAAAGGCTGGCGCGCTCCAATTTGCTCTCAAGACCCTCCCCGTGTGGCTTCTGGGGGCCCTGTCTTCCCGTGTCCCGTGTCCCGTGTGCCTCCCCACCGTTTCTACCCTGCCCTGCTGTATCGGTCCACTGGCAGCTGCAACCTGCTGCTCTTGCCTCCAAACTGCTCGCTGCCAAACCTGGAACCCACAGAGCCCACCCTTCCTGCCCCTGTCCGCACCAGCAGAGCGCCAACACGCGCCTTCCCCGTCTCTCTTTGTTCGCTCTTGACTCCCGTACGTCGCTACTGCGTCCTACCCCGGTCGGCGTGTCCCAGAGCCAGTAGTCTTCCACCAGTCCCCCCATAACTCTCCCACACACCCTCTTGTCATCTTCTTGACAATTCGACTGCATACCAGCCCAAATCACCACTACCCGGCCTCGTTGTTTTCTTCGACTTGATAACCTGAGTCACCAGGCCCGACGCATCCACGGCATGCCCTGAAAGGTCAACACTACTGCCGCAACCCGAGGAGTCTCTCTGAATTTCCATCTCGCGCCACCACGGAGACGACACAAGAACTGGAAACCTGGCTGCGTCAAGTGCGGATGCGCTATGCTTTGAGCGTCTCTCCTTCCCTCGCCTCACCCCCGACACGACTACGACTACGCCTACGACGACAACGAAGAAACGATTTCCACCCTTGGCTCCAACTTCTCTAACTCTCCACCTACATCACACTCGAGGACGCCAACTTGCGTGTGTACTGCTTGCTTGCCTACCTGCATCCCGACTGCAGCCTGCACCTCCACACGCACCTCCTTCCTGCTTTCTTTCAGCACCCGAGTTTGTCCTTGTTTTTATTGTTCCATCAAGTCATGATATGACTTAGCTACGATTTTCCAGTCAGACTGGCCTTGTTACGGGATTTTTTTGTTGGGCGTCACGACGAATCTCTGCTTGCTTCAACGCGCGCGGATATCCCCGCTAGCCGCCTCTGTCGAGATCCCTCAACTCAGGAACACAGTGGACGCTCCCTTCCCCATCACAACAACAAACCAGCCGGCAAACAATTTCCACATACATTGGCCTTGCTTACGTGGGCATTCCTTACATTTCAAGTGCCCGCGATAACTCCGAGTCTCCAGCATTCCTCATTCTCATCATGTCCTTCTCTAACAGCAGCGGTGGCACACTTGCCCTCCCCTCACCAACACACGCCCACCATATCGATGTGACGTCGGCTGTTCGCAACCTGCGACGCTCCATGTCTAGATCCCCCACCAAGTTCATGTCCCGGGCCAACCCACAAAACTCACCAGAGAGGACGTCGCCACAATCGCCTTGCCGACGCTTTGGCTCAACACCACAGAATCAGCACTCTTTACCGCCACACACTCGATCTGCACCTCCTCACAGTTCATCAGCAGCAGCTCACCAGTCGATTTTTGGTACGCCATTTCGCCCCAGTGTGCGGCTCTCGCTGCGATCAGCGAAGAAATCCTCGCCATCCCGGCCAATCACACGAGCACGCGCTTCGCCGAAGAGCCCTT
Source organism: Calonectria ilicicola (assembly GCA_020809705.1). Classification (NCBI taxonomy): domain Eukaryota; kingdom Fungi; phylum Ascomycota; class Sordariomycetes; order Hypocreales; family Nectriaceae; genus Calonectria; species Calonectria ilicicola. The sequence goes on along the minus strand of CP085833.1, from coordinate 3,574,878 downwards.
TGAAACGAGCACTTATCAACGCCCCGGACCACGGTAATTCAGTGCCATCCACCACACCATCCACAACACCGTTTGGATCGCCGGTTCCCGCGGGGGACTCTCCAGGACAAGAGAATCAGACCCTTACTCTATCCAGTCCTGGAACACCTGGCACACCTGGTACCCCAAGCGGTAGCCCCAAACGAGGAAGCCTTCAATTTGACCTCTCAGACTCGCCACAATCCGAAGTTCCCAAAAACCTTGACCCTAATAGCGAGAACTACATGGTGTTGAGCACAGGGTCGCTGAAGCGCAGCGATGCGACTATGAATCTGGATCAACCTAGCCAAGGAAGCCCGGTGGCTAAGCGACGGAGCCTACATGGAATCACGGTATTGACCCAGGCTGAGGACCAAAACATCTTTGGAGCGAATCCCTCTACCTCACAGAGCTTCTCTATCCATGAAGATTGTGGTTCTGACTACGAGCTATCTGGTATGGGTGGTGTACCTCTTCGAGAACCGCTTCCATCACCTACACCAACTACCACGAATGTACCAAAACGATCTTCTTCACTCCGCAAGTCGACCTTGCAGCAGAGATATGGCGAACGAGGATCGCTGGGGCGACGGAACGGCGAGCGCCAGCTGGCTCAACTCAGCGCTGATTTCTCACCTGTCCGAAGCCGACCCCGTCTTTCGTTCGACCAGTTCGTACCTCCTCATGTACGAGACAGCCCTTTCTCGTCGACCACAAATCTATCAAACACACCTAGTAATGCGGTGGATGGAAAATCCCACCAACCTCACCCCCTGTCCAAGACCTTGACGACCTCTTCGTCAGGAAATAGTCTTACCGAGGAGGCACCTTTTTTCGCACCTCCACCAAAGTTTTCTGATCGACCACATAAACCCCATCCATTTTCTCGATCTCTGCCACTTAATGCTACGCGCCCTACCCGCGCAAACGACCCCATGCGATCAATGGCCACGCCGAACAAGTCGCAGTTGTGGGTGGGTGCATTCAGCTCCACTGGCCTTGTTTCCAAGGTCAACCGCAATTTTGAGGATGATTCAGATAAGAAGATGGCGCCTCCCGATACCCCGTGCAAAAAGCACTCTAACCCATTTGCTACATTCCCACCGCCTGCTGGCAGCGCCATGAAGAAGAGGGGTAACAACCGAAATTCTTTTGGCGGTGTCCCTTCCACACCATTTAACCCAGTTTCTGGCCAACCACCAAACACCTTTGGAAAGCCAGGAAAGGGATTGTCTATTTTCCAGCGAAGTGCGAGAAGGTCGAGCCGCGGTAGCGTTCTAAGCGTTGATGGAGAAGAATCCAAGCTCTTTGGAGATACAATTGATTTCTCTAACCCTCTCGAAGGAGATGCTCCTCCAACCCCTACGAAGAACTCGATGACTCCTAGCTTTAGCAACCTCAGCAACGTTAGTGAGCACTCTCTTGAGAGCCCCAGTGCCAACCGCACACTGCCTCCCATGTCGGCTGTTCGTCCCATTATTTCTCGAGAATCTACTTGTAAGTCCACTCTCAACTGTCTCGTTGCTGAAGAACGATGTACTGAGACGATTGACACAGCGAGCCCCGTTGACGGGCGACGTACCCCACAAACTCCCCAAGAGAGTTTGCTTCCATTAGATACAAGTCGATTGTCCATTTCACAAAACAACGAATATGTCGATAACATGCCTCCTCCCGTAACGCCCACTGCTGGCCGAGACCTCCGATCCTCGACCAGCCTGCTTGTCACCCCAGTCAACATGCGCCTGACCAATGTTGATGTGGAGGCGAGCTTGTACTCTAAATTCGACAAGGTTGATCAAATTGGCAAGGGTGAATTTTCCATCGTTTACCGAGTTGTAAAGACGGACCATCATCAGCCCATGGCTTTTGAGTCTCTTGTCACCACCCCCAGTGAACGTTCGCGCAGTCCATGTCAGGGCGAAGTTTATGCTGTGAAGAAGAGCAAGCATCCTTTCCAGGGACCCAAGGACCGTGAAACGAAAGTTCGAGAAGCCCAGATTCTGAAGGCACTCTCACATGCGGAGCATGTTGTGAAGTATATTGATGACTGGGAATACGGCAGCCACCTATATATCCAAACAGAGTTCTGCGAGGAGGGCTCCCTGGATAAATTTTTGGGCAATGTTGGACGAGGAGGCCGATTGGATGATTTCCGCATCTTCAAGATCCTTCAGGACCTTTGCCTGGTAAGTCAATTTGTTCGAACCATTGGAAATAGCTTTACTAACACCAAACCAGGGCTTGAAGGAGATTCATGAGGCTGGATTCATGCATTTGGATCTTAAGCCAGCCAACATCTTGATTACTTTTGAAGGAGTTCTCAAGATTGGTGACTTCGGTCTTGCTCAGTCTTGCCAGTCCACCGGAGGAGTTGATGTGGAGGGTGATCGCGAGTATATGGCGCCTGAGATGCTCAAAGGCAAGGTTTGCCAGCCTGCCGATGTGTTTTCTCTTGGCCTCATTATTCTTGAGACTGCAGCGAATGTCGTCTTGCCTGACAACGGCCCCACGTGGATTGCTTTGAGATCAGGTGATCTTTCAGAGGTTCCCAGTCTCACTTGGACTCCATCCAGCGAGGTCCAGCGGGATGCCACGGGCAACCCTACCGAACCGGCTCACAGCTACGAGTTTTCAACTGGCAAGACGCACGATCCGAGCAACTTGTTTGGCTCATTGAAGCGATCAGAATTGGAGCAGCCCCCTGACTTTATGCTTAACGCATTCGATCCTAGCTCTCTTGATTCAATTGTTCGTTGGATGACATTGCAAGAGCCCACTGAGCGACCCACCGCGGAGCAGATTCTTGCTCTCGAGGGACTGCGATGGGTAGCTGATCATCGTGCTGCTCCTGCAACGGTATATGAAGGCAACTGGGGACCCGCTGACCTATTTACTGTGTCGATCGGCGGAGACAGCGACACGGAAATGACCGATGTGTGAAGGAAATAAACCAGTGTGAGTGCTATATTGCACATTGAGTTTTGTTATGGCTACGGCTCCAGATATTATCATCAGCGTCTGGGCTTGTATAGGCGTTGGAATTGTTGGTTTGTGTTGGAACCATTTGTGGATATGTCAAAACAGACATGGGCGTCAACTGTAACGACTGAGGGGATATTGCACCTTGCTGTTCATTACTACGCTTTCTACCATGATACGACACGACGATTTTCCGGCATTCGGATGACAGTAACAGGAAACTGTCGGTCCAATAGGCGTTCTGTTCAATCGGTTTGTTCGAAATTCGATATGGGAATCATTCGAGCCTGAACATATATTTACGATACGAAACTAGAGCGACTTCTTTTCTTTTGTTATCGAGTCAGCACATTTGCAAGATCTGCATAAAGAGAGCGCGCCAGAGTATGCGTGCCTCATAGCGAACTGCGGTGCTTTTTGCGTCTCGGCGTCGAGACTGCGTGTACGAACTATATTTGAAGGATTAGACATGTTGGAATCACATGGTTACCAGGGGTAATAATCCGGATATGGTGGAGTTTCGGTAACCCTCTGCAAGAGAATGCAGCCAGGGAGAAAAAAAAACCAAAATGGAGCAGCTGAGAAAATGTGGCATCAGGAGCCCATCACAATACGGATGAGGTCGGAGATTTTTAGGTCTCGATGGATACATGTAGATTTAGATGTAATGGAGGAGGCACAGCGGAGGAGGGCATTGGACGCGCCAGTGTCAGAGCAGCATCTGGGATCTTGAAGGATGGATACCTGGAAGGCGAAGGCGATTTGATTATTGCTGATGATTCTGATGACGAAATGGCATGAATATGATATGACCAGGTCTCAATGATGAAATCTGTTTCTCAACCACGATGAACCCGTGCCTTTTTGACCATATCTTTGACTTGTGATCTGCAGTATAAATTATGTGATGTGTTTGGACTGTGAGTGGTCACAAGTGAGGATGACAAAGCTGCGGCACCGGACACGCTGATACGGCGCGGGGCTTGCATGAGATGTGGGATTATAAGATAGCCGGAGGCTTCAACTGGGACGCTTGCCTTTCAAAGTAACTAACTGTTCCTTGTGGAAACGTGTGGAAAGCAAGCTATCGTCGAAACTCGTAAATAATCCGCTAATATTTTGTCATGGCCGTTGTCACTTTGCTTGAAGGCCAAGCGGAGCTCCCCAGCCCAGAGAGCACCAACTCATACTGGCACCATCAACCATCAAACAAGCTCCTCGGACACCGGACGACTAATGAGCTCCCAAGCACTGCGGATGTCGTCATTGTCGGCAGTGGGATAACTGGGGCTTTTGCGGCTCGTGAGCTTGTGAATGGTGGAAGATCTGTCTTATTGCTAGAGGCGAGGGAGGCGTGTTGGGGTGCTACGGGACGAGTAAGTCTTGGCTCCAGTTTGGGGTGGAAGCAAATCGTAGATGGGTTGAGCCAAGCGACTCAACCCACTTGCACTCCGCATTTGATTCATTCTTGCTTTAGAGTAGCTCTTTGCTAACAACCTGTCTCAGAATGGCGGCCATTGCCAACCGCTCATCTACGCGGCCAAACCCCACATCTCACGGTTTGAGCTGGCAACGTATGCTTTTCTCAAGGACTTGATTGAAAAGAATAACATTGCCTGTGATTGGGAAACCGTCGGTGGTGTCCACACGCTTCCCGACCGTGAGACGCTTGACCTCGTTGTCAGACACCTTGACCGCCTCAAGAAAGACTTTCCCGACCTCGCGACCGAGGCTACTCTTGTGACAGACAAGGAAGGGCTGGAGAAGCTCCGCGTCCCCGATGCCGTGGGCGCTGTGTATCAGCCAAGCGCCGCAAAGCTGTGGCCGTACAAGCTCGTTGCCTGGGTCTTTGAGCAGCTTCTCCAGGACAACGACGCGGAGCGCTTCAACCTCCAGACCAAGACACCCGTGGAGCGGCTCCAGCGTGTCGAAGACACCTGGATTTTGCACACGGAGCGCGGCCAGGTCGCTGCCCAGACGGTCCTGCTGGCCACAAACGCCTACACATCTCACTTGCTCCCCAAGCTGACTGGTCTGCTGGTGCCCGTACGTGGCCAGGTCTGTGCCTTGACGCCGCCGGCCGACAGCCAGCCACTCGAGCATAGCCACGTCTGGGTCGCTCCCGGCGGAGACGACTACCTCGTCCAGCGGCCGTCGCGAGAGCTGATCCTTGGCGGTGAGCGGCTGAGCGTGCCGGACGGCCAAGTCGGCGTGTCTCGGGACGACACCGTCGATCCAACCGTAGGCGAGCAGCTCCGCGCCGCCATGTACTCGGCCGTGAAGCTCAGACAGCCCGGGAACCCCGAGGACGAGACGCTCCCCGCGACGTACGAGTGGACCGGCATCATGGGCTACTCGCGCGACGGCTACCCCTGGGTCGGCCGCGCGCCAGCTGAGCTGGGCGGCGCTGACGGTCTCTGGCTCAGCGTGGGGTACACGGGGCATGGGATGCCAGTGGCAGCGAGGTGCGCCATAGCTGCAGCCGAGGGCATCTTGGGACGATCGGGCGGCGTGGAGATTCCTCCCGAGTGGCGTATTGACGCCGGCAGAGCTGAGAGGGCTCGGGAGACGGTGTTGCCGACCACGTTGGTGGAAGAGATTCGGGCGTTGATGGTTGACTAAAAAGGCTACGGCAAAGTTGTGAGATGGCAAGTTAGACAAGAGCCCTTCTTCAATGAATCCAGGGACGTAGCAATAGATAAGAGTAGAATACTCTTTATAGATCTATGTATCTCATAATATATATGTTGGCCTTGAACGCAATACTCTTCCAAGCCTCCTTGTACAGGTGAATATATATCTCCTCGAATGTGTATATGTCCGATGATTAAAAAAAGTAGAACCAGTTTTCCTGCAGACGCCCTCAAGTCAATTTAGTCCATGATGTCCAAACCAAAACCAAAACCGAAACCAAAGAAACACGACATCTTCCCAAAATAAACTCTTGGCAGCTTGCTCAGCATAATCCCCCCGAGTGTGCTACACTGAGCAATGAGACGTGCCAGGTGTCACGTCCTACGCAACAGAATAACCACATGGGTTAGTAGGCTTGTACAAGGCGCCGCCAGCTCACTTTACAGTTTGGGGCGCACCTCTCCGCCATGGGACACCTCCAACTTCGCTCGTTCGCGAAGAGTCTTGCGGAGGATTTTTCCAGACTGCAGGCGCACAAGTTAGTCAAACGATAATAAGAAAATTGTCTTGATAGGGGAGTCATGTCGAGAAGAAGGAAAAGAAAACAAGGAGGAACAGTTTAAAAAAAAGCAAAGAGAGATGGACATACAGGACTTTTAGGGATGACGTCGACGAATATCACACCGCCTGCTAGCTGCTTGTGTCGTGCAACTTGGGTGGCCACCCAAGACGCAATATCTTCTTCCGTCGTGTCCTTGGCCTCTGGTGTTTTGACAATGTAAGCCCGTGGTACTTCTTGCCCCTGAGTGGTGACGCCGATGACGGCCGCATCAGCAACATCCTTGCGCTCTAGAAGTAGTGCCTCCAGCTCGGCGGGGGCAACTTGGAAACCCTTAACCTTGATGAGTTCCTTGACTCGGTCGACGATAAAGAAGGTTGCCCCTGGAGCGTATTTATCCACATGTGCCACGTCTCCTGTGCGAAGCCACTTTGTGCCATCCTCATCTATGACAAAAGCATCCTTTGTTGCTGCTGGGTTGCGCCAGTAACCCAGCATAACGCTCGGGCTACTGAGCCACAGCTCGCCCGGCTTGTTGGCTTCTGTGACCTCGGCACCTGTCTCTAGATCGACCAGTTTGGCCTGGCTGTTGGGCAGGATCTCACCGACCGATGAATTTGATGGTGCGTTTGGATCCCAGGAAAAGCCCACGCAAGTAGCCTCAGTCATGCCCCAACCCTGCTTGGCTGTCCGCCCCTCGCGATTTTGAGGGAGCATCTTATTAAACTCAAGCTGAATGTCCTTGGGCAACGGGGCAGCGCCGCACGCAACGTAGTCGAGTGAGCTGAGGTCGGCCTTTCGAGCAAGCGGATGTTTGGTGAGGAGGATGAGAATCGGCGGGGCAGTAAAGATTCGTGTGATACGAAAGTTTTTAATATGCGAAAGCATCTTGGGGAAGTTGAAAACGGGCATGACGTAAATTGGAATACGCTCGTAGGGAATGTAGTTGATAAAGTATCCCATACTGAAGGCGTGGCACATTGGAAGGAAACACAGGGCAGCAGAGCGGGCTGTTCGATTTTCATATTCAAGATCGAGTTTGTTAAAGTGCACTACACCAGTGCCATTGGAGACATGGTTGTAGTGTGTTATTTCAGCACCTTTGGGGACGCCTGTCTAACCGATTCATTAATACCGATCCATCATTATTCTTTCCACGGATATTTGAAACAGTTACTTACTGTTCCTGAGCTGTAATTGAGACAGCAGGTCGCAGTCTTGGAATCTGCTGGTTCAGTCCAGACAAACTCATCACCTTTCTTTCGAGATGCGATGAGCTCTGTCCAATGCCTGCTACCTGCCAGGGCCTCGTGTTCAAGCTCTAGTGAATCTGGGAGCGTAGAGTCGAACATGAATACCTGGTCGTGGCTCAAACCTATTAAGTTGGCAGCTTCAATGGCAACGCCAAAACGCTCCTCCGACGAGATCAACATTATCGCCTCACTGTCTTTGAGCTGATGAGCCAGCTCGCGAGCAACGTACCCATGGTTGGCACCAGAGAATATCCCCCCGGCCATCCATACGCCCAATGCAACGATTGGGAAGAATATGCTGTTAGTGGAGTAGACGACCACCCTGTCGCCTGGTTGGAGCCCGGCCTCTGTTAACCCGACTGCGAATCGTTTGGCGAGGAGCCTGCCTTCGGAATAAGTGAGAAAGTGAGTGTCGGGGCGGTCTGCATCGATCCAAGCCTTTTTGTCAGGAAGGGGCCCTGAAGGAGAACCAAAAACCCATTGTTGAATTGAGCAATTTGGAATAGACAGACTGAAGCGGGATTTGATAGGCATCGTATCACTGGATGACTCGATAACACCATGCCAAATGTGCACTTTGATAGAAAGCCTCAAGTATAAGAAATAATGAGTCAAGATGAATCCTCGGCGGCAACAAATTTGTCGTGTTAGTTCTGGGAGTTGATGGTGGATGCGTCGGTGGTGCAACGATTGAGGAGCGCCTCTCTTTAATGTGGTGCAGAATAACAGTCTGCCTTTTCGATGATGCGTGATGCCCTGATATTTTGGAGGGATGAATCTTGGCACCAGAATTCTTCTCTAGCCTAAAGACGCTGGCTCAGATTGGGTGGGTGACGAGGTCCTCTTTCTGTCGTGATGATAGGCCAGAGTCAGACGTTCACGTTTTGGTGGCGCAAAATCGTTCAATGTCTCAATGATCCAAGGTCGGACGCGCTGCCTGGCGACAACTGCAATGGCAATGGTCTCAATACTGACTCAGTCGACAAGATCCAATATCGCGCCCCTTGCGAGAAGGCGTGGACCTGGGGATATATAAGGAGAGGTTCAGCCATGTTCCTCAATAGTTTACGGACTAAAATTAGCCTGGCAACCTGGGCGTCCCAAACAGTCTAAGCAACATGACCCCGCATGGACCTGGGTTGGAACCCGAATGGCCCTTATGCTGCGGTCAGATGAAAGCCCTTCCTTGTCCATTTGCCGGTGATTTGTTGGGAGCCGCGTTGTCAATGGGACGATTTGCGTTGTTTGTTGCGAGAACCGGCCCTCGCGCAGCGGGCGTTGCTTGGGAGTGCTCCACACCTTCTAGTTGACATTCGATGGAGCTGCGAACGAATTACACAGCAGCTGCCGTAGCGGCACTAATGTACCTAATTCATTGCCCCATGCACTCGTGTGCAGGACAAGTTCCCGGAGCTGAAAGGGAAGCACTCTCTGTACTGACGACCTTTGCTCGAGGGCAATGTTACCTCAATCCGGCTGGAAAATTATCTGAAATTTATTTAAGCTTATATTGGGCGGCCTGTACGTGTACCATCGATTGTCCGTCGTTGGTTAGCGTGAGACCGCTCAAAATGGTTGCTGATCGGCGTTGAACCAACTTCAATCCAACCATGTCAGACGTTGGCTGGCATTTGGGGGCTTGTTTCCCGTGGTGGCAAGTTCCCTTCAGAATCGTTGTACGAATGTTGCATGTCCAGACTAGCTCGGGCGAATTCATGCTGATTCTGAGCGGGGACTCAATTTGCATCAATGTTTTGAGAACGCGTGTTGGTTGTGTGCGTACGTGCAATCCCCATGTCCTTGTCAGGTGTCGCGGCCAGAGAGCAAGGGTCAGGTCATGTATCATTCATGCGTAACTGGACCAAAAAAAATGCAGTATCACCGGAACGGAGGAGATTACTTCAGCTGCGTGAATTTCTCTCTCTCGTTTCCAGGGGCGAGATTGATGTTAGTTGTGGCTGAACCAGGGATACATTTTGCGATTCATTGAGTGGGTTACGCCTTTTTCGACTTGGTGTTTAATCGCCAGGGCTGGTAGGTACTGTTGGACAAAAAAGCCTTGGTAAAACGCGCATTGGGATAAAGAGACAGAAACAGAAACAGAAACATAGCCTGGGGATTCGATTGGCTATGCTTTTGATTTGTCTGAATTGGTTGTCGTCCTGAGACGACGTAAGAGAAGCATTGGCCAATTGAGGTAACCCTTGGAAATGTCCAAGAGCGCTGCCGCTTCTCCAAAAGGTGGCACTGTCCGGTGATGCGATTTCGGGAGGAATCATCGACCTTGGCAATCCATGCAATTTCTGTTCCGAGCGTTACACTGACGGCCAGCTGAATTGTGGATAGGTGATAAGTGGCGAGCCAAGGCTGCTCGCTAAAGATTTGGTGGCATATCCAGTTGGCTAGTTAGGACTAAAACGACAAGGGCGAAATGAGAGCTGAAAACCTCCGGAGATAGCTGGGCTTCTCATAATTGTTGTGAATGTTGAGCATGACTTATTCCACTTGCCTCAGTTGACTCTGTGCTGATATTTGGAGCTAGAACATCAGTTGCAGAGGCAGGTACGTACTTTCCCCAGTTTGCCCTGAGCACGGGCGATAGAATCCGGCATTCAGTGAGTAAGGCTGCTGCCCCCAGTACTTCGGGAATTAAATCATATATATTTGTGTGTGTATGTATATATGAAATGTATAATTTTAGAACGGCATTCTCATACTTGGTTTCAAGTTTATTTTGGGTGATTTTCTTATCGTTTCGCTCCATCCAGTCAATCATTGTCTCTACCCAGTGAATCATGCGTGTGCCATAATATCTTGGGCCATCTCATCGGATCAACAGTCAGCACCGGCTATACCCGAGATTCAACCGAACGCACCAATCATGAGAGCGCATTTTGCAAGCAGCTCCAACGAGCGGCCAGAGGAACGACGACATTTTGAACCTGGCGACGCCTCACGATTCAACCTCGCACCACGTCCAGTCCTCCTCCCAATCGACGCCCTCTCCTCCATCCACCACAATGGCGAGCAAGATCACCCCCTTCCTTGTCCGCTCCGCCATCCGGACCGCTGTGCGGGCGGCCCGCCCCCAGTCCCGCGCCTTTTCCCTCACAGCCCGCCGACCCAGCGATGTGCTCATGGTGGTAAGCGGCCACAATTCTCCTCTCCGCCGGCAACCCGCAGAGCCGGGCCATTGGCACTCCAATTGCCGCTCCCGCGCCTCATACAATACCATGCCGGCCTCGAGGCCTCTTTTTTGATGCTTTAGATGACTGACATGGTCTCCCGACAGCACCGCAACACAAAAGACAACAACGCCGAGATCCCTTTCAAGTTCAACGCCGAGAATGAGAAGGCCATCGCCGAGATCCTCAAGCGATACCCCCCCCAGTATAAGAAGGCCGCCGTTATGCCCCTCCTCGACCTCGGCCAGCGTCAGCACGGTTTCACTAGCATTAGCGTCATGAACGAGGTTGCCCGTCTGCTCGAGATGCCCCCCATGCGTGTTTACGAGGTTGCGTCCTTTTACACCATGTACAACCGAACCCCCGTCGGCAAGTTCTTCGTCCAGATTTGCACAACGGTATGTGTGCCCCTACACGATTTTTGGTTTTTTACTCGAGAATACGGCGTGCTTGGCGAGCAATCGCTCGTGGTGGCCGGGGCAATGCTCTCCCGGATGTGTCCGGATATGGGGCCGATCATGGTGCACCACCAAGCTTGAGATAGCTACGGATTGGCTGACTATTCTTCTGAACAGACTCCCTGCCAACTCGGCGGCTGCGGCTCCGACGTCATCGTCAAGGCCATCAAGGACCACCTCGGCATCAAGCAGGGTGAGACCACCGCCGACGGTCTCTTCACTATCCTCGAGGTCGAATGCCTCGGTGCCTGTGTCAACGCTCCCATGATCCAGATTAACGACGACTACTACGAGGACCTCACACCCGAGACCGTTGTCGACCTGCTCAAGGCCCTCAAGGAGAGCGCCACCTCAGCCAACCCCTCATCCGTCAAGGTCCCCAAGCCCGGTCCCCTCACTGGCCGAGACACATGCGAGAACAGCGCCGGAAAGACCAACCTGCTGTCGGAGCCCTGGGGTGTTGAGAAGACGCGTGCCGACTTGTAGAACAAATATATTTTGATTTTGTGTTAAAGGGAACCTATTTACCTATTTCTCTTGGGTCGTGGTGGAAAAGGCTGCGGAGAGGGCCAAGGATTGTACATAAGACTACGCGGAAAGCTACTGAAATGGTATAGAAGCGTGGATTCATCCCAAAACTACCCATGTGACTGACACTGGGTTCTTGTTTGTTTCATTGTGGTCTGTGAAGTCAAATTGTACATGTGAAGTATTGCAACCCTGCTGGCAAAAAACAAGTTGAAAAAAAAGGAAGAATAAAAAAAAAGAAAAATAAAAAAGCAACAAATTCCCACAACCAAATTTCTGTGGTTTTTTACTTCTGTTATGTTCATACCCAATCAGATCCTTTTCATCATCATTTAAACATATACGGAATAACCCAATGCTCAGGAGCCTAGTCGGAGAATCCAGCCGTCATCCAGCCGTTTGTTGTTCTCACTAAGACCACCCCAAAGCAGGATGGCGTTCTCCTCAAGATTGCCCATGACGGCGCTCGCGTGCCATGCTCTGTGGGCGGGCATGTCTTCCGAGTTGTCGTCGTCGTAGGGGGTCAGGCCAACCTGGGACCACTTGCCCTCGCCAGTCTTGCGGCCGACAGCCTGCCACATGGCAGCAGCAACGCTGCCAACAGTCATACCCAGAGGAGGGACTTGGAACATCCACACCTCGTTGGAATAGGTACCGCCACCATCGTGGCCTTCAGCGCCAGGGTTGCTCTCACCCATGATAAGGACGAGGTATTCCTGACCACCGCCAATGGTAAGTGCCTCGAGAGAATGAACACTGCGGTGTCCGGGCCACTCCTGAGAGGGCTCAGCGTAAATCTCGGTGGGGGAATCTGCCGTGTTCTCGGCGGGAATGGTTTGCCAACCCCCACGGGCACGAATGGCAACCTCGCCCTTTGTGCCCTGATCATCAAACGTCTCTACCTCGAGGTGTAGGAAGTCAAGCTGTCCGCCAAGCTCTCCCTTGCCGTCGTAACCGCCGAAGCGGAAGAGTCTCGTCTTGCTAATACAGATGGCCGTGCTGCTTCGAACAGGTCCTGGAGCAGCGGGAAGCTCGCTCCAAGTGCGATCACGCACATTGAAGGCCCAGATGTCGTTTGTGCGCTCACCATTTGCGAGGCGACCCGCATGGATGAAGAATGTGCCATAGCCGTCAGATTCCTCGTCTACAGCATCCTCGGCGACATTGCCGACAATTGGCGCCTGTGGGATGCCAGTCTTGGAAGTATCACCCAGGGCCCACTGCGACCATGTCTCCGGCTCCTTGGGGCGAGCAATAGCAAAGTCTCGAGGGCGGTCGGTGGCAGTGGCGCAGTGGTAGCTTCGGGGCGCAGGGTGAGGGATGATGGCACCGCCCTTTACGGCGGGAGCAGGATCGAGATATGTCCAGTTGTTGGTACGTGTGTCGAAGACCCAAACACGGCCGGCCTCGTCGATGGGTCTCATGTCAGGGCCACCACGACCGCCGAACAAGAAAATGCGGGTTCCAATGACGGCGGTGGCATGTCCAACTCGAGGCGTTGGTACATTGCCGAGGAGAGGAGGTTCCGGACCGGCCGGCTCTTTACCCTTTGGCTCTTTGAGTGGCACATCGTCGAGGGGTTGCTCAGTTTGGGCTGCTTCCTCCTCATCTGATTCCTCTTCAGACTCCTCCTCCGAGTCCTCTTCCGAGTCCTCGTCTTCTTCGTCTTCGTCGTCGTCCTCTTTCTTCTCCTCTGATTTCTTCTCCTCTGGCTTTTCTTCTGGCTTCTTCTCTGCTGCTTTGGAAGATTCTGCCTCAGCAGGCACAGGCGCAGGTGCAGCTTCCGGTGCCGGAGGCTCCTCCTTCTTGGCAGCAACGGCCTTGATCTTGTAATAATCGGCGCCGGCGCTACTCCAAGGAAGAGTGATCACATGCATGTCATTGTCGGCGGGTTCGTTAGGATTCCTCTGGCCGCCGAAGACGTAAGCATTGCCAGAGATGATGTCGAGAGAGTGGGCAGAGCGCGGGAGCGAGACGTCTAAGATGGGTTCCCAGGTGCCGTTGATGTCGTACTTGCGCGGCGCGTTGCCCCCGGAGGGAGCGGAAGGAATGGAGGGCAATTGCATAGTTGGGAGGTTCTGGTGGACATTCTGAAGGAGGTCGGTGGTGCGACGCTTCAACATCGCAAAGGACTCCATGATGATGGTGGTTTATGTGCGGGGGGCCTTGAGCGGCCTTGGGGATGGGATGTGATGGGATGGGACGGATTGATCACAGGCTTGAAAGAAAGAAAATGGGAGAGAAAGGCGCCAGAGAAAAACAGTAGAGATGGCCTGCAGAAGAACAGGCCAGGCTTTGAGGTCGAAGCTGTCAGCGGGGAACACGAGTGGAGGGACTGGCCTGGGATGCGACGAGGGTGGGTGTGAGAGGGATGACGTATGTTGGTTAGCTGGATGGAGGCAAGAGAGTGTAGTGAGGGCTTTGTGGGATTTTTTACTTCAGGTCAGCGCAGCAACGGGAAACTGTAAACAATGAATGATGCTGGACATGGGCCTGAGACCTCGTCAGCATGGGGCGCTGGTCGAGAATTAACAGCACAGCTAGGATGAGACGAGCGTCGGACCGGATGAGAAGGCGGATGGAGGAGATGGATCATGGCTGGGGAGGGGTCTCTGGCTGGATTGGCGATGGTTACCTAGCCCATCGGGGGTTAGCCCGCTGATACGAAGTACAGTAACGTCGTACCCGATGCCGAGCTGCCTGGAGAAGGAGACTGGAGAAAAAGATGGCTTTGCTATTTTTGTACAAGAGCGTCCTGCCGGGTGCTCACTGACCAGTCGACAGTTTTGCATGTGCTGGATGGAGCTGGAGCTGCTGGAGATGCGTCCTGTCTGCGGCGCATTAAAGACTTCGGCTGCGGCATACAGCGCCCCCCTCCACCGAAATGCGGGTCGGGACAGCGTGCGAATAGGCTGTGAGCGATGGCGATGGCGGCGGAGCAGACGCAAGCTGAATGCGAGCGCGAGCGAAAAGCGTTCAAGGGTTGCCCGGAGGAGGTGGGGTGGCCTGGCCGGGCGTGGGTGGCGTCGCAAGCTTCCAGCCCGGCCACTGTTGGTGCTGATGGGTGCTCCGTAGTGGACTGCTCTCGGCCTGTTGCAAGGGACTTACTTGTTGTGCGCGCAATGGGGGAGTGAGGCTTTGCATGCGGGATGGATGGCCAGCGAAGGTGAGAGAAAAGCCTCAACTGGGGGGGACATGGTAATTGAGAGAGTGCATTAGTGACACGCATGGAGGAAATGGTCATAAGATTGATGAAACCTGCTGGAGTCTGCCTGTATTCCTGCCAGTCAGTAAGTCAGTCAGTCTATGCGTTTAACTCTAGTAACCCATGCGGTGTTCGTAGCGGGCTTGACTCTCTTGTGTAGACTGGTGCCTCACTGCCCTAAAAGCCCCCATAGCACAGCCCTCCCTCAGTGCGTCCATGAAAGTAACATCAGTGCTTCTCGCTTGCGCCATGCCTCGTCTGTCTCACCCGACTCTCGTCCAAGTAACACAAAGCCTCTTGTTGAAATGTAGCCGTTCACTGCAGGATTGGCCCCTCAGCCTTTTGTCCGTTCCGCTGGTTGCATTGCATCCGCCCACTGCAGCTAGCTGAGATGCCCCAATCCAATCACCTCGGGGCTGCGCGCAAGCCGCCCAGGGCCAATCAAGACAGCCTCCCGCCTTGCGCAGCATTCCGCGACGGCACCATCCAGTCCACAACGACCAACGACCTCGTTCATTACCCAACTACATACACGCTTGCTTAGAGCCCGAAAGAAAGACTGCTCTCCCGGAGTATCCTAGGCACACACGCAGACAACCACTCACTCGCTCACTCTGTAAACATGGAGCCCGAGGACGAGGGACAAGGCTGTGGCGTCAACGTCCCCGCGCAAGAGGTGGATCTGAGCCCACTGGCTGCTGCTGTGTCTGATCTTGAATCGCCTCACGCGGACAACGCAACAGGCGCTGATGCGGACACTATTCATCAAGACTCGAGCCAAAACGAGGGCGAGGTTAGTTGGCCTCATTTGCGCCTTATTGCTGCCCCCAACCCAATTGCTAAAAGCCCGTGATAGAGCGCTGCTGTCCAAGATGCAGACACCACCACTGACATCACTGCCTCGCCTCACTCTCCAAACCCAGACCCAGACCCACAAGTTGAGACATCACCTCAGACGCCCACAGACCTTACAAAACCTGATTTTCCGGATTCGCCCACCATAGACAAAGGCAAGCAACCCCAAGAAGCCTGCTACACCCCGGGACTTGTCGCCATGGACGATGTTACTTCTTCAGAGCTTCCCCCACACCTCTCTTCCCCTCCCGCGCATATCTCGTCAGTCCACATTGCAGACCACTTTCAGGACCCTTCAATAGCCGACCAGGGCAAGCAACCCCAGCAATTTTATTATTCTTCAGACCCGATTGTAACTGAAGCAAGTTCTTCGTCAACTGCCCCACATGGCTCTGCGCCAGATGTCAGGCCAATATCAACCGCCGGCCTGGCTCACGGCCAACCGGTCCCATGGGAACTAGATCCAGAACGGCCTGCTCAAAAATTGCCCATCAGATTCAAGGATTCCCTAGGACGAACGATGCTTATTCCCTGGAGAAGAGCCAAAACGTGGGATGTAAGAATGACAAAACAAAAAACTTGTAAACCTTTTTATTCCTGCTCATCGCTAACACAAATCACAGGGCATGAAAATGACGATTGATGCTCAGTTCATGGGCCTTGGAGCCGATGGCATGGAGAGTGTGCTAGGAAACGCCGTAGCCAACGGCCGGTATAGCCTCCATGTTTCGTTACCATCGTCAGTTGAACCACTAAAACGGAAGAGCGCCAAGCCAATCATCTCTTTCAACCCTACTCCCCACACCCGCAATATTTCTAACGGTAATGGAAGTCACGAAATGCCTGCTGCTCATGAAAACGGGAGCACCTTTAACCACCACAGCAGCCCGAGTGGCAGCAACCAAACGCATAATAGTAATAACGGCAACGGCAACAACAACAGCAGCGAGATGCCTCCGTCACATATGCGTCCCATGATTATTTTACCAGAGTTCTGGGACGAACTTATCCAACCCGGTTCGTATGTCACCATGGCCATGTGGCCCCGCATACCACCGGCAACCTACGACATGGTGCCTCACAACATCATACAAGGCATACCGCCTCCAAATCATGGGGTTGGAATGATGAACCAACCCCCCGTCATGCCCCCTATGGCACCACTGCCTCCAAGAATATTCAGGGTTATTGATGCAAGGGATTCAAGGCCCAAAACAAGGCCGGGTTCGGGCAGGCCTCGAAAGCGAGTTTAAAGTGAGCGGAATTTTACGGAAACAAACTTGGGAAAGCATACCACTTTGGAACATTTGGGAGTTTGAATATGGGCTTATCTATTGGGAAAATCAAGTGGCGGTATGTGGATGAAATGCGGCTATAGCTTACAAAGGCACCGCTAGCTGTTCAGGAAGAATAGCTATGGGCTCTAATGCTCATATCATGGGTTAACTATTTACATGGATTATGAATTTTAAGATGATATCAACAATCAACGTGAAGAGACACGTGGCGTAGTGATATATGGCATGTATGAAATCATTCCATCTTTCAGCCCCAGCTAAAGAAAATCGTGATGCGGGGAAGGTATGTGACTGGCCCAAACTTATGCACGAGTCTGAGCCTCTTAATGGTGGAGGGTATCCGCTTACGTTCGAAACGGAGATCGCCGTAAGCGGCTTCTTGCTGCGCCGAGTGATGTGGCCCCCAACTTGATCAACCCTGGGTAGATCACACCAGCGATACAAGAGGGCTACCCCGGTGAGGTAACTACCAACAGGAAGTGAGAGAAAAGGGCCGGGGTTGTAAGAGGAGGCTGAGCAAAGCAAGATGAGCACACGATTGTCCGATATCTCCCATGCTACTGCTGTGTAGATTCGATATCGGCTCGCGCGGAAAAGATCGGCGTCAGCTTGGGACGTTATCTGTATGGTAACACAGAGGAGACAGGAGGGGATTATCGAGGTTAGAGCAGTATACAGTTCATTATCCCCAACGCCAGGGCGAATGACAGGGCCAAAAAAAAGTTACTTTTAACACCAATTTATTCCACCGCCTTTTTGCCTCTAGTGCTCATGGGAAACCCAGTGAAGCTCCTTGTTTTGGTAACTAGGTATAAATCGGAGCGATATCAACGAACCGCTGTAACATGAGTACGAACCTAGAACTTGAAGTTCATCTTGGGCAAGCCGAAAAGCTCTAAATCTATGTGAATGAAAAAAAAAAAAGTATATAAAATAAAAAATAAACATTAATTTCCGTTTACAGATAGCGGCCGCTTTTTGTTCACTATCGAAACGGTACCTCCCTCTTCAGCACAAACACCAACACCCAGGTCATCTTGCTCTTTATCTTCCATTTCCCCAAATCTCACCCTGAGATCTCGTATTAGCTTCGCCCTGGTCTCATCAGTAAGCCCGCCTCCGCCCGGCGGCAGAAAGAATGTCTCGTGTTGCCCCCTAGTCAGTGTGGTGATGTTCATGAGCATTTTCGGTACGCGGAGCTCCAAATCCAACACCATCGTGACAACTGCGGCGATCAGGAGGAGGACCGTAGAAATAATAAGCGGGACCATCCATCGATAATCGCAGTGAACTCTTGTAACAGGGCTTGCAATTGTCGCATTAGAATTCGATGTGAGCATCTCGTACATGATGTTGGTCCTCAAGCTATCGTAGTTTGATGGATGACCCAGGAAAACGGCCTCAGTTGCCACAGCGCTGATCCAAAAAGAGTTCAATACCTGCGCCAATCGAACACTGAAAACTGATTTGTCGAGAGTCCAAGCATCAGCTTGTGACAACATAGCAGTCGCGTTCAACGCTGTGTATGGGTTTATTATATATGCTTGAATCGCTGACCGAGCCGGTGACCCTTTGACCCGAAAGCTCGAAGTAATCATGTCCAGAATTGTCATATACCACCAAAAGGTGTATACAGATCCCGGTTCACATGTTCCGTCGAAAAATGTGTGGTTTGAACTTGGGTTGCCTTTTCTTTGAGATGGGCGAATGGCAGTCGAAACACATTCCCAGCCAACACAGTCGACCGCCATTTCAACGTATGTTGTGTTTAAAGAGCATCTCGTATAAGTCCCACCAAGCTGTTCGACGTTGAAATAGAGGAGTTCTCGAGCACTAGGATTAGGGTCGCTACACCGGACTTGTGAAGAGGTGTTGACATTTCCTCCTGGGTAGGGTATGGTGCCAACCCTTCCCCAGCTCATTGTTCTATTGCATAAACCCGAAACCGAAGGTCCTAGTTCACAGTCTGGTGGGGCGAGTTTTTGAATTTTCGCATTTACTTCGTCAGTTTGGTTGTCGTAAACTCTCTCCAACTTGTCGCAGTAAAGGTTCATGTAGGATGCTTCAACAGAGAAACTCGAATTCCGGTCTGAGGGAACGGCAGCCACTGGAATACCGATAAAGCTAGAGTATACAGGCGCACTTGAGCCATTTGCTGTCGTGTCAACAGTGACCCATTCCTTTGAATCCGGTCCCTTGTAGCCAGGAAGTTTTTCAATCATTGGAACCTTGACGTTTCCCCAGGTGTCCAAACTCGATTGGGTTGTGCTATTTGGAGCGCCGAGGGATGTCAGGAATTGAGCGATAGCAGGACTGACAAGCGACCCAAGAGAAGCCGCCATGTATGCATTCGGAAGCGGTGTGCTGGAGTTATAGTAAAGAAAATTGCTGGAGGAGATCTCGCTGCTGGCCTGCAGTGAGAAGACTCGAAGGGCTGATTGGGATCCCACAGGCGAGAGCGCCCAAGTTAGGACAAGGATCAGAGGGGTAAACCCAAACTCCCCAGCATCGAACATAGTCGAGATTGTGCCAATAACGGTAGTTGATCCATACAGAAGATCCAGTAAGCCAATGCGCTCTCCTTGTTGTAGCCTCCAATGAGCGATAGTTTTGATGGTGCGGCCAACTACAAATGCGAAGATGATAGGCATAGCGGTTGGGCTCTACCTCGTGTGTTAACAAACAAGAAGAGAGTATTAAACGGGCATGAGAGCGATCCAAGTCTTACCAAATTAGAAAATTCATGGAGAAATGAGACAATGCCCGGCATGTACTTTGTAGGCCGGCCATTGCTGGCAATCAAAAGGACAATGTAAACGACAAGGAGGAGGCCAATCAAGACGGAGAGAGTGTTCAATAAAAGGTCGTAGGGTTTGCATCGGTTCTGAGCTGGTTGCTTAGGCCATTCGGTGAGAGTGTATTGAGTGCCATTTTCTTCAGACGGCGTCCGCGGCAACTGCTTCTCAGTCTTCTTTTGGCTCTTCCTTGGAGGGGTACCCATAGCTCACGCCTGTTTGAACTGCAATACAACTTCAACACCGTCACAGCGAGAACGAATCATTGAGGGCAATGAGCAGAGAAATATAGACGCTGAGAACGCTCGGTAGCAGGGGACTCCCCAGGCTAGCTGAGGCTGGATATGCATGTTGGTTGTTGGCGCAACTTTAGCACACTAGGCCTGCCGTTTCATCTTGTAGGCTCGTGTGGTATTTTGGAGGGGTCTTGGTGGGGCCAAAAATCGGCTTGGGCTCGAAAGGTGCTGTAGCCGCCGAGCGCCTGCACATCTCGCGGCGCCATGGTGCGGGATTGGCCAAAACCGCCCCAGTCTCTTGGCAGTTCGGCTACTATTTCGAGCTCAACCCTACGAGGAGAGATCTTCTCCAAGACTGGCTCAATGAGACCTAGTTTGGCAAACCTACGAGTAAGAAGCAAGAAAATGCATGCCGAAAACGTATCAAGGTGCCAAAAGAAGAAGTTCAGTGTGACTATTTCATCAACACACAGATATTGTATTCTCCTCAATACGAGTTTTCGGGTTTGGGATGCAATATGAATCCATTGAGCTGTGGCAGTGTTGGCTTTATGTTCCTACATACATATTCATCCGGTCGCTGCGCCACATCCTTCCAGTGCAATCAGCAGCTATACATGTTTCCCACATGCAAATCTGAACCTTTTTAATTCTCGCAACCCTTCCCCTCTTTTTTCCTATGTAGATACTATTTCCTATGATTTCGTGACCAGGACCCTGCTGTGAGCCTGACACAAGCTACCTCCACAGTGCCTACCAACCGAGTCAAGATAATTGAACAAGTGCTTCGTCCTTTTTACCTTGCAATGTGATATTATTGATACTCCAAATAATGCAATATATATGTCTTTTTCCCTGTCATCGAGTTTTTTCCCGTCAACGAAGACAGACGAGAGCCCCATACCCCTAATCATAGTGATAACGCCTGCGATCAACATAGCAATCATACTTATAGCAAGAGGAATCAGCCCGTCAAAGACGCAATAGACCCCTGTTTATGGGGCTGTTCACAGTTGCATTGGAGACCGCAACTAATACGGGACTAGCTTCGCCAACAGTAGAAGCTGGCAAGGCGTTTTTATTTGAAGCACAGCCGAGGAAAATGACATTGACTTAGAGTGGTCAGCTACAATTTGTTCATTATGTGCGAAAAGTGGAGGGAGAAAAAACGACTCCCCAACAATGCAAACTTGGAGAGCGGCAATTTATTATGTCGCTATGCTATTGAAGACTTGACACGTAGCGTTGGATAACGTGTCGTGCCGGAGGCCATCAATGAGTGCATGCAATAGCCACATCAAAATGTAGGCGGGTTGTACGTATTCTCGAGAGCAATTGCTGTGATAGCATCCTTCAAGATGAACTGATTGGATGACGGTATAACAACGGGTCTGGGTATTTGTAAAAACTATAAAATTCCTTAGGGAAGGCTAGCTTGCTTGATGTACAATATGCATGTTGGTCATGTTCATTGAACAACACGACATTTAGCGTGTGCTACAAGGTTCCCGCCAACCAAGCCCTCGCAGCAATGCTAGGCCTCTGGCAGTATGTTGGGCGGTTAACAACCGAAATTTTAGTGCAAGATCATGTCAACTCCACCATATCAGAGGGGCTATGGTGGGTACGCTGTTGGGTGGTGCCAAACCCATGTCAAAAAGCTCTCTCGCAAGGCCATCTACTTTAAGTGTAAGAAGGCAAAAAAAGAAGAAGAAAAGTAGCAATCAAGCACATTTCAGCAATTTCCTGCGTCCAGGTATAATTTTACTCATCTCACCAGTGAAGAAAATGTCCCCCAAAGTTGATCAAGTTCGGTGACTACCTAGTTTCATCCCCACCGCTGTGCCGCGCTGCACGACTTTCATTCAAATAGCCGCCGCAAAATGCCTACTGCACGTCTAGGTTGGAGCCGGACAGCCGAGCGAATGTCAAATACGGCATCGTGCCCCCTCCTGCGGCACTTCCTCAAATAGAATACACTTGTACACATCCACAGCAGCGCAGGTCACGCCTCGCCGACCAGAGTCCTCTTTCCCTCCAGTAGAGCGCAATAGCGTGTCAGTACGTTGTACAAAGTGGAATAGCCATTCCTCTACTTTTCCTTGCAGCCGACAGATGACAAAGCGTCCAGTGGATGTCCAGGCGCTTATTTGAAATATTGCAGAGGGATCAGACCCCTGGTCGTGATCCGGCACACCAAGTGTCAGCCTGATGTGTAGTTGGTCGTGTGGTTCGCCTGTCTGCCTCCCAGCTGCGAGTTCAGCTGAGTGCTGGCCTCCTTTTGATCACTACCCTTCCCACTATCCTTGGCAGCCTGCAGCATCTTTTGACCTTGCCTCTCTCCTACATCCCTCACTGCAACCATCACATCCTTAAATTTGCTCTGGCCTCCTTTGGACTCCCGCGGCACAGTCCGGATCCACCGCGAGCCCTGTACATAGTGCTAATCAAGCCCAAACCGCCGAGCTTGTGCTGTGTTTTTTTATCGCTATTCCTTGCGCCGCCGTCCCTGTATTATGGACGAGATATACCAGAAAATTGCAGCTTTCAATCCTCGAAAGCCAAGCGATTCTCCCGCTGTTCTCTTCTTTGAGGTTACCGAGCTATGGCGTAATCAGACCACTGGCGCAGTCCAGGCGTTTGACTACACCATTACTGTGCCAGACGTAACTACTTGGCTCGCCGAAGAAACGAGGACCACGACAACAGGCGAGGTCGAATCCTTAGTACTGCGCCTCATCTGGACCTCGCTTGGTTTTGACAAGGACACGGCCACCGTCGGTCTGCCTAAGCCGACGCTGTCTGCCATCTTGTCCAAATTTGGCTTGGATCTTGCCTACAGATACTGCTTGAGTTGCGTCTCTGGCGCCAATGCATTTTCCAAAACCACAAGGCAGAATTCAGAACAACAGGCTCACGCATTTTGTTATGCGCCTAAACTCGCTTCGGTATGGTCATATACCACCTTCAATGATGCCTTGCAAGGTCGCAATCCTGCTACATGCGGTATCGTGCTTGCCCACGAAAAGCAAAAGACATTTCTGAGAAAGCTGATTCACAGCGGGTGGCATCCAAGCCTCTCCAGCCATCCCATGTTCCCCGCTTTTCTTTTCACATTCATGTTGAGTGCCGAGATCGAGATGACAGTAGCCAATATGAAGCCCCGAATACAAGAAGTTGAAACCCGCACAGGGTACCAGAGTTTTGAGTCAAAGCGAAAAGGCGCCGCATCGGGTCTTCTCGGTGAACTATCTGCAGAGATGAGCGGCTTCGCATCTAAGCTTGCAAGTGCAGAGAGGAAAACCAAATCTGTTGACATGTTAATGGAATTTATTCTAAAACACTCGACCGAACAAACACCAAGTCAATCGGCTATCTCTGATGCAGATGGGCTTATCGGACATCACACCAAGGTTCTCAAGGAGCGCCTCGGGGTGCAGATCACGGATAGCACTTATACCTTAAAACGAGTGCAGATTCAAATCGAAGCTGTAAGTCAACGAAAATGGAGGCATGGAGCTCTCATGCTAACAAATTATCCCAGCTCGTTAATCTTATTGCCCAACATGACAGTATTAATAGCACTGATATTGCCCTTTCTAGTCATCGTGATGCCTCTTCGATGAAGACTTTGGCGGTCGTGACCATGTTTTTCCTCCCGGGGAGCTTTATCTCTGCGCTTTTCTCGACGTCGTGTTTCGATTGGGACGATGCAAATAAATCAGATTTTTCGTCCATCGGTCTGACTTTAACGCCGCAGTTCAGCCTGTACTGGGCTATCACCATACCTATGACTCTTGTCACATTCCTGCTATATTTTGCATGGTTGTATTTCCAAACTTGGCAACGTAAAAAATTCCACGAAAGACCTGGATTGCTTCATCCTGGAAATGATGAGAGTATCATTACGAGAGAAAAAGGCGAGGTGGTGGAGTCTAAAATATTGTCGAAAAGGAGATTTTCAATGTTTTTGACGGGATGACAAGAGGATGAAACGCACTTGGTACAAACAACCGTATCATATTCCGGGGCGAATCACATCTATAATTATTGGAGGTATCCCACATCTTTAATAGCCAGTATCGTGGGATGTTTGATGGGCAATGATCGATAAAGCAAGAATAGCGCTGAGAATTATGGCGAGGAGTTCAACATATGAAACAGATGTCAACCGTTACTAATTTCGGGCAGGAAAGGGAGTAATTGATGAAATTTACACACCTAGATGAGCAACTGTATAATATATATATATATATATATATATATCACTGGTGTAAGCATTTCAGACTGCCGAAGCTGGCAATTCTGACTTTTCGGGGCTAGCTTTTGCGATATATCAAGGGGACTGCATTTTCTCGAAGTTTAGAAAATTAATTGATTTATTCTGTAGAGACAATAGAATATCGGCCAAGTATAAGAATCTAATTTTAAAACCATGCCAGTACGCAAGTTCACAAGGTAGATACGCTACTCCCCTCTCCCCCTCCAGCATCCTAGCTTGTTGGCTCCCCACATGACGCAATAACTCATTCGGCCAAGCTCCACATGCGCGACAGACTCACTCTGACCTATTCAACCTCCCAACTCGCCTCGGTCGGGTTGCTTCGGTTCTCTCCCCTTCGCCGTGTCCATGTTCATTTTTCGTCTATATTTCTTTGGTTTGCAGTGCGATTTAAGGCGTTTATAGTACGAGGGCCCTAAGGGACGCCGGTCACCGCCTGTCCTCACCACTTGATTCCACTCCACATCAGTGCCTTCCATTGTTCTCGACCAGAGCCAGCGCGTCGTATCAAGAGCTTTCAACCCTCCAGACACCATGGCTAGTCGGTCAACTACGGTTCCTGCTTCCTCGGCAGCTTCCTCGGGCGCCATAGTGCCTGCGCGACTCGGTTTCCTCGCCATCTTTAACCCCTCCCTTGGCAATACGGACGAAACCGTTGACGATCAGATCGTCTACTATGCCTCCATCAGCACCCAATCTTCTCAGAAACGTCGCCGCACACGAGGCCACCCGACCCAACACATTTCTCCGGAGGAACGAAATGAACGCTTGCGCCAGATCGGCCTCGCTCAGGGCATGGCCAGCTTCAGCCGTGACTTCTCAGGTGGGGCAAGTGTCGATGCCATCGACACGGAGAAGTCGAGGGTAGTTCTTCACGAATTGGAGCCTGGGTGGTGGATTCTGGCCGTAAGCACTGATCTGGAATCCAATCTTTATAAATATAGCTGACCAGAACCCTCAGAGCATCGACCTCACGAAAGTGCCCCTCCCTCCGCGACTCCATACGAAGCATAGCGAGCCTATTGAAGAACGATATGAGCATTCAAGCCGCGAAATGAAACCAGCCAATCTCCTTATGAGGGACCTTTTGCGTGCACACAGTATATTTCTTATGCACCACGATTCCTCTTTAAGTGCCCTTTTCGTCCGAACAAAACGCACAAAATTCGTCGCCGTACTGAGTCGCTACTGGGACCTGTTTCTCGCAACCTGGAATGTCATGCTACATGGAAACCCTGCCAGAGACATCTTTGGAGGGATAAACATAGCTGCGTCAGGAGAGCTTGGCATCGGCGTGGGTGAAGAAGATCGTGGGAGTGGGGAACGAGAGGTCTTGGAGGGGCTCGTCGGGAGGACAGAGGGCCTTGTCGACCTAGTTGTGTCCAAATTTGGTGATGATGATTCAGATGCACCACCAGAGTCAACAACCAATGGATCGCGGCCTTGGTTAGGAACAGGCCAAGAGCCTAGCGCGGAAGATGGTGCCATCTTCTTAGGAACTGGTGCCCTATCCAAGAAGTCACTAAGAGACGTGACCCATTGGATAGAGGACCTTTATACATGGGGCGAGCACGCGTACGGCGTTATTGAAAGCCCAACATCAGTCCGCCGTACCAAAAAGCGACGGGCTAACAGAACAGCAACCAAAGATTCCAGCATGGATGGTTTAGAGTCGCAAAATATTCCTGCACCAATCAAGGTCTCTGAAGAACGGGAGCAGCTGGCTGCTCCTATTTCTTCGGACATAGTCCAAACCCAAGCCCCAGAGGCTGAGGGAAATAATTTAAATAAAATGGTCAGCTATCTCAAACTCGGCTACGGAACATACTGGTCGCTACCAGGAACTTCGGGGGATGCTTTGAAATCTCCCGAAAGCCCTGAGACGGTAGGCCCCAGCAAAAAGGAGACTGATGAACCCGCGAAGCATGCTCGGTCGGCCTCTGGGCGATTACCATCACATAAGGCTACCGGCTATTACCTCATTGGACTTAAGGGAGAAATCGAGGAAGAAGGTGGTGGCGCCAGTGATGGAGATGCAAGTGCAAGCTCAGATGGTTCAGATTCAGACCACAACTCACGCACCGTCCTACGAACCGTCCATATTGAACTTGAAAGTGCGGCGACTGACCGTCCCGAAGCTTCTATTGTCCGCGACTTTGAGCATCCAGCCAGTCCTCTCGCACGGTCACAAATGATTGGCAACATGCTCCCTAGTTATGACTCTCATGATCTCAACAAAGCCATAAAGCTACGTGTAGTGGTCTATGTCAACCGACCGTTCATTTTTGTTTTCCTCTTTCAACTACGTACCGATTCCCTTGCCTGGGATGCTCTATATCGGTCCTTGCACTATCAGCTTGCTCCTCTCCGCAAGCCACTTATAACGTCCACACGGTACCGCCTGGAGAGACCGGACATCGACAGTCGAGGATCTGGTAGTAACAGCATATACGATCTCATTTGGGACCCAAATGCACTAATTGTTCACACCTCCGTTCCTAACATCCCGGATAATTACGGTGTGCCAGAAATTTGGTCCCGTACTGATGCCTTGAATACGCACCTTCATCTTCTCAACACCTACGTGACATCTCGCTCACATTCCTCCGCCCTTGAACGTACACAAAAAACGAATCGCGGCTGGTGGATAGTCTGGACTCGTGTTCTTGCCCGCCAAGAAGAAACATCCAATATAAATCATAGCAATCTAACTACTATTCAGGAAGCAGGCTCCGATATTGATTCTGATAGTGGCTCAATGTCCTCTCGAGGCTCTGGCCATGCCAGCAGCACATTATCTGAGCACCACCGACGCAAAGCTCCGGCCATTTCAAAGGAAATTTTCTTAGTTCGTCGTGCAAGCGACCATATTGGTTTCCGTGCCGCCTACCCGGACCCCTCGACTGGCAGCGGTGACGGAGCGGGTCGTTTGGCACAAGGCATTGGTATTGATACTCGCCGCTACGTTGAAGAGCTGCTCAGCTTGCTCTAGAGTGTACGTCCTTGCAGGTCACGGCAGGGCTGAGGCTCAATCAATAGGACTAAATAATAATGCTGCGACCTTTTAGTCTCATAGCGGGTGTAATTTCAAAGAGATGTCTCAGAGAGGTTAGGCGCGTCTACTTGCTTTGCAAGCTGAAAGACTCACCACCACTCAGCACATCCAGATCCACACTTCAATTTCTTTGACTCACTGTGGCTTAGAGAGCTGGCAAGGAAACGAGGTACATCATAAGAAATAATACAAGCCAATATCTCCCCCTAGGCAGATCCTGTTGCACTAAGCCAGCAGGGCCAACAGAGCGCAATTTGGCCTGTTTGAGGGTAAATTGAATGGTGGTTTTGAGTTGCTTCGCCATTTTCAGGTTTGTGGGCCCAACACTCCAAACATAGCCCAAATCTATGACCAAAGGACCATTAGGGGGAAGATCACATCGAGCTCGGACGTGTGAGCTTCAGGGAAGGCGGACGGGCTTAGAACTAATTTGACTTGAAGATCAGGGTCCAAAACAAAATTCATCAATCACACAAATTTCCCATTTGATACAGATATTCTATCAAGCTTAATCAATGCTATGTACAAGGTAGAAATAGAAGGTGCACCAAAATGTCTACCAAACCATAGGGGGAATCCGAACTCCCGAAAAGCCAAAAGCGAGAGTGTCACTCTCAAACCCCCATTTTCCCTCTGCATTCCCCAATCATCCACTTCGGGTCACAGAGCATCCAGAATCGTAAAATCAAAAAATCAACTGTCTCATCATCGGCAGTCCGAGTTATGCATCACGACACCATCAAACAAAACGTCATTTAGCTCCAGATGCATGCTGGTCGTCCAGATGACCATGTCGTCGTCTCCTTAGGCTTGGTTTAATACCTATTAAACCATTTACTCGTTGAAGTACCACTCAACGTCACCACGGCCAACATCAAGAGAGCCCCAGAGCTCAAGGAAGATCTTCTGAGACACATCGATGGAACCCTCAGCACACTCGGGGCACTTGTCGGCGACAACACCCTGGCAGGTCTTGCCGTTGGCCTTAATAGTGATGGTCTTGCCACACATGGGGTTGCCGTTAGAGACAGAGCCCAGGACAAGAGCGGAGAGAGCAACAACGTTGGCAGTAAGATCCTCGCCAGTGTTGTTCTCACCACAGCTGCCAGTGCCGATGGTGAAGTAGGTAATGTCACCAGAGTAGGTGGTACCAGAGCTGGAGCTGGAGCTGGAGCTGGAATCAGAGGAGGCAGAAGTGGTTGCGACAACAGGGGCAACGTAGGTGCTAGTGGGAGCAACGTAGACAGAAGTGGTGGTGGGCTCGGGAGCAACGTAGACAGAGGTGGACTTCTTCTCCTCAGTGGTGGAAGTCTGGGGAGGGGCGACGTAGACAGAGGAGCTGGAGGAAGAGGTGGTGGGAGCGACATAGACCGAGCTGCTGGTGCTAGTGCTGGTGGTCTCAGGAAGGTCATAGGCCTCGACGCTGGTGCTGGTCTCTGCGGCCTTGGAGGTCTCGTAGAACTTGCCGCCCTCAGTGGAGGTGTAGCCTTCGCCGATCCAGACGGTGGTGGTGCTGTCGATGAGCTTGGTGACGTACTGAGTCTCGGTCACCCACTCAACGTAGGTGTGAACACCACGCTTATCGAGCTGCTCATGGTGGCGGCGGTGGTGGTTGCCGTGGGGCTGGGCAGCAGCAGCAGCGACAAGGGCAGCAGAAGCGACGAGTGAGTACTTCATTTTGATAGTGTTGTTGGGTTGGGTATAATGTTCTGTGTAGTCTCGCGACGAGAGGGTATCTCAGGTGTAAGGAGAGTGGGCAAGTGTCTGTTCAACAGGAATGAACTTGCGAAAATGAATGTTCAAGAAGAAAAGAGTGGATGATGCCGTCTCGCAGATTTGAGGGAGCGTGGGTGTATGTTGGAGGAGGAGGAGGGTAGAAGTGCGAGAGTAGAGGCCTGCTCAGGAGGTAATGAATGAAGTATGAACTCGATGGGTTCGTGGGTGGGAAACAAACGAGTGGAAACGGGGAGGGCCAAGAGGGTTCTAATACGCCTCGCCGCAACCTTACGTATTGGCCCTGGTACTAGCTAAAAATCGCCGCCCCTCTAGCCTCATCGAGTCTCCTGAGCCAGGGACGGGGCCGGGCTAGGCAGGGGGAAACACCGGGCCAGAAACGAGCTGGCTGGGGGGTGTCTAGCCCTGGGCTTGAGGCCTAAGCACATCTGAGTCGGCGTCGGTGAGGAGGGCGCTCGCTCGCCTGCCCACACACACAAGCCCATCCCATCGGCCATGCAGTCAGCTGCACGGCACGTCCGCCCAGATGGTCCCAACCCCCGGTAGCTTCACCCGGCTCCGCTTGGCGGTACGTATTCTCAAGCAACAGAGCTCGATCAGCTTGGTCATGGCTGCGAGACAGGGAACCGGAGGGCATCCAACCCCCATTTTCCCTCGTTTGGCAGAGGAACGAGGCCTCCTCGCACAAAAGCTGCTCTCCTCGTGTCCCAGCTGGTCCCCGTCTAGGACTCGTGCATTACGGACGGCCCACGGCTTGGCACCAGCGTGGCAATATGCATTACGATCTGCCGGCGTACCCAGGCCAGAGGTGCGGAAGGGGACCTCGCAGAGGAGTCGGCCAGGGGCGGCCCATGGACGGTGAAGGGCAAGACAGGGGTGATGGTACCATCCCGCTCTGTCTTTTCACAGCTGCCCAGCGTGCTCATCTGCGACCCTCATGTCAAGCCCCATCGCCCATCTGCAAAATTCTTCCAGCGCGCGAAACAAGCCTCTCGGGACGTGCCAGATGGTTGCTCCCCCCTGACACGACACTATGTTCCTTCATCGTCATTCGCTACCCTCCCTGTGAGAAAAATAAGCCACAGAGACGAGAGCGACCAAGTGGTCCGACTAAATCACATCCCCTCATCTCATCAGATCACGATTGGGTGTGCTGCAAGGGACGCCCTGTTTGCCAACTTCCGAGTTTGTGGCCTCAGCGACTGAGAGAGCTTGCTGTACAAGGTCATCCAGTTGTACATGTATGTAAGGTACAGGATGGATGCCCGTCACAGGGGCGCCCAATAGGCTCCCTCAGGTGCCTGTGTCAAAGGGGAGCGCGATTTCCGGCCCCTCCTTGGAGGGAGCATGGCTACCCCAAAGTGAGGTTAGCGGCCAAGCGGATTGGCCGGCTGAGATGACGGGTGAGATGCCAGCTGCGAAAATCGTTAATGGATGTGTGGAGATGCCCATGAAACGAAGCCTGGTCTGACGGGTTCTCCAGTCATCATTCAAGATTCATCGTTGCGCCAATGCGACGGCGCCACTTCACCATAATAGACGACAATAACTAGTTGGCCGTGGCTTGCAGTGGTCTGTGTCATTGCACAGGAAAAAAATTCTTTTTCCTTCCGCCATTACACCGTGGCGGTTCCAGCCCATCCGTCGGTTGAGGCTGTGGGTACCCGGAATGACAGAGGACTCGTAATATTTCTCAAATGTCTCATTCGGCAGGAGTGTTTTTTTTCTCCGCTGGATGACTGAGGCATCCAAGAGCGCGTTTTCATTCGGCGCCGCCGCCGTTGATTGGCATGTGTTGCCAGGGGGGCTGATTCGGGACCCGGCCTATTCAGGACCCAGCCTGTCCAGGGCCCCTCCCCGTTGGCCTGGCGCACTGGCTTCGCTGTTGTATGGCTGGCCCGGAAGCGAGAAGGAATACGGGGATCGCCTTCTCTCTTCTTCGCACAGCCCTCTTCCCTATGCCCATGCGCCTCTCCTGCTATAGACCAACCGTGGAGAAAATAAATTGCATTGCAATCATCCACAGCGATCTTCAGAAGAAGGCCAAGCTCGGGTAATGCCAGGAACGGCAGGCCGTGACAGGGTTTTCCCTTTTGGGCAGCCTCCAGTGGTGTAACCATTAGCCAATCCATAACCGCTCCCAACTGAACCCCCAACTGAGCTTCTGTAAATTAGGCACGTGCAACAGGAGGATCAGCAGAAGTCGGGACCTGCAGGATGGCTACGTTGCGGTCGCCTGTTGGTCTCGAGCCAACAGCCACAGATCCATCCGAATCCGAGTTGACAGCCGTGGTTGGCTCGTCTCGCGCAATGACAAGCTTTCTCCTGACACCCAACACAGCTTGCGTCGGTTCATAGCTAGTACCCACTCGGTTTCGCACTCCCGTTGGCTTGTGCCTGACCTCCATCAAGCCGCTCGTAGTTTGTCTGCAATTATTGTTGGGATGACAATACCACACAGCCTGCAATGTAAATGCAATGCAGGCGTAATGTCTCCAAAAGCAATTCACTGGACAGCTGGGAGAATTGGCGTTAAGGTGAAACAGTGTGTAAATTACTTTCGCCATCCTTCGCCAATCGGGTGGCGTCAGCTTGCTTATGTGTGTTCCGCTTCTGCTGACCCGTGCGGCTAGCAAACGAGAAGAGAAAAAGGCCCTGTCGCTGGAAAACAGGTCGGTCCTCGTCAAATATCTCCTCTACATGGAAGGCCTTCTTGGCCATCTTAACAAAGTTCATGTCGGCGCGTCTCCTCTTCTTGAAGCAAAAGTAGATAATTGCAGCTGGGTTAAGTTCCAGCAGATCCTTGAGCGTTGTCATCAAGAGCGGGAAGGCCGGCTCAAAGTAAACACATTCACCCGCCAAAATAATATCGGGTTTCTGCTCCAATACCGAGGCCGGCAGAGGTTCGCCCCTGAAGCATGGATAGGGTAGCGTTAGCCAACCAATATTTCATCTGCATCAAACATGCCAAGCTGGGGTGTGTGTGCTGCGGGGAATTCGGAGTGACATCGGACGAACGTACCAGTTTAGAATCATGGCTTGTGCCTTGTTTTCGAGGTGGTTCAGCTCAACGTTGTGTTGCATGAGCTCCAGCATTTGCAGCTGGTCTGTCACCAATAACGGGTTCTTGAGCTGGCACTCGAGAGCCACAGCAAGGCCGACGAGACCGCCTCCAGCGCCAAGTTCCAGTCTGAGACTTTTCGTCAGCACGTTCTTGCCGCGTCATCCTTCGTATGTCCTAGCTGACAGCGCAAGCGCCGACAAAGCAATCGGGCTGCATGTCGGGTAAGCGGGGGGAGGAGGAAAAAGAAAACTAACATCCGGGCGCTTTCGAGGCGGTCGCGATGGTACCGCAGCATATGTTTGCCGAGCAGCATGCCCGCCGGCCATGTCTGGCCACCGCAGCCCGTTTTTACGTCCTCGTGAAGCTTGAGAGGCTGTGACAAGACGCCGTCGAAGTCGACTTCCGTCGTACCCTTAGCCTTGAACGCGGCCAACGGGGCTAGGTCCTCGCTGACCTGGAGCGGGATCAACCCAGGCGAACCTGGTGGGCTGCTCATTGTCGGCAAGTGTCGCGAAAGCAGTGGTCCGGCTAGGTGCGTCGGGAAGAGTGCAACTGCTACAGTCAAGAGCAGACTTGAAGTACAGAATGAAAGGGCGGTGGTATGTTGAGGGCGAGAGTTGAAGGGGAGGTGGATGGAAGGGAGAGTTGGTCGTGAGAATTGCGAAACTAAGTCATTCATGTATTGAGGGCGAAATTTACAGTCACTGAAAGGGATGTGCTTGCCCTTGAACTATCGCTTTCTGCCTGGCATTTCTATTTCCTACCATTATTTTTCCCCGCTAAGAGAGGTCCATTAGCATGTTGCTAGGCACGACCAGCGATAATGCTGTGCTCATTTTGGTTTCCTCTGTGCTATGAATCTATTTTCTTCTCTTGTGGCCGCATTATTGAGGCACTAGTTGTGCGGCATAACCCCTCTTGCTCCCATTGCTGATGCAATCAAGACTCCGATGGAACCCGTTTTTTTTTTTCAGCAGGGCGCTGCCCATTCGCCCTGTCCCCATTGTTGACTCCCTGAGGCCAATTCTCCATTGGCCAACTCCCTTGGACGGCTAACCAAAGCGACTAAGAAAGTCGAACTGAGGGGTAGAGCTGCCGCGAAACGGCGATAAGGGCTTTTGTCGCACCCGATAAAGACTCCCGGAACATCTTATCTAGCAATTGCACTGCCGAGTGCTCCAGCCAACCAGCTCAAGGGACCGACAGCTTGGGAACGTTCCATTCAATACCCAACCCTTGGCCCAGTTAGGTAAAGTGGCCATCGACTCCTTGAACAGGCTCCCTCAACACCATAGACCCCTTACCCTTGATGATGTCGATTTCGATTCTTGAGGCATACCGTAATATTAGTATTCTAATGATTTTCTCACCATGACTCCCTCTAGTAATCCGACGGGGCTGCCCTACCCCTCACGATTACCTAGTTCGGTCGGGTGGCATCCTCAATTGCATGTCTCGCCCACATCTTCAACCATCCCGAGTATAGGGCCTCGCTTTGGAATGCAGTGACGGCGATACCAGCCGCTATTGAGCTCTCTCGTATACTCTCCCGCCACACTTCTGCCCTCATTACCCTCGACACCGCATGAACTGAAA
The DNA here is from genome assembly GCA_020809705.1 of Calonectria ilicicola. NCBI lineage: Eukaryota > Fungi > Ascomycota > Sordariomycetes > Hypocreales > Nectriaceae > Calonectria > Calonectria ilicicola. The sequence continues at coordinate 3,541,141 of CP085833.1, read as the reverse complement.
CAAATTGCCTCTGATCGTTATGGGCATGTGAGCCATTGCACCAATAGCCCGGCACATTGATCCCTTTCTTCCTGAACAATGGCCATGTGGAGCGATTGTACAGGAATGAAGGGCGTAGTATTTCTCAATGGGCAGCTGCCATCTTGCCAGCCATCGAGAAGCTTGCAACGATATGCCTTCAAGCACTCTCGCACAACCTTGTCGTCTTTCTTTCCTCGTCTTCCTCTTCCTTTCTCACTCGTTCACTCCAAGTACATGATCCGTTTTCTGGATGGCTACCTGAATCTATTCCATCTTAACCATCAAGTGCTGAAAGGCACGCAATCGTGCCATCATGGCCCTTTCGGTTATACTCGTTATCGCCGCCCATCTCGTCTACCAGGCCATCTGCGAACCCATCATCAACTTCCCGTTCAACTCGCAATTACCACCTGTGGCTCGAGTAAACGAGCCATTCTCATATACTCTATCTCCTTACACCTTCAAATCAACTTCGAACTCGAAAATTTACTATTCGCTCCAGGGCGCTCCAGAATGGTTATCAATCGATGGCAAAGATGGTCGCCTTTATGGAACACCAACGGATAGCACCGTCCCTTCAGGCGAGATAGTGGGCCAGACTGTCGAGATTATCGCCAATGATCTCTCTGGATCCGCTGCCATGAATTCGACATTGGTCATATCAAGAAGCAAAAGCCCTTCGATCAATATCCCCCTCGAGAACCAGATTAAAAACCTCAGTGGCGATTTTTCTTCACCATCTTCTTTCATGTTTTATCCGTCAACGCCATTTTCATTTTCGTTCGACTGGAAGACTTTTGGATTCGAGCCAAACATGATCAATTTCTATGCCAGTTCTGGCGATAGCAGCCCTCTTCCTTCTTGGGTGACGTTTAGCCCGAATAGCTTGACCTTCAGTGGCACAACTCCGTCTATCGAATCTCTCATCCAACCTCCGCAAACATTTGGTTTGAGGCTGATAGCATCCGATATTGTAGGCTTTTCAGCCGTATCTATTCCATTTTCCATTGTGGTAGGGAGTCACAAGCTTAGCTCGGAAAACCCATTTATCAGACTGAATGCGACCCGTGGGAAGGAGTTCAGCTACGACGGATTACGGAATAATATCAAGCTCGACAACGCGACTATCGAGCCATATCTAGTCAACGTTACTAGCGATGACATTCCAGAGTGGTTGTCTCTAAATACTCAAACTTGGAAAATCGAAGGTACACCCAAGGAGAAGAGCGATCACTCAACTAGCTTTGTCCTCAACTTTCAGGACTCATATTCGGATTCCCTTTCAGTCAACGTCACGGTGAATGTTGCCACTACCCTCTTTCGTTCCACGTTTGATGATATAAATATTCGAACTGGAGAACCGGTCAACATTGACTTGGAGTCATACTTCTGGGACCCAAGCGATGTTAATATCACTATGGCACTAGATCCGCAAAATGACTGGCTGAAGCTTGATGGATTCAATGTCACTGGAGAAATTCCCAGTACAGCTACAGGGAAACTCAAAATTTTACTTTCAGCGTCTTCTAAAAGCAGCGCTCTAAAGGAAACCGAAACTCTCAATGTGAAGCTTCTCGCTTCTACTATGGTCACTTCTTCTGTGCCCAAGACGTCAGTCGTCCCTACATCCACAGAATCAAGCGAGCCTACATCAAACGCCGAGGGTGTCTCGGGATCCCGTCAGGGAGTCTCTACTACTACTATTCTCCTTGCCACTATCCTGCCCGTTCTTGCCATTGCTCTTCTTGCCATGGTGCTTGTGTGTTGCATAGTGCGACGCCGCAGAGACAAAGGTTATCTCACAGACAACTACCACGAAAGGATCTCGGGGCCCGTTCTAGAAAGTTTACGCATTAACGGGACCGATCCTTCTATCCAGGAGGTGAGGGAGTATAGAAGCACAGTCACGCCAGATTCTATGTACCACAACCCAACAAGATCGGGATATTCCGAAGTGGAAACGTTCAGCACTCCGAGGTCGTCATCAGAAGTTTTGCAAAATATGACTCCGCCGGAAGTGCCTCCTAGGTTTGGAGTAGACAACTCAAGGCTTCAGGCAAGGAATTCAATGAGCATGCCCGTGCCATCTACGGGGACCACGGACGGGCGACAATCATGGTACACAGTGGGCACAATGACAGCGACGGGTACTGCGACAGCTCGCCGAAGCCAGGCTTCGGTCCGGAGCCATCGATCAGACACTACATTTCCAGAGTCAACACATCAACTACTTCCCCCGCCAGCCTTTTTGTCCGAGTCTGGGAGCTCATTCCGGAGTGGGCTGGATTTGGCGATTCCATCCATTGAGAACATGCCTCATGCGAGACCAAGCGATTCAAGTCAAGGGCGTTCGTCACTGTCAGATTCACGGGATCCGTCAGCCTTCTATTCGGCCGTTCCAGATAGTTCACGGAGGTTTTCCGCATCACATAATTCCAGCCCTCGGGTAGTGCCAAGACCTTTGAGCATAAAACCATCAGACGTCAGCGTTGGGAAGCGACCACGTACTGCAGACGGGACCACGGTGAAGGAAGAGGCTGGGGAGAAAGTGCCGGAAATGAGAAGACCAAGCCAAGTCCGAGTATCGGGTGAGCGGTGGCTGCGTCGGCACAGCAGTCGGGGCCCGTTCTACTATACTGGACCGTGGCATGTAGAGGGCTCGAGCATTGCCAAAAGCTTTCACACGGACGCATCGTTCGCATCCTCAGAAAACTGGAGAGTGATCAGCAGCTTGCGGCGTGAAAACTCGAGCTCGGCCTACCGAGACCTCGTGGAAAAGGCGCCGTTCCACCCGGCACGGCCCAGCACAGCTATGAGCACGGCCATGAGTGGAGTTGGGGGCGGCCGAGAAGGAGCTCGGCCCGGTGAACGTGCGAGCTCAGAGCTCATCTCGCCCAGTCAGTGGGGAGATGCCAAGACAAGCATCCGGGGATCTGTGCAATCGGAGAAGGACATGATTGCCAAGTCCACCAGCAGACCATCCCGGAGGAGCGGGGACATGGGGCTCAAGTCGGGCAGTCGTTTTTCAAGGTTGAATGATATGGATTCGGCATCGTGGAGACGAGATGATTCCAGGAGCAGGAGATCAGATGAGGTAGGAAGTTCCTCCAAGGCCTTCATATAGAAGGGAAGGCAAAAGTTTCAGTACAGACTTGGGTTCATGGTGGGATCACACTCCCCGTTGTACAGCTCTGACGACAGCGACGATACCAGATGCATATTCAGCAGGTTCTGCTTTCAGCTAATTGTTTTTATTTGGGGAAACAGCCGATAGACGCATAATAATAACAAGGGCATCTCTGTTGGGAAAACAGGTTGCTTGTACTAGTAATTTGATTGGACATTTGAAACAACCGAAAAAAAAAAAGTTAAATATGGGAGCAGTGAGATTGATATCATTAAGTGTTGGTGTCGCTGAATAAGGTATCAGAGTTTCTCCGACGATCAGTATTAGTGGTGGTGACGAATACGATCGTACATGAGGGAAATTAAAAAGCCGGATGCGACATAATTTTGGAAACTTAACAACGTCAGGGAGTCAACAAAAATGCGAGGGACAGGAGGGAAGGAACGCAAAAAAGAAAAAAATAGGCAAAAGCTCCTTGGTCTAACGAAGTCGAAGTTGGTCATCTCTAATGCTCCCAAAAAGAGATCCAGGGTACGTATGGGGAAATGTTAGTGTGGATTTGCGGGGAAAATTGGGTGCAGCAAAAACATGGCCAGTCGCGGACAACCAACCCTATGACTACGCTCAACAGGACGAATCCCTGGCGAGGGCAAGGGCGCGCGCGCGCACATGGGCTACCTACAGGGTCCTAGCCGCCAAACGAGGTCTGGTGCATGGCCACAAAACAGCGTTTTGCGATGCGACGTGGTGAAAACTCTGCGAGGGCCGGGCCGGATGGGCGAGAGAGAGCGTGAGAGGAGGAGGGTTGGCAGGGGACACGCGACCAAGTCTTGGTAGAGGCCGGGCCCAGGCACCCCACGAGACGCGAGGCCACCCGTCCGCGGGGTTTGTTGGATTTTTTTTTTCTATTCGGTGGTGGGAAAGGATCCTGCGAGCTGTGTGGTGGTGGGAGATGCAGCATGACTGGGTGAACGGGATGACCCAGACAAATTTTCACTCAGATGCGCCTGCGCATGCGGGACAGATGCCTGGGCGGCCGAGGTCTAGAACGCAAGGGGAAAGACGATGCGCACGGTGCGATTGTGGATTGTGGATTGTGTGTAATATCAATTTTTGCCCTTCAGCTGCTTCTTGATATCGACGGGGCACGCCATTTCGAGCTTGGGCACACTCCGGGGATCTAATTAATGGGCGTATCATAGATTCAGTCAGGGACCCCTGGGCTCCAGTTAGCGGGCGGCAGTGAAGGGAGTGGTGCCATGCAGTGGTCTCAGCTTTGGCGGCTAGCCAGAGTAGTAGGTAGGTAGGTAGGTAGGTAGGTAGCAGTAGCAGCAGTGGTGGCGGCGTAGCCGTGTGAATATGGGAGGGGAGGAGGACTCACCACTCACCACTCACCACCAGACTCAGGGTCAGTCAGGGTCTGGGAGGATGATGCCACGGCGGAGAAAGAACAAAATAAGAAGCCAATATGGCCTCATTCACAAACAAAGAAAAAGTCGCCGGGTCAGACTCGGTGACACACAACAGGCAGCGTCCAGAGCTAGTACTAGTACCGGCAATAATACCCCGCTTCCGTAGATGCTGGTTTTTTTCTTGGGCCTGTTTCGCGGTCGCAACCAACAAACCAAACCACACCAAGACAGATGCACGCACCAGTCATCACTCACCAGTCGCGCACATACTCCCGCAGAGCCTTATCCCCCTCCACCAACCTCCACCACTTACCACGCTTCCCTTTGCCGCTTCACTATCGTGTGCGTCGTTGAATTTTTTTTGTCCACTTCTGACTGACGGCCTCTGTTTTTTTTTCTTTCCACATTATCATTCTCGCAATCCACTACCCGGCTGCTGGCTCCTCTTCCCTCCTTGCTCTCATCTCCCCCTCCGACTCCTCCGACTCCTCCGACCCGTAATCCGTCTGGCCCCTCCGCCCCGGCGCAACCCTTTGTCTCTCTCACACTTCCACCTAGCAACCAACCTTTCTCCGTCACCTCGAACTTCCTCCACACCACGGTAGCTGCGCTGCCCACCGACCGACTACCGACTTCCAACCATGGGCCAAACACTCTCGGAGCCCGTTGTCGAAAAGGTGCGTTTTTTGCCTGCTGCCCGCTCTGCTCTGCTCTGTGCTGCTCGTGTGTCTGTGGCAACTTTGTCTTGCGTCTCGTGCTGTTGTCGCCTACGAGGGGCATCATCCGTTGTCGAGCCCCTCTCCCCACGCCCACATCCACTTCTACACCGAGCCACCGCGACGTTTCGACTCGTCCAAGTTGCGCGAATCAGTCTCTAGACAATGCAGACATTGTTTTTTTGCTTCCACTCGTGTCGCCTGCACCCCTTGTCGCGCACCATTGTGCCAACTATGCCGTGTCCTCTTCTCGACTTCCCCGCTCCCATTTCACGCTCGCTGTTTGCCTCCCACCCCCCCCCCCGCCATCAACTGCCTCCAACTTTCCTCAAGACCACACACTCTGAGAATTCTCTCGCTGACTCATAATTTCTGCTACTTCTAGACTTCGGAAAAGGGCGAGGATGAGCGACTCATCTACGGTGTATCTGCTATGCAGGGATGGCGCATTAGTATGGAGGACGCCCACACTGCTGTGCTCGATCTCGACACCGAGAAGAAGGAACACTCTGAAAAGCTGAGCTTCTTTGGCGTTTTCGATGGCCACGGAGGCGATAAAGTGGCATTGTTTGCCGGCGAAAATATTCACAACATTATCTTTAAGCAGGACACTTTCAAGGCTGGCAACTACGCTCAGGGCCTTAAGGACGGCTTTCTTGCGACTGACCGTGCCATTCTCAGCGGTATGCGCAAAGCCGTCAACCCTCACCTGACCCTCCTCCCCTCACTCCCGGTCATTTTTTTGCGCTGCGACGTTTTGTGAACTTCTGGGGCTGACTATCAATTTTTTCTTTTGTCGAAACAGACCCCAAGTACGAGGAGGAAGTTTCGGGTTGCACTGCCTGTGTCAGCCTGATCGCTGGGAACAGGCTCTATGTCGTCAGTCCGCCTTATCCCTCCCCCACGTCCGCCCCACCATTCAGGCGGCCGTGTGCCAATCCAACCATGCTAACCAACATACCCAGGCCAATGCTGGTGATTCAAGAGGTGTCGTAGGAATCAAGGGCCGAGCCAAGCCTTTGTCTCAGGATCACAAGCCCACACTCGAGAGTCTGTCTAATCTTGCACCCAATCCCCTCCCCCGCCCATTGAAGAGGCGATTTTCCCGTTACATTGGCCTGTACTGACTGAGCGCTTCCCCCCGCTGTAGATGAGAAGAACCGAATCACAGCCGCCGGTGGCTTTGTCGACTTTGGCCGAGTTAACGGAAACCTAGCCCTTTCACGCGCCATTGGTGATTTCGAGTTCAAGAAGAGCGCAGAGCTGTCGCCCGAGAACCAGATTGTCACCGCTTACCCCGACGTCGAGCAACACGACCTCACCGATGAGGATGAGTTCCTGGTCCTTGCCTGCGACGGTAAGTCGAAGGAGGGATGACCCGTGTGTTAGTGAGTGCAGTACTTATTGGAGCAGGTATCTGGGATTGCCAGTCTTCGCAAGCCGTCGTCGAGTTTGTTCGACGCGGCATTGCCGCCAAGCAGGAACTCGACAAGATTTGCGAGAACATGATGGACAACTGCTTAGCGTCCAACTCGGAGACAGGCGGCGTCGGCTGCGACAACATGACCATGGTCATTATCGGATTCCTCAACGGCAGGACCAAGGAAGAGTGGTACGAAGAGATCGCACGCCGGGTCGCCAACGGAGATGGTCCCTGCGCTCCCCCCGAATACGGTACGGCCCCTCCCACCGATGAACATGAACCAACGGCATCGCCTCGACGAGCTCGTCATTTGTGCTGAGATGGCTTCTTCTGTCCCACCCCCCCTCAAACCGGAAATCCGACTGACCTTGACTGCGCCATGTAGCCGAATTCCGTGGTCCTGGAGTCCACCACGACTTTGAAGATAGCGATAGCGGCTACGAGATGGATGCGGAAAACAAGGGCCGGAGCTTCGGCGTTGGTGGGTACCGAGGCCGGATCATTTATCTCGGCGATGGCACTGAGGTTCTTACCAATTCAGATGATACCGAAATGTTCGACAACGCAGACGAGGACAAGGATCTTGAGAGCCAGGTCTCCAAGACGACGACAACCGCCGATGCAGACAGCAAGACCGGGTCTGCCCCCGCCGCAACCACTACCGAATCGAAACCCGACGCCTCGAAGGCTGAGGAGGAAAAGAAAGATGCGGCCCCCCAGGAGACTAAGAAGGATTAGGTGGTCCTTGATTTGGATGGTGGTCCGGATTGAACGTCATTTACTGCTCGCTGTGTTCCTCAGACCCCGGGGGCGTTAGATGGGAGGGCTTAAAGGGTTTTTGGAGGCTCAATGTCAACTATTCTCATGTTAGGTCTTACGTCTCAGAGCAGCTGGTTGGAGTCATGTCAGGCCGAGCGAGGGTATACCCACCCCTACTCGCGCCCATGAAGAGATGAGGATATGTCAGAAAGAAGGCGAGAGGAGAGAAGAGAGCGCGAGAGAGAAACCTCTTTTGATATTTCACACTGGATCCCCTGCCTACCTTTATTCTTCTTTCTTACCTTTCTACCTGCATACCAGCGCACGCCCCTTCGAGACCTCTTTTTTGTCTTTTTTTTTTCTCTTTTTTAATTCTTCTATCTTCTCTCTCGTTCACTCACGCGAATGTCGAATATACCCATTGCCCAACTTACAATGTTCACAGCTTATCTGCCCTGCACAAATATCCAGCATGATCTTCCCACGCACGCACCAATTGAAAAAAACCTTTTTTCTTTCTGCCGCCTCACGGTTTGTTTTGAAGAAGAGGTGAAAGGGCGGGGTTGAACGATGAGATGCCGGAATTGCCGATTGCCAGGCTAAAGCAGAACCCCTCCGCCAATGGGGACTTTATAATATGAAGCACAGCGCAGCTCACGGGGGGCACCAAAAAGAAGAGAAATGGAGAAGAAAAAAAGAAACAGATCGCAACAGGAGCACAGAAGGAGCAGTTTGAATGTCTTCCTTTTCCTCTCGACACTGTCATGGAGCACAGTCCAAGGCTGACAACTCTGGATTCTAACATTGCTTTTTTTTTATTATTGCCATCCCATTTCGACGCAATCTCTGTTTGTTTGCTATCGAGGAAGTCGTTTTCAGTGACGGTGCTGTGAGTTATGCAGCAGTGACACGGTTATGAGACATACTGGGTGCATGGGCATCACCGAGAAGGGGTTGGGTGGGAACAAGGAAGAACTACGCATCGGGCGTTGAAGCATACATATAAATATACCCCCCATGGAACGTAATGGCTTGGTTTCTTTTGGGTTTAGTGTTGTCGTTTTCACACAGACTCAGAAATTATACACCGCAGTTTGCTTGGTTTTAGGAGTGAATTTTGTTTTGTTCTCATTTCCCTTTCCAATTCCTCTTCTTTCGTTTTCCACCAAAGGTTTGCCCTTGGCTATCTGTGGGAGTATGCTCTAGTATACACGATGTTTGATGTAAGGGGTAAGGGGTGACACCGGGTGACGGTGATGTAAATCTGAGGTAAGATGGTTAGGCAAAAGGGCCAGCGTGATATGTATCCCAGAGATCGGGCTATGTAAGATGTACACAATGTTGAGGTGTATTACAGGGCGTAGTACGAGGGGATGACATGTATATCCCTCGGACGGGGACTAGTGGTACAGAAGGATGGTCTTTGGCGCTGCGAGGCCTCCGCTCAGCATCAGCTGCCTCACACAAGCCCCCTTGCGAAGCGAGGGACGTGTGTTCCAATGTTGGGCGGATTTAGCCGCGTTGTGTTTCAGGCGACCAACGACAAGTCCTATGCCGCTGACGTCGGATCTGGAGCCCGCTAAGTCGCGGAGGGCTGCCTGGTGACATTTGCCTGGTCTCCCTCTGATGGTGGATCGTTAGGCAAGGAATCTTCGTCAATCCAGCCCTCAATCATCGTCTTCGGACTGAACCGTCCTTTCAGTCTCACGTTGATGTTCCCAGGCTCGCCATCCAGGCGACGGAGCTTGATGACCAAGTCTTGGACCTGGATAGGCAGGGGTTTCCCATCCTCGTCGAGTTGCGGGTTCTTTAGTTGTCGCCGAAGAGGACAGTCGTTGGATCGATAGGCTAGCTCGAGGGAGTGGGCAAGAGGCTTGATGGGGACATAGCCCTCCCACTGGTCCAGAATGATGCGCTCAAGCCTGGACATTATGGCCTTCTGCGTGGAGATTTTGCTGCTTTCGAGTGTGGCTATCACTTCCTTGGGGAAGATGCCGGGTTGGCACTCCCAGCGCTTCCAAAATTCGTCACGATGAAGACGAAGTAGGACTTGGGAGATCAACTGGCGAGAGGCCTTCTTGAGTTTGCGGTGAAGTACGCCGTAAAAGTATGTTGTACCTAAGGCGTGCGGTGACCGTGTGTTGATGGACAGATTCGTCAGATGGGCATAGGTGTCTTGGTTTGGCTCACAGCCAGCCTTTTCAAACAATGACATGGCCCATAGCGCAGTGTTCCAGTCCCTTGCCATTGCTGCATGCTTGAGAAATATGTTGATGGTATTCGTTTCAATAGGGAGCCCGGCCTCAGTCTGGATTTCAACGAGACGTTTGCTGTCATTGACTCGAGGGTCCTCATCACGATGGAAGCGGAGCAGCTCGGTAATAATGCCGTTTACTGCAGGAACCGAAAGCCAGTCCTTGCCATAGCGCTCCTTCTGGTCAGCGAAAAAGCCATCCAGTGTTCTCCCTGCCCTAAAAGCAGCGTAAGCATCCAGCGACGCCATGACGCTAGCTATGCCCCGTCGAGTTGCTGGATGATGAAGCATTCCAAGCTCATACATCGTTACAATGATCTGCTTTTTCTCGCTCTCTCCTCGAATAAGCTGAAGGAAGAGCAGCCAGGTCTTAATGTTGGGCTGAAAGTAGCGTGCTTCCATCTTGCGAAGAAACCCGTAAAAGAAGACTAGATCCCGTTTGAGCACATATCCTTCAAGCATGATGTTGTAAGTGTCCGTATCCATCGGGATGCCCAACTTCTCGCCCAGCTCAATAAGCTTATTGGCAGATGCTCGATGACCACCCTTGTCAGCCATCATAGATACTGCCATTTTCAAAGCCGGGGCTGTGATAAACGGATGAGCCTTGACATCTTCAAATGCCTCAACAATCAGCCGTATTCGGATACCATCTGTATCAACATTCCTCCCATTTGCTCGTCTTTCCCCGTAAAATTTGATGGCCAGATGAGCGGGAATTCGACCATAAGAAAGCGTCGTAATATACGTCTCAAAGTTCTCATGTGTCCACACCTCAGGCCTGGGTATCTTCTCATATGGTTCCGTGATCTCGAAAGGCTCGTTCTCGTTGTGCATCCAAATATTTTCATTCTCATCCTTTGGTGGGGACACGCCGTCATTTGCCGCGGTTTCAATGGTCGGCCAAAGCTGCTTTGTTTTATAATCCGAGGCTGCAACATCCCCGAGTTCATATACCTTTGCTTCTGGGCAAAAACGCACAACATCGTCAACTGCTTTGCTCAGTATATCACTCTTTCCACGAAGAATGATAGCCGACGGATTTTTATCGACAGAAGCACGCAGCTTTTGGAGGACACCGGTAGCAGAATCGACGTATTCGAGGTTAAGATTGTTGGCGCCGGTGGTCCAGGTTTTTGGTAGGACGACCCTTACAGCAGACATTTTAGGGCCTTCGCTTTCCTCTGGTGTCATTTTACGCATAAGTTGGAAGCAATCCTTCCAGTCCGGGGCTTGCTTCCCGAAATAGCCCCATACAATGCCATGTCCAACTTGTCGTCTAACGTCTCTTTGGTGATCATTGACACTTTCTTGTGTTGCCGATTGATTCGGATACTTTCGTGGCTGTCCAGTGACGGGGTAGTGGACCCTTTTGTCACTTTCATCCACAAGGTCCGCCTTGACCTTGAATGCACGCTTGAATAGGCGATTCTTGGATTCGGGAGGGTCGTCACTGCTTCGAGAAAACCTTCTTCTCGGACTGTTTGCTCGGGGAGTTGTGTGTGTATATTTCGCACTCGAGGAATTTATAGGCGCATTTGGTGATGAGATATCACCCAATGGCATTGAGTTCGGTGTCGATGTTGACTCAAAACGGAGGGTCGGCAATTGAAGATTCAGGACCCTGGAGGGCATCGGGTCCCTGGAAATCAGGCAAGGCCCAGTGAGTGCGGAGCATCGTGCCCGAGCCCTCCATATTGACTTGATTCCCAGGGACATTGGTCATAAGCCATGCATCGTCGGGGCTGTGGAAATTGCTGTAGCCCTCGTTGGTGGCTCTGAGGCTCGGAGGTTGATCGCGATGCGCAAAAAAGACTAGCTTGAGCGTTATCGATATCATGCCTGTATTCTGCGACGTCGGCAGAGCTTGTCACGTGGTCACCCCAAATGTCATTGTTGACCACTTACATGTTCAAACTGAATCTCAAGGGAAAAAAAAGGAAATTTTCGTAGAGAAAAAAGCAATTTTCAGTATATTATATACATTTATCCATATGGCAAAAACGGTGCAAGAAAAAATAGTGCTATCGACAAACTCCTTCCCAGCGCATATTCGCTGGATGACTCAAGCTGCGCAGTGTGTCCAATTACCAGATACAGCCATTCTGGTCTTGGTAGGCACAAAAAACGCTCCAATTCCCATGATATATATGCCGTCCTTTTATAACCCAGATCCCGTGGTATGAATAAGACTCAATAAAAAAACAAACCCAGAATGAGTGACCAACGTTTTCTCATGCTCTCTCAGTCTAGCTCCTTGGGGTGAGCCCCTCCACTCTTGTCTAGTCCTCTCCATTCATCACTCCACCCATTCTCGCAATCGACGGCATTTTTGATGTCCCCATTGTCGGTCATTTGCTTGACATCGCTCCAGTAAGCTAATTTGCGAACTTCTTCCTCGGCATGCTTGACTGCATCCTTGATGGCTTCGCAGCGAGCTTTCAGTTCTGGGGTATCTTTGGTCTTCAACTGCTCCGTAGTCTCGTCGTAAATCTGCATAAGACGACTGAGTAATATTCGCCGGGATGCTTGAAAGACAAATATGGACATGATCTCATGCATCTCCTCTTGCAGCTCTGAGAGATCTAAACCATGTTCCAGGTAACTCTCAACCGCTTCTAGCTTCTCTCGATCTACCCTCGACCGACGCAGTATCGTCATAAGGTCTTCGATATATTCGACATCTGGAAGGTCATTCGTTTCTTCTGCTGCCGTAAGTTGACTGAAACTCGTCCTACTAGCGTGTCGGCTGCTCGCAACGCTGTCCCGAGAGCGATGCATCCGATCTGCAGCGGGACGGACTGTAAAATAATCGGTATTAAGCATATGCGGGTCAGCCGAAATGTCTTCGGGGCGCTTCTTGACTCTCTTTCGAATCCAAGCACGTCTTCTGACAAACGAATTCCACCACCTGGCACGGTGCCACGAGAATTTCTTCGAAAATGCAAAGGCATATTCCCAGCCATCTGCATCGACACCTTCCTGGTGATTTATTCGCCATTCTGGCCAAGCCCACTCCCACGAAGGATCAGGAACCTGCGCGGTGCGAATATTTGTTGGGGAACAATTGTGAAATTCATTGGCTGCGTTGAATCAGTGTATGTTCCCAATGATCATATTGTATGTCATTACTTACTCCAAGCAGGAGGATCTAAGCCTCCAAGAGCCTGACTAGAAAAGAGACCGATTCCACACAAAAACCCACCTCTTTCATTCTCGTAAAGAATATCAATAGCCGACTCTCGCTCGTCAAGGCTCTTCCTTGATTTGACTTGGGCACCGTTCCCATTTGAGATATCTGGCATAGTGGGTTCTATTCAAATCAGGGATATGAATCGACAAAAACAAAAAGGGAGGGAGAACTTCATACGTCGAATAGATATTATAGGCCCTGGGGGAGAGCTTGGCTGCCCATCTTCATCCCGCGCGGGTAGCTTTGCAGGTGAAGTACTACTCTCATCCTTGGTGGTCTGGTCCTTCTTGGACGATGGCTGATGTTTTTGCGGTCGAGCCTCCTGTCCTTGGTCCTGCTGTGGCTGAACCCCCTGCTGTTGATTCTCTTCGTCTGTGTCTAGTAATCGTGATGTAGTGCTGCTTCTAGCTATATCGATCGGTTCGGGAGTCGTGGCTTCGGGGGGCGTCCTGACAGCATCGTGATCAACAAGGGAGATTTCGTGGTCGTAGTCGGTGGGCCTGAGCCCCGCGGCCCTGCGAGAGCTTGCGACTCTCAACATGGCTACTTCGCCCTCGGGGAATAGGCCCTCGTCCAGGTACGCCTTGATTCGACTATGGCTAGCACTCCATCCACCAAGAGACCAAGGTCTGTACGAGGTCGAGACGTCTCACAGGTTCAAGGGCGCGTCATGGAGAGGCAGCCCAGAGCTTGGACTAGCGCGAAAATGCGACTGGGGACAAGCAAGGAGTGTGGGTTTTTTTAGACAAACGATGTTAGAAGAAGCGAAATAACAGCGTCAATCCGAATCGGATGAAACGATGACTTGGAAGCGGATGCCAACACGAAAGACCAAGCAGCGAAAGAGAAAGTTGGAGAAAGTTGGAACATGGGATGGGGAGGCGCCACTACCTTGCAGGTACAGCTGGCGATTGACACTTAGCGGGACACACCAGCATCAAGCCCGATGAGGCTGGCTGCTTCCAGCGCAGCGGTTGTCCAGCTCCGCTGTTTCATAGGGGGTTTCTTAGCGGCTCACCTCACCCCTCCCGCTCATGCTCACTGCTAATTAAGGCATTCTTCCGCATGCGCATTGGGGCACTGCTGCAGGCGCTGTTCGTTCCATGCGACAGCACGCATGCGTAGCTCTTCGTGTGACTCTGTTGACGGGACAAGGGCTCTAGCCGTCACTGATTTTTGCTTCCACATCTTTCCCCGACCATCTATTGCGTCAGGCCGGGGAAGCTAGCGTTGTTAGAGCTCAAGGTGCATGGGGGAGGAATTTACAAGAAGATAGAATTGAGGTCAATGATGTAATACGGGGGTCAATTCCATCTTAGACTACGAAAGTGGCGGGGACCACTCATGGGTTCGCGGGAGCCAAGGGTAGAGAGTTGCGCTAGCTGATCATCGCCCCCACAACTGAGCTACCAAGTAAATGAAGATGACAATTATTCGACAATTGCAATCGTGGTTGAGCTGGACATCCTTGAGATGACCCGTGCTAAATTTGCTCCTGGTGGGATGGCTTGATCGGGAGATCGGAGATTAACCATGCACGGGGTTACTCTAATACCTAAATGAGTTGCAAGTTGACTTGCATATTGTATGGCTGTGTATCAGAGAGATGATCATTGACAGGGTATGTATTGTATGATAGATAAACTTCCATCATCATCTCTTCATATATAAATCTAGAGGTTAATTCCCCCATGCGTTAACCAGGGTTTGTCGTTCGCACTTCCACCGCAGATTATCGGAGGGGCAAACCACAATAAATCTAGGAAGTAAACAAGAAGGTCACTTACTTGTGTGCAAACCAAGAAACAACCCAGTATTGAACTAAATAGTACACTTTTGGGGTTATTTATTTGTTGATATCCAAGCATCATTTATTTTATTATAATTTCCCTCATAGCTGCCTTTGGAAAGAAACTTGAATCCTGTGCCACGTATTTTCTCCGCAGGCCTGGGCATTAAGTCCAGCTTACAGCCTAATATGAGAGCTTGCGAACAAGGGGGGCATCATGTCACGACATCCCGAAAACGCACCTGCGAGCATTCAACCGGGCTATTCGACAGCCACTGAAGCGGACAGGCAAATCCAGGCACCCGGTTAGTTAGGGCACCTCTACAGGACCCGAAACCGTACCCGCGGCCCATTTCGCTCCCGTCTTCATCGAGGCTAACCATGATGAATGGATAGAGAGCCGGGTCTTAGTAAGAGAGAGGTCCCACTACTCGGGCCACACTACGTCATGCATTTTTACGGCGCCCGCCAACCAACCAACCATCATCATGACATGACACAAAGTATTGGATGTTGAAGATAATACGCGGCGCACATGGACAGCGCTGCGGGAAACAAGGGGCCGCCAGGAGCTGGCTAACCACCACGCGCTTTCTCCTCATCGACCCATGTCGCCCTCTCCAGCGCATGGAAGGTACGTCTCAGGTAATGGATGCATCAAGGACATCCGGCCATACCCGCCTGGTACAACCCATTCGCACCACATGATAAATACCGGCTGGTACTCTTGCCTGTCGACCTGATCTCGTCACATCACATTGTCACATCCACCATCTTCCCCTCAACTATCTACTGTTCACTGTCCACTTTCCACTGCTCGATTTTCTTTCTTTCTTACTTTCTTCACGCTTTCAACCGTCTCAACTCACTCACAATGTCCAAATCCCGTCTTCCTCTCGTCCTGGGCGTTGGCGCCGCATCAGGTATCGGTTACTACCTTTACCAGTCTGGTGGCGATGCTAAGGCCGCCGAGAATAAGTTTGAAAGTGAGCATGACCAAGACGTTTTTTGTTCATGGCCGCAATGCGCCTCTCGAACTTCGCATCGCTAATGCCCAGCTTCTACTACAGGCGACGCCCACCGAGCCGCTGCCAGTGTCAAGAGTCATCTTCCTGGCTTTTCTCAGACCAACGTTGAAAAGGACCTGAGAGGCTATGGCGAGAAGGTTGGCGCAAAGATTGATAGCGCTGTGAGTACCCCTCAGCCCCCAAGAGACCCGTGGGCTGTTCGCGCTCTACCCAAGCACAATTGGCTTACAACCTTCCCCGCAGGTCGCGGAAGCCGACAGGCAGGCCTCGATAGCCAAGAGCAACGCTGAGGCATACGTCAAGGATGCCAAAGCCGAGGCGCTCAAGGCCGTTAACACATTCGACAACAAAGTCGAGGAAGGCGCAGCCCAGGCCAAGGGCGGTATCATGAGCTGGTTTCGTGGTAGCAAGTAAAGGCAATGACTGCTGGGTCAACTGAAGCATTCTCGTTTGTTTGATGAAATGGATGGATCCAGAACGGGCCGGTTGCCCTCGAGCACCCAGATTGGCTTGTGTATCTACATCCGCGATGAATAATTAATGACACTTTACAAGGCATTCAATGCACCTATATGGGTGGTCCAATATCTGCTGCGCAACAGAAATGCTGCAATTCAATCATGTTCTTTTGCGTTTCCAATATCTAAACCGGCACAAAGGGTTTCCGGCTCAACCTCTTAAACTCCATCATGTCCACTAAGCGACTTTGCAATCCCAGTTCCACACCCTGACCAATACAATGATGATATCCCACACCATATTACACTTTCCTTCTTTTCTATGACAAGTTTATTCCAGCTCCTCCGCCACCATCTTCAAAATCTCCTCGCAACTCTTCCGTGCGTTCTCCGGCTTCTTAGCAATAGCCTGCCACACTTCGCCGTGTCGAGGCTCGTTGAGCACGCACTTGGTAATTACGTCGGCGCGCTTCTCCTCGGTGCCGTGCTGAAGCAGGAACTTGTAGTACCACGCCCAGCTGTCGCCGCGGTCGCTATCCAGCACGAGAGCCTTCTCGAACCAGTTTTGGGCCTTCTCGAGCTTGCGGTCTCCCCAGAAGATGCGTGCCACGGCCACAAACAATACAGGGTCGTTGTCCACTTTCTTGATAGCCTCCAGACTGCGCGGCTTGCGTTGCGTGCGTGGTTCCAGGTGCCAAATCTGCTCGACCCATAGTAGACCGCTCTTGGGCACCTCTTGCTGTGCTTTAGCCATCATCGACTTGGCCTGAGCAACATTGCCGGCTCGGCGCTCAAGACGGACGGATTCACACCACAGTTGTGCATTCTTGGGCACCGCTAAGCGGGCTCGATCCAGCACAGAACGAGCCTTGACAGTGAGACCAAGTTTCTCCTCCAATCGAGCATATAATAGCCATAATGATACCGACTTTGGAACGGCCTTGACACCTGTAGCAAAGGCTTCTCTTGCCTGGCCAGTCTTGCCCATATCCTCGTAGATTTGTCCCTTGAGCATCCAGAGCTTTGCTGCCGCGGGGAAAAGCTGCAGTGCCTGCAGTGTGAGATCGAGGGCGGCCTCGGTATTGCCTAGCACTCTCTCGAACACAACACTCTTCATCCACACACGGTCTGTGGGAGCTTGCTCACGGGCAATCTCAAGCAGTTTTCGAGCCTGGTCTTCGTTGCCATTCTCTGATTCCAGTTTGACAGCCGCAAGCCAAATGTCTTCGTTGTTAGGGTTCTGGTTGAAGGCACGCTTAAGAACGAGTCGGGCATTATCCACCTCGCCAGCTTGCCACTTCTCCTTTGCTAACATCATCCACAGGTCCTCGCTCTTGGGGCAAGCCTCGACGGCTTTCTCCAGCACCTGCCATAAGGATTCTCGGGTTCCGTGGTTCCTCTCCAAGTCTGCTGCTGCCATCCACATGGTCTTGCTGTTGACGAACACTCTGAGAGCATAAGCATAGATGGCCCTCGCCGTTGCATACATGCCCCTGTTGATACTGGCCCTTGCATCCTCCATCCAGGTGTCCTTGCGGTCATCATCCTCGTCCAAGCTCCAGCCAAGAGTTTCTCGAATAATGTTCTCGCATGTGATAACAGCACCCTCATCCTCGCAACGCTCTGCTTCGGTGATCCACTCCTCTCGCTTGGGCATGGCAGACTCTTTGACAAGAACCTGAACAGCTCGCTTCATGACATTGACCTTGTTTCCTTGGCCAAGCTGTTCCTGTAGTCGTGCTGCTGCAATCCAGATTTCGTGTGATGTGGGAATGGCTTTTCGAGCCTTGTTTAGAACCTTTTGAGCGTTCTCCGGGGTCTCCAGTCGAGCCAGAGCCAGCCACAAGTCGACCGACAGGGGAATAAGATCCGTAGCCTTGGCCAGAAGCAACTTTGCATCCTCAGGGCTCTCTTCCAAATTGACGGCTTCCTTCCACAGGGCCTCAGATTCAGGGATGTGATCCAAGGCCTGCCGAATAACTCGCTTCTTGTTACTAGGTAGGGTTTCCAGTCTCATGGCTTCTACCCACAGTCTGACTGATCGGTTGTTGGCCTCGATGGCCCTGCGTGCAATAACTTTAGCATTTTGGGAGTCGTGGTTAAGTCGAATGTTTTCCAGCCAGGCATCTTCGCTCTTGGGACATCTAGCGCAACCCTGGTCAATCGTCTTTCGTGCAGATACAATCTTTCCAGCAAGTTCTTCGAGTCGAGCAGCAGCAATCCAACCCAGCGCATTGTTGGGGTTAGTCTTGACAACAGATTGCAGCAACTCTCGTACTCGGTTGATATCTCCAACCTGAGCTTGCGCTTCGTTCAACTGCATCTTGTCAAGGCTCGTGAGGTAACCTTGGGTATCGATGCTTGTTGAGGTGCCTCCCACGGTAGATTCAGTTCCCTGTGAAGCTTGTTCCAGCCTGGACTTGAGCACCTTGTCTCGTGCAGCACCAATCTTGGCAAAGTTTGTCATGGCTCCGTCGGCAGCATCTCCGCCAGCGCTCGACGTGGCTCCATCGTCCATCACAGTTGTGCCCAACTCGGTCGAATCTCTTGCAGCTGCCAATACGCTATCTGGCACGGCGTAGAACCTTTGTCGCAATGCCTGCTTGCTACGGCGGTTTTTGCCGGTCAAATCTCCCACCTCGGGTAGGTTCGCCCACTCGTCGTCGGTGACGGTTGACAGCGCGCGCTTCAAGTCCGAAAACTGCTGCTGGATCTTTGGGTTGTTGCGCTCGTACTCTTCTCGTTCGGACTGTTCGCGTGCTTCGCGCTGCCTCTTTCGTCGGTCCATGCGCTCGTCGACCCATTCCCAGATCTTGTCGGCCTCCTCATCATCCTTGTCGTAAACACCACCAGCAAACAGTCCAACCTCGTTGTCGGGGTCTTGGTATCGCTCGTCATCATCGCCACCGTCGTCCTCCTTCTCCTTCCCTTTCTTTCCGTCGGGGGCTAAGCCAAGTTGCGCGGCGCGCTTCGCAAGCGCCTCCTTTATCTGTTCTTCGCTGGGACCGTCTCGGGCGGGACCCAAATCAGATCGTGTCGTGAAACCGGTGGCACCTCGTCCCAGACCAGCGACGTAGTTCTCCGGCGCTGGCTGGTTAAGGAAATCGCGTCGGGTCGACATCTTTGCAACGGGCCCGTTTGCGCTGCGCCGCGAGAACTGACCGAATTGGGGGTGTGGGTGGTTTGTATAGTGAAGGTCGAGTTCGATTTCGAGGTCGAAGCTCGCGGATGCTCCTAGGCAACAGATGCGGTAGGTGAATAAAGTAGCAGGGCGGGTGCAAATTTAGGTCGCCACCTAAGCAGGTGACTAAAAAATAGGATTCTATCCGAGGTTTAAATCAACAAACATGCCAAGAGAAAAAAAATATAAATTGGTTAAAAATATGTTATATCAATTTTTAATAATTTGTTATTCAGTGAAATATTTCCCGAGTCGTATTGAGAAAGCAATTCGTATGAAGTACCGTTCGTTTAGTCCCTGACAGGCGACCCAGTCAGTTGAGCCACAATTTACACCCGGCTCTATCCTTCTAGCACTCCACACCGTTCTTATCGATAAAGACATGGCCGAAAAAAGTTTCCAGCACCACCACCAACCACTGCCGCCCCTCCCCACCAAGCAAGCCCACGATCTTTGGACATCGCTCACCACCGACCGCCATGGGCAAAACCAAGACCTCCAAGCGGAGCAGCGCTCCCAGCTCGCCATATGAGCGCCCCAGCAAGGGTGGCGACTCGAATTCCAACAAGAACAATGTGTTCAAGTTCAACACCAACTTTGGCCAGCATATTCTCAAGAACCCTGGTGTCTCAGATGCCATTGTGGAAAAGGCTTTTCTCAAGCCCACCGATACCGTTCTCGAAGTCGGTCCCGGTACCGGTAACTTGACTGTGCGAATTCTTGAGCGTGTCAAGAAATGCATTTGCGTCGAAGTCGATCCCCGAATGGCGGCTGAAGTTACCAAGCGTGTGCAAGGCACTCCAGAGCAGAGGAAACTTGAGGTTCTCTTGGGCGATGTGATTAAGACGGAGCTTCCGGCCTTTGATGTTTGCATTTCCAACACTCCTTACCAGGTACGGCGATCAATTTTTATCATACACAAATGTGAACAGAAATACTAACAATCCATGTATAGATTTCCAGTCCACTCGTCTTCAAACTGCTCTCTCTGCCCAACCCACCACGCACCTCAGTTCTGATGTTCCAGCGTGAATTCGCACTCCGTCTCACTGCGCGCCCCGGCGACGCTCTATACTGCCGCTTGTCAGTCAACGCCCAGTTCTGGGCCAAGATTACACACATCATGAAGGTGGGAAAGAACAATTTCCGTCCCCCGCCCCAGGTCGAGTCCTCTGTCGTGCGCATCGAACCCAAGACAGGCAAGGACCGACCCAACGTCAGCTGGGACGAATGGGACGGTCTCCTGCGTGTCTGCTTCGTCCGCAAGAACAAGACGCTGCGCGCCAGCTGGCTCGGCACCAAGGAGGTTCTCTCCATGGTTGAGCGCAACTACCGTACCTGGTGCGCCATGAACAACATCCCCGTTGACGACACTGTCGTTGAGGACGGCGATGAGGACATGGATGCCGAGGACGCCGCCGACGGAGATGACGGAGACATGGACATGGACGATGTGGATGCCCCCGATTTCTTCAAGGAATTGAGCGAGAAGAACGCCGGCGTTCCCAAGACCAAGAGCAAGCGCAAGAAGACCAAGGTTGCCGAGCTCGTCCGCGAAAAGATTCGCAAGGTGCTCGAGGACGTCACCGAGCTGGCCGACAAGCGTTCTGGCAAGTGTGATGAAAACGACTTCCTCCGCCTCTTGTTTGCCTTTAACGAGGAGGGCATTCACTTCTCATAAATAAATGTCTAGTCTCACAAGGTCAAGAAAAAAAGTCATGCATGAACGAACATACGGAGGCAATCGGTGCAACGGGAACCAAAAATTGGGACGGCGTTTGGGGGTTTATGCCATATGAGTTGAAGATATTGGTAGCACTTGGGAAGAGCGAAGATACCTCTTGTCATGGCATATAGTTTTTGAGCGGAGAAAAGTCTTCCTTTCTTTCAGGACACGCACGATTTGATCAGTTTTAGCAGAAAATTGCATTTGGTATTCCCATCCTAATTCGTATATACACCAAACCGCTTCAGTCACCAATCCTTCTTGTCATAAGTTACCAGTCCCCTTTTTTCTTTGAATTTCATTTTGCTCTTTTTGTATTTTGGGGGGGAATAAGTCGTCATAAGCCGTTAAAATTACAACGTGTAGTCGCCACTTTTTCCATCTATGGGGTTTTGAGAATCAGAAAATTCGAGCGTCAAAAACTCCCATCTGTCCATTCCAAAGCCTGGATCCAACCAAGCAAACATAAAACGTCTCTGCTTGCTGTGTCAGGATCCTGGCCCACCACTCTCAGTTGTGCCCGCTCGGACTCGTCTCGAGTGATGATGGTTAGCTGGTGGAGTCGAGAACCAAAAAAAAAAAAACACAACACACAAATAACACCCAAGAAACACCTGACAGGAAGCACGGGCGTTAACCTGTCTATAACCAAAGAATCGTAAAACCTTTTGCATCTCCATGTCCTTTCAATGTTCAGCCGTGATTATGGTTGGAAATTTGCATCCAACGCCGCTGCTCCCTCAGATAACATGCCATGCGCGCTCAAGATACACAAGACAAAATTGTGTTTGACAAACGAAAGGCCAGATGAACACCTGCCCCCTCACACAAGAGTGCAGACGTCCATCTAGTAAGGTGAATTCAGTGTAGTGCTGTTGGGCCGAAGAGACGGGTCGTTGGCAGAGTTCGGCTTAACCGTTTTCCTCCCTGACACTGTGGCGCTGCGGACACGAGCACTCATCGGGAGGGTGTACTTGACAACACCCTTGATGATGAGATCAAACTCGTTTTGGTAAATATTTTCCCACCGCCTTGAGCCGCCAGCAGTCGAGTTGAGGGGGTATTCAAGCTGCATCTGACCCGTTGAGGATGATGTACCCTGGTTGAACAGGGAACCCTCAAAGGTAAGTGGACTGTCAAACACCGTGATTCGTCCCAACAGCACATTTGGTTTGGTGTCGTCGTCGTCAGGTCCATCCAATGGTGGGCCGTCGTCAGGGTCGGGGTCGTCAAGGGGACCTAGATGCACTGGGGGGCCTAGTGGGTTGTCCAGCCACTCCGAATCAGTACCCGCGTGCTCCGACTTCGCAAAAATTTCCAAGTTGGCATGGTCAATTGTGACGACAACGATATTAGGGTTGTGCGCCTTGACGGTCACATCAAATAATAATACTTGCTCGCTAGTCACAACATTGTGAATGGCGGTGATCTCAATGCCTGTCAATGGTTGCGATGTAGCAAACATGAAGCCAATGGCTCCTGTAATCACTAGCATGAACATCATGGTGAGTACAAGACAAGCGGCAAAGCGGTTCAGGTATGACGACCGCCTGGTAAAGGTCTGAGACTCTGCCTGTCGTAGATTGTGTGGGCCACGACGGCTTCGGCCAGACCGAGCTGATCGGATTGATCCCATCAGCGGGGTGCGTTCGTCGTCAGCACCAGTAGTGTCGTCCATATCGTAGCTTGACGACATTTGCATCGCAGAGCGCTTACTGTAGGCTCCACGAGGGTGATAGTGGTTTCTGGGACTGGGAGGCCCAGACGAGTTGCGCGAGCCAGCTACAGAAAGCTTCGACCTCGCGGCATTCGGGAATGGTGATTCGTTATCGAATAGGGATGTGTGGCTGTTACTTGGCTGTCGACCCCAACGGCCAATGTGGTGGTGATGCCTGGTGGTGCCTCGAGAAGAGCCACCAGCACTACGGGCACTGCCTTTGCCATCCTCTTCCCCGGGAGTCAGGCTGTCATGTCCATTGCTGGTAAATGTGTTGGCGAATTTCATCGTCTTCTTGGGTCCATGGGACGGGCCACCGCCTTCCATCACACCGTAAATGGAGCGCAAGTTCTGGCGGTCAGCTTGGCTAACCATGGAGGTTGCGCTAGGGGTTCGGGAGTGAAATCGTCGTCCAGGGCGGTCGTTGTTATCCGGAGGGTTAGAGTCGTAGACAAAAGTCTCCTCCGAGTCAGAGGTGTTGGCCTCATCAACCGCACTGGCAATCGATGCCTCAAAAACATCCGCTTTGGACGAAACTGCAAAATTCTCGTCAGTAATTTTTTCCAAAAAAAAAATTAATTCTTCACAGCAATGGGATCTCACCATTTCCAGAATTGACCGTGGGCTGTTTTCGCGACTTCTTCTTCTCCTTCTTGGGTTTGATGGTTTCTGTGCTGGGTTTCGTCCTCAGAGTCCCGTTGAAGCCTTCAGTTTTAGTGCCCGTGTTTAGCACAACCGAGGGAACGCTTGGGACAGTCTCAGTTTCAACTGTCATGCTCTGAGTCGATCCATCCTGCTTAGATTTGATCTGCTTCGTAGACATAGTACTAGATTGTCTGGTCATCAGGGGAGGCGGAACAGAGGTCGTTCTTCGCTCAGTCTTGTTGTTGCTGCTGTCGCTACCGCTCTCATGAGCAATGACAGCCAGGTTGGGTCTGGCGCGTAAGGTTTTGACGTCACCCAGACCACTGTCGGAATAGTTGTCTGGGCCAGCCAGCTTCTCCTTGACCTTTTCCAATAAGGCGGCCTCCTGTGTTGGGTTGGGGGAGTTAGGGAGGCTAACTTCCTGGACCGTCTCCAGAGCACCCCGAACAGGAGTTCGCATTCCCGAATCTTCAGCCTCACTCTCCGAAGGGGTCTGGAGAAGTTCGACAGGCTGGGGAGATGGACTGGGTCGCTGTACGTTAATAGCTGGCACCTCCTGCTCGCTAAGGCGCGCGGGAAGACCAGGGCGCGAAAACAGAGGAGGATACTGAGGAGGAGGAGATCGTAGACGAGGGGAGACGGGCCATCGCAGGGCGTCGTTGAGGGGCTTCTGAGGAGTAGGTGCTTGGATTTGGTGATGTTCTTGAACGGCGGTGACAAAGGTGGGATTGTTTGTCGAGGATAATAAACGGGTTGGGAGCTGCGAGTTGTTGATGCCCGGTCGCACTGGACGGGAGGGACTCTGGTCGTGTAGGCTGTTCTTGCGAGATCGGTTGCCGGTGATGCGGCTAGAGGAAGCGGTCCTTCTGGGTTGGCGGGTAGGAGATGGGTCTCGGGACGCCAAGGGCGACGGCACGGCAGAGTTGGAACCAGATGACTGCTTGGATGCGTGGCCTCCGTTCGTGTTGGTGGATGCAGTGATGTCTGGTGTCTGGGAGCGGCGTCGGCTAGCTGCTCTGACGGTAGGATAACCTACGCCAGGGGTGCCGTCGACGGCGACTGAGGATTTGTCCATGGTGATGGAAACAATTGCAGATGGTGGAGTTCAGGTCCAGCAATCATGCCAGCAGAGCAGGGCTTAGGCAGGGTTGTTTAACGGCAATGCAGGCTTCGGGCTGTCTCATCGTGGTTGGATCATCATTGAGGCAGAATTGGGGGTGGGCGATGGCCCAGGGCCAGAGCCGTGAGGGCGGAAGAGGCGTGATACCCAACCTATTCCGGACGCAGCAGCAGGGTCTTGTGCTTGTTGCAGACAGGACAAGACACGAGCAGTCGAGCGGGATGGTTGGGCCAAGGGATGGGGATCCGAAGTGGGATGTCGAGGCAAGCGTCGGGAGAGTGGCCGGTGCGGAGGCAAACGTATGTTTGAGATGCTTGCGTGCAGGCGGTGTTCCTGTGGTGTTTTGATAGAGGATGGACGTGAGGAGGTGGATGTACGAGGTGGTGGACGGAGTGCAGTAATAGTAGCAAGGTAGTGCAAGGATGGTCGCGCTGACAGCGAGAGAGTGGTGACGCTGAGACTGTACCCGGCCGTCCCTATATCCGCCGGGCCAGGACGCACGCGCCCACACACCCACGCACTGGAGGATAGCGAGCGGGCAGTGGACAGTGGACGGTGGGCAGCGGAGAGTGGGCCACTGACAGGGCAGTGAGGGCAAGCACAGCACCGAGCTTGGCCAGCGCAGCGGCGGATAGTAGTGGGCGCGCGGTGCAGAGCCCTGCAATGCAGGACCTTGAGGTGGTGGAGGCTAGGCTGTTTGATCATGTACAGTACGTACCCTCGGCACCAGCTCATGTGTGCCACCCAGCAAGGGCCAAGGCAAAAGGAACCTGGCAAGGGAGCCTGGCGTGGAAACTTGGAAGGGGAAAGATTTAGGACCTGGGGAAGCCGGCTGCCATTGGGTGCCGCCCGCTAGCGCGCCAGCATGACACAATCTGTCGGGTCGGCTTGGACTGTGGGATGTGCATGTTTGTCGCTGGGGGCCTGGCGCGGGACTTGGAAAGCCTTCTCTGCTTGAGGCTAGCTAGCGTGGTATTTTTTTTTCTCCCACGGCCAAGGGAGTCCAAGAGGAAAAAACAAACAAAATAGCCAGCTTGTGCATCCGAGACTGGGCCCTGGAGATCTCTGAGCCCTGATTGCCCTTCCCTCACGACGAGAAAATTTTTTTTTTTCCTTTTCGTTCCTGATGATACATCGAAACGCCAGAAAAAGCAAAATGACGGTCCTATGACTTGTGTGATTGATACTGATACGCCAATAACAAAACATGAGCAACACATGCTGGGTTGGGCTCCCTACCCTCACTCCTGGGGGTGTAGACAAGCACTTCCGACACCTGGTTTGGTTTTTTCTCTCTTTCAAACAATTTTATTCCCAGAGAGGTTTTGGAAATGAGGCAAGATAGCGGATGGGCTGATGATGTTCTGGGACCAGCTCATACATCAGACACACAGACACATGCTCACCAGATCAGCGAGCAACGCACGCTGCGCTGTCAAACGAACTCCCGTGGGTAGATATGGTAGGCTTTTAGAGGAGCCCAGGCCACGCACGCACACAACAAAACAGCACGGGTACGGGTGCAGCGCAGTGTGCAGAGTGCAGTGTGCAGGGCAGAGGGCAACCCTGGGTGCCCGCCACACGCCCCCCCTACTTACCCCTCTCGCTCTCGCTCACTCACATTTCTCCTCTCTCTCCCCGACCCGGAGAGCGGCGGGATACGTCGTCAACGAGGCGAGCGAAATTTAGCCCGAGCTAGACGGCGTTGCTGACTTGCTCTCGTCTCGTCTGCCGACAGTAGGAACCGTCTCGACTACCGAACGGGCAGCTGGTCTCACCGTACCCAAGAGAACGGGAGGTAACCTCGTCGGCCCTAGGGCCTTCCAGCGCTGCCTCCTCCAATTACGTAGATGCCCGATTGTCTGTACGACGTGCTGGGCGTGCTGGCCTTACGGTAATCCGCGCCCGCACACTAATTGACACAAAAAAAGTACTGGCACTGGCACTGCCCACCAGCCCAAGCCCAACCAACAACACATTGGGTACTGTTTTCACCACTGTCCAGGCCCCTTGGAGAGGGGGGCCAACCACTGGCCGGTACCTGGCCCGGTGGCAAAAGTAGTGGGCCTCGGGGGTGTCGGAACAGCCCTTCCACTGTCCGGCCCCTGGTTCCCGTTGCCTGGCTGTGAGCAACCATTCATTATTACGGAGCCCTCTCGCCAGCATGCATGCCTCCCTCGCTCACGTGTCTAGGTGGCCACACAGACAGCGTTCGTGCTGCTCATTGTTCTTTGTTCGGATCGAGCACAAACATGCCAACCCCGGGTTGCAATTATTCGCAGCCGAAGAATGACTTGCGCAAACGAGGGGCGGCTCTCGGACTGTGGCTTCGTTTGCATGCAGTCAGAGAAGCTGCAGGAGAGCTATCTGGGGGAAATAGCCAGGACCAAACCCTCCGCCTCGGTATCCAACCCAGGGTCATGAATGTGTGAGTGTGTGTGTGAAAGTGTGTGTGTGTGCCTGTCTCTCCGATTTCCTTTGTTCTGGCGCAGCTCCAGGGCGCAGCACGAGGCGTCCAGTCCCTCATCCTTCCATTCATCCTTCCACACAGACAACAGTAATGTCTCATACCCGCTCATCCTCGGGACGGGTGTGGGCGGTCCCCGAAAATCGCCGTCGGAGGGGGGGTATCGATTACCAAGCAACTCAGCTTAACTCCGGACCCCATTCCGTTGGGTTTTCGAAAAAGAGGAAGATTTTTTCTTCGTTTCTGCCAAAAGGTCTTAGATTTTGGCTTTTAGGCTCAGCTCATGCAGTTGGTGGATGCTGAGGAATTGTGTTGAAAAGAATTGTGGTTCCAGTAGAGGATATCTCAAAGTAGAACACCTCCACTTTTCTTCCCGTCGACTTACGCCCGCTAATTCAACTCGCTCCGACGAAGATACACCTGTCGTTGAGAGTTCACAATTCAGGTAACTCGTGGCAATTTCGCTGGAATCCCCTATTAGGTGTTGTCGAACATCCTAGAAACCCGCCGAGATTGGAAACTTGGTGAGCTGAGAAATGGGGTCCGAAGTGGCTTTCTATTTCCTGAGCAATCATCATTCTTTTCGACTCTATTCAGCGCCCACACTAGAAAAAGCAAGTAACCCACTCCCAATGACAGCGCCACTTTGCAATTTTTTCTTCTTCGCCTTTCTTTTTTTTTGTTTTTTTTTTCTCTAGCTACTGTATTTTTTCACTTATTCTCGTCATCAACCTTTTTTGTGTGAGTGGAGGGTACCCATCCATCCATCTGGTGGGAGCGAGAGCCGGTCCTCCCGGGGAACCGCATCCCTGGCGCCGCCAGAGGGCGCTCCGCACAAAGACGCACCATTCAAGCAAGACCGTTTCTTCAAAGTTGGGACGCACGTACAGCATGGTTTAACACAAAAAGGCCCGAGAGAAAGGAAATCCCCAACCCCCAATTAAAAAATGAAGTAAAAAAAATTATTCGGTCATTGAGTGAGGGGAAATAGGCAATGTCGCCGAATCCAGCTTAAAGCAGACTTCCGGCAGTCTTAACCCTCTGCCCCGGGTGCGCCCAGGCTACACCCAAATTGTCGTTCCGAGCCAGCGGCGCCCCATGTATCCTCGTGGTAGCCCTGCGCATGATCTCCCCCATTCGCTGACCGCATCTTGTGGTTATGTTTTGATTATCTGCTTCTCTCTGTCTCGGGCTCCATCTTTTGAAGCAAGCTACTGTGCTGTGCATGCATGTATACTCCAAAAGCGAGATGTCGAGGGTTCTTGGTCCGGCAACGGGACTCCACATGCCACATGTGAGACACTCGCCCTGCTGGACTTTTTTTTTTCTGGACGAGGTTCCCTTTGCTTGGGGAAGCGTTCCGCGGGACTGGTGCAAAGCAAATTATTCGAATGGTGCTAGCAGGCCCGTCACGAATTCTGGCTGGCCAGGCAAAGGGTGCTAGGCTGGCATGTTTGCATTCCCCAGAAGAACGTTCCATGCAAGATATAGTGCTGCCCACTTTCTCGTCATGTCAAAGACTACGTGCGTGCTAAGATTTTTAGCACCATTTTTACTCTCCGTGGAGACAGATACCCCCCCCCCCCGTCCGTCCCACGAAAAGAAGCGGCGTCGATGCGTAGCCCATCGCTGCGCTGAGAGGCGGTCAACAAAGGGGGTGGACCTTCTGGAGGGGAGAAATTCCAAAAAAGATGTCAGTCGTTCATATCAACAGGGCACACAGGATGGGGGGGAGGGGAGCCGAACTGCCTTCAAGAGTTAAGACAAAAGACCTGGGGGGGACGTGGCATGGAGATGATGGCACGGTGAGCTCTTTTGGAGGACGGATCCAACCCACACCCATAAGATTGGATAATTTTCTGAAAGCCTGAATGACAAAGTACAGGTGTACCGCGGCACAAGGCCTTTTCCTTTTCTCGCTACCCAACTCTTTTTATTATTTCACATGAACAGGTTCGGGGGTGCGGTGGTGGTTTGTTGGGGGCCAGGAATAGCCTTGCTACGGGGCCGGTGACTTTCATTAATTAATAACCCAAGCTCGCTCTGGGCACCGTCATTACCAGATAATGGGGATACACGAGCCCGTCGTCATCGGATGCTGCTAGGATCCGATGACTCTCCCTCTCCATGTACAATAGGTACATGGCTAAAACGCACAGAATCTCACGTACGCAAGACGCCGCATCCCTGTCCTGTATGTATGTATGTGTGTATGTATGTATGTATGCTTGCTGCTTGCCCTATCATACGCGCATCGTGGCCAAATTCCCTAAAACGCACGCTCGTCGTCGTCTGTCCCCTTTTGGGGCCGGACTGCACATGGCCCCTGGTCATCCTTCCCTCTCCCCGTGTCCGCTTTCAGATCCATGTCGTCTTCCCGTGCTTCTCGAACGGAAAAGAAAAGAATAGGGGCGCAGCCCCAAATTTGTCCGACGAGGTTGCAGCTGGGCTCCCGACCCGAATGAGACAGGCAGCATGTGACCTCGCTCGCAAGCAAGGTCGAAAGCAAGACGTCCCTCTCCCCCTACGCGGAAAGTCTCGCCTGCTGTAAGCCTGTGTCCCCCCTCGTGAGTGTGTGTCGGTGGCAGCGGGCGTGTAGGACAAGAGACCCCTGCCCTCGTGGTGCCCAAAGCATCAAAGAAGTCACAGCCCTTTCTGGCCCTTTTTTCTGGCCCTCTCTTGTTCGACTTCCCCTCTCGGCCTCTCACAGCTCGACACGATATCCCCCTCCCCCCATCCTCACCTCCGGGGGGCAGCGAGCCCACACCCCATGTTGGATGTGGCACATGTCAAACCAGACGATCAGCAGGTAATTAAAAGAGGCGACTGGTGTAAGATGAGAAGGGAGCTGGGTTAAAGCGCTGGGCGAGGCTAGATGGGATTATGGGGTTATGGGGAATTCGTTTGGCGTTTGGCGTATGTGTAGGGTAGGCATCAGCGCGGACGGAACGGGACGTGATGACGGAGCGGCGCACCAGCAGCCCTCCATTTGCCATTTCTAGCAGTTGGCCATGGGTCCGTGTTTCATGTCGTCTGGTCTTCTGAGACGGACGGGTGGGAGGAGTAAGAAAAAAAGGTCCCTGAATAATATCTCAGCCTTCCTCGGATATAGACTCCGGCTATGCTCAACTCGACACGATACGCCGGAATTTATGCCCTCCATCCCGGATAGGCTCCGTGCCCAGGGAGGGAGTGAGCTGAGGGATGAGTGAGGAGTGAGAAGTGAGGCGGGCAGCCTTTTCTGGCGCCTGTCCTGTCCTGTCCTGTCCGGTCCTGTGCTGTCGCCTTGGCCCTGCCTGTCTCGGTTGTCTAAGATCGATGCTGGTCACGCAACCCCGAGATGCCCCTTGACTAAGATATCAGCCAGATTGCCAGACAGCCCATCACCGTCGCCGTATACCCCACGCGCCATTTCCACCGGTCCCTGTCATCCAGACTCACAGCCAAAGGAGTGACGTCCCGCCTGGGGGGCAGCCCATCGTCGGACGCCTCGGGTTCCTGCGCGCGTCGATGATCCCCCATCCCGTCTCCCGCCCACGCCAGCTGTCACCCGTCTGCTCTCATGACTCCATGACCCTTCTGTTGCCGCTGCCACAGGCCGCTGCCCACAGCGCCAGCCGCCCGCCCGCGCATCCACCCACCCAACACCACCACTACCACCACCACAGCCTGCTCCTTTGGTGATGAGTCGTGCCGCCGCCGCTGCGCCATGCCCTTGTCCGAGGACGGCCCGCGTGGGAGCCACTTGTTCAACGGTGCTTGGGTGCGGTTCGGTGCAAATAGCGCCCAAACCCCCCCCCTCCAGGGGACCACTGTGCGAATCGGCTGCCAACACATCAGCAAGGCGCGTCGCCGGCTCGTCGCTTTGATGTTCTGCTAAGTGGGCGCGAAGCGTGCCCACGGAAACAGTAGCATTAGCACTGCGAGCGTCGAGTTTATTGTTATTTCTACGGGTAATGCGGGCGTTGATGGTCCCTGGCTGCGACGTCGGTGAATAAAATCGTAAACGGAAAAGTGTGCGGTAACCTCGTCTCTGGATAATTGAAACACATTATCCTCGTCCGTTTGCAACCTCACCTCGCTTGCTTTGGTGGTATGGTATGATGGCCAGGTAGGTGATTTGAAAGATAATTCAATAACCAATAATGGCTCAATTCCAACAAGGGCATTTATGTGGTGCAATGATATCACATCATCTTTGTTTTCGCTTGAAAAAGGGTTCTGTTTCATCTGCTCGTCTCGAGACTAGACCAGATACGAACTGTCATTATTCATGAGTAGACAGCACCCAACAAGAGAACAGCAACGTAGAGACTAGCAACATCCATCTATTACTTGCATGCATGCACACATACGCACATTTGATAATATCACAAGATATTTTTTTCCCTCTTTTTATTAGACTTGTTATTTAGACTATGTTTATTTATGAGTAGAGAGGTTGACCGCTTCCAATCAAATTTCATTACCAAGTTCCACGTATCAATCATCATAACTGATACCAGTACCAATTTCTATTCTTGTTTCCAGATCATGCCATGACAAAACACTAATCGTTTACAGATCATGACACGTAGATTAATAACTAGATGTTGCATCACACGCTTTCCATCACACTCGTGTTTACAGGAACCTTCCAAGCACTATCCCATCGAGACCTCATAAGTTCCTCCTCCCAGGACGTCAATATATGGCACCTATAAACCCCTCCTAGAAGAAATATTTGAAAATAAAAAAAGAATATACGGATGAATGTTGGAGCCATGATATAACCCAGAAGCCAAACTCCGCAATCTCTAGAGACGTAAATCGTACATGACCGGCCATTGTTAAAGCCCCCATATGCCCATGAACAACAAGAGTTTACATCCAACCCGTCACGCCCGTAAACAAGACCGCACCGTGCGACTCCTATCACATGCAGACCCAAACGATGCATTATCATTCAGATACGATAATAAATTCATTCAGGGATGGGATCGCTAGTCTGGGACATGGAATCTTCCTTCTTGGTCCAGGTCCATCCTGAGTACCAGCTCGCGCGCTTGTTCTCCTTGACGGCATCTGGATTCTCCTGTACCAATCGGAGCGGTCGTGGCTTTCCACCTGTGAATGATGTTGTTTGCTTGTCCGTATGAGATCGCGGCGGCGATTGCGAGGGGGGCGTCGACATGGACATCTCCCCTGACTCGCCGCTGAGACTGGAAGTCTCGCTCCTCATACCGGGAAAGTTTCCAGAGCTGGCGACATGGTTTCCGCTGGGAATGCGAGCTGCTGCGTTAGGATTGGTCAAGTTTGGTGGCGCGAAGAAGGTTTGCGAGTGCCGAGGCGTGCCCAGAGGCGGGGAGACGGGTCCGTCAGGTCCCTTATACATCTGGCTCACCAGACTGGCAGCGCCTGTGAACTGGTCACTCTGAGGCCTTGGGCGGCGAGTGCTTTGCGATCGTGTCAAATTTCCGATAGGGATGCTGGGTGCCTTGTCGGGATCGGTGTGGTCGGTGGTCAAAGGTGCCATGACTGACATGGGCCTCTGTCTTGGCTTGGTAGGGCCTCCCGCAACCATGGACTTGGTTCGTTGGAGGAATGTTGCTGTTCCGTTGGTTATGGCTTTCTCACCACCTGGGGGAGGAGGGAGATCCTTGTTGGTGTCTGGAAGTGCTTTCACGTCGCCAGACTGGTCAAGGATTGACTCAAAGTCCTGGTGTTGCAGAAGGCGCTCGATAATCTTGTTAATGTATAACGTAAGTGCCTTGTTCTGCTCTCTCATGGACTTGAGCTCGGCTTCAATGCGGCGGTCACCCTCGTTTTCGTCCTCAGTTGCTTCTGAGAGCTCATCTGCGAGTGAACCTCCAGTATTGCCCTCGAGTGCATTGAGAGCATCCTGGTTAGAGTGATTGCCCATGTAGCTGAAGTCATTTTGACCAAAGTCACCCTTGAGTGTACGCTCCTGCAAGAGGAGTTGGTAGCTTTCATTGTCTTCCATAAGACGTGCATTGGCCATGCGGGCCTCCATGAGGAGGCGTTCGACTTCATGCAGCCTGCCGCCACCCTGGTTCTCTGATTCGACGAGCTTGATTTGAGCCTCGGCAAGTTCTAGCCGCAGAGACTCGATAAGTTTGTCTTTTTGGAGAATGAGCTTGGAACTGTTGCGGGAATCGCTTCGTTGGACGGAAGATGGAGGGGCAAAGCTGCTCCCATCGAGGGAAGGCGATGAATTGGACGAAACTGAGCGGGGTTAGCATTGGCCAGGACAAATAAAGCTGCACCATTAAATAACATACCTTGTCTTGATATACGTGCTTCCTCATCATTATTTCGCTGAGCCAGACTGTCCTTGAGTCGTTGTATCACGGCCTGCATTTCCTCCTCTCTGTTGGACATTTCCTCCTTCTCCTTGAGAATGGAGCTTCGTTCTGCTTCATAGATGGACTCCATCTCCCGCATCTGGCGGGTAATCTCTCTCTTTTCATTTGTCAAAGTCTCAATTTGCTCCTCATGTTCGTGGGCTTTTTCTTCAAGCTTTGCTGACTCCTTGGTGGCCTCGTCAAGCTTGGACTGAAGAACCTCGGCTTGACGTTTGTACTGCTGTGATGCCTGCTCCTCCTTCTCCAAACGTCTCTGGAGATCTTCCAATGCTGCAGCGGCCTCGGCTCGGGCCTCGGCCTCAGCAGGAGTCAGGCTGGTGGTGTCACGGCGGGCGGCAGCGCGGGCAGAGACGGGAGTGCCTGAGCGGAGTGATCGAGTGCGCGCATGGCCGGCTGTAGGTGTTGAGGCCCTAGATGAAGGGCGCGAAGGTGAAGAGCCGGGTGGAACAGTGCTATCGGCGTTGGATACGCGCCCGACGCCCCCAGCCGGGGGCTTCTTTGTAACGGCAGACATGTCGTTGGGGCGGTGGAGGGTGTAGACCGATGCGGCCGCGGAGATGAGCGGACGGGGGGGATCTCGAGGCACAAAGGGTCGTCAACAGCTGGTGGGCGACAAGTGTTGTTGTTGGAAAAGCGTAGAACAGGCGAACCCTCCGTCAAATGTTGTTCTGTCGAGAGGGTAAATATGCTGAGACAGTGTCGCTGATGGTTGGTTGTCGCTCAGTGACAGCGGATGGAGATGTGGAACACAAATACCCTACCTTGCGGTTTAGGTACACGCACAGGTACAGGTACAGGGGCGCTGGGCACACGAGGTACAGTCCTCGAGTCAACGTACAGGCGGCGGGCAGCGGGCAGAATCAGGGGACTGGCCGTGACTCTGGTGAAGTGGAATCCAATAAGTTAGTCTTGGCTCCGCTAGGAAGGGGGGCCCTGCGCCTCAAGCATCCAAAACGGGCCTACGTAGCGTGTGGCGCTGTGGCCCAGAATCCCCAGCAACAGAGTCCGGCAGTGAGCGATGAGGGAAGCTTCTGACAAGCCGAGGCGGCGGGGAGGCGCTGTGGTGTCGTGAGGGTGCTCTCACGGCTGGTGCCAGCGCGAATGAAAAGAGGCGGCTAAAAAAAGGAATCTGGAACCGTCAACGGGTGGGGATGCCGGTGCCGCGATGTCGATGTCGATGTGATGTCGATGGCTGCCAATGCGGGATGATGCAGCCAGAGCGTCGATGGCTTGGCTGATGTGGTGGTGACGATGGATGATGACGGCAATGCTGATGATGTGCAGGAATATTTCTATGCAACGTCCACACAAACCACGGATATGCCGAGCATGTGCAGATGTATATATGTGTGAATATGTGTATGTGTGTGCGCGCGCGCGTGCGTGCGTGCGTGTGTGTGTGTGAATGTATCGCTTGCTGCTGGCTTTGTACAGCCCTCTCAGATGACAATGCAATACGATGCTGAGTTGCCACTCTCACACACTCAACTGGTGCGTGCGGAGCAGGTTACAACAATGTGATGGCTGGCGGTGGTCAGCTGGAAACGCCGACAGACAATAAAGGAGCCCGAGAGACGTTGAAAACGCAAAGCGAGGCTAATTAAAGATACGCGGGCAATAACTCCCTTAAAAGAAGGCGCTCTCGGTCGTTGTGTCTGCTATAGTGCCCTGGGCGGAATTATTGGTGTTGCTCCAAGCATTTAAGGCATGTCGTTAATCGGCAACACGGCGTCCCTGGCGTCTGAGCGATTCAGGTACAGCACTTAACACACGCGGTAATAATAATCTTGGCGTCCTATATTGTACGCAAAACAGTACATACTCTACTTTAATGGGTTCTAT
Organism: Calonectria ilicicola; assembly: GCA_020809705.1. Classification (NCBI taxonomy): domain Eukaryota; kingdom Fungi; phylum Ascomycota; class Sordariomycetes; order Hypocreales; family Nectriaceae; genus Calonectria; species Calonectria ilicicola. The sequence continues at coordinate 3,505,898 of CP085833.1, read as the reverse complement.
CATCATCATAATCATGCCCCAGCTTGCTCCAGCTAGGAAACAAAGCTAAGAAACGCCCGTGCTGTTGGCGCCGCTCCGCACAACTGTCAACTATCATCGTGAAACGACGCTTCGCTCTCGTCTCCGTCTTCGCTTTAGCTCCCCCTTTGATCAACCGCGGCCCTCTGATTGGCTCGTGGCGACCGTTGCCCCAAGTGTTCTGGCCATGCCCTGATCCCTGCGGCTATGCATGACCTTTGAGTGTTTTGTCCCTTTGCTGTCCCCTGACCAAGGTAGCATCGCCGTTCTTGGTCGCCCGGGCATTGCGGGTACGGGCCACTCATTTACCGTACCCAAGTCGTGCTTGAGTGTTGTGGAAGGTTTTCCTAACCTTCTCGGGCAGCCGAGTCGTGATGTCGACCGCCTTGTAGCAGCGATTTTCCAATTCCGAAACAATGACGGTTATTGCAGTCCATTGTTGGTTGGTTGGATCTGCACCGTACTCATTTGCCATCTCTACCATCTCTTCGTCCGAGATATCTGGCTCGTACGAACATCCCCACCAATCTCGTTCTGGGCGGGTAGGGCAGCGATACCTTCGCCGAATTTGAAATGGGAGAGTTCCATCTTCTGGATTGAAGTGAGCTTCCTTCGAAACCTTGTCTTGGCACAAGTTTGGTAGATGCACAGCCAACTTGGTTTTGGAATCCCAAGAAGCTTGGCGTATTGGCTGCAGAACAGCCCGCTCATTGATGTATGACCAACTCTGGGGCTGGTTGTGATCCATCCAGAGATTTACATTCATCAAGTGCGGCAGAGCTGCAAGCCCATCCCACAGCTGACCCCATTGAGGTGCCTTCGACATGTTCTCTTTTAAGAGATCCTTCCACAGGGTTCCAAGCCTGAACTTTTCGAGTTCTTCATCTTTGGGCTCCCAGTCTTGCGGAACTTTATCAAACATATCGAGAGCGACGTAGAACTCGGGAGGTTGGAAAAGGGTGAGGTTGACGGATCGAGCCGATTGAATGATGGACCTTGGAATCACATGTGCAGGATGCTCTGTTGTCGATTTTGGAGCCTGGCTGTCGTCGCTAATCAAATACATTGCTGTCTCCATGTCCGAAATGTGAAGGTCTAGGGACTCGTGGATAATGTCCAGGCACTCGGTATACCTAAAAAGCAATGTTAGTCCTAGTTCGGCTAAATGCAGACAACCACCACCACTTCATCCATTGCTACCATATTTTATGACGAATCTGGACTTACATCTGTCTGCAGGCCAATAACATGCTGATGCAGCTGTTCTTTTCGGAACTGGGGTGATCGGGGTGTGGCATCCAATCTTCTTCGCATAGGTAGTGGTTGCCCCACGATGAGCTCAGCCGCGTGAGCCAAAAGTTGTCAGACTTGGATGGCTTCTTCTCCCATCGAAGATCACATTCTTCTTTGCTAGGATATCTTGTATCCAAATTTTTCTCATCGCCCATATTTGCCCCAAGGCAGGGTCGGACTGAGAGTCGATCGCCTTGGAAAAACACGTGCATGTTCATTTTAGGGGCCCAAATCTCCTTATATATCATGCGACGGATCTCGAGGGGCAGCATCGAGAGCATACCCGTGCTGGGTGCCACAATTGACTCGTTAGAAGCCATGGTTTGTTTGTTGTTTATTTGATGAACTGCCGATCAACATTAGTATATGAAAAATCGATGACGATGATGGCGTTGGGGGGAGACGAGGGTCGTGCGATGTAAGATAGGTGGGACGGCGACGATCCCATCTTAGCTCAAGGGTTCCTGCGCTTTGTTGGCTTACCTGGCGGCTTATCGTGCTTCGGACAAAAAAAGATGTTGTTTTTGGATGCTGAATTTTGCCAATTTATCCCTCACGTCATCCCAACAAGCTGTCGCGTTGTATCGTTAAAAAGACGTAGGCAGCTTGGCCTCGGTGGTGGTATGTGTATAGCAATCACGAAAAGCGTGTATTAGTGTATCAATGTTTGGTGCTGGATGAATAGTATCATCCTTCGGCCCCCAAATAGATCACTGAACAGCTCTTGAACTCGAAAACTTTGGATCAGAGCGTCCAGCTTCTTTGACCGGGCATGAAACAAGCCTTATAAATATTTGGACTTATTGACCGAACCAGAATGCTGTGAGTCGACGTCACTCCCTTCCCTCTTTGGTCCTTGCGTTATTAGGCAACGTTGTCGCCACTCGGACCCATCAAGAGGAGCCATTTTTCTTGTCCCCGCCATAACCGCAGATAAATTCCCTTTATCGTGATAAGAGGCGGCGGCTGGGTGCTGCATGCTGCAAGCTAAGCATGCCGGCCCAGAGGGAAAAGCTGCCGTGAGTCGACCACAACAACGCTTCATTGCGCAATTGCTCGATTCTATTCGCACAAAGCCAGCTCTGTGTCTCTCACAAGCACCTGTTAATTTATTCCCTCGCTAAGCGCTTGGCCGGCACCCAGAATCCCTGCACCAACTTGCACCAACTCCCCACTCCAGCCTCATCCGTGCTGGATGATGTTGGGACAGGCCGTGTTGGCTCAACTTCCTAGCTCCTGAGCTGCTGTAGTCAGCTTGTTTCATCAGCGCCAAGGCAGGGTCTAGATTCGACACATTCGGAAGGCTGTATCTTTCTCAGACATGTCAATTCCCCCCTGATAAGCGCGGGATTTTATGTCTGCTATCTTCCAGCCATTTGTTACCTCATTTCGAGGATCTCCCGTCCATCCTGGCACCGCCATATTCTATTGGTCACGTACTACTGTTTCTAGCCACCACCACCACCACTACCACAGTATCGAGGCCAGCTAGGCGTGATTCATGCACATATCCTGGGGAAAAGCGTCTTGACATGTGGCATGGACGTTTACGGCCTAATTATGCGCCTCTGACGGCGCCAAGCCTGTATGTTTGGTGCGCCATCTCACGTTTTCCCCAGGTTAGCTAAAGCTCACTTATATGAATTGGGAAAATATTGCGATTTATGGATGCAAACAGTAGCTTCTTTGTCAATGGAAATGACAAAGAAAAAGAACCATCCCATGAAAACAAAATCCCAGGATATCTCGTATGACTAGCATCATCCTTCTTTCACTACTCCGACGATGACGAAGTTAGCGGAATTGTCCGCGACGATCTCCAGGGGTCAGGTTGCACCAACCTATCGAAAGAGTTTCCTAGCCGCGCCGAGGATTTTATCAAATTCTGCACTGACCTCAGTCTCTCAACCACGGTACATGCTGGATATATGTACACTGTATTATAGACGGATTGAAATTGGGTGACGTATTTTTTTTTATGTCTCCAATTATCATAATAATACAGCAGCATCCGGCCGAACTGGGTTGATAGAGATCCGTCTTTTTGTGCACCTATCTCAACAAGGGAGTATTTCCACTTTTCCCGTTGTAAGAGGCAACAATCGACACAAAAACAAAACAAAGAAAGAAAACAATAAAAGCCCTCATCTTTTCAGTCCCTCTGGGTGTGAATTCGCACTGGAACCTATCCAATCCCTTTGAGCTTGGCAATATGGCCCCCATGTGTGAAGGCCTCTTGGGGGACACTGGTCTTACAGGGAAATGCAATTGACTTCACCCTGAGGGGAACATCTCAAATAAAGACATTTTGGGTGTTTGGTGCGGGTATGAGCTAGCGCATATATCAAAGGAAGGCCCATGAAATTATATACGAGAACATAAAGAGGGTAATGTATGGAGCGAGCCTTGTTTCAGGATTACGGGGGGAAAGTGTGGAGGATGACGGTTGAACTGGGTATGAGCTCCGAAAGACGGGTAAAAAATACAGGACACCACGATAAACGCAAGAATAAATAGAACCCAAAAAATTGGTGTTGTAGTTTCACGCCAAATAATGCCATGTTGAACTAACCTAAACCAACTTTTAGGTTGTCTTTTTTTTTTATCATGGACTTTGATTAGCGCAGTTGCAAATTCCGAGGCGAATTTGATCGATTATGAAAGAGACGGAATATGCGCTTGGCGGCAAAAATCCGAGCTTCCGATAGACCAAGTGTATGACTCGAGCAAACAAAATACATGAAAGATCAATGTGCGGGGTTTAATTGCTGAGCCGCACCAACCTGATGCATGTTTCGTCTCCAAAATTTAATGGAACTACGAGGTACTCCAGTTCTTATGTAATTCCAATAAATCTTGCGTTCACACCTCACTAATATGCTATTGGGGGAGTGTATGGGGTATTGCAACAGAACAAGAGAATTCACATAGATGTTCGAAGAAAATCATTTCGGGGAACAACGGTCATGAGCTTTATTTATTGTTTCATTGACTTTGACTGATATCCTAAGTGACGATATCATTGTCATCGTTGAAGCCCACGACCAATAGGTCGAGGGGAGCACTTGTTTACATCTTTGTGTAAACAGGTCCTCTCACAGTCGTCACTTTTTGAATCATAATGATTGGTATACCCTCAAATGCCCTGGACCCATTTTACCCCGAACGCCATGAAATGCACTCCCGACTGGCAGTTTAAGCCTGCTGGTCGCTGAGAATGTCGGAGTCACCAGCGTCGAGGATGGCCATGGTGGAGCATCGGAAGAGCTTACCGCAGGCGGTACCGAGCTCAATCTGCAGAGGGAAAAGAGTAAGCCAATGAACCCTCCAAAGTCTGGTAGACTTCTTCTCTGGGCAAGCCGCAAGAATTGCTCCTGGGCTAGAGGAATGCTTCCAGCTTGGAAGCATTCCTGAGAAGTAAGAAAAAAGAGACACATTTTGCAGATAACCTGCAAAATGCGGGACGGAAAGGAGACATGAGCGTTCTCAACTTACGTTGTTGCCAGAGAAGTGGTGGATGGGGGCCTTGGAAAGCATGCTGTAGTACTCGAGCTCACTCTTGCGGAGAGGAGGAGTGTTGCCAGCAATGATGATGAGCTTGGCCTTGCCGGATCGGAGGCTCTTGAGGGTAGACTTGTAACCAAGAGTGACTGTGCAAAATGACGAGTTAGCAATTAATCACATTTACTTTTGGGAATGGGATTGCGCACCCTTTCCGGACTTCATAACAAGCGCCAACTTGGAGTTGATGCTGTTGGCATCCTTCTTGCTCTTCTTCTGGGGGGCCATTTTGACGGATTGGCGCTCGTGGACAGGCGACTTGTCGTTGGGTGATGGAGTGCTGTGGTTGAAGCTCGAAAAAAGTTCGTCTTGGAGTTTTGGCAAAGCAAAATGGGTGGCCGAGGCGGGGCAGGGCTGCAACCCGACCAGCCAATGAGGGCCCCCACTTGATTCGCCTCAAGCCCTAAAGACCCGGAGTTTAGGCGAGAGCACCACGGATGACCAAGCGCCTGCTTTGAAATCAAACTGGTGGGTTAATCAGAAAGAGGCAGTCGGGATCTTTCTTGTCGGACTCATCTTCCACTAAACACACAACCCACCCGCGGAAAGATCATCAACAACCGTCAAGATGGCTCGTCGTCCCGCCCGTTGCTACCGGTACTGCAAGAACAAGGTAAGCTGCTGCGCTCATCGCTTTGGGGAGGATTTGTCCGAATTGTCTGGAGTGAATGCGCAACGCATTCGAGATGGAGCGGACCGAGATGCCCTCACGGGCGGCTTTATTCCACCATTGTCGATGATGGCACATTTCTTTGAGGACGCTTTGGCTGACGAAATGACTCTCTAGCCGTACCCCAAGTCCCGCTTCAACCGTGGTGTCCCCGACCCCAAGATCCGAATCTTCGATCTTGGCCGCAAGAAGGCGAACGTCGACGACTTCCCTCTCTGCATTCACCTCGTCTCCAACGAGTATGAGCAGCTGAGCTCCGAGGCCCTCGAGGCCGCCCGTATCTGCGCCAACAAGTACCTGGTCAAGAACACCGGTAAGGAGGGTTTCCACCTCCGTGTCCGTGCTCACCCCTTCCACGTCGTCCGTATCAACAAGATGTTGTCTTGCGCTGGTGCCGATAGACTGCAGACCGGTATGCGTGGTGCCTGGGGTAAGCCCAACGGTACTGTTGCCCGTGTCAACATCGGCCAGATTCTGATCTCTGTCCGTACCCGTGATGCCAGTATGTCAAACCTCGATTTTTTTTTACACTTTTTGCCACTCGGAAGCAATTACTAATACGCTTTAGACCGTGCTATCGCTCTTGAGGCTCTCCGACGATCCCAGTACAAGTTCCCTGGTCGCCAAAAGATCATTGTCTCCAAGAACTGGGGCTTCACTCCCCTCCGCCGTGAGGAGTACCTTGAGAAGAAGGCTGCTGGCCGCGTCAAGGTCGATGGTGCTTACGTCCAGTTCCTTTCCAACCACGGAAGCCTCCAGAACAACATGCGCCGCTTCCCCGACGCTTTCAAGTCTGAGGCTTAGATTAGGATTGGGTAGGCATCTGGGTTTTAGGCTGGCGTCAAAATGGCATGTCAAATAAGGACCTTTTGAGTTGAAGGAGGTCGATTCGGCAAAATTCAATGTTGCACTCGCAGTGGCCTGTTTCCCTTGTTCTCGTATACCTAGTCTCCTTTGATACCTGTTGCCGTTCTTGGTTGTGAAGAACTAGGGAGCTAGTTAAGCGTGACATGTTTTCAACCAATATTCCCGTCTCCCCGCACACGGATAGCTTAGTTGGGATGCCTAAGCGGTTTATGCATGATTCGGTGCTACGTAAGTGCGAATCCTGTCTGATTTCTGATATGACATGGGCTTGCTTGAATGTAACTGTGCGAAATATGCGTTGGAAATTGACATTATGCCATGATGTGATTGACATCTTTTAGCCTCAACTTACCCAAGTTCCATCCGCCAACGAAGCCAAAATGTGATTTAGGTTGGCCCTGAGTTTCAATGGCAATAGCAAGTCCTAGCTTCCCGGTGTTTAAGGTGTTGGAACTAGATCTTGGTCAGATTACTTTGTTTCATTGCACGTTGGCGCCGATTTATTGTATTGTCCATTCTTTTTTGGCGTCCATTCACTTGATTCTCCCCACTAGTTGACTGAATATGCACGCTTGATTTGGGGGGTGCACAACGGTTGGCCAGTCCCACGCAGACAAGCCACATGACCTCAGTTGGGCATTTCGTGACGCCATGCTTGGTCACAGGCGACTTGAGCTGTCATTTCTCTCACTGGCATCAGGACAGCGAATGTACCCCTGACGTACCTTGTTCTTTGCAGGTACATAAATAGCATGTAAACACGTTTTTTTTACCCCTTGGACAGGATGAGAGTCATTCCTGCACCCTGCCGGCTCAATCCTGCATGTGCTTAGTGAGATAGACGCCGAAAGAGTGCCGAAGGTGCTCACGTCAACCAACCTTACTGACACAGCCGACGGAGAGAGCGGAGCAAGATTTTTTAGGTGGTGGGTAGTAAACGGCGTAGCGGCGAACAGCCGGAGGTGATGCATGAGTCGCTTATCTTCTCGAGGGGTGTATCTGTACCCACTAATCAGATAAACACTCAAGCCCAAAGTTCAGAGTTGCAAGCAGGACCAGCGAGCCTACTCGCTGAAGGATAAGCGGTGGCAGGGGCCAGGGCAGCCTCAGCAGGTAAGTTGGATGATGTGCTGTTGCTGATTACTGATGATGTTTTCGTATCCTGTGTGTCCTGTGTGTCCTGTGGTGATTTCAAACGTATGACCGTTTGAAATCAACCCACGAATGCAGCAGCTTCCGGCAAAGCCCGAGCTAGACATGAGGTTTGATTGTTCATGATGCGCATAGCGCAAGCAAGGTCAGGCCAGCGACTTCCATGGGTCCCATATTATTCTACCGCCAGGGGCTCGCTCGCCCAAGCGCAGAAAGGGAGCCAGACGGGACGCAAGGGGAGAGACATGAGACGACAGAGACGGACGGTGTGTTGTGCTGCTGCGTTGTCTTGGGCTGGAACAGCCGGTTTGTGGGCTGCGTGAGCAATGATGGAGCTATTGGATAATAGGGCTATCGCGCTACCTCGAGAGTACATGTTGCCATTTGTCCACTGTTGGGCCAGACTGCCGTAGTGACTTAGATGCGGATGGATGGGAGATGCAATGGGTGATGGCGCGGGCGACGGGATTGGCTCACGGACTGCAGGGAGGAGGTTGCGGCAAGATACAGCGAGCCCTAGCGGGCTTAGCACTGGGACAGCAGTGAGCCACAGTGGACGTTGATGCCATGTCTTGACCAGCAGACACGCGAGCGGACCCCCCACTCGCCGATCATCCCCCGACTGCAGCGTGTAGATGACGCCGACCCAGGACGCCCTCCAAAGCCTTCTACCACTGGTCCCCCAGATCTCTCTCCCGTTCCTCCTTGCCTCTCTCATGTAGCATCGGGGCTCCCTCTTTCATCATCGTCTTCCTGGGAGTACCTACTTAAGCTTCCTCCTCGCCATTTTTCGCTCCCACCGCCACAGGCGTCCTCGTTCGTCCTACGCCGTGTGTTTTGAGCAACCACGGTACTGTTGCGTTACTGCGTTCGCATATTGCCTCTGCAAGCCTCCCACCAGGGGCCCACACGCCCAGGTGCCTACACCGTCTTATCATATCTATCTACCTTATCCGACCAGCCTCGCGATCTTGAACAAACAGACCATTTCTCACCACTTTCAGCCATGGCTTTTCACCAGCCTACCCGACAGTCCATTCAGCGTGTTGTGCGTCCGGCCACCGAAGAGCAGGAGGCTCCCCGCCGAGACTCAACGGCTGCTCTTCCGGATCGCCAACCCGAAGAATCGCAAACATGGGTGCTCTTCGCGCCTACAGACGTGACTACCACCTCCTATCTCACCGAAACAGAACACTCACTAGACGGGCCTGGGCAGGACCGAGCGAGCGTTCGCGATGATCAGAATGCCGCAGCGATTTCGGCTACTGGAGCTAAATCCCGACCCGCTCCTACTTTGTCCGCTGTTGATGATGAGTCCGTTGAGGACGATGCGGAGTTGGACAGCCTCGACAGCCATTTACCCGAATTTCGATCACTACCAGGAATCTATTCACAGCAGTCGTACAACGAAAACCAGGAGTCTGCGCCCGTTTTCCCAGCACATGACGGGCTCGGATCTTTCCGACTAGACCAGCCAACTCTAGGATCAGAGGCTCAAGATCAAATCTACCAATTCGAGCGGTTCAACCCGCGTCGAGTGCGACGGCGACGTGAGAGCCTTGATTTAGCACAACTGGACTTGGACCATGATCAGGTGCAGGAAACGGAGAAGCGTCAAAGAATCGAAGCATGGCGCTTAGAGCACAGCCGTGTGCTTCTCAGTGAGATTCAAAAGGAAACTCGTCGAAGGCGTCTCTCTCAGACGTCTATCCACAGGCGATCATCCTCCACACCCATGCCCGTCGTGTCGCGACCGGCTCAGGATGCGGAGTCGGACAACATGACCTGGCACGACGAGGATGCAGTGCAGCCCCCTGTCGATTCAGAGGGGTTCCTCACTCGAATCACCCGCAAATTCATCCGAGACGTGATGGGCATTGATGACCACATGCTATCAATTCTATTCGGAGAGGCGGCCCCAGTTGCAGAAGATGAGGAGTTGGCTACGACACCCCGCGCTTCCCAACTAGGAGTGCAACCCCCCAAGTCGCTGAGCCCGGAAACATGGCAAATCGATATGCTCGAAAAGATGTCTAAAGAGCTTGGCTTGATTGTCAGCCAACTCTCACATCACCCTGGTGCATTTTCCACATACATGCGGGTGCAGCAAATGCCACTTCCCTATGCGGGGCTCCCCATTATCCCAGAGTCCAACTCCTCCCACTCTGCCACGGAAAACATCCCCCCCGTCAACGCCGATCCCGAGCAATCATCATTCCCCCAATTCCAGCCAACCATTAAGACAGCTTCTAGGCCGATTGAGCCAGCTGAACCTGCAGCCGACCCAGTTCAGCCTCCACGACAAGATGTGTCTATGAGCAACACTTTTACTCAAGAAGAATGGGAGAAGGACCTAGACGCGAAGCTCGTATTCCGATACTTGCGGTCTAGATTCATGTCATCCCGAGCCTCGAACCCTCCATCTCCCTCCACGACCCACATGTCCACATCCAACTCCCAAGACATTGCTGCCAAGCTTGCCCGCGTGCGCCAACATCACCCGCTGACGTGCCGGATGCGTCCAGTAGAGCGCAGGACGTTCAAGGCGACGACTCCGACAAGCCCCGTGGCGATGCGACACGCAAGTAGCTGTGCGAGCCAGAGCACGAGGCGGTCCGCCCGCCGAAGCAGCGTCTCATCTCGGCATTACTGGGACATTGGCGGATCGCTGGGGACAGGCTCCGTGATTGCCTCCAACGGGCCGATGGGGAGCTGGGGGGAGGTTTGAAGTGCTGCGGGACATGATTGTGCCGGCGCGCACACCGTCTTTTATGCCTTGCGAAAGAATATAGAGGTCATTTTACAACATCACAGACCGGGTGGTCTACCATGTATTACTGAGCATCATTACTGGGTTTGATTGGGACATACAGGCTATTGGGCATCTAGGAGTACTATTTAGAATTGGGTTTGAGATACACACAGTATATATTTGTTTCTCTTGGCGCTGGGTTGGATGCAATGAACATGAACATTCACTGTGTGGATATGCATGATTTCGCGACCCTGTTCCTCCCCATGTTGTATGACCCGGAGTAAGACCGGATTGATCTTCTTGGCCGCAACCTGTCCTGAGGCGCAAAGCCAGCCACTGCTCGAGGCTGGGAAACAATGTGTAGCCTCACTCTTTGAGTTGAATCCAAGCGTCGAGTATGTGGCGCCCAGGCCCGGGGGTGAAGATCACGTCAAGTTTCAGTCAAGGTTTGGCTTGTTGATCTGGGACCAATGGCCAGGGTCGCCTCGCGCGACAATTGCACAATGGCTTCCTCATTCACGCTCGCCGACCGTTTCTGCCCTGCGCCCCCCCTCCAAAGTTCACGATGGGCGCTCTCGTGCGCCCGTTGATGGCGTTTCTTTTTCCAGGGAGCATATCCCACCTCAGACAACCACATTGCCCGTACATACTGTAGTCTGTTGAGTCAGATGTGGTGCAGGCGAGCATCAGAAGGTGCCCCGCGGACCACGCCCGAAGCGACGGCCCAGGCGGCGGTGGGACGGGGCGGAAGCACCCCATTGGCCCAGGCCCCGGCATGGCGCGATATGCCGTGCCATGTACCTTCTGGAGAAGCTGCACCGTGTAAAGCACTCAGAGGCGCCTTGTTTGGCGGGGTTGAGCAAGAGGCAGCTCGCAAAGTGACTTGACATGGATCGAGGCATGAGACAATCGCATCGCTGCTTTAAGCATTGTCTGCCAGCACAGCGCAGTAGTTCGACCGGTGCATTGTGCTGGCCTACTAAAATGGTGAAGCTTGTGGTGCGTGGAGTGAGTGAGAGTGCATGCAGCGTGCCTTGCCTCAGGTTCCTACAGCGCATAGTCGACGATTATTGGAGGTCAGCACGTTACATCGTAGCAAGATGAAGCTGAGATAGAGCTTCCACCGACTTTGGGCCTCAACACCATTGAACAGCTCCAACCAAGTCACACCATGACAACGCACAATTGTTCCCGTTCACCTTTCTCCTGGCTCCCATTCTCAACCGTTAGGAATCGCATTAAGGCAGCCATGCCACCATTTGCATCTGGGAATAGGACTTGGCAGGGTTCACAGGGCGCGCGTCAACACAGGCGGACTTGTAGTGGAGCAGGCGCCCATCCCACCACCACCGTCGCTGGCACAGTGGCCGCCTCCCACGCACCCAGTATCTCTCGCCGCCCTGTCGTCCTTGGCCGCCCCGTCTGCGCACACCCTGGTCCCGGCCAAGGCACTGGGGAACGCTGCGCAACGCGCTCGCTCGCTCTCCTCCACAACATTTGTTCTCGTCCACTACATCTCGTCCGCCTGCCCTTCACTATTTTGTGTGTGCAGTTGGTCGACTCGCCTCGCGTCTATATAAAAGGTTTGCGAGCCGTCGCCTCCCGTCCGCGCTTCCTCTCGGCTCGCACTGGTCAGTTCGTCCTACTGCTGGATTCCTCGGTTCCTAAATGGAACTCGACGCGCCACCGCATACCCGCCGTTCTGGGCATAACTAACAACTTTTAGAGAGATGAACTGAGCTGCGTTTGCTCTTTTTACCTGCGACCCATTCGGGCCTGGTCGGGCTGGGGATACTTCGAGTCTCAATCCCCCAGCCTCAGCACGCGAACCTCGCCATCTAGCTAGGCACGAGCCTTTATCTCATCGTCGTCTCAATCGCCCCTCTTCCTAGTCGACTCTCTTCGCGCGACATGGGCGCCTTCGGCTCCCAATGGCCGCACCTCCCTTCGAACCGTCCAACTTCGCTGCCAACCCTTTCGACATCTACACAGACGCACCCGTTGTCAAGAACCCAAGCGCTTTCATTCCCGGAGGAGCCTGCAACTTTGTCGACCTAAGCCCCGGAGCTAATGGAGCCAAATGCGGATGTCGTCGGTTCTGGGGCCGTAACAATGGAAGCTCTCTAGCTCCGGACCAGACCCATTGGTGCATGTGCAATCACCATGCTTGCTACCACGAGGAAGGAGACCGTGATATTCCGATCCTGGATGCCAACGTCCCGGGACAGGAGAACGAAAAGCCCAGGACTGGCCGAGAACCCTTGAGTCCCGTCATGGACCTGGTCCTGAAAACACCACCAGCTGTACCTGGAATGGACTTTCCCAGCTTTAGCGCCCCAGCAACTCTCTCCTTTATTCACAGAACCCCCGAGGATCCCAATCTCGGCGCCAAAAATCCCATAAGCCAAACCGCGGGCACTTCAATCCCGGATACGTTAAGTTGGGGTTGCTTTATTCAGTCGCAACCGCATGCTGGCCCAATGCCCCCCATTCCATCACAGTGTTTGATGCCGTCCCAAGCAGCTTCCACGGTTTCATCAGCCCAGGCCAAATATCTTAGACCCTTTGCCGGGAAAGGTCTCCAAACGTTGAGCACTGTCCCTGGACCCAGAACCTCCCTTACACCATTACAGGAAAAACCCCAGGCCGCCATAGAAGCCCCAGCATCAGAAGGACCTACCGCTCCAGCCGATTCGTTTGTCTTTGTTACCCAGGATCAACTTGGCCCAGACACCCCCCAGGCTGATACATCTACCGAGGCCGAACCAAGACTTGCTAAGTTTAATGGTGTCTCCCAGCGTGCTTTTAAGAATCTCACAGAGACCGTGGGTGGTCACGACCAGCGCCTTGATCGCCTGGAAACGGTTTCATTTACAGTCACAGGCCATGAGGAATGCCAGGAGAAATATGACCATACGGATGTCCGTATAACCGAGCTTGAGAGCAGAGTTGAGGAAGTCGAGAAGCTTGTCAACGATAACAATAGTGTCATGTCACGGCGTGGGGATGACGCCAGTATGGTTTCAGTGTCTACCAGCATTACAAGCCGACCAACTCATTCTCAGGAACTGTACAGTCAAGTTCAATCTTTACAAGCTCAGCTCGCTCATCTCCAGTCTTTGATGCCCTCACCTGCCCATCCATGGGAAGTCGAGGTTGTCTTTCTACCATTCCCTTTGAAGAAGGTTTGGCAGGACGCCCATGAATTCAAGACTGAACCGCTCATTGCCAGTGACGACTGGACCCAACTCCCCATGACACATAGCACTGCGACACTACGATCTCAGTCACCTCTGTATGCTGATTGGGCTACGGCTGGAGACGAATCGAAATGGCTGTTGCCTAAAGCATATAGCGATAAGCACGTTATTGATCAACGACTTCGAAGTCGTGGGTTGGTCAAGACGGTGTCTGTCAAGGGCCCTGATGCTCGAAGTGTTTCAATGGCCATGAACGATGCATTTTGCAATGTATTCCGCGAGATGGAGATCTTCTCTCGCCCACAAGCCCCGGACGCACGCATAACATCGTTTTTGGGTCTACAGTCAGCTTGGGTTCCTTTGCGTAAGATTCACAAGGATTCCCGACTGCGGTTCCTTAGCCCGGCCGAAATGACGACGCCCGCGCTTTGGGATGTTCAATTTCTTAATTCAGTAATGATGAGGTCATCAGAACCTAGGCTGTTTATTACGCAGCCTGATGCCTATCTCCAGGACCACCAAGCGTTCGACGCTGGCTGGACGTGGCAGAGGCTCAAGGAAATGAGCCCCCATCATGGCGAAGGATCGCAAAATGCCACAGGCTCTAATGCGGGCGAAGCTTCTTGGTCATGGAATGACCTGCTTGATGAGCAACCTCGTGTAAACCCTTCTAGTAGCATCCGACGGGAGCGACAACGCACCCTTTCGTCTTCTCCGTCGCAGCAGTATTTCCCGGCCTTGTCTACATTCCGGTCAGCGAGTCCAGCTGTGACCAGGGTCCAGTCTCCGATGTTGACAGGCAGAAGAGCGTCTCGGCCACCTCATATCCGAACCTCTTCTGTGCCAATGACGGCTCAGACTCAAAACTCGCCTGCTCTCAGTAGACGCCGAGTCGCCTCCTATGGCCAGAGTCGACGCTCATCTCCAGCTGTCCACGCTGCTCAGGCTGGGCCAGCCTCGGCAATCGTAAAGAGGCGACGAAGCACTCGGTCACCCAGCCGTCACCGGTTTACACCGAGGTGGACTGCCTCGCCTAGTCCGATGCCACTGGGCCTGAGTGATCGCCAGCCGGGTCGAGGTACTACGCCATTTGCATATGCTACACCGTACAGCAATGCCCCGCTTCAAGAAGTCAGGGGCATCCGAGGCAGCAGCGCGAATCAAGCCGTTCCGCAGTATGCCTCGGACGATGATCCAGATTTTGATATTAATATCTACGAGAGTGGGTCTGATGGTATGTATGACGATGATGAGAGCGATATCAGTATCGGGGAGATGGCTCAAGTCGAAGTCCATGCCGGCCCAGAATCTCAACACTGGCTACCCGAAGACCAGCCATGGCCCGGGATTGAGGATCAGGATCGTATTTCAGATGGAGAGAATATCGATCCTCAAGAGGCGTCCCAGGGCAGCAACGTCAGCAGCCAGCCATCTGAATACCCCAGCACACAAAGCGCCTGGCCTACCAACGATAACACCGAGTTTCAAATTCACGAAGACGACGAGAACGGACGATGATGAACGAGTCTGGATGACGCCTATTGATCTGGGCTTATGATGTCAAATTGAATCAAGACATGAACGAAGCGACTTTACTTATACTCATACTCGGCGACCTTTGTGCTACACTATCAACGACATACTTCACTCGGCGTTTTTTTCATACTATTATTATTGCTGTATATACGGATTTCTTTTTTCCTTGCTGATAATCCTTGGCGTTTTGTATGGAGCGTGCTTCAAGAGGCGTTGCAGGAGGCTCAGGCAGTCACTCATCTTACAAGGGAATGACACTGGCGTACTATTATTACGGTAAACGGATTGCGGACGTGTACGGGCAAAGATGTTTTCTTGTTTTGGTGGGAGGGGTGTGGTTCATTCGTTCCGGATCGGGCGGGAATATTGTCTTGCAAGCGCTGATTATAGCGGGACGGATCGGTTTGTTTTTTCTCTTGGCTTGGTGTACAGGATCGACGTTGGGGACATCTCTCTCAGCTTTTTCTTGTTGGCCATGTACTAGATGCAGATATACCATCGCCACCCATTGTTCCAGAATCCACAAAGCGCCTTCGTATTTGCTAGACCTTGTCTCATTGCCCAAATGCGTGCGTGCGTTGTCCATGCCTCAGCTCCGGGCGGCGGTCCTTCGCTCTCCCCGAATCTTGCCCGTGTGATCGAGGTGAAGCAGTCTTGGCCTACGCGTGTGTTGCCGTATACCCTTTTCTTTTTTTGTTTTTTATCCGGATACCCGGCTGCGATTAGAAATGCTCGTCGCCTTGGCAATGATGATTGATGCTGCTTTGCTGACGGCTGACGGAGCCAGCGGGTGGAGCGAGGAGCCGGCGGCGTCCCCATGTATGCACACTCGCGGGGCCAAATGTGTTTTGTCAACCCGGGAGCTGCGGGATCTGCGAATCACGGCATCTGGCCCATCTGCATTGGCAGAGTTAATTGCCCAGGACGGTCTAGTAAAAGCCAATGGCTGGTGCCTGGGGTCTGCGGGCATATCACGGAGAGTGCGACACGCCTTCATAAGCATGATTGTATGGTTTGCCCATCCATTGGTCACCGATTTCACGAGCGCTACGGAAAAGCAAAGAACGTCATGAAGATCTTTCTCTATTGCGTTAAAGTGGCATTGGGTATCAAGTCCCCTCGCTCCCATCATTATCTCCTGTCATGGTCGCATCTTCCATCCTAAAGAACATCCAGGGGAAAAAAAAGCATATCCAAGAGCCAATGCAATGCAATGGCTTCTAAAAAATTCTCCAAGAGCACCCTGCAAAGCCCACGCCTTGCAAAACAAAACACCGTAAAGCTATGCCCATCTAATGCCAAACCAGCCCATCCATTTTCCCAAAAACACGCGACCTTATACCTTATCCGAATACGAGTACTGCAGCCCCACCGCCGAAGTGCGGCGAGTTTGCGCCGACACTACGGAAGCGGCGTGACAAAGAACGAAAAAAAAAAAAAGAGCATGCCTGACTCGTTTTTTTTTGGGCATCCGAATTTGCTCCGAGGTATATGTGTATCATGTCGAGTAATGTCCCAACGGTTTGTGGAACCATGAGAACCCGAAGAAATAGAAGTAAATCCAGTAAAACGCCCGGAAAACAATATAAGCCGTGAAAGCACATAAACCAGAGTGATACACGCTATGTATGCAATGCAGTTCTAGTACCAGGTTCCCTTGGGATCGAGTCGGTAGGAAATCTTGCATCTAACATTCTGGCACATCTTTTCGCGATCCA
Organism: Calonectria ilicicola; assembly: GCA_020809705.1. NCBI lineage: Eukaryota > Fungi > Ascomycota > Sordariomycetes > Hypocreales > Nectriaceae > Calonectria > Calonectria ilicicola. The sequence goes on along the minus strand of CP085833.1, from coordinate 3,489,128 downwards.
GCGTCTTGAACTTGGGACCATCTGGGCCGGTGACGTAGTGGTATTGGCCGAAGAAGCGCCACTGTCGGGGGTCCGCCAGGGAATACACCTCGTCGCCCCAGCGGCCGCGGTAGTGGAACCACGACGTCGGAGCATGTGGATTTGAGGCAGCGGGCACGAGACTCTCTGGCTGGTCAAGTTCGTCTGTATCCTCGCCGTAGTCCTTCACATAGTCGTAGTGGTAGGCGTAGTTGTTCAGCGATGGGTCCCACAGGGGTCCCTTGTCCGACACATCTTTGAGCATGTTGAAAGGAAGGATGTAAGAGTGTCGGCCAGGCATCGCGTACATGGCATGCGATCCGACCGCCGAATAGATGACTGGGCGATGGCCACGCTTCTCAATGGCCTCAAATGCATAAGCCTGTCCTCCTTCGTGCTCGGAGAAGAAGATGCCTCGGGGCTCGCCGTGTTCGAAGCGGATCATGCAGTGCTCCCAATCGCCCACATGGTTGCCGAAGCGGATATCGAAGACAGTCTGGCCCAGGTTGTAAGAGTAAAAGAAGAACCAGAAGGCGTCGACAATGCCTGATCCCTTGTCAACCATCACGAGCACGGCGGGTGCGCTCGAGTAGCCACTGTCGTCAGGCTTGTGGCCACGGGAGACGAGTTTCTCCCTGTGCTGGAACGGGCGGTTTCGAGGGTCGTCGATTCTGTGAAGCGGAAGTGATTTGCCTACATCATACCAAGAAGAGCCCTCCCTGAGCTCAGGGCGGTTTGGAGTATGGTCAATAGGTGGAGGGGCCACATCCAGATCATCATCGCCCTCGGGGAATGCCTTGGGCCTGTTGAAATGACTGTGTAGCCAGATTGGGCGATCCTCGACGTCGTCATTGCTGTGAAGGATTATCTTGCCGCCGAGTTTGTTTAGCTGGTGTAGGTTGTCGAGGGTCCATTTGGTTGTGGAATTAAGAGGTTCCTCGTCGACATAAACAGTCATGTGCTCGACATGTTCACGAATGTCTGAGGGCCAGAACTCCTCGCCTGAGTAAAGGTGGACCAGCGGCGCATACTTGGTCACGTAGTCGGGGATTTCTTTTAGGATTTTGCGTCGCTGGTGAACGTTTCGCTTGTGATCCTGGCGGGGCACTTGTTCGGGCTCCCAGCGCAAAGCATGGTCTTCAGCTCGGCGTTTCAAATCGCGCCATGCATCCTTGGGCGGCTCCTCGGGCTCACCATGACTGGCAGGGTCGCTGCGAAGATGATGAAGACCACAGATGCCAATCCAGCGGCAGGCCTGGCGGTCCCAGAAATATGGGCTGCTGTTAACCCAGCGTCGATCTCTTGCACGCTTTTCGGGGCCCTGAGTGGTGGGATCGAGCATACGGGGTGCAAGCCATGCAACAAACGAGAAACACGCCAAAAAGCCGATGGCGATGGTGAATCGACGAAGCCAATACATGGCCGGCAGGGCGACGGGCAGCTGCCCTGAAGTGCGATTGGGAAGCGAGTATCGGAGGGTTGATGTGGAGGACGGGCCGGGACGGATATGGCAGACCTCCGGGACGGCCGGTAGTGGGGATGTGTAAGTAACAAGGACAAGGCGGAAGGGGGGAAGAGGCAGAAAGGTGAACGGGGGGAGAGGGAATGCGCCAGCTATATGCACATGACGAAGAACGAGAGGATTTACGATGCCGCAGGCGGCAGGTCGCGCGGCTGGGCCAGGCCTGGAGGGATGGGGTGCGATGGAGGAAGAGAGTGAGTGAGAGCAAGACAAGACAGAAACGAGGCGCCTAGAACGGACCAGGATGGCCTGGGACGGAGCCGTGCATGGTGGATGGGGGGCGTTAGCTCGCTGGCTCCTTCTGGACCAGGCTCTAGGGGCGTGTGCTTGACTAGGGACATGTGGATGTGAGCGAGTGTGTGTTTGACACTTGACGGGAAGGGAAAGGATTGGTTGGGTGCGCCACGCTCTGGCCGAGGTGTTGTTCCCTTGTTGATCCCTGGAAGATACGGCCCAAATAGGGCAGAGGGCAGAGGGTGGGTTGTCTGGCCAGGGCCTGTTGGGTGCATCTGAGCGAGGCAGCGGTGTATTGAGACATGGTCAGTGTAAGTGAGTCTCCCGGGAGGATGGGGGAACAGCTGGAGGATGGATGGGCAGGGCCAGACACAAGGCAGAGTACGAATACGTGATGGCGGTGTCAGCGAGGAAGCACTCAGTCAGTCAGTCACCCACTCACCCACCCAGAGGCGCCAGACGCCAGACAAACAGACACCCCCAGCGCTCCCAGGTACACTCAGGGTCCTGTACCGCGCTGTACCTTAGGCCCGTTCCGATTCCACTAGTCGCCAAGTACTCCGAGGACCAGCCGCCAGTTGGCCCAAAACAACATCCTGTGCCTTGCTTTGGACGAATGGGCCACTCGCTCGACGGGCGTTCCTGGCACCCACTCACACGCCCGCCCACAAGTGCAAGGCTACTTACTACCGGCATCCGATATTTTTTCTACCTTCTCTCCCTTCTTTCTGACACCTTTCTTTGTTTAAGTTTACGGGCGAGGAAGTATGACGACGTTGGTTCCGTGCAATAGACTTATTGTCCAGATTTTCGCACTTGCAGAAAAGAGGCCCGCCCTGCACGCAGTCTTTAGTCATCAGCCAGGAAACTCAGAGAGTCGCAAAAGAAACGCGCTGCGCCTCCGCCGCCACCATCGTGGTGTCGTCAGGTCCGCCTGCACTCGGGGGGCCAGGCTCCGCCCCGGATCGCCCTTTCGTCGTCTATCCGAGAGGTGTGGCCAGGGGGCCCTTTCACCGTTTGTCCGTGGTCCAGCGTGACACACTTGGTTCCTGTTTAGAGTCAATTGCTTGACAGCACGGTCCAAGCCTGCAGCACCAAAGAATGTAGCAAAAAAATGTTCCATTGTGTTGATTGCCATTGGCGAGCGCACTTACACGGCCCCCTTTGGCATTAGTTGTGCGCAAGGGCGGATGAACAGCGCTTGGTTTTGCATGGTTGGCGTCGTCAGGACCTGTCCCTTGCAAGCATAAACACTGACAACAAAGGGCCCGCCCTCTCGCCAAACCCCATTCAGGGCAGTCCCATTCTCTCCACCGACGGCCTCACTTCCCGTGCCTAATCCCTAATGCTCCTCCCCCAAGGTTCGCCTTTCTTTTCTCACATGCGCAACACGGATGCCTTGATCTAAGCGACCCAGCCTCGGGGAGGGGTACCGACCATCAGCCCCACGTTGTAGTGTAAACTATGTACTCCGGAGATTTCCCATGTACCAACCCCTTCTCGGATATCCGGGCGTCTTTACGACGCATCGATACAATGCGCTGCTTATGGCCCACTGCGTGTTTGGCCCAAAGCCAAGCCTTGTTCCGCGCCTCAAACTCCTGCCTGGGAGCCAAGCTGAGTGATCGGCCAGCAAGCAAGGGGCCTGCACTGCGCTGAACTGTCGAATCACGGATCCCCAAAGTCACCACCACCAACACTGTGGCTGTTGCTGATCACCCTTCAACAGCCATCTGAGACTCAAAAAAAGGAAGCAAGGCCAGTCCGGTAACTGCAGTTTCAGGACACCACACCTTCAAGTCCAAGAATTTGCGTACGTCAGCCAGCTGTCGAAGTGCCACGCCTCGTACAACCAAAGGTCAAAGTTGGTCGTTGCACAGGCGCATCTACAGGGCAAAGAAGCAAGCAATAGCCCATTCACCTGCATGGGCGATGCCTACCACTAACGACCGAGTGTCCGGTGAGATGCCCGCGGCTCAAACCCCCAATACGAATACAGAGCGTCCAGGGCATCGCTGGTTCCACCAGCCGGCCGGGCTTGGCATCTGGATGTTCGATATCACCTCGGACTGGGTCTCGAGAGGCTGGCTGACCAAAGGAATGGCGGGCTGGGCCTCAGGCAAGCAGGTCAATCAGTCAGCTAGCCACCGGGGGTCACGGGATCCGCCCACGAGCGGTGCCCAGTGGTCACGGAGTGCTGGACCATGGGACATTGGTTTCTAGGCAAAAAGGCGGGATGCAGAGATGCATATGCCGGAAAATCCCACCAAGTGCCATGGGAACAGCACAGAGGTAGGCTTCGCGACCGCCTACAGGTACACAGGTACAGTACTCAGCGGTACATGGTCATTCAGGTCCCGCCCTCTTGGTCCGTGTATCGTCCCAATGAGCGAGTAATGCACCTCAGCGTCGTCCACGTTCCGATTTCTGGAGCATCCCCCGCGTGCCAAGCCAATCCCGGATAGCGTCGCGATGCCCGCAGGCCGACATGCACACGTTGGACTGCCACAGAGTTCAATCCAACGTCGCCAAAAATTACCGCCATGAGGACGATCGTTGGGGTCTTGTGATCCCTGGCTCCCCCCGACAACCTACGAGCAGGGAACAACCCAGCGTACCATGACTGCTGCATCTGATGCAGGCCCGGCAGCCAAGTTTAGAAAAACCAAGATACGACAATCAACCTCAACCAACAGGCGCCAAAACCGAAAATTCTTTCAATCCGAGAAAGAGTGTTTCTCGTATCGTGACTCCTCCACTCACTCACTCACCTTCGCTTCACTCTACTCACGCAAGCTCATAAACACCCATCGTTATTCTTATCATGCACTCCCCTGTGTCGTAACAGCTTGATCGTTAGCTAGTCTGAGATCCATCCAGGTCCAGGATCCAGAACGATCCCCAAGTTTTAGATGCTCTACACCACTCGCGTTGAGTCATTTCGTCAGCACCAGTCCACCGGTAACTGTCACATTAATGGAACAATGAGCGAACCATCCTCTATAGTGCTGCCACATGGGATGGTCATCTTCACACAATATCGACACCAACCTTGCAGCTTCTCTCTCCACCGCCTAAGTTCCCTCAACACCCCTAGGCTTTGCGAGGGGCGGCTCACGGGATCCCATCCCAAGACCAACAATCATTTTCCCGATCAGCCCTCCCGATGTCGCTGCAATACAACACTAAACACTCACATTAGCACCTGCGAGGCTGCCACTTCGCTAGTGCGCATGGTCGCCCCTCCTCCCCGTTTTGATGTGACCCTAAAAGACGGCTCTGTCTCGGAGCCTTGTCCCTTTGCCGTCTATAGACGCAAACCGTTACGGGCTGTCCGCCAATGATGGTGATGCCGGCCGACGCGTGGGCAATGCTAGAGGCTAGCCTTGGCCATACAACGCTCCTCCTGTTGCGGTTGGCATCCAAACCTGACGCACCATCGTAGGGCATCGTGGTCATCATGAGTGTCGTCTTTGGACAAAATGCTATGCCCTGCACCATCGTTGAGAAAACAGCAACTGCTTGTCCCAGCTAAGCCAGCTGCATAGCACCCCATCCAGCTCCTTTCCCAATGTCTCATCTCACAACCCTCCAAAGCGAATATTCAAATCAGATGAAGTACGTCGTTAATCGCGATAGCCTCAAAAATAGGCCTTCAAATCTCACATTGCCGTTGCGGGCGCCGTCTCGCGCCACGGGTATCGTATCTCTACTGCCAATGGCCAGTCTTCGTGTCCATATACCACTTATCAACCCCCTCCCATCCATACCGCTGCCTTAAAGCGCATGCTCTGCCTTGATTCAGGACAAAATCAACATCGCCAGGCGAAATTATGCGTTGCAGTTGCATCCATAAAATGAGCAGATAGCTTTCGTGCAGGTTTCGTTGTGTGTGCTTCCATCCGTGAACCGCTCTCGTCTCAACCAACCATTCACTCTCGTGCTTTGCCTCTATTCCGCCAAAGACATGTTTTCGTCTTCATCCGAGTCGCTCCTATCCTCCATGTCCTCATCCACCTCGTCTTCATCGTCGTCATCGTCATCATCGTCATCTTCTCTCTCGTAGAGCTCGTCCCATCTGCGCGGTGTTGGCCTTGATAGTCCCGTAGGTTCGTTGGTTCGAGTTGGATTGGTTGCCGGTGTTGGTGTCGTTGCTGCGTCTCCTCTGCCACGCCCAGCTCGAACCCTTGGCCGCCCAGCCCGCCGCCGCCCAGCACGACGTCGATCTCGTTTTGGCACTACCTCCTCCCCATCTTCATTAAGCATTCTTCTTCTTCGTCGAGGTTTGTAATCTGGATCGCGACTATCCTTGAAATCTTTGCCCTCGCCATCCTTTGCATATACCGTTACCTGGTCTGTCTCCCCTTTCTTTTTCTTGAGCGCGATTAGATTTTCGAGGAATCGTGTCTGTTGCGCGCGCTCTCCTGTTCGATCCTTGCCTACGGGAATGCGAATATTCCACTCCTCTCGGATGGCTGCCAAGGGATCCTCTTTGGGAACTTTGGGCTTTAGTAGCTTTTCCTTAGTCAGGATTCGAGATGCGCTGGCTCCAAGTAAATCCAGATTTCTATCCAGGTGGCGTAGTGCAGGCAGAGGCTTCTCGTTGTCGCGATTCGCAAAGATGGCCTCAGTGCCAATAACTTCGGCCCATTGCCCTTCAAATACACGGCCCTTGTATGAAATTATGGGGTTATTCGAGTGCAAATCTAGGATCTGAATGTCCTCAACCTCGTCATCATCTTCTTGCGCCTTGTCGTTGTCGTCTCCGTCCCCGTGGTCGACTGCTTTCCCCTTGTCCCTCAGCTCTGGGTCGATATCGGGCTCGTCATCGTCGGCTTCTGGTTCGGGTAGCGGTTCATCGTCATTATCATTGTCGCCTTCATTATCCGCTTCAGCAGCTGCCTTTAGCTGACCCGGAGTCTGGTCCAGCCAGTGCTTGTAGTATCCGCCTCGACTGTGATGAATGGCTCGAGATTGGCGGTCCTTGAACTCGGGATAAGATAATTCGAGGGTTAGGTAGTAGGTCTATCGATGGCGGTTAGGTCCTGGCGAGACGGTACGCAGCGGTGAGAGGTGTAGCGGGATCATGCGTACCTCAGTTTCGGTAGTCGAGTATTCATACTCCCACTCTTCCTGGTCATCCTGTTCCTGTTGCTCGTCCAGGCTCAGCACTCCAGGCTGCTGTGCCAATGTTGCTTCGTCCACGGCGGCAGCCATGGTAGTGGCAGTGATGTCCGAGTTCGAGGTCAATGTTGATCAGAGAGCGCAAAGGGGGCGTAGAGGTCTTGACAACGGCGTCGAGCTGCTTCAAGCATATGTCATGTACGCGACGGCGAGAACCAGACCCCGATCCCCAGGCGGGGTCGTAGGTGCCGTGGAAGTAAACGAACGAAAGGCAGGGGAGGCGCAAGGAGTGCTGCGGTTCAAGACAGGTCGTCCCCAAAGCTACAGGGCCCCGAGACTTCCGGCTTCCAGCGTGATGATCAAGATCCGTTCAGACTCCGGTCAGGTCGGTCAGTGGCGGCACAAAGCATTACCTACACTTTTTTTTTGCTAGCAGGGATCAGGCGGGGCAGGTGCTGGGCGCGTTGCTGCCCCGCTGTCGCAGCCATTGGAACGACTCATCTCAAGACTTGGAGCCGTCGCAAAATCTCAAACCCCCACGATTTGACTCACATCGCGACGGCTCGTCTCTACTACATTTACAATCCTCTTTACCAATATTTTATCTTCATAGATACCGGTCTTTTCTTTTCTTTTCTTTTCTCTGCGCCCGGCTTGCTCAACCCTTCAACGTCCTTCTCCTTCTACCCCGCCATCTCGTCGACTTAATTCAATACCCCTCCATAATCAGCTTCTGGGTCCAAGATGCCCACCGTTCACCTACTAGATTATGTTGCCGGCAACATTAGAAGCCTGGTAAACGCCATTGAGAGTCAGGGATACGAGGTCGAGTGGGTTCGCTCACCGGAAGATGTCCCCAAAGCTGAGGTTGGCGCATTCTGTCCTGCTTGCCCCTCATAACTAGACCATACAGTATTGACCAATTCGCCTGTGTTTAGAAACTCATTCTCCCTGGTGTAGGCCACTTCGGCCATTGTCTCTCTCAGCTTTCACAAGCAGGTTACCTCGATCCAATCCGAAAACACATTGACTCCGGCAAACCCTTCTTCGCAATTTGCGTAGGTGTCCAAGTTCTCTTCGAGGGCTCGACCGAGGATCCCAATGTCCCTGGTTTAGGAGTGATCAAGGGCTCACTCGACCGCTTCGATGACTCAGACAAGGCCGTCCCTCATATCGGATGGAACGATTCAACTACAGGGGGCGCCTCCATGTACGACCTCAGCCCAGATTCTAAATACTACTACGTCCACTCATTCAAGCTGCCTTACAAGAAGGGCGAACTTGAGTCTCAGGGCTGGACTGTGGCGACAGCCACCTATGGTTCTGAGACCTTTGTGGGAGCTGTTGCCAAGGGTAACATTTACGCTACTCAATTCCACCCTGAAAAGTCTGGCGTGGCTGGTCTGCGAACTATCCGTGCCTTCTTGACTGGGGAGGGTGCCAAAGCCCTTGCTGCTCCCTCTCCTGAAGGTCTCAATGTCGATTTCAAGGATAGCCTCACCCGTCGTGTCATTGCCTGCCTTGATGTCCGAACCAACGATCAGGGCGATCTAGTTGTTACCAAGGGTGACCAATATGACGTCCGAGAAAAGGGCTCCGACCGCAACGTCCGCAACCTAGGCAAGCCTGTTGAAATGGCCAAGAAGTATTACGAGTCCGGCGCGGACGAGGTTACTTTCCTAAACATTACGTCCTTCCGTGATTGTCCTGTTGCAGATCTTCCCATGCTCGAGATTCTTCGTCAGACTTCAAAAACAGTCTTTGTGCCCCTGACCATCGGTGGTGGTATCCGAGACACTGTCGACACTGACGGCACCAAGGTTTCGGCCCTCGAGATTGCTACCATGTACTTCAAGTCTGGCGCCGACAAGGTCTCAATTGGCTCAGACGCAGTCATTGCTGCTGAAGAGTACTACTCGCTCGGCCGAAAACTCTTCGGGAACACTGCCATTGAGCAAATCTCAAAAGCCTACGGCAACCAGGCCGTTGTCGTCAGCATTGACCCCAAGCGTGTCTACGTACCCAAGCCTGATGCCACTCGTCACAACATTATCCGCACGAAATTCCCTGGTCCTAAGGGTGAAGAGTACTGTTGGTATGCCTGCACCATCAAGGGCGGTCGTGAGACGCGCGATATGGATGTCGTCGAGCTCGTTCAGGCCGTTGAAGCTATGGGTGCTGGTGAGATCCTCCTCAACTGTATCGACAAGGATGGCACAAACAGCGGTTTCGACCTCGAGCTCATTGACCAAGTCAAGGCTTCCATCCGCATCCCCGTCATTGCTTCCAGTGGCGCAGGTAACCCAGGTCACTTCGAGGAGGTCTTTGACAAGACCAAGACCGATGCTGCCCTGGGAGCTGGCATGTTCCACCGAGGCGAGTATATGGTTAAGCAGGTCAAAGATTATTTGGAAGAGAAGGGACTCAAGGTAAGGAAATTCGAGACAGATCCTTAGAGGCGGACAAAAAGCAGATTTAGATGATAGAAAAAAGTGAACAAGAGTAATTGGCCATTCTTATCGTGTTTCAATTGAATGATGTAATCCCAAACTAGTAGATAGACATGTAACATGTATACATGCTTTTAACAAGCCCCCAAAATCAAAGCACTAAAGCAACAAGACTCAACAACTGCTACCAAAAACTCAAACACTTTGGGTATTATAATGCAGAGATGCGCCAAATTTTCAGAAGGCTTTTTGCAACTCAACTCCAGAATGCTACCAGAGGTCCCCGAGCAGCAGAGCAACAAGTCAAACAAGGACGCGAAACCAGGTGGAACGAAGCAAAGCAGAAAAGGTAAATGGCAAAGTCGAAATGGACGCAAGGAAAGCCATCCCTCCCCTTTAACTCCAAAATGAATCATGGAACCTAAATCTCCATACCCATAAACATCCATCGCTTGCTGGTCACATCCAGATCGTGAGCCCAGTGATCCAGGGTAATCATATCGAAGCCGACCCATTGAAGACTCTTGGACAAAGACCGCGTCTCATCCTTAGGGATACGCCTGTCAATGCAAGTGACAACATGAGAACAGTCCAAGGGACCGTCGGCCAGTTCGATGAGGGCCATGAGACTGGAAAATAGTTAGCGAGTGACAACACTGCAGGAATTAGAAGAGGAACGTACGCTTTTTTCAGATCTCGGCCCATGACGCCTTCTGCATCGAAAAAGACGAAGAGTGACTTCTCCTCTCCATCATTTGCGACAAAGGCACGGAAGCTCGCCCCGCCTGCATAGTCCCAAACCTCCAGCCAGGCGTCAACGTCATAGCTGGGCAGCTTATCCTGATCAAAGCGCTGCTGAAAGTGTTCGGGTAGCAGGTCATCGGACGGCGGCGTTTGTAAATAAGCACCAGACAGGCCGGAGCCATACATCGACGGGTTCCTCTCACCGTGGAAGGCCGTCTTCATGGTCTCGCAAAAGAATCTCTCACATTCTTCCCTGATCGAGAGTGCTGCCCCCCCTCGCCGGCCCAGGCGCCGGCCTGGGATCTCGCGCTTCTGCTTCTTAGGCAGAAGAGCAAGCTCGTTCGACGAGGTTAGTGCGGCGAGGGGGGGACTTGTCGGAGGGGAGGGTAGACCTGAGGAAGGGACCTCAGGAATACCACTCGGCCCCTGTGAGTCATGTTAGCATCAATGTCAACTATCAAGGTCGCGACGCAAGAATCAACGTACCGGCAACCCCCGTAGTGCAGTAGTGGAGGCCCTTAAGGCTGGCAGCGGAGTCGACAATGTAGCAAGAGGCAAGGACATTGACCTGCTGGACAACGGCCTCGCCGTAGTTACTACTACAATTAAGATTTTGGTTTCTCAATGGCGCCATTGTTGACAAGATTGCTCGGGTGTTGGTCTGAGTGTGTCGCGAAGACGGTATTGTTCTGGGTCTGAAGGGGCACGAAGGCGTCGGCGGGATAGCTAAGCGTCGAGACTGGAGATCCGATAGGAAGCTGGTGTCCATGAAGATTGCTTGCGTCGAGGAAAGTGGCGGGGGAAGCTCTGTTGTTATAGTAGGCGAAATGTTTTTTTCGTTTCTTTTTTTGTGCTCGGTCGGGGTTGTTGCAAGCGGCGGGTTTTAGTGAAATGTCTTGGATTGCAGATGGAGGAATCAAGTTTTGGGCAGCGGTGAGATCGGAAGGCGACGTGTCGGGCTTGAAAAAGGGAGAGGAAGGAGGAGTCGACGCTCGGAGCAGTCGGGGGGGGAGGTGGCCGCCGAGCCGGAAGGAGGCACTGCTTCCCAATCAAAAAACTTTCGGTGGTGCTCCATGTCCGCCGTTGGTGCGCCCTAGTGGCCGGCAAAATGCACTGTGGCCCCCCGCCGTTGTCATTCTGCTGCGTGCTGCACCACATTTTTTTTTCCTGCATGGCTGCTGCAGCCAATCACTGCCGCTGTCCGGCCACTGTGCAGCACACCCTGCACCCTGTTAATTCGCCTCGCCACCCACTGTGGCCACTAACACTGCTGCGGGGAAAGTAGCATTGAGAGCACGCACAGGCCCCCTTGGCTTCAGCTGGCAAATACAGTGCGGATTGAGCGACAGGGGCACGCAACCATCATGACAGAACTCAATGGATGGGTGGTGGTGGTCGCCGCCCGCCGCTAACGCGAACGCCTCCACAGCGATTAGAAGCTCCATCCTGAGAGCGCCAGAATGCTCATGGTGTGCCCAGTGGACGCAGGCGTCGATCCCTCGTGGGATGCTGCATTGAGCCAGCCAATTATGTGTCCTTCCATCACATCAACTTGTCATTGTTGCGGGGGAAGAGCCGCGACCCAACGACATGTCTCCTGATGCGTCACGTTTCGCCTCAGCATTTCCCACTTTTTATCGTCATAACGACTCACAGCGGTCTTGTTCCAGCGCCCTGTGGGTGCTGTCTGGCATCACTGCATAATAGCGGTAGCACAGACAGTGCGTGTCAGCATCGGTGAGGCGAGTACTGTGCCGGAGAGTAGGTTTGCGCACTGTGGTCTTTTAGCGACTTCGTGACGAGTCTAGAAGGGCCAGCTCTACGACAAGGCGAAGTCATTGCGAGACTGCTTCGCCCTGGAAGCTTTCTCGGAGGACATAGCGCGTATCAAATGGAATGAGATTAGGTATTAGCTACAGCCTTAATCGTAGTTGAAAGACTATCCTGACCTCTGATCCTACGTGTTCCCATTCTCAGTGCACATTCTCTTCGATTGCAACTGGGGTCGCCATTCCTCAGCAGCCTTGTAGCTAATCTCGCCATGCAGTGCCACAGTATCGTCACCAACTGCAGCGGGGCTTGGTCAGCCAAGTCATGAGGACAAGGACAAGCGACTCCTCAGGGATTCCCCCAATTACACTGCATGCGCGCTCGCGTACGATTACGAATCCCCGACTTGATGAATTTATCATGGATGAACATCATGACTCTCAGGCCAAGTTGAAACAGCTTCATTTCCCCGCCCGGTTTTTCATCCCAGCTTAGAGCCGAGGTTGGCACCCAAGCCCGGGCTAACGTGTGCCATGTAAGTTGATTGGTGGATTGCCATGTCGCATTCCTGCCGCACCATGTCTTTGCTCGACCAGCAAATCATCCAACCTAGTCTTGAGACATGAGCCATGCATTGTGGCTTGACGACGAATGCAGTCTTAGCTCCTGATCCGTTGGCCTGGGTTCCTAAGGACTCTCGTGCATTGTCAATGCGGTTGGGTTACTAGGGCCATCTTCATTCCTTGAATAGCTCTGCACGTGAACGTCCCTATGTCAACCACACAGCGGCATGCCAACAAAGACTATCATCGAAAGCATCCCTAAAAGCATTCACCAATCATCTACTTCAGCGCCAAAATAGTGCTGGCGATTAGCTAGTCTTTCACCAAAGACCATTCCGTGTCCGACACGTCAGCCATCAGAGGGTGTTGTGCTGTTTGCCGGTTTGCTCTGCTATTCGCCCATGCCAGTTCCCATTCACAGCGCATTCAACTAAGTGGCCTTATCACTAGCCGCATGCATAATGCGTCATATTTGATTATTACGTATCACCAGTTTTCCTTGATTTTGAGTGAATCTCACAGCATTTGACGTACTGCCAAGATCGTTGTGTTGCCACGAAAATAAATGGGAGCTGAGTGAGCCCAGTCATCCCATGGTAATATTCGAGTCGTGCTTGCTTGTATCTAAGCTTTGGCGGTTCCACGCTAGTTTTTATGCCATGATATACAAGGGGCTAAAAAAAAAAAAAGCAAAGAAGCATATTCATCATGCGTTGCAGTAGTGCTTCACTACTTGGCTTCTCTTACTCACTAACACTTCCCTCTTACAAATCACCAAGATATAAATCAATTCTCATTTTTTTTCAAATGTCCAAACCAACAACAATATCCCTGTACCACGGACACGGCACGGGCCGGTGTGGTTGGGCGCCATAAGTGCTCCTCGCTGTGGTCGAGAGTAGCGTTTCGCACAGATGCGCAGTGGCAAAGGTGGGGAGATGTGACACAGGGTCTGAAACGATTGGCGCCTGTTGCAGGTGGCATCCTTCATCTTGCATTCACACGATCAGACGTCGATCACATCTTGTTACACCAGCTCTGCAAGAGACGTCCTTGCTCCGGACTGTGCAACGGGTGCGCCAAGCAGACATCTCTCACCTGATCATCGCTCCCGTCTCTGAACCCGACGCTTACACGGCCAGCCTGCAAGATCATCATCTCATGTGTTACTAAATCGGTCCGATCCAAGAACCACAAATGACCACCGCCACCAGCGCATGGTTGCTGGTGTTTCGCTTCGTGAAAGGAACCATATCTAGACTGCTAGCTCCACCAATCCCCGCTGTGTGAGACTGTAGTGAGGTGTTGGCCCGGAGAGGCAGAAGTTGGGAGAAGATCACAATTAGCTTGAGGCCTCCCAATATGGGGGACAACGATATCAAATCGAGCACAAATAGTATCCATGAAATTTATTGGTCCAATAAAAGTGAAACATGTACAGAGAAAATAGCAAACGGGAGGAATAAGTGCATCGAGACCAGGGCCAGGTGCCCAACTTTGTAAGTGCATTAACAAATGTCCATGCGAAACAATGTACTGCCGTTAACCAACATTACGATTACTATGATACAGTAAACCTCCCAGGTTGCGTATATACTATCCTAGACATTTTTCAATGCGTCCTCGTCCTCGTCTCGTCTCTTCATACATGCCGTGCGCTAAGGCTCGCAAACGCATCGGGACTGTGCCGTCCGTTCGTCCATGCGAGATCCATGCCAAGGTTCATGCTTTCCCTGCTCCTTGCGGCGCCAAAGGGCGAAGTGGTGGTCGTGGTGGCGGATGTAACATTATTCATAAAGGGATTATTCGTGGGAGAGAGTGGCTGCGGGGCCGATGCCGCCTGCAAAACAGAGCCCTGCATCACTTGGTTCTCGGGAATCGTTGCGGGGAATACAGACTGCTGCACTGGCTCGGGGACGGCAGGCTTCTGGGGAGCCAAATTAGGATAGTTGTAAAGAGCCATAATAGATGCATTGTCGGGTCGTTGAGGTTGTTGGAATTGCTGAAATTGCTGGGTTTGCGCCTGGATTTGCGGCTGAGCCTGCTGCGGTTGTTGTCCAAATAGCTGCTGCCCAAACGATTGCTGTCCATACAAAGGCTGAGCCACTTGCTGCTGGGGCACCTGCTGCTGCATAGCCTGAGGCTGCCCAAATGGATTCTGCCCCATAGATGGGCTAACAGCTTGGGCTGTGTTGGCAAAGAATGGGTTTGCAGCGCTTTCTTGGGCCAGCGGCGCAGGGCTTTGAAAGACTGTAGAGCTCTGGAATACTGCTGAAGTCTGGAACACCGGGTGGCTCTGGAAAGACGTCTGGGATTGTTCTGGAATTTGTCCCAAGCTCGGCGAAGCGATCCGGGTTGGTGACCGAGCAAATGGGTTGTACGAGGCCTGCGGCTGTGCCGTGTTGACGTTGAGGGGCACTTGAGGCTGTTGTGTGGGTTGCTGCTGAACTGGACTGACAGGGCCTGTTAAGAATGGATTATATCCGGTGTGCTGTGGCTGCATTGGTTGAGGATATGTCATGTTGTTGAAAGTCATGGGCATATGAGTATTGGGGCTAGTGGGAGCAGAGGGCACTGAAGGCTGCTGGTAACCCCCAGTCAACTGCTGGGCTAGCTGTGAAGCCGGACCGCCAGTGTGGTGGGGGAAAAGAGGCTGGACCGGAGATAGCGACATGCTCTGGAAGGCCTGAGCAAACGGATCTGTCTGTTGCTGAGTGGGAGCCCCAAAGGGATTCGTCTGGCCATATGGGTTCTTATTTTGGAGCGTGCCTGTAGACTGCGCTGTCTGAGGTGGCGCGGGGCCTAGATTATCGAACGGGTTCGTAGATGCGCTTGACGGAGTCGCTGGTCGTTCTGTAGCTGATCGGTTGGGCACGCTCAATCCTGCGCCAAGCCCCAGTCCTCCAGAAGTAGGCGTGATAGGTGTCAACGACCTAGACGCTCGCAGGTTTGGCTCCTGGGGAGATGGTGTGGGAAGGGGTGAAGGTCGACCGCCGGCACCACCTTCACCCAGGCGCACCAGCGTCTCGATTGCTCGTTCCATGTTTCCGTTGACGCCCTTGAGCACTTGAGCATTTCGCTTCATGTCATTGAAGCCCATATCTCTCAGCCTAGCGAGCTTCTGGCCCGTCTCGCTGGTTTGATCAAAATCCAGTGTCGCACCAAACACCTTGGACGCTTTGCTGGACTGCTTCGGGGAAGGACTTCGTGGAATTTGGGCAGATACGGTGCGAGTTTCCTTCTTCGACTTGGAAAGAGGGAAAATAGAAGAGGCAGATCGGAAGCCAAATTTCGAGTTCTTCGGTGGCAGAGGCGGAGGGGTCTCGTCTTCGGTTTGAGGGAGCTTGGGGAGCTTCTTCTTGGAACCATTCGCAACATTATTATTCATGTACTTTTGTCGAATAAAACGTTCCATAGCTGAATCAGCTTCGTCGGCGTCGACGGGGACCGGGGGTTTTCGATGCTCGGGGTTATAGATGTCGTTGGAGGCAACGTTGCCGACCTTTCGCATGTTCTGCCTTTGCGCGTGAGTATTTCTATGCCGGGCGGGAAGAGAGTCGAGGCAGTCTGGGACTCACGTCAACTTGCTCATTGGTCCATGCATCCATGCTCAAGGACTTAACCTTGGAGATGTGCGTGCCCAACTTTCGATGGATCGCAGCACATCTCATGCAGAGGAACACACCCAGCTAGCCTTGTTGTCAGTACGTTATTGGAGGGGAAATGCGGGATTCCGCAAAGAGGGGGGGGAGGCGTACACTCCATGATGCCCAAGCTGGGTCTTGTCAGCCAAAGTCGCAAAGTAAAGCGCTCAAGATGGAGCAAATGCAAATGGACGTACCTGGATTGCGCGCGTGACAATCTGCGCAGATGTTGTTGCCCGCAACGTTGTGGACGAGGTCCTGGAGGGCCTTCTCGTTGCGGGCCTGCTGGCGCTTGCTCATAGCTCCAGACATGATACGGACGTGGTTGTGAGAGGAAACACAAGCAGCACGTCCCCGGTTGAGTGTGTAACGGTTGCCCGGTTGGGTTCGGGTTCCCCAAGGCACGCGCGCGCCCGTCGACGCACGGAATGGCGAACGGGGAAGAATGGAATTGGCAAAGGAGCACGAGGGACGGAAGCGGGCGAGGCTGACGTCGATCGAGACTTTGCGAACAGAACCGAGCCCAATTGCCAGGGCCGGGAAAAGCAAAAAAGCAACCAAGTAAGGTAAGGTAAGCAAAAGGAGAGACAAAGAAAAGAGCCAAGGACCCTGAGCCTGGAAAGGGAGCCGAGCAGCCGCGAACAAGGCGGAGCAGAGCAGAGAAGAAGGAGGGCGAATCACGGGCAGAAAGGAGGAGAGGAAGCACCGGGAGGGAATTGAAATCGAAGGAGAGGAGAAGAGGGAGGGATGGGGATGCGAGGCATTCGCAGGAGGTGTCGCGGCGGCGGCGCTGCGCTGTGCGATTCAGGATAGAGGGAGAGCGAGTAAGTGTGGTTAGTGGATACCGGAAGCGTGGGTGGTGCGGGTGTGGTTGCGGTTGCTGTACGCGGTGCGCGCGGATGCTGTAGCGCTGTGGTAGGGGTACTGTTCTGTCCTAGGCCCAAGCGGGAGAAAAGGGGACGTCCACTTTGGGGTTCTGCCCCCTAAAGCCGCCGCAAAGACTGCCCCGTAGCCCCCCGTAAGGCCCCCCCATCGCCCCCAGCAAACCCACTGACCTGTTCGCTCCGAAAGGACAGGGGGGAGGCTCGCCTGCCAGAGGGGCCGCCCCAAGCCACAGCGGGGGGTTCTCACTGGCTGGGCAGCACCAGGCGGTCCCTGCTGGCCCGCTTGGCCCCGACTTGGCCCCGACTTGGTCTAGTCGCCCGCTGGCTAGAGCGTCTCGAAGACCTTGACCTGACGATGGGGGGGCCAGGGGGGTTGCCATGTTATGTCAGGCTTGGGTGAGCAACCTCGACAAATGGACCCCAAGAACAAGCCATGGCGTGGTTGACCATCTTAAGGGTTATAAGCATAGAGACCATCCGCAGCTTAGCACATCCAGCTAGCCCTACGCCATCCAGTTGCCCTCCAAGAAAATCTGCGAGGATTAGAGTCAGCAAGGTTCCCATTCCCAAAGCCCTGTCGCCTAGCTCAAGGGAGTAAAGCTCGGGCGACACAGGCAAAATCTGGCACCGACATGCCAATAGTTCCTGTGCAAAAACTGTGGGGACCAAGAATCCTGCAGAAAATGCCATGTGGAATTGAGCAGGGAGGTAATTGCATTTGTTGGTTCATTGATGAATCCTGAGCTAGGTGAGTCTCTTTACATAGGTCACTGGGCGTCCAGCGCCCAAAGCTCCCTCCCCTTCAAAAATACAGATATACAGGAGAACAAACGACTCCAAATGTAACTCACATCATAGACCGCATACTTGCCATAGACAACATTGATGCCTACCTACCAATCACATCACTCTTGATTCGTGCATTTTTGGGCAAAGTCTAGTATCGTTGTTTTCTAACACAAAATGGTAGCCCAGATAGCCGCATCCATGCCAATCCACTTAGAAAAAAATCCATATACAATTCAAATTCCAACAACCCACGATCTTAGACTTTTCATCATTGAGATGTCAATCATTGGCATATTTTATGATTTCATGGTACGCGATAACGGTATGTTTCCAATAGTTTAATGGCTTCTTGGTTTCCGTTTTCAGTAGCCAAGGATAGTAGGGACTGGCCATTATAGTCTCTCGAATTAGGATTAACCCGGCCAGTCTGCAAGAGAAGCTGAGCAATAGTATTGTTTATGTGCTTAATAGCCCATGCTAGCGGGGTCCGACCGCTATTATCTCTTGAATCAGGATCAACCTGATCAGTCTGAACAAGTAATCGAACAGTTTCTGTGGAATTCGTGTATACAGCACAAGCCCATGATAGCGGTGTTCGGCCGTTATTATCTCTTGAATCAGGTTCAACTTGGCCAGTTTGAAGAAGAATTTCAGCAGCAATATTGTTTTTTTTTCCAATAGCCCATGATAGTGGGGTTCGGCCGAGGTAGTCTCTCGAATTTGCGTCAACCCGACAGGTCTGGAGAAGGAGTTTCACAGTATCCATAGAATTGCAACAACTCGAGCAAGCCCATGATAGAGGAGATTTTCCACGGTTGTCCTTCAAATCAGGATCGACGCGGACATTCTCGAGAAGCAACCTTACTATGTCTGCTTTCCCTTTCTCAGCAGCCCATGAAAGAACCGTCCTCCCATCGTAATCTTTTTGGTTCAGATCAACCCAAGAACATCGAACAATAATCTTCAAAGTCTTTATGTTTTCTGTTCGTGCGACCATATAAATCTGTGTTTGGTCGTCTTGGTTTATCATGTTTGGATCAAACTGACAACTCTCCATCAACATCAGCGCAACTTCTACGCGGTCATTATTGAGAGCCCAACGAAAAGATTTCAAAGCTTCAATTCCAATTTTTGGATCCATGTTGAGTATTTTATTCTGGAGCACAAGGTTGACAAGTCTTAAGTCGCCATGCTCGATCAAATGTAAGAGAAGTGATTTCTTCTGAGGTAAAAATACAAAATCACGGCTCAGCTGGAAAAACTTGCGCTTGTCTTGACATATGTGGTTCAATTGGTCCTGTACCACATCCTCGGTGAGGAGGCGAGTTTCCAAGGTGCTTCGAAATATTTCAAGGGCCTCATAGCTGTCATTGACGACGGCAGCTAACAAGGGACACCCATAGCGCTCACTTGCTTCTTCGATGCAAGAAGGCATAGTCGAGTGGTTTTCAATTAAATTCGGTGTGTTGGCCTCGGCTAGAATATAAAGAAGCCTGGTTTCTGGTGTATATCGTCTAGCCTTGCGTGTTTCCAATATGTTATGATGCTGAATCCATCTCTCCAACGGAAAAGTGGCCATGAAATCTGGCTGCTGTATCCCTGACCCAACAGCTTCATCAGCATGTAACAAAACATTATGCACCGCGTATTCCAAAAAAGGAAATTCGTGCGTAACACGCCGATAGAGATCTTTTGCGTCCAACATTGAGATCCATTGTAAGGGCTGGCTCAGACCAAATTTTGTGGTTAAATCAACGTTGTTGTACTTTAGACAGCAATTTTGAAGTTTCAAGTGACTCTGTCCTCTAAAATTGCCACCTAGCTCGGGCCATATATTGCTTAGTCTATCACCATCAAGGAGAAAGTCTCTTACAGACTCATGGATGAACTGAACAGTGGGGTTTTTGGATTTGGTGATTTCTGCGAGACCTTTCGATGACTCTATGATGAATATTTTTATATCATCCGCGGTTATTTCATCCTGACAGGGTATATCGTTGCTTTCTGACGAAAGAATAGCGAAGTACAGTTCATTCGGTGTCAATGGCCGCTTTGAGAATAGAACCCACTGAAAACACAGAAGCAGTTCCTCTTTGTTTTGATAGTCCCGCGTCAATATTTGGCGGAACAGCTCATTGAGATCTTTTGGAATCTCTTGGAGTCTTTGACGCAGCGTGTGCATTCGTCCACGGTCTCGTTCTTTGTTTAATATTTCCACAACGAGGACCGCCCACATAAATACACCAGAGGCCTTGATTTGAACTTGGGTTCGTATCTCTTCGGCAAGCTTACCCTTTCCAATTTTCAACTCAGTTTTTACGTACTTCGTAATATCACCGCTATGATCGTCTTGGTTTTCAAGAACTAGTTCAAGTCCAAGACCTTCTCTCATAGTAATATGGGGATAATGGCGGCTCGAGAAACAGACGTAAAACTTGACTCCAGTAGACATAGCTAACTGCCCGGTGTTCTCAAAAAAAGATATCATATCCCGAACTTCGTCTTCATCGCATTCGTCTAGGGCGTCAATATAACATGCCACAGATGCCTTTCCGAGACATTCAATGACTTGTCCAAACAACTCCTTCAGCAATTCAATGGTCCACATATTCTGGTCTCCATTTTTCGGCCGTCTAATAGAAGAAAGAATGGTCTGTAGGGTCGGAATTTTTGTAAAGAGCTGAAATAATAGCGACCGATACAGTCCAACCGTCGACTTCTCCATATCATGGCCACGTGCATTAAAGAAGAAGTCGAGAGTGGTGTCGTATTTTTTACTTTTACAGGTCTTTTCCAGCAAAAATTTCATGAGAGTTGACTTTCCGGCGCCAGGTTTCCCTTTAATCCAAAGAAACCCGCCATGTTCACGAAGCTCCTCCGGATTTGACCACTTAATAAATGTATCATTTTGGAGAAACCATTTGCAAGTTTGTGAGTGGGCTTTCTTGATAGTCAAACGCCGAGCATCAATTTGATCGAACTCAAGGGAGCCGACAAGGTCTTCTCTTTGTTGGTCGTTAAGGCTTGGGGGGGCCATTTGAGTTCCTTGTCGCGAAACTTGGTCTACCAAAAATCAGTGAGTCGAAATTATTTACAGGGTGAGGCCTACCGATAGAGTTCGATGGAACATTTGATGGAAGGTCGACTTCAATAATTGACAAGAGTTCTTTAGCATATGCTGCTGCCGCCGCAGCCGCATAGGGCTGCCATTGTTTATTTTTGTGAGAGTCGCAATAGTTGCAGATACCTCTGACAACTAGACAAGGGAAGTGATCCACAAGTCCTGCTGCCTCCATCTCAAAACATATCGCATTATTTTGCTTCGCCCAGTCATCCCTTGTTTCGCCATGCTTGATAACCTGATTGCCTGATGCGATGACACCGTAGTGGACCTCTGGGTTTTTACTGGCCCGTAGTGGCCGGTCCATAAGTTGGGACTGGTCACAGTAGCCACAGTCGTCCATTAATTCGTCATGATCGTATGTGCTGAGAAACAACCTATCTTGTGAGAGGCTAGGGTATCCATAGCGTTTCATATCTGGACTGCGGCGAATCATGTCGGAAAGCAACATCGGAATTTCGGTTGGTTGTGATTCATGGCGTGCCCTTAAGTTCGCTACGGCTGTGGTGAGCATCTGTGGCGGTTTCACGAGATTACTTGAGCGTTGAAATACACCACCCAAGGTTGTCTTTCCGAAGTCATATTGGACCACATCATTGCCAACGACAACATCGCCTAGTCGGATATCAGCCGCCGTAGGAACGCCACCTCCAATACCAACCATGAGTCTTATTCTGATTGAAGGGAAACTTCGGCACATATTGCTCGCGACTACCGCCGCGTTAGTCGTACCATAGTGTCCCGAAGGCAAGCAGGCTATGACTATGTTGTGCAAGCCTATATTCCCCAAGTTGTATGTGTTTGTGTCTCCCGGTATACTAGGAAGCCTCCGATGAACTCTATCCAGCATTGCCGTTGATGCGGCTAGTTCGATTGGAAGGGCGCAAATCCAGCCAACAGTGTAGTCTTCATGTGTAAGCTCTCTCGAAGCTATCATGCCACTGCTTGCCTTGTCATCGTAAGGACCGCTATCAATCCTCGGTTTTTTCTGGCCATGGTCATCTGACGAGTCGCTGGTGCTACTTCTGGCCCTCGGTCTGCGACGGCCAGTAACAAAATTCGCAGACAAATCCATCGTCAGATCATCGCATGCCAAGACTCTTCACGGTCATAGATGTAGACGTCGGACGAAGCTCGAGTTCTAAGGCTTAGTTTCAATCTTTTTGAATGTTGCTATGCATGCATGAGGGTGAAAATCAGGTCGCAGTACTCTTTGAGGCTGAGCCAGGCTTGATTGATTGGATACTGGATGTTGGCATATCATTGGCTACCTTGAAGTGTCCATGTACATTGACTGATACTACACATGACACAAATCGTAAAGTTTTCTGTGTGTACTACAATAATATAATCTGATTTTTTTTTAAAAAAAAAAAAACTGTGATGAGAATTAGCACACACAACTGCAAGTCAATCTCTAGCTGCTAAGGCCTAGAGACTAATCATGTTGGAACCCCATCAGGTTTCAAGGGCATAATTCAATGTGACAATAATTTTTGGGTCTATACAGTAGGGTTTGATACGTGCGGTAGAATACTCGTATAAATATCACCACGTTAATTTGTATGCTATGGTCGATTAATAGGTTAGCCATGACACAAATATGCTATAACAAAGTAGTGAATGTATCTAGGGTAGGTATTAACAAAGATCAAAGTGGGACGCATCTACAGTTCACAATTCAAGTTGGGTAACCTTATTTTCGCAACTTTTGGGGGATTGGGGTTTTTACAAGTGCTTAATGTTTTGTTACAGAAAACGCACATAAGATGATTTTGCACCAAGTGGAATGCGCGTAGAAAAATACAATGGGCATGCCATTGTACCCGTTCCCAGTCGGAAGGTTCGGCGACGGCCACAGATAAGCAAACCCGAGTGCGCGCGGGATGATGACAAGAGGCCGCCGGAGCTTCTGGAGCATGAGCTTGGGCCGAAGTTGACAAAGCTGACTTTTTGACAGCTGGCGCGGGGGCATTTGACGTCACGGGTCGGGCGGAAGTGTATCAAATTCCGCCCCGGACAGTCCGAGAATTAAAGGACTCTTCCCTGAAGTTGCGGGAGCCGAGGTCAGCGTCAGAGTCACGGATGCGACATCAATTGTTCCATGCGTGTAGGGTAACCGCAAAGGGACATTGATGGAGATGCGCGACTAGGGATTTTTCGGTTTCCAGCATCAGAAATAGAATAATCGACAAAGGTTGCCTACAGACTAAGCCTGGATGGATTGACATGGCAGGGGTGGTTTTTACTCGCCGAGCGGCCTGTCATCTTTTGGAAGGTGCCCGGCGGGGCTGTGTGCGTCGCTTTCGCAGTGCGTTGCGAAGTACGAGAAATGGAGACAAGAGGGACACTAGGGTCTCAAGAGCAGACAACGAATGACCTTGGCACTTGGCGTATTGCGTGTTCCCAGACGAGAAGAGAGGAGGGGACGAGAAAGGAAAAGCAAAAGGGGGTTATAGGGGGGAATTTGACAAAATGCAGGCATTCTGCCAACCTCCTCTCGCAGTATTAATTACGTGTTCCATGTCACCAGCCTCATCACCAGCCTCTCAAAACCAAACTGAGGGCATCTAGCCAGCCAAGCGACCCCAGTGGTCCTTGTGGTCCCTGTGGTCCCTGTGTGTGGGAAATGAGAGGCGGCTGGAATGAGGCTGGGGAAACCTGTGGCGGCACGAATCGGAGGGGCAAGGATGGCAAGGATGGCATTAATGGGGACGTCAGCAAACCGTCAGCGATGTTGACTGGGCGGAAGCCAGGGCTAAGGATAATCCCCCCTCCCAAGGCCCTTGTGAGAACCCTCCCGAAGTGCTGACATGGACCCAATTAGCCTACCGGCCAGCCTTGCAGCTCCATCTTGGACGGCATCGTGCTGCGAGCGAAGCCATAGAATCAACCCCCTGATTAGCCTCGTACCCAGTCGCTTCGGCAGCTGCCTTTCTGCACTTGTACTGTACACGTATAGCCTTTCGTCCTGGACTGGATTGACGTCTTGGCCCGTAGTTTCGCTCTCGCTTTACATAAGATTCCGCCGAGCCCGGTAATCCGATTTTTCCATCCGAAAAAAGACGAGGGGCGTAAAAAAGGCCGTCACCGAACCCAGCACCAGCAGAGCACCGACAGGACCCCGCGCACGTTGCTCCTTCACGAACACGCCGCGGACGCCGGTGTCACATTCACCCCCCATTCGACGCCTTCACGACCGAGTGAGCCGGACCATGGACCTCTTCTAAAAGCCGCAAAACAGAAAATAAACAAAAGCTCACTCGTCCCGCCTCGTTGCCACCCACAAATCACACACAGCCCCCGGGCTCTCACTTCAGTAATCTACCTTGCACCCACACCTACGTAAGGTGCGGTAGCTTCGCACACGCAGCTCTCTAACCCCGCAACCGATCCCGACTGACCTCCGACTGATCAACTCCCGCGCTTGTGACAGCGCTTTTTTGCGGAATACGTCACAAAAAAAATGGCCGGAATCGAGAGACTCGAGGTTCACAGCAGAGTACGTCAAACGAAGCATTCCCCGCGATTTACCGTCTGGACATGATTTGCTAACAGCTCCCAGTCGTACATCGTTCGCTGGGTCAAAGTCGACGAGGGAAACACCTTGTCATGGAGCGTTCAACCACACAAAAAATCAATGTATGCAATGTCAATTCTCTTCTGCCTTCTGCGCGCGAAATGCGACTGGGGGCGCACCCTTCCTCCCCCTCAACAAACACATACTAATACAGCGACAGCAACTTTGGTCTCGTAAAACATCCCGGTAGCGGCGCGACGACGCTCGTTGCCTCGACGGTCGACTCTCTCGATGCCGATGAGACTCGCGGTGTGTCAGAAGCCAAAGCGAGCCGATTCTCCAAGAAGGATGTCTCAGCGCAAGAGCTCTTAAAAAGCAAGGGCTTCATCCCCATCAAATGGATTGGAAAGTGTGAAGCAGACAAGGTCTGCATGGACACCTACGATGTCCAGCAGGGACAGAGTGGCATGTACGGCCTCGTCTTCGACAACACATTTTCCAAGCAGACCTCCAAAACCGCAACATTCGTCGTTCTCACCTACCCAACTGGCGCACCTCCCCAGACCTCTTCACACCTCCCAAACCTCCAAACAAAAGCTGGTATCAGCCAAACCAGCCTTGCTCGACAAAGCGCCATCAATCTCGACGGCGTCGCATCCGCCTCGGTTGACAGCCTACACAGCCACAAGGCCGGGGGCAAGACGACATCTATATCTGGTAAAAGTGAAGGAGGCTCCAGCAACTACCACGTCGGAAGCCTCCATAAGAGGCGCCGCAAGAAGGGGCAAGGTTATGCGCGCCGCTTCTTTTCCCTCGACTATTCTACCTGCACGCTCTCGTATTACTACAACCCCAAGTCCTCAGCTCTTAGAGGCGCAATTCCTCTCAGTCTGGCTGCTGTTGCTGCCGATGAGCGAAGGAGAGAAATCAGTATCGACTCGGGCGCAGAGGTGTGGCATCTAAAGGCCCCTAATGACAGGGAATTTCAAGAATGGGCCCGCGCGTTGGAGAAGGCGAGCCGCATCGCTAGAGGATTAGAAACGGTCGACATTCCTTCGGCCCCAGTGGGTAAAATCATTACTAACCTGCAGCCAACACAGCAGTCATCCCCGCAGGAGGATCGAGAGTGGGAGCAAGTTGAGGCGCTGGTCAGCCGCGTAGTTGGAACTCGTGATGCTCTGCGTCGGCTGACAAAGGAGGTCGCCGCCGTTTCAGCAAACTTAAAACATGGAGCTTCCCCTCAATATCTCTCGCCTGCCCCTGGAAGTGCCATTGAGGAAGGTGATAACTACTTCGCTGCCGGTGCGCCGGAGAGGAAATCCTTTTGGAGACGGAAGTCAATGACACCCGGTGTTGGACCAGGAGCTGTCCAGGTATCAGGTACAGCTCTAGCCGTTCCCTCCCCAAGCGCTACTACCGCCGCTGCAGCTAGCGGAACACCCAATGGACCTAAACACAGATCGAGGGGATCTGTTCACGAGCAGAGCGTAGAGGACCACTGTCAGTCCCTCTTGTCCGACCTTGATTCTGTGGTGGCCGAATTTTCAACCCTTATCAACAATAGCAAGAGACGTCGCATGCCAGTTCCCAAATCTGCTGGCGCTGCCTCAAGAAAGAGTATCGACTCAGTCTCGACAGCTGATGACGACGACGAGTTCTTTGACGCCGAGGATAATAACCAAGATGGCGTCGTTAAGATTGCCACTAGCGAGGATGAAACTCCCGCCTCAGATGCAGAAGAGGGCTCACTCCCAGACAATTCTTCAATTTCATCAATGGGCGAAGACGACACGGTCGGCGTCGACGAGGCTCACCACCTATTCCCTTCCAAACCCAAGAGCCTTGTTCCTTTACCTATCGAAACGGCTGTGGCCAGACGGACAACCATTCCCGCCTCGACTGTACTTCCCCCCAGTTTGATCGCTTTTGTAAGAAAAAATGTCGGAAAGGATCTGAGCACCATCAGTATGCCTGTATCTGCAAACGAGCCCCTGTCGCTCCTTCAAAAGGTGGCCGAGCAGCTCGAATACGCTCAGCTTCTAAACCAGGCTGCGAAGCAATCTTCCCCTACAGACAGACTCTTGTTTGTCGCTGCGTTTGCAGTGTCACAGTTTAGCAGCGGCCGAGCAAAGGAGCGTGCCATCAGGAAACCGTTTAATCCTCTTCTTGGTGAAACCTTTGAGCTGATCAGGTCGGACAAGGAGGTCCCAGGTGGTTTCCGCTTGCTTGTTGAGAAAGTGTCACATCGTCCTGTTGTGCTGGCTATGCAGGCCGATTCGGCTAACTGGTCCTTTTCTCAATCACCTGCGCCCGGTCAAAAGTTCTGGGGTAAGAGTGCTGAAATAACCACGGATGGCCGTGTCAGAATTGTCCTACGCCTGTCTAACGGTCAAGAAGAACGTTACTCGTGGAACATTGCAACCATGTTCTTGCGTAACGTTGTCATGGGTGAGAAGTACGTCGAACCTGTTGGAACAATGCACGTGGTCAACGATAGCACCGGACACAAAGCTGCTGTTGAGTTCAAGAGCAAGGGCATGTTTGGCGGACGAGCTGAAGATGTCAGTGCTGAAATCTTTAGCCCCGAAGGAGCGAGCACCGGCAGCGGCCTCATCGGTAACTGGACCACTGGACTTAAGACTTCTGGAAAGGGTGGTGGCCAGGATATCTGGCGTGTGGGATCGCTGGTGGATAACGCAGCACAGACGTACGGTCTGACATCGTTTGCTACAACCCTGAACGAGATCACTGAGATTGAGAAGGGTAAGCTACCCCCCACCGACTGCCGACTTCGTCCCGACCAGCGTATGGCAGAGCAGGGCAAGTTGGATGAGGCCGAGGAGTGGAAGCATGCACTTGAGGAAGCACAACGTGCACGACGACGTGAGATGGAGGAACGTGGTGAAGCATACAAGCCCCGGTGGTTTGTCAAGGCTGAAGGTGCACCAGAGGGAGAAGAAGTGTGGAAGCTAAAAAGCGGCAAGGAAAGCTACTGGGAGGAGCGCTCAAAGGGAGCATGGCAAGGAGTCGAGGATCTCTTTGCGGTGCCAGATGGACCATAGAGGCGTTGGGAACTTTTTGAATTTTTGACGAATGATACAGTGAACATGAATACGAAGATTTAATGCCGGACACGAAGATAGATAGAGATAAAGAGAGATAAGAAGATAGAGGAAGAGAGAAAGAAAGAAAGAAAGATGCCACTCAGATGTCATTACCATCAACAAACAACCTTACCTTTTCACCCTCCATTTGAATACGGTTACGCGTTAAGCGATGTTATGAGATGAAGCCGTTGTTACACCATGAGTGAGGGAAGCGAGGCGTGATGGGGGAGGGAGTGAGTGTACTCAGCGCAGATGCTCAACCTGTGACAAAACGAGATGAATATTGGAGTGATGTGCATGTGTGCATGTGTTTTGGCCATCAAGAAGCTGGCGAGAACCCACATTTGTTATTCCTTCCAGCGCAGAGGCCGGCGGAAATAATTCACCCACAGGGAATGCGACGCGTCCCCACCGGGAAGGGATTGGAAAGGAGTGTTTGCGAGCGACCCTGGCCCGGCTTTTGCTTGCACATCCTGATATTTCCCGCTCGACTCGAGGAGGTGGAAAAAAAAAAGAGGGCGGCCCAAAGTGGGATTTCCCAGACGTCATGGAGAAAATGGGACAAGCCCCAAGGCTCGGTAGACTAAAATAAGATAGGGCCGAAGCTGCTTGGCATTTAGATTGGGTTATCGCGATCAGTATTAATATTGATTTGCATGAACAGCATTTATCCCTTCCTCCGTGCTTCATGTAGGGCAGCAGGGCAATTTAGCAGAGGAGCCGTGTATGGCCAGGGATTTTGTTATTGCTCCAGTGTTTTTTTTACCACTACCACAATACTACAGTACCACTGTGGCGTCCACCATTGGTGGGTGGGTAGGTGGTTGGTCAGCTCGACTCAGACAAAATGTTACAGATAGCTTTGTCGTCCTGTTAAGAGTTTTTTGTAAACGGGTCTCTCTGTTCGGATACTCGCCCTGGACGCGCCTATATTTAACCGTAAAAGACTATTACTGGAAAAAACCGCATCTTGGGTTACAGTTTGCGTGTGCTCAGCAAACAAGCTTAGATAAACGCTGTTGGTTCGTCCCATTTCTGTCGAAAAACATCAAGAAGCTTGCGCGTCCTCGCTGGCGCAGTGCCGTAGCGTGCATCCACCACCCACATCCACCACCCACACCTACCACGCCTACCACCCCAGTGGAAAAAAGTCCGGCGGCTGGCTCGTGCGCGAGTGGCCTTTGTTTCATCCAACGTCGTGAGGGTGGCCGGCTTGGCTGGCGCTTGGCTGGCATGGTTGGCAGATCTTAGTGGCAGAGCCAAGCTTCTGTGGGCGCCCAGGGAGGGAACCAGACGAGAGCAAGGGTGGCAGCGTGGGTGTGCATCACCAACGACGATTGAAATTTTACAGGCTGACGACGTGGTGATGGGCATTATTTCAAGTCTCCAGCATCGTCTCAGGACCGCGTGGGGAACAAGGCACTGGAGGGAACCGATCATCATGGGATGGAGCAGTTTCGTTTCCTTCCAATTTGAGGCGCATTGTCCATCGAGGTTGATCCCTGATGTCATGTTGGTAAATCCGTGCTGAACGGGCCCAGCAGGGCGACCTCAGACGTCATGAGATAATAGGCGGCGCCGCGCCCCTGAAGATCGGGCCATTAGGCTCGAGATCGGCTCTGAATCCGCCTGCCTATGTCGCCATTGAGGAGTACGAGGGCAAAAATAGAGATGGTGATGGACGAAGGCTCTTTCTTGTTGAAGCTCGTCTTGACCCGGGGGACCACGCGGGATGCGACATTGGCAAAAAGCTTGTCGTAGCTATCACGAGAGGAGCCACCGTTGGCGCTGGACTAAGCCTGGTACGGTGCCCTTTAGACAATGGTTCAGGTCGGAGAGCCAGAAGAAAGGGGCGTGCAAGAGTCCAGGAGCATTAACCTGAGAGACAGGCGAAGGGAGGGTGTGTGGTGTATGAAGGGGTGACCAGGCGAGGTGTGGGCCCCGAGTTCCAGGATTAGACACTAACTGTGAGGTGACCATGGTTCTTTTTTTTTTTTTTGGGCGACAGGCTCGGTGGGCAGAGAATGAATGGGTTGGAAATACGGATGCTGCACAGCGAGTGGTCCATTGCATGATCGACCGGACAGTGGGCGCGACGATGGTTCCGGTCGGCTGTGCAGCGGAGGGTTTGAGGGCATCGTTTCCATTCGGCACCTACATCCGGACCTCATCTCTGACGGCACCTGGATCCGGACCACTAGAGACAGAAAGGTAGCCAGTAATACGAGATTTGGAAAGGCCGATGCCCCAGAGTCGGGGGGCTTGAAGGCCTCGTGCTGTTTGAGATCGTGCGTGCTGTAAATATAGCACAAGGCCTCTTTGGTCCGGGTCGCTCGGACGCCGATTGTTACGAAGAGAAAAAGTATAGTTGAGTTGGGGCAAAAAGAGTGTCATGGTGCATCATCATCTTCCACCATGAATGGTAGGTCAGAGATGGGGAGGGAATTGGCTGCAGTGGACATTGATAGCTCGCCCAAAGAAAGACCGGCGATTAGATTGCATTTTCTTGATGCGGGCATCTCATCTCATCTCAAACCCAACAATGCCACCCACCAGGCCGTTGGATTATACGACGGGTGGTTGAACGCAGCTCTGCTGTGTGGGATGAGAATGCGGATGAGGGACCACCAGTGGTACTGGTAGTGGTGGGTGCCCCTGGCCCAGCGCCCTGGCTGCTGCAGCCACAAAGGCTCGGGATGTCCCTATTGGGTTCAGTCGGGTTCCGCGATAGGCAGGTCTGCCGCCAGTCATCATCAGTCTCCTGGCTGGTGTGCCTGGATTTTCTTGCTGGCGGAGCAGGTTCTGGTGCAACAAAAAACCTGCTGGCGCGAGGAACCGTTGACCATTGACCACTGCCGGAGACAGACTCTCACACGTCACACTACGTACTCTTGGCGATGTAAGGAAATGCACCAGTCTCAGATACATGGGGCCATGCACCACATACGAGACCCGGGTCTCGGCGCCTTGGCACGTCAACTACGGGAGGCACACAAGCCTTGAAAGCGTCGATTGTCCCCGGCTGTTGGTTTGTGGTGGCATTGCCAGCCAAACGAGCACGAGCAGACCAGACCAGACCAGACCACAACAGCAGCATAGCTGACCACGGCGGGACACCCGGCCAGGCCAGAACCGAGCAGTAATCCAATCCATCAAGCCTAAAAGACTAAAGACTAAAATGAACTGGACCAGGCACGCCCCACGTTTAATCACGGCTTCTACCCCATCATGTAGCACCCAAAGCACCCAGAGCACACTGCTCGCCTCCCCGATTTAGTACGCCTGCCCCCCCGTGATGGCAGCTGAGTGGCCACTGAGAGAGCCCGCTCATGCTTCTCCAAGTAAATAGACGTGCACGTAGCGCCCAGAGGGACTCGGTCTAGAAACATGCAAGGATGGCATCCATTCCCCATCGCGCCCCCGGGGTCCCCTGGCTGCCGTGCTCGCTACAGACTCCATTGATGCTCCATGGCGTCCATGCATCGCTGGAACCACCGTTGCCACTCATCCGCTCTCGACAGCCCGTCGAGTACGGTGCGTCCATACACATCCCTGATAGAGACACACACATTGTATCTGTACATGCACACCACATGCTCGCACACTCTCTCCTGGATCTTTTTTTAAAGTCATTCCAGTTCCGCACTCCCGCTCCCTCCTTCTTCCCTTCTTCCCTTTCCTCTCCAGTCCCATCATTCCACAGGTTGGCACGCCGTTTTCTTGTTGCCCAATCCGAATTCTTCGTTCAGCACTTGCTAGAATTGTCCAACTCCCTCGTTGTTGGTCTTTCTTTCTTTAATTTGATTAATTCACTTATTTCCTCACCAATACTCTCATTATCACACCCACGGGACCCCAAGTCTCTCTCGACCATACAAAACACTTATTGATAAATCATCAATCCCACCGACACAATGAAGACCGCCGTTCTTGTTGCTACTCTCGTGGCTGTTGCCAATGCCGCTGGCACTCCCACCGTCCCTGAGCCCCCCTCCAAGCGAAGCAGCCTTCCCTCTGTCACTGTCTCTGGCAATGGTACTTTTCCCTCCCTTCCTCCCATCTTCTCTCCAAACACTAACACTTTTTAGCCTTCTGGGCCGGCAAGGAGCGTTTCTACCTCCGTGGTATTGACTACCAGCCCGGTGGTTCTTCTGCTAACATTGATCCTCTTGCTGACACCAAGATCTGCGAGCGTGACATCAAGTACTTCAAGGATCTCGGCGTCAATGTCATCCGTGTCTACACTATCGACAACAGCGCTGACCACGATGCCTGCATGTCTGCCCTGGCCGACGCTGGCATCTACCTGGTTCTCGATGTCAACACCAGCAAGTACTCTCTGAACCGATCCAAGCCCGGTCCTTCGTACAACACCGCCTACCTCCAGAGCATCTTCGCCACTGTTGAGATGTTCTCCAAGTACACCAACACCCTGGCCTTCTTCTCTGGTAACGAGGTCATCAACGACGAGAAGGACACTGACAAGTCTGCCCCTTACGTCAAGGCTGTCACTCGTGACATGAAGAACTACATGAACGCCCGTGGTCTTCGAGAGGTCCCCGTCGGCTACTCCGCTGCCGATGTCTCCTCCAACCGTATGCAGACTGCCCACTACATGAACTGCGGTTCTGATGACATGCGATCCGACTTCTTCGCTTTCAACGACTACTCCTGGTGCAACAGTGACTTCAAGACCTCCGGCTGGGACGTCAAGGTCAAGAACTTCACTGACTACGGTCTTCCCATCTTCCTTTCCGAGTACGGCTGCATTGAGAACCGTCCTCGTAAGTTCGAGGAACTGGGCTCCATGATGGGCAGTGACATGGACTCCGTCTACTCCGGTGGTCTCATGTACGAGTACACCTACGAGGACAACAAGTACGGTATCGTCTCCATTGGCAGCGACGACAAGGTCACTACCTTGACCGAGTACAACAACTTCAAGACTGCCCTGTCCAAGAACCCCGCCCCCACTGGCAACGGCGGTGCTGCTTCTACCACCCACAGCCAGGCTTGCCCTACCTCCGACTCCAACTGGCAGGTTAACCCCAGCCTTGTCCCCGCGATGCCTGAGCAGGCCCAGAAGTACATGACCAAGGGTGCTGGTGACGGTCCCGGTCTCAAGGGTTCCGGTTCTCAGGACCAGGCTGACAGCGGTACTGCCACTGCTAGTGTAACTGGTGGCACTGCTTCTCCCACTGGCTCATCTGCCTCCTCGTCCGGCGGTAGCGACAGCGCCGCTGGTGTCGGCGCTCCCCTTGAGCTGGCTCCTCTGGCTGTCACTGGCCTTGCCATCGTCTTCACCATGCTCGGTGCTTTTGCCCTGTAAATTCCGAGATTCCTCTTTAATGGTTTTATCTTTGTTGCGGGCTACCATCAATGTGATGGCGAGGGATACCCTGATTTGGTTGATGATAAGCAAAACATGCTGGTAGATGGTGCGCGCTGGAATTGATGCGCTGGACACGTCTTTGTCTTTTTCGTGGGAACAACTGGCGTCTAGCCCAGGAAGGGCGGTCGCTCGTGAATGATTATAATTTAGTCGAGGTCAAGAAAAGCCTCTGTTTTATATGCATTGTCTGAGAGTACAAATAGACATCTTTTTTTTCTTACACAGTTAATGCGCCGATCACATGTGACGTCTATATCATGGTTCCCCAATTGAGATCATTTTGATCCATGTAATAGGTAAAATATGTAAAATTTCCAAAGTCTTTATTTAAATCGCATCTCTTATTATTCTATTCATACAATCCTTTAAAAATGGCATGGTAGGATTGTTGTTGACTTACATAGAAGTGAGGGGCCGAGATCCGAGCGTTTGCTTGGGTCCTGAGCCTCGGCATCTCCATTGGACATGACCCCAGACCCCAGGTTGAGCATACGCCTGTCTTACCCCATTCCCAGCCCTTGAACAAGGTGCCAAGTCCCCTCAGGACCATTCATTCCACCCAGATTCTAACTTCATAATATTCTTTGCTCTTTGCTGGTTTTTTTTTTGGTGTGCCATTTTCTACCATAGCCTACAGCTCCGCACTCATCACCATCATCATGTCGACCGCGACCCCCCTCCCAGCGTACGCTGCGTACGAGCACTTCGTCATCAGCTCGCCGTCGCAATTCGTGGCGCATGTCGAGATCAACCGCCCGCGCAAGCTCAACGCCTTTTCGCAGCCCATGTGGCTCGAGTTTGGGCGCATCTTCAGGCAGCTCAGCGAGGACGCAGACGTGCGAGCCGTGGTGCTCAGCGGCGCTGGCGACAGGGCTTTTACATCTGGGCTGGATGTGCAGGCGGCGTCGCAGGACGGCGTGTTGACGAGCGACGTGGGAGATGTGGCGAGGAAGGCCAAGGGAATAAGGAACCACATTGCTGAGTTTCAGGATTGTGTGAGCGAAGCAGAAAAGTGCGAGAAGCGTGAGTTTGATCTATTTGCTTGCGGTGTCATGATGAATTGATTGAATGCTAACATGTCATGTCTACTACAGCTATCATTTGCGTACTTCACGGCATCTCCATCGGTCTAGCCATTGACATTTCCTGCTGCGCCGACATTCGTATCTGCACCTCCGATGTGCGCCTCGCTGTCAAAGAAGTCGATATTGGTCTAGCCGCCGACATTGGAACGTTGGCCCGTTTGCCCAAGATTGTTGGTTCCATGTCCTGGGTCAAGGATGTTTGCCTCACGGCGCGTAATTTTTCAGCTCAAGAAGCCCTGGCTGTTGGTTTCGTCAGCCAGGTGCATGAGGGCAAAGAAAAGGCAGTACAGGCCGCTGTGGCCCTAGGAGCCAGCTTGGCGGAAAAGAGCCCCGTTGCGGTGCAAGGAACCAAGGAGCTAGTAAACTACGGACGAGATCACGACGTGGCAAACAGTTTGCGGTACACCCAAGTGTGGAACTCG
This sequence comes from Calonectria ilicicola, assembly GCA_020809705.1. Taxonomy (NCBI): domain Eukaryota; kingdom Fungi; phylum Ascomycota; class Sordariomycetes; order Hypocreales; family Nectriaceae; genus Calonectria; species Calonectria ilicicola. The sequence continues at coordinate 3,454,739 of CP085833.1, read as the reverse complement.
GCGGCGCTGCAAGGAAAAGATTTCCCAGCTGCCATTAAGAGCGGACTGACGAAGACTAAACCGCGATTCGAGAAGCTGTAGACGGGGGATCGTATTGGAGGGTATCGTTTGGGGTCGGTTCGTGTGGGCTGAGTGAGATCGGTGTAGAGGCAGGGTGAGCACTTGCGCAGCCCGTCGAGAAATGTAGAAATTCGGATTCCATAATTGCTGCCGTCTACTCCGAGCCGGACTCCTCCTCTGGGGGGAGGTTCTCCTTGAGGCGCTATGAAATTTGTAAGAATGGGTCACGAGCGAGGCGAAGCAAGCCAGCACCGGTGGGCTGGTAACCAATGCAAGAAACGATTTGGAATCTGGCAGGGGTTCGGGAGTGTTGTTGGTAGACGTACATCCTCTAGCTTCTGCTTAAGCAAATGCACCATGTTTTCCTTGACCACTACTCGCTCATCGTCGAGGTCCTCAATGATGAAGTCATGGTTGGTGCTGTCGATGTTGACGATAATGGACTTGATGGACGGGTCGCATTCGATCAGAACTCCTGCAAGCGGTAACGTGTCAGACGGCTTCTCGATCGCTTCTTCAAGGGGGAATTGTCGGGCTTGACGAACCTCGAATTGCACGAGGCATGGTGGGTGGTCGGTTGCGATCGTGTTGCAATATGAGGGATGGGGGCTAAGAACGGAAAAGCCAAGTGCCTGTGACTTTTGCGCCAACAAAAGATTTGCCCAGAAATGAGGCCGCCCTAGACCGGCCAAAAGTTTGGGCGTGTTTGCGTCGAAGGCGTTTTTGTTCGCGACAAAAAGTCGGAGTCGGAAGCTTGACGGATTGAGGCTTTGGTCAAGGCTGTTAGCCTCTGAGCGTGTGTCCTCCTGGCAGCAGCAGCAGCAGTAGCCAGCAGCGGCAGCCTTGTCGGAGCCCGGCCAAAGCTCGGGCCGTCTTTCTGTACCAAAAAAAGCATGTGGGATCACATTCCAAACGAGGTGAGGCTGGTGAAGCACCGACTGTCAGCGCCTGCGCCTCAACCCCCAACAGCCACTATTGGATCTAAGGGGCCGTCATCGAGACCATTCGGGCACAATGCTGACTTGGATTTGTCGTCGGGCTTCGGGGCTATGGACACCGGTTGAAACCGGCAGGAAGGTTTTTTCTTCATGCGCAAGACTACGGAGGGGGGAGGAATAGGGGGGGGAGCATGAATGAAGCCAAGAGGCATTGGCCCTCTTTCTTGGTGTACGCAGGTGTGCGTAGGTTCACGCATCTTCACAAGCCGCCATTGGGACACGAGTAATAGCATCTTGGATGGTAGACGTAACCACACCACCACTCCAGGTCCTCCAACCAATTCACTCGCTCAACTCAAAAACAGAGTACGGGTCCGGGTGGAAGATCGAGCAGCAGAGTTGGCTGCTGGCTTGGTAAGTCGTTGGTAGTGCGGCCTTGGATGGATTCCAAATCGGCCCCGTTCTCGCTTGGGACCAACCGTCGACAACCAACCCACGCGCCACAGCCACGAGCGATGAAGTCACACGGCTTAGTCGGGATGCTGGGGTTGCGCCGTTTTGGTCGTGGTCTAATAGAGTACAAATCCTCTTCCCGGCCTGGCATCAAGACAAAAATTCCTCTGCCCTCATTCCATTTGCGTCTCGGCCCTTTGTTTACCTCCCTTGGACTTTTAAGAAACATTGACTGCCCCTTGTTCGTGGAACAGCATCCGAGACTTTGTGATAAAGCCGTGTCATTGCAGTTCACCACTTACAAATACCACGTTGATATCAGTGCACGACTACGTCACCCCGTCAGTTCTATTTACGTTCGCGAACCAGACGTCCATCACTCTGCTTACAGCCTTTTATTTCTACCTGTATCCCCTTGGGCGGAGTGTGGCAAAGATAGTCCTCCTGCACACTGATTCTCCTACTTCTTCTCCTCCACACACATCAAAATGTCGAGTTCAATAAATCCACCCAACACCAATGGCAGCGATGACGACGCTTTTGGCTCTATCAGCAAGGAGCCATTTGCATGGATCCTCATACCCCTCGTCGTATTCGTTATCGTTGGCTTGATTGCTACGTTTTTCCAACTCCGCCGCCGCCGCCGCCGCCGTCGCCAACAGGGTTGGCCTGCAACCTCACGATACATGTCATCGAATGGGCGTGTTATTCTCGTCCGAGCACGACCAGGGCGCCGTGGAACAGCACTGGGTGCAACTCGCCCCGAAGAGGGCTTAAATGAATTGGGCGAGGCGCCGCCGCCGTACGACGGAAAAAAGGATGGCTCCGACGACGGAACGGAGCTCGGGGATCTGGAGGCTGGAGTGCGGCCCCCGGACTACCCTGCGGAGCCCGGCCCGGCGGTTACTACGGAAAGCCGGAGATCCATCCATGCTTAAAAAAGAACAAAAAGGAAAACCCGAACTGATGCATATTATTTCGGGTATCGGTTGCGTGATGATATGCTCTCATCACACCCTTGATTTTGGGTTACAATCTTGATTTCGCAAGGCGTTGGGGGGGAGCGATGAGGAGTAAAATCTCAAGAACTACTTGGGATCTTTGTACTATGAGTGTACTAGCAATTAATTTATAGAATGCCCCTCAAGTGGGACATAATCTAGGAAAATCCTCGCGGATTTAACATGCCCTCGAAAAGCGATTGTGTGCCAAGAGTATGTGACCACTCAAATTGGTCTGTGAATGTGTGAATGGAGGAAGGTGGTGCAGTTCACGGTCTCAGTTCCGCCACACCCATTACCATTCAATGAGACAATACTAAGGGCAATGGGACGAAACACTGATATCAGCAGAGTAGCCCTCATGACATAAGCCGTTTTGACGTTGATATCAGGTGAGGGTGGTTGCACCAGGGATTGGTGTCTCACAAATTTTGCAAATACTCGCCAGTCGCTTGCAGCGAGGCCTGCATTGTCATACTAGTTTGATACTTTGCTCCTGCATCTCGTCCATGTGCGATAAAGACGGGCGTTTCGATGACCCTGGCGATAGCTCAAAGATATTGGACATCAGCAGGGGCGATCAGATAGGATCGCCACGGTGGCAAACGCATTGGGTGTTCTTGACCAAAGACGAGGGATGAACCCAGGCACACCTCAAGGCAAATGCCGTGTTTGGGCTGCACTGCAGGACCTGCAGATGCACATCCCGGGGAAGCGGTGTGTTTGAGGAGACCAAAGTTGGAGTAAGACACGGCTTGGGCAGGTGCCCACGTTGCCTCCGTCCCCCTAGACCTTGGTCTCGGAACTGAAGGGCGCAAGCAAAACTTCGCACGCTTGCTCGTCGGGCGTCGCGACGTCGTCCAGGCTGCCCATGCCCGTCCCATCGTGACTTGCATGATACTATGGAGCATTCAAGACAGAGGAGGGTCCCTCTCCTGTCAGGGGGGATCCATTGTGCAGAGGCAGCTTGGCTCCATTTGCGCGTGGAAACCCAGGAACAAGGCGCTTTGACATGATGAGGTGCAGTGAAAAGAAGCAATTGGCGAAGGGCCAAGCAGTGGGGGTGACGCAAATGACAGGAGGCTTTTTTTTTTTTTTTTTTTTTTTTTTTTTTTAATTCGAATACAAATGCAAAGATTATGCGGTGGCGAGAAGCGGGGATTTGGGAGAGGAATGGAAATTACTGGGAGGTTGGTGTACGAACAGTTTGACAGCATTATGTGGTCTACTATGTGTGATTGCCCCTCGGATGCCCTAGAATGTCAGTTGGGTCGTGCTGTTTTAGGAATATGGAACAAAAAGAAGGTGGTTGAATGGGCGAATAGATTAAACCTAAACCAAAGCGGAGTTCCATTAATTGAAGAAAAAGGGTCCAGCACCCCCGAAACGGAGTCCACATAGTACACAGCCAGAAAGAGCATGTGGATTTGCGTTGGGCTGGGGTTTCTTGGCCGGCATTCTGCAGGCTTCCAAACTCGACATGAAACGTTTTCAATGGGACTTGATGGATGGTTTTCGGGAAAACTGACGAGAGTTCAACACGAGGCACAGTAGGTTTTCGGCTAGCAGCACGAGAGGAAGCACGGTGAGAAGGCGTGCGTAATGACCTCAGCCCTACCGCGTTGGCGGGTTCGAGGAGACCGCATATTCCGAGACCAGCATGAGAAGTCCGTTTCGAAGCGGGTGATTGTCTCAACGCATCATTCATATGCCGTGCGTCTGGACTTCAAGTTCAGAGACGAGCTAGCCGGGCAGGTGAGTTAAGCCCGTCATCAAAGTTGCTTCTGTTTGAGATTACTAGGAGCTAGTGAGCGCCCTCAACCTGAGGCTGAGTGACGTGAGGGACGTGTGGGATGAGGCTTGGGGGATCTAATTTGTTCCATATCCTTTTCCCTCTCAGGCACCTTGCTTCGGGTTGGGCGCCATGCTTTTCTGGGTGAACCTGGGGCCCGTGGCGTCGGTCGGTTACTGACAGCTCCCCCTCTAGAGGAGGTTGGGGTGAAGTTGGACGGGGCACCCTGGCCGGGGGGCAAAGGCCGTCAACTGGATCAGAGTCAAGACGGCCGCTCGGCCCTGGCGTAATAGCAAGGATGCCCCGACAACGAGCTCAGCGCCGTAGGAGCTGGTGAACCCAGCAGCCGCCGGGTTTGGGTGATGGATTCTTCCTTTCGATGCCCCGTAGCGCGTGCAGTTCGTACAGTGCTGCCGGCCGGAGAGCCTAGCCGCCATTGACGACCACCTGTCCGACTGACGCTCGTGTGATTCGGACCATGGGATTGTTGGTGATGGGCGTGCCAACAGAGCAGCACCAGAGGAGTTGGCTGTCATGGTGGTTACCACCATGGCAACGGGACAAGTCTCCTGCTTACGCGCTGGACCTGGGCCAGCAAAAAATTTTGTCAAATAGGAGCCCTGGAGCAGAAATGCATGCAGTAGCATCGGTGTAGTAGCTCGCAGGGCGCCGTCGCCATTTACTTGCTGCTTGCATGGCATCGCGCCTGCAGCCAGCGCCCTCGTGTTCTGTCTCTGGTTGTTTCTCTCTCCCCCACGAGTCCATTGGAACACAGTGAGGGTACTTGGTGAAGTGGGGCAAGGGCCCTGGTCGGCTCTAGCACATCCGCCCAGCGGACCCCGGCCCCCCGGCGCTATTGGACCAGCTTGTCGGCAACGCCAACTCATCACTCACCCTCCAGCATCGAGGCAGATCCCCAGCCGCCTTTTTGCACAAAGGAAGCCTCATAAGCCGATTCTCGTCTGGTCATCGAGTGCTCCACCACCAACCTCTGTTTCTTTTCCGGTGTCCCCGTCTTTTTTCTTGTGCCCTGAGCAATTCCCTGCTCGCCTCGCCTCTCGCGCATTCCCCGTCAATACTGTTTGGGGATAGTTAGAGTTGCGAGGGATCTGCCTTCAATTGACAAGAGCGAAGAGAAAAAGAAAAAAGTCGCAAGGTCGGTGGCAAGCTTCACCGTCGTCTCCAATAATTACCCTACCCGTGCAGGGGAAAACGCCAAGCAGGAAAAGAACAACGTCTCCAATGACCACGGCTTGAGTGGGTGCCCTGCAGTCTTCATGCAGCATACGGCCACTTTTTTTTAAACCACGCACATCCGGTCTGCAGTCGTTCCCAAGTTTCTCCTTGTTCTTCCCCCTTCCCCGACTCTGTCACAGTTTCGGCGCCGTTCGTTTGACCTGCGGCTGCGTTGTGCTGTGCGTTGCGCTGTATTGCGCCGTTCCACTTTATCACAATTTGGCCTCTGTGTTTTAACCGGGGCTGATTGGCCTTGATTGGGCCCTGGGCAGCGTGCACTTACTTGGGTGCGGCTCGCTCCCGTCTCTCCACCATTTGGGCTTGGGCTTGGGCTTCCTGGTTGCTGCGGTTGCAGAGGACTTGGCCCCAGCCCCCCGTCAATCCTCTCAACGACGCACCACCACCACCACCGCCGCCGCATCGATTGCTCCCCTCCTCTTCCCGATTCTGCATTCGCATCTTTCGGACGACAACGGTAAGTCCAGTGTGGTTTGTCGATCCGCCTGGCATACGACAATATCAGCACCTTTTCCTTTCATTCTTACGCTATTTGTCTTGTGTAAGTCCGCTCTCCGCCCGTCTCGGCATCGTCCCCGTCGGCTGTCAGCCTATTGGTCTGGTCTGCCTGCGGTTTTTCGTCACCTGCACAAACTTGCGTTGGTGGCCGACCGCTTCTCGGACACCTGTGACTGACTCCACGCTTTAGGCATTTTGTTCATGGTCCTTTATTGCTCTGCCTTGCACCGCATGTCTTGACATTACGCATTAATTACCGCCACCTCCTCTTTTCCCGCTTAACGACGTCTCCGTGGTTTGGCTGCAGCGACACCGACTCCGCCATTTAGCAGCACAACTCCGCGGTTTGGACGGTCAGGGAATCACGACGGGAGGACCTCTCACCACCATTCGACCTGCCTCGGCAAAATCCCACCACAGCACAATGGGCATCGACGCCAGAAAAGCCCCCCCTCTTCCAGCACCAACGGAAACCGAAACAACCACAACACTGTCCGAACTGACCTCGGATACATTCAAGCCTGGTGACGAAAAATCGACATATTCCATTCCCGAGGACGGAACCCCAGTTACTATCCCAACCCGAGGCCACAAGGCCAGCCGCTCACAAACTTCGCTGCTGATCGAGTACTTCGAGGGCGGCAAGCAATCCGTCACCTCGACCGGTGAGCGCCGGCCCAGTGTGCGGGTCCGCCTCACGCCATCAAAGAGCAGCAGAGGCGATCACATCCAAGTCACAGAGACCAAGAGCTCCCGCAACGCCTCTCTCACCCGCCGGATACCCCTTAGTCTCGTTGGCGATCCAGATAATTACGACGAGGACGGCAATAGCGTGAACTCGTACGCCTCGGCGACCGAAGAATCAAACGTTTCGAGGCATCCTATCGACATAGAGATCGACCGAAGCAGCCACAGCAGAAGGCGACAGCGCCCTGCCAGCCCCTTAATCCCCTCAGAGTCTTATCAGCTTAACCCATCGGAAATCTCTGCTATTCCAACAGATAGCTTTCTGGACGGGACTGGTAACGGTTCTGCTGAACTCAAAAGGTTCGAAGGAGAAGATCTACCCCCTGCTGCTGGCAGTGGGATTGGAAGCGTTCTCACAATGGACGAGACAAGGAGCCACAAAAGTCGAAACAAGGAGCGGGTGAAGTTGACGTCCTCCGCTGTGGACAGCAGGCCAAAGGAAAAAGGTGAGCGAAAGCGCCGTTCTAAGAGCAGGACGAGCAGTATCAGCGAACGACCAGTGGACGACCTTCTTAAATCCCCAAAGTCGCCCAGGACTCGTCGTTCCAGCAGAGGTCACCAGGAATCCTTGGTTTCAGCCGCCGACTCTAGTGTACTGTCATCTCATCTCGCTCCAAGCCATCGCTCCATCAACACACATTCCACACACTCAGCTGTTTCCAAGTCATCCATCAACAACCCTAAGCTACTCGAGACTGTCGAGGATGCTATCAGAAGGTTAATCCTGCCTGAGCTCAGCGCTCTAAAACGGGAACAGAGCAAACGTGAGACCCGTCGGGGATCATTTACTTCCACAGCAACCTCAACTCTATCAAGGGAGGATGTGACTCCAGACCGCCGGCGGTCTTCGGGTCAGCGCAGTGACCAGAAGGAAAAGCGAAATAGGGAGGCCCGTCATGAATACGTCGATTCATCACCTCAAAGCATGAGCCGTGAGTCCTTGGATGACTACCTCGATGTTGTTACTCCTAAGCGCAGCGGTGATCTTCTCAAAGCTGCCGCCACTGGCTCTGCTGCCAGCAAGGGTTTGACTCTCGAGGACAAATCACACGCCGATGATCGCAAACACAGAGAGCGACGCCGCCGCAGAGCCGAGTCTTCTCGCAGTAGGAGCGTGGGCCGATATGTGGATGAGTTCGAAGATGATGACGATGATGTCCCTGCTCCCCCAATGCCCTTGATGAGCGAAATCAATGCATCTGACATCACTCGAGCCTCGATTCGTTCTGCTGACACGGACCGGCCACATTCCGCTACTGAAGAGCTCACCCCACCGAAGAAGATCAACCAGGACCACTTTTCTCCCACATCTACACCCACACCGTCAAGGAGCCCCATCGGATTTGAGGAATCATTGCTTACCCAGCATGCTAATGTCTCACATGGTGATCTCACCGCACTCCCGCGCGGTGAGAAGAACTTTGAAGAGTTCGAGACGGATGAATTTGGACACAAGCTTCCCATTGACGGTGAAGTGCAATACCACGAGGATGATCCCATTTCCGACAACGATGAGTATGCAGAGCATGGATACGATAACTCTTACTTCGCTACTCAGGAGGTACCTCCTCCCTTGAAGTATGTGCCCTACCAGGCTGGTGCCCGTGGCTTGAGTCCTATTCCTAGTGTCTCAGGCTACACTGATGGTGCTAGCGAACATCAGCCTCGGAACTCTCGAAGCATGGCTTCCAACAGCGATTTGTACTCGCAGTTGGAGCGATCTCCCGAGCACCCTCGCAACAGCCGATCCACTGGGTCCCTCAGCTCCATCCGTGCTCGAGATTTCGACCGCATGTCCCCCAGACACTCGGCTGCTGACTATAGAAACACCACTTATACCGATGACAGCGAGTTGGACCGGGTTGCTTCCGGACAGGCCGTCCGTGGTGTTGGTGCTAACCCAAATATCATCCACCCTCCTCTGGCCGTGGAATCGGCAGTTGCCTCTTTGATTGATGGCTCAATGCTTGACCAGTCCGTTCTGACCACTGGTTCGGGTTATGACTACCACCACCCTGGCAAGTCAAACCTCTCTTATAATGAGCAGTCAATGGTTCAAGGCGGCCGTGGTCTCAGCCCTGTCAAGTCTGCTCGCGACGAAGAAGGCGACGGCCATGCCAGCCCTAGCGTTAGATCTCAACCGGAATCCCGAGAGTTTACTGAGTATGATCTCGATGAGCATGGGCGCAAGGTGCCCCGCACTCGATCTCCCACTGCTTCGGAAGCAGCCATTACCGCTGGTGCCGTTGGTGCTGCAGCGGCTGCTTTGAAGAAGGCTGCTCAGAACAAGATGCAGCCTCCCCTTAACGAAGTTGTCGAAGATGAGTGGAAGCCTGCTGGTGTATTCCGAAACAAGTCCTTCAAGGAACGGACTCTGGAGGGCCATGAGCCTCGCAACACTCCTACCCACAGCGTAGACCGACTTGACTTTGACGATGAGCCAAAGATGAGTGCTAGCTTCATGCCCGATTTTAATGATCCGATGCCTGAGATTGGCTACCTTGATGACGACGCTCGCACCAACCCATCAATTGCACCCACAAACCCTTCGCTTCTCGGAGATGGCGCTGAGCAGGAGCCTCTTTCTGGTCGGGCCACACCAACACAGCGCGATATTACGGGCGCCCATGCTGAGGACGCTCGAAGCAAAGCTAGCGCTGCAGGATTTTCTGCCTCTCGCGGCCATAGCCGTGAGCCAAGCCATGACCATGATGAGTGGCAACGATCATCCGAGGACCACAAGAGGGATACCCTTGTCACCAATCCTTACGAGGATGCCAGCCCTATTGTCAACCCTGCACTTAACGAGAACCTACTCTCACGTGGTCTGAACTCCAGCTACGGTCCTCCTTACCAGTCAGGAAGCCCTGGCTTCACCCAGAAATATGACGAGGGTTATATGTCCAACGGTCCCAACCGGACACCGGATGTTGAACCCAAGATGGCCCTTCGTAATGGTCCTAATAACAGCCTCGTCGCCCCTGGCCCAGAGGATCCTTTCTACCAACCTAAGGACGTTCGTCACCTCAGTGGTATGTCCCAAGGCATGGCTTCGCCGTTCTACGATGCGGCCACTGGCCAAGGCATCGAACGCATTGAGAACAAGGATATTGTGGCTTTGATGCAGCACCTGATGGTTCGCGACGCGCAGCGAAGCGCCCGCGACACCGAGATTGTCGCTCTCCTCATGAACGCGGCCTTGGAGATGCGCAACTCCTTCCAGGAGATGAGGGACCTTATCCAAGAGACTGGTGACGATGTCATCTTTGCTGGTGCTGAGAACACCGAGAAGCTCCAGAAGGCCATCAACGGCCCACGCCCTTATCCTGGCCCTCGATCAATCAACAGTGTCTCCCAGATCGACACCCTCAACGATGTCAGCGCTAAGAAGAAGAACCTCTGGAAGCGGGCTCTCCAGGGCCTCAGTGCCAAGGGAACTAGTGATCTCAGCCGCATTGAGGAGATGCTCATGCAGCTCTTGGGCGAAGTTGACGTCTTGAAGACTCAGACTGCTCCTGCCTCAGCCGGTGGAGGACGTGCATCATCCTTCGACAACTTGCAGCCTGAGGGCCACTACGAGCAGGACCGTGGCTACGAGCCTGAAGGTAACTCAACAATTAGCCACGCTAGCCCTACGGGTCAACACTCCCTCTCGCAGTCTTCACGACTTCGAGATGAGCGAAAGTTCTCTGACGCACGCATCACCACCGTCCCTGAGCACGAGGACGAATATCACTATGACCACCCCAGTCCCTCCGCTGAGCGAACCGAGGCCAACGTGATGACACCTACCCGCCCAACCAGCGCTCTTCAACGTGCTGGCTCCGTCCCTCTTGACACGCCGCCCCAGGCTCCAGGATCCGGCCAGCACCCTATGAGTGCTGAAAACACTCCTCGATCAGGCAAGAAGCAAAAGGGTGGCTCTTCAAGCTGGCTCCCCAAGATCTCCAGATGGTCGGGTACCACTACATCCAGCCTTGGCAAGGCTTTCCGCGGCAAGAAGGAGTCCAAATACGAAGAGTATGCGCGGTCTGGCTCCAGCTTAGGAGAATACCACGACGACGATGAGTACCGTCACAACAACAACCCTTATGAGGAGGACAAGCTCCACACTGGGTTTTCTGAGCAGAACCTTGCAGATCTTCCTCCTGCGCCCACGCCTCTGGATGCGGGTCTCGCTCGACGTGATAGCAACTACACCCCTGATGAGGCTCCTAAGTACTCGGTTCACCGTAATTCGTTGAACCTCCAGCACCCTCAGCCCAGGCCGGGTCAGACAGAGCGATTCCGCAATGCTCTTGAGGGAGCTGCTCAGGAATACGACCTTCCTATGACACCCAGATCGGCTGATTGGGCGGGTTCTGTTTCTAGTGTTGCCCGCGCTCCTACGAACCAAAACACCAACCGATACAGCACAGCATCTTCTGCTGGCGCACGAGACCCCGAATACTGGGCAACCTCCCCCCCTGGCCCCCCTAGACCCCCCAAGGAGCCGGTAGATGGTTCCGGTGCACGCACCCCCGGCAGAGGCAGCCGCGTCTCAAAGCTGGCCAAAGGCAGCCCCCTCCAACACCAAGTTGACGAGGATAGCTACTCCTACCCCGGTAGCCCCAAGCCGGAGAACCGCAACCTGAACTCAGCCCTGGGCATTCCTGCCCGAAGACCCAGTGGCCCACGGGCTATGACCCCTAAGAGCCCCGAAGAAGAAGATCGACGACGAAAGAGAGGTATGTAGTATAAGCTATAGTCACCCATTCACTAAGCATGCTAACTGAAAGCAGATACATTTGGCAGTATGGCCAGCCGTCAGACTGATGACACCGACACTTTTTAAAGGTGTCTTCATATCATTTGTGCGATGCTCCCAGGCGGACCTTCGCCCAACTCGGGATGTAAAAGCATCCTCATTTTTGTTTCAAACTTTCCTGCTCCATCTTTACGTGGAGGGATGAGTGTAATATGCAACGATTTTTCTTTTCGGACACAATCTATCAGATGACGAGCTTTTTAATATTAAAAGACGCACCTATAGACTGCTGCAATGCCAAGGAAGTTTGCAAGTTACATGCGTACTTGCACAAGAAAAAATAATAAAAAAGCGGAGGAAAAGGGGCAACGAGGGATGAATGATACCCCAAACAAAAAAAAAAAAAGCAGAACAAAGTTCCATGTTAGATATTTACGCGATGGACCACTTGCATATGAAGGGTGTGCTTCATTCTTGACGACGACATGAAAGGGCTATCTGGTTTCAGAGCGGTGCGTCATATTTTGGTTGGCATTTGGTTGGATTCATGATGTTAAAGGGAGTGGGGACAAGGTGCCCACGTGGTGAGCGTCGTGAATTTGGCGCTCCAGGAAATGCCCCCCCAAAGTTTTTCAGAGTTTCTAGTTACATTTAGGATAGCTGTAGTTATGAGAGATACCATATCGGTTGTAATAGGGGATGAGGCGACAATGGGGGATGAATAAAAGAAGCGTTTGGTAACACTCGTACAAAAGGAGCCTGTCTAATATCCACCTATGTGATGATGTGTATTACGTGATTGATGGATGTATGTTTTGGGCATAAGCGCATTTCGCTGTGTTTAATCTTGGCTATAGGTCTCAACACGATTGTCATGCTAACCAGAAGAGAAAAAAGAAGAAAGAAAGAAAGAAAGAACAAAATGGGCCCGCCAAGGCTAGCTAGCTTCTTTGAGACCAAACACAATGCTTCCAGAAGGAAATCTGAAGTAATGGTGATAAGCCATAAGGTTTTTTGCTGACATCGCCAAGGCTATCGGGACTTGCGCCCGCGAATCTCCGACGTCGGTCACTAGGACGTATTACAACAGTAGCGCCTGGCGGGGGAATTAATTAGCGAATAGCGATCACTGGAGAAGGGGAGGGAAAAAAAAAAGACCAAATGTCGGACAGGCTATTATCTCATCCCAAGCCCGCTGTGAGCCGCCGCCGCTGCCGCCTCTCCCCCGTCTCAGTTGCACAAGAGACATCGGGTTTACTTTCCCCTCTGCCCCATTCTAGTTGCCTCGGCGAGGATTCGAAACCCGGCTTTCGAGTTGCCTCTGCTGAAATTGACTCACCGCCTTCCCTCATCGCTTTTGCGAGCGCATACCCCACGGGGCCGGGTTGAAGTAGGAGCGTGTGCGCGCATCGCATCGGCGCTGGGAACCGATTGGCGAGACTATTCCTGTCTCTTTCACAACGTGCGAGCGAAGATTGCCCGAACAGAGAAGGGAAAGGGGGAAGAAAAGAGACAGTCCATTGATTTCACTGTCCTTTGTGCGAGAGACGAGCAATTGATTCGTTGCGACAATGGCTGCCAACGTGAGCGCAGAGTCGACAAGCCGGGTGGAGGAGGTCCCCAAGCAGGCCAAGAAGAAGAGCGCCGCGCACGACTACAAGGGCTTTGTGGCGGGCGTCTTCAGCGGCGTTGCCAAGCTGACTGGTAAGTTGCTCCTACTGTATCCTCGGCATGCGATATGTCCTGACGGTCTGTTTGTTATACAGTTGGGCACCCATTCGACACCATCAAGGTTCGTCTGCAGACAACCGACCCTTCACGCTTCAGCGGCCCTATGCAGTGCGTGCTCCAGACAGTCCGCAATGAGGGCTTCCGCGGGCTGTACAAGGGCGCCTCGCCGCCCCTCGTGGGCTGGATGCTCATGGACTCGGTCATGCTTGGCTCGCTGACCGTCTACCGCCGGCTGCTATCGGAGCACGTCTTCCACGTCCAGGCCGGCAGCACAACTCCCGGCGTTCGCACGGCGCTGCCCTCGTATGGCCACGGCATCGCGGGCATGATGGCCGGCTGCACCGTCAGCTTCATCGCTGCGCCCGTCGAGCACATCAAGGCGCGGCTGCAGATCCAGTACGCCGCCAACAAGGCCGAACGCTTGTATGCGGGGCCTATCGACTGTCTGCGCAGGATATACCGTCACCACGGCATCCGGGGCGTCTATCATGGTCTGTCGGCCACGCTGCTCTTCCGCGCCTTCTTCTTTACTTGGTGGGGCACCTACGACGTCTTCTCTCGCTGGTTCCGCGAGCACACGGCTCTCAGCGCCCCGGCCATCAACTTCTGGGCCGGTGGCCTGAGTGCGCAGTGTTACTGGCTCACGAGCTACCCGAGCGACGTCGTCAAGCAGCGCATCATGACGGACCCCCTGGGTGGCGGCCTGAACGACGGCGTCAGGCGGTTCCCCAAGTGGAGGGATGCGGCCGTGGCCGTCTACCGGGAGGGAGGAGCCAAGGGATACTGGAGAGGATTCCTGCCGTGCTTCCTGAGAGCCTTCCCTGCAAACGCCATGGCTATTATGGTCTTTGAGGGTGTTATGCGAACACTGCCTTGAGAGAGATGACCAACTGGTTGGCACTTATAGAGGACAAAAAGAAAAAGAGATATACCCTTGTTGCATTTGGATACGATATATAAAAAAAAGAACATGAATGGGTTAAAAGGTTCATTTTGGAGCACATGGCATTATCATCGTCATTCACAGACAAGACGCAACGCATGCGCACAATTTACAAGGTCTACAAAAGAAAACAAGGAACATCAAATCACAGCATAGCACAAGGTCAAAATGGAAGAACACCAAGTGGTGCCACACACAAATGGCTGGATATATTGGCCAAGTCCTAAACTTTTCCGGTTCCAATTCACCAACCCATTCCTGCGCCGTCCCTATGCAATGCAGCTTTTTACTCGTCGTCCTCCTCAACCTCGTCGTTGACGACGTTGAAGAACTTGAGCTCGTAAACACCTCGGGAGGTGGAGACGACACGGAGCCAGTCACGGAGCTGCTGCTTCTTGAGGAACTTCTTGGTCCTGTGGGAGGGGCAAAGGTCAGTGATCAGGCCTCAATTCAATACGAAGGGGGCAGCAACATACAGGTACTTGAGGTAGCGGCCAGAGAGATCGTTGTGGGCAATGATCTCGATCTTGCCCTCACCCTGCTGCTGGACGATGACGTTGTCGCCCAGGTTGTTGGTGCGGCCCTCAACCTTGATGCGGTCCTGGAGGAACTTCTCGAAGGCGGCGACATCGAAGATCTTGTCGCTGGCAGGCTGCGAAGCGTTGATGATGAACTAAAAATTCAAAAACTACGTTAGTATTTTCCGTCCTCTTTCGGTGTGTTCAATTTCGTACCTTCTTGGTCTGCTTCTGGGCCTTGCCCGACTTCTTCTGTTGAAGACACTTAGCCTACTGCATTTTCGGGGCGCCTCGTTTCGCGACTGTAGTCGCCGAGGGCCTACAGCAAAGCGGTGTCATGTACGTACAGTTTGAGGAGCCATTGTGACTGGTGTGTGTGTGGGGATGGGTTGTGAAGAACGCAAAGAGGTAGAATCCTGCGTCTGGCAAAAAAAAAAAGTGATTGATGGTGTTGCGGAACTTCGAAATTTCGGTCGCAATTCTTGTGGGGTAGCAGAGGGCCCAGAATTAGGGTTGTGTCGGATTAACGCCGGTCCAGGCCCACTCCCAGCCGAGCTGTCACGATTTGTATCACGTGATAGCCTCAAAGCGACCTCGTCTCCATCAACAAATGATGTCTTCATTGGGGCCCGGTTTAGACGATGTCTGTTGCTTATGGTCTTGTTTTGAGTTTCCAAAATAGGGATTCATTAAGTCTATAGGGCTTTTTTTTCCAACTGTAAAAATGCTCCAACTTTCTTTCTCTGGTTCAAGTGAAGTCACAAACATACGATGAACGCCCGCCATCTCATTCAGACAAGGTTTTGAAGAAAGCCGGGCGAGCTGTAGCTAATTCTTTTTTTTTTTTTGCCTTAAAATGGTATCAATTGTGCTATTCGTAGGTCTTGATGACAAATCTATACAACTGGCCAAACCTGGTTTTTGCGCAAACTTTGACGAGCTTGCTTGGAAGAGAGCTTTTGGCACCACGCCCTCGTACTTGGATTGTACAAGATATCTTACGGGCAATATGATCTTCTACAAAGATAATGCAGATCTATAAAATATACCCTCCTCACAAAGAAGTGGAAATGAAAAGTAAAACCACTGCGCATTCCTCATCCCCCAGAGCTTTACTCAATAAAAGTAACATTTGCTCAGACTTTCCCCGGCACTCGAGAGTCACTCGTAGTAAGCATGTAAATCGCGGCGCAAATGTAGGTTAATTGTGTATTTAGCAGACTGACAGCCAACACTCGTCCAGATCCAATCCAACAATTATGATGAAACACCACACCGATACTAAAGAAGACGAGCCTTGTGGTTGTCCGAAGCTTCCACCCTCTCCGTAAACTTCATAAAGTCTTCGCTGCTGACTTCATTGTCGGTATGCTGGTGGTGTTCGGCCGTGTGAGTTAGATTGGCCGCCCTCTCATGATCCAGTATCATGCTTCGAAATAGGCTGGCCTCCTCGTGACTCTCGAAATGTCGTTTGGCCTTTCGAGTATTATAGTCGGTTGACCGCTTAGTCTCATTTTTGACGTCCGCACTATCTTCCTCGGCACCCTTCTCAGCGTTTTCAGTCTTTGCCTTTGGCTTCTTCACGTCATTTTCGCCATCTTTGGTATCATTTTTAACCGGCTTGTTGTCCTTGTTGGAATTTGAATCATCGCGATTGATAAAAATCCTAAAGGGGTTCATCCTCCCAATGCTAATGTTGACGTCGAAGGATTTGACACTCTTGTTGAACCTGTTGCCATTGGGTTTCTGTGCTCGCCCATCCCGGGCTCCCTCATTCTTCACATTTGTATGAGTCGTGTTGTACTTCGTCACCTGAATTTCGACGATACCCCTTTCTTGGAGTTGCGCCTTCATAATGACTTTTCGTGTCAAGTTGAGATTGGGCATGTCCCTTTTATCCAATCCGGTGCCGTTCAAGAGACCCATGTTCATGCGCCCTTCGTCGGGCAGATTCGCTTTGTGCATTGAAGGGGATTTCTCGAGCTTCCTGGATATGCCTTCGGGGTGCCATATTTCACCCAGGGGGAGAGGGGTGGCAAGTGTCTCGGCCCAAAGTGCCGCGAGAATAGCGATGGAAATGCGCATATTGACAACAAAGATGGATACTGAGTGCTTCGTTGTCATGAAATCAGAGTTGCCTTTCAAAAATTGTCTCCCCTGCCAAATGCAGAGTCTTTATATCCCACAAATCTGCCACCCAGACTGCTACCATCTGTCACATTCATCATGCTTTGGCCTACCAAGGTTGAAGAAACCTCTACCACACAACTCGCTGTTCCACGCCAGATTAACTTTGAAGCAGCAATTCAAGCAACAGGTAACAGCAAACACGAAGTCAAATCCACAACACATCCATCCCTCCCTCCACCCCCAAAGGCGTATCAGCCCCATACACTCGCCCAAATCACACAAGCGGGTCCTCCAGCCCTCCGGTGAGATGGCCGAGTTGGTTATGGCGTCAGGTTAAGGTCACTTTAACAACCACTTCCTGATGGAGCAATCCTCCTGGGTTCGAGTCCCAGTCTCATCATTTTCTTTTTTTTTTTTGCACTTTTTTTGGGTTGGAAATGAATTGGAATGTTGTTTTGCGTCGTTTTGGTGATGTTTTGATGTGTTGGTGAGTTTTGGTGGTGGTTTGCAAGTGTGGCGCTGGATGTGGCTGGGGTGCGGGAGAGTGGTGTCGACGGGGCACGCTCAGGTGGATGAGTTGAGAGGATGGTTTTTATTTTGAAAAGAGGTGAGGGAGTGTGTTTGGTTTGAACTATGTTTGGTGGTGGTGGTTATGTATAGATAGGTGAGAGGAGGGGCTTGGTGAAAATTTGAAACGGCATCCTAGTGTCAACTGACTCCACGCAACGTTTACTACTTAGAGACTTCTCATGCTAAGTTGCGGTTTATAATCTTTGGGAGTGAGAATTAGATAAGGCTTGGTTGGCAAGAGTCCCGTTTTATATCATGAATCAAACTGCCATGTGCCATCAACCTCATTAAGGATGCATGACTCAAGACTAACTCGAGGTTCACATACACCAAGTGCATATCGATGTTCTCCAAAGTGACTTGTAATTAATATGTGAAAAAGGCGTACACAATTTATATTCGAATTAAACCGTAACCCATAATTGTCGTGACTTCAAAGCCATGACAAAAAAACAAAAACCATGCTAACAAACTCGTCCCTATCGTCACACATGATCACACATATAGCATATAGCTCATGAATACATAGTCTGAATAGAAATTTCCAACCCCCTTTACTTGAACAACTTCTTGAATGCGCCCTTGATACCACTGGGCTTCCTCTCGTCCTCTCTAGCCTTGCGTCGTTCTTGGTGTCGTGCTCTGCGAGCGGCATCCTCAGAGGGAGTCTTTGAGGATGATTCTTCCTTGGTTCTTGAGGACCTGGGTCTTGACCTTGGAATCTCGTCGGTGACGAACTCTTCCTTATTTCTCGATGACCTGGGTCTTGACCTTGGAATCTCGTCGATAGGGAATTCTTCCTTGGTTCTCGACGACCTTGGTCTTGACCTTGCAGTCTCGTCGGTAGCATAACTTCGGTCCTCTCGTGTTTCGCGCCGCTCCCGTCGCTCGCGATCTCGGTCACGATCTCGATCCCGTTCACGATCACGATCACGTTCGCGGTCACGTTCGCGGTCACGATCTCGGTCACGGTCACGATCTCGCTCCCTTTCTCTTTCTTTTTCTCTTTCACGGTCGCGCTCACGTTCGCGTTCCCGTTCCCGTTGCTCTCGTTCTCGGATCCGCTCTCGTTCGCGCTCCCGTTCTCGATCACGCTCCCTTGCACGCTCCTCCTTTTCGCGCTCCTTTTCACGCTCTCTCTCGCGCTCTCTTTCGCGCTCTCTTTCACGCTCCTCCTTTTCACGCTCTCTTTCACGCTCCTTTTCACGCTCTCTTTCGCGCTCCTTCTCGCGTTCTTTCTCACGCTCTCGATCACGATCCAAGTCCCTGTCTCGGTCACGCTCATCTCGAGACCTGTGAGATCGAGTTCGAGCTTCGTCAGTAGATCGGCGAGAGAATCCAAATTTGGAACGAGTTGATGACCGCTTAACAGGCTCGGGAGCTGGCACCTCCCTGACAGCCCCAACAACAGGTGGTGGCTCGTCTCCAGGTGGGGGTGAACCAGCAATCACTCCCTCTGCGTGCTTCATCTCGAAGAACCTCTTTTCCCGGGGCGCCGGCTCTTCCGGCTCAGCAGGTAGGCTTTCTTTTAGTTCCTCGGGCCGGCTACGAGTAGAGTGACTGTGGCGACGAGAGCGACGGTGCCTTCGATCAGCCTCCGGTTCGGGCTCGGATGGCTTCGATCTACTGCTGCTCTCCTTGGTTCTCGTAGACTCGCGTCTGCGCTCCGGTTCTTTCTCCTTTGCACGGCGCTCAGAACGTTCACCACGTTCAGCCCGCTCGGCACGCTCAGGCCGTTCTGCCCTGTCAGTCCGTTCAGTCCGTTCAGTCCGTTCAGTCCGTTCAGCCCGCTCAGATTTTTGCCTCTCGGGAGCTTCCTGCTCATCTGGGGTCCGGCGACGCCGACCAGAGCTGCCCGAATCAGCAGAAAAGCCACTATCTCTTCGCTTGGGCGTTGTTGGCGGTGTCCCTGAGCCAGAGCTGTCGGGGCGGTGACGGCGTGAGTGAGTACCATGGGATGTGCGTCTTGATGAATCTTTAGTGTCGTCCTCAAGACGTACACCGCGCGGCCGAGCATCGTCATCATCGCGATGCCGACGAGGACGAAGTTCATCATCCGCGGGACGCGTCCTGTGACGTCTTCTCTCATCTGATCGATGCTGCCTCTCCCCTTCTTCAGCCCGAGGCTTGCGATCCCGGTCCCTCAATTCTTTCTGACCCTGCTCCTCTTCACGAGTCCGACCGCTGTGGTGGGAGTGAGAACGACGGCGCCTGCGGCGCCTCTCGCTATCTCTGACGTCACGGGATGAGCCAGACTCTCTGCTTCTATCTTCTATATACAAGTCAGCATCAGACTTGTTAAGTTCCTCATTCTCATCCTCCTCAAAGCTCCTCCTCAACGTGGAAGCAACTTGGGAGTAATCGTCCTTCGGTTCCAACATCATCTGATGTTCCAAATTAGGTAGATTCTGTTGATGCTGGCCAGTCATTAGTGGGCTCCCAGGTGGGCTCAGAGCTTCCGCTGCTGCATAAATCACAACAGCTGCGGCGACCGTATCTTCGGCGCGCTGAATAGACATCTTGCGCTTTCGCCGGAGTGTGCGAGCTCGATGTACATTTATCATATCTGTATCAGGTATCACGATGCCAGGAGTGGGAGGCTCGGGGGCCTCAGTGGATGAAGTTTGGGTCGGCAGAGAAGCCTCATTCTGCCGGTGCCCTGCACCACTAGTGGTGGAATGTCTTAGGTCCAGAGGAGCAGGTGCCTTAGATCGCGACATTCGGTCAAAGTCTGACCGGAAAGGCGGTTTGAAAGACTCTCCCGCACTGCCTGAAAGCTCATGAGGTCTAGTAGCTGCTCCAGTTTCAGACGGTTGGCTGGTCACTGGCTTGAATATAGGTTCTTTTGTTGCATAGACCTCTGTACCAGGACGTGCTTTCAGGGGTTGAGTGGGAACACGCCTTTGAATATTAAGCGGCGGGGGCCGTTCGACAGGGAGTAGATCTGCTGGGATAAATTCTCCATGTATTTCTTCCTTAGCCTTCATCGCTCGCTCAGCTCGCAGGACCTTTTCTGATTGCAACTCTCGCTCAACTTGAAGCTCTCGCTCAGCTTGAAGAGCTTGCTCAGCTGCCGCAGAACTCTTGCTAGCAAGAGGGGGGATAACACTTGACGTTGCCGTCGGCACTACCATTGGCACATGCTGTCGGTAAATGAAGGTCCTGGGGGGAGGTTGCCTTCTAGGGGGCATCAAGACAGTTGGAGGTTTCTCAACCTTTGGCAGGGTATACCGCCTAGGAGATTGTTCAAGCCTAGGAGGCATGGAAACCGTTGAGCCTAGAATCGAGTCCTTTGCAACCGGATCCATCCCCTTGTCACCATCGACATTGGGCTGGCCAACGTCACTCTGAACTGACCTCTCCGAAACGAGCTCATGAGGTCTAGTCTCTCTTTCGACAGCAGCAAACATTCGGTCTTGGACGGGTACGCCATGGAAATAAGCATTAGGCTGCGCATCTTGTGAAATCGCCGAGTGTTCGTCGCTTAGCTCTGAAGTTCCGTCATCCTCGGGAGCTGGCACAACCAATAGTTCTCGGTCATGCCCATGCTCTGTTTTGGGGCTTTTGTCATCGAACAGTGGAGCTGGTGCCATATGCCTGTCGGTTTCCTCCTCCATAACATGTGGTCCCTCCTCTAGGATTGAGTGATCGTCAAGCTGAGAATGAGATATGATCTCGATTTCCTTGTCAGAATCCGCACCATCTACAACCACCATGTCTTCTTGGAGTTGCAGCATGGAAGGTTCAGTGCCTGGTGCCTCACTTGCTTTGTCTCCATCGTCAGAAATGATATCGTCTTCAGCCAGAGGAATTGCCTTAGCCTCAATATTCTCAGTTTCCAAGGTCAACTCTTTTTCGACCTCTGGGGCCTCAAACTTTCTCACGAGATCGCTTGGGGGGATAATAGGGCTTTCTGCAGGCGTTCCAGCCTCCACAATGACCATGTGTGATTCCGAGGCGCTGCCTATCGAATCTGCAACTTCAGCTGGTTCCTTAGACGGGACTTCAGAAGGCTGTTCGAGCATGACAAAATCTGATTCGTCATCTGGCATCTCAAGGGACTCTTTGGGGTTGGGGACGTGAGAATAGTCTTCTCCTACATCCCGCTCATCGTCTGTTTTACCGACCAAAGAAAGGTCCTCGATGTCCTTGGAAGGGAAGCTACCATCAGTGAGGGCAGTGACGTTCTCATGCTCGTCCTCGCCGATGAGAGACGGATCATCCGCATTAGGCTGCTCATCAGCAACTTCAGAGCCTACTACTATTTCTCGAGGCTTGATCTCGTCCTCTTCTTCGCCCGCCTGGTGACTGGCGTTGACGGCCTCGCTGTGCTGTTCTAATTGCCCTAGAACTGGCAAGTCGGAGTCCGTAACTTCATCCTGCGCGAATGAGTCCTCATTAGACTCCAGTACTGGTTCGATACCAGAGTCTTCCTCTTCATCATCATGAGGTACTGGACTGGGAGAAGCTGCACGTACAAGTCCGTCAGGTTCTCCGGTAGGTTTCTCAGCTGGACTAACAAGCTCTTCCACATTGTGCTGATCTGAGTCTAACTCCTGGGCATCAAGAGGGGCCACAGAAATGATCGTTTCTTGGTCCATAGAGGCGTCATTTTGGGTCTGTTGAGCCAGCACATCCGGTGAAGCGGGTCTAGATGTCAGAGCGAGCGGTTCGGGTATCGGGATGCTACTCTGCTCATCGAGGACAGGCTCCCGAGGAACAGCATCTTCAGCGATCGGCTCAGAAAGCTCAACCAGGAATGATTCTCGTTCCGGAAGACGCTGCTCCGAGGGTGCTTGGGGCGCGGGCTCTTCGCCATCATTGGCCTCCTCTGGAATATCCGGGTGGAAGGTCAGTGGTGGGACGTCAGACGCAAGTGATTCTTGCTCAGTTTGCAAAAGTGCACCAGGTACGTCCTCGTGTCCAGCATCCCTTGAAAGAAGATCCAGCGAATGACCCTCCGGCTGAGCTCCTTCGGGAACTTCACCTTGGACGAGGCCATCAGAACCTGAGACGTCGCTAGCAAGGTTTAAAACAGGCTCCGGATTGGAATCAATGGCATCTCCATCACCTTCGAGGGCTTCAGCAGGCTCGTCCCTCTCGGGCATATCTTCTGCCTCTGTCACCAGGTCTTGAGTGAGTTCCTCATTCGCAGCAGCAACCAGAGGTACTTCAACGAGATCATGAGGAGCATGCTCCTCTGCATCAGAGTTAGAAGCTTCGACTTCTTCAGAGAGATCGGTATCTTCTAGTGCTTCCCCCGTAGACACAGCTAATGCTTGCACCTCGTTTGAGCTACGAGCGGTGGCGTTTTCATCATCTGGCTTCGCTGCTGTGACCTCTGGCTCAATGGGGGCTTCTGAGACTGCTACATCCTGAATACTAGGTTCCAGAGCCTCACCCAGAGTGCCCATGTCGACAGCCTTTGCCTCTTCCCCGACTTCTGTATGCGCTTGCTCGGCAACTTCAACTTCGGTTATGGCATCAGATTGTGCCTCTGGAGCTGCCTCTAAGAAATCTACCTCTGGCTCTGCGGAATCTTCAGGGTGATCCCCAACCAAAGCTTCAGATTCCACAGTCTCCTCAGCTTGTATTGCTTCCAACGCCAAGTCTGGGTTTGAAGCAACCGACTCTTGGTCTGTGCCAGCATCGCCAAGGACTGTGTCTCCTAGTCCATTCGAGACTTCAGCCTCGTCAGGCAGTGGGTCATGGGCTGGTTCCACAGGCACCACCTCTACAGCCTTGCTGTCAGATTCAGCAGTGGCGTTCTCATCAGGTGTAGCAGCAACAGAGGTCTCAAGATCATGTGAAGTTTCCTCAGACACGTCGTGCGTGTCCTTGGTTTCGGACACAGGATTGATGATGTCTTCAGATTCTGGGCCTTCTTCAATACCGACAATAGCAGCCTCGAGATCTCTGGCGGGATCCGTTGACAAGACATCATTGCCCGCAGCATCAGACGGGACAGAGTCGTCCGAATTGGGCGTCTCATCGACAGGTTCATTCTCAGAGTGCTCGTCAACTACAGCTCCAAGCACGGGGATTGGCTCCACGGGCGTATCTTGCAACCCCTCGATCTGAGACGAGATTTTGTCCTCTTCGACGCCTGTCTGGGTCTCAACATCGGTGGGTTGTGTGTCCTCGGGAACATATTCCTGCTCCGTAAGTAAGAGCACGTCATCCTCCGAATCGGATTCAGGCTTGATCTGTTTAGACTGGGTTTCGGTAGGAGTTTCCTCGAGCTCTGCTTCTCCAGCCGCAGTGTCTTGAGTCTCCTGGTCCTTGTCAAGGTCGGAAGGTGTTTCATGGAGGCTCTCTACACTCTCGGTCTTCTCGAGCTGTTCGGGCGCGGTCGCGGCAGGGTCATCTGCCGATATATTTAAGGTCTCCGGTGTCTCCACGGGCTTTGAATCAGACGCTGAGGGTT
Source organism: Calonectria ilicicola (assembly GCA_020809705.1). NCBI lineage: Eukaryota > Fungi > Ascomycota > Sordariomycetes > Hypocreales > Nectriaceae > Calonectria > Calonectria ilicicola. The sequence goes on along the minus strand of CP085833.1, from coordinate 3,430,930 downwards.
CGTTTGCTTCTGGGTTGTTGACTGGTTCATCGGATTGCTCGGCTGCGACAGCGATGTCCTCCAGTTGCCCTGGAGCAGTCACCTCGGCGTTTTTAGTTTCAGATTCAGAAACTTGATCAACTTCAGGCACATCTGCTCCAGTTGAATCGACTCTGTCCTTGACAAACTCCTCGACAGGCTCATCGCCAGGCTTCTCAACAGGCGACTCAGCAGACTGGCCCGTAGCAACGTCGGGTTCGTCAGGTTGCGCAGATGACTCTTCAATAGCCTTATCAATCTCGGCCTGCTCAGGTTCAACTGTTGTCTCTGCCTGAGCATTTGCCAAGGCATCATGCTGTTCGCTAGGCTGTCCCTCGATCGTCTGAGTGTCAATCGCTCGATCGTCGGTAGTATCGTCCTCTGAGATGCCGGGATCCCTATCACTTGGGGTTTCAAGGGCGTCCTGGTGCTCAGACTCATCTAACTCCTTTAGATCATCCCCAAGTTCAACGGCCGAAGGTGCAAGATTCTCTGAAAGCTCCGCCTTATTCTGCTGAGAGACTTCACTCGAGACATCCACCTCGGTAATGGGCTCTTGTTCAGCTGGCTCGGTGATGTCAACCCCTGAATTCTCAGCAACGGGTTCCGACGACTCAAGGCCCATGTTTAAATCATTGGCTTCTAGGTCTTTTGTGGCTTCATCTATATGTCCGCCCACATCGGGCTTTTCGGACTCTGGCATCGTGATTTCTGTGACAGTTTTATCTCCATGTTCTGGGGCCTGAATATCCTCAGGCTCCTTAATCGTATCTTCCTTCTCCTCCGCATGGTCAGCCAACTCCATTTGAGTTGGCTCATCGTTAATGATAGTGGTAAGTGCTGTGTCTGACAAGTCGGGTTGCTGCTCCTGGGTATCGTCTGAATGCAATACCAAAACGCCTTGATCCAAATTTTCATGTAACTCCGAAGTAGAAACTCCCAAACGTTGCGGAAAATCAAGAGGGGTATCGTATAATGAATGGCGTTCCTCACCTTTTTTCTCCTTTCTATCCTCGGGGACAGGGTCTCGAATCTCTCTCTTCTCCTCTGCTTCTGCAGCCTTGGGTTCGTCCTCGGTCTTCGTTTCTTCAGCCGGTGCTTCTTTTGGTTCGTCAGATGGCTTGGCTTCCTCGGGCTCTTTCGCGGGCGCTTCGTCGGCTGGTTTAGCATCCTCTTCTGGGGCGGGCGGTTCCTCGTCCGCAGGTTTGTCATCTGTCTCTGTAGCAATAGGGGCCTCTTTAAGAGATCTTGTTTCATCGGCTGGCTGCTCGTCAGTGGCAGGGGCATCATCAACCGTCTTCTCTTCAGTGGCGGGGGCCTCTTCGGGAGCGGGAGGAGCCTCCTCAGTAGGCTTGTCATCAGAGGGAGAAGCTTCTTCAGCGGGCTTTTCCTCGGGAGCCGAAACCTCTCCCTCTGCCTTGGCCTCGTCCTCGACTGGTTTGTCTTCGGGTGGAGGTGCTTCTTCAGCTGGCTTCTCGTCAGTTGCAGGTGCATCTTCAGGCTTGTCGTCAGCAGGTGTCTCCTCGGCTAGTTTATCTTCCTCTTCAGGAGCAGGTGATGCTTCCTCAGTCGGCTTTTCGTCAGTTGCATCAGCCACTTCAGCTACTTTGGTCTCTTCTTCGGGCGGTGCCTGGTCGGCTGGCTTGTCGTCAGTAGAATGTGTCTCCTCAGCTGGTTTGGCCTCCTCCTCGGGAACAGATGTGGGAGCCTTTTCCGGTTGGTCATCCGCGGCAGGTTCATCCTCTGCGGGTGTGGACTTTTCCTGCACAACCTCTGCTTCTGCAGGGGCAGCAGGTGTATCTTCGGGCTCATCATCAGAATCGCTTTCTTCTTCGGCCTTTGTAGCTTCAGCAGCGGGTGCTTCTTCCTTAACGTCGGCTTCAGACTCTGCAGGCGCTTTGGCATCGGCCTCATCTTTCACTTCTTCAGACGCAGGCTCGGCGACAGGTGCTTCTTCCTTAGCCTCAACTTCAGGTTCTGCGTCCTTAGGCTTGTCGTCCGCGTCATCAGCAACCACACTTGCCTCATCGGCATCGGACGATTCAGGTTCCTTCGCAGGCTCTGGCGTTGAAGCTTCCTTTTCATCGTCTTCAGCTTGTTCAGGCTCCGTTGCTTCTTTAGCGGGCTCCTCAGCGGACTTGTCTTCCACAGCCTCCGATCCCTCGACAGCTTGAGGTTCAGCAGCAGGCTCCTTCTCAGCCGTTTCGTCAGTCGGGGGTTCAGCAGCGTCGCTTGTGGGCTTGACCTCTGGTTCCTCTCCAGCTACAGACTCGGCCTCGGATTCCTCTGCCTCGGATTCCGCAGCAGCGGGCTCCTCGGTTTTCTCTTCAGCAGAGGGTTCAGGCTTTTTCTCCTCGGCAATCTTTTCTTCGACGGCCTCTGGTTCTTCCTTTGTCGTAGCTTCGACAGGCACTTCGGATGCCTCCACTTCAGCAGGCTTATTCTCAGTGACTTCTGAGGTCTCCTCCGCTGGGGACTCAGATTCGTCATCTTCTGCTTCAGATTGAGCGGCAACCTTCTCGTCGGCTACTCCCTCTGCAGGAGTTTCAGGGGCATCACCCGTAGGTTCGGGCTCAGATTCCTTCTCCGCAGATGCTTCAGGCTTTTCTTCTTTGATGGGCTCCTCCTCAGCAGGCTTGTCCTCAGTGAGATCTGGTTGTATCTCAGCGGGAGCTTCTGGCTTTTTCTCTTCAGATGCCTCTTCAGGGGTGCTATCATTCACAGCTTCCGGTTTCTCCTCAGCTGGAGAGTCAACCTCCTCATCTTCAGATTCAGATTCAGATTCAGCGGCAGCCTTGTCCTCTGCCTCTCTGCCTGCAGGTGGTTCAGGTGCGTCAGACTCTGGTTCTTTGTCTGCAGGGGCCTCAACCTTGTCGTTTTCAGCAAGTTTCTCCTCGGTGACGGGATCGGATTTTTCATCTTCTGCTTCAGACTCAGAAGCAGCCTGTTCCTCGGCTTCTCCCTCAGCGGGAGGCTCAGGCTTCACGTCGTCAACTGCAGGAACAGCCTCTTCAGCCGCTGGTTTAGGAGTAGCGCCCGTGTCAGAACCATCAGCCTCATTAGCCTCGTCTCCCTCTGGATCTGCTGGAGACTCCGCTGCAGCAGGTTTTTCATCGGAATCAGCAGCCATGTCTTCAATTTCAGCCGCGTCTTTAGTCGCGGCCTCAACTTCAGATGCAGGCTCAGGGGCAGGTGCATCATCCGGCTGGGCAGGTTTCTCGGAAGGTTCGTCAGGCTTAACCTCTGACTCCGCCTCAGGTTCTGTCACGGAGGTTTCAGTTTCCACAGGCTTATTAGAGTCTACATCATCAGTCTCAGAAGCTACTGCCGGTGTCTCAGTAGTAGCACTGGGATCGACTGATGCTTCTTCGCCCTGGTGTTCTTTATCTTCAGGCAGAGATTCAGGTGCCTTTTCAGCTGCCTTTGTTTCTTCGTTCTCAGCCTCGTCGTTCTTGAGAGAATCGGTATTCTCCACAACAGAAACATCCTCGGGAGTTTCCTTCGCAGTCTTGGCAGAAGCTGGCTCGGACTTATCAGCCGCAGGAGCACCGGCCAGCTTTTCATCCTCAGCGTCGCTATCAGACTCCTCCTCCTCCTCAGGAGTTTCCTCCGCAGTCTCAGCAGAAGCTGGCTCGGACTTATCAGCCGCAGGAGCATCGGCCGGCTTTTCATCCTCAGCGTCGCTATCAGACTCCTCCTCCTCCTTGGAGATATCTTCTTTCGACTCATCTTGGACGACCGCAGGCTCCTCAGTTGAAGCTGCTTCTGCAGGTTTGTCCTCAGCCTCTGCAGGTGCTTCCGCTGGCTCTTCGGACTTGGCTTCTTCCGCAGGTTTCTCTACCTGTGTCTCTGCAGGTTCTTCAGGCTTATCTTCCTCCGTAGATTCTTCAGACTTGTCTTTCTCGGCAGGTTCCTCTGCAGGTGCTTCTGTCGATGCCTCCGCAGGTTCTTCAGACTTAACGTCTTCTGCAGCTTCCTCAGCGGGCGCCTCAGACTTGGCTGCCTCCGCAGGGTCTTTAGATTTAGCCTCGTCTGCAGGTTCCTCGGATTTAGCTTCCTCTGCGGATTCTTCAGGTTTAACCTCTTCTGCTGGTTCCTCAGACTTGGCTTCTTCTGCGAGTTCTCCAGACTTGGCTTCTTCTGCGGGTTCTTCAGATTTAGCTTCTTCTGCTGGCTCCTCAGACTTGGCTGCCTCTGTAGAATCTTCAGATTCAACCTCTTCTGCAGGCTCCTCAGACTTGGCTTCCTCTGCCGGTTCCTCGGATTTAGCTTCCTCTGCCGGTTCTTCAGATTTAGCCTCCTCTGCTGGTTCCTCAGATTTAGCCTCCTCTGCTGGTTCCTCAGATTTAGCTTCCTCTGCGGGTTCTTCAGATTTAGCCTCCTCCGCTGATTCCTCAGACTTGGCTGCCTCTGCAAGTTCCTCTGCAGGTGCCTCTACAGATTCCCCAGATTTAGCCTCCTCCGCAGGGTCTTCAGCTTCAGCCTCGTCTGCAGGATCCTCAGATTTAGCTTCCTCTGCGGATACCTTAGATTCAGCTTCCTCAACGGGTTCCTCAGACTTGGCCTCTTCTGCCGGTTCCTCAGATTCGGCTTCCTCTACAGGTGCTTCTGCAGGTTCCTCAGACTTGACCTCTTCAGCGGGGGCCTCAGACTCGGCTTCTTCTGCGGGCGCGTCTGCAGGTGCGTCTGCGGCTTCCTCTGATTTGGCCTCCCCTTCGGCGGGAGGATCAGCCTCCTTTGCTGCGGCGTCCTCAGCAGCCTTAGCCTTGGCGGCTGCTTTGGCGGCTTTCCTAGCGGCTCTCTCGGCTTTCCTTGTATTATGCTCTTCGACTTTCTGCACGAGCTCTTGATATCGTGTATTGTCCCTCGAGTTGAGCTTCTTCTTCTTGCTCTTTGCTTTCTTTGTCTTTAATGCCTCGAGTTCCTCTTCGTCTGCGAGAGCCTCAGCTTCGTCTTCAGACTCCTCCTCGTCTTCAGAATCCTCGACGTCTTCTTCTTCTGCAGCAGCATCATCGGCTTTGTCTGGCTCGGGTTCACCATCCACAGCCTTCTTCTCATCCTCTGCAGGGGGCGTATCCTCGACAGGTGTCTCCTTTTCCGCAGCAGGAGCGTCCTCGGCTGACTTCTCTTCTTCCGAGGGCTTCTCCTCAGAAACCGGCTCATCTGCGGTCGGCTTAGCCTCTTCTGGGGACTTGTCTGCTTCAGTAGTTTCAGGTTCTTCAGAAGGCTTCTCCCCGGCGTCCTGCGCAGGAGGTTCCGCTTCAGCGGGTTCGTCTTCTTCAGCACCCTTCACATCAGCTTCAGGCTTGCCAGCCTCAGAAGCAGCGTCGCCAGATTTCTCGCCATCGGGTGAGTTTGCTTCATCAGCAGGTTGAGCCTCGTCGGGAGTGGTCTCTACAGAGTCGCCTTCAGCTGGTTTCTCTCCTTCCGCCGGTGGCGCTTCTGCGGGTGTCTCCTCTGCTGGAGGTGTTTCTGCAGGAGTCTCTTCCGCAGGAGTCTCTTCCACAGGTGTCTCCTCTGCAGGAGGTTCTTCTGCGGGGGGTGCTTCTGTAGGAGGTGTTTCCGCAGGAGTCTCTTCCGCGGGTGTCTCCTTTGCCGGGGGTGACTCTGCAGGAGTCTCCTCTGTGGATGTCTCCTCTGTCGGGGGTTCGTCAGCCGGGGCCTTCTCAGCTGGAGGCTCTTCTGCCGGTTTATCTTCGGTGTCATCCTCAGGAGCTTTGGCTGTCTCCTCTTCAGAGGGCTCAGGGGGTGGAGGGGCCGACTCAGCCTCAACCTTGTCTTCAACGGGCTTCTCTTCGTCTGCCGGAAGTGCTTTGGACTTGTCTTTGGACTTCTTGTCTTTCTTCTTGTCCTTCTTGTCCTTCTTGTCCTTTTTCTTCTTGCCCTTGCTTTTTGATGCATTTGCTTCCTTGACTGACTCGTCTTCGCTCAGTTCTTTTGAAGCGTCGGCATCTTCGGTTGGTGGTTCTTTGGCAGGTGGTTCCTCGGTGGCTGTTTCCTCTGTGGGCGGCTCATCTTTGGGGGCTTCGTCCTTGGGTTCGTCTCCTTCAGCTGCTGCATCTTCTTTGGGAGACTCTTCGGGAGACTCTTCGGGTGGAGGTGCTTCGTCAGTGGGTTTGTCTTCTGCCACCGCCGCTGACTCATTCTCGGCGGGTGGATCCTCTGCGGCTGTTGATTCTTCCGGCTTCTCTTCTTCGGCTGGTTTGGCGTCTTCTTCAGCTGTCGGCTCTACTGACTTCTCCTCAACAGGCTTTTCCTCCTCGGCGGGCTTCTCATCCTCAGCCTTATCGTCTTCGGCTTTCGTTTCTGAGGCAGGCTCTTCTTCTGGGTTAGGCTTCTCTTCACCCTCTGCCTTTTCTTCGGCAGCTGGGCTCTCTTCTGATGTTGGTTTCTCTTCGGGGTCAGCCGTCACTTCGGCCTTTTCTTCACCCCCAGCCTCTCCCTCTGGTACCTTTGTCTCCTCAACCTGCTCTGGTGTGCCCTCGTCCTTCTTCTCCTCCACCTTCTCAGGTGGGGCTACTACAGGTGGGGGCGGAGCTGGTTCTGATATTGATCCCTTTTTGCTCCTCTTCTTGTCCTTCTTGTTCTTCTTCTTCTTGTCTTTCTTGGGTGATGGAGCCGATGGTGCCGGCTCCTCTTGGGCTGTTCTCAAGAGGGGGCCATTCTGTCCATCTTCGCCTACATAATGTGTTAGCTCAATTCGCCGTTTTGAGCAGCGCTAAATGCCGAATTGAACTAAAAAAAAAAATCGCAAATTGCCAATTGCAAAAATCCCAAAATGAAATAAGGGAGAAAAAAAAAAAAAAGAAATATCACATGTGATTCCACTCACCAGGTCCTTCTTGCTGAGGATCTTGTTCTCCTTCTGAATCTGAGCCGTGCCAGTACTGTACATTAGAATAGTCAGAATATTGAACTTGGGACAAATCAAATGCCCGAGAAGAGCCAAAATTGTAACCCCGATGGGCACTCATACTTTCTGGTCCCTGTCTTCCTCTGACATTACGAAAATAAAAAAAGAATGCTAGGTTAGAAAACCCGGGGGGGACGAGTCTATTATCTCTCACTCCGTGCAGGTACAGCAGTCAGGCGATCGGGTAGCTGCAGTAGGGTCCGCCAAGCGGAACTCAGATCTCTCAAACCCTGGAGGCTGTCTGTCAAAAAAGGCTCGACAGTAAGGGACGCGATGGGGCCGGGTGCGATGGCTGGCTGGATGGGATGGAATGGGGGTCACGCGGTCCGACAGCGTAACGGCGGCAAAAACGGGAAGGCCAAGTAGGTGGTGGTAAGGGTATGGGTACGAGAGAAACAGAGGCAGAAAGGGATTGGATGTACAGTATGTCAATGGTGATGTGTGAGATGCAGGGCTCGGATCATAACGGGCGAACGGGTGGGAGGACCAGAGAGGTCATTCATTGACGAGGGCGACTGAGCAACTGACAGCTGGGTCTGTGTGCATAGCATGTGTGTATTTTGCGATGTGGATGGCTGGAAGGGGACATCCATGTCGCTTTCGCTCGCCCTGTCGCGGCACTCGACGAAGACTGCAAAAAGCATGCGGGCCCAACAAGCTAAGTTGAGGCCAAGTCCTCCCCGTCCCCTGTTCGCTTGCTTGATAGGTGACGACGGGCGCCCATATCGTGCCCATGCGCCATTGGCCCACGGCGGAGCCCAGCAGCACTGGCGCCACGTCGCTGGGGCAATTGGGCAGCGGGCTCAGAGACAAGCAGCATCCGAACGAGACAGTTGAGCCAGCCAGCAGGCGAGCCGCCGCCGCCAGCACCACCACCACCACCACAAAGAGAGAGCACACATGAGGGATAATGGCGGCCCAACACCACACGGGCCTACATGTAGTCCTGAGTCAAACCTGCACATCAATTGTGACAAAGGGGTACCTCCGAGTCTCGGGGGGGAGCCATTGGGCGGCGATATGCTACCGCTCTCCTGTTGGGTTCCATCCGTTGCGAGCCTTTGTGTTCCATCCATTTGACGCCCTGTGTGCTGTCAATTATGTACTGGGTACGAGCGAGCCACCGGCAATGTAATGTAATGTCATGTCAGGTGCTGCAGTGCACATTACGTGCTGTAAGCAGCTGTACCTGTGTCTAGCTTACAGCAATGTACGAGATAGGAGCAAGCAATCTCGCAGGGAGTCGGTGACCAGTAAGAGGCGGCCCGTAGCAGCATGCCTAAAGCAGGAAGCCCGCAAGATGCAGGACCGCAGTCGAGCCAGACAGGAGACAGGAGACAGGAGGGATGCACCGTCAATCATGATGCATCCCGCGTCCAGACTTCAAGCCACTCAGTTGCTCACACGGGAGCTGATGATCTCGCTTCAGTACAGTCAGAACAGAGTGAGCCCAATAACCGGCCCATCTCCATGCGCCCACCGCCGGAAACAGTCAACCTGACAACCACCTCCATTTTCTCCTTTCTTCGCCTCCCTCCTTCATCGAGATTCAGTCCCAGAAGCAAAAAAAAAAAAAAAAAGTTCACCCTTTCACCCTGCAGGGTGGTCCCCGCTCCCGACCTCACTAGCCAGTGCCTGGATGGGGAAGCATTCCGAGTTGGCTGGCTGCAACTGAGTGGTTTTGTTTTTCCCCGGATGTGCAACGTGGCTCGCCTCTGAAGCCTCTCCCGGCTGATCCATTATGCATCACGACAGTCGGGGGCCCTCGGGCATTGGACCGAGCTGGTTTCTATTCCCCTTGGTGGGGTGATGTTTTGTCAACCGGCATTGTCAATCGCAATCCCTCTCCGTGTGTCTGGCTTGGGTCCCATTGCGATAACCGCCACGCCCACGTCCTTAATGGCGCCCAGCATGAAAAAAATGATATTGATCTATCAGCTTTTGGGCAGGTATGATGTCGACATCTCGAGGAGGTTGGGGCCGTCCCTGGTTTCACACCAGGCCCCTCCCTAGGCCGTGGACCACCATGCCCCCCCCCGTCCGTCGCTTGGCGGGGAAAATCCCACGGCGTCGGCCACACTCAAAGGCGAGCGGCGGCCCACTGCAGCGGCTTCCGGCCGGGGTCCATCCATGATTCGTCGCTGCCCGTGGGATTAGGTCTCCATCGACCTATGTAGGCACTTTCACTCTTTGCTCAACACCCACCCGTTCTCGTCGATACCCATCAAGCCAACATTCCTCGGGTATCCGCCTCCGCTTGTCTCCCCGCGCACATCTCTCCGCGTCACTCACCGATCCTTTGTTCACTCGTGAAACAGATTCTGACGCGTTGTTGCCTCCTCGCCGCCAAGATGGTGAATCGATGGTCGGCGGTGAGCAAATAGTGGGGTTAGGCGGGACGCCAACCTCTCCAAGTCTGAGGCAGACCGCAATAGCGTCCGTACCACCACCAAGAAAGAGATCTCCCAGCCCTGCATTTGCCCCTTTGTGCAAACGAGTGACTGTGCAAGAATAAGGCAGCAATTGCAGGGGTAAGGTATGCATTCAAGATCCTGATCCTAGGGAAATCCTGCCTCTAGTGCATGAAGCTGGGGGAGCTATGCCAAGTTCTTCAAATGATCCAAGCTGGTCTGCCATTTTGAAAATGCCCTGGCAGCTTTGCGAAGCACTGGATCCACCAAGCAGAACATCTGCGCATTCGACATGTGGTTGGTTACTGGGACCAAGGCAGATAAGCCGTTACTAGCTGCGTTTTTCCTGTACTCCATGAAACTAAGGCAGGGCTGCACCTGGATCTTCCCGGTAATCTGCCTAGCTATGCAACCCTTCCCTGAATAGTTTTCCCCGATGACATAGACGCCTGACGTCGTTGGGTCGACATTTTCATCCTCCCACTCTATAGCAACAGCCTTATAATAATAATAAAAACTTTTTTTTCCCTTTTAAACAGATGAGGTCATTTCGGCGGTATTATGTCAGATCCACCCGTGTTGCTGATCAGGCTCCTCCTCCCTACCCTATGTTCTACTGTATCAGACGAATTCCGCAGCACAAATGCAACCACTTAACCATCAAATGCATGCACTCCAGTTTAATTATAAATAGAGAGAGTGAGAGCGAATGGAGACAGATAGGTATAGTAGGAACTGTAAACGAAAACCACAAATTTATCAATGACTTTTATGGATTCTTGATTCATGGTATCTCTCATCCGTCGTCGTGAATCTACAGACATGGTTCCTTTGTAAGCTGTGGTCATTTATTTCACATTTGAATCTTGTTCATCCCATTTGTTGGCCCATATCGCAGCAAATATCCCCTACTGATAAAACTTTCCCAATTGTGATCCCTGCAAAACCCCAAACACTGGCCACCCCTAAGAGGCCGCAGTCTTCGAAGGGTCGGTGGCGCTGGGTGCGTAAGCAGCTTGCGCTCTGTTCTTCTTGATGACTTCCTTGACACGCTCCTCTGCCTCGTCCCAGTCCTCAGTGTCCAGCTTCACAAGATCAATACCATAAGTGGAGGCGATTGAGCTGAGAGCGTCGAAGCTCTTCTTGTCGTAGACGAAGCTGATACTGACACCGACACGACCAAAACGACCAGTTCGGCCGATACGATGAAGGTAGGTTTCGGCATCAGGCTCGGTATCACCCCGTCCCTTCATGGGGATATCGTAGTTGATGACCATGGAAACACTTGAAACATCAATACCTCGGGCCAGAACGTTGGTTGTAATGAGAACCTTGTTCTCTCCATGGCGGAACTTGTTCAACAAGTCATCACGTTCATTGCCATCGAAAGCGGCGTGAAGTGCAGAAACCTTGTGGCCATCTGCGACCATGCGTCGCTCAATCTCGTTGGCACTCTCGCGGGTCTGTGTTCATGTTAGACATGGCCGAATCATGCAGCTGTGCTACTTTACCTTAACGAAAATAACAGACTGACCAATGGTCATGAGGCCATAAAGTTTGCAGAGAATGTCATACTTCGCGCTGTCATCTGCACAGTCGATGAACATCTGGGAAATTCCACGGACAGTGAGCTCACTGCGCTGCAGCTTGAGGCTATGCGCGTTGGGAGCGAACTTTCCGGCGTATTTCATAACCTTGTCAGGGAAGGTGGCGGAAAAGAGGAGAACTTGGATTTCCTTGGGCAACATGCTATGTATAGATTAGAAAGCATTCCCACAGATGGTGAAAGGAATCTATAACTTACCCCTTGACTCTTAGGCACTGGTCGCCAAGACCCTGCTGGTCCAGCATGTTGTCAGCCTCGTCAAGAACGAGAAGCTTCAGCGACGAAACATCGAGTTGCTTGCGGCGGATGATATCCATGACAGTGCCAGGGGTTCCAATAATGATGGGAGATTTGACGGGCTCACCACGAGGCAAAGCACCAGGAATCGCAGCAGCTACTTTCAGATTTTCGATGAATCGGCCAATAGCGTTGATAACACCTTCAATCTGGCGAGCTAGCTCACGGCTAGGGGCCAAGGCCAAGGCTTGGGGCTGATCAGCTCGAGTGAAGTCGACTCTAGCCAAGATGGCAGTTACAAAGGCAGCAGTTTTTCCGGTACCGGACTGAGATTGTGCCAGCATGTTTCGCGGAGGGTCACTGAGCATTAAGGGCAAGGATTTGCCTTGAACCTTTGAGGGCTTCAGGAAGTTGAGAGACAGAAGACCCTTGAGAATGGACTCGGGGCTGCAGCGTTGATGATTAGCAGGGAGCAAGTGCGTAGAAACAAATTTACTAACAGGCCTAGGTCCTGCCAAGTGGTCGCGGAGTGAAAGGGGGTAGCCTCGTTGTTCTGGAGATCGCTCAGTGAGACCTCGACATCCCACTCAGGTTCCTGGAGTCCAGAGCCGCCGAGTGCTTCGACAGCGCCGTCGACCTGAGCTGGGGGTGCAGCCTCAGCGGCATCAGGGGCGGCATCAGGAGCAGCATCTGCAGTACTCTCGTTAGGATTGGTGATTCGGCTTGCGAGGTCGGCCATTTTGGTTGAGTGAGAGAACCGGGAAGTGAGAGGTAGAGGATGAGAAGGCACCAATCTCGCCGCAAAATCTTAGCCTAAAGTACCCCTAAGGACCAGTGAGTTCGGATGATAGTTTAGGGCGCGTAATCAATCCTGAAGAGTTGTTTTTAGAGTCCCCAGGTTGAAAACAGTCGCAAGGGCTCCAAGAAGAGAAGGACTGGAAGTGGTGTTTGGGCGCAAACAGGTCACCGCGTTGGAAAGCTTGCCAGGAAGTTTTGGTGGGGTTGATTGGAGGGGCAGTTGCAACAATATGCAGGCAGCTTCCCGCAGCTGCAAGGGTGCGTCGCTTGGTCCGCCGTTTACCCGGCGCATCTTCCTCCAGCCGCCAAGAGCTAGAACCACACCGGCCTGTCGCAAGCAAGGCTCTCCAACTTCCATTTAAATAGAACCTGTCAGCAATTGTTCGCCCGTGTCTTCGCTGGTGCATCCCTCCTATGCTATCCGAAATACAGTGCCGGTTTTAACCTGCTGATATTTGCTGCTCTGATCGCCTCAGCATGGCGGGTCCTCCGCCTCCTCGAGGGCTCTCCCTCTACGAAAACCTCCATGATCCCAACGACGCCGACTCCTCCGCCGCCACTATATCCTCTGCGCCTGTGCTGTACAACCAAGGAGATGATTCCTCCGTGGACCCCTCCGTCAAAAAACCTATAGATCCCGCGCTTCGTTTCCAACCAATTCGGCGTCCTCAGGTTAAGCAAACCAAACCGAAAGCTGCGTTTCCCAAACCTGCTGCTCCTAAACCACCACCAACTACGGGTGTAACACCAACCCCTGCACCGCCCAAGAGTACTCTGGCCGACTGGGCAGCTACAGAAGAGGATGAGTGGTTGTATGGAACAGGAGAGAAGCGCCAACGTGGCGGGCGCAAGAAGAAAAAGAAGAAGATGCAGGTAGAGATGGAGACTGATTGGGATGATTTATATGACCCGACACGACCGACCAACGTGGACGAATATTTACGAAGCGACGAGAAAATTGACGAGGTGCGGGAGTGGAAAGCCTTGCTATACAAACACAGAAGGAATAAAGAAGAGAGCGATTTCTCAGACGAAGACAATGACGACACGCGACATGTTGCATCGAGTGAGTCCTCAAAACTAAAGTTCGCCATAACTATGTTAACAAGTTTTTACTACAGACCGATTTGCTCCACCTCCATCATATTCTAATGTACCACCGCCGCCGCCACCGCCAAGGTCACCCCCAGCTCCTCCTCCCGATGATCAGACTGGCGAGGATGCGTTTGCTCGTCGGCTAGCCCTGTCCCAAGGCCAAGCTCCTAAAGCAGCCTCTGAGATACCACCACCTCCCCCTGAGCAGATATCAGATCCCGCCACAATCTCCCGAGCGCCAGTCCGTTACACCCAACAGGAACCCGATAATGACGACAAGGATGAGGGTTACTCCCCACCGCCCATGCTTGGCGGTTCTGCGCCTGAATCTGATGCCGAACCCAGGTCTACGCGTCCTGGCCAGGCTGGTTTCGCGCATCGGTTGATGAGCAAATATGGTTGGACAAAGGGTTCAGGACTAGGTGCAGACGAAACGGGCATTGTCAACCCCTTGAGAGTGCAGGTCGACAAAAGACGCAAAAAGGCCGATGCCGATGGAGGGGGCTGGGCTGAACCCGGTGGCAAGGGCAAAATCATTGGCGGGAAGCGGAAGGAGGAAAGCACCGGCAAATTCGGCTCCATGAGTGACGTTATCGTCCTACAAAACATGTTGGAAAACATGTCTAACCTTGACGCTGAAATTGCAGATGGGCTTGGACAAGAGATTGGAGAGGAGTGCGGCGAGAAGGTACGGAAGCAACACCAGCCGCTTGGAATTGAAGAGAGACTGACAGCAAATAGTACGGACGTGTGGAAAGGCTGTTCATTGAACAAGACACCCGTCAAGTGTTTATCAAGTTCACAAACCAGGTTTCTGCGCTTCGGGTAAGTTTTTGCTTTCTTTTTCTACAAGCTGAGAGACATGGCGGCAACCTTGCCAGCTAACACTAGACAGGCTGTCAATGAGCTGGACGGAAGAATATTCAATGGCAACACAATTTTGCCCAAGTTCTATGATACGGAAAAATTCGACAAGGGGATTTACAACTAGATAACGACTAGACTTTTCTGGTGATACAAAGCAAAGCCTGATGGCCAACCCTCTAAAAGAGCACCTCCCTACGAATTAGAGATGTGCGTGAATGCACATGTTTATAAATAATTAATACCCACTTAAAACAGACTTAAGCTATGTTTTAACTAGCAGTAAACGAGATGAAGTGGATCATTCATGGTGCTTTGGCAGTGAATCAAGAGTTTCATTGAAATTGATAAACACGCCTGATCATAGCAATCATGACAAGCAATGCTTAAAAAAACTGGCCGTCTAACACAACATGGAAGTCTGTGATTCAGTGGAAGTACAGTCGATTATTAAGTTCTAGTGGTTATCCTTTGCACGCAGCAGCCGCCTCCGCAAAAAGCATCATCTTGTGCCTCCGAAGCATGATGAAACACAATATATCGGACAGAAAAAATAGAGAACATGACGAGAGCAGTCAATGACGTTAACCCGATCCATTTTTATCACGTCAAATCACTTTACAAAAGCTGAGCAAAGCCAGCAACACCGGCAAGACCAAGCATGGCGAAGCTCACGCTGGTCATACCAGCACCATCCGAGCTGTCAGTGCTGTTGGAGCTGCCAGAGCTAGTTGAACCACCATCCTTGCCCTCGTTGGCCTCCTTGTTGTTAGAAGTGCACTTCTCCTCACCCTCGATCTTGCCAGAGGACTTGAGCTTGTCGAAGAAGTCACAGAAGTCAGAGATATCGGTGGTGGAAGAGACAGTGACACTTCCAGAGACGCTGTTAAGAGCAGGAAGCTCGACCCTAAAATACCATTAGACTTATCCCTGAACGAAAACGATAGGAATATACTCACTTGCTGAAGTTACCACGGAGAATGACACCACCGGAAACAGTCTCGAGAGCATCAAAGCCGTCAATGGAGTTGATGGCAGTGTTGTTCTGGATAGTGAAGCCACCCTCGATCTTGGTAAGAGCGGGCATGCTGATGTTGGTGAGCTTCTTGTTGTTGATGAAGGAGACATCATCAGTGATCTGGGTCAGGTTCGGGGCGGTGAAAGTCTTAAGCTCGTCGTTGGAGTCGAACTTGAGGGACTTGCTCATGGACTTGAGGAGGGGTGCAGAGAAAGCCTTGATGTTGGAGATCTGCATCTCACCGGCGGTCTTGAGCTTGTCCATGGTGATCTCGAAGTCATTTCCGTTATTGTTGATGATGAGGGTGCCGGTGATGTTGACTAGGTCAGACTCGAACTTGGTGATCTGCTTGTTGTTGTCGATTTGGAAGTTCTCGACGGTGTTGACGCTGAGACCGCTCAGATCGCTGATGAAGGTATCGGTGATTTGGATGCTGCTGATCTTGGTGACACCAGAGCTACCGAAGCTGAGAGTGCTAAGCTGGGGAAGCTTGATCATGGTAATGGTGTCAACGCTGGCGAGCGAGGAGAAGCTAAGGCTGCTGAGCTTCTCGAGGTTCTGGAGCTGGAAGGTACCAGAGATGGAGTTGATGGTGGTGGAAGTGAGCGAAATCAAGCTTGACGCGTTGTTGACGATCAGATCACCCTTGATCTGCTTGGGGCCGTCAATGGTGACGTCTCCAGAAACATCGGAATCGATGGTAATGGTGGCAGAGACGACATCGCAGTCAATGGTCTGGGTAGCGGCGGTAACGGTGATAGCCTTGGTGCAGGTGGCGGCTGCGATTCAAGTTAGGTCGCATTCTAGTCGAGGTCAACGCAGATGTTGAACTTACCAGAG
The DNA here is from genome assembly GCA_020809705.1 of Calonectria ilicicola. Lineage (NCBI taxonomy): Eukaryota > Fungi > Ascomycota > Sordariomycetes > Hypocreales > Nectriaceae > Calonectria > Calonectria ilicicola. Next base: position 3,415,130 of record CP085833.1, on the reverse strand, counting down.
ACCGTGGAGGCGCCAAGAGCCAAGATGGCGGCGGAAAGAAGCTTAATAGAATGCATTTTTGCCTGAAGAGCGACGCCGAGTTAGTGGTTGCGATCTCGATGATGGCCAAATCAAATGAGATGGTAATGTTTTTGGCAAAAGCCTGCTTAAAACTATGACACTGGTCCAAAACAGAAGGCAATTGTGTGAAAATATTGTTGTGAAGCAAGGGGGGTTTCGAAAAGATGGAGGTGCGGCCGTGATCAAGGCAGATATGGAGAGCACTGATTCGGGAAAGTGCGCGTGTGGGTGATGCGATGGATGGGATGGGAGGCACCGACCTGTGCACCGCGATGGTGAGTTGCTGGCCCGTTGGAAAGGAAGGTTGCGAGTGGGTTGTCAAGACAGCAAACAGCAGAAGAATGAGTGACTGGAGGGAAGAATTGGAGTGTAGATGTAGACAAAGAGTGGAAGCCAAGACACACAAGGAAGAGAACGGGGCAGGAGGAATTTGAGGTTGATGAAGGGGAGAGGACGGGAGGCGCCAAGCTAGTATAGCAGGGGCAACGTAACGCGCAGCACCTCGGTAGGCACAGGCGAAATCTTCTTATTGGGATACGTACCTTTCTCTGACGAGTTGGGGTCCTTGTTTTTTCTTCTTCTGGTGGATCTTGTGTCTGGGTTTCTCGGCAACGCAACGGGAAGCGCGGCAGGATAGTCGACTTAATTAGGGACTGGAGTAGGATTGGAAAGAAGGCTCAAAGAGAAGCGAGTCCTTCGGCCTGTATAAACGAGTGGCGTGAAGTAAAAGATTGGACGATGCGACGACAAGACGGACGACGACGAAGGAAGAGAGGGAAAGGAGGAAGAAAAGGGAGAGAGATGAGAGATGAGGTGCTTCTTCGCGGTGGATATCTGGTCCGTCAGTCTAACATGGATCGCTCCACCCTGTCGTCCCCTCCCCCATCGATGCCGGCCATTGACTGGTGTGGCAGGGGAGAGCCCGACGCCAATGGGCCAGAACCAGGGTGAGGACAGGGAGTCCGAGGGTGTGCACAGGAGGGCCGTTCGGGGAGACTGTTCCATGCCATGCTTGGGATGGGCCGCCACCCGCCGCCACGGCCCACGCTGAAGGTCACCAATGGCACCAATGGCACCCAGAGCCACCCAGAGTCACCCACCAACGCCAGGTCCAGGAACGAAACCTTGCCCTCCGTCATGGATTACGCTGGCCGGTTGCCGTCGCCTCTGGCCGTCTGCTTGATTTACTCGTACACATACGCAAGCGCGCACACGTGCACACGCACGCACAACGGGGCCAGATGCTATCTTCAGCTGCACTTGATCGGCCTCGCGGCACACAAGTAACTACACCCCGGAAATTTGGTGCCATGATCCGACAGTATCACAGTCGAGACTGCTGGATGCTATGATGGGGCCAGTCAGGAACAGTGCAGCAGCTCCTCTGCATCTTGTATGCACCCACACCCACCGTCCCGCAGGAGCCAACCCTCTCCAAGAAAAGCTTCGTACGCCGCAACCCTCTCGTGAACCTGGTGCGCGCAATCATCTTCTGTGTACCTACCCACTCCAAAACAGGCATTTGAACTGTGTGCCAAACTTATCTCTCTCCTCTTCGCCCAGTGAAGCCATTCTCCCTTGTGCCCCCCTACCGGCCTGTCCGTTTTAGGCGTCCCCGATCTCATACCCTCGTCACAGGCGAGATTTGATACCGTCGATGCTGCTGAATGCTCCGCTTCGGGGCATGACTAGCAGGGATCTCGACTGTTATAAGTGGATTCTAATTCGCCGCAATGTTAGAGCACGACCAACTCGTCCCACCGTATCCCACCAGATCACTGATGCAGGAGGAGGCCGCGCAAAGACACTCACTAGCAACCGGCATCACCGCACCACCCTCGACATCGCCCCTAGTCAAATTCAATTTGCTTCCATCCGTCACGTCTCGCATACATAGCTCTCTGGTCGTGCTCAACCACCAAAGCCACTTCAAAGGTGCCGTTTCCTGTACCGGGACACGGTCCGCGCGGCTTTAGAAACCGACAGGTGGAGGCCTCGATTTATTTCTAACCACATTGTTGCTAACCATAATTTCTCTGACGATTAAATCACACAAAAGCTCAAGCTCAAGCTCATCTCTCGCTCATTCATTCATCTGCGTAAATCCGGAAGCAAATAAGAAAAAAAAAATCTGGCCATCTCGCCTAGTGCAGCAATCCCAGCTCACTCCAGTCCATGAGCAAAGAAAGCCCCGTCCCCGGAGTCCGCAGGTGCCGGGGCAGGGAAGTACGCGGATACGGATTCTCGGCTTGGCCAAATAATAATCTAACAATTGATTTGATGTATGTGCGCAGCTAATAATAATAAGATGTTGGCTTCAAATGGGGCCTCTTGTTTTTTTTTTTTACCGCTTGTTGATACGAAGCCCCAGATCTCGAGCTCGGCAGCCCTGTGTAGTAGGTGATGGGTGATGACGAGTGCATCCAGACATCGGCATCCGGAACAGGACCGTCTCGCCCGGTAATATGCACCACCCCTCCTCTATTTCCCTGCTCTGACAGCCTACTCCGTAGATTATCTATCGTACCTCGTACTTTATGTGTGCATCCTTGCATCCCAATGGTACCCAATGCTGCTCGGGTTCAGAGGCTGTGTTGATAAAAACCAGCCATACTACCTTCCTTCAAGTGTGATAAGACTGATGTCTTTATTTACTGTAAATCATGCCACCATCGAATCAATACTCAATTCAGGTTGTATTGGAGCCTCTACCTCTGACAGAATCCTGCTGTATATCGGTGGATAAAATGCACCCGTAATACAAAAAATACTGGTTGGATTACCTCGGGACAGTATTATCTCTTCGCACTACAAATACCCCTTTTTCCACGCCCCACGCCCAAACTTTGTCCGGGTTGGCTGCCCTTGTAAGCCCATCTTGCAAGGGCTAGAAAAGCTTGACCCAACACGGAGTCTTCCATGGTGGCTTCCAGAGCGAAGGAGGACGTGCGAGGCGCCTTTCAGTGTGTGCAGAGGCGCGCAAAGAATGAAACCTCGCTCTCAGTGGCCGCGACACACAGCCACCATCATGCGCTGGAATGCTGGCTCGGCGTTCGATCTGGTTCAGACGATTCGCCATTGCTGCTCGACACTCGTCCGATAGCTCTGGTTTTTTAGGGCCACTCGCATTGCGTGGGTGGATCGTCCGCCATTCCTTTCCCGCTCCAGCACCCCTGACGCGTTCTCTGCTCCACGTCTCAGCGACTCGTCTCACCTTCTCTCAGATCCGTCCAATGCCATGCGACAGCGTTCATCCCGATGCGCAGGCCTGTGACGGTCGCGAGGGAACAAAATCAAGATTTTTCCGCCCGTAAAAAGTTCTTTCTTGGCTATTTGTTGGTTACGTGGTTTAGCTTTGACTGCGCATCCTCGCAGCGACACACATGCAATCGACGATGTTGCCCATCTCCATGACGATTGATGACTGCAGATGCAAGCCAAAAAGGACTACGCAATCACTGACACCAACTCGGTCTCATTCGACCCTACTTGAAAACAATAAACAATGCCAAGGGCGCTTTACTTTTCTTCCCATGATTTTCAAAGTAGCGCCCGCACGCCCATGCCGCTTCCCGCCCAAGCCCAACTCGGCTGTTTGAAGCCGTTGCAGGCGGCTCTGGTTGCCCTCGCTAGATCGACAATATCGAATTGAGATGGTCCTGACCGAAATGACACCAGTCTGTGTTTCTGATATACCAATATCCCTCCTGCATCGGGCCGCCAACTCAATATCAGGGCCAGCTCAAGGCCACCTGGGTTTGCCCTGTAAAAAGGCTGCCTCCTGAAGATCAGCGAGCTCTTGCCTTGAAATGATGGTGGGTGCCAATCATTCGTATTCGTCCCGTGCGTTGCTCCCTGGGAAAGTTACATCACAATGGACGCCTCTGTAGATTGATGAATCATACTCAATTTTCTTTACAGGGCCTGTCCTTGTGGGTCCATCCCATGAAACGCATCATCGTCCCATCTCGTCACTCGGCATTTGCACTCAATAGCCATACAATAGAACCGTAAGATTGGTTTAACATGCATGACAACAAACGAACTGAGACACCAAACAATCCTGTCCGAGCAACAACTTGAACTACTCCATGGTGCTCACATCTGTCTCTTCAACGCGCCACATGTACCACATGAAGAGGCTGCGATACGGCGCAAACTTCTCTGAGAGGTCTTTCATGTCCTTCTCCGACATGTATTTCCACTTGCCGCCGCCCTTGGATCTAAGTTTGGCAACGTCTCGTCCAACAAAAGCCGCCATGCCTCTCTGAACTCCCAAATCACCCAGTGAGAAGACGTCCATACGTTTCAATCCAAAGCAGGCAAACATTTCTACAGACCATTTTCCTAGGCCCCGTACTGCGATGAGTTTCTCCATGACCTCATCGTCAGTCGCATCACGTAGCATCTGTGCACTCAGCTCGCCATTGGCAAACTTTTCGGCGAGACCTTTGATGTAGTCTGCCTTGTTCTTTGATAACCCTGCAGTCCGTAGGTCCTCGATTGACTTGGTCGCAACCTGAGAAGGATGTGGGAACTTGGCACCAGTACCCTCATCAAAAAGGGTAATAAATTTGGCCTTGATGGACTTGGCCGCAGCGCCTGACACCTGCTGGCTGATGATGCCGCTTGAAAGACTCTCAAATGGGTCAATTTCCTCGCATAATCCTTCTGGGGAGAACACTCGGCACGGATGCTTCTCAATCAAAGGCCTCATACGTTCATCGATTTCAATGAGATGATCGCACGCAATCTTTAGCAGGTTCTCTGTCGTTGTCCGGACCTGTGATGCTTTGGTAGGTGATACCAATTCGACGTCTCGGGATGCCACCACTCTTGACGTCTCCGGCGACAGCAGCGGCGCATTTGTCAATCTCGGGTTGGCGAGACGAGTGACGGATGCGTTCCGCGGCTTCCCAGTTGCACCACTAGAAGGCTCTGCAAAAAGGCCCGCAGCACCGGGGGTTGGGGTCAACGGGATATCTGCGACTGCCCGGGGCTTCGTGCGCTTCTTGGTTGGAGTCACAGGTTCTGCGGCCACTGGGTCGCGGGATGGGGCCTTGCGCTTCCGGTTCACCTGAGGGGCCAGCTTCAAATCCGGCTCAGGCTTTGATTCCCTCTGCGCGCTAAGATGTGTTGATCGCCTGGTTGCGACCATATTGATGTTTTCTGATGTGGTGAAAAGTCTTTGATGTCTGAAACCAAGGTGCAGCAGTCGTGTGAATTGGCTCGACCGTATTACAAAGCGTAATGCTTGAAGCGCAATGTGCATGTGAAGCGGCGGCTTTCAAAAGCGGACCACAACTGTTTCCGGTTATTGCGAATATGGCAGGCTCTCTTCTGGGCGTTGTAGACCCGCCAGAAATCTCCGTATCCAGGGAATGGGGAATGGCCGTTGTCAACGTTGTTCACGTTGAGCAAGGGAGCGCCGACTTGGTGTTGCCGACGTTTGTGGCATAGCCGCGCCTTTCCCTTGTCATTGGCCCCCCTGGGCGGCACAAGCAAACAAACCAAAGGACGGGGAAAACGTAAGCAGTATCCCTAGCGTGGTTAATTTTGGGTAAAACATTGTTGAGATCCATGACCCGGCATTTTGAGTGCCGGACTTGTCCATATTTCTTCGGTTAGGTAATCTGCAGACTGTGTGTAATGGCCAATGTTTGTTTGGTGCCTGGTTGATGTGTACGGGTAGATATGATAGCGTTTGAAGTTGCATGCCTCCGTGCAAATATCCGAAATGGACAAGGGGTAAGGCTCTCTAAACGCGACTGTGGCCCGTCGAGGTTTCCTCGCCGTTTCTTGTTTTTTTTTTTTGTTTCCCCTGCCCTCTTTTCTTTTCTTTCTTTTTTTGGTCAAACGCTGCTCCTGGCCGTCTGGTTTATTCGAGACATATACCGCATGCTTACTTGGCCCCCCACGGCTTTCCGCCTCTCGTAGTTATTTGGCCATGTTGTGGTCGGTGGCTTGTTCCACTACGGTGTCTTGGTTGGATGGGACGAATTCCGTGATCAAGCCTCCCGCAGTCTTGACCAATAAAATGAAGAATATGAAGAGAATACCACCCTAATACGAGAGCCCAAGAGCACACATGGCTGGCCACTAGATGTCTCACCAGCAAAGGAGAAAAAAAAAGCATTGAGCTTCACCTCATTTTGTGTGTTTCCTTGCAAAACCATTTGACGTGATTAAAGGTCCTATTCGAGGACCTGCCTTACTAATACGAGATCAGCCATTTAAATCAAACCCGTACACTTACAGGGTAGCTCCCTAGGCTCCAAACCCCTAAAGTGGACGCTGTAGTGATGCAGTTGGAGTCGATCCCCTATGCACCTCCACTGTAAATGGCGCGGCGGGCCACTGAAGCCGCTGAAAGGGCGGGGCGTTGTGGATTTCAGAGGAGCCTGTATGGCGGACAGGCGCGCCCGGCGCCACTGTCTCCGGTGCTTTTGGCCAATTGTGGCCGTGCCCGGACCCTACTATTGCTAAGGCGAGCTTAGTAGCAGTATGAGTTTGCCATCCCTCTAAGCCTGTCGCAATACTGGTGATAGTGTCGTGGTATTTTGGCTTGGGCTCCATCAATTCTTCCTCTTCCCAATTGACTCCAAACCCGTCCTTAAACAGCACCAAACCAAACCCGGCCTCTTCCAACTCGGCGAGACACCAACCGAGACGCGATCCTGATGCACCAGCCCGTTTGCTGGCCTGACCCTAACTGCTCTGCCCCTTGACGACAATTCCCTTGCTGCTGGCCTTTATTCGTCTGACCACAGCGACGCTTTTCCCCACCCTTTCCCTGCGACTCCTGCGCTCGATTCTGCTGCCGACGACGAAGACAACGACGACGACGACGGTAACAAAGATTGCAAATAAAAAAGCATTTACAATACGACCCACCGCAGGTCCATCCACGACGGACGCCGAAGTTATACATCACGCAAGAGGGTGGTGACAAAAGCCCACCCCGAGGCATTCACCATGCTTCTCCAAAATGGTGGTCTGAACTGGAAGGCCGCAAAGGCCAAGCTTCCCTTGGGAAGAATAATGAGGAGCAACCTGGCGAGAGGGCGATATCTTCCCCTCATTCTCATAACTGTCCTGATTATGCTGCTCTTTCGTAGCATATTCAGCTCCAGCCCCTTACCGCCGATGTGTGCCTCCCCAACGCCATTGTAGACGAACCGCCCAGGTAGACGAATTTACTGACATGCGCTCCAGTTGGGGTCCTTCGAAATCGCCGATGGATATGAGTCCAAACGAATTTGCGCAGTGGACTTCGCATCTCAAAACGCCTGTTATTTTTAACCACCACGTCCCTGTTAAGGTCGGCGCCACCTCGATCCAGCACGTCGATCTCAACCCCGTCCAGTCGACACGAAGAGCGCTTGCCAACGAAGAGCGAATCCTCATCTGCACCCCTCTAAAAGATGCCTCGCAATTCCTACCTCGATATTTCCAGCTCGTTTCTCAGATTACCTATCCTCATCGTTTGATCGACCTCGCATTCCTGATTTCAGATTCCACCGATGATACATTAGCCGTCCTGGCCTCAGAGCTAGATCGCCTGCAGCGTCAGCCTGGCGACCTTCCCTTCAACAGCGCCATGGTTATTGAAAAGGACTTTGATTTCCATTTGAGCCAGGAGGTGAACGACCGACATTCATTTGAGGCCCAGGGCCCTCGTCGAAAGGCTCTCGGTAGGGCGAGGAACTACCTCTTGGCTACCGCACTGAAGCCAGAACATTCTTGGGTATACTGGCGAGACGTTGATATTCAGGACTGCCCAGGGAGGATTCTGGAAGACTTTATCGCTCATGACAAGGACATCCTTGTACCAAGTAAGTCGGCAATCGCAACCTTAACTAAAGGCGACACGGCTAATGGGATTTGCAAGACATTTGGTTCCACAGATTCGAAAAGGGCAAGGACATTGAAGGTCGATGTAAGTGATTAATATTGGGTTCAGGCTACCCAAGTAGAACGCTAACACGTATCCACAGTCGACTACAATTCGTGGGTTGAATCAGACAAGGGACGCAAGCTCTCCAACAGTCTCCCCAAAGATGTCATCCTCGCCGAGGGTCAGTATCACCATTTCCATGACACTAATGTATTGTATTCTAACCACCTACTGTGCAACAGGGTACAAACAATACGACACCGGACGCACATATCTCGCCAAGATGGGCGATTGGCGCCATAATAAAGATGTTGAAGTCGAGCTCGATGGTATTGGTGGAGTTAATATTGTGGTGAAGGCCGATGTCCATCGATCGGGTATGCAGTTTCGAATATTCTACAAGAGGAAGTGCTGACAGTCCATGCAGGTATCAACTTTCCGTGCTATTCCTTTGAGAACCAAGCCGAGACAGAGGGCTTTGCCAAGATGGCAAAGCGAGCGGGTTACCAAGTCATTGGTCTACCCAATTATGTCGTTTGGCACATCGATACAGATGAGAAGGGGGGCAACGCCGCATAATACGATACGACCTCATGACGATGCGGGCCGAATAACGTCTTTACGCCTCGACGCGCTCCTTTTTCCGGACTGGTCCGGAGGCTCTAGTCGCCGCCTTGATGGATGCGCAAAAGTTGTATGAGGATTCATGATGTTTATGCCCGCCGACCCTTAGACTCTGCCATGGGCAAGCTTCGAGACCCACTCGAACTGTGCTTGGCAGGCGACTCTACTCACCCTCGCCACTATACATTTCTTCCTCGGCCTCAAGGCATACCGGGCATGCTTAGTAAAGCATATGCCCTCTCTCCGAGGTTGCCGCAGCATTTCTAGCGTTGTAATTTCCTGGGACCAGTCTTGACCGCGAACCAGACGCTTCTCTGTAATATTTGATTCTGGTTATATATGTTCGACTTGGGTGGAGCAAACCAATTGGTACCTGGAATAGAGAATTCAGAAGGTCTGGCGAAAATTGGCTGGCATGATCAGGCGGAGTTTTGGAGTGAGGTACACACCGTACCTACTTTATGTAATAGAGATAAAGAAGTTATTGAAAAAACGTGTTGGAAAGGATGGCGGATATTTATGTTACAGATCCAAAGGGTATTATTATTTAAGATTAAATGTGAGCATGATTGGGGGTTAGTTCAGGTTTTCTGATATATGGTTTGTTCTAGATGAATTTAGGGAAAAGAAGGTGGTTGGATACTGTGGGTTGGGTGGCATTACAACTTGAATCTAGGGTAATTGTTGATAATTATCGAGAAGCCTCAAATACTATAAACTTTTCCGTATATTGTGCCGGGACTTGTTTTCCTTGACTAAATTATGCATGGCCAATCAATTTTCTGTGTTGATTTTGGGGAAATCGAATTGTCGTATCAGTTTATTTCGCTAATCAAATATGCACTCGTATTCAGGTTTGGTAAAGATATTCCTGTTAACATTGGCAGACCTGCAATGCTCGCGATCGTATTTTGGCGCTAGTGGTAAAATGTAAAAACCAACCAAGTGTGTATTGTATGAATAGGTATGAAATGGTATCAGTGAAATTAACATGGCACCAGAATTTATTATTTTAATACCTCCGCGTGATAGTTCGACGACTGACATGTCACCACCTGCATCCGTCTTTTCGACTAGTGACGAAACCAAGCCATATAGGGGCGGGCCATGTGAATATGGCGTCACATGACTCTGGCAAAACCGCGGTTAAAGGGAAGAGTGCCGTCATCGCAAGAAGGCAACGATAAGTGTCCCGCAGGCTACAGTTTAGTTCAACCTTCAAAAATACTAACGACGACGCTGACGACGATAAACGAAATACCCATATCGTCTCTAGCTGCCGTGGCTACTGTGAGTCTACTCTTCCTCTTCCGCCGCTGTGGACCGAATCCGCCTTTTCAGGACGCTAACTTGACGTGCCCTTTCAGCCTGACCCCACCATCCATCCCAGCCTGCGTCGAGGCCGTTACGCCATTTCCCGGGACGACTGCTGAATCCCCTCGTGCTCTGAACGATTTGGTTGCTTCAACCCTCGACATCGCCCCCCGCCATTCCCACGACTCTACAGAGCCTAGCTATTTATCAAGATGTGGGGCTGGTTTGGCGGCGCCGCGGCGCAGAAGAAGAAGGATGCTCCCAAGAATGCGATCATCGGTTTGCGATCGCAGCTTGATATGCTGACGAAGCGCGAGAAGCATCTGCAGAACCAGATAGATGAGCAGACGGATATCGCTCGCAAGAATGCCAGCTCAAACAAAAAGGGTACGCCGGCTTGCTCTCTGATAAGGGATGCAAATGATACTGCGGGGCATCTTGCTAACGTACTATAGCGGCTCTGGCGGCTTTGAAGCGCAAGAAGACGCACGAACACTCACTCGAACAGACTGTCTCGCAGATTACAACACTAGAGCAGCAGATCAATGCGATCGAGTCGGCGAACATCAATAGGGAGACATTGGCTGCCATGGAGAAGGCTGGCCAGGCTATGAAGCAGATCCACGGAAAACTTACGGTGGAAAAGGTCGACGAGACGATGTACGTCACTTGCATTCTTGGTAAAAAAACGAGAAATCTGTGAATGGGATGCTGACGCGGGAAACAGGGAGACTCTACGGGACCAGAACGCGCTCAGCGAGGAGATTGTCAACGCTATTACAGGATCAACACTTGGAGAATATGTGGATGAGGATGAGCTAGAGAACGAGTTGGATGCGCTGCAGCAAGAGCAGCTGGATGAGCAGATGTTGAAGACTGGCAACATTCCAGTGTCAGATGCAGTTCACAGGATTTCGGCTCCACCAACCACAGAGCGTACGTATTGTATCCAGCCTCAATGCTTTGGAGTTTAAGGCTAACAGATTGTAGCTGTCGCAAGCAAGAAACAGGCGGTCGAGGAAGACGACGAGGAAGCCGAGCTTCGCAAATTGCAGGCCGAGATGGCCATGTGAGAACGCAACCGTTATCATTGGTTGTTGCATGGCATTTGGGAGCCGGGATGGAAAATGAGCCCTGTGCAGCTCCAGACGCTTCCTACCCTTTTTGCGCAATTTGAATATGAGGGAAGAAGTGTACCTATGGTGGCTGGGCTCGGGTTCATCTCGGCACGTGTGTTAATTCTGTTGTTGGTGTTCTGTCGGCGTCGGCGTCTGAGGTTATAGTTGATGCTTTTCGTTTAGCCGCATCTTGCTTCCTCGTCCTTGGGCTACAGCATCAATGGCGAGCACGAGCTTTGAAGAGGGAGAGCTAGCTGGGCGCGGCTGCAAACATGGGGCTTGGGGGTTCCCCAAAACCCTGTATGGCGTCTGGTGCGTCCTGATGGCAGAGAATCTAGATTTTGATAAAGAGAAATTATGCATCACCCGCAAGCCAAGTTTAGCAACGTGAGGTGCAAATCGGGCACCAACTTGAAACCGAAATGAGAATGGGATCGGGCTTTGGGAGCGGAAAAGCCTGATTCGCTGGCTGTACGAGAGAACAACTGGATATCACTTCTGCTTGCCGAAGAGGCTTAATAGACTGTGCGCTAAGCCCGCTAGTAGGTTCCTCGAACTGCTTATGCGTCTCAAGTATTGAATCACATCACGAACTTTGGATCACTGGCAAGGTGGCATCTGCCCACCACACACCGATGTTACGAAGAATTTAGCTTGGGAGAAATCTTGGACCGAGCGTGCCGTTTTGTCCAGGCAAAAAGAGGAAAAGCTGCATTCCCATTGCCCCTGAAGTGTTCGCCCTGCCACCGTCGATTCTGCGCTAAGAGTCCTCGCAGGGTGGGCTGCTTTCATCCCGTCGATCCTGTGCAAAAGCTGTAACTAACTAGCCTCCAAAGTCGTCTGCTCTTGGCCGAGAGGCTTGGCCTGACGAAACCCGTTCTGCGACCGGGGAGGGAAATAGAGTAAAGAAACAAGGTAGCGAGGGCCAAGGGCGGTAGCGTCACATCCAGTCGTTGAGGGAGATCCGAAACCAGACAGAAACTAGGGAGGACCTCCGCAGCTGTCTCCTTGGGCCGTGTCGCAGGTGCCGCCACGATCTGCATGGGCAGGCCTGGTAGAGGCCGTTTTGGCAAGCTTAAGTGGCTAGGAGAGCGCTTTGATTGGCTGGGGCTGCTCGAGATGGGATGATCACGTGATGCTCGTTGGCGCCCAGTGATTCCGGGCTTGACGGGGCCGCCCGCGTCTACAGCGGCGCCTAAGAAGCCGGGCCAGCGCCAGCCAGTCATCTCACACGGTAACCGCCGGACCCAACATCGTGGGGTCACGATGCAGGCGGCCAGGTCGCTCTCCATCCATCCACCGCTACTCGCTTCTGACCGGGGGGCCTATAGCCTCTGCGACAATTCAGTGTGATGTGACTGGATGCGGCCGCCACCGACCCCTCCCTGAAAATAGGCACACCCGCCCGAGCTGTCTACCCGCCCGTCTCCACACGCTGCCAGCGCAAGCGTCTAAGTCTCATGGCCTCTTCATGACGCAAACAGCTCCAGGAACACCAGCGGCCGCCATGTGCTTTTTCTGCGGTGGTGGAGCCATGGGCCGGACGGTCTGGTCCTGAGCGGCTCCAGCTGAAGTTGAGCTGGCCTGCGGGATGCAGAACCGAACCGCCGGCACCGTGTCATGGTCCTCAGCAAGCGCTCAAGTCCTGCAGCCTGAGCCCGTTTTCCTTTTTGTTCCTTTGGGGGTGTGGCCTACTTTTCAACCACTTCCCTCTCTTTGATCTTACTTCTCCCTCCCCCATTATTCTCATTTTCCTTTCTCCCTGCCCCCCCTTTACATTTTCACTTTTTTCTTTGGTTGGGTGTGTGTGTTTCGTATTTTTTTTGGTCTTCCCATACCCCTTCTAAGCCAACGTCGTATCGCATTTGCATGACCCGACCCCATTTCTTTTGTTTCTATGAGTGTTGATGAAGCTTGCTGAGATGCTGGACATCTCAATTAATACAATACCCTCTCTCATAGGTAAGTCCGTTTGAGCATTCTCCCCTCGGCCTGCTATCTTTCTGGTGGACGGTAGACCCTCTTGACATGGGCCTAGCAATGTCTAATATCTTACCTCTTAGATGTTTCCTTATAGAATGGCCAGGTGGCCATCTTTTCTTCTTACGCTATGGCTATTCGCACTCTTTCAGACCGCCGCGCTGGCGTATAATCTTCCGGCCAATATCTCAAACTTCATTCCGAGCTGCGCTACGCAATGCTTCGTTTCCTTTGTCTCCGTGAGCTATAGTGATTCGGGCTGTTCACATAACTCGCTACAATGTCTTTGTTCTCAAGTTGGCGCCACGGGGTTTACAATGGGGGAGGGCGCCTTGCAGTGCATCGTCGCAGAAAAATCAATTGGGTTTTGTTCAAACATGGATGCCAGCGGTATGCCGTACTGGAAAGCTAATTGCCCACGAAGCTGACATGATGGCAGATGATGTGATTTACAGCGCGTACCACATGTGCGACGACGAGCCCGATGCCGCTACGCCGACTCACAAAGTTATAACTGCAACTCTTGTGATGCCTACCTCTGGGGGAGTTATTACTTTCCCACCTGTGACAACTACAACCACAGATATATCCGAAATTCCGACACCATCTCTCACGCTATCGTCGTTTAGTACTCTGCCCACAACTCTCGTGATGGAGACCTCGTCGTCACCTTCAATCCCGACCACAACCCGATCATCAACAAGGATTAGAACAATGATTACTTCCAGGTCAACCTCTACTTCTCATAGAACGACCCACTCGACTGAGCCAACAACTTCGATGAGCTCTGCAATTACCCTCCGACCGGTCACGACTTCGTCTACCGATACAGCACAAGAGACTAGCGCAACTCCGGGTGCAGTGGCTGGCGCAGGCAAAAAGGATGGTGATTCTCTTAGTAAAAATCAGATTGCCGGAATCTCTGTAGGAGTCCTTGCGGCTGCTGGACTCGCAATTGCGGCCATTGTCCTCGCAAGATACTACCGCAAAAAGAAGTATCCGAAAATCAAGACCGGTTTCCTCCCGAACCGGGATACCTGGGGTTATAAGCCTACCCGCTCAAACAGTGGCGGCACCAACTCTTGGATCGCGCAGCAAGCTCGAAGATCGCTCGATCCGTTTCCACCACCTCCAGCACCAACTCACGCCCGCTCTAGCCACAGACCTGGTACAATCGGCCTTGCTATATCGCCAGCTAATAGCCGAGTCACGAGCCATACTCCGCAGTCAGTAAAGTCAAGACGCATGTCCAGGCTTCTTCCTGCCAAACCAGTACTTCCGGTTCTGCCACTCAACATCACTAAAAGGAGTTCTCAAACGCAACCTCAGGATGAATGGCCAGTCCCCAACGTACACTACGGCGGACCATCACGTCAGTCAGATCCTCCCCAGCTGCCTCCCTTAGAGATTGCCCCAGCTGCCTCGGTCAGCTCCCCCCCCTCTGGGTCCAAACCAACTCCGCCGGCACCTCCCAGATTGGTAATACCTGATCCGAATTCCCCCCCGACAGTGGCTCAGGCGCAACAGAAGCCTGCTCGGGACAGCAGCATGACTGTTTTCGAAGAGGATGAGCGAACTTCGCTTTCTACCACACAAGTCTGGCGGCCGCCCCCAACGACGCCCATTTCAGCCCAGACATTCTACGTCGCTGACCAGTATGGAAACTGGAAGCTCGCTGATCCCACCACAGCTGCGCAATTGGCACAAGCGCAACCTCCTGTGCCAAAGCCCCCACCAAAGGATGATGTCTATACTCAATCTTCTGGAAAGGGTAAAGAAAAGGCAGGCTCTGTGTCTCCTTTGTCAGATGAGTCTCCTAAGGGAGGTCTTGCCCCTCCTGCGCAACTTGTACCCGGCAGATCGCAGAGTATCCAGAAACCAATGGGTCCTCGTGCACAACCAGGAACTGCCCTATCATCCCTACCCAGCCAACAGCGCAACTCAGGGAGCCGTTACTCTTATGGTCGTAGTTTGACCCGGCCTCGCGTATCTGGTGGCAGTGATGCTACCACCATTACTACGTCGTCCGAAGGCACTCCTATTGACCCCTTGCCTGCTCTTGAGCAGTTGGGCAGTCTTTCTCCTGTTCAAGAATCCCCTAGCTCCAGCAAGGGCCGCTCGCCGGTGTCATACCCCAAGATCCCAAATAGGGATCCCAAACGACTCACTATTGGTGGCCTACAGGACACAAGAATAGCCCCGCCAACTTCGAAGCCGATGGCCTATTACCCACCTGGACAGCCCAGCCCAACATCTGCTGGCTCAACTATGCCACCGCACTGGGCGCCCAAGTCCGGAAGGAGATCGATTGCCAACCCAGGTCTTGAATCCACCGGCTCTCCGACTATGCGCATTGTCGAGCCCTCTCCCGAGCCAGAAGACCGAGTTGCTCCCATGCCTCCACCAAAGCCTATAGCTCCTCCATTCTACCTTGCGCCTCCATACCCTCAACCACTGAATCCTCGCCAGTCATCCCAGCACCGTCGTGTTGCCTCTGACTCGCAACGCCAGTCGACTCAGCAGCAACCGCCCTATCCCCGAGACTCATATTCTCAGCAACAATACCCTCCACAACAATACCCCCAGCAACGATACCCTCAACAACGATACCCCCAGCAGCAATACTCTCAGCAGCAATATTCTCCGCAACAATATCCCTCGCAGCAATACTCTCAGCAGCCATATTCTCAGCAAGCATATTCCCAGCAACCATACCCCCCACAGCAGTATCCCCAACAGCGATACTCTCAACGACAAAGCCAGCAGCAACGCCAATCATACCGGCCGCAGCAACAATACCCACAGGACCAGTACCCGCATGAGCAAGACCAGACACAGAGACATTCTCACCATGCTCAGCAACACCAGTGGCACCCGCTCCACACCTCCCAGCCCCCAAGACAGCCTCTCCGCCCACACCCATCTTCCGGAAACGCTGCCTCTGGATCCTCGTCGCTGCTCGCTAAGCGCCTAGGTGATGATCGTGCCGCCAACATGGCAATCCCCACGGCTGCCTCTCAACAGAAGTGGCGCCGCGATGATGCCAGCTCTCAGCAAGACACCCGCGGGCAAGGTCAAACAAGAGATCCGGCCTGGATGCCCACGTTGACGCCGTCACGGCGGGGAGATGATTTGTTTTTGAACGTGCAGTAGATGTGCTATCCTGATCGACTTACGACTTGACGATTTTGTTTGTTTATATACTCGGCAATCTGCTTGAACTTTCTTTTTTTTACTTTTCTTTTACTCCTAAAATTTGTTTGTACAGTAGTCATGCATTCAAAATTGTAATGAGAGACATCGTAGAGAGGGTGTCTCTTGAGCTGGGATCGTACTAGATGGACAAAGACGCATTCTTGTATTTTGTTTTTTTGCCTTTATACGAAATTCTGATCTATCCAAGGAAAGCCTAAACTATATTCAATAAATAAAAGGAGGCTTATTTATATATGGACCTAAAATACGATAGTCGTCAAGATGTTGTGATAATCTGCTCGTTGGTACCGCTTGAGTTGAGCTGACGCTTGAATTGACAATATCAATAGATAATTAAACAAATACGTAGACTGCAATGTCTTTATGTATGCGTCTAGCAAAAGACAAATCAAGAAAATGAATCAATACACCAGATGGACGTTAGCTTTACCAGAAGCGGAATCATTCTTGTATTCTATTGGAATTCTTACAGGTTGTTCTTTTTGCGTTCCGCAAGATATCTACGTGGAACGTGCAGATCCCCTATCCCAATCTCAATGCCCCTAATGGTTGCTTGGGCCTTCCCGCACTTCATTTTCATCCTGTCTCCTTGTGCTGCCCATGGAGAACGCCTCATGTGTCTGGTGAAGATCCTCCAAATCGTTCTCTAACGTAGCGTCCAAGTGAGCACCCTCGTCTACGAGCTTATTCTTTCTGCGAATGTCCTGCCAACGTGACATGTACCCTAGTTCTAGGATGTTCATTCGGCGAAACTTCCCCATAGGGTTTCCCATCATGACCGGCCGCCATGCTGCATCCTCTTCTATCAAGGCTTGTGCGTTGTGGGGCATTGATATCCGCCGTTGTGTAGACTTTCGGCGAGCTTGCGTCAATCGGTCCATCTCTGCCGACTTTGAGCGTGGTATGATGAGAATATTCTTGAAACGAATGAGCACTAGCAATAGGAAAACGGTCAATATCAACAAAATTCCAGCCACCACACCTGAGGCGACACGTTGACCAAGAGTACGGGTCATATGACCACCAACAGCGGTTGAACATGCCGCAAAAATGAATGCTAGCGAATGGATTATTGCCAACCCAGAACTCACCCGTGGAAAGGACGAGTAATTAGTCTTTGGGTTTTGGTCAGAGAGGTCTCGTTGCCGGTCAACCATACCTGGAGAGATGTCTGATGTGTCAAACGTCTCCATGACCAAGCCGTTGC
Source organism: Calonectria ilicicola (assembly GCA_020809705.1). Taxonomy (NCBI): domain Eukaryota; kingdom Fungi; phylum Ascomycota; class Sordariomycetes; order Hypocreales; family Nectriaceae; genus Calonectria; species Calonectria ilicicola. The sequence goes on along the minus strand of CP085833.1, from coordinate 3,397,714 downwards.
ATTCTGATATTGCAAGACACGACAGAAATCCAATGCACATGGCAAATACTGTTGGGAATGCAATGCTAACCGACGGGCCAGATGAAAAGGCAGCATAGAAAATAGCCGCAACAGGTAAAGCGCTTGTGAAGACGGCCCGTCGAATAAGATGTGATGACCATGTCATCTTTCGATCCAAAGTCTGCCGGCTAGAGTTGACTTGAGAACTACGGGACCGGGAAAAGATGCTTGCCTTTTGAAATGGGATCGCAAGACAAGCTCCCAGTGTTATCGCAGCAACGTGAAGTCCAACATACGAGGACCTGAGCAGGTAAAGTCGAGAAACCAATGAACCAAGTAAAATGATGGTCAGGACCATTTGAGCATAGATCCAAGCAACATAAACGGCTAAAACAGCAAAACCGGGTTGTCGCAGCATCTCAATGGATAGAAGTACCCCATGATATACCTCTTCACCCCACCATAGAGGCCCCGTTTTGACTCGATGCATCATAATTTCTCCACGAGCAAGTCGGCGGGAGACTTCTCTATCTGTTTGTACTTCAGCCACCGACCGCCGGTATGCCGATCGACGGGTCTCTGGACAAGCAACATTGAGCAACAGAATCACTGCCGTCAACATAATGCTAAAGTAAAAGCCCCAAGCGGGAGGATGGTGGTCAATAATTAAAGCGCCGATAAGGAAGCCGATGCCGAGTGAACTAACCCAACACCAGGTCCAAATGCCAAGCCAGGCACCCATTCCCCCACCGTGCCTTCTGGCATCAAGTTGATCAACAACTTCTTGATGAGGTTTCGTGCTCATCATAGATACTCCAAAAAGGTCGGTCAGGATTGAGTGAAAGTTCATGCTCCCGAAGCCCAATGAAAACCCCATCAGTGTCCGGGAAACAATCAGAAGCGCTCTCCACCAAGCCGTTTTGGTCAGCCTTATGCTATTGACAGCAATAGCCTGCGGGAACAATAGAGCCATAGTGAGGACCAGACCCGACATAATATATGGCTTTCTGCCATGGAGCAAGGACAGTGGCCAAAGGAAAAATGTGGGTAGCGCGAGGCCAAGAAAGCAACCTGTGTTGCCATGAATTGCAACATGAGATTGATCCACAATGTAGTATTGTATAGAAGGAACGAGTCCAGAATATACGCCAAGCAGAATTCCGATTAAAGCTGTACTTATGCAAGCTACAGCTGCGACAAGTGTCTTCCGAATTGGGGACCAATCCCTCGCAATTGGCTGGTGCTTGCGTGACTTGGGAAGATTGAATCCCTGAATGTTTCGTAGGCTAACATGGGATCGACGCCGTAGACTTATAGCACGTTCTGAATGCATCCCCTGGTCTGCATTTTCATCCTCCAGTACCGTGTCTCCTCTGGTAGCATCGAGATTTGACTGGGAGGATTGCGACTCAATCGGTCGCTCCATGGGAAAATTTCCCATAAGCCACCCTCTCATAATCAACCAAAGTTTTCCCATACTGTAATTGTTTGGAGCTTTCCTTTGGTGCGTCTGCAACATTTCGTTACTGGATGTCAGTGTCTTTGTTTCCAGATCACCATCTTGGGATTTTTTATCGGCCAACCGCTTGGTATCTGGATCAAGAAATTGAATCACATGGTGAAAAGATGTGGGTCTCTTCCTTTTCCGGTATACGAGGTTTTGTATCTGGGTGTTTTCACGTTTCACAGATAGTCTCCTCATGATATCTGCTGGCCGATGGTGCTTAAAAGAACTGGAGGATAGTGCGGCATGCTTGCTTGGGAGGCTAGCGATGAGATGCGACTGTCCATGAAACTCGAAAACAGTGTTGCGATGAATCTCAATGTGTGATATATCGATGTCCTCGTTGTGACATAGGCTTTTTCGGGGGCACAAATATGGACCTGGAGACGATCGCCCACACCCAGCCATACCAGGAGATAGCGAATATTCAATGGCGTGACAAGCAATGGTTATTGTTTCGTTTAGAAATTCTTCTAGGTTGGCGATGGTTCCCTTAAAGAAAACTTCTCCAGTTTTGGCATTATGCAAAGCAAATTCGGTTAGCTTCCTGCTGGACTCGCAAGTGAGCGTGAGCGGAGGAACATGTTTTGAAAGACATCGGTCGTCCCAAAACACCATTCCTATTGATTTGATGGGAACTTTTATATCTCCTAATTTGATTTCATAAGGTTTGAGTACCCGGATCGGGTTTTCATCCCATTCTGTTTTGCGCCTGCAATCAAGTAAGCAGCACGAAGACTGCTCACAAGCTAAACTAGTGTCCGGGGATGTGTCGCAAATGACACCCAAGCTTTGCTTGCATATACAAGATGGTGTGCTGATGCTTCTGTTGCGTGATACAAAAGTTGAAATGAACCTTTGGCTCAGACTCTGATGAATCTTGTGTGCTTCCAAAAGGGAATGGGACGCCTGGGAAGATGAGTTACATGCCCTGCAGAATCTTTGGTTTAGCAAGGGGGCCCCTTCACTATGATTCGGTTCACTCGAATTTACGCCTGCTATTTTGGGGCCTTTTTCGATACTAGACCACTCATTAAGGTTGAATAACTGAGAGAGTGGTTGGTGCTCCAAAATGATGGTATCTGACTTCGAAGGTTGCTGTTCTGTGGGCTTAGAATATGGTTCAGCACCATCATTTTCTGGTGCGCCCACTGAAAGGCGTCTGCCACAAGACTGGACCTCAAGGCTCTTGGATGACCCCTGAGCCACCTGAGAAATGTGAGGCGGTTGATCTGATCCTTGCTTGCTCGAGGATCTTTCGCACTGCGCCTTGTTATGCTTGTGTGCCACATATTCTCCAAAATGTATCGCGCCTATTGCTGCCACGTTGCGGGCAAAATAATCGGCAAATTGGCAGTATGGTGTTGAAAGCTGATGAATGGTGGGTCGCAACAGTTGTCTGGGTACTGGACACTCCCAAACGGGGTCCGGAATATTGATGTCGGTTGCTTTTGTTTCGCCACCGGATTCTATTGACTGAGGCAGACTCGAAGTCATCTTCTCGTTGTGCATTGTGGCAACATCTTTGTTTTTGAGTGTGCAGGTTAATTTCCCGGGTCGTTTGCGATAACGAAACTTGAGCTCCGACAAAACTTTTTGTTCTTGTACTAAATCTTCCAATGTCTGATCGCTGTAAATGTCGTCCCCTTCGCCAGTCCGAGCTCTCGCACCACGGCCATGTTTCTGGTCCCCGGATAAAGGTAACAACTTCAAACCTACAAAAGGTGACATTGTTTTGGGTCTTTCAAGACCACCTCTCTGTCCCTTTCTGGCTTGAACCCCACAAGACAACGTCTTCTCTAAGACTAGGTTCGGTATTGATATGACTTAAAAAAGTCTTGCCCACAATCGCCGGGTTCTAGGTTGGGCGTCTTGGAAATTCAACTCCGAAGCTCTTTTCTAACTGTGGGAATGGAGTACTCAGCGGATGGTAGGTCCCGCCATGAACGCTGAGCATCGGTGAAGAAATCTGGGCGCTTGAGGTCGGGGCGTGATCAGTATCGCACGACTGGTCTTGTTCCCTCGTGGAAGCTATATACCCGGCTATGACGAACAGAATTTGGAAGTCTCCCCAGCCAGTTCTTTGAGGATGCCGCAGGAAATCCGAGGATAGCCACTGGCTTTGACCGCAGGGATTGGATAATAGCGGTAGGGATTTGGCTTGGAAAAGTGTGTACAGAACAACACCAACAGAGTATTGATGAATTATTGCCCGCTGCTCCGATGAAAGAGCCAGAACCCTTGCGAACTATGGATCACTGGCGGACAGTATCATGAAACTCGTCGTGCCAGATCAAGCAGGGCATCTTATTCAGGGTGAATGTCATTGGCGGATAAGAGAATGAGATGAGGGGCGTCGAAAAGAATGGTACTTAGGTCTGTCGAGATGCTGAGGTTTTTGGAACAAGAAAAATATAGAGCAAGGAGAACGAATGCGTGGGTGACGAAACTACGGTGGAGCAAGCAGGTGGGCTAGAGTTGTTTAGTTTGTAGAAGAAGTAGGAAGGTGCGTTTAGGCTGCACGTCATGAAGCACTATGTAATTTGTCAAGGAAATAGCTTTTTGCAACATCGGCAATAGCTCTTGCAAACTTCATACGATAATTGCAAGACTGAAAATCTAACTTCAGCGCTATGACTGAGGAAAAATACAAGTGTGATGGGGGCGCTAGGTGTGGATGCTTCAGGGAGCATAGTTGTAATTTGACCCAAGACTATTCTCCTCGCTCATTGATTGAGGCCTCATCATACTGGAACATTCTTTGCGTCTCCCAATAAGCGCCTATCTCCACCGCGTCCAGGAACACAGCATCCCGCCCCCAACACAAGCGCGATTCAACCTTGCCGCGATCAAGAAAAAACGCCTAGAATCCATCATCCTAGAGCGGGTATCGCCACCATAAGCAGCTTCTTCCCCTGGGACTAGACGCCGATTGCTCGAGTCCGCATCTCTCACATAAGCCTTTGCTCGCTGTTGTTCAAACTACCCTGCACCTCGCACCTCGCACCTCACACCTCCCACATGCCATCCCACCTTCCACCGGACGTCGGACACCCGGCGTCTCGGCCCCCATCCCTCCCCCGAACACGGGCACAGGGTTTTCGGCCGTACCCGGGGATACTCCCCCCCACCGCCACTCGGGCTTATTGTTTCCCTTACATCCTGGCCGAGAAAAAAAAAAAAGAGGTGTATGAGAAATCTCGGGACTTTGACTGTGCCCTGCAGCGCAGCACCTGGGCTTGGCTTTAGCAGATCCCACCCTAGCCCATCAGCCAGCCCGAGACATTGTGCGCGAGCCGCATCGAGTGTGCAGCCATGGTGCCTCGCTGTGCTGACAGCTCACGACATCTTGAGCGCACATCACTTCCTTGGCAGCCATCATTTCCCCGAGATCTCTCCACCCGCGTCTCTGGAACAGTTTCATTGAAACGAAACAACTCGCACCCCTTCAATTCCGATGCCACCCTCCACCACCGTGAATAGACGCCTGCCCGCACTAGGCCCGCGACGAACAGCAGCCCAGGACTACCCCGGCTCCGCGGGACACCCTGGTCGCTCCCTCTCCTGCACGGCGTCAGTCGCCTAATTAGCCTGTCAATTTGTGGGGCGCGTCTAAACTTGCACCGCCTGCAAATCACGCCGGTCCATCGGATGCAACCTAGTGTGCACCTCGCGGCTGGGCAAAATACGTGCCCGGACCCAACCCAATGGTTCCGCACTCACCTGACCGCATCGGGCAATCTTCCAGCCTCCTCCCTATTAATAGCAATGCACATTTTGCCCTCATTCAAGGTTCTGACTTTTTGCACCACTGAGACTAGCCTGAGACACCCTGCCTTTCTCGGGGTGCTGGCTTGCTGCAAGGCTGTGGATTCCCGCTGCCAGAGGCTAGCTGGCTGGTTAAGTTTCGTTTGTGTCTGCCTCGCTTGCTAGCCCACCTTTTTTTTCCTTTGTCCGTGTCAGATGAGGCCTCCCCGGCGTCATGACCGCGAGCCAGAAATGGCAGCACCATCCTATCCGAACTGCTGCAGGGCGCCGGGCTGTCTCAAACAGGAATGCGACATTGTCGCACTTAGGTATTTGCCCAAAATAGCTCGCGAGACTTTGGTTACATTGCAATGACCGCCCGTCGTTCGCCCACTGGTCCGCCGTTGCTTTGCGCTCCACGTGCCAAGAAATAGCGACGTTGCGGACAATGTCGGACATGACATCGGCCGTTGACCGACCCACCTTAAGGGCGATCAAGACCAGCTGCTCAATGGGAATCACACGCCACACGACTTGCCTTAGTCTCTCCAAGCTGATTCAAAATGCATAAAGCAAAAAAAGACGGAAAAAAAGAGAAAAGGAAAGGAAGTGGAACAAGATGCAAGATGCAGGGGGAAAATGATTCATATTTCTATTTCAATTTCAATATTTTGGGAACAGCCAGTGTTCCCATTGCCAATTCTTTACTTGGTTGCTGAGAATGGCCCAATCAATGACAAGGTCGACTGCTGCCTGCAGAGTCAATGCGTGACTGATAGTACAACTTCTTTCCCATCCGAGCAGAAGGTGAAATGCCAAAAAAAAAAAAAAGACAAAAACAGATGCAGGAAAAAAGCAAAAAGGAAAAAAAAAAAAAGAAAACAGAAAATAAAGAGACAAGTGTCAAGAGGCGTGTACCATCCATCCAGCGTCTGCGTAACCTCCTTCATCCACCAATGCATCCAGCCTCTGTGATCCAAAATTATTTCCAAGTTCCATCCCAAATTCCCAACGCCTGGTATATATATCCAAAATCCCTAGTGAGTATAGAATGCCATGCCATAATGGTGCATCTATAAAGAAGAAGAAAAAAATCCATCGGATAGAGCAGCTGGGACCAAATCCGGCCGGGTCCCTGGATACCGACTAGCGAGCCAATGCTCAAAATTCCAAAGTTGCTCAAAATGCCGTGAGGCAATCAGCCAAGCTGATGAGAATGTAAAGTAAGTGTCCGTATTCCGCCTTGAAGCGCATCGCCTGTTTTTTTTTTCCGAATCACGGCAATAAATGCATGACCTATCCCACGCTATGCAAAATGTCTTTCCGTCTGAAAATTTCGAGATGAGAGTGTTCCGAGAAGATGATTGTAAGAAAAAAAAAATATGCCAGATAATAGAGAAAAGAATAGAGAAAATAGGGGATGTGATCCCGAGTCATGAAGAGTAAAAAGGCCGTATGGTGAGAGGAGTGGAACCCATATGGAGGGTATTTTCGTATTCGGAGATATGTTTTGTCCATAGAGTGAAGGGGGGCGTTTCGTCGTGATTCAAAAAAAAAAAAAAAGATCGTTATCTCATTCTCATGTCTTCGGTAGCATCGTGTGTGTCTCATGGCTAAGAGGTGGAGCAAACCAAGATGCCTGCCGACAGGGAAATGAAGGAGACCGAGGAAGGCTCCATTGATTACCAGTTTGGCTCCCGGGAAGTAGAATGAGACCGGTAGGACTGAGCCAGGAGTAATGCGGAGAGTTGTGACGGATTAAAGGACCAGAGATACGAGATCCAGTCGTCGAAACCAAACGGAACAAGTCTCGAAAAGGGCCACGGATGGCAACCTACTACCGAAGACAGGATCATTCATCGATAGGTCGAGTGGCCGCTGTAGTAGCCAGAGTCAGAGTAGCTGCAGGGTGAGGCATACTGTGCTGCATGTCCTGTGTGTACGCTGCAGGCATAGCCAACATAGATGACTCGCTGCTCAACAGAGTGTCGACCATATGAAGCACAGCGATCGATAGCGTGCTGGTAGTAGAGGCAGCGGCAAGCCGAGTAGAGCTCAATGAGTTGATAACACATGATTGCGGTTGTTGATCAGAAGTTAGCCTGGCGCTGAATGGTGCGGAGAATTGTGGCAAGGGAAAAGGTGGAAAGGTGCAAGTCTGAGTCGGGATCCCGTGCTTGTTGGTTGGTGTTTAGTAAGAGTCGTCTAGACTTTGGCGCTTGGGGGATCGGGCGGAAATGGTAGAGGTAAACAAGCAGAAGGCGCAAGGAAGTAGGATATGGAAGAAGAGAGCGGAAAGCGACTAAGATATAGATTTGTGAGTGTGTGAGAAGCTGTATGTGAAGAGATGCGATAGATGCGGACGAGGCATCGTAGCCTTATAGTTCCTCCAGGCTACAAGCCAAGCAGTTGGGGACTACTGGCACACCCCATACCGATGGACTTTGGCAGTCCCACCCCTCCCGGCCTCCAGGGAGACACTCCCCGGGCGAAGAACAAGGCACCAGCGAGAGAAGAGACGCCAGTAAGAGCGCGGGAGAGAGATAGCCGCACTCGAGTCTGACTGTTGTCCTGACAGGTGACTAAGGCTGGGTCGCGTCTAATGCAGGCAAGGATGGCGCAGGCCCACCCCAGGGCGGAAGGCCAAAAGATGCCTTGTGAGTCCTGGGGGGGCTTTGGCGGGTGTTTAGGGCCTTGTGTTTTGCGTCCTGTGCCCTGTGCGCGCCCTGTGCCATGTTCCCACAGCGTCCCGGAAGGTTTCCATCGCGAGAAACGAGGGATGCTAAGGCGCAGCATGCCCGGTGTGGATGAAAACGAAGTGGTGGCCTGGGTACACATACCGGGCCCTTGAGCAGGGGTTTTTCAAAGTGTAGGTACGGTGTCGTAGTATTCGCTGTAATGGAACTGCACACACTGTCTGTCTCTGGAGGTGACGGGAGGCAGGGATGACAGGGTTAGAGACATGCTTCCACTGGGTTCGGCGTGAAGAGTCACCCATTGGACTGAACTGCGCCCAGACGAGACTAAGATACTGTGACCTGCAGCACAGGGCTGACGGGGGGGTCACAGACCTGAAGCCACAGGCCATTGAGAATTGATGCATCGAGGCACTTGAGTGGACGATTGGGAGAGTGGAGGAGTGACAACGGTGGGTTTTTTTTTTGACATTATCGACAGGACGGTTCGGCGCAAGGGTGATTTTAGGTATGGCGGCCGACGGACTGAGCAGTGGTGCCCGCGACCGCGGGGGAAGAGGCAGTTTGGGGTTCGCCGGTACGGCGGGACGAGTTCATAAGTCCATTACTTGGGTCAACCATGGTCATATTGTCTTACAGGAATGAATACCTGCGACGCATGCAGGAGTAGCTTCAATAATTGACATTGACGTGGCGCGTCTGTCTGGTCTTACAAAGCCACGCCGAAAAACGCGGCCTTTTCGGCGTAATTGACATGGCGATGAAGGGCAATGATGATGCCAAAGGATTGAGTGGTTATGGAGAAATTCCAGTTTGTCAACCGTTGAAAGGGGGGGTCAATTGCGTCAGGTTCTGACCGGCCGGGAGGTGTGGAAGGGAAGACAAGGGGAGGGAAGTGGCTGTAGGCAATTGCAATTGGTGTGGTACAGAGAGAGGGACAGAGGGTACAGAGGGTACAGAGGGTACAGAGGGTACAGAGGTACAGAAGGTAATTGGGGGTAATTAGGTACCTAAGGTAGGTAGAGTACATACATTGCCTTTCGGGAGAATTGGGGGTCGGTGGTTCGCCCGACATTGGCAATGGGTGCAGTGGGTGCAATTGCCTGCTGTAGCCTTCCTGTCGCCCCGGCCGGAAGGTACGGGCCTACCCATTGTGACATAAATTTAGTACCTCTGGATGGAGGTGGTACCTGCCTGTGTTCAGTGCGCTCAGTGCCAGGTGCTAGGTGCCAGGTGCCAGCGGCCTACCTTACCCAGGCCAGGCCAGGCCAGGTGGTACCTGCCCACTCCCCTTCCCCTTCCATTTCCATTTCCATTTCCATTTCCACTTCCACCTCGTACAACCTGGATATTAGCTCGCTACCCACGGAGCCAAGCCGGCAATGCTCAATTTTTTACCACCCTGCCATTTTCTTGCCGTATTTTGCTCGTAACCTAAAGTAGGTAGTCACGTTGCGCTGCTTTTCCCTTTAATCCACGGCCGTAGCCTCCTATTGGATCCGAGCGCAGTTGCAAAGTTAGGAATTAACCCACCCCATTCAAGGTGCCCCAGGCAGGCCAGGCAGAGAACACGAGTTTCCGTAATCCTTGAGACATGGCCAGCCACTCACGTCTCATCCTCGCTCTTCGACATAGCACCGCTCCACCTTCGACTCACTACCGTCCATGACCGTCGACTGTGCCTGGCTAGCACCACGCAATGATGGCCTGCGGGACCTGGTTGGTGCCTACAGATGCCTCACAATCTGCAGTCATAGGGTCAGAAATGCAACCTACCTGGTAGCTGCATCCACAGCATGTCCTTTCTCTCGACTATCTGCGCCCCTTTCAACTCTAGCCGGATCGACTCCATTCTCTTCCCCGTCCTCCCGTCCCTCATGCCTTCAACAAAAGAGCCCCGCGGCTGACAGTTGCTTGCGCTAAAGGTGCTAGGGTAGCCGCCAATTGGGACCGCGACTGCTAGGTAGACGAGACTTCACCAGCCCCCCCCCTGCGAGCCGGCACTTGGGGCGTGGGAACTTGGGGCGTGCTGCGCCGACGGAAATGTACCCAGTGCCCAATGTCTTGGGATTTACCCCTGGTTTCCAATGGGCTCAGGTATCTAGGATAATCGCTGGCTTCGAGAATCATACGTTTGATTCCGTTTTGTGATGTTTCGTTTCGAACTTTGGTTTCCACAACTTCTGTAACATTGCTTCCGAGCCCTTGCTGCTGCTCTGGCCCTTGGCCTGAAACTCGTTCCATGGGGTTTCAATTGACCAGATTTCGGTAAATCTGGAGTTACTAATTTACAGGGACTACTTATCCTTTCCCCCAATGAGCTTTCGATGGAGACTTGTGGTTTCCGCCATGGTTATCGTCCACAACGACCCTGGTCACTTGAGCATCGCTTGGTTCGTTCTCTGACTTCTCACATGCTTTCTGTTCGATACCGCTTAAACCGTTCTTCAGCAATGGTTATGGTGACACACTAAACGATGTAGCTAGGAAAAAACGGGTTGCTGTGGCTGGTTGTGAGTTGAACTTGATTAACCAATACTGATCCCCAGCGATGGGAATAGGCGCACGGTGGCTGTTGGCGACGCTAAAAAAAGCTCACGCCCCTGCTGCCCATAAGGCTGTGCCTGCAGCCACCACGCCCGTGCTTGACAATGCTTGACAATGCTTGCCTGTTTGTTTGCTTTCCCTCACCTTTGTTGGGTTGGGGTTTGTTAGCTGGTGTCCATGGCCACATGCGACGAACCAGGACACACCCCACCACCACCCACCCATCACCCACCATCTCCGCTAAGAAGGCCGCCGATTCGGCCACCCATGGTTGATATCGCATCACTGCATTTTCGGGAAGCATACTTGCAGCCGGACTATTGGCTACGGTTGGGTGTCATATCTATGTTGTATCGCCGAACGTTAGGCTCGCTTCCTGACGTCAAACGTGGACGGACATCAGCAAAACGGCGTGGCAATTAATAGTATTGCTTGCAGCTCCGCGTAGGATTGGACGAGGGTGCAACCCGGCGGAGGTAACCTGCATGTCTTGGTTGGTTGTCTTGGATCCTCACCTAAGGTGTGGTAGAGTTGACCTTGGCCGGCCGTCTCAGCCAGGGCTGGCCTGTGAAATGGCCCAGATCATCATCCATGACCTCCCACCAGCACCATGGCGCTGGAAACGTGGATGCAACTCGATTGTAGCCAATGGATGCGCGCAAATCCTATGTAGAAGCATCGCCATAGTACACCGCACACCGAGCGACCCGACCTGGACGGCTTCAATCAGTTTCCCGGCCGAGTCTATCCAAGCCAGGAGCACCAGCTCCCGTCAGAGCTTCGATTGAGGGATGTGGAGGCAGCCCGCCCCCAGTTTTGCTCGCGCGACACCTTTTTGGACTTTGGACGCACGGTGCTGGCGCTGTACCTCTGTACCCTCTTCCAAATAGGTACTGTCACATTGTCCGTGACACCCTGCGCTCACACTCGCCTCCCGGCAATTTGTTCAACCCTGCCTTCCATTCTCCTGGATTCCATTTCTGAGTGGACGGACAGGACAGGGTTGCCCGAAGCCCCGGTCATGGAGCAGCAGAGGTGGTGTCGTCCCGAGCAATTGATGTCCTCACGTGGCCTGTGAGTAACAATTGCTGACGGTAAGGCTGCTCGGGCGCTCTAGGGGTGTGACGTGACGCGATGCGACGTCAACTGCCGGATCCGTCCATGGATCTGTACCCTCCCTGATTGAGGTTGAGGCAGCCGGGATCATGTCTCGAGCCTGTTACCTAAAATAACCATATGGTTTCTCGCACGAAAAGATGCTCATGGAGCGCCCTGGGAAGGGGTAGTTGAGCGACCAGGGGACTAGCACCTCCTATAGGTTGTTGCTGGGAAAGGACCTTTGCGATAGACCATGACCCCATGCAACTGCGTGGAGAGTTCTCTGACGGATCCGGCGCTATTCACATGCCTGGCCGGCAACGATGCAACACCATGGCTCCGGGTGCGTTTGGAGTGCGGGATGGGTTTAGTCGATCTCGGTCCTTGTCTCAGATGCCCCTTTCTGTCTGACTTGACACAGAGTGGGCGCTGCAGCAGGGAACCAACCTGAGCTAGCCTCTGCAGCCCCGTCTTCAAGTATGGCTCATGATTGGTGTCGGGCGTGCGCGGTATGATTACTCTTACCAAGGGTTTGATCAAGAACCTGAGGAACGACTTACTCTGTTGGGACGACGAAGAGGTGGTATCCTTAGGCAGGCATGACAAACTAAGAGAACCAGAGCCGAGACATGACGGGGCGCATTCAGGTACCAGCCAACCCACCGTTCGCAAATGTGCAACGGCATGACCAATACTCGGAGTCAAAGGATGGACGTTGAGCCATGCTCGCCCTCGCCCTCGCCCGCATGCGCCTTCGCCATGGATCGTGACCGGTGAATTTGATGGCATCTGCCTGGAAGGTCGTCGTACATGACGCAACAGTTAGGAACGAGGGTTTCGCCGAGTGGCTGTTCATGGCCATGATTACGATGACGACGATGATTATTATTATTATTCCGATTATGAAGATGATGATGGTGGCCAATTGAAGGCCCTTGGTCCATCGAGGAAGAGAGACCAAGACCGGCCCGTTAAACACATCTGGTCCGGTATCACTCATCATCGTCATGAGTGCGGGCGGGCTCTACCATGATCTCACCGTTGGCCGTTTCCAGAACTTGGCGTGTTCTAGCCTCGCCTGCTCACAGCAACGGGAGGTCCCTGCCTACTGCGGGGAGGGACACTGACTGTATGCTATCAGAGGCCCTGTCCCCTGCTCAGTTTGGTCGAAGCCGCCCAATCGCCGGGCGATAGCGGGCACGCGCCACCACTTGACCCACGCGCTGCGCCTCTGCTCGTGGCTTGCTCGCCCCACTTACGACCGCATCGGCGCATCCACCGCACCCACACCCCCGTTGTTCGTCCCGGAGTCGCCGGCGGAGTAGCTCATCATCGGCCGCATCAAGACATCTTCAGTCCTCTTTCTGTTCTGCTGCAGTAGCCCTTTGGCGCCTACAAAGCCCCCCCCCGGCGTTTGGACAAGGCACTCTTGCTCACCTCCCCCTCTGCGATCCACTGTGATGCAGTGATGCAGCCGTTTTCTTTTTTCTCTTTGGTTCATGGTCAGACATGCCGCGCGCCTTTCCTAAGTTATCCACAGTGCGTGTCTTCGTTCCGTCGCCTTTGTTACAGAGCCCTCCAACGTCTGTCAGACTCACATTTGCAGCATGTCTTTTTTACCTCGGACCCATATTTCGCCTCACCGCGGATATCACCCGCCTCGGCTCTTCCTCATTCACCTTGTCTTCCTTTCCTTCGTCGTCTCCTCTCTGCAAATCAGCACCCCATTGACGCCACTCCACTTTCACTCCCCTTCGTTTCGCGTTCCCCTTGATCCTTACCGCCCGCTGCTCGTTGCCCGTCGGGGACCGCCCTCGCTTCTCGTGCTCCAATAAGAGCCGTGAAGCGACTATTTCATCGTCCGCCGCGGCTGTTTAGCCTCCCCCATGCGCGAAACTTATGTCCTCTTCTAGCTAGCTGTTCCGTCTCCCTATATCCTGCATGCCCACCTCCACCTTCTGTTGCCGTACCTTTTACTTCGGCATACTGCTACATGGCCTTGGACGGTTTCTATTCGTCTCCGACCCAGTGGTCCGTGAACCACTCCATTGCGAGGCTGATCGATTACCGTCGAACAATCTCGAGAAGCCTGCCCAGGTTGGAGCCGTTGTGCCTCAGCCGCTCGGTGAGTAGTCCGCATCTCACCCTCCCACTGCCTTCGGCGAGCACAAGACCCATGTTTTCCCATGCCTATTCTTACTCACATTTGCCTTTCCATTTGACATCACGGAGGCCTCAGGCGATACCAAGCCCGATCTCGAATATTCCATCGTTTGCAGGGTTGTCTTGATGCCTATCTAACAATTTGGCCTGGTTGGGTCGCCTCTCTTGGCCCCCAATTCTAATTACTCTTCAGCCCATTGCCGTACAATAGTACCTATCCATCTTCTCCTTCGAGGACATCAACTTTGTAACAAACACCCCTTTCACAAAGGACAACCGAAGCCCCAAGCCCCCCTTGTGTTGACTCACTTCATCGAGTCACGTCATACCACTGTATAGCCTCCTTGAAATTCGCCGCGAGGCGTTCAGAGGGTAGAAAAAAATTCGTCTCGTCGTGGTGTATACTAGGTTGTAGCAGAGTGAATAAAGATAATAAACAGAAAAAAGTAACTTCTCCTTGCATCGCTAATCGTGAGCCTCTCCTCCTCTCCTAACCCCCCGAGCTTTTTGTAGTTTGATCCATGCATTCGTCGCCGGGCTAGGCAGAGGCATACAAAATTGCAAGCCATGCTTCCTGTGTAATGTATTGAATACCCAATGTCACATGACCCTTACATTAAATGCTAACGATCCCTCAAACTCCTTTGTTCGTAAAATGTGCCCGTATTCATTAGGAAGCAATTAACCTCGCCGACTCATTGCTGCTGTCGCACCTGCAGCTGCGTAGTCCTGCTTAGCGCTCACACTTCTCCCCGCGGCCCTGGGAAGGCTACTAGTGCTCATTGGAATGCCACCAGTGCCTGCACTACTCCGCTTGGCAGGTCCTTGACTCATGGTCACCGTGCTGCCAGAGACTCTTCGTGGAGCACCCGACACTGACTTGTGTGGGCTGGGGCCTGTCCGCATCGAAGCTGTCGTCTTTAGACTGGTTCCGGGGGGCTCAGGGAGTGGGCGCGGAACTGAGATGGTGTTGTGTCGCTTCATTGGGGATGACTCGCGTGCCGGCATTCGAGGTACAGGTGCCGGCATTTTCTGACCCGTGATAAACTCATGTCGAATGGCTTCCTCAGGCTTCATTCGGCGGTCCGGATCCCATCGGAGACAACGGGCTAAGAAGTCAAGGAAGGCTTCGTCGTCGCACTTGAGGACTTGCTGCAGGGTTTTGGAAGACGGTCGACGTCGGCGACCCTTGGATGAGACCGTGAGACGCGGCTTGCCCATGGAATCGAAGAAGAGTTTCTTTCTGGTACTCTTCTCAATCAAGTGCTTTTCAGGGGGACCGAAAACTTCCATGATACATGCAAGCTGTTCCTGTTCGTTCTCTCCTGGGAAGATTGGGACACCCGTATACAGCTCAGCCAAGATACATCCAACACTCCACATATCGATAGGTAGTCCGTACGTCATTCCAAGAATGACTTCGGGAGATCTGTAAAATCTCGACTGGATATATGTATACACCTTTTCATTTTCGAAGCAGCTGGATCCAAAGTCGATGACTTTGATTTCAGAATGTAGAGGGTGACGTAGAAGAATGTTTTCGGGCTTAAGATCGCAATGAATGACTTTGCGTTGCTTAAGGAGATTGAGCGAGCTGAGTATCTGTTTGGTGAAGCGTCGGATAATTCGAAGCGAGAAACCGCGGAATGCATGGGCCTTGATAAGTTCGTAAAGGTTCATGTCGAGTAATTCGGTAGATATACACAGGTGACCTCGGAAGTAAAAACTTTGAGTGAAATTGACCATACTGTGTTTATTATGAGGATCCTATAACATGTTAGTGCCAAGCAATTCCCGATGCGCTTTTATTCACTCACCCATTCGCGAAGCTTTTGAAGAATGTTGACTTCGACAAGAGCCTGCTGGTGGAATCGCTTTTTGTTCCTGATAATTTTGATGGCAACAAGACCTCCGGTTTTGTGGTCGATACATCGAACCACCTGTCCGAAACTACCCTTGCCAAGAACATCGATAATCTCGTAACGAAAGGCAAGGTGGTCACCAGGCACAATTGTGTAATCACCACGCTCGTCATCGTAGCCAAAATTGGGAGCGTCCGACTGTAAATCACCAACAACTTTATGGGCATGCTGAGTCCCACAAAAGTATACATCGCTGTAGTCAACAATCTCGCCCCTTTCATAGATGTTGAGCATGGCAATGCGGATTGCCTCGTGGGGCCCAACCCGCTCCTTGGGCGTCGCTCTCTTTCTGAGCGCGTCCAAGGTTCTGGCGGCAATATCGGTTTCCTTGCGTCGAGAACCAAGCTTGGCCATTTCTTCCTCGGCACCCATATCATCTTTGTCGAGTTCGGCAGTCCATGAGTCGAGGTTCTTGTGGTGATTGCTTGACGAGGTTCGAGGCCGAAGGATCTTTTGCATAACCGAGGTATTCCGGGTGACTGGCATCGTGGATGGATCAACTGTGGGCTTCTTATTGCTCCAAGTATCGCTCTTAGTTCGGTCGTGAGACATGAAAGTGTTGAGACTTCCTGCCGAGCTCTTTCGTCGCCTGGACTCGAGGTATCCACCGTTGGGCTTGTTAACTGTAGAGGGACTGGATTGCTTGACACGCGATGAATGGGCATTCATAGCGGATGCAGGGATTTGGGGAGGAGGCATGCTCTCGGAGTGTGAAGTGGGGAGCGGTTGCGAACCAGCTCCTTTGGAAGTGTCTTGAGATGTGAGACTGTCCTTGGAGTTTCCGCGTTTCCAAGACAGGCTAAGTTTTCGCCTAATAGAGGTCATCGAGGAGGGGGTCTGAGGGTCCTCTAAAACAGGCTCGGGCGGAGGAGATTTGGGAACCGGCACCTCAGTCTTGGGTGCTCGCGGACCAGCAGGCTTCGCGGGAAAACGCTCCTCAAATAGGTTACTGGTCACAGTTGCGAAGTCACCGCCAGTCTTTGACCGTTTCAAATAACCATGATTTGGCCCCCCTTTAGGAACTGACGAGGATAAGAAGGGTGAAATGCTGTTCTTGTGATCTATATCCTTAAACCCAAGGGATGAGTCAGTGGAGCTATTGTCGGGCGGCGTGGGAGAAAGATGTGTATGGTGAACCGAACTGCTGCTTCGGATAGATGGTAACTCGGGCGTCTCTCCATGCCGGCTTTTGGAAAAGAAGGAACTTTTTGAAGCTGTCATGGGCGTCGTTGGAGTTTTGGGTAGCTGTCGAGAGGGTGGTGGGCTGAGACTACTGTTCCGGTCGACACTGTTATGTTCTTGAAGAGCTGCAATTTTGTTGGCAGTGGGGGTGCTCAATGGTCCTAGATGGATGGGCGGTAATCGAAGAGGTTGCAGGTTCTTCTTTCCTTGAGGTGTACCTTTGTTCTCTGTGTCCATCCCGGCGCTGGTAGGAACATAGCTCTTCCGGGCGCTAGGTCTTCTTTGAACCTTAGTGGGTTCGGGGAAGACTGGCATTGAGATGCTTCCAGTAGTATTAGAGTTTGAGTTGGTTCCCAAGACATCCATATTGCTCAATGCTGTCTTCTTTTTCTCCATGAAGTAAGTCTCCGCGGGCGAATCCTTCGGCGACTCATACGCCTTGGGAATGGCAGGGACGGGGGGGACATCCTCATCATCGTCCGTCGGCACAGGGTTATGTACTGTCGTATGTTTTGGTGCAGGCAATCGAGATGTTGATGAGGATTGAGTGACGCGTGGTTGAGCCGAACCGATCGATGTCCGAACCGTGTTGAAGCTGTTGGACGATGCGGCAGAGAGGCCCGAGCTGTACGACTTTCGGTTGAGGTCAGGCGTAGTCCTCGAAGATGAGGGAGTGCCGGAGGCTTTTCTTGGAATCATGGATGGAGATCTCGATTCGGCTCGGCCTTCCATTGATACTGGAGGAGGAGGTACGCTCGAGGAGGTATGGGTTTGGGGTTGAGAGGGAGGCATGGTAGAAAGCCGTCTCATACGCCTCGTATCGGTTGGACTGATGGTCCTGGCACCAAGGCCGGTCGCGTGGGACGAATGATGGCTGCCAGGCATCACTGATGTTCTCTTGCCAGCTGAAGACGGGGTGCTAAGTCGGGTCCCAACACGCGGTGATCGTGGAGCAAGGGTTGAGAGACGGTTGCTTTCGGGGGTGAGGTTGTTCCCAAGACTCAAGTTCACTTGACTGGGGCGTGGTGGCGGCTGAACTGACTTTGCCTTGGCCGCTCTTGAGTTTGTTAGATTTCGAGCGCCATCCAACCAACTGGAGCCTCCATCCATCGATGTTCTCGTCGATCCACTAGGAGTGCCATCCGACATAAGGCTAGGCCGCCTTTTTGGGGCATTTCGATGTTCGCTGTCTGCAATTACACCTGGGCCGATCGATTTACGAGGCGGCTTTGCCGTCACTATGTGAGACACTGGTGGATAGTGACTCTGACGGCGAGCCCGTGCGGAGACGGGACCGTTAGAAACATCGATGGGAGCTGTGGAAGAGTTGGTAATGGATGACACACTGGCCTGCCTACTCGATGTGCTGGGCCGCCGGAGAAGAGAGCCGGATCGCGATGGACGATTGGTGATGGTATGGCGGGCAGTGCCACCGTTTTGAGACGCGGTGGATTGGAGCTTTTCAGACATGTTGGGGTCGTTCAAGCCATGAGCTTCGAGGATACTCCCTTCGCCGGGAGGGGAGGGAAACTGGGCAAGTTTGAAATCGGTCGAGGCGGTTTCGAGGCTACTCTGGAGATCATCGAAGCTGACCGAGGGTAGAAAGTCGAAGGAACCGTTGGGGTCAGCTAATTGCGACGTCGTCTCCCCTTCCCGACCAAAGGCGAAGAGCGAATGATTGTTGGAAGCCGATGCGCTGAGCATTGGAGCGTTGATGCCGAGGCCAGGTTTCGAGGAGGGCAGAGGCGGTCGAGGACTGGACGAGGTGCCCCTGTTGCTACGGGATTGAAGTCAGTTTGGCCATGTGTGGTGACGGAGGTGAGGAAACGGGCAATGGCAAGTCGGAACGGTGAAGGAGTACCACCAAAGAAGAAGGAAAGAGGCAAGACGGATACTCACAGACGAGTCGGAGAGAAGTTGGCTGGTCGAGGCCCAGCCGGTGCCTTGTGCTCGTGGCTCATAGGGACCGGGTCGAGGGGCGTGGCTGGCAATGCGACCACGAGTGTGGATTCACGGGGGGTCGGTCGCTAGCACAGACTCAGTCCGGTAGGGAGCTGAGCGCATTCGAACGGCTACCTCATTCCGGACCAAGAGGACAAGAGTTAGAAAAAGAAAAGAAACTGTGCTGGAGGATGGACGGGCGAGCACAAGCCAAGAGTCCTGCTTCTCGAGGGCGTGGATGCACGGAGAGGTGGGAGAAGTGAGATGGAGTAGGCCGAGACGGAGTCGTTGTTTTTCCTACATGGATGCGGCCAACCCAGTGAATTACAACGGGCACCGGCCGGGGGGAGAAGCACAGGCGTAGCAGGCACAAGCACAATGGGCACGGCAGCAGGTTCGGGGGGGAGCATGGGGCCATGGGGGCGGATGGCACCTTACTTCAGTGAACTAAGAACCTAGACCCTCGAGGCGGAAGGCGGTGGGGTGGGAGCGAGGTCGCGGTACTTGGTGATTAGGGGTCCTTAGGGCAAGACCGCCACGTTAGGGACATGTGGTGGAGGTACCCGCTACACAACCTACCTCCCGTTTGTTTGGTTTTGGATGCCACCTCCTCCTGTCAGGAGGAAGGGGCAGCTGGGACCACCAGGCCGCCTTCCTGCAGGCCTAGGGCCGCTTTTTGTCCTCGGGATGCAGGAGGCGACAGTCTGTCTGCATTTGTCCGCTGCACGTCCCGAATTAGCACTATGCATTTCCATAAATGTACAGTGGCCCCCTAATGAATCAACTCGCTGGGGAGGTGCCTGTAGGTGTCGGAACGAGAAAAAAAAGAAAAAAAAAAGCTATTTCGGTTTCTATTGCACGGAAATTTTGGTTTGGGGCTTTCCCCTCGTATTGGACCGCCAGCCATCGACTTGCTATGTAGGTCCGCATGTACCCGATCGTGGCTTTGGGGGGCGGACAATCGTCAACCCCCTCCTAGACGAGGAAAAAAAAAAGAGGCTCGCTCCCAGCCTTGCGCGTTGACGCGTGCCCAGCCTCTGTCTCAACGCGCCCAGCACCAGCAGCATCAGTTAGCGATGCCGACGGGCAAAGCGGTGGCGGTAGGGGTTTCGACTCGCGGAGCGGTGGAGACAGACGATCGCATACTCTATGTCAGCGCGCGACTCGCATCCCTTTGAAATGTGAAAACGAAGGCTGGAGTGTTTGATGACCCGCAGGGGCTTTTTGCACGTTCATGGCGACCGCACAAGGCGGTTCATGATCTTCACGGACTACGCTCAATGCCCGATGCCCGCCTCGTTATCCTCATCGGTGCATGATCCACGGGTGCCAGCATCGTGAAAGTGACAGGTGCCCAATTCGACCGCCATTTTTCAAGACTGGGATCAAACTTCTCCTTTCGGCGGACGGGCCAGAGGCACTATCTTGGCACTAGGTTGAAGAGCTCCATTGGGTTATTGGTCCAATCTCCAACCTCTCGAGTGCAAGAGGGCCTTGTCCCCACAAGGCCCAGTCTTGGTGGCTCCAGTCAAGGGGGGACATGGAGGTGAGGCTTTGGCTTTTTTTTTTCCCAGTCATTTTGTTTTTGTCAGGATTCCCCTTGGCACTAACAGTTTGATTCCAGCACCTACCGATACGGATTGGTTCGTGTGAGACTTGGAGCCTGACAGCGTGCCCGTATGCTATCAACCTCGTCATCATAACAATGCAGATGGAAAATGGGGGAGCTGACATCTTCGCCCTCCCCTGTCCAATCAAAAATACACTGACCGCCCATGTTTGCACTGTTGTCCCGGCAAAGGACTGCATCTTGCATAGTTGCCACCGACAGGACCCAGGTGAGCGCTGTTTCCATGGTGTTCTGGGGCTCCTAGGTTTTGACTGCCGCTGCCATTCGCTGGGAACCATGCGGCCTGCATCGCATCAATGCAGGAGCCAACAGATTGCCCAATCTGATGGCCTCAGTTAGCCGGGGCAGCCACATAGACTGCGTCGCCCTGGCCGCTCGAGCTACCACTGCTGCATGTCTAATTCAGCTATCATTTGTCAAGATGCATGGCACCCGTACAATCTCCCTTGAGTCGCTAAATTGCCTGCTCAGTTAAGGGGCCAGGCGATAGGAGCCGTGGTTCTGATACCGTGGTAGTTTATTGCGTCGGGATGGAGCACAGACCAAAAGATCATTTCGCGGCATCTTCCCGATGCGTACCGAGAAATTATCATGATATGTTGCAAGCTGTTGCTGCTCCTGTGTTCTGACGATCTTGAAACGGACCCCATCTCTTGGACCCTTAGCATTTCCAGCTGAAAATTTTCAAGCTTCCAGGGCTGATTGGTGTCGCTGCCTTGTCGCTTCGACTGGAGCCCAATCAAACCCCGTCGAGATTGGTGATCTTTTGGAGATTACAGAACCAGGACAGGTCTCGCAATTGCTGGGCTAATGTCAAAATGGAGATGCACGGACTAGGATAAGAAGCCATAACCATGTTGGAAGGGGAACACATAGCAGTTTCACTTTGGTACTAACACCAAGTTTGGCCTCTGTAAACGGAAAAGGATACAAGGCGCAACGTGGCTTGATACTAGCGATACACGCGACTAAGAACGATTTGCTCTACTCGTCTTAGCCCCCACATTGATGGCCTCCGAAATCAAATTCGTTATATCTCTCCGCATCCCATTTGAGATTTTGAAGTGTCATATATTCTTGCGTAGATAGACACCAGACACCTGGATTTCAATTTGAATACCATCAAGTGAATTCGCAGGAGTTGATTATGCCAGTGGTGGATAAGAGTTAATATAATTTTTGTTCCATCTTGATGCATCCGTCGCATATTTAGGCCAATGTGACTTTGGGCCAGAATCAGCTGGCAACCCCTAAGCCTTGGCGTTTTCTGGGGCAGAGGACCCCTCATGTATATGCCGTTTATACTATGACACTTTGGCAGAGAACAGCTCCGATGGAGCTTGAACTACACCAAATTCCTCACTATCACATCCTCATTCATTAATTCAATTATCTTATGCCATGTTATATTACCATGACTCGCTTGAAGGGGATAACTTTATAGTGGGGACGGCATGATCTGGGGGTTTGAAGCTTGGACCTCGTCTCACATCACTGCCAATGGACCAGCGGGTCACAGCAAAGTCAGAACACGTTCTTGAGAATTGTTAAGGATGCATGAACAGACGACGAAGATGTGCAAATAATCCTTCTTTTGTACAAGTCACACATTAATAGCGGGGTTGTTTTCTTTTTCTTTGACAACGACACTTTGTTATTGTTTTTTGTTATTGAAAATTTTCAAGTTGCTATGAGCTGGCATGGTAATGCCGTCAGTCTTCTTTCACCGCTTGCGGAGCTCTCCCTGAATCGTGTTAGTGAACCCGAAATCGGCATTCCGACTTTTAATAGACAAGAAAGACATTATGCCACGTTAAATAGAGATGGGGGTTTGGGACAAGTGTCGGAGGGAGGGGGGGTTTGATGCCATCTTTAGGTGACGTGGATTGCTTGTGCTGGGTGTGCAATTTAACAAAGTATAACTCACGTCAGACTGCCTTGTCGTGTCAAGTACAAGTATTCCCTGCCGATTCTGCATTCATGTGACTTTCTTCGAGTTCTGCACAAACGAGGCCAGAATGCGGATGGCTCGGGGAGGCAAACAGAGTCAGTTTGCAAGTGGCTGCATTGGTCATGAAACCGGGCGCTAGGTTGGATGCAAGGCGTGGATAAATTAGACCAACTCGAGGCATGCGGAATATGTCTGAAAACGGAAAGATATCACATTTCACTAATGGATGTCTCTAGACGGGGAATGTTTCGAGGAAAGGGAGCGGGAGAGGAGAGTGGTGTTTCAAACAATGTCATTAAACTAGAAGGGATTTGTTTCACAAACAGAAAATTAGCCCAAGGGTTGGGGAGCTCTGATTGTTGAGCAGGTTAGTCTGGCTTGTAGTGATGATGTGGTCGAGAAGTCTTGTCGTCAAAGTACAGTACACCGTTTAAAAGATTGTATCCATGTAACTTCTTGACCTTCAGCAGCATAGGACTCAAGCGCCTGAAGATATCGATATAATAGTAAAGCAAAGAAAATACATATAAAAGTAAATAATAATAAATTTTTATTGAAATTATTTAGTTATCATTTAGTTAGAGGATGATGGGAAAATGTAGAGGAGGTAGAGTCTTTCAGAGGTTGTACTGTACAAGGCTAGTTTGGTTGGTTGGGAAGGCCAAAGCCGGGCCGTGGGATGCAGCGGTGATGTCAGCGCCGGCGCACCGCACCGCACCGCACAAGCCAGTGTCACATGCCACCTTCGGATTTGGACCTCTCCAGGACGCGATCCCACCTCACCACTCGGCATTCCGTCATGTCTTAAGGCAGCGTCGGACTCGCATGATCCCCGCCTGTCATGGATGACTTTACTGCAGAGATCCTCGCCTCGGGGCAGGATTACGGATCCCCTCAGACACCCGAGCGATCCCGGAAGGGCGAGGATGAGTTCCCAAGATCCCCCAGGACCGACGACGACGCGGACCGTTCGGCGACACCTCCCCCAGCTTCGCTGCCTCAAATGTCTGGTTTGCGCGGTGGCATAGCGGCCATCACTGGAAAGGCCAGTTTGCAAGATCGGTTTATCGAGAAGTCTGCTCTTCCCCTCACCGGCGGCGGCGGCGCGCGCGCATGCCAAGATTGAAGCCAAGCGGTTCTGACAATGTTGAATAGAGTCCTCCAGCAAGTCCTGCCGGCCGACGATAATGCCTCGACCGATAATGATGACTGGGCGGCTACTCATGCCGAACGGCCCAACTTTAACGTCACCACCATGTCGTACAACTTCCGTCGCTTCAACGCCCGCATCGGCGTCGTGTTCAAATTCCAAGCCCGTGTAGAGCGCCTCCTTGCTTGGCACCGACCATCGCACACGCTCTCTCTTCTCGCCGTTTATTCCTTTGTGTGCCTCGATCCGTACCTCCTTTGCGTTCTCCCGATTGCTGTTTTTCTGTTTGGCGTCTTTATACCAGCCTTCATGGCGCGGCACCCCGCACCGCCCAAGGGCACCTTGTCCAGCGAACAGAACGTAGGATATTCGCCTCGTGGACCGCCCCTAGCGCCTGCAGCCACGGTTCGCCCGGTCAAGGAGCTCAGTAAGGACTTCTTTCGTAATATGCGCGACCTGCAGAATAGTATGGACGATTTCAGCGTTGGTCATGACAAGGTCGTGGCCTTGTTGGTGCCCGTGACTAATTTCAGCAACGAGGCGCTGAGCTCTGCCCTATTCTTTTTCCTCTCCGCCGCAGGACTGTTTATGACTATTTCTGCGCAGCTTATTCCTTGGAGACTTGTGTTTCTCATGGGTGGCTGGGCTGTCATTGGTATGGGCCATCCAAGTATCGCTAGACTTCTAGCTATCGCACACAAGGAGCGCCTTCAACCGCAGGAGGAAAAGGCCAAAACATTACTAGACGACTGGATCGTGAATGATGTTATTCTGGACTCAAGCCCAGAAACGCGCGAGGTCGAGGTCTTTGAGCTGCAGCGCATATCCCCAGCGGGTGAGTGGGAGCCATGGCTCTTTTCACCTTCTCCGTATGATCCCCTTTCACAAGCTCGCATTGCCGGTGAACGTCCCCGCGGCACTCGATTCTTTGAGGACGTCTTGCCACCGGAGGCTTGGGAATGGAGCGAGAAAAAATGGGCGCTCGACCTTTGGAGCCGTGAGTGGGTAGAGGAACGCATTATCACGGGTGTCGAGGTTGAGACGGAGGGTGAGCGCTGGGTATACGACATATACGACGAACGGCACGACCGCACTGGCGTTGTCGACGCAGCCGCTGAGAAGAACAAGCTCCGAGCCTCGGCTTCCAAACCGAGCTGGGAAGAGGGTGAGGATGGAAGTGGGAGGAGGGGTGACTGGAGACGGCGGAGATGGGTGCGCCTTGTGAGACGCAAACCAGCTGAGCCATCAGTGAACTGAGAGGGTGAGATCCCGTGTAATATTAGTCGGCGTTACTTGATTCTCGCTCACGAGTTACCGCTTTTGTGATTGCGAGTTATTTACGGAAGCATGAGGTTTTTTTTTTGGTGAAATTATTTGGGTTACACGGTATTGAAGGAGTATATTCGACTTTACAAATGCTATGAATGCATAATGAATTAGGATGCCGGGTATTTACCAGAGGAGCACGCTCAAGTGGCGCATCTAATCCAAATAGTAACAATTTCCCTATTGATTTCGCTTTCTGTATTCTTTTCGCTTCAGTTTCCTCCTTCCCGTAAGACCAAAGAGACCAGAAAAGTTGTATAAACTGAAAGAAGAAAAAAAAAGGAGTCCATCCGTGTCTGCGGACTCGAATATCAGTTCCCCGGGACGCCAACCAGATTCATTTCTATATGCGCTGGGCTCATTACACGTTATATCTGATGATTAGAACCGCAAGACTGGAGCAAAAAGGGAAGCATTTATTTCCTTCCAGTTGATACCTCCCCAAAAAATAACGCTTAAAAGTGATGGTATACGTTTTAGGAGACGACCATCTTGTCAAGAATCTTTTGGATGCCCTTGGTGTGTCCTCGACCTTGGTCGATGTCCTCTGCTAGCTTGCGAGCGCGGTCAATGAGGACGGTGAGAACGTTGCGTGTGTACTCGAAACTGCCGGTAGACTCCATGTAGGCTACTGCGTAGCGTTTAACTTGAGTGTCCGACGTCTTTTGCTTCAAAATGTTGACCAGCTGAAGGTTGGAGGGATTGGAGCGGATGCTGTGGATGACGGGGAAAGAGAACTTGCCCTCAGTCAAATCCTCGCACATACCCTTGTTGTGGCTGTACTCCTTGGATGAGAGATTCATGTAGTCATCCCGGATCTGAAAGATGAGACCAATAAGGTTGATGAGGGGCACGCAGTTGATCCCAGAGCTCGATTCGGTCTGCATGAGCTTGATACCAAGGCGGAATAGGCCACCCGTCTTGTTCCCAACCATCTCCAGGTAATCTTCCTCAGTGGGACAGGTGAGTGTATCTCGCCAAAACAGGTCCATGCCCTGGCCACGATGGAGGTTGACGAGCTCCTCAGCAAACGTGGTAATGGCATTAGGGTTGTTGAGCTTCTGAAGCTCTTGAAGGGCAATAAAATAGATGTAGTTGGCCGAATTGATCGTTTGCGCCACACCAAATATGTTGTGAGCTACAGGGAAGCCGCGGCGCAGCTCAGACGAGTCTTGAACGTCGTCAACGAGCAGAGATGACTCGTGAAGCATACCAATGACCTTAGTAATAACATCGAGCTTCTCCTTGGGGACATTGAGCCACGAGTTGAAGGCGCTAATCAGCTGAGCGCGGAAGTCCTTGCCAGGGTGGCTAATGACATAGTCAAACGGGCCACGCACGACGTTCTCCTTCTCGTCAGTCCACGAGCGCTGTGCGGTAAAGTCGAGGTCTTCGTATGCGAATCGGCTGGGATCGGGAGGCTGGTTGGGAGGGTGAATCATGCCAAGGCCCAGGTTGGTGGTGGTCTTTGGGGAGCGTTGCTTGGAGTTCATCCAGTCGCCCTCCAAGACAGGCCGCCCAACGGATTTGGAGTTGGATCTCGAGTGGGCAGCTGTGCTGGAGGTGCGGGGAGGGATGGGGTTGGGAGAAGCGAGCGGGCTGGTGGTGGCAGGCATCTTTTCCATCTGTCTCGGGGACAGAGACAGACCGCTGTTGTTGACGGAGTTTTCTGGAGCCTGGTCGGAGATCATGAAGACGGTTGTGATTGAGGCGAGAGGGGCAACTTGTTGAGAGCTTGAGGGAGGATCAACTAGGAGGGCGGGGTTGACAATGGAGAGCTGTTTGGTCGAGGAGAAGGAGTAGGAATAGTATGAGGGGGACGCGGCGTCTTCGGGAGCAATTTAGGTGCTGGATTGACGGATGCCTGCTCCCGGTGGTGTGCTGTTGTGGTTGTTTCGGGGGGCAAGGCAGCTTTCACAAGCTAGCGAGGACACAGACGGGGGTTGGTTGACAGATGCGATTTGCGATGCGGTGCTTCGAAGGACGAGCGCGAGAAGCTGAAACTATTGAAAGAGGCGCGGTTTAGTGACCAGCACAAGCAAGCAAGCTATTGATGCGAAAGCGAAGGACAAGTATGAATACAACCGAAGCTGAAAGGCGGCGCAGGCTGAACAGGTATCGTCATGTGAAAAAGTAAGGGTGTTTGAGATGGGGCAGATGGCTTTTGTGGGGGGGGGGGGGGGACGAATGGTTGGAGCTAACTGAACTAGGCAACGAAGTACAAGGAATGAGTGAGGGATGAATACGAGACGAGACCAGGAAGGACAGTTCAGTCAGGGTCGCGTCACATAGCTGTCGTGCACAAGCTCTATGATGCACAGGGCAGAGCGTGTAACAGATGGCCGTGCTGCTGGTTTGGGATTTTTGGGTGGGTGGGTGGGGGGGTTGTGCTTTTGTCAATGAAGCTATGGATGGCGCTGCCCAAGTACATACCTTGATGCGAAATGACGATAGCTACTTGCAGATGACTATTCGTGTACCAAGCAATAGAAGGGGAAATGACCGAGAATATGATGTCGAAAAAAGACGATAGGAAACCTGCAGAAATAACCTCCATTTAGCCAGGCTCATGCACACTCGCTGTATGGTCGAACCGACGCTGACAGCTCGCTCAACGCGGGCTGAGCAGCTGACGATCATGATGACGTTCAACCCAAGCCCAACAGGTCAACGGGACCTTGGTGGGGTGGTTGACATGCCCTGGGGTAGGACTGCTGCCAGATGGGAAGTGGGTCATGGCTCTCATGCAGCCTAACAGCGGTGCCCGCTGCCCTAAATTTTACAGAATCGGGGGCGACGGAGGTTTAAGGGTAGAGGGGAGGAGGAAGGGAAAGCAGCTTTTTTTTTGGTTACCTTTTCTACCATGTACCATGTGCAACGTAGGACTAGATTCAAGGACGGGACGACGATGTCTGTCATGTTCTAAGCAGACAACGGCACCGGGATGCTGGGAAACTTTATACACAACCACGAGGGGCACATGTCGTTGAGGCGAAGCTGAATCCGTCTCGGCTCGCTTTGGGCGAAAACCACACCACCTCGGCCCATTAACTCTACTTATACTCACCTCGCTTTCTGCCCAATCCACGCATTTGATGCTGGCAGGCCACGTCTTGGGCCACGATTCATGTTTCACTCTTCACTCCTCACTAGTAGCTAATCACAGAACCAATGGCGTGTTAGCCGTCTCGACTTTTACAGTAGAAGCAGGCATAGCTCTTCTTGTGTGTAGGCATAGCTGATGGCCTCAACAAAATTTCAAAGGAGACTCTTTTCACATGTGTATTGGAGCAGCTCATGATCCACCTTGTTACCACCACCACTCGAGCCTAAATGGATTTTAAAATCACGATATCATACACATAAGGATAGTCTTCCTCGCAGAAGAAATAGTCTAATCTAAAGCCGCGTGGCTGCTTTCCCTCCCCCTCTCTCCCCCAAAAGAATAAATATATATCTATACTCGTATAAAGCGGATTCAATTCCTTTTTTCTCTCGCTTGTGTGTTTTGCCATCCACTGAATTTTGGGCCACAGCAGCTCCAGGCGGGGGATGCTCTGCTAGGTGGGCTGTTGGTCACCTGGAGGCCCCTGTAGACCCCCGTAACCCCCCATAGCTCCCGGGGGTGACAAGCAACAGCCTTAGCGCCGAGCCCGCAAGCGTTGCAATCCCGGGATGATTGGCGCTAAGCGAGCTGGTTGCCGGGTGAATCTCCAGGGTCACGCTTGCGCATGCACTTACACCAACATAAACTCGTCGTCCCAGATAACCATTGGCCTCAGTAGCCTCCTCTTCCCCAGTCCGTTCGATGTTTGGGCTCGGCCACTCTGTTGCTGCTTGATACCCAGTTTGCATTTCTTCTCTTCTTTGATTCTCTTGTATTAGCCACTTTCTCTCTGCAGCTCGAGTCGGTCTCTGCCATCCCGCCAGTCCATCGCCTTGCCGTTCATTGTTTCGTTTCGCGCTGTAAACAAACCTCCAGCGCTGCCCCTCCCAACAACACCCACGCTCTCTTATTTACAAATTCGCCCATCACAATGGAGTCGCTTCTCTCTCTCGCATTCGACAACCTGTCGTCGTATGACGGTCCCAAGGTCCGCAAGGGCCTTCGCCAGGTCGAAGGCCTTCTCGCCCAGATCTGCCTCTCAAACCCAAACCACCGAAGCCGGGACCTCGACAGGAATGACGGCGAAGCCCCGGCTTCAAAGGACAAGGACCTTGGACAGCTTAGCCAGGACCCAGCCTTCCGCGAGTTCTTCAAGTTGCAGGAGGGCTTCGAATGGAACGTTGCCATGCGCTTGATTGGAACCCTCGATCGGCTGATGGCCAAGGGCGGCGATGGCCAGAATGACCTCTTGATTCTCAGCGCCCTCGATCTCATCCAGGGCACACTATTACTTCACCCTCCAAGCAAGACACTGTTCGCTCGGGAACAGAACATGAACGTACGTAAAACACATTATGATCCTTCAAAGCTCGACCCCGGTCATTAACATATTCCGTCATAGCTCCTCCTTGACCTCCTTGAGCCTTACAACTGCCCAGCCATCCAGTCTGCGACTCTCTTGACCCTTGTTACAGCGCTTATCGATACTCCCCGCAACACGCGCACCTTTGAGGACCTCGACGGCCTCCTCACAGTTACATCCCTCTTCAAGTCGCGCTCAACTGCCCGCGAAGTAAAGCTCAAGCTCGTCGAGTTCCTCTACTTCTATCTCATGCCCGAGATGCCTTCCCTTCCCCGTGCCGACCAGCGCGATTCGGTTCCAGGCATGCTTCAACGTAGCCCAAGCAAGCTTGCCGGTGCCTTTAATTCCGAGAATCGCCGCAAGCGATCCGGCTCCATGGAGGGAGACTTAACTCTAACCACGGAGGAGAAGCAGGAGATGCTAAGCCAACACTTAAGCAACGTCGAAGACCTTGTAAAGGATCTTCGCAATTGCGCTCCATTCGGCGGCGTTGTCTGCTGAGGTCACTGACCACAAAAGTTCTCTCAATTACTTCCGTCTTTCCGCGTCTCGCATTTCATTGCATCTTGTCGTTGTCCCGATCAAATAACATAGTTCTTGGCGTTTATGGAACCCAGGGGTTCCCTTTCCTTTTGTTTGCATTTTCCGCATGGAGTTCTGGGTAAAATCGACCCTGATAATTGTTTCCTATGTACGGGTTTCTTTGAGAATTTGAATGGTTCTTGGCATGAACTGGATATTAGGCGTTGCTTAGTCAAATAGACGAACTGCGGTGATTACTCTTGCACTTCTCCTCTTCATCGTTTTGGCCATCACGTCGGTTTACCATACGGACTTTCCTGAGGGGTTGGCACAATAGAAAGCGGCTCCCGTCCATCTGACCCATATAGTTCGAAGCGGCCGTCGATAGTCTCTGACACTGGTGTCGGTTCAACACTCGAGTTGGTGAGCGGTGAGAGATAACCGCTGCTGGGTGCTC
This sequence comes from Calonectria ilicicola, assembly GCA_020809705.1. Lineage (NCBI taxonomy): Eukaryota > Fungi > Ascomycota > Sordariomycetes > Hypocreales > Nectriaceae > Calonectria > Calonectria ilicicola. The sequence continues at coordinate 3,367,409 of CP085833.1, read as the reverse complement.
GGGCTCTTGAATCGATCTCAACTGGAGCAGCGATATCTCCTGGGCCATCTGGTCGTGTCGGCACTGCTCGGCCATGGCTCGGCGATGATCCAGCATCCGGTGCTGATGTCTCGGTAAAAGGACCTGCAACGGCGTCAGGACCAAAGTAGTCCTGCGTAAGACCCTGTCGCACCCGGCTGCGTTCAGTGCCTGATGCTTCTGTCATTGTGTCTACACCGCCGCCAGTAGCACTCTCATGAGCCCCGGTACCGGAACCTTCGACGCCCGAATGGCGACTGAGAGTGCGTTGTCGCTGACGTCTCTTTGAAAAACACAACCAAGAGAGACCTCCAATTACGACAGCGGCACCAACAACTGCTCCGACCCCGATGCCCGCCTTGGCACCGTCGGACAGCTCTTTGCTCACAGGCTCTGGGACCACTGACACAGTGATGGTGCTGCTGGCGCAATACCCTGTACTACTCACTTCTGTGCAAACCTGTGTGTCATCACAGCACCCCAAGCCATCAGCGCATGTGTACTGAGAGGTCGCGCAACCCGATCGAGCCGGCGTGAGAGTGGCCGACTGGGAAGCGCTTGTTTTGGTGGCGACGCAAATGGTGCCTTGACATTCGGCACCGAAGGAGCAGCAACCGACTTGGGTGCTGGAACATAGGTAATAATCTGAACTCGGACAATTCGGCGCACAGCAACCTACTTGAGCGCTTGGTGTGCCAGAGGCTGTAGTGGTGCGGGTGCAAACGTAGGATCTTGAGGTACACGGGTTATCGCAGTTGGAGCCGAAGGGGCAACACTTCAAGTCCCCAGACTTGTTGATGTAGCAGTATGTGTCGTTGTCACAGCATTGATCACCAAAGCCTACGTCGAGACCTTTTTTTTGAAGAGAGAGCCAATGTTAGCAATTTGTAAAAAGTGTCCCAAAAAAGTGTCCCAAAAAAGTGAGCGAGCAAGCGGTTGCTGCTGATACGATGAGGTCACTTACAATTATGCTGGTCATCGCCACAGCTAGTTGCGCGCTTTGCAATAGGATTCGACTTGTCGAGAAAATACCGTGGCATTAAGCCATCTGGGGCAATTGGAACGGCTGCATACCGCTGTTCAAACTGGGCTGCGGTGAGCCCGAGAGTGAGCGAGAAGCAGAAGGAGGTAAGTAAATTCGGGCGCATCGCGAGATGCTTGGTATTTGTCAGAGGGGAGCCGGTGGGGGAGTTGGGCGGGGATGGATCAGATCGTCATTGTTGCCCTGCGGCTGCGTGTATCCTTGGGCGGTTGCCAGAGAGAAAGAATCACCAAACAAGGGCCATGCAAGGAGATGTAGAAGCGATTTCCCTGCTGGCAAGGAAGTGGTGAGAGAGAAAGACGAGGCCGGGACGGGCGAGAAAAGAAAGACTGAGAGGGTGCCTGAATAGGCTACGAGTTAGCCGAGAAGAAGGCTTCGTGGGGTCCAGAACCCATGAACCATGCATGTCAGATCCAGCGAGGCTGGCAGCTGGATCCTCAATAACCGGGGACTTTTCTGCGTGGTGGTGGGCAGTGAGGCGAATATCGGGCTGGATGATAGAAAAGCACCTCCCTAAAGCGCGCTAACTCATGTAGGGCTGCTCTCTTTGTCCCCCCGTCGCGATTTATTTGGCCGAGCACTAAGCACACATTTTCAAAGGATTATGCCTATTTGATCAGGGTCGAGACCGGTGCGTGCCCGATCGACGTGGCCCGTAGAGGCGGTGGCGGGTGGAGGTTGCAGCCAGATGGTGTTGGCCATTGCATTGCGTGCATCTCGATTTCTCAGGGATCCGCTGGTCTGAGGAGCAACTAAATACAGACTACAGGCATGGCGCACGGGGATGGATGTGCCCGCAACTCGGTCCCTTTTTTTCTTCTTCTTCAGGCTGCGCGCCTTGAATATGATTGACATTTAGGCCTCCAACCCGAGTGCGTACATGTACATAAGCGGGTGCATCCGTTGCAGTCGCAGCATGACACGTCGGGTTCGGGCAACATGAGCTGTAAATCGCCTCATCTGCCCGCTTCCGAACAATTTCCTGCTTACCCGTCATCAATCGGTTTGCTGACCCCCGCCCGGGATCCCACCACCCTCTCCATCCCTTTGGGGAACGATTCTCCGCCCACTCACGGCGTTGCAGGATGTTTTGGACCAAGCGCTCTCGTTGGCTGCGCAGGGGTTGCGTGCGTTCAGACCGCTGCTGCTGCTGCTGTTGCTGCTGCGTGCTCAGGGTCCAAGGGTTCTGCTTCTTGACCATGTCACCACTCTCGTCAATCAACCACCTCTGCGGCGGTTGGCGTTTGGAAAAGCTATAGCTAGCTAGCTTGCTTGCTAGCTACATAGCTATCCGCACGCCGGAATGATAGCTCAAGAGTGCCACCACGATGGCGATCGGGCACTAGTCCAGAGAGGCGCATGAAGCCCTGTTTCACAAACGAGCCACAGATGCGATTCGCTTAAGCTCGTTTCGATTGGACAAGCATCATCATCTTTGGTTGGTCCGTCCCGCCAGCCAACCGCCAACACGACAAATCCCGCTTCCTTTGACTTACACGGCACGCGAGCCACAGGATACTTGATGCAAACCCCTCCTCCCAACACAGTTACAAGGAGATTGCTCATAAAGAATATCATAAAATGAAAGATGTGAACATGTGAATGTAACCAATCCGTAATTGTATTTCTTCTCGTATTTACTCATTTTACTTCATCTATCCTGGTTTGCTTCTACGATGGGGTGCCATGTCAGTCGCCAGCTTGCACGGACAACCTCCACTCTCACAACTAACATCGCTTCAACCAACATTGCAAGGAACCAGCAACAAGATGGGGGGCATAACATAATTCAATTTTAACAACCTACACCTACTCCAAGGGTTCGCTAAATACAATATCGTAACCACATCATATTCGACACCGCCTCAGAGCCAATCCTGCTTAGGGGCGAGCCACGCCACGCTCTGCACAGTACTTGTCCACCTCCTTGCGGAGCGTCTCACGCTGCCGCAGCGCATGCTCCATGATGTCCTCGCATACCTTGCCCAGTCCCCGGGAGTCGGCGGCGCTGCCCTGCTTGTCGACCTGGACCATCTCCTCCAGCACTGCCTCCAGCTGGTTTGGCAGCCAGGTGACGATGGGGCTACCACCCGTGGCTGTTGGGTGCGAGGTGCGCTTGAGGATGTACTCACGGGCAAAGCACCAGTGTCGCCATCTGAAGTCGCGCACCTGGTTCAGGATCTGAAGCCATAGGCCGACAGATTCGCGCACGAGATCTCGCTCCTCGTCCGACATGTTGGCCGAGTGTCGGCCCAGAGCGTACGTCTTCAGGTCGAGCTCCAGCGAGCGCTCCTTGACGTGGAGGAGGAAACCCTTGTGGTTGCTGGGACGGTACTCACGGAAGTCGCGGAGAATTTCAGTCAGCGGGGTGTTGGGCATGGGAACCTGGAGCAGGTTGTCCATCAGAGGCACGATGGAGTCGTTGGCGCCGCTCTCGCCGCGGAACGACATGGGCTCGTTGTTGTTGATGCCTTCGTAGACGACACCCTTGGGGAACATGGACTGCGATGTGATGCCGAAGATGAATGTGCGGAAGCTGGTGTACTCCATGGGCTTGGACTTGGACCACATGGTCTCCATGACGGTGTTGATCTTCGTCAGGGCACCCAAGACGGACGACAGGCCCTCGTTGAAGCTAGTACGGCGCTCCACAGGGTTCGCGGAGATGGCTGCAGCAGCATCCAGGGCCTTCACGGTACCTGCCACAAGAGGGCCAGTGTTTTTAACCATATCGATGTGCACGAGGACGAATCCTGCCTCGGAAGAGGTAGGGTCCAGGCCGTTCTCAAAGGCTCGGATCAGTCTGAGGTTGGAGTACTCCATGCCAACAGCTGGGTCAACTAGCTTGTAGTTGAACAGAGCATATGAACCAGCATACTCCATGAAGGGCTTAAATCCACAGCTATTATTCAAAAATCAGATAAGGATTTTAAAGTGTATTCCGGCATATGATAACTTACATCTCAGCGCATCGTGCAATGGGGTGAGCGATCTGGGCTGGCAACAGGTCTCGGCCGAGACCATAGGGTTCACCCTTGATAAATCTGTGGTGGCAAGGCTCAAGCAAGTAAGCCGATGCAAGGAAGGAATAGTCGCGGTACAGGGCGTTCTGGAGAGGGAGGTTGTCCTTGTATTTGTCGACTGCGTCTGTGAGGTTTGGTAGTTCATTATCAACCACTTCACCAAGCTTGTACTGAGCAAGCAGGCCGGCCTCTCCTGATGCGGTCGTGACTGGCATGCGCTGAAGGATAGACTCGAAGGCGTCGAACTCCTTGGGTAGTGTCACGATAGGGTCCATTCGAGGAAGAAAGCCCCTTGTTGTAGACACCATAAAGGCAGGCATCGAGGTATCATCTGGGCGAGTGTCGTCCAAGACCCTAAAGGGAGGCGTGCTTCCAAGGGAACCCATTGTGTTGGAGTTTCTTGTGTGTTTTTTTTTTTTTTGGTTCAAAAAAAGCAAAGAAGAAGAATCTGGGTATTGAAGTGAAGAAGATGCTTTGAATACTGAGATCTGAGTGCTCTGAGGTCTGATTTTCCTCATCTCCATGGGATTTCGTTCGACTAATATAAGTCGAGGCCGGAATTGCTCCGGCCTCTGTATAAGCGCCATCTACACTTAATCTGGTGCAGGGACGCTTGAGGTTGGTCACGAGCGCCTATCTCCCACAAAACGTAACAGAAAGCGTGTCAACGACGCCCTGTATTCCACGCGTTGCTGCGGGCGCGCGCCATCACGGCCCCGTCGATATGCTTAGAGTTGTCGGCATTTGCATGATCGGGGAGAGATAGATAGGAGAGATCTATGCGATATTTTGGAGTCGATTCGCATCAATCACGCCCTGTTATCGTTGCATTGCTGCAAGCGGTTGTCATTGTCGCCCTGTCGATTTTGTTTAGAGTTGGCGAGACTGGCAGGACTCGGGAAGCGATATCGGAAATATTTGGACAAATTTGGTGATTTTTTTTGTATTCATTTTTATTTTATTCATATTAAGCTGGTCTGGAAGTACGAGATCATGGCCAGTTGTCTTTGGTATTCACATGGCGCACAAAGCTAGGACAAAGATTGTTGGCGGGTTCCCACGGGCTAGCTCGTCCGTCTATACTACGCTTAGAAAAAAGCGGCAGCCGTGGTGTTTGGATGACAGATCGGCATTTCATGGGCGTATGTGACACAGAGATGCCGACAGCGTCCGCCCACAGATTGGCTCTTCTTGGTTGGCCGGAAGCATTCCGGCCTCGATGGCCATCGCAAGCAGCCAGTCCACGGCCTCGCAATCTATATGACGGCGGCCATGTCACAGGGCGTGATCAAGATAGCGCCCGGGGTCTTATCTGGGGAAGGGCCCGCTGCCGGACTGTCCGCATCGCCATCCCTGCTACATTGTGATCACGATTAGGCCAATAATGGCGGCATGATTTGTTTAACCGGCAACTGCTGGCCTTTTTGCTCATTATTTCGTACGTAACTCATTTCTAATACCGTGCCCAAGCGAAGCCGAAATAGTCCAAAATAACCCGCCAAAGCCGAACTCGTTCATCCGTGTCATGCTCGCCCCCCGTCTATGCCAATGTCCCCTTCCCCACAGTTGCGGTGGGCTTCGATAAGGTTCGGAAGCCGGCCACCGTCGTGTTGGGCCAGGGCGCCCTCGAGTGATAGTTGGGGACCTGCGAGGGGATCTGAGGAGCGGTTTCGCTCGTATCCACGGCGTCCTCGTTGAACGAGGGTGTGGTGCCCGGTGTTGGTTCGCCGTTTGCCGCTCGAGACGGCGTCCCGGCTAGGCGCTCGGCGGTGTGCTGAGAAGTCACGCCTGACCTTGTCCCATTGATAAAGCTCTCTCTAGAACCTCCGGGAGTCGCGGGAACGAGGAAAAATTCAGTAATCGTCGTTGTAGTAGTCACCGTTGTCGTCGTTGTCGTTGTCGTTGTCGTCGTCATTGTCGTTGCATTCCTTGTTCTCGTTCGGAACCCTCTGTCAAGAGTGAGCCCATGCGCTTCAAAGTATCCAGGAGTTACTCTGGGCAGCGATCCCAGCGTTAGGTTCCATCGCGACGGCGACATGAAGAAGGTACCATTGAGCCCACCCCTCGGCGGCGCAATCTGAGGCGTTGGTGTTGACTTGGACTGAGAACTCTGCGTAGTGAGTGTCGGAAGCCGTTGTCCTTGAACGAGTGAAGCTGTGGTGTTGCCTGTTGCATTCTTATGGTCCTTGATCAACGAACTGTCGTTGCTCGCCTTCGCCCCGAACGGGTGCCCTTTGTTAAAATTTGATGCCAATAGGTTCGAAGAGTTTCGACTAGAACTAGCAACTGAGAATACGGTGCTCAGGCTCGTCGAGTTGCTAGGCAGGACGACCGGTGACGGCTCGTGTGTCTCGTTGGCCGCTTCAATAAACTGCCCACTGCTCAAGGGTGAAGGAGTTGCTTTTATAGGCTGGTTCTCAGGCTGTTCTATTGATTCCTCACTGACTAGTACTTGAGATTCACTACTCAGCTGGCTCCAAGGCGAAGTAGGCGAAGTAGGTGGGGTAGGTGAGGTTGATGTAGATGCAGTGGATGGAATTGAAGATTCTTTTGCGGAATCTGACGGCAACCAAGCCGACACTTCTTCTTGGAGATGCTTGATCTGGTCAAGAATGCGACGGATGCTATCCACCGAGACATCGGTTGATTCTTTCCGAGCAGTAAGTATCTTTTTCGCAACATCCATAGCCTTGCGGAATCGAGACGCATCATCATGGTGACCAATGGCACGCGAGGTATCAACGGCAGCCCGAACCCCAGTCTCAGGAATACCAAAATCGGGTGCTCGGCGGTGGGTAAAAGGGCTTCCCTCGATTGTTGGCAAGCCGAGAGTGGCAATACTGAGTAGGTGTTGGAGCTTGACCATTGTGCCAAGCAGTGAAACGGATAATAGAGGATACTGTCTTGTCTTGTCCTATCAATTCATTGTTGTCAAGAGTCCTTGCAATTATATATATACATTGCTCCTCAGTCAATCAGCCTCTCATTCTTCTTTGTGTCTGGAAGTCGCATGCAGTAACACATTCCAGCAACTGTAGGAGCAACAATCAATGCCATTCACAATGTCTCAGCACTACTATAACCACGCACAGGCATGTTCATTCAGGTCGCGAGTTGGCATGTTCCATTCCTTCACTGCATACAACCACAGGCATAGGAAACTAGAATGAAGGGTTCGTTGAAATGAGTTGCTGATTGCGCATGTTGATCATAGGGGGATATCACGATGCGATATTTGCAATATTCGAAGTAAGGTGCAGGGGATGATGGGTGCAGACACAGAAATCATGTTGGAGATCTTCATGTGGTGTCTCGCCTTGTCCTATCTTGCCGCTTTTCGGCCCTTAAAGGAGAAAAAAATTGCCCATGTGGTGGCGGGCGGAGGAGAGATGGAATGGAGGCTACGAAAACGTGCGCTCAGGTTCTCACGTACAGGATCTCTTTAATTTATCCTTGATTGGGACGCGATATACCCTTGTCGAACGATGGAGCGGTCGCAATCAATTTGCTGCTGGCTCGGATCTACGGGACGACACCAGGTGCAGCAAGACACTGGAAGCGACAGTGCCCTTGGCCGAGTTCTCGCCTTGGCGTTGGCACGACGGCAAGCGAGTGGTTGACAACACGACACGCCATCGCCTTATTAGATCAAGACTAAGATGGAAGTGAGGAGAAAAAAAAATAGGTGCAAGAGTAATGAAAATTGAAGCCACATAATCCAGGGCTGAGTTGGTTTATGATTGCGGCAGTGTACATTGTCTTATTATCGGTTTGACCATGGCTGCGTTAGAAGAGCAATTTCCATCATCCTCGTGGACCATAATTAGGAACAACTAGTGTTGTGTTGCGGCACTAGTATGTCGCATCCTTGGGGCAGGAGATTGGCTTGGTGTTGACACAGACTTTACTACGATGGGTTGCACCTACAGATGGGTTCTAGATCGTGGTGAAATGTGCGCAGTCCAGACTGCTTTTTTGGGTTTGTGTTGAGTGGGTTGGGCTAAGGATTATCGGGCTGTGGGCAGAGGATGAGAGACAACGAATGGACATGGGCGGATGGTCTGGGATGATGGCTTGCTGCTTACAGTCGTGGTAGTGGCACCAATACCCAACTCTGAGGGGAATGGATCTGAGGCCATCCATGTGAGATGGTGCGAGGGGTCCTTTCTTTTCTTTTCGCCCCTCGCTCCAGCATCAATAGCCCCGTTTGTTGCCTCTCCGGTGCCGCATCCCGGTCGATCAGCGATGCACACGGGGACGGTAGCAGGCAACGAGACGACGCCTCCCAGCATCGAGGTTGCAAGCCAGAGAAAAAGGCTGGTGGTGATACATGCCGCGTTTGGGCAGCTTCGCGGTGGATCTAGGCCATCATCTCATCTTCATCCACAGTGCGCATGCGTGGTGGAAGGAGACGTGAGACAGCAGATAGCCATGGCCTGGTTTGGCCCTGGTTGTCGCTGGCTGAGATGACTCGTGAGCTTGCAGCACACTGGTTGGTGGTGCCGGTGCCGGTGACGAATTTATTTTTTTTCCATCCCCCCCCCCCCCCGGAGCGTGGTTTTTTCTAATCGTTAGGGTGCTATCCTGGGTCTTTGCAAGCTTGAGTTGGTCGGTGAAATCCGCCACCGTCAAACCAGGCAGGGGGCCTGTCTCCATCTCCATTGTGGTCCGTCATGCCCGGCTACAATCAGGCTGTCGCGATGAGCAGAGGAGCGTAGCCGTTCTGAGCGTGATGAGGGGAAAAGGACGCCTGCCCCTGTGGCCCAACCCTCCTTGCCTCTGTAGCAGGCACTCCATCATGGTCTCCTCACAGGCAGCTCTGGCGTGAGAAGATTCCCAACAGTTGGCAAGGGTGGGAGGGGGGCGTTGCTTGAATGCATTCATTGCCTGCGCATGCACCGCCCTTTGCCCATTTCAATCTGTAGACATGGACAAAGGGGGGGAATTATCGCGAGCTGGGGCCTTGGTTGGTACGTCGCACTATGCAGCTCCAGCACAGTCATCGTCACAGTCAGCCCCGGGCTCAGCCCGCCCATGGCCGACGTGCCATCGTACTGGCTGACGGACAAACTGGTGGTGATGGAGAAACGAGCAGCGAACGGAGTCGACGTTCCCTCAATTAAAGATACGTACCGGCCCCGATCCAGGTTTCAAGGGTCGCCCTCGGCGTGTGCGGGCGCCTGATTGGCCCGGCGACTGCAGTGAGGGCGGGAGGAACTGCTGTGAGTGGCCGGCTGTGGCGCCAGGTGGGCCACCCGGACGACAGCATGCGCCGCCATTTGCATTTCGCATCCCGTTTGGAGCCAAAAGCTAAGGTACAGAGGTACATAGTCTAATAAAGGGTGTGCAAGCCCCAGACAAACCCAGGCAAGCCCTCCTAAGTGAATAAACCCATGCCCCGCTAAACCGCTTTCAGCCACGCGCCGCCCCGGCACCTCCCCAGCACAGCGTCACGTCGTTGCGGCTGGCGCTGGCCGTCTGGGGATTTTCTGCGTCCTGCGTCTGTTTGCCTTCTGCGTCTTGGGTGCCAGTGCCAGTGCGAGCACGAACGAGAAGAACCTTTACCAACCGATTTTTATTGTGCGCCGCCTCCGGCCCCAAAATGAAAATGACAATGAGACCAAGGCCCCAAAACCTACAAGACATGGAGCCCACCCCCCGTCCTTTCACCTTTCCCTCATCATCATCCTCTTCATTCCCTCCAACGCAGTGCTCCCTCGCCCTCGCGTTCCCATCACCACGACGCCGTGCAAATCCGCCATGACCATCGCCAACGCCAACTACTAACAAATCTCCCGCTCCGCTCCACGCAAGCCCCCCAAGCCCACCACCCCTGACCACGCCGGATCACCACCAGCCTTAGGTCATTTGCCGCTTCTCCCGTCACCAGCTCATCCCCCAAAACTCACGCACGTCGCAAACTCGCGTCCGTCTCTTCTTCCACCATCTCCCTAATCTCCCATCACCACCACAACCCTCACCACCTGATCACCTCGCCGCTGCCGCACCACCTCCCTCTGACCCATCATCGAAAATCCCTTCACCGGCCGCACTACCACGCTGCCATTGTCGCCATGGCTCACGCCAAGTCCACAGACGGCCGTCGCAAATCCGGCAGCAAGTCCGGTCTCCTCGTCACCCTCAACCTCTCGCCTGCCAAGCTACGTGAAGCCGTTGCCGCTGATTCGCAGCCCATCAAGGAGGAGTCCCCTGAGAAGGACATAAAGGAGACGACCGACTCGCCTGCCCCCGATGCGGCCTCAACGCAGCCTGCCTCCAACGGAGACAATGCGTCCGACTCAAACGCTGCTACACCTGCTGCTGATGGCACCAACGGCGACAACACGCCCGCGCCTTCTGTCATGGGCCCCCCCGATGGTCCCAAGAAGAAGGGTGTCAAGCGCTCAGCAGCCAATGCCAACGGAACAATCGATGGTATTCCCAAGCCTCGAGGAAAGCCTGGGCCCAAGAAGAAGCCCCGTCTGTAAGTTTTTAACTTGGCATATTTCCGGACCAACCAATTACAAGATGCTAACAATCATGTTCAGGGAAGACGGTACCATCGACCACTCCGCAGCCAACCGAGGAGTTGCTGGCCACAAACTTGGTCCCAAGGCCAACCAGGGCGCCATCAACGCCGGTTTGCGCGCGCTCGACCGCTCTGGAAAGCCCTGTCGCAAATGGGCCAAGGGCGGCTTCACTCTCAAAAGTTTCACTGGCGTTGTCTGGGAGATTCCTCGCTGGACTGCTCCTCCAAAGAAGGGCCCCGAGAACGGCACAGATGACTCCGCAGCCCCATCAGCAGACAGCAGCAGCAAAGAGAACAAGGAGAACGGCCAAGAGGGCATTAGCGCCAGCAACAGCAACAGTGGCGGCGATGTAGAGATGCAGAGTGCGCCCAGCATCAACGCCTCGTCACCGGCGCCCATGGCCATTGCTGCAGCCTCATAGTTTCGAGGCTGCAGCTTCAGTGCTTTACGTTGCCCCTGTTTAGCAGGGACTATTTTGCAACATGAACTACACTGCAGCGTTTTAGGATGATACAGAGCTGGCGCTTATTCCCCCATGTGGGTAACGCCAGACTCGATAGACTACATGGGAAGAAGGGGCGTCTGGTTTGACTGTTTTGATTTTCTGGTTTTTTTTGGGAAGATTGCGACGCTGCTGTCGCAGGCGTTTCAGGCATGGCAGGTTCTCGAAAAGGGATGACAAATTGGGGGGAGTATAGGATGCATCGGGAACGCTCCCATGAATGTACAGTACATTAATTACCATTGTGATGATTTCAGACTGGGCGCATCTGAAAGGCTTGAAACTTGAATTGAGTCCTTGATTGATGAGAGTTGTGTTGTAATTTTTTTTTTTTTGATGAGATTGTGAAATGGATGCATATAGGTGCAGAAAAAGCGGTTTTCGCAGACGATCATAATAATGTAAATGGGCATTGTGGCATGGCAAGGTGGCATCAGCGGTTCTTTCAGTCGAGGGCGGCATCCGAGCCACACCGACGGTTGTCGCGTGTTGAAAAAAATTCCCTCTCGAGGAATCCCGAAACAATCCGTGGTGGTCGTGGCAACTCAGGAGGAACCGACCATGTCGTTTTCAGAATCCCTTGCGGCGGGCCCCGCGGCCATCTCACTGGCAATGAGGGGAAGCAGCGACGGATTTTGACCACGCAGCGCGGTGGGATTTGCTCCAGAGTTCAGAGGGAATTTCCAAATGGGTCACCTGGGCTTGGGAGCGAACGGAATAAGATGCCCAATGGCGGCATGTGGATACTGCACCTTGAATCCAAGACGAGTCGTCTCGATGTCGCTTGAAGGTGGTCTGTGGTTGGAGGTTGGCTTAGTCATCAGCTCACGCCCGGCCTAGGAGGAAACCCATCTCCGAAGCTCGTGACAGCAACGTCGTCCATCAAGGAATCAAACAAGAACACGGCTACGACTGGCTGTCAAAAAAGATGCTCCCGGCTCCGAGGCGGGCTCGGCCGCATTGACGGGTAGCATTGATGGCGTGTGTACGGTAGCATTCATTTAGCACGAACGAATCATGACTCTATGTGGGGAGGGCGAACAAATGAACAATGCTCGTCCAACAAGTCATCGAGTCACGGTGTTGGGCAGGTTGACGCCAAAAAGCGAGGGGGTTGGATTTGCTGGGCGAAACTCGCCTGATGCACGAATTTTCGGCGTGGGCTCTGGCCCAAGCCTGCATGGCAAAGTAAAATGCGCTGCTACGCGAAGAAGAGGGAAGAAAAAGAAAGAAAAGGGGACCAACGCGAGCAACACCTATACGTGGTAGGGCGCGGTCTGTCAACAAAGTCAATGCACCTCAGTATGCCGCCCGCTGCTGCTGAGTCGGGCGGTTCATACTGACGGAATCGAGGGGATCCCCAGTCAACGAGGTCATCCGGCAGCCCAGCCTACTAATAGATAGCGGGGAGAGAACAGGGCAAAGACTCATTTGAGTTAAGTGGCCCTATGCGAGCACAGTAGCGGGACCCAGCTGCTGCTGCAGCGAGCAAGGCGGCAGTAGTAGCGAAAAGTAAGCAGGGCATAGGCTTGATACGCCCTCGTGATTGATTCCCTGATGCTGTGATAACATAGCAGCTTACCTGCCTAGCACGGCCATGGCTGGCTGTATAGCGGCCTGTTTAACGCCGCGCGAAGAGGGAGGGGGGAGAGCTGATTTGCACTGCGCTCACTGCAGTCTCACTTCTGGGTTCAGGTACGCAACGTGCTATGCCAAGGTGCGTACGGTCCGGCGCTGCTGTTTAACCTTCCGGCGCCGGGCGAGACTGTCAAATCGCAGATGGCCCCTCTCGCTCTCGCTGACAGTGTGCTGCCAATAATGTAGTTGTCAGGACCTGGTGGCTTTTTTTTTTTAATGGGAGCATTACCACAGCTCGCGCAGGGCGACATTTCGCGTCGTCATCGAACATCATTGCGCCGCCATCGTTTAGTCCGTGTCCATCTGAAATTACTTGAATACTTGTCACCACTGCTAGACTTTTGCTACCAGGAATTCCTCGCCATTACCTGCCAGCCCCATTCCGGCGACAGTTCGTCATCCTGCTGGCTGGAGCGATAGCGGTGCTGGGGGGGCTTGAATGTCAGTGGGTGGGTCTCCAACTACGTCCCCATCATTCTCCGCTCGGCTTCGTTACTGCTGCTACTCTCCAACGCTCTCATAAACTCGCCGAGTGCACTTGGTGCCCCCAACCCCCAGCCGTTTACTGCTTGACGCCATCTCACGAACCCATTTCCGCATCCATTCCCGATCCCTCGAATATTCCCCCGCCCTCCCGTATTAGCCTTGCGTATCCGAGCTGGTCCTCGCCGATTCGGCACCTCGACATCGCTGTGGTGCCCGCAGCAGCTTGCAGCAGTCCAGGGATAGGAAGCATACATCTGGGAGCTCCGTCCCCCAAAGGAGCTTCACCAACCTGTGCCTCTCTTTTGCGGCCAGGCGCCGTCTGCCATATTTCACTGTCTAGATCATGGCTGGGCCCTACCAACACGGTTCCTCGGCTTTTCACGAGCCCAGCTCGCCCGCCGCCCCGGTTCCTACCTCTCGCACCACCGGTGCCTCTTACAATATCAACGACTCAACACCAAACTTCTACTCGCATCCTGCCCGCACATCAGTGCTCAACTCGGCCGGCGACCTGAATCTTGGCGTTACAGCAGGGCTTGGAGGGTTTGGAGTCAACATGGAGGGTGCTGAGCCTGGAAATCCTGCCCGCCCACGGAGGGGTGGTCTACCATCCTTCTCCCGAGCATTCAACATGCTCATGGCCGCCGAGGCCGCTGACGGCTCCACCCAGAACGAGGACGAAGGATTCTTTGTTCCATCGTATCTGCAGGGTTCAACATACGTCCAGAGGCTTGAAGAAGCTCACAGATTGAAGATGCAAGCAAGAGAATCGAACCGAACATCAGCTAATGGCCTCGCTCCCAATCTGACCACTTTTAACCCAAACCAACACCCTCTACCTCCCGGCTCTCATCGAGGCATGTCACACACTGTCATTGAGCGCCCTCCGCCTTTAGAAGAAGACGAGTCCCTGGCCCCCCTACCCTCGAAATGGAACAAGGACGACCAATGGGGTGGCATCGAGATCCAGCCCGACGGCTTGAGCGTCAAGTACGTCGGCCCCAAGAACCAGCATGACCGGGAACATGAGGCATGCGCAGTTCGCGCCGACCACTACATGCCTGCGCAGTGCGGAGTATACTACTACGAGGTTCATATCCTGTCGGCAAAGCGGGAAGAGTACGTGTGACCATGACCCGATCTCGGGCCCCTACACAATTGTGGCATAGGCGCTAACACATAAGAAAGTGCGACAATAGGTATTGGCTTCTCGACCAAGACTGCGACATTATCACGACCAATAGGCTGGGAACCTGAGGCATGGGGTTATCACGGTGATGATGGACGTTGCTTTACGGGCCAGAACATTGGGCGTCACTATGGCCCCAGATATAACACAAACGACGTGATCGGCTGTGGTGTCAACTTCCGAGATAACACTGCTTTCTTCACCAAGAATGGTGTAAAAATTGGTGCGTTTCTATTGTTTGTTCAATTTTGGGGGGGTTCTTTTTTCAGCTTTCACCCAACCCTTTCGAATTATATTAACAACTTCTCAGGGACCGCCTTTCACGATGTGTCGCGATCGAAGCTGTACCCCGCCATCAGTCTTAAGAAGCCCGGCGAGTATATTCGTGCTAATTTTGGTCAAACTCCATTTGTATACAACATCGATGATCTGATGAAGGTATGTCCCCAATAGCACGCATAGTCACTCTCTAAAGAGACACTCGTCACTGACCCTTCATTCAGGATGAGCGTGACAAGGTACAGAGGGACATTGAGGCCACGGAAACATCATCTTTGGTCCCTGGTATGAACGAAACCGATCTTATTCAGGCCCTCGTTCTTCAATTTCTCCAACATGACGGTTATGTGGAGACCGCACGGGCCTTTGCGGAGGATATGAGAGTTCAAAAAGAGGCGCTCAATCTGGATCCTAACGTCAAAGTTTCTGGCGTCAATATAAGAGATGACGAGGATGCCAATAACCGACAAAGTAAGTGCATTCCTTTCTGTCCCATACATCTCATACACGATGCTTACACTTCCCAGGAATAAGAAGAGCAATTTTGGAGGGCGACATTGATCGAGCTCTCAAATATACAAATGCATACTATCCTCACGTGCTGCAGGATAACGAGCACGTCTACTTCAGATTACGATGTCGACGATTCATTGAGATGGTGCGAAAGGCGGCACAACTCAACATGATTAACGATTCACAGAAGTCACAAGACATGGATTTGGACATGCTAATTGTCGACCTCCCTGATCAGAGCAAACCAAGAGACGATGCTGACGTCTCTGCCGAATTAATTGAATTGGAACGCAACATGCTTGAGTATGGTCAGACGCTGCAGGCAGAGTATGCTGACGACCCACGAAAAGAAGTCTCCAAGGCTCTCACCGAAATCTGGGCTCTGGTGGCGTATCGCAATCCTCTGAAGGAGCCACAGGTGAGCCACCTGCTGGACAGGAAAGGACGAGTCGCCGTGGCGGAAGAGCTCAACTCTGCCATTTTGTGTAAGTGCTCTCATGCGGAACCGTGACAAGTGGGTCTCCTAACAATAAGATGACAGTATCACTGGGCAAATCATCTCGTGCGTCCCTAGAGACCTTGTACGCCCAAACCAGCGTCCTACTTGAAGACCTACGCCAAGACGGCGGTGAGGGGGCCTTTGTCTCAGTCGATGACGCCTTGGCGGGCATACCCCGGTCGTCCCAGATCTAAGCTACTTTTACCTCGGGCCTGTTTCGGCTTCCAACTCTTGGGTGTTTTGTGTCGCATATGATGGGTTCGGATCATACCTCGGCGTTTGGCAGGCTGTCAATGGGGGCAACTCTTCGATTACTTCATCCCTTTTTTCACGCTCGGAATAGCCCTCTCTACTCCTACTATTTCCTGATGGTTCAAACCTTGGTCTAGTAGGCGTTGACAGTCGTGATTACCCTCACTCCCAATCTACTCGTGTCATCCACATCCACCACACAAAGGTGATGTCTTTTTTTTTCAATTTCCACAAGCGGGCCCATCCTTTTACTTCTTGGTACCGCAGTGTGTGCGTCGGTTTTATTTCCGAGAAACTTGTACCTCAGGTGCCTTGTTTGGCCGCGCAACAAAGGATCAGCGCTTCATAGATGCGATGGGACGGTTGAGAGGGGCAGTGTTGTGAGACATGAAAACACGGTCAAACCCCCCTCCTTGGGATGTAACTCTTGGGAAGACAAATAATTTGTCTTATACAACCAAGCAAAATAGAGCAGAGCAAAATATTAAGGGTTAATGTTATACACGTTCTGAAGCAAATAATGAGGTGCCAATGATGCAAAAAAGAAGAAAGAAAAGAATTCGTGAACCGTCGGTTTATTTCGCCCATCATTAAAAAAGAATTGATTTCGTCTAGCCTGGTAATCTATTTCCCAGTTCATGATACAATATGTCTATACATGCCCTACGCGTACACTTTTAAATACCGCCACAGGTACCGTCATGCAACTATTTACTAATACATTCCACCTTGCCTTGCTTTGCCTCGCCGTCTCAGGCCTTCTCCCCCCAACATCGCTCATACAGCCGTTCTCGGTGCTTCATCAGGTTCCCAAACCCGCCGAGGCAGCCCCCTAGGGCGTCGTCCTGCCACGCGAGCAAGTCGTCGAGCATGAGGTAGGTGTAGGAAAAGACATCGGCGTCGAAAACGCCGGGGCCCGAGGCGCCAAAGAACCAGTCGTGCTCGCCGAGCAGCGTGGACAGCGCCTGTAGGGCTATTACTGCGTCGGCGTAGAGGCGCTGCGAGTCAATGTACGGGCGGCGGGTCGTCTTGAGGATCTCTGCGGTCGCGGCGGCGTGGAGGGTGTGGTGAAGGGGTGCGCGGAGGAAAATGGAGGACGGGAGGTAGAGCTTCGCGAGGAGAGGGGCATTGGCGGGGATGATGTAGAGGGCGTGCAGCTGCGATTCGTGTTAGAGAGACTCGGGCGGCCGGCGCAAGCGCAATTGGATTGGCGGGCGAAAGGGGAGACGTACCCAAGCTGGCCGGATGCTTTGTGTTAGGAGGGCCTGGTAGGCCTCGAGGCGCGCAGAGGCGATGTCGGGCAGCGAGCGAGTGGCGTGTTGCCGGGCATAGTCGTATATCTTGTCGCCGGTGATGGCAGCTGAGGGAGATTTAAAGGAGGGCGAGGAGGGCGGTAGGAGGAAAGGAAGGGCGCCGGAGGGCGAGGCGTGGTTGTTGGAGGGGACAATGTCGACGTCGACGCCGGCAATTCTCAAGACAGTCTGCGGCATCACCACCTGGTCAGCATGCGTTGATGCTATATATAGATTTTTGTGTAATTTATGGGGGGAGCTCTTGTTTTGTTTTTTTTTCTTCTTTAAATTATTTCGGAACTCACCTGCCACTTGAGACACGAGGGATTGTAACTCGGTCTGCCCAGAGGAGCATCCTCCTCTGCGACGAAAACATAGAGCGTCGGGCGGGTGCGGACCAGGGCCGGGGCGCGAACGGGGAGGGCTTCGGAGCCGTAGACACGAAGGGGGAAGAGGTCGAAGAGGCCACGAATGGGGGCAGGCACGGCAGACCAGTCGGGCCGCGCAGAGGCGGGAGTGGCCATTGAGGAGCGAGGGGGGGAAGCGAGGCGCGATGGCGAAATGCGCCGAGAGTTGGGGGGAAAGGAAGCAGGCGAGAGGCGTCGTTCAGGGCGGTTTTGGAGGAGGTGACGTTTTTCCCACGACGAGCAATTCGGGAACTACGCCTTCGAGCTATCCTATCATGGGGGAAGCTCGGAAGATGCGCATTGCGACTCCCCTGGCCCAATTCGGGGTGGGAACTCACAGGCGGTGGGTGGGACGCACACAGACCCTGGTTCATGAGCCCCCCCCTCCCCTCCTAAAGGACTTTGGCCGTGGGAGGAGAAGGGTGTGTGTGCTTCGACGTCATTTCTGAAGCAGATGAAACATGTGAATCGCAAGCTTCTTTTTAGGGGAGGATTCTTTTTTTTGTAGTAATTGAATCAATTAATATCGTCGTAGATTCCATTTTAACCCAAAAGGCCTGTTGGCGCTTTTTTAAGTTTTTTTTCTCCGGGTGTGTTCTCTTGGTCGTGTTTTTTTTTTTTTGTTTTTTTTCAATCCGCCTCGTTTCAATTTGCCTCGTTTCGATTTCATCCCGCATTGACGCACCACGTTGTTTCGCCCTGAAGGTTTAATCATCTGCCATGGGACCCTGCAATAACCCCAGGATCTCCTCAATTTGAATCTGAAACCAGAACCGCAAAACCCATGTATTTTGGAGAGGAGTTTTGAATCACTGAAAAGAAAAATATTATCATGCAGCCACTTGGACAAATTTAATAGTCCTCCTCAGATGATCATAATAGAGGCTTCCCCTTAGATCATAGACTGAGTCGAGCACGCTTGTTGATGAAATTGAAATAAGTATACTCTGTCAATAACAGTAGTTATATCATTTCTAAATAAGTTATATTTAAAAAGATATTCCTTTGCCAACTAGACCCAGCTTGCGCCTGTATGTTGAACAAGAACAATCAGTAATCCTCGCCCCAGCCGCCGTACAATACCAGCACAAAACGGTGTGCGGTCAGTTGGAAACGCATAACTTTGAGGAGCACCATAACCATCAATGCAGCTAAGACTCTCGTTCTTCATCGGTGAACCTACGAGGGGTAAATGATAAATGAGAGGTCAAACAAGCGCGAAACCAAAATACGTTAGCCTTGAGTCGACTATGAAACTCGTCTTTGGCGATTTTGACGATTTGGTCTTCTCAACACGAACGAATACCACAGGTGTGAAACATGCCCAGAGATGGGCTTTGATTCGATTTGAGCCGGATTTCTGCAGTTCACTATGGCATGCAGCCATATGTCCTATCAAATAGGATAGTACAGTCAAAAAATCGGCGGCTGGCAAAGAACTTAAGAGTATGCTGCACTTGTTGTCAAATGGGAGAAAATCTACGCAATTATGGTTTTACGGACTACGTTTTGAGGGGAAGGAAGTGCTTTCGTCGCTAAGACTGCGAGCGCAAATTTCTCGCTTGGTCCTCACATAAGGAGCCTGGCATCTCAAACCATAAACAAAATGATAGCAACTGAGATCCTCTGGTTGATGAGAATCGTCTATTCCATTTGTATTAGAGCTTATCAAGAAAAAAATCCGCAGAGGCACAAGATTCTCACCAACTTTGCTTCATGCGAAGGCATGAATAGAGACAAGATTTGATGAAAGCGTTGTCGTCGAATCGCCTGCAACCTTCAAACAGAATGACCTTCCTAGCCATGGCTACTGGGGTGAGCCTCTCTTACACGCGCATGAAAGATGACGTAGAAACATGCGCTGTATGTAGGCTTTCGTTTTGGCCTGCGCCAGCCCAAATATCGTGTGCTTGTTTTGCCAGGACGTTGTCTAATAGCGGTGTCGGGTAGAGTAATCTTTGGGGCTCACCACAAGACCACGACCCTTCTTTGCTCCTCTGTAGACAGTTTCGAAAATGTCGATAAGTTCTTGCTTATCTTCCAACACCCACTTGATCTTGTTGTTGTCACCAGTTCCCAAATCGATCATCATGTGTTTGTTGCGGAAGAAGAACATGAGCGAGCAAGGGTCGTAAAGCTCGTACATCTGGTTGAAGTCGGGGACTTGGTCGATATCGCAAAGGTAAATGACGGCAAAGTTTCGGACCTTGTCGGCGATCTTGTACAGGACTTCATCTTGGCGCATACAATCTGGATCCCAGTCGCGACCGAAGCGAATAACGACGAGGCGGTCTTCCTCTGAGAGGATGGCTTGGTCGACGTGCCAGCCTGAGTTCAGATGAGGAAGCACAACGGAACCCATGGCTAATATGTATGTGAAAAAGAACAGAAGGCGCTTCGTGAAGTCGTAAGAGTTGCTTTATGGAACGGCGTGGATGATGATGTCTAGTTTAGAGGAAGAGGCAGAAGGGTGGGGTTGGGAGTCTTGGGAGGCAAACTGCAGAAGTTGACGTTGTGCGGGGCTGGCCAAACTAAACTCCGGTGGAGTTCAGTGGGGTACGTACCTTGGAATACAAGTCGTTCAGCTTGTAGTGCTACCTTTACACTTTCACTCATTACTAAGACCGAAATCGATAAACATAGTAGTAAATGAAATAAAGATGAACATATATTATGTAATTTGATAAATCTACTAGCCTAACCAGGTCGATGCAATCCGCCTGTACAATCCAAGAACGTGATTCCTGCCCAACCTCACTTATTCGGCACGTTTCACCCTCTCTTTTGACGATAAAACGATCAAAATATGCAAAAGTAATATACAAGGCCGAGAACCATATCAAAAAAATACCAAAATGACAATAGTTGGCTTTATTTTGGCTGGGTGGTTGGTAGGTTTAGTAGGAAAGTGGTTCGGCAACAATAGGGTAGGAGGGGATTGATATTGAGTTGTTCATTAGCAAGACCTAAATTATCACAGTACATATATTATCTCTATCATAAGAGGTGTATTTTTTGTTTAATATATTTGGTAGAAATTTTAACACACCAGAATATGTTATCTTGGCACACTTGTGCTACGGAAATGATATGTAAGTAACAAAAACGCTGCCTTTGAATAGAGCCTGCTCTTTGTCCATTAACTAGGTCAAGTTTGCGCTTGCATTTTAAGTAAAAGTTAGTGAAAATGACTATCAAGTAATAATTGATGTATTTTATTATAAATAGGCACAAAAGTTAGGTAGACTCATCAAACTCGTCCACAACACTCTTTGGCTTCGTATACTTGCCCAGTGGTGAATACTTGAGGTGACCAAACCCAAAAGCCTCAGGTCCTCCAATCTTGATACCTCGCTCTGTAGAAGTCCATTTATCACTCGCTGTAATTCCCAGTACAGTGACCAGGAGCCCATAGCGATACTCGGGCGTTCCAATCGCCTCGCCGCTCTGCGTGTCAATGCAAGAAACAAGATCAGGGACGATGGCCAACACATCCTCCTGGCGCTCTTCGTTACGGTCTAGGTGCATCAGAAGCGCAGCGATATTCTCGTTTTTGAAAGGAATCTTGATGCGACCTCGAAACTGTGAAGATGGCTTGTCCAAAGACGCATCCTCATCATCTCTGACATCTGCACCCTCAATTATGCACTCTCCATAGACGTGCCCATTTCTCAATGTCCTTTCCACACCAACAATCTTACCCTTCCATATGACCTTTCCTGCGTCGGGACCTCCGCACTCATGTATAATAGTTTCTGCCACATTGTCCAGTCGATTTTCTTGTCGTGCTCGAGCCACTGCTCGTCCAATCCTCCACGACTGAGAGAGAGTGTTTTCGACGACCCAACGTTTTGTTTCTGCTCCGGTTACTGGTGCATCGGCAGTTCCTACTTGTGAGCCCATCTCGCTCAAGGCAGCACGCATTATGCGTTCGACATGCACATCTGAGGATGCTTTGGGCATAATAACCACGTTTCCATTGCCGTCGCTCATGGCAATGGGAGACCAAATAGTGTCACGCTCTTTAAAAACAACGGGGGTCGTCTGCCATTTTGTTGGATATGCTCTTCCCATCCAATCACCGTCAACAGTTGGGATGTTCAGACAGGAGCTGGACCCTAGAATCAAGCCTCCAAGACCGTTTGCCCCTCCGATTTCAACGGAAATCATGTGAGTTGCTGGCCGATCGCAAATTTTGTATAATTCAGTTTGCGATTCCTGCAATTCATCACCACTGAGTTTTTCTATTCCCACTGTTGGGCTACCAGCTCCTCCTCCACATCCGACTTGGGCATCGTCGGGTAGGTCTTCGGGGCTAACAATACAAATGTTGGCACCATTTCGAAGTTGTGTTCTGATTCGAATCATTAGCGAATAGGGTGAACCACCTCCACCAGTGCCCAGAATGTAGCAGCCAGTCGCTATCCATTTGAGATCGGTTTCTGAGATTGACCAGACCCGGTTCTTGACGTTTGGTCGATAGGAAAGAATATCGACTTCTTCCTTTAGTTTGACGTCTTCAGTAAAGACCACTTCCTTTGGCTTTTTTTCGTAGTTGTCCATTTCCTGGCTTTCATTGAGCGCTCCATCTACTGATTTTGGCACATCCCGAGCAAAGTCAAAGTCGCCAGATGCACGAACAATGAACCTAGTCTTGTTTGCAACATACTAGGAGAAAGATTAGCTGATTAGTTTGCAATGATAACCATGCTTAAGCTTACTTGGAGTGGCAGCGTCTCTTGCTCCACAACGGATACTGAAGACCGTGCTGCTCCAGCAGATACCGTCTTTTCAATTGCCTCTTGATTAATGTCCTCCAGTATATCCTGTGTTGTTTTATTTTCGGTCGATTTAATCGTATCCACAACAGCACTGACTCTTGCCATGGCAGCTCCAATAGCATTCGCTACTTCCGACCACCGAGGTTTAATGACCTTACTTGCTCCTTTTAATTTGCCGGGAGCTATTATGGCGCCTCCTCCGACAAGAATTACCGGAATATCTTCTGGAGCTGTTTTCATTGTGTCAATAATCTTTTCCAGCTTGTGCTTTACGATCGCCTCGTATGCGGCTAGTTCTCCCTCTGTCAACGTGCCAGCAGCCAATTCAGGATCGCCAATTTTGAGAGTCTTGTTGATTTGAACGGCGCAATCAGTGGCGGTCAAGACTTTGCCACCAAATATAAGTGATTCTTCTGGAAGCTTGTATCCAACACTGTCTGGGCCGACCGAGAGAAGATTGTTCTTTCGTATTATGGAACCACCGCCAAGACCAATGCTTTTAATATCTGGACAAGAAAAGTTCATCCTGACGCCAGAAAGATGACTGTAAGCTGCTTGTTGACGAGGGAACCCGTTTGCAAGAAGAATTCCTACGTCGGTAGTGGTACCTCCAATATCCACTACCATCATGGATTCCTTGAGTTCGCCTTGAACTAGGAAAGCGGCGCCTCTCATACTGTTGGTAGGTCCACTAGAGAAGGTCTTGATAGGCAATTGGCTAGCAAGTTCGCCAGAAAGGACAGTCCCGTCGTTTTGCGTAATAAAGACAGGACAATTCAAGCCAAGTCTTTGGATGGGTTGATAGAATGACCGAATCGTTTTTCTAGCGAATGCAAGAATAGACGCATTGAGAATGGCAGCATTCTCTCTTTCCAGGAAGCCAAGATTGGCCACTTCCTTTGAACACACAACGTCGCATCCCGGTATTTCTGTCCTAATGATATCTGCTGCCCGCTCCTCCTGTTTCTCGACTGTGTCGATGGGGCTGAAAACTCCTATGACAACCACACTATTGATTCCCTTCTGTTTGATTTGCTTGCATTGGGACTTGATTTCATTCTCGTCAATATCGGATATCAAGTTTCCATCAACCTCCAACCCACCCTTGAGCAATGCGTAGTGGCCTAGGATCAGATCACGAATCTCATCTGGCCAGTCTACGCAAGGCGTAATATGTTTCGAAAATGGGCCGCAGAGACGAATGACAGCTACGGGAGACAATCTAGCTGCGTCTCTCTCGACAACCGCGTTGACAAAGTGAGTTGTGCCTATTGTAACACTTGCTACATCCTCGGGTATGATGTTAGCCGAGTTGAACATGGCAGTGATGGCATTGTCGATTCCAACGCTGGGATTTGTCGTGGTTGGCGCCTTGTGCCATGCCAATATGCCCTTGTCGATGGAGGATGTTTGGAATGGATCAATGATGACACCATCTGTGTTGGTTCCTCCAACATCAACACCTATGCGAAGACGTCGTGTTCCAAATGTGTCAGCCATGTTTGAGCACGCGCAGGGTCACTTGTGAAGAGACTAGTATGTTGTATTTGAGAGAAACAAGCGAAATTATTGAAGTAGGATGAACCACCGGATACGAGCTGTGGATATATGATGATGCGAGTACGACGTTCCCGATGCCGGCGTACGAGGCGGGGATATTGACGTAGGGGCATCAGCCGAGATGTGCACTTATCAATCAATGAACGAATCAGCCAGGAACCCTGCTATGGGTTGAGCGCGTTGATTGTATTTGTTTACTGCGCACCAAATAAAGAACTTTTATATTTTTACAGAGTATATTTATAAAAAACAGGATGGCGACGAAACTGGATTCTTGGAATTTGGGTCCTGTTTCTGGTTTACTTTAAGCCCTCATAGATTGATAAAGCCAGGATCATGACTACCACTGCACTGTTGTTTGGACCCCCCACTCTGGCGCTCAGCACCTAAAATTAACATCCCAGGCCCCTCCCTCTGAAGGCGGACTAGTGGCCAGAGCTTTAATTCTTCGGTTCGGCATGCCCTGCAGGAAGCACATTGGGATTTGGTTGATCGCTTGCAGGTGAGAAAATAGATGTTTTTGAGAGTCGCTGACCCTGAAGGAGTGATAATGGTAAGAAAGATGAAATGAAAGAAAACCAGGCAAAAAACAGCGATTCCCCCCTCATGAAATCGAAGCGTTGTCTCTAGTTTCAGGTCTGCGCAAGAGGCTCCTTCCATTCGTGCTGGGATCATGTGTAACCAAAGATGACGATTAAATCTTGCTGACTCAGCTACCAAACGCCAACTTTGCCGCCCGCCCGCGGTGGAATCCAAGCACTCCATCAAGGCAGGGGAGATGCTAGGGCGAGAGCTTGAGCTCCGTCACCATCAAACGAAAGGCTGCGTCAGCCCAAATCGCCACAAACGTCCACGTCAACATCCTTTATAGGCTGCCTAACTATAGTTAAACGGCTGCCTTGTGCATCGCTCGCCTATCACCGCTCGCCCCGCGCTGGAACTATGATCCGATGAGCACTTGCTTGCGACAGGCCCCTCTTGATTCGACCATCGAGTGCCTTTGCCTTTACGACTAATCACGTTCCGCCTCCGAACCACCTTCCAGACTGCATTATTTTCTCCGCTGTTCCATTAATACCCTCGACGTCCTTGCGAAACAACGAAGCCGACATTCCCCGCGACCGACACATACAGATGCTGATGAGCTTGCTTTAAGTATCCCGTTACACCGCGGAGGATTGCCCACACAATTTCTGCCCCCGCTGGCCGACCTCCGCCCTCTTCTTGATTCTTGCAGCCTCATCCCACCGACCTCTACAACAAAATGGAAAACCGATACGACCTCAGGTCCCAACAGGACCTGGACGGTAGCGCATATGCGGCTTTGCCAGGAACGACTCCCGGAGAGTTTGTTCCACACAATATAACCCCCATGAAATCGAACCTGGCCCCGGGCAGAGAAATGCCAGGCATGTACTGACATGTTCCTACTTGGAAGCTACTCTGCTAATCAGATTCCGGTTCCAGGATGTCACCCATCTCGATGGGTATACGAACTCATCAACAACGACTTCACAACTTGCGACCTGTTCGAGAGAGCACAGCGAGCGAAACTAGACATTCCGTACGCATGGCAGCACCCGCACCGGCTGATCATCAATGGAAACCAAAGCTTTTCTACATCTTCGACCCGGGTTCTCTCGTCGGTGTGCTTGGACTGTCATCTTCATTTTGTCTTCAAGATGGCTTGGGACGAGTCGCATTCTGGTGACCTCTGCAATCCAAAGCAATCCAAGTGGCCTATGCGAGATGCCCAGTTTCCCTGGCACCACCTTGTTTGGGCTGGGTCGGATTCAGAGGTAAACATTGGGAAAGACAACTCAAAATATTACCCTCTATTGGCTCGCGAGAACTTCATCTGCTCAGCACCACCGTGCACATTCCAAGTCACATTGGAGGTTTCAGAACCCCGCATGCCATCCTGGTGGATCAAGCTCCTCCAAGACCACGAGGCGATCCTGCGAGTTCTCCGGGAGGCTAAAGCTAATGACCCAACACGTTACGAAGCTGCAACTGAGGACTGGGCATACCAGGCTCCCTTGAATCTGAATACTTATTTGAAGAACCTCCTCGAAGCAGACAATCCTGAAGATGTCAGGAGTATTTCCAAGAGGAACAAGCGCTTCTCAGTTTTATTTGGCCCACGTTGCTTTGCAATTTTCCGGGAATTGGAGTTCCAGGAAAAGGTGGAAGAATATGATGATGTCGATGAAGGCAGCTTCACTCCATCAGCCCCATCTCCTCCTGGGGGTCCTGGAGGGAGCACCGAGCTGGGAACCTATCGTGCCTATCTGGAGGATGTCAGAGCCGAAGTTCAGTGCCTTATTCACAAGAAGGGCCCTGTCGCTGAACTTTGCACCCCGGCACTTCACTCAGAACTTCAGGCACAGGAAGTGCCAAACTTGAATGACAATGCGCTGGTAAACATCCAACGGTACAAGCTTCTTGGAGTGCTGCCAAACCAACCAAAAGAAATGGTTGTTAATGCGTACAAGCGACAGTGGGAGTTATTGCCTAATAAACGCAGGCAGTTGATTGAAGCACTCGTTGGAATTGCGAATGATCTGAATGATGAACAGCTATCCGACTACGCAATGACACAGTCGTCTGTATTTGAAAGCCAACTGCAGACACAGAGCACGAGTGACGATGATGGTCTTGTGTCTCAAGCTCTTACTTTCCTCGGCCTCCAACCCCCCAACAACTACAGTGCAGATGCCCTGGTTCAGGCTTTCAGACAAAAATTGGCCAAAAGTCCCGATGATGCTGGAACAGCGAGATCTATGCTCCTTCTTATTGCACAAGCATCAACAGACGACACTTATCAGGCCACGCTATTATTGGAGGCTGATGCCAAAATGTCGCTCGCTACAAGCAAGGTTATTCTGGGCCTTGTCGGCTCAAGCGGATTTGGCCCAGAGGCACTGGATGCAGCAAAAGCAAAAGTGAGTTGTGACACTCCATCTCTTTGTGTTGTTTACTGAACGCCCTGCTAACCTTTGTTTAGGTTGAATCAAGCTCAAGCAAGGAAGCAAAGGCTACGTACCTCGACGCCATGGAGGCCATTGCGGACCACACTAATGCTACGGATCTAAAATGGACCATAAACGAGATGCGCCAGCAAAATGGAATTGCTATTCCTAATGGCAGCTCATCTAACCCATCTCGACCCGTCAACTACGAGCTCCCCGTCGGATTGGAGAACATCGGCAACACATGTTATCTTAACAGTCTTTTGCAATATCTGTTCACGGTCAAGCCGGTTCGAGATATCGCTCTCAACTACGAATCCTTCAAGCTTGAGCTCGATGATGAAAGTATCAAGACACGCTTGCTTGGTGGAAACAAAATGCAAATGGACCGTGGCGAGGCCGTTGTTGCCCAAGCCTGTATGCTATCTTGCCAATCTCTTCATCTTTCAAGAACCTTTTGCTAATTATGAACAGTTGCACAGGAACTCTCTGAGTTGTTTGCCAACCTGCAGACATCCGACAAAGTTGCTACTCGACCTTCGCAGCGATTGGCAAATGCAGTTCTTCTATCTACACACACTCTATTGAATGATTCGAAGCAGGCGGGTGAGACATCCGCAACGCCAAAGCCTCCACCTCTCCCTGCTCGCCCTTCCCCCGCCCCTCCTACCAAAAGCGTTGAGGATGTTGATATGGTAAACGCCATTGAGACCCCAGTTCCAGATTCTGTCGAGACTGCTAGCACCGGGAGTTCACAGACTCTTGTTGATGATTCAGATCGCTCATATGAGAAGGTCAAAAAGTCAGCTGTAATCGATGCTCAAATGACCGAATCTGTGATTGAAATAGGAGATGAAGACAAACTCCATGACGCAACCCAGAATGATCCCCAAAATACCCAGCCAACCACAACTGTCGTGGCGGTAGACGGTACTCATGATACGAAAGATCCTAGTGGCGATGTGAAGATGTCAGATGCCGAGGAGCCGCAGACAGTTGACCAAAAGGTTCTGAACGCGCTTGAGCACCAAAAAAGATCATCCGGTACTGATCAACAGGATGTGGAAGAAGTTATGGGCAGTATTCTTAACCGCCTCCAAGCCGCAATTCGGCCAAATTCCGTCGACAATACAACTGGCATCCAGCTGGAAAAGATTATGGAAACATTTTTCGTCACCACCATCAACTATACTAAAAAATTCGACGACAAGAATTACCAGCAAGAAATCAGCTTTGACCGGTCGATCACAGCATTCCCAGCCCCAGAAGGGCCTTGTTCTCTCTACGACGCTCTAGGTCGCAACTTTGACCAGCAGATCATTGAAGAAAGCAAATTGTCACGATATACTTCTATCAAGACTCTCCCACCTGTGCTGCACGTGCTCATTCAACGCACGCAATCCACAGGTAGCAAGAACGGGAACCCAGTTGTCATCCCGGACACACTGTATCTGGACCGATATATGGATGCCCCACACGACTCCCCCGAATTCCAACAGCGCGTAGAAAACTGGATGATTGCAAACCGGATATCAGATCTGAAGTCACAGAAGACTAAGGTGGATGCGAACCCCACTACAGGAGCATTTCTTGAAGGCTACGACTCTGCACATGTGGGCCAAGCCAAGACTACTGAGCCAGCCGAGAATGGACTTACAGAGGATCCCCTACTGCTTGTGGAGGAGAGTTGGGACTTTGATGGACCGGTTGAAGATGATTTTCTTCTGGTCAACCCTCCAACAGCCGAAGCGGTTACTCCAGCAGTGATCATTAATCCCACAAACATTGAAATAACTGAAGCTGAGGTACGAGACATGATGACCGACGAGCTCCGCCAGAGGGAAGAGGCTTTGGAGCAGCACTTTGCTGGGCTGAAGAACATCCCATACCGGCTTCATGCAGTCATTTGTCATCGTGGTCATTTGACATCTGGTCACTACTGGGTGTGGATCCACGACTTTGAGCAAAATATTTGGCGCAAGTACAACGACTCAAATGTGGAGGCCAATCGAAGCACAGATGAGGTGTTGAAATCTCTCAGCACAAGTGGCGAACCATACTTTCTCTGTTACGTCCGAGACACGGACAAGGATGAGTATGTGAATGTTCCAAAGCGGCAGGTTCCTACCCCCCCTGCTGAAGCTGAGCAACCACCGGCTACGGATGCAGATGGAGACGTCCCTGTCGTGGAAAGTGAGCCGGTGCCGGCTCCAAAGCCTGACGAGGACGAGCTGCCGCCACCGTATGTGGATCAAAAGATGGACTAGAGATCAAGGATGGCAAGTTTCACTGCGGGAAATATTCCGATAACAGCAAAATCTGGTGCCGACATTCTTCTTAACATGGCTCATGCCCTGAACCGCAACCTTAGTACAGTTGGGCTTGGTGCCTCTTTACTTGCCAAGAAAGTGGTAACAAAAGGTCAAAATATTAAACATCGGGTTCACAGAATTGCGGAGCAGAAAGACCTTGATACTCTGAACACATGCAACAGCATAGCCCCGGTTGGCTTGCTCAACATGCCTCGGGCAAATCAACGCAGTAAACGACCCATGAGTGAGTCGGCTAAGGTGTCCGGAATCCAAACAAGGGCGCGGAGGCGGAAGACTACTAGGGAGCGGCTAGATGGGGCGTTGGAAAGCTCAAAGCGGCGTTAATGCAGTGCAGCGATATTTAGTGGGATGGATCGAATTGGTTGTTGGCGGACTAGAGAATGATTCCACGTGCGGGGCGTTTGGGTCGGCAGCATTGGACGACAGTAGCATACCCATCTAATCAGAGAATAGATTACGCGATGCAAACGATATTTTACGAAGCCCAAATTAAGCCTCCTTGCCTAGTGTGACGACGATGATGATGTTGATGGTCTGGATCATGGTAACTGGCTGGGTATTATTTTACGAAAACAAAAATGGCAGTTTTACATGGCTACAGTGCATAGTTTTATCGACCCTTGAATACGGGCTTCCTCTTCTCCTGGAAAGCCTTCAGAGCCTCGTCGCGGTCCTCTGTGTTTACCACACGCTCGTACATTTTGTTTTCCACTTCCTCCTGAGCCCAAGCAACTGCTTGAAGCGCCGCCCTGACGCCAATTGGGCCACCCTCACAGATTACCTGGGCCAGTGTCACGGCTCCGGCTAGAGCTTCCTTTCTTGCGAAAGCCAGGAGATCAGAGCCATCACGCTCGTCCTCGGGAGCGACCTCTATGAGCCGGTCGGCGATTCCCAGAAAGTAGGCTTCGGGTCCGGTAACTCGGCGGCCAGTGAGGATGAGGTCTCGTGCGCGGCCGAGGCCAATGAGGGCGGGGAGGCGATGGGTGCCACCGGCGCCGGGGATGATACCCAGGCGGGTCTCTGGAAGACCGACAGTAGCGTTAGAGGTGAGGACGCGGAAGTGAGTGGAAAGGGCGAGCTCGAGACCGCCGCCAAGAGCAACGGATGAGATGGCGGAAATGGTCGGGATGGGCAGATTGGCGAGGGAAGAGAAGGTTCCGCGAAGGTTGATCAGGAAGTCGGCAGTCCTAACGGAGGCGGGTTAGAGACACGAGCAATTGCATATGCAATTGACTGGATGGAGACGAAAGAAACGTGGGGGGTGGGTTCCCGACTCACTCTTCCTGGGTGAAGCCCCGTCGTTCCTTGAGATCAGCGCCGGCGCAGAAGCACGAGTCGACGGCGCTGGCGAGGACGACGGCCCGCGTGGGGCCCTTCTCATCGACGCCGGCCGCGCCACCGAAGCGCTGGGCGGGGGGCAGCTCCTCGCTATTGGGCCCGTACTGCGCGTGGACGGCGTCGACCTCGGTGCGCAGGCTGGCAAGCAGGGCCCTGGAGAGGGCGTTGCGGGCGGCGGGGCGGTTGAGCTCGAGGATGCGAATGTGCCCGCTGCCCGGTGCGGGGAGGTTTGTGACGCGGATGAGAGGCTCGTTGGCGGTGGAGTAGAGGCGGCGCGAGAGCGGGCGCAGGACGACGAGAGAAAAGACGGGACGGGAGAGGCGTGGGGGCATTGTGAGAGAGAAAAAGAGAGAGAGATTGCGTGTGTGTGTAGACGAATTGGTTGGTGGTGGTGGATGTGATGTTGTGATATCTTGAGCAGTAGCTCTGTCAAGCAATTATCAATGAGGGACGGAGGAATGACGTCGTAGGCTGGCATCGGCTTTGGTCGGTCCAGTTAAAGTGATTTGCCGAGCCGTGGTTGGCTGCTTTCAGCCAGTAGCGCTACAGGGTCTAAGGTGTGTGGTGGGTGTGTCTGTTGTAGCTTATCGTTTCTGGCATTTGCTTCAATTCAGAAATCAGAGACAAGATAACGAGAAAGAGGATGCCTAGTTCAGATACAATCCCTAATAAAAAGTAATTTGAACACTCATTCTTGTTTCTTGGTTCGTTTCGTAAGAGGGGGGGTTATTGAAAAAGAACGAATGAAAGAGAACAACTGACACCGCAACGACCCGTTCGTTATCCATGACAACTCAACATGCCAAAGGGAAACCAGAGAGACAAGAGAAGAGAGAGAAGGCGAGAAAGAGAGAATAAAGAATACGCCAAGACTACTGCATGACCTAGTTTGGCCATGATGGCTCACCTCGTTTCTTTTTCTTGTTCCGTGCTGCACAAGTACATGTATGTGACAACTAACTAGAGATTAGTGCCACCTTGAACAAGACGCCAGAATTCCACAACCATCTTGACCGCCTCAATTGCCATGTGGACCCCGGGAATTCAAAGGTGAGACATTCGTGCCAAAGACAGAGATAGGCGATAGATTTTGAAGCCCAATTATGCATCATGCCCATGCTCGCGCACACGAACTATCGTGTGCTATGACAGACAACGCATAAAAAAACCCGTGCCGTCTCCACTGTGACAGCGCCGACAGAGAGCAGCAGGGAAGCTGTGATGCGAAGCTTTTTTTTTTCCCGCACGCATTCACACACCGGCTCCTCTGGTGTTGTTCCTCTTCCTCGCGCATGCGCGAACCCTTGCTGGCTCTAAACTTCTGGGGGAATTACGCCAAGGCTGTGGAGGGATCCGCTCATTTGCAGCCTGGCCGCAGCATGGGCCCGCATCCAGCCTTTCGGGACTGTCGGTCTCCTTTGTCGGTTTTTCCCCCCTCTGGAATTCGAAGCAACGAGGGTTTTGATAGCCAGAAAGCTGTCTGTCTTGCTGTTGTATTATAAACTACAAGCACGCCCTGGGTGGAATGCTATGTCCAGCCTTGCGGTTCCAGCAAGGATTCAACTCTCCCAGCCTGGGGACGGTGCGAGGACTCTTGGGAATGGCACCCCGCTGCTGTTAGCCTGCTCGACCGCCCCTTTGTGTTGCTCGCCATGACGCGCTTCTCGTCGCTTGCCGTGGCGATTGTGCTGGCCACCCGCTCTGCCGCGGCGTCTGGAACGGCCATCAGAGTCCTGCTGCGAGACAGCGTTGATGGCACAACCGACTTCTTCCCCTTTGAAGACATTGCCAAGCTTGGTTCGTCTGCGACGGACTCGAGCCTTACTTTCAAGGAGCTCTTTGCCACCAGCATCGAGGGTGGCCAAGAGGTCAACCTCTTCCACACTGGCTGCGAGGTGAACGGCGTCACGGATTGCACGCTGGCCTGCAAAACCTCGTCTTCCTTCTTTGACTCGCTCGAGACCTTTTACAACTGTGCTGCCCTCGCCTCGATTTCCTACTGGACCCAGGATGAAAAGGTCTACTACATCAGCGACGAGGCGGAGCGCAACGCCAGCGCCATCATGGGCTCTGGGACCCTAGCCAGCTTTGATTCGGCCCCGGTGCTCGAGTCTCTCGTCACCTGCGCTCAAGACGCCTGCGACAACGACGGGCTGAGCCAGAGTTGCGATCGCTCCATTGGGCGCTTGTCCACAAACTCTAGTGCCGAGAACATCTTTGACGCTCTGGGCAAGTTTTGCCCCGATTTACAAGCCGAAATTGACCCCGACATCTTCGGGCCAGGTGTAAGAAACCATTAGCTCTAAAAAATATTATTTGAAAAAAAGATAATATTCTAAAAGACCAGTGACTAACTTGATTGTCATAGGTTTTAATTTCATATGTACTTCAAGTAGGTCTTTGATGCAACCTGTTGTGTAGAGATGTTACCGTACTAAAGCATTGCCCTGTAGGTTTCCTTTAGCGCAGCATTGTATCTCTTGACCAAAGGCTTCACGCTCTGGGTTCGCATCACCCAGGGTTCTGGCCGTAAGAGCGAGCAGCCGCGGTCCCCAGCTGGCATTAAGCGTGGGCTCACCCGCATCGAGACGATGATCTGGCGCGACACAAGCGGCTTGTCCCGCACCAGCATTGCCATTGCTACAACCTTGGTCGAGTTTCAGGAAGCACAGTGCTGGTTCATCTTTGCCTTGCAGATTGCGTCCATCCTTGCCATTGTCGTCAATTCGTCTGAAGGGACGTTTTGGGGCGAGATTGTTCTTAATTCAGCCATTGCGTACCACGTCAGTCAGAACGGCGTGCTTCCCATGTTCCTTGTGCAGATTCTACTTCACCACGAGGGAATCCGCAACTGGCACACCTTCTTGGGCTTCCTTGTTGAGTATTTTCTAGTGATTGGCGCTGCGAGCCAGCGCGTCTACTTCAAAGATGCCTTTGCAATCTTCAAAAGCCAGACAGTGTTAAAGGGGTGTGGCTACAACCCATCACCGCGGACTTACTGTGCTGCAACCAACGGCACGACTATCGGCTTTAGTTTCTTTCCCCATCCGCTCCTTTACAAGATGACATTTTTGTTTCTTGATACACTTGCAATCATCGTCTTGATCATTGACCAGTTCGCATGGACCATTCGAAAACATAATCTAACAAAGCACATGCGTATTGGAACATATCGCGTTGGACGAATGCCGTCGTGGGGAAAGAGAAAGCGCGGTCTTGCGCTTAAACGGTGGCTTTGGCGCTTTCTAGAAGTCACGTATCTTGTGATTAACATACTTTACATGATTTCCCTCACCAAAGTCATTACTGCCGAGAGCTTTGCTGCAAAGCGGTGGTCTTATGGACAGATTATTGCAGTGACGGTTTGGGGCCCTGTCATTGTCAAACTATTTGATCTCTTGCTTTGTGAGTGTCTGCTTTGATACATCAAGGTTTCCTATTTGCTGACTCCTTTTTAGCTGGGCCCCCCAAGAATGGAATCACAATGAACTCAGGTCCCCCACGATTGCGTATTGACAATGTCATCAATCGCAGGGCGGGAACC
Source organism: Calonectria ilicicola (assembly GCA_020809705.1). Taxonomy (NCBI): domain Eukaryota; kingdom Fungi; phylum Ascomycota; class Sordariomycetes; order Hypocreales; family Nectriaceae; genus Calonectria; species Calonectria ilicicola. The sequence continues at coordinate 3,333,211 of CP085833.1, read as the reverse complement.
TCCGCAGATGAGGTCTGCGAGGGCGATTGTGATGAAAAAAGCACACGCAGTTCAACCGATCCCATCATTCGGCATATCGGCCTTGGGTTAACTCGTCAACGCCCAGGACTAGCCAATGACCAAGACAGAGAAGATGGTGTTAGCATTTAGGTGGCGAAGCTCAAGGACCAAGGTTTCCGCGCGGGAAACCTTTGATGAGTAAATGGAATTACGAATTACGAGTGGGCATTTTGTCTTATTTTTCTTGTCTCTGTTCTTTTTTTCTCTTTTTCTTTGTTTTATCATAGAAACGATGTTGAAGCATCGCATTTTTCTTCATGCTCTCGTTTAGCGGATGCTCTGTGAGCTTTACAACATGACATAGAAACCAGATCAGAGCCGGGATACAACGGTGGAATTTTCAATGATAATTTTCTTGTTCTCTTTTTTTTTTAATTGGTCTTAGATGTTTCAAGCTGCCATCTGTATAAAAAAAAAAGAATAAAAATAAACTTAGGCATGACGCTGTCTTGTTTGATCTCTGACTTCACCGGTTCCGTCAAGCAAGTTTGGCTTACTCGCCGCAGATGACAGTGACAAGTCCAGGCATCATGACCAGCGACTAACTCGCGCCCATCAGTGCCCAAAACGCCGCTGGGCCCATCAAGATCGGCCATCGAATTCCACAAGCGAGGCAAATCACACAAATAACCCGCCGGCGGCCAGAGTGCCCCGCGTCATCACTGCTCCTTGGCCGGTTCCACGTGCGGGCGCGTCTCCAAAGGCGGAGTCCTGCGGCTGGGTGTCATGACATCATGCGCACGAAGCCAACCACCAGCACCGTCATACATCCCTCCGGTCGCGGTCTCACATGCCGAGCCGAGAAGATCATGATGTGTACTTGAATAGATTCAAATCGCCTACTTTTTCTCTTCATAAACTCTGGTCAGCGTCTCAACGAATACTCCAAAGACTTGTGTCACCACACCCAAAACACAAAGTACATTCCACACATCACATCACAACCATCACATTTTACAATGTCGTTCCTCATTGAAAGCGTCGCTCGTCGGGCCACCATGGTCCCAAGAGCCGTGGCTACCCAAGCTCCTCGGGCCTTCTCAACCACACACCCATATAACCGAACTGCCGCCCAAACCGTAAAGGATGGCCTCAAAGGAGTTGACCGAGCTGTGAGCGACAAGCTTGTTGATGGCATCAACGCAGGAGGTATAAAGATCCCTTTCCCAAATTTCACTAGTCATTTCTAATGTAAATCATAGCTGCCGTTGCCTCCAAGTTAAATGAAGGCGTGCAAGATATTACCAACGGCAAGACCAGCGGCAAGGCAGATGAGCTGCGTGGCCAGGCAGAGGCAAAAGCCAGCGAGCTAGAAGGGAAAGCCAAAGGAGCTGCCGCGCACGCTAAGGGCAAGGTAAAAGGCGCTGCTGAAGAGGCCAAGCGCAGCCTGTGAGTGTAGGGTAAAGGGAGACGGTGTTTTTGTATGATATGGCATTTGCATTGTTAGGTTAGCTTTGGGAATTGATTTCACGATTTCATCAAAGTCGACGAGCCAACCAAACAGCCTGTATTTTCCCCATATTCCACTAAGGAAATTCTCTAGACATGTTGTAATGAAAGCGAAAATCCTGGCCCCTCGGTCCGCACCCCAACGCTTGAAATCATGAGGCACGAGTGAAGCACATTCCTTTATCAAACCTTTCCCCAATCATAGCATTTCCCTTGGTCCATTAAAGCTAGAATTATTACCCCTCTTCTTGACACCTTCACCAGAAAATTTTGTTGAGAGGGGTCGCTAGCATTCCCGCCTTTATGGTAATGGTATGTTACATTGGATGATGTTATATGTGGGAGATATTTCGAGACTAGAGGTTCCGCCTCTGACGTGCTCGCTTAACGAAACCGAGTTCTGACCACCCTGGAAACCAGTTGAACCCATTTTATTTGCGACTGTTTGGTTACATCTTTTTTCCCACGTAAAGGAGTTTTGGCATGCCTTAAATGAGGCGAGACCATCAATCTTTTCTGTTCATGTGATTTGCCTCGATGGGCTTTTGTATCCCCTTGAAATATTTACCGTCTTTTGCTTTTCTATTATCGGACGATACCCATAATTGGTAAGGATTTGGCTGCACCAGGATGGCCGTCTTATCGCTTACACAATATATGCCATGAATGTCGTAATCGAGAATTGTTCGAGTACCCCAATGCAAGGCCAAATGAAAACTAAAATGATTCAGAAATAAGCTTATATTTCACCTGAAGCATATGCCTAAAGTTCATATCTGACTTGCTCGGGAATAATGTCGTTGTTTAAACTACAAGACGTCTTTGAGATGCACGCCATTAAAAAAAGTCCCGCCATGAATAAAATGAACGCAGGCACCTGTATTTATGATGAATCTAGGTGTTATAATACTTATTCAAGACCCATGAACTAGAAGCACGTCTTTGTCTCTCTTGCTGACGACATGTTGTGTCGTCAGCGTAGGGGTCTTGATATCATATAACACCGTCTGCCTCGACACACCAACTCAAGGCGTCCAAATGGCAATTTCGTTATACTGTCGCACTGAAACATCACCAAAATGACGACCGTATCAGGAAAAGAGATCGGCATCGAAACCATTCAGGAAGACCCTGCATTCACGGACACCGATGGCAGCGACCAAAGAGGGCCTGCCTCAGTTACCGAGGTTGACCCAAAGGAAGAAAGGGCATTTCTATGGAGACTTGATCTGGGATTTCTAGTAATTGGATTCTTGGGTTATATGTTCAAGTACATTGACCAAACCAATATTGTAAGAAAATCTAGTTTCACTCACACGACTGCATTGTACTGAGCTGTTCTAGACCAATGCGTATGTCTCAGGCATGAAGGAAGACTTAAATATTCAAGGAAACGAGTACAATTGGTTCACTACTTACTTCAAGTATGTTCCAACCATTTAACACTCGCTCTCTATGTTTCCCCCCCTTCCAACTCATACTTATTTTTATTAGTATCGGGTACATGATCATGCTTTACCCTTCCTGTATCCTAATATCGTATATCGGGCCCTCAAAATGGCTGCCAGCCTGTGAAGTAGGTTGCTAATGGAACCAAGCAACCAAATCAATGGAATGGAACTAATTTTATCTACAGCTCATATGGGGCGTCTTGACTTGCTGCTTGTCATTAGTCAACCACCCTAACCAGGTAATATATCCAGAACAAGTCATTTGACCGAATTATGTCGGCTAACATCGTCAGGTATTTGGCCTGCGTTTCTTAATCGGCTTTTTTGAAGGCACTACATGGCCTGCCTATTATACTATGATTAGGTATGCAAGCCTTGGTCTTAGCTGCTTCGAGGCTGACATTTTAGCCAATGGTACTTGCCCCATGAATTGGCCCTTCGGATGAGCCTATACAATATTGCACAACCTACTGGAGCCATGCTTTCCGGCGCCATGCAGGGGGCTCTCTCGACAAATCTTGAAGGGGTCTTGGGCCGATCTGGGTGGCGCTGGGCGTTCATCATAAATGTATAATTCTTTCCCAATTTCTCAAATCTCATACCATCACTGACATTTCTAGGGCGTTTGCACCATATCTGTTGCATTGATAGCATTCATTCTATTGCCGGGATATGTATGTATGCGTAGCAATGTTATTCAATCGCAAGCTCATTTTCCATCAGCCTGAACGCCAAAACCCCTTATCCAAGTTCTATTTAAAACAACGACATATTGGTCTGTGATATACCAGTCTTCATAATGCCCATGGATTCTAACCTTTACCAAAGATATTGCCCTTGCTCGCGCCAAAAGAATTGGCCGGAAGCCCCAGATCGGAATTACCGTCAAAAGCTTTATCCGTTGCTTTAGTTTTTGGCAATTGTGGGCGGTCGCTAGTAAGAGACTCTTCAACTGCAGAGAAATTTCCGATCGCATCTCTAATTTTAGATAGTTGCTTGGCCTTTTGGTGGAAACACTACGCCTGCCAGTTACTTCAATCTGTGGCTCAAGTCTCTGAAAAACGCCGATGGAAGCTTGAAGTAGTATGTCAACCCGAATATTCCCCTCTTTTCTAGACCATGGACAGACGCTCACCTTTCAAGTTCTGTGGGGATGCTCAATTATTTACCAATTGCTGGTCAGGCCATTCAACTGGTATCTGAGGTACTCTTCAGTGGCTTCAGCGATTATTTCGGTACTAGACTACCATTTTTGATGTTTCACTCTGTAAATCTCTCTCATGACGTGCCAAATCACACCTGGGCTAATTATAATATAGGTGATAAACATTACATCTTTGGCCATTTTAATTGTTCGCCCTCAAAACGAACAGCTCCATATGGCCGGATATTACATGAACTATGTTGGAGCGTGCGTTGCCCGAGTTATAAAATAAACTGGATACTTTAAATTCTAACAGTGTACAGAGTGTCTATGATGTTGTTGTGTTCCTGGGTGAGCGAAAACTTGCAGGATCAACCGGAAGTTCGCGCAGTACTGTTCCCATCAGGCACCTTGGTCGCATACGCGCTGTCTGCTTTTGTCCCCCTTGCTGCATACCCTGCTTCAGAGGCCCCCAACTGGAAAATTGGCGCCAAATTATACATGGGATTCGCTGTCTTCGCTGTGTTTGTGAATATTGGTATTTATTTTGGATTTAGGAGAGAGGCTCAAAAGAAGCAAAAGGACAAAACCAGGGATGAGTGAGTTGATTCTTTGCAATTATGGTGAAGTCAAGCATGAATCAATTGCTATTGTTGATGATTGGTCAAAGTTGCCAGCCAAGTTCAGACGTCATTTTGTTCACAGTAAGGAGAACTAGGCAATGAGATGTTATGGAAACCAAATATCCTAGCAAAGGTTGTGTGATTCAATTTAACCGTTACCTTCTACATAAAACCATTCTAGGTCTAAATACGAGCCTAAAATAATTACAACTCGCCGATTGGCAGCTGGTCAGAGACCACTTTGTGAATAGACTCGTCCTCTTCGACTCCCTTATGCGAGATGCTTGCAAAGTCATTGGCAATAAGCTTTGCAACATTCTTACCCATCAGCGCACTTGTCTCCATGGTTGAGATAAAACTTTCAATCCCAGAGGTATAGTAGATACCGTCACCGATAATAGGGTCCTGGAAGGTGACTCGGGGCAGCTCAACAGGGTAAGAGTAGAACCAGTGAGGATAGTACCAAGAAATGGGCTCGGAAACTGCCTTGTTGCCCTTCTTGTTTGAGCCGACAAAATCTTCAGGAATCTCCGTTCCAAATAGTTTAGATAGGAAATCAGCTGTTACCGGTTCCGCCGAGAAGATCTTGTATGCAAATTCCAGCTTCCCAGTCTTAGGGTTGACAACGGGGCGCAGCTTGCTGACGGAATAAAATCCAGCGCTGCCAACGCCCTTGGGGCTCTGCTCAGATTCATCCGCTTCAGACAAGGTAGTGTAAACACTGCTGGGTGCTTTCCTTCCAAGTCCCAAATTGAAGAATTTAGGGTCAAGCTTTAAGGGTGATGAGAACAGCGTCACGTGAAGCTTGGTGTAAGGAATCTCATCAATCTTGTGTTGAATGATTCCTTCTTGGGCCTCAATTTTGCTAAACTGCCAAGGAGATGCGATAATGATGTTGTCAAAAGCAATGGAATATTCTTCAGACGAGGCCGACTTCGAATCTTTTGTCGAAATGATATATTGGGGCGTTTCAGTCCTCTTCTGAACCGCTGAGATTGAAGTGACAGACGTGTTTCGGCATAGAGAAGCTCTGCTAACTCGTACCATCTGTTCAAAGATCTTCCAATTGCCGCCTTTGACGGCAACAGCACCATCAGTAGCAAAGGATACCTTGGATGGTTAGCAGTGGCATAGTCAAATTATCGTTGGGGCAGTTACCATAGTCTCTAGTCCGTGAATATATCCTAAGTTGGAGGCATAGTTGACTCTCGTCGCAGCCTGGAGAATTTCTTTTCCAAACTTGGCGTTGATCTGGCTAAGTATCAGCTAACTGCCTGGTATCAAGATTTCTTGGAGGGACAAACATTATTTTGAGCAAGGAATTGCTCTCCAGTCACTCCAGTAATATCTAGCAGGCCGAGTTCAAATGCCTTTTCAGTGAGGGAAGTGAATGGAAAGTGAGGTTCCTCGTAGATTTCTAGGAATTTAGAAACCACTTTCTTCACGAGCTGGACGGCGCGGTAGGGCGCAAGGCCATAATTCCACCACATCTTACCCACATCCCACCACCAGGAGGCGCCCTCCACAGTCTCAAAGATGATTTTCTGGCCATTCCAAATGGCTGTGATGTCACCGTCATCGGAATCATAGGGTTCACCAATAGGAATGCCAAACTCCTTTGTAGCATTGTACAAGATATGGTTGACAGTCACAAAGATGGATGCACCCAGTTCGAGAGGCTGGGCAGGATCGTCAAAAGCGTTGGTAGTGACACTGCGACCACCAATATGATTGGTCTTCTCAAAGATTGTAATATTGACCGTGAGGCCCTCCTGCTCTGCGTATTTAGCCAAATGATAGGCGGCTGATGAACCTGCAGCTCCGGCACCTGTTGTGATGATGTCAGCATTGGAAGCTGTGGTGGCCTATGATATGGCGGTTTCAGCCTAAAAGGAGAAAAAGAATAGTCCAACTGCCGGCATCGTGGTATGAGGAATCGGAAATGCCATTGCTTGTATGGTAGGTTGAGTTCGCATTACAAAAGTTGATGATACGCACCTATGATGGCGACATTCTTGACTTCGGTAGCTGCAGTAACGGGAGCTCCGGAGAGGGCGCCCAAAAGGGCAAGATGAGAACCCCAAGACAATCTCATATCTGTTCACGCATATGCCGCGCACTTGCAATTTATTTTGAAATAAGTACCGATGAAGAGATGAGCGAAGAGAACCAGGCCGTCCTTGCTTGCCCTGGTGGTGTTGAAACGCGTAATATCAACGCAGCTCAGGCGTTGAGAGTGACGCAGCCCGTCACGTGACATCGCTTCTCCAAAACCAATCAAGCTGCAGGCCAACACTTATCAGGGTCTTTGGAGGCGGTCCTTTCTGCCTTGAGATTGGCGTAACTCAAGTTGAATTAAGGGAAACATTCCAAGCAAGCTGGGAGTTATTGCTACAAAGGAGGAATAGTGTACTCGTAATTAAGTGGTGACGCTAGAAGCAAGGGAATGGATCTTCATCATGGGTACAAAGAGCCATTTCCAATTTCATCACAGTAAAAATTCATCTTTCCCGTTCATTTAAATTTATTCAATCGCATGTAATCCCAATGCACTCTCTTATCTATGCAATAATTGGTGGTATGATGAGCATGCATGCTCACCCATGGATGATGACTGCATGCACCCCCAATACCCTGGTCCTCACTCCAAATCATCCAAAATGAGATATTAGATTCAGAAGAAGAAAAACATCAACATCAAGGAAGCTTCCATCGGAAAATTCCTAGACATTATAAACCCCCTAATCGAAATCATCAATCGTTTCCAATGCGTCATGAAAAACATCCACTATATCCTCCCCAAACAGAAACCCTAGGCCATCATGACCATATTCCTCTACACGGCTGTCGGAGTCCTGCTCCAGCAAGACCGGTTCAATGGCATCAGGCGCATATAGAAATTCGAAAACGTCTTCGTTGGTGTATCCTTGGAGTACATGCATGCTTTTCTTGCGGCTATGATCACCCAGGACAAGTTGCGGGCGCTTGCATGGGACCTCTTGAAGGTGGATCTCTTCGTCCATGTCGAATTTCGGTGATAATGCATACCTGCTATATATGTTTTCAAAGTAACAGGACTCACTCGTAGCTCGGTGAAAATGGTCGTGAGCGTACTCGTAGTCGCTTTCGGATTGGCTCAAGAGCTGAGGCGTAGCTGAAGCAAATGGGCAACCTTCCTTCAGTGAGTTGTCTGGGTGAGTTTGAGGCATAGACTGTAGGGTATCATGTATTGACGTCTCCTTGTGTTGAGATATGACCGCTTCGCTGTCTTCCCTCAAAACCAATGACGCGAATCCGCCATGGTTCTGTATTTGTTTCATGTATTCTCTTTTGGCGACCTCTTTTATGCCCATGGTGATGAAGTGCAAGGGTTTGCTAGACTTGTTAAGTGAGAAGTATCACAATTGCTAAGACCAAAGCCAGACCGAGTGATCCAAGTTATGTACTTATATTCCATTGTCGGGCAAAGCGAACAAACGTGAAACTAAGCGTCCAAGCTTTAGACAACAATGCCATTGTAATTGAACAGTGAACAGTCAATAGGTTCCAATTAATTCTGATCACAATCTACGATACAGTACGGTTCCTCCTCAATCGCCATCCTTAGTTTGCTCGCCCCGATAGTTGCAAAGCCTAATAGCTCGGTGTTTCATAACTCATATCTCGTGGTACTATCAAATGATCGAGCATTCTTCCTTCTGATTTGATAGTAACATAATCCCTTCGCGACAAAAGCAATCCCATAGGAAGAGGTAGAGGGGGAATAAGCGCATACGAAAGTCAATCCTGGGGAATCATTAACAACCCTCTGAAAAACGCCGAGCTAAACGTAAAAGGCTTTTCCTGTGCTACCGCACGACAAAGACTCTAGATAAACAAAAAGAAGTCAAATACACTGAACACTTGGAAAATTGGCCTCCGATGAAAATTACCACATTCTTTTGTATACAACAAAGAATTATTCACTTTCCTCCTCACTACTGGTGCGGTCGCTTTCAACCCCGCCTGCCGTGGCGGCAGGGCTCTCATTTACCGAATCCATCTCGGATGTAGTGCTCTTGCTTTCGCCACGCGCCGTTCCTGCAGCAGCCGCAGCACTGCTAGTTCGTCGTGGCGGGGAACTGACTCGACTTCGGCTTGGTAAAGCTTGAGAAGTGACGTCAATGTCGGCATCATACATGTTATAATCATCAGGAGAATCGTCTGGTTCCTCTCCATCCTCGTCGCCACTACTTAGGTCGACACCATCAGGGTAATCATCTGATTGGTGTGGATTTGCACGTTGACTCATCAACTCTTCTGATGATTCGGTATCAATCATGTCTTCAGAAGCAAAAATGTCGCCAGTTGCTGAATCGTCAGTGCTGAAAGGCGGAAAGAAGATGGCTGGTGGTGGAAGAGGAACAGGGTTGAGGCGTTTGATAGCACCGGACACATATTCGATTTCAATCGACTGGGGTTCGGTATGGGGCAGGACTCCTGAAGCGCGAAAATCTGGTGAAGATGTCGACATGGTAGCCAACCGATTGATAATTGTGTCTGTGACCTCGACTGATTTCGATCGATTGTATGATTTGGCTGATGGGGTTATGTCATGCTTCGATCTCTTTGTGGTGACAACCACCACGAAATGATCTTCTGGTAATACGCGACCGAGACCGCATGGTTCCAGAGGATGGAGTTCTAGGTATTGATTTTCGTCTGACCACGTCAGATCCAGTTCCAGGTCGCTCAGATTATCTGTGTCATCGGCGGTCAAGCTCGGAGCGGACTCATCGTTATCAATATCCATTTCGGAAGTGGATCGTAGATATTGTCCTCGGTCGGTCAATGGCCGATAATCAAGCGAAGACCTAGAGTTTGTCCGGGTTGGCAGGGAACGGGGCAATACGATAACTGATTCAGAATCCCGCGCATTTTGATTATGAGCAAGCATGTGCGATGGGGGCGAGATGTCCCCAGGATCGCCAGACAAATCTGTGCAGAAGGGCGCACCGCTGTAGTAAATGATAGCACCGTCATGTCGTCGTTTCTTACGATTGGATGTGCCCGAACCACTCATGTCCCAGCGCGAACCCCCAACATTGCTCTCCTCGGGAGGACCGAACGATGACAGAGTATCATCGACTGATGTTTGGACACCCGAGGAGTCACGCTGCGCAAATAATGGCTTGTAGTGAAAACTTTCAGATGAAGCACCGATTTGACCATATTTAGAAGCAATTTTGCTCGAGCTCCCAGACTGAAAGTCGTCACCCGCCGCGCGGCTAGTCTTTTGGCGTTTTACAGACTTCATGTTTGGGTTGTCGCTGTCGTCAGTGGAAGGACTCTTTTGCGAGTTGTATCCGGAGCTATCGCTGCTAAACTTCGTACCTTCCGTTCCACCCCGCCATCGGATCTTGCGGCCATCGGCTGATAGTTGAAACTTGGTACTGATTCCAGAGACTGCCGATCGTACAAAATCGGGAGTAACGTTGATTATATGAAGCTGGGCAAGGTTGCAGAGAAGATTCAAGTACACCCAGCCATCTGCATCAGGATGGACATCTTCGGTTGCACCTTGTTGCTGACTTCCTAATAACTCGGGAGGGATAAGACCAAGATGTCTAATGTAATCCATATTTTCGGATGGAACTTGAATCCGATCAGGATCCAGATCCCTAGGCCGTGTAGGTCGTTGTTCAGGCGGTGGTGGCATCGGTGGGGACGGATTAGCGCCTCCAGGGCCACTGCTATTGCCGTTACCACCGGATTCTGTTCTATCGCCGTGAGAGTTTGAGGTAGATCCATTATCTCGAGATCTGCTCTTCTTCCCAGAAACCCCAGACTGCTGCTCCGTGAGAAGTATCTTAGCTTCTCGAGACGGCTCCTGGGAATCAACCGAGTTTTGCTGTTGTATGATCGGCACCGACGCCGGTCGTGAATCTGTCACGACTGGTGCCTGTGGCATCTTGATATCTCGTGGTGGGGCTTGCGAGTTCTGTAGGCGGCGACCGCCAATTTTGCCTGTGAAGAGCTGCTCCAAACGGCGGACAACAATTTTCTTACGTTCCTTGTCAGTCATAATCATATGCTGTGGATAAAGGCCTTCAGGGATGTCCTTCAAGTAGTTCTCCACTTTCTTCGCATTTGAATCTTTAGAATTCATCATCGGGCGATTAAGAGATGTGCCAGAGGACTTGGCCCCAGTCGACATGGAAGCATATGCAGAATCGGCGGGCCGAATGTTGGATCCTGATGAGGAGGAAGCATGCTTGGATAACGATCCGGACCCGGAGTAGGCATGATCGCGAGTGGTATGACGCGACGACTTTTTCTTTTTCTGTGAAGAAGAAGCGTTTGGTGACCCTTCAAGACTGGCTGCAAAGTCACGGAGTGTTGCCTCAAGCTCTCTTTTCTTCTTGTTAGGCAGCCCGTGTACTTTGATTTCGAACAATTTTTCTTTCTTCAGCATATCCGGGCCAGGCTGTTTGTATCGTTTCAGCTCTTCCTTGAGACGCTGTATCTCCACAGTCAAGTCATCGATGACACTGCGGTAATCATCAGCGCTGCTACTTTGAGCCACCAGGCGTGGTGGTGGACCCAAGTGGCTGCCGAAAGCGAATGGCCTGTCTCCATTGGAGGAATCTGATTCCTTTTGAAAAAAAGGAGGGTCAACTAAAACATGGTCAGCAACGATATTGCGTCATTGTGATATATATGTATGCACTCTCACCTTCCATGACATTGTTGTCAAATGTTGCAGTGGGGTTTTGATTTGATTGGTCAAACCAAGTTTTGGGATCGCTTTGGCCCGTTTCGTGACTGTCGCCTGAGGAATTTCGCCGAGGAGAAGAAGCATGTTGCGTGATGTGTACATTTTGAATAGGAGCTGAACTTGGACCGGCCCTATTGGTGGCATCGTGGGTTAATCGGTGGTGTTTTAATGTGATCGAGTTGGTAGGAGAAGCTCGTCGGGGGAGAGGATGGCCGGTGGGGCCAGTTGGTGGTGGTTGAGTGCCATGAGATTTTTCGTCTGTCGGGGGCATTGTTTCAACATATATTAGAAATTTCTGGGCTGTAGTGTATCATATATTTCTTAAAATATATTCTTAGATCATGTTTCATTGATACTCAAGCAACATGATCAAGCGAGGGCGATATCGCCCCGAAATCAGATGAATTGAGGACTAGAGGAAACTATGAGCTTGGTAAGATGCTCGTATGTTGTGATCCTGCGACAATGGAATAATACAATTAGCTTAATATAATACGATAATGAGAGTATAAATTAAATAACACATGAAAATGGAGGTTGATGCGACGAAAGATATGATGACGTGATTGGTCAAGAGGGTGGTCCGGTCGATCGATCGATCGCAGGCTCAAGCGTCATATGACGAAAATGCTTGTGGTAAGAGGGGACCCAGGGACCCCTTGGAAACACTCACACTTGGTAATTGCGTAATATTCGAGTTTTTAGCTCACGAAAACGGATTTTCTTGCCCTATTCGGTCACTGTATCTTGTCGATCCTCCTATGCAGTGACTGGCTCAACCTGGACTTTTCTGTATCGCGAAGGTGTGAGGGTTTCGAGAGAAAGGGCGCCGCGTTCGAGCTCGAAAGATCGGGATATGGTCCTTTATCGGATTCCTTCCTTCGTATTCTCTCCAAGGAAATAATAATGCGGCGTTGGGGGCGATTTGGTTACAATCCCAAATGATCGGGCTAGCACCCGATGTTATTTGAGAGCGTCGTTTGGTCTAAGTCGCCAGACAGCTGGTCGATGCGGTGCTGTTTTGCGGGTCGATGCTGGCTGCGCTACCGCCAGATTGCGGTCGAGTCTTTGGTTGAAGCCGTGGAAGGGCTTGGAACTAGATTCTAGATACCAGCGTGTGCGATGGTGTCGAAGTTGTGGGATAAAATTGCTGCGATGCGCCTTCGGCGGGGCACAGATTACTCGATGGGTCAGAGTCGGTGTTAAGGAAATGAGAGAGTGACGGTGCGAAGGCGAAGACGGCGGATGCACCGACTGGTATAAGAAACCAGGGTGGACAGGGGCTGAGAGGATCAAAAGTCGGGGGTTAAGTGGTGGGTGGTGAGGGTGCACCGTGGACGTTCTGGTGTGGCACTGGATGGTACTTGAGGGCGTGGGTTTGCGGATGAAGATGCAACAGCTGGCTAGCTTGCCCGATCCAGCGTGATCAGGTTTGGGAGTGGGGAGCAAGCAGAGTTCCTTGAGGATGGCAGGAGGACAAGCCTGCAGGCAGGGAAGGTTTTTAAAGGAACAGCACGGAATCGAGATCGGGACTGGGAGAGGCGATGGCAATGGGGCCAGGGGGAGGAGGAGGCATGGGAAGAGGTGATTGAGAGGATAGTCGATTCAAGGCGCCTGGCTGGCAAGGTTGGAGTGTGAGGAGGCAAAATAGCCCCAAACAGTACCGTAAAGAGAGGAGAATTTTAGACTGTGGCTATCGCAAAGGCCAGACAGCACAGATCCAACAATCGGGGTGACGGGCAGCATTGCGGCAACAATTGCATCGCGAGGGCCGCGAGGGTTGAGCATGGAGACGGGGATGCGATGGGGCCGAGTTGGGGAGAGTCAGATCGAACGCTCATTGCACCGATGCCCACGTCGAGCGACAAGTCGAGGTGATCAGAGAGCATCGGAGCTAATGAGTGGGCCGAGGTGGGTTCCAGGTCGAAAAAAGCAGGGACGACCTCCAACGGGCTTCAGTGGCACTGGGGCGGCACTGGGACCTGATTGAGCTGTATGCACGCCTGGCGTGGAGCCAAGGGCTGCACATTTGGACAGCATCATGGCCATCGGACTGGACTTTGCAGCAGCAGACGGCAGGGTGGTCATCTCTTTAGCTACACCCACGCCGCATGCCACTCGACCCACACCACATTGGACACAGCCCTTGCTTCCTTTCTGCCCGCTGTGGGGACTGTCAGCCATCCATAAGCCAGAACGCTCCCTAGGGACTTGAGTTCCAAGGCAAAGAGGTCTAGGCCCCAACTCAAACCTGCCTAGGCGGCGTCGTACCAAGGCTCTCCAGGCAAGGGCCTCGTCGATCTTACTTTTGGCATGTCATCGAGACATGTCGAGACACCACCTCAGCGCCCGATGGATAACCACTGACCTGGTGCCGGAATGAGCCACAAAGGAATCCAATTTAGGCTCTCAGGTCCCTGTGATGTCCTATCTCGTGCTGCCGGCACCGTGCTAGAGACCAATTACCGATTTGCTTTCTCATATTCGGCGGCGGGACAGTGTTATCGACAGCGGGGTTTGCCGGCACTGCTCTCTGTCGGTGCCATGTCCGCCCGCACTCAATCCCCCGCGTTGCAGCCGCCTTTGTCTCTTCGTGAAACGGTGCTGGATATGCAGTTGGCTCTGGCAAAAGCCTCATCCGTCATTCCAAGCCCATGCTCACCTGTCACTTCTGATTTCCAAAGCATCTACGGTAATGTGTGGTTGTGGGCTGAGCGGGTCATCAACTCCACGAAAGACACCGAACCATGTGGAATCCTCTGCCAGCCCCCAATGAGACCACTCTTACGTCAAACCCCCCAGTCCGGGGACACCCAAAACCCCTCCGACCAACCATCCCCTCACTGTGGCTTTACTCCCTTTGACACCGTACAATGCACACCTTGAAAAATTGTGTCCCTGTGACTTCTCATCTTCGGCAGCATGGGACTCAACCGCCTGAAGGTATCGATTTGATAGTAAAGAGAAGAAAATAAACAAGTAAATAATAATAAAATTCATTTTTAAATTATTTATTTACTTTTTCATATAATTTTTTTTTCGTTCATGATTGGGCTGGAAGATGGTGGGAAGGGGTAGAGGGGGTACAATTTTTCAAGGGTTGTACTGTACAATAAATCTGTTGCCAGTCAAGCGACACAATCCGACCTCAGCCAGTGGGTGTGATGGCCGTGTCCCCTCCTTCTCGCACACACCCAAAAGCTTCAATTCTCCCACAATTTCCGATCATGCCGGCGGTGCACCCATCTTGAAAAAAAAAATTAATGCTGGTACGATCCGTAGCCGTATATGTGATGATTGTGCCTTGTTGTCGTCCTTGTCATCGAGGTCAAGTAGAGCTCTACCCTTTGGAGCATGACACAGACATGTTACATGTCCAAGCCGTAGCCCTTATCCCGCCAAACGAGACTCACTAAAATTAGACCAGAGCAGTGTGCCATGGGTGCCGTCCTGGGTGGGTACGGTAACGTCGGTGTTTCCTGTCCTGTAGTTTACCACATCCCTATATTCGCATGCAACAACCCGAGGCTGTCTGCAGTTTGCTGATCGCTGCCAAATGACGCCGAGGATGACGTCGATTGCGCGGGGGAATTTTCAGGGTCCGCGCACCTCCTTCCAGCAGCTTCTACCATACAGAAACCCGAATCGCTGATGCCTCAGGGCCAGAAGATGTCATAGAGTCAATCATTTACTTTTTTGATCATTGAATGATACGAAAAAAGGGCATTGTCGCTCAGCCTTGGGTGCAAGATAGTTATTCCGTGAGCTTACCGTTCCCACGGTCGTGATGCAGCTTCCCTCATCTGGCAAGCCAAAGCTCCTAAGACGACCCACCTTGCCACTCAGCTCCCGCGAATAGCTCCATGGCAAACATGAGCCCTCGAGAATCAAGCAGCGAGTTGCCTCAGTGGAATCTCAAGAGCCTGCGGCCATCCCCGAGACCCCATCGTAGATAATACCTAAATCTGCTCGGACCGAAAATCCAATCTCTTATTGGGTCGGGCGCAGGCAAGGCCGGTTAGACTCTTCTCTGATCGCAGCGACGTGCACCATTAGCTCGCATCGATCTCCCGGAGCGCTGGGAAGACCCTTCATGCATGGCGTGACTGGGGTCTTGGACCAACACGATGTTCCCGCTCTGATGGTTCGTTGTTGCTTCCCAAGCCCAGTGGCAACCTCCAATCAAACGCTGAAGTACGGATCGAGTTTCTCAACACCCACCTCTTTAACATGGGGTTTCGAGATTCCCATGCTCGGCACGACCCTTGTCGATCGGTCAAGGGCCGCCTTCTGGAACATCCTTAGCCCATCCTGCTGTAACATCAGAAATATCTCGGCGAGTCTAAAACATGACATGGGGTGGCAATTTGAAGTTGACTCGATGAATGACATCTTTCACCAGTACCTGGGCACCGTCCAGTGACAGCTAGAGCATTCTCATGCATGCATGGAAGTGGCCCTGGTCCCATTGCGTGTCCTTTCTGGGCCCAAGCAAAGCTATCTTTGAGTCATCCATTGCTAGGTGGGAACCCCAACGCCCCTATCTTAGCTAGCGAACTAGAAAAAAAAAAGCATAACACAAAACGGATCATGATCGACCTGACAGAGGAGGAACCAAAATTAGTCATGTGATGCTGAGAGATCAATATCCTTTCTGTATCATCTGGATATCGGGTTTGCATGATATCCTTCATGTTGCTTGAGTCCTTGTTCACACCTCGTCGACGTGCTCGGCTACCCGAATACTGCTTTCTCAGCTCATATAGGCCCCAAGATGCTTAATTGGAGACGATGCCGGTATTTTTTGTGATGTCTGAGTTGCACACCAAGCTTTTCGGTGCCGCCAATGGAGCTAGCTTCGTCACCATAACCATCCTCAACAAAAGACCTTTTGGCGAGCTCTAGCATAAGGCACATTCACGACAAACATCTACAATGAGCCCACGGGTCTTCTATCTAAAATTCCGTTGATCCCGACTTATCTAGCTCCAGTGCCTCTGTGTTCCTTCCGCCATTCGGAAGTTCGCCCTAACATCGAAAGAAATTCAAGACACCCCTTCGAAGCTTGTGATCCTATCACTTCACTTTAAACACCACAAAACTCAACTACACCAAATTATTTGCTAGATAGGAAAAATGAAAACAAAAATTTAGATATAAAGCATTTCGTCATTTACTTCTTTATTTATAAACTGGTTGGGGGATCGGCTATGTGTGTGGTTGGTCTTGACAATAGGTGCTGTCCAGTTGGTTTCAGGGGTTCCATCCGACAGAAATCATGACATTCGACTATGCTACGAAAAAAAAAAAAAGTTGATTTCGGTCCTCGCCTTCTCATGTTTACTTATAACTGTGATGAGGCTGCAGAAGCTATTGAGCCTATGTGAGGAAGCGCTTGGGCGTGGAACGAATCATTGTTGTAACCGTAGTATACTGGTTAGATGCATATCGTCGACAGGATGCAGCCATGCTCTCAACATTGATCGATCGATCAATCCAATCCACCTCTTTAACCCTTCCCTGATTGCGCGCATTGTCGATGACGTGACGGAGACGAAACATATAGGACAACTTGAATGCAAGACTAACGACTTCTCCACCCGGCTGCTTGCCCCGGGCTGCTCAACCCCCTCGCGCTTCGCACAACGATACCTCCCGCGCATCCAGCCCACCTACGATTTCACTGTTGTCTACACTCTCACCTCGAAGACGAAAACACCCGTGTCGCACTCCCGCCAACGAAAAACAACAAACCTCATTGAAGGGCCAAAAAAACACCTGAAATCATGGCCTCGTCAACCTCCACATCAACGACGCCTCACCCGCTCGCCCTCCCTCCCAACTTCTCCCCCGACACACTCGACGGCCTCTCAGAGCTCTCCCTGGTGCTGGCCAAGGTCCGCGCCGGTATCCAGGCCTCGTCGGGCATCACCACAGAACCCGCCCCCGGCGGTAACGCGGGCGCCACGGGCGGGCCGACACTCTCGTTCAAGGAGGTGCCAGGCGCTACGGATGGCCTCAAGCACAAGCTCCAACGCGCCCGGGCGCAGGTGCGCGCGCTGCCTGACATGGATCGGACCATTGCCGAGCAGAACGAGGAGATCCAGGACCTCGAGACCAGGATCCGAATGCAGAGGGCTCTGCTGCAGAGGCTGAGAGACGAGGCTGCTGGCAAGGAAGGCAAAGAGGAGGCTGCTGGAGGGGATAAGATGGAATCGTAAGAGCCCAGACTCTGATGGACTCTTTTCAAAGGGGGGATGGCGTCGGCATCTGCGTGGGCATTGAAAAACATGGGTATTCACGGCAACAAGGCAAAGCGATTACAGCATCATCGAACGGCGTTCTAGGGTGATATTTTTGAGAGACAGGTAAAAAGAGGGGGTCATTGTTCTATCTCGCTTGGCTATTTATAAATTGGCATCCCAAACACCACATCCTGTGCCCCTATAGAATTACAGTGCATGATAGAAATCCGGCTCGCTCTCATTGACTAGTGTGGGACACCTAGTTTCTTGAGCGATTCTTCCACGCTGGCACCTGGCTGCCCGGGCACTACCTTTGTCCACAACTCATTGTTGAGTCTGTCTTCCTCGGGCAATACGCTCCAGTTGGGGCTATGATCAACCTTCAGCCACTTGAAGTCGTCTACCTTATCCCATTGATTCTCGGCCAACTTGTCCTCTTCTGTAGCCTATCTCATGGGTTAGCAAATACATTGCGGAATGCGAATTCGAGGTGAAAACTTACATATGCGTCAGGCAGTGGCGCAAATCGCATGCCTGTGCAGTCCTCAATAATAGGATGGCTACCGCAATGGAGGTAGATGTCGACATTTCGGCACTCATGAATTCGTACTTGTCGTGATACAATTACCAAAACACTATCTGATACTTCAGTAATATGCACAGGCCCATTGACCCGGCCCGTAACGATCAAACTCTTAGAGATATTCTTCATAGCCAAACCAGGGAATGGTTTGCCAGTCGCAGTTGGGATAGACATGTCAACAATGCACCCGCTTAAATCAGTTAAGCTCCCTGCCGCAGTGGCTCGGGCTGCCGAGGAAGGAAGAATAATGTGGAGGCCCGACTGATTCGAGATGCCAATGTTCCTAGCAGCCGAAAAGCTTGGTTTGCGAAGGGGCGAGGGACTCGGGCGAGCCATTTCTTCGTTATAATTCTTAATCTTCGAAGGCAGCTCGCTGAGAGTGTCCTCCTTGGGTGCCTCGGGAAGGGTCTCGGCAGGCATTGTGTTTTTGCGAGAGAGACTTCCCGGGTTCAAACGAGGATCGTTTTCTGGGGCACCCATATCAACATGAGGAGTGTTGGTACGACGGAACTGGAATCGTGACTTGGGAGTGATTTTGGCGATGGTCTCGTTTAGCTTTTCCTGGAGAGCCTTGATGGACTGTGTATAAAGTATTAATACTCAATAACATGACAAAAGAAGATGTAAATGGACAATTGAGACCAACCTCTGAGTATTGTTTCCTGTCGTAGGATGGAGTAAAGTCGGCGGCATCAGATACTTCATTCTGGAGCTTTGCGATGGCAGCAAGGATGTGATCAATGGCTTCTTGTCGTTCTCCACCAACATTCGCAACAGAAGGCAGCTCGTCAACGAGCTCTTGGAGGCCTAAATGGAGCAGAATTAATACAAAAACATGTACATTAAAATAACAGTGCGTAGCTAGTAGAGTAGAGAGCCTGAGAAGACGGGATTGATCATTGCTCACTAACCTGTCACACTTTCAATAAAGTGGTTATAAAAGCGTTGCTTAGGGTCCATTGTGCTGGTTCGGCGGAAGAGAAACGGATGCGCAGCCGACCACTGGTCGTGAGATTGAGCCTGAGCTTCAATTGTGGACATGATTAATGACTGGTTTGTAAAGGGGGGTTTTGACTTTCGTGGATTGGTTTGGCTGGATAGGGAGGTAGGAGGAGGATAAGCGTGCGGTTGGAGGAATAGCACAGATGACTTATAGCGACTGCACGCAATGATGATGACAACAGCAACGCAGATCGGGTCACACAAGATTGGAAGAATCTGGTCGAATGGGTATATAAGAGGAGGGTGACGATGATGAGCAGAGCGAGGAGGAACGAAAAGGCGGGAGGAAGTGTGGTTTTACAAGCGCCAGAAAGACATGCACGTCTTACTCACAATATGATCAAGAAAAGGAATTGGACCCGGGGTTAGCGACGGCAGTAGGCGTTGTTAAGAGCGTCGCGTTTCCTCCCCTCGCGAAGGTGACCAGTAGCTATTCGCCGCCTTTTCCTCAGCTCAGCGGCAGCAAGGGAGCGTGAAGCCGTCGGAATGCACGCAGCAGGGGTGGCGCGAGAGAAAGCTGTGACGTCAATGCCACCTGATTGGGCTGCTGCAGCAGAGCTGGCGGACGTGGAAGAGAGACGTGACTAGGAACAGCTAGGGAGTGGCGAGGGGAGACGAAAGGTAAGCGTGGCCAAGCAAGGATGGCGCCGTGTGATTCGTTGCTAGGTGATGTCGTTGCAGTTGCAGTTGCAGTTTCGGCGCAAGACGATGGATGGTTGTAATATTCGCAAACGGCGGGGGACAGCTGGTTTGGTGTGTGCGCCAATGTGCCAGCGGTGTCGTGTGTGGGTGGGCACAAGAGGTGAGACTGGGGACTGAGACGATGTGGGACGGGACGTGGAGAGGGACCAGGTGGGCTAACGGTGCTGGGAGACTCTGTATGTCGTGGTGTTGTTGTCGGGCAGAGTGGCACCATTGACGCTTTGCAAACCGGGCGCTGTCCAGCCTGTGTCTATACAAACAACAGACGACGATGTTCTGGGCCCTTCCTTTTCCCCATGCATCATGTCATGTTTTTAAGGTGCTTTTCCCATGTCGCTCAATTCCACGACCTGCCTCGTCGAGAATCAGACCAGGGCAGAGACAGGCCGAAGAAGGTCCCATCCCCTGCTGTAGGCGTTGCACCCGCGTCATTTGCTGTGGGCTGATTGTTACTGCTCTGGGTGCGTGCATATGCAATGCTGCTGAGTTGTGACCTGTCGGGGGGCCGTTGGTGGGTGTAGCTGTCCAAATTGGCAATAGACGTCTCGGTCAAGATCAGCAATAGCGTAGCGCCAGCGCCGGTCTGCGCGTGATGACTTGGTAGATCGACGCCGTTCAGTGGGGTGTAGCGCTGGTTGGATGCAGGTTGCGGGGTCGATCAGCCATTTTACTGATGGAGGTTAGGAATCCGGGGTAGGTGCGCTTGGGCTTGGGCGCGTGGGCGTGGCTATCATTTTCTTCTCAAGAAGGGATCAATCTTGTTCCTGCTTTTCTTTGCCATTTGTCTTAGGGAGAAAATCCATTTAAACCAATAGCGCAAGGGGAATTAGAAAAGAACAAGACAAGGAACGGTTTGGTATAAAACATTAAAAATCTGCTTACATCGGCATGCCCCGCCAATTGGTCGAGTCCTTACACGGATGGAATTGATCATCGTTGAGCTCATGCAAGTTTTTATTTGATCATCTAGGGTATCATTTAATTCCAAATACAATAAACCAACCACTGGCCTTCTTACACATCTCCCTGCGGAAAGTTGCCTTTTGAACTCCGTTGAATGCCGATAACACCCATGGCTAGCCGTCATGTAGCCTGGAAATTCTACCAATTTTTTATGTAGAATTCACAGATTCCTTCTTCAGAGGCGTGGTCGGCGTCGTCGGAATCATTGGAATCCTTCTCTTTGTCTGCATCTTGCGCCTATCGCTGGTGACTCTGTACCGAGGATTCTTGCGGCGCTCAGCTAACATCTTCTCTTTTCTCTCCTTCACCGCGTCAACAGGATATATGGGGCAGAGAAATTGTCCTGTTCTCCATTTCGCAGATCTGAGTTTGCTCTGAGCCGGAGTTCTTACTTTCTTCCCTGGCGGGATCTCGTCAAAAGGCACCACGTAGCCGTTGGGAGCCGTGAGGATAATGCGTGGGATGGTAGGAGGGCTTGGCGGAGCTTGGGGTAAGGGAGCCGGAGCCGGAGTTGCAGGAGAGAGAGGAGTTGAGGAGGTTGTGTTTTTAACCCAAGATCTTTTAAGCATAAAAGATCGGAGAATGGCAAGTGAGGCGCTTGGATCGACCAACAAAGCGCTGACACCTGCGTTGGGTTTGAGCTGGCAAAGAGAGCCGAGGTGCCCTGAGAGACGTGCCATATTGGTTGCGATCGTAACTGCGAGCCGTGCGAATCGATATGCCTTCACAACTCGGGATTGACTGATGGAAATTGACATGGTGGGTTGGTGTTTGGTCGCATCCGATTTGCTTCTAAAACCGCAGCGAGAGGATCCCATTTTGACGTTGTAAGCAAGCAAGTCTTACTCTCGCGTTCCTTTTTTTGGTTTTCGAAAGGAAAAGAAGAAGTGGAGATGGAAGCTTTGAAAAAAATGAAAAGTGATTGTTTGCTCAGATGAAGGTTTTCGGCTTGATTTCAGTTCTCGCCACCCTCTTGTCACTTTGGTTTCGTTGTTTGCGCGCCGCCAAGCCAGGTTTTTCAATGCACTGGTATGGAGAAAGGAATTGGAGGATAAGGGGAATTTACTCCAAAGGCGGTAATTATATACCCAAAAATTACTTATCAAGGTACTGCAATGCATCAACCTTGTGGACAAGTATCGGATATGGTGCAAAGCATCAGGGACCGTGATAGGCATGGGAGCTAGCCAACTCAAACACGAGACTCATGAAGAGACGGTCATGTGTTCATATTTCCAGATTTTGGCAAACCGTGGGCTCGACCAAGAGGGTGCTCCAAAGCCACAACGGTGGCAGATACAACTAGGTTTGGCCATGATTTGCCTGACCAAGAAACAATCAACTATCTCCAGATTATAAATTATATTCATGGCATAAATCTATCTGCCTTATCTGGACCTCCCCATACCCGCTGCAGTGCGCCGCCCTCCATTTGGTAGCGGCGGAATGTAGGGCATTGGGAATCGTTTCGTTGGTCTGGGCTCGGCGTTTAGAGCCCTCCACATTTCCCATATTGTTGCCCGCCTTGCTGGCAACATGCTGTATTGTAGACTATATAGATTTTTTCGATTGATTGGTGGCACGAACATGCCCGTCAAGAGACAAAACAACACGCGGGGCGACAAGTAATGCTTTTTGATGCGGTTGGCCATCTGAAAGTATTGATGGAACATGGCTCGAAACGTTAATGGAATCGACTAAAAGAGTTTGAATTAGAGTGAGATTGCATTGTGCACAAACAATAACTAACCTTGAGATATATAACAGAAGTTGGCGGTTCATTATAAATATTAGGGTTACTTTGTCTATGAATATGGGTATCTCGAAGCTCAAACCGAATCCCGCCTATTTCAGTCAGTACGTTTCTTGGCTCTAAAGTATTGGCTATCCTACCAGGCAGTCTTCGTGGATCTTTTATTCGCAACATGAGCGCAAACAATGGAAAATGGTTCAGACAGGAGAGAAGGGTATCGAATCCAGCCTTCAATGATATGATGACCATTCTCGCAATTGCAAAGTTGAGATAGAAGACAGCAACTGTGGGGAGGAGGAAGAAGAGGAGCGTGAATAGAATCGTGCCAACAAGAAGCTGGTCAAGGTCATAGTCGCATGAATCAATACGGTTACGGAGAACGTTGTGTTTCTTCCCGCGGAAGAGATGGAAGAGAGACTGAAGTATTGTGAGCTGCCAATGGTAGATGCGGCCTGAAGCCAAGTAGAAGGAGTAGATGTGAATTGTCAACGCTGACAGCATGTCGGAAAACATAGCAATTGGCATGCTAGCACCTGCAAATGACGAAAACCCGATGAACCAAACTACTTGGGGCAGGGCTGGAGTCAGGGTTTCAATGCAGCCTAGTATACTGTTAGCCAACACTCGACTCACTCGTGCGTTGTTGACACCTACTTGACCAATAGTCAATGACCCACAAGAACAGGTCGCCGAGAAAGGCCGCCAGCTCGCCATTGAGCTTGAGACCGGCAGGCCAGCCCATCAACCATGAAATGCTGCTCTGCAGCGCCTCAACGGTATAGGTACGAAGTAGATCGCATATCTTATCGGCCACCCAGTCTGCGTTCTCAATGATGTAAGAGCCCAGAGCGATGCCGATGATGACGTCGTTGGCGACTAGCCACAAGCTGTTGTAGAACCTAATGTAGTCAGGGTGACTATTCGTAACACTCGCCCAGTTGCTCTTGCGTTGCCGGAGAGTTAGATACTGCATAGGCCAATAACAGAACTGTTGCAGGCGTATTTCAATTTGTTGCGCCGTTGCTGATATATCCTTGAGTGCAGCATAGCCGGGCTTAGCTCTGAACTCGAGGAATACTAAAAACGCCTCTGCAATCATGCGATGGCCCATGAGTAAAAAAATGAAGGCTTTTCGCAATATTGGAAAGATATATAGTCTGAACCATGTCCATAGTTGCATGATGACATAGTTTCTCATTGTTGTGGCAGACTCGACAACCCTTTCGGAGACACTCAGACTTCGCCGAGGCCTTGTGCCAATCCTTCCGACGTTCTTTTGCAGGGTCTGCTCTAGCTCCCAGGACCAATTGACTTGACTGACAATTTTGGGAAGAGCCCTATCACGAGCTGATGGCACTTTCTTGAAGATAGTGTGTTGCTTTAACTTTTCAACCAGTTTGCGCTTCTCCTGCTTGATCTGCTTCTCGTGCTGTTCTTCCTCTTGTTCGGGAGCTCTGGCATCTCCCAAAAAAGATCCGTCATGACCTAAGGCAAGCGCAATAGGATCGAGGGAAATGTATTGCATGCCCTGGGGCCGTGGTCGATCATAGAGTATAAGCTGTACGCTGGCTGCTTTGGCGCATGTTATCCTCGGCGCTCTTAGGTTCGGGCCAGTTGTTGCGCAAAACCAAGATGGGTCTGCGGCGCTCGGGTCTGGCGCGTTGGAGAGGCCGAGGACATGCATGGAGGAGTGACCACACATCTCGTAGATTCGATTGGCTGGATGCGGTTCGCTGCGAAAGAAGGTACCGGACTTGAGATGGAACTCGGCATTGCGGGCCTAATGACGGTCAGCAAAGGCTTGCGATCTTGAGGAGTCCGTGACGAACGTCGACATCTTCCAATATGGCCACGACAAGGACATCGAGAGTCGAGTTCCGCCACCCAACCACAACTCCAGGGCGATCAGATCGTCGAATGTCCGTCGGCCAGAACACTCTCATTAACCCATCATGCTCTACCATAGTATCGTATCAATGTCTCGATTTTAGAAAGATCCCCGCCGTCGCAATTGTTCTCGTGCAGAGACACTTATTCCTGGTGTTCGTGGGTGCTATGCCAGTTAGCATTGGCAGCCCCAAGCTTGCCAAAGACGAATTGCATGCATACCAAATGGGTTTCTTTGAGCGTAAACAGGACGGTAGGTGTGAAAATGGCAAGAAATAGAAGAGTTAAGCCAGCAAAAGCCTTTGCTGCGCGCGCCTGAGCAACAGGTGTCAGTTCAAGGAACTCATGTTGACCAGATTGCGACCACCCACAACAACTCCGTTTTCCCAAGCAAATATGGCCAGTTCATAGAGGCGAGTTACGAGATCCCAGCGCGCAGTGATGTAGCCAGCTACAAAGATAGCGAGCGTGAGTATAGAGAATGGGTGCATAGAGCGCTATTCCTCGTAACGGGGCATGGACATTGACATGCCAAGAGGTCGGTGGGCTGCTGGCGGGACACGATGCGGGATGTGGACTTGGTTGGTCGGTCGGGGTCGAATGCGTCGGGGGATTGGGCGCAAATCGGGTCGAGGGCGTCGCAACGTGGGGAGTCGTGGGCGGGGAGGCCAGAAGCTGCTGTCGCAAAGATCGAGGTCGGGACGAAAATGGCTGCCAGAGCAATATCAATCGAAGGAGACGTAGAACGATTTACCCCTGCATCAGAGCTGCTTGCGTGGATGGGCCATCCACGTTGATCCAATCACCAATCCCGAGAGCCAAGCTCAGCGCCAAGTGGGAAGAGTGGGGCCATCCCGTTGTTCAAACCCATCTCTGAGGATCACGTGGAATTGCTTGCTTGAGGTTGCATTTGAGTCGAAGGCAATCCCAGGCAAACGGGTCGAGGCCCAGGATGTAGGTTCTAATCTTTCCATTTTTTTTTCTTTTCTTTCGTGCATGTATATCTAGAGAGGACTTATCTGTGCGTGGGTGTCTTGAGTATAGTACAGGATGAAGAAAAAAAAAACTCCGTGTCCCAGGCGCCTGTATACTATTCAAGTCTCCAAATGTTGTTTCTAACATTAGGCTTGTTCAGAAATGTGATTATTTGTTCTAAAAAAGGTTAGATAAATATAATGATTGGCAGTGACGAAATCTCACTTTGGAACCCATGTGTTTCACATCATTTTCTTTGTTGTCTTCTCGAGCATCCTCCAAGAGCTTGTCGATGCCACGTTCCTTAAGGGCCGACTGTGCCGAACCATTAGCTGGTACCCTCCCTCTCAATTCAGGAATACTCACATGGAGACATTTCTGGTAATCTTTGAATAAGTTGGCGCACTCCTTATTGTCTTTTTCTAGTCCACGAAGATACTCTGTTTGCCTGTCAGCTAAAAGTCGTTGTGTCCCATGTGGTGAATGGACCATACTCTCGCTGTACCACTTCAGGAAGCACGTATCATATCGTCTAGGGCCATTAGAGGATTATTCATCCAAGAAGAGCAAGGATTTTCTACTCACTCCTTGACCTCGTTACACTCTGGGGCGAGAGAGGCTGACATGGTGGCGACTGTGTAGATGAAGCTTGAGAAATTTGGCGGATAGCGGCGGAAGGTCTGAGAATGAGCCAAGGCCGTGCCACTCCACTACTAAAAATAAGGCGTTGGTGCTCCCACGCAGACCTCAATATCCCTAGAAAGAAAAATCGAGGAAATTTAAATAAACAAATATTAAAGCTAAGTGCACAGAGACAACTAGTAATTTATGCAGACGCACTTGTGAGCGCAAGTAATGCCTTGGAATCAGCAAGAGTCCAAGTTGCTGCCACAGTACGCGGTAGGCGCATGTGATTGGCCGAAGCTAGGTTCCCCGCTACAAGGATCACTACACCTGCGCATGCCTAAGCTCTGTCCCATCGCCAATAATGATGCTCGGTCGCGTCTAGACGCGACACCCAACCAAATCTCTGTTACATCCGCCCTCCGTTTGTGCGACACCTCCGCATTAGCTGTGGCTTTCGCCTGTAAATTTTTGCCGTTTTAATCGATCTGTACCTCTTCTCAGCCATTTACCCAGTAAACCATGGCGCCATCAGCCAAGAAGATCGAGCAGGCGCTGCTTGAGGGAACCGCCGCCGTCTACAGCGCCAACCCCGACGATACCTCGGTAAATAAGGTCCGAAAGCATGTTGAAGATGAGCTTGACCTTGAGGATGGATTTCTTTCAACCGGCACATGGAAGTCGAAGAGCAAGACGTTGATCAAAGAACGCGTTGTAAGTGCATTTATGAGTATCATGAACATCTACTCATGCTTTATTTAGGAAAAATTAATGGACGGATGGGTCCCGGATTCTAAAGATGAGTCTGATGCCAATGCTGGCGCAAAACGACCTTCTTCTGAGGTCGCATCTCCAGAGCCTAAGCGACAGAAGCACGACCCAAAGCCCAAGAAACCGGCCAAGAAACCAGCCAAGAAGCCAACCAAGAAGCCGGTCAAAAAGGCAGAATCAAGCGAGCTCAGTGAACTCAGTGAACTCAGTGAGCTGAGTGATGAAGAAAAACCTCAGCCCAAGAAGAAAAAGGCCGCCGGAAGCCTCAAATCAAAAGCAACAATCTCGGATGATGAAATGGCTGAGGCGTCCGGCAGTGAAGTCCCAGAGGCGAAGTCTGAGCAGAATGGTACAGAGGAAGTAACTGGTAAAGACACGGCTGATTCATCTGCAACAAACCCAAAGACCAAGGATGAGGCATCGAATGAGGCATCGAATGAAACGAAGAAGCCCGAAATCGTGCTTGGCGATGCAATGGAAGATGTTGAACCCAAGCCAGTTGTCAATGAAGAAGACGAATATTCTGATGTCATCGATGAGCCTCCTAAACCTAAGCGAAAACAAAAGGCGAAAAAGGACGCCTCGAGCAAACCAGCCAAAACTCCCAAGGCTACCACCAAGAAAGCATCAGCACCTGAGGACCCACAGGAGGCAGAAATCAAGAAGCTGCAGGCTCAACTCATCAAATGTGGCATTCGAAAGCTTTGGCACAATGAGCTAAAGAAGTACGGCGACGATACTCGTGCTAAAATCCGTCACTTGAAGAAGATGCTGTCTGATGTGGGGATGGAAGGGCGTTTCTCGGAAGCGAAAGCCCGAGAAATCAAGGAGATGAGGGAGTTGCAGGCTGAAGCTGAGGCTGCACAGGAGATGAACGAGCTCTGGGGCATGGAGAAAGGCGGCCGCGCGAGCAGAAGCAAGGGCAAGTCTGCTAAGGCTGCAGAGAGCGAGGGCAGCGGCGAAGATGATGCTAAGGAGGATGAAGACGAGGAAGAGGAAGAGGACAACACATATGCGGCAAGGAGGAAGCGCGCACAAGCAGAGTTGGCGTTCTTGGGAGACGACAGTGATTCGGACTGAAATCAGGCAATGGGTTCTCATTTGGTTCTTGCGACCTGTGGTGGTGTTTCGGGTTACACGGGAGGTCACTTTTGTTGGCGTTTGATGCGATATTTGTACCATATTAGTCTCTATGAGTGTAATGCTCTGGCATATTTGAATTTAATATTCTAACAAAAAAACACAAGATCGTATGGTAACCCTACTCTTAATCCGACCATGCCTTGTACACGAAGCGGGACCCGTACGACTCGCCCTTCTTCACGATAACCATGTTCTTCCACTCTGGCACGTTGCAGGCGTTTACATATCGACCGGGCTCGCAGCAGAAGGCGCTGCGAGAACCACGGGCAGGAAGACCAGCGACGGCAGGAACATCAATGTACTTGCCAGTGTAGAACTGGAAAGCAGGCTCAGTGCTGTGAACCTCCAGATGGATGCCCGTCTTGGGGTGGTGTGCCGCCAGGTTGAGCTTCAGGGGCTCGTTGCGGGTATCAATGGGCACCGAAGCTGGGTCTGTGTTGACGATGAAACAATCGTCAAAGTCGGGCTCCTTGAGGCCCAAGGCAAAGGGGGCATTCGCTTGGACGGTTGCATTGGGCTCGGGGCCTCCAATGGGGATGCTGCCCTCGTCAAAAGGTAGGTTCAAGTTGGTAGGGAGGGTCACGGTGGTTCCCTCAATGGTTGGGTCGCCACTGAGGTTGAAGTAGGAGTGGTTGGTGAGGTTGACAATGGTCTCATCAGCACCATCCACGAGCTTAGCTTCATAATCGATGCCAAGGACAGTAGCCTCCTTGCCATCGATCTTTTGAGTACCAGTAGTGTAAATGATGGTGGCCTCGATAGTTCCTGGGTATCCCTCCTCGCCATCCTTGTCGATGAGCTTGAATGCAACGCTCTCGCCACCTTCAAGGTTGTCTACACCAGGCACCTTTCGGATGCCAACAGGCGTAGGGCCGTCCCAGACACGCTTACCCCAGCCTACGGAGCCGCCGTGGAGGTGATTGGGGCCATTGTTGGCAAGAAGAGGATAGGACTTGCCATTGAGGTTGTCGATCTTGGCACCCTTGATACGATTGGCCCAGCGACCGATGGTCTCGCCAAAGTAGGGTGTGTTGTACTTGACGTAATCGTCAGCCGTGGGGAAGCCCTGGACGATATTGGTGCCGTTGATGACAATGGATTGGATGATGGCCCCGAGGGGCAAGAAGGAAATGGATGATTCGGACATTGTGAGTGACGTGACGTTGGTGAAGTGGGGTATTGGTGAAGAGATGGATGGGATGGATTGGCGATTTGGTATCTTTTGTAGGTTTCACGGCCACGACCAACAGACAAGGAAAGAAATGGGCGAAAAAAGAGGGAAGATACGGTGATATATATATGTATATATATGCAAGTTGAAAACAACGAGAGCACAGCAAAAGTAGCGATGTGTTTGAGGTTTTAATAATCACCTGGTTTTGGCAACTGGAGCCTCATGGCGGGGAGGGGGTAAATGTCATGATGGAGCTACCGGGGCCCATTTCATGATTTCAGGCTAATTTATTGGAGGGGCTCTGAGGAGCTCGTCGCACATTCAGTATGCGGTTCCCACGGGACTTCAGCCGCTTGGTCCGCGAGATCCAGCGCGATTCCCACATGCCATGAGAGGCACTTTGGTAACAATGACGCTGCGTGCGAGAATAATGGCCCGTCGTGCTAGGTGGCGGTACTGCGGGGCTGAAGGTGATGGCGGGGTCAAGTCATGATGGTTTGAGTGGCGCGCGTAGAGCTGCTGCATGGCGCACACTAGACTGCTTCGTCAAGAAGCGCGCCCATCCTATACATTAAATATTGCTCCTAGCAGGGATTCTGGTGTCTCGGGATTTATTTAAAAAGCTACTTATATCACGTTTTGCGATACAAGGACTGCTATCAAGCCGCTCGAATTCGACGATCGACCTCTTGTAGGGGCGCTATTCTCTTTTCCTGGAGACATATGGCTTGTCTGCCCTTGCAACGCGATGGCTCCTCTAGCAGTCCATAAATGATAGTTCTTAGATAAAACAAATGCGATTGATATCTCATCAAGTGCCACGTACAAACCAAGTAAGGTTCCTAGTGCTATTATCTAGCTAGCCCATCAATGGTGCAATGCACTTACAATGGGCAAATCCAAAGGTACAGCAGAACCGCTTATCAGCAAGACAGATGGAGCAAACAAACACGACTTTCACACGTAATTTGGCACAAGCTTTTCTAAGCGTATTTCGGATTTATCCTCCGAGTCCTTTATTGAAAACACAGTGGTATCTTAAACTAACAAATGCAATCCCAGAACGATCCCCATTTTAGCCAATATTCCATTTCTACCACTCCAATCGATCATCGCAGATCAGGCTGACATCAAATCTCTCGTCGCCCTTCCACACCTTGCCCGCGGAATTACATCCTGCAACGATGGTTCGGAGATCGCTAATCATTCCACCAGGTCCACTGGCAAAGACGCTTGTTGGGCCGCGAATCGTGTTGGCCACGAAGTCATTGACCAATTTGGGGAGGTTGGGGTGTCGCTCCGTATCCTCAGTTCCATGACCGGTCTTCGCGACGGGCACTTCAGTTCCGCAACCACATCCACCATCCGTCTCGGACGATGAAGATGAGGTTAACTGCTTGTCTTCGCCGACCGTTTCGTCTTTCTCGAGTAGCAGGGGGCTGCTTCCGGAGTCTCTGGTGGCGTAGATGCGAATCTTGAGGTTGAGTGCCTTACGAGCAGTACGCAGGATATCCAGCTCCTCCTTAACCCATTCGGCATCGCCGGCATGGCGGATGGCCCAGATTAGCTCCATCTTGCGGTCCTTTGAAACTGGGGATCGGGCTAATTTCAGAAGAACGGGTAGCACGTAGACAATACCGGTACCTCCAGCAACGCAAATGATGTTCGTGTTCGAGTGGACATCTTCCATGACGGTTTCTCCGTAGGCACCAGTAAGGATAACGGAAAGATTGGCCTGGCCACCAGAGGTCTCCATCTTTTTCGCAGCTATCTCAGTAATCTTCTTGGTCTCTCCTTGCTTTGCTCGGAGAATATACGAGTGCTTAACAAGGCCTTTCTCGACGATGGGCACGTTCAAAGGCGTAAAGGGGTGAGACTGCCAAATACTGCTCTCAGTGAAGCATAGGTAGTAATGCTGGCCGATAGCCCAGGGGTCTTGGTTGTTTTGAAGATCCAGGCGGATCACATCACCATATTCAGCGTCAGGGAATCGGGTGACTACGGCTTGGGCCGCCTCGAAACCCATGTTGCCGGAAGGCAGGTGGTGGTAGTGGAGGTATCCGGTTCGAAGAAGACGGAATCCTCGGTCAATGAACCAAAACAGCAAAGAAGGCAAAAGAAAGCACTGCAGTTTTGCCCAGTGTCCCCAACAGGCGCCAATATAAACCATGGCCAAAACATAGTGAGATTTGCGGAAGAACTCGTAGCCAGTCATTCGAATGCCCCAGGCTGTGCTGAGAACGACCAAGAAAGTCAATAAAATCATGGCTACGACGCCCCAGACCATGTAAGTCTGCTGAATCCATTCGCGTCCAACTGTGGGTTGAGGTTGGTAAAGTCTGACCTCGACAATGCACCAAGAAATGGTGTGCAGAGAGCTCTGGGCAAAAATAACGTATCCAAGCCATCGGTGAAGGAAGTTGAAACTCTGGTAGGGAACACCAGTAATGAGGGAGAGAACTGACTCTCGGTTGGCAAGCAGGATGGACAAGGGAGTTAGAGCATAAGCCAAAACACCAATTCGGTCAGACCAAGGTCCGAGAGAAGTGCGGGTGTTGTAGACGCCTGGAGAATTCTTGACGGGCGTTATCCATTTACGATAGGTAAGGCCGACGAAGCTCCAGATGGTCAGGTAGCCCACCAGGGAGAGAAGGATTATAACCTGGAGGCGAGTAGTTCGGCCAAAGATGGCGCGGACAGAGTCAGGGAGAAAGTATTGCCTTGAAGCCGTGCTAATTGTGCGTCGAAGTTTGGTGAGACCGGATTTGGGGGCGAGTTCGGGGGCGATGGCCGGGGATGATGGCCGGCCGATGTGACGAGAAATGGCCCAGACAAAAAAGATGCCGAGAATGGTAGCCCATATGATACCGGTGTAAAGCATACTTAGGTCGTGGGCGTAATATACCAGATCGAGGTACTCGCAAGAACCCTCATCATTTGTACAAGGGAGTGCTCGGTCTGCATAGCCCCAATGAGGTTCTAGAGTTGAGGCCTCGCTCATATTTTGGATGTGGCGAGCATCCAGTTGCAGAGTGGACGTCATGATTGCGGTTTGCGGCGACTTGAGCCTGTGTTGCTGATTGGGTTGATACCACAGCCAAAGAATCGCGGGAGGGTGGTGATCAACACTGCAGCCACAAGACGATCTCAACTTTTGGGCCAGCTAACGTGGACATGGACGAACGGTAGAGACACACGGAGCGGATAGTCTAACACCAAGGGACACGATGCTATAGAAATAAGAAGAAGGCGAGTGGTCCGAACCCCACTGATATACGTGAACTAACACGATGCCCACCATTACATACCCAAACTCGTACCCTCACCGGAGCGCTGGGAACGGGAGCCAGGCCGCATCTGGGAAGAATATCCTACTTACTTGCTCAAGTTCCCCACATCCGTATAAACGCGACGGCCTTGATGGCACCATGTATCATGGGCCGAGTCAGTCTGAAGCGTCCTTGTGCATGCCCAATGGGCAAGAATTGGCTCGGAATGTCCACAATGTCTCAATCGGTTGCTTGCTCACCCCGGCCTGAGCAGGAATGAGCACGTTTTCCCGGGGTCTGTCAGCGGGGCCGGAGACAGCCTGATCCACCGGCTCCGCATCTAAAACTCTCGGCGCTGAGATGCGATGGTGTTCACTATCAACTCGGCCGGGACGTCTACCCATGAAGGAGCGTTGTATTATTAAAAAGCACGACATGCCCCCCTGTAGGTGGCGTCCGCCATGTCCGTCTACTTTGTTTTATGCTTGTCTTTGAGTGATTTCGCGGCTAAAATCGACTCAATCGTCCTCAATTTATTTCACACCATTCCGTCTTCTGATCCCCTGGTCGAACCTTCTGGTGGATCTTGGCATGGTTCATCCCCACTCCACCGAAAAAGGACAAAACCAGATAACTCCCTCAGCTTCTATAAACCCGCTCACGTACTTAATTGCCCACCTTGACGCGGCCTCATTATTGCGGGACGCGCATTCTTATTACGACGTGGCTTCTCTCGAGTTTTGTCACTTGCAACTTGGTTGATTTCTTTTAGTTGCCCACCAAGCCCACCTCGTCTTAGGAAAACACACAATCATTTCTAAATTCTACCACAGCTCAATCCATTCATCATGATGGACATGGGTAGCAGCAACAGCAGCAGTGCTGATTGCCAAGTTTCTGTGGGTTCTCCTCTCGTCAACGCCACTCCTCCAACTAACTCCATTCCTAGATGCTCTGGAACTGGAACACAATTGATGCCTGCTTTCTCTCTTCGTCATGGCAGATTAAAAATCAAGGCATGATGGCTGCCACTTGCATTGGCGTTATCCTCCTAGCTATTCTTGTCGAGTTCTGTCGTCGCATGGGCAAGGAATACGACAACCTGCTGCACCGCCAGTTTGAGCGCCAAGCTACCACTCACGGAGTTGCTCTCAGGGCCAGCGGTTGCACTGGAGCCGTTATTCCCACTCGCCAGACCATCACTTTCCGCGCAACGGCCCTTCAGCAGCTGATCCGAGCATTTCTTCACGCGGTTACTTTTGCTGGTGCCTACATTATCATGTTGCTCGCCATGTACTTTAACGGCTACGTCATCATCTGCATCTTTGTCGGTAGCGGTTTAGGGAAATTCTTTTGCGACTGGTTGGTTGTTAAAATCGACCTTGAGGGACTCGACGACGGGGCGCACGGTGCCAGTGCCAAGGGTATCGAAGAAGCGACTGTGTGCTGCGGTTAGCGTTGTTGGCCTCGCAGAACACTCGGTGAAGGTTGATGACTGTATGACCCAGAATACAGAACGGTCAGGCCCTGGTTTTAGTGTTAATGTCTTTGGCGATACCCCTACGCAACTACCCGGATGCACCTGAGCCTGCTCTAGAGGACAAGGTTCGAAGGGACATCAAGGTTCTTGAAGTTAGCTTTAAAAGTAATGAAATACCTTATGATGAACTCAATGCAGATCAGCCAGTACCTGGGAATATGTCGGCGTAAACGGTCTATCGTCAATCAAATAGGCGATTTTCAGACAAGAGGCTCCAATATACCAGAACAAATAGTTCGTCTCTTCATTTTATTAGCACGCGTCCTGTGTGATTCGCGCCAGCCAATTAACCCGACACGCCGGATCCCGGGCCAAATAGGCGGCCTGTCAATCGGGCATGCAATCGCAGATCATCGTGCATACAAGTGCATGTCAGAAAGGCTCAAGAAACACACTCAGCCCTCCAGGGTCCGGGATAGACCTGGTAGCCCATTGTCTTTTTGTACACACTAAGAGGTACGAACTTCCACTAGTTCCCGCCTCCTCGCCACTGGTATCGATGAGAAATTAGTCTAGATCCCGCCAAATGGTTAGTCGATAATACAGTCTAGAATAGGCACAGGAAGATCCAGATCTGCAGTAAAGGTGAGCTTCCATGCATTTGCGGTTGTTATGCAGAGTGAGGAGATGGTGGCGAAGCGGCCCATACCTAAAGGCACTCGCTAGTCAAGTGGCGGCTTGCATACGCTTACACAATAAACTTGCTCATAATTGCTCGCAGAAGGTTATTGTTGAGAAAATTCGCCAAAATAAACTGGTAAGGTAGAAATAATCTCCAGTATTCGCCAACATCTTAAAGCCGTAAATAATAGGAGCGACCGAAAAAAAGAAAAAAGAGAAAAAAAAAACATGCCTATCCGAATATGTCGGAGAGCAAGGTATCAGGTTCCGAGAATGGCAACGATAAGGGGCGGTGGTCTAGGCGTGGTACAAGTGCGGTAGTGGCGCCAAAATACCATCCTTTATTTTGATTTGCATGAAAATGGAACTACCAATAACATGCTCAATCACGCTCTCGCATTCCTGTGTGAGGTGGTTGTTTGAGGCTGTTCTGGTTATTAACAGGGCGGCCACGCCACCCATCAACCCAGGTTCCCCAGGATCGCGCGAGCATCTGGCCAGGATCATTCACCAGTGCCATGACCTTTCCAGAAGCGAACTCAAGGCCAGATTAAGCAAGTGTCTTCTCCTTCACATTCAATAACCAAGGCGCAACTATTTTTTTCTTCGAGTGCCTGTTGTAATTCATCCTCACAATCATGTCTTTTCCAAGTTCGTTTTCGAGCCCGGCTCTGTCCGGCCTGTCCTCATCGGCCTCGTCCTCATCCACCTCGAGTTCTCCGCTGCTATCTCATTCTCATCACGCCGAAGCCGCAGTGGATTCTGACAGGATGGAACGAGAAACGGATGTTATCAAAACCTGGTTTGCCGTCCTCAACGACGAAGAGCGGGCTGCCGCCCTGCTTTCCCTCGCCGAACTCCCATGTCTACGCGAAATAGAGCCCTTGATCCAAACTCTCAAAGAGCGGAAGCGAAATCTGTGGCAGCGCCAAGAAGAGCTTCTCATACAGCCCGCTTACAGAGCAAGATGGACCATGCCAGTGTTCCCTCGTGACTCGGAGGACCCCAAGTGGATCACCAAATGGTTGAAGGCCTTGAGGCTGCACAAGTATGAAAAATGTCTGACAGGACTGTCGCCAGCGCAGATATCGCAGCTGAGTGATGCAGAACTGGAGGAACTTGGAGTTGATACCGTCGGCGCGAGAGGGAAGCTACTTCGGGTGAGTCTATCATTTACCCCACCGTATGGGGAAGTCACAACGTATCTAACACCAAGTAGGCTGTTCAAAATACTTGAGCAATGATCCTGATACGGATAACAAGAAAGACGAATAATGACAACACACGCAGTCACATGATATGACACATCACCATCACACGTACGCAGTCGCGGCAGTGAATGCATGCATCGCTCACGGGCACTATGGCGCAGGCGTCCCTACATTTTTATCAGGCGTATGGCGAATGCAGGATTACAATCTATATTTTTATTTTATTTATTTCTCCTACAATACAGTACAGTGACCCAGAGAAGTGGTCATCATTTCTTATCTTGGGCGAGAAGAGTGCTTGGTCGTTCTGCGCGGTGAAGACTGTGGCTTTGCTTGAGTGGGGGGGATGAAGTTAGTTGGGTGGTGGCATGTCATGGGACCAGCCAACACAGCGGGCTCCTGGGTACCTGCAGGGCTTTGCAGGCGTTGAAGAAGTGCCCCAAAGGTACTTATCGCTCTCATCCAAAAGGAAATGTCGGGTGGTAGGTAGCCCTCAGGTATCCAAGCGGTGTTCAGAGTAAATGTCAATGTTTTCGAAACCTTGGGGCTTAACTCCGAGACTTGTTTCTCAATCACACTGAGACTCCTCAACTAAAGTAGACTGGGTGGCTGCTAGCAGCGGCCTGACCGTGTACATGTCAAGACGATTGTCAGAATCGCTGCCCAGTTGAGTTTAAGCCATCAAGGCCCGCGCCACTGAAATTCTGCATTAATGACAATGGGCGGGCAAACCCGGTGGTGCAGACAAGCCACGGGCCACCTTCCCGAGTGCGACGTACAGCGCCTTTGCTCACCTAGCTCAACAACAGACAAAGGCGGCTGCAACTCCCCGTTGCTCAACCCAAACACCACAATGGACGCTGCATCGCCCAAGAACACTCCGAAGCGCAAGCGCGGCGAGGAGCTCTGGCTTTCGCCCATCAAATTCTCCTTTGAGCCCCCGAGCGCCGCAGCCTCAGACGATGGCAGCAACAGTCCGCGATCTACCGTTGCCCACAGGTTCCGCGGCCTTGCCCTGGAAAGTGGGGGCGGGGCAACGCCTAACGACGACGACAATGTGCTTGAAGAGTCGCTTCGAAAACGCCAGCGGCCAAATGACGTGATGCTCGACGCTCCCCAAGAGGACGAAGTGGTCCAGCCGGACGAGAAGCCCGTTCTGCCCCTACCGCTATCAATAGAGAAGCCCAGCCAAGATGAGGCCACGCTACCCAAACCCGATGCTTCCATTCACCGAGCATATCCGTCCATCAACCGATTAGCCGACTCCAAGTCAAGAGTCAGGAAGCGGTCCAGTTCTCCCCCGCTGCGCTTCAAGAGAGTTCCAAGGCGCCTGTCGGACGAAGATGACGAGGTAGAGATTGTCGATCCAGTGAGAGCCGCCTTGACCTGGCACGAGGACGAAATCACGATATACGACCCAGAGGACGAAGATGACGACGGCACCGGCATCAACGGCATCGGATTCAAGCCCAGTCCGGCGCTGGCTCAGGCTAGGTCCATAAGAAGAAGACAGCAAATGGCTGAGTACCGGAAACGAGAAGAAAGCGACGCCAGAGCCAAGCGCAATCAAAGACGGCATGGTGGAGCTGG
This sequence comes from Calonectria ilicicola, assembly GCA_020809705.1. NCBI lineage: Eukaryota > Fungi > Ascomycota > Sordariomycetes > Hypocreales > Nectriaceae > Calonectria > Calonectria ilicicola. Next base: position 3,295,674 of record CP085833.1, on the reverse strand, counting down.
TCTCGCCATTCGACATGATACGAGGTCCCCGTCACGGAAAGTCCGCTTCATGGATGCTGAAGCACAGAACATTGTCATCACTACGGGGTAACTCGGTGGTATGGCCCGTTGTCAGGGGTTCGGGGGAGCGACGATGTACGATGAAGTGGATTGTAACAGGTGCCGGTTGTTTGGTGGCGTTTTTTTTCTCCTTATATTTCGTCTTCTATGGTTGCATTTGCACCGGTTCACACTTTCCCAGATCTCAGGGTGGGAGGTTCTCACGGCTGTACGGTGTTACTTGGCGGCTAACTGCGGATGGTATCTCATGACTCGTTGTTCTCTGCTTTTATACCCAGTTCTTCACAGAACTACAGGTCCTCCCTTCATAGCAAGGGGAGTTTAACGTAATTCTCATCAATAAATTTGCCAAATCTTATAGTTATCCTGTGCATCCTGCCCTATTGTACAAGGGAGTTTTGGTCCATTTCCACCACCGTGACTCGGAGAATGTTACAGATACTCATACACATTGATACGTTATTCGAGATAGAGCGGGCTTAAAGCTCACCAGAACTTGTACCAAGGCTTTTCCGCAGCCTTTCGCTCGGCCTCTCGTTGTCGTTGTTCCTTCCTCTCCTCAATCAATTTCTTTGCTTGTTCTCTTCGGGTTTCTGTAACGACCTCAATCTGTCGCTTCATCTGCCGGCGCTCTTCTCGGCGGAGGTACTGGCACCATTCGTATGATGCAACGCTTCCAAAGATAAAGAGGCCGACGGCCCAGTTCGCAGCTTTGATAGCGTTTCCTGTTGGACTTGTTAGCATGATTGCGAGGATGGGCTGATGGTATATCTATCTGACCTTGGACCACAAACTTCAAGCCTCCCAGACCGGCGCCGGAAGCAATTCCAGCGAGAAATCCCTGACGAGCGCAAGGTGTATTGGCGATATTACCGAAGTCCTCCTTCTTAATCATAGACACTGCCTCTGAGATTGTTGGTCGCTGGTTGGGATTGTTGCCCGCATCGGTGGGTTCTATTGGCTTGGACCAGACATGCAGGGTCTTGTCGCCTGGGTTTGGTTGCGGTTGCGCATTGGGTAGCGGCTGCGATTGCCCATCCTCCTGTCCTGACGCCATTTCTGGCTAACTGTGCAACACAATGGATATCATGAAAGACGGCCAAGCAAAGCCAGTGGTCGCATCGAACGACCCATGACGCTGAAAATGGTGCCGCTCATTCTCGAATTGGTCCGTGCGTTGGGGTTCTGTCAGTGTGCTGTGTGCTCCACTCCCTGCCACTTTGACGGGTTGGAGGTGACCGAGTACGAGTACATGGCGCTGCTTAGCATGAGAAAGCCCAGTGGGTGGATAAAAACATCTTATTGGATAGGAACAATAGACCAACAGGGGGATGTTTTCCAGGCTAAACAGGCTTGTGCAAGGAGACTGTTGAACCCGTTTTAGCCTGTCTTATTGGTTGGTTGCTGTGGAAGTTTGAGGCCAGTAAGAAATCCATAAAACCCATTAAACTATTAGTGGGGCAGGCCGAGCGTGTCGCGCCCGACGCGTATCAACGCGTCCTCGAAATCTACCAATCTAGGTCAATGCTTTTGAGGCGTTGCCCTTTACCTGGTATTATTTCCACAGCAAGACACAACCGCTCCGCTTCACACAACGCCCATTGTTGGCTTTCTTCTCGTTATACTTGACGTCAATCTTTTTAATTTGGTCTCCCGGTTCTCGTGTGCTGCTTGTTTCTCTCATGACGACTACCGCGCTCCTTCGAGCACCCCGAGTACAGTAACTCAAAACTCTCCTGCTTCGCCCTATCCAACTAAGGGACTCGCCACGATGCCCAACACAAGTCTCCGCCGCCCCCAAAAGGGCTTTCGTCGTGGAGGTAAAACTGCCTACCATGGTGCCCGCACAAAAACATTCGCTGCCTCATCCCGAAATGAGGCTACCTCAGCAGACGAAAAATGGGAACGTACTCGGCTAGCGCATAGCATCGACGAGAACATGGGCTTTGCCCGATACGACAGCGGCAAGAAGAAGGAAGGATGGCTTGTTAATGTTCAACCTACATCAATTGAGGACGAGAGAATACCAGGTGGACGGGCTGCCCTTGACTGCTATTTCATTGAGGAAGACGGCTCAACATTCAAAGCGACAGTGGAGTACGACCCGTACTTCTTGATTGCTGTGAAGAAGGGCCGCGAGTCGGAGGTAGAAGAATGGGTCAAAAGAGTTCCAGGCGATGGCGTCCTCAAGACGGTGCGCCGAGTTGAGAAGGATGATCTAAATATGCCAAACCACTTGCTTGGTTACAAGCGCACATTCCTAGAGCTCAGGTTCGCCAACGTCAATGATCTGCTGGCCGCAAGAAGGGATATCATGCCCATCGCCGAGAAGAACAAGAAGAACATGAACGCAATGGATGCGTATGCCGAGGTCGCAACGTAAGTTGAGAAACTGCGCCTTGGAGCAAAGTCCTGATAACTAACTACCGTCAACTCAGTTCCAATGGCAACTTCGACCTTTTTGATGATTTACGAGATGATGAACGACACACGAACGCTTCGTTTGCAGATGCTAGCGATTTTATTGTCGATATTAGAGAGTACGATGTTCCTTACCATGTAAGAGTAATGATAGACTTGGGTAAGTAACCTCTCTCCGACAAAATAGCAGGCTACTAACAACATATCCCAGATATACGAGCCGGTAAATGGTATTTTGTTGAAGCCAAGCACGGTGTAACCAAAATCTACCCCAGCGAAGAAAGATCTCTACCAGCAGAGCCCGTGGTCATGGCATACGATATTGAAACAAGCAAGGCGCCTCTCAAATTCCCCGATGCCTCTGTTGATCAGATTATCATGATTTCGTACATGATTGATGGCCAGGGATTCCTAATCACTAATCGTCAAATCCTTTCTGAAGATATTGGCGATTTTGACTATACCCCTAAACCTGAATACCCTGGTCCTTTCATGATCTTCAACGAACCTGATGAAAAGTCCTTGATTGAGCGATTCTTCCTCCATATTAAGGAGGCTCGCCCAACAGTTATTGCGACTTATAACGGTGACTTTTTCGATTGGCCATTCGTTGAAGCGAGAGCAAGTGTCAACGGCATTGACATGTATCATGAGATCGGTTGGAAAAAGGACAGTGAGGACCAGTACAAGTGCAATTACAGTGTGCATATGGACTGCTTCCACTGGGTGAACCGAGATTCGTATCTTCCCCAAGGTTCTCGAGGTCTGAAGGCCGTCACTGTCGCAAAGCTTGGATACGACCCAGACGAACTTGACCCCGAGCTGATGACACCATACGCAAGTGAACGGCCACAGACCCTCGCCGAGTATTCCGTCTCCGATGCTGTTGCCACTTATTACTTGTACATGAAATATGTGCATCCTTTCATTTTCTCACTTTGTACCATTCTTCCATTGGGAGGTGATGACGTCTTGAGAAAAGGAACTGGTACTCTGTGCGAGATGTTGCTAATGGTGCAGGCTTATGAGAGGGAAATCGTACTTCCTAACAAGTACATCACTCCCAAAGAAGCTTTCTGGGATGGTCATTTGCTCGACTCAGAAACCTATGTTGGTGGTCACGTCGAAAGTATCGAAGCAGGTGTCTTCAGAGCTGATATCCCCGTCGATTTCGCTGTTGAACCCTCTGCTATTGATGAGTTGCTCAAGGATCTGGACGCCGCCTTGAAGTTCGTCATTACCGTGGAAGAGAACAAGAAATTTGAAGATGTGGAGAATTATGAGGAAGTCAAGGAGCAAATCGTGGCACAACTCATGAAGCTCAAGGAGACCCCTAACCGCAACGAAACACCTCTCATCTACCATCTGGATGTCGCCTCCATGTACCCCAACATCATGACAACAAATCGATTACAACCTGACTCGATGATTAAGGAATCCGACTGCGCCGCTTGCGACTTCAACCGGCCAGGCAAAACTTGCGACAGAAGATTACCGTGGGCATGGAGAGGAGAGTACATCCCCGCCAAGCGGGACGAATACAACATGATTCGCAACGCTTTAGAAAACGAAAAGTTCCCTGGGAAAACTCCTTATGCCCCTATGCGAACTTTTCAAGATCTCAGCGCAGACGAACAAGCAGCCCTCATCAGAAAGCGATTGCAACTATACTCGCAAAAGGTCTATCACAAGATTCATGACTCCACCACCATCGTCCGTGAGGCCATCATTTGCCAGCGAGAAAATCCTTTCTATATCAACACTGTACGTGACTTCCGTGATCGTCGATATGATTATAAGGGCAAAGCAAAAGTTTGGAAGGGAAATGCATCGTCGTTGCAAGCTTCCGGTGCATCAGCGAGTGAAGTTGAAGCCGCCAAGAAGATGATTGTGTTGTACGACTCCCTGCAGCTTGCTCACAAGGTCATTCTTAACTCGTTCTACGGCTACGTCATGAGAAAGGGTTCTCGCTGGTATTCTTTGGAAATGGCTGGTGTTACTTGTTTGACAGGAGCGCACATTATTCAAATGGCTCGACAACTAGTCGAACGACTTGGTCGACCTCTTGAACTGGATACAGATGGTATTTGGTGCATGCTTCCCGCTACTTTCCCAGAAAACTTCTCTTTCAAGCTTAAAAACGGAAAGAAGCTGAACATTTCATATCCTTGTGTGATGCTTAACCATCTGGTTCACGCACGTTTCACCAATCACCAGTATCAGACTTTGGTCGATAAGAAAACGCTAAAGTACGAGACACACAGTGACAACTCCATTTTTTTCGAAGTTGATGGACCCTACAAGGCGATGATTCTTCCTACTTCGAAAGAAGAAGACAAGAATTTGAAGAAGCGATATGCTGTCTTCAACGATGACGGAAGTCTGGCAGAGTTGAAGGGTTTTGAGGTCAAACGACGTGGTGAGCTCAAGCTTATCAAGATCTTCCAACAGCAAATTTTCAAATTCTTCTTGGACGGAACTACGCTGGCGGAATGCTACACCGCTGTGGCCAAGGTCGCCAACCAATGGCTCGACGTGTTGCATAACAAAGGTTCGACACTGGCAGATGAGGAATTGATGGAGCTTATTTCCGAGAACCGAAGCATGTCCAAAACTCTCGAGGAGTATGGTACTCAAAAATCGACTAGTATTACCACAGCGAAGCGTTTGGCAGACTTTCTGGGAGAGGGCATGGTGAAGGACAAGGGTTTAAACTGCAAGTTTATTATCTGCTCTAAACCCAGAAATGCCCCTGTCACTGAACGAGCCGTCCCTGTCGCAATCTTCTCCGCGGAAGAGACGGTCAAGCGAACCTATCTCAAGAAGTGGCTAAAAGAGGAGCCAGGTGATACAGATCCTCGAGCGCTTCTCGACTGGGACTACTACCTGGAACGTCTCGGCTCCGTTATTCAAAAGCTCATCACTATCCCTGCTGCCCTTCAGAAAGTTCGCAACCCAGTTCCGCGAGTTGCTCATCCTGACTGGCTACAAAGAAGAATCAATATCAAAGAGGATAAAATGAAGCAGAAGAAGCTCACTGATCTCTTCGCCAAAAGCCCACTGGGAGACATTACCAACATCAACGGCTCACGCATGGATGATATGGAAGATTTCGGTAGCAAGCTTCTAAAGCCAAAGCTAGTTAGCTCAGCCATTGCCGCTTCTCAAACCCCGCCAGCAGCTCAGAAGCGCAAGTCCCCAGAGCCTGCTGAAAATCTGGACCCAATGGCTGCCTTGCCTAAGACTATGCCAAGCCCTTCAGACGACTACCCAGCATTTTTAAAATACCAAAAGCAGAAGTGGAAGCTTCAGAAACAAGCACGAGCCCGAAGACGCCAGCTTTTTGGAGACCGGAGAGGTCACGCCGGCAACAACATTCAGCAAACATTCATGAAACAAGCACATATCACATATATGAATACTTGGCAAGTCCTTCATTTGAACACGACTGACACACCCGGAATTGTCACTGCACACGTATTGATTGATGCAAAGATCCACACGCTGAAGATCAATGTGCCTCGTCAAGTCTTTCTCAACTTAAAGAGCAAGGACCTTCCTGACGTTGTTGTTGATGGCTGTGAGGTTGAACAAGTCAACTATACATTGCCTAACGGACATCCTTCAACGCATCTTTTCAAGCTCACCGTACAAGAGGACGTTTACTTCAAAGAAAGCGAAAAGTTCTCACTCCTATTCAACCACCCCAGTGTGGAGGGTGTGTACGAAAAGCAGGTTCCACTAAACATCCGAGCAGTGCTTCGTCTTGGAAACCAGTGCACCATGGATATGAGCCAACATGCAGTTCTTGGAAAAGGACTAGAACAAGGATTTGACCTATCTGGTTTGAAGCGCCCGGCCAAGCCACGCACATACCTCGAGATGTCTCCCCTTGCCTATATTTATATTTCTCACATTTCTGCTGGAGAGCGTCAGATATTTGGCATCTTCTCAACCACCAGTGATCAGGCGCATGTCATCATTCTCCAAAAGAATAAGGATTCTGGTCAAGATCTTCCTAACATTACCAAAATGTACACCGAAATGCTTGCCAAGCGATCTCAGGAGGCTGCTGGGACCAACTGGCAGGACTGCTTCACTTACCAAGAAAAACTGAACGTCAAGATTACTCAAGTAACCACTCGACGAAAGGTCCATCTCGAGATCGGAGATGTTATCAAGAAGATGCGCAAGGATGAACATCGCCCTCAAATGCTAGTTGTTCAATCTTCACAGCGCAAGCTCCTCGTGCACGATGTCCCAGTACTAGGCGAATTCCCCATCTTGCCACTCAGGTATGACACGGCTGATAGCTCGCTGCCACCCCTTGGCTGGCAGTCTGTGATTGCCCGCCGACTTGTTGGACATTATCTCGGTCTTGGATCTTGGATCTTGCATTTGACTGCCTTGGCACGATATGGAGATGTTCCAATTTGCAACCTTGAACGAGACGATCCACGTTTCCTAATTGATGTTGCCTACGCTCGCCGACTGCAATCGAATGGGGTCGTCCTCTGGTGGTCTCCAGGATCCCGCCCCGATCATGCTGGATATGAAAGAGACGATGTCCTTGGGCCACTAGATACCGTGAAAATGCCGAGTGTTAATAACCCAGGAACATTCTCATCTGTTTGCATCGACATTGATGTTCGCAATCTTGCCATCAACACCATTCTAACTTCTTCTCTTATTAATGAGTTGGAAGGTGCCGATTCAATTGCCTTCAATCCTGCAGGTGGCGACTCCGAAACTCTGGCCTCCGAAAACGCTTTCTCCAACGCAGGTGTTCTTGTGCTCCGAGAGATGGTCAAGGCATGGTGGACTGAAGCCTGCAAGGGCAGCACAATGGCCGATGTCCTCGTCCAGCACCTCGTCCGTTGGGTGGAGAACCCAGACTCTTTCATGTATGACCGAGCCCTCCATTACTATGTTCAGATGATGTCTCGAAAAGCGTTCCAGCAGCTGATGGCCGATTTCCGTCGTGTTGGTTCCCAAGTTGTCTTCGCCAACGCCAACCGTCTGATTTTACAAACAACCAAGGCTGAAGTTGGTAATGCTTACGCGTACAGTCAATACATTATCAAGTCAATCAAAACCAAGCCTCTATTCCACTTCATTGATCTGGAGATTAAGGAATATTGGGACTACCTGGTCTGGTATGATGAATACAACTACGGAGGCAAGGCATGTCAAGAGGTTGTGGAAGCCGATGAGCAGCCCCTGGAAACAGTTATGCACTGGCAGATTGCCACATTTTTGCCAGTGCGACTTCAATCTACCTTCCAGGACTGGGTAATAGAATTTATCCAACTGATGCACAAGCTCAAGAGGCCTCAAAACGGTGACCCCGACTCAACTCCTAGACTCACTCAGCTTCCCAACCAAAATCTGGAGAACCACGAAGGGGAAATCATTCTTGGAAAAGCTTTCGAAAAGCCTCTCAAGAAGGTTATTCTCGGTCTTATCAATCAGCGAAAGAAGGAGCTGCTTCATCCCGAGTTAGCCGAAGACTACACTTTCCCCAACCTCCCAGGATCGCATCTGACCCCCCGCAATCCCATTCTGGAGCTTGTAAAGTCGCTGATGCAGGTTCTCTCACTCGACAAGAACATTACGCTCGAAGCACGCCTTCTACGCAAAGAACTCCTCGCTATGTTCGACGTTCGCGAGTTTTCCAAGGAGGGTGCCTTTTCCAACCCCTCAGAAAGTCTTCGACTTGCACAGCTTTCGTGTGACAGCTGTACAATGGCTCGAGACCTTGACTTGTGTCGGGACGAGGATCTTTTCAACGAGGGCGCAGGTTGGCGTTGCAGCTTCTGCGAGACTGAATATGACCGAGTTGCTATTGAAGAGCGACTGCTAGCTCTAGTCGAAAGTTGGGTTGTTGAATGGTCTACTCAAGATTTGAAATGTGTGCGATGTGGGGCACTCAGACTGAACGACTTTATGGAGCACTGCACATGCAGTGGTGAGTGGCAAGAAGTGGTTTCGCGGAAGGATGTGAGCAAAAAGTTGGGTGTAATGAAGAGAGTTGCCAAATTTTATGGCCTCAAGATGCTGGCAGGCGTGGTGGAAGATTTGTATCAAAGTCTGTAATGGAGTTTATGGAGCGAGCATGAAATGGGAGTTTACGCTGGCCCCAACCGAAGCCAGTATGTATATGATAGACGTGGAATAGAACCGATATATTTTTAATCAAGCCTATACCAAAGCAATAGTCTCCAACTCGTCAGACTTCCACTTGGGTGCCCCATTGAGAAAGCAATCGCCAATCAGCTGAAATGCACGACAGCTCAAGTACTGCGGAGTTTCGTCTCGTCGTAAAATGTATGGGCATAATCCACCACTTAGGATGAATATCCTATCGCCAACTTGAGTCTGCGGTGGACCCAACGCCAAAGTTCCCTCTCTAGTGAGTAATAGGCAGTTACCTGGAGCGGTTTCCAATGCTGTACGATGAATTTGCTTGACACGCTCATCCTTCCAGGCGACTTCAGCAGACGGGATAGCTTTGTTCAATCCCGCATCGGTGCAATCAGAGCATGGGCGGTCGGTTGACACGGGGCAATGAGTACACTCGACCATGGTTTCCGAGATGAATTTATCTCGAAAGCGCTCCGCATAATCTTTTACATTCTCAAGACGACCACCAGGTGGCAATTCGTGAGCTGTTGATAAGAGATGGATCAGGATAGCCAGGTTAGGGTCATCCCAATCGCCCTGCAGCCGAGCATCGTTGGGCTCTTTCAAGACGACACCGAAGCAAATGACCCTTCCTATAGCGTCAAATCGATCCCCGAAAAAGTCATGGTCCCAGTCATTTGGGAATACTTTGTGTCTCGCAACTTTCAGATCCTTGATGATTTGGGGCAGGTTGGACAGATCTGGGGCAATAGGTTCTGAAACATGGTGAATTTTTGTGCAATATTGCGAGGGTATTTTTAGACAATGCTCGGTCTTTGTGTAATTCTGGGCGCAGAGCGGTTCAAAGTATTCATATTGGATTCGTCGAGATTCCGTGTTGTCGTAGTCCAAGTGATAGAATAGACTGGTCACGTCCAGATCTAGATCAGGTCCCGTCTTCTCCAGAAATCTTTTACTAAACTTCTCGTTCTCTTTGTAACGACTTCCCCTCAGGCGTTTCCAGGAGGACGTGAGTGAGTCGTTGGCTAGTTTATCAAAATACTCTAGAGGGGTCATATCTTTGGCAGGAATGACTGCAGTTTGGGCTTTGAAACTTATTTCGGATGCATTATGGCACAGCCGAATCCTCCAAACAACGTTGTCAGCGTCAGGGGAAGCAAACCCGTCTGTCCAGTTTGGTACCCATGATGGCAGCTTGTCTCGTGACTTAGCAATGAGATCTGCAGAATTTATCCACAGTATTCCAGTCTCGTGCATGATGTCAGTCGCAATTCTGCAAAACAACATAGCAACAGGCATGTGATAATCGGTTTTTAACGAGACAGTTAATCCGGCGCCCAAGTTCCTAAGAAGCTGAGACAAAGCAAATATTTTATCGCGTGGCTCAGAGGAATATCTATATCGAAACGTTCTCAACAAGAAGAGAAGCGGGCTTCCTAGGGATCGTTGAAAATAGGTCACGTCGCCCACCTCGGACACGGTTTCATATTGCTGAAGGCGCCGTAGCTCTGTTATCTTTTTGACTTTGGAAATCAATAGTTCAAGCACCTTGGTATGTTCTCTCCCGGTACTTGATTTGAAGGGACGGGCTGTGAGTTCTCTTGTGATATCTGAGAGCAACTGGAACGACATGGTGATTTTCCCATACATCAGTTGCAGCTCACGGGCGACACCAACTTCTTGGGTGATCCACATACGATCCCACCAAGGGGCGATGACGAATTTACGTAGCCATTCAAATAGATGGCGGAGCTTTGGTTCCATTTGGGTGACTTTATCGTTTGAGAACAGCGACATCGCCTGTAGCTTTCCACGAAGATAACTAGACAGTAATGCCCTCAGGAAACCAAACACGCATAAACATCTTTCGTGAGGAGATAGCTCAGCAGGTTCTCTTAATTCGAGCACTGAAAGCGCACTGTGAATAGACTCCCATGCGTCTTCGTCGACGACAGGGAACTGAAACATGGGCGAAACAGCAAGCTTCTTAAGTCGAGATGTATAGTTGCGTTGGCTGCGATCCAGGGAGTCGCCAACATAGGCACGAACTTCGGTTGCCCAACCAAAAATCTGGTGCATAAGATTTACTTGCTGGCTCTTGTCGTCAATGTCGTCCTGATTGATACACACGGCATCAACCCAAAGAGTGACTGGGGCATCTGGAGAGCGGATGGTGCGCAGCGCATGGTCAAGGTTGATGGTGATATCTCTGACAACTCCATTGACAAGAATTTCCCTTTGTGCCAGGGTGTTCCCCCACGTGTAAGACAAGGCGATGTAGCGAAAAGATTGATCTGCTTCAAACAGGTCTACTTTGAGGTCGTCATCCCAAAGACCTGGCTGCAGCTTGAAAAGCCGGATGCGGTCTGGGGGGAGACGGGCATACAAGCGGGATGTCATGGTGGAGACAAGCGGTTGCACAACCAAATTACCAAGATGCAGGTTGACAAAGGGAGACAAGCCGCATTATAGTGTGATCATGACCAACAGGCGGGGGAGGGGTCACGCCAGGCTGCTCACTCCAATTGGTAGTAAATGCAGTCAGCAATGTGCTTGTGACTTTAGCTGACCAATGGCGACACGTCATGGGTGAGAAACAAGGGAGCTATTGATGGAGTTTCTGCCTGGCTCTGGGATTGAGTCTATTGTTGACGAGTCTGGTTGAGGGTGTGCATTAGCGCAAGGCGGATATGGTGGAGGGGTACTCGAGGCGCCATTGTTTAGTTGCTCACCACCTATTGGGTTGATTGCCCACCGAAATATCAGTTCAAATGGCCATATAGAATCTCAATCGGATAAAATATTACGTATTGAGAAAATTCAATTCCTCGTTATGGTTGGATTTGGTTTTCAAACTATTTTCCTGCGAAAGGTGCTGTTGCTTGGTGTTCAATGCCTAAGGACTATGTTGATAGGTTGTTTGGTTGCAAGAAGCAAACTAAGCCAAATAGCCAACTTCTACTTCATCATGAGGTGGCGGAAAAGAAATGCAATCGATTATTAAATTTTTTTCTTTTAAAAAAGGATAAATAATTCAGAATCAATACCTTTTTGTTCGCACTGTCTCCCCAGTCGTTACCACCAAAAAACAGCGCAGCTTGGGTTGGGGGCCAAACCAACAGTTGGTTCGCAATGCCTAGAGGCCGCCCATGGCAAGGCAACCACGCCATTGTCCCATGGATGCTGCCTGCCCATTGTACAAAAAGTGCACAAGGGTACCTGCAGCTGGTAGCCCGGGTCGTTCCAGCTCGTTCCAGCTCGCTCCAGCTCCTTTGTTCCTTTGTTCCTTTACGACTAATTTTCAACCTCCAAGTCATCCCTCCTTGACTCGCCACGGACCAACCCACAATGTCTCGCCGGCATCCCCGAGGTCCTTGGCCCGCGGAAGCTCACGGCGCCGAGCCCGTAACCCGAGATAGTCTCCCGCATCCGCTCCCGTATCCGCTGCCGTTCCCATCCTTGATGCACATGCCAGTTCCGGATCTGTGGATGGACGCCTCTGCAAAACACTATAGCACAAACAATGCCGTCGCCTTGCTGCCTGACTTCACCTCGGAACCCTACTATGATCCCTCTACCATGCCCAACCCCCCTCCCGAGCTGCTTATCAACGACTCAGAGAACGGCTCAAAGAACGGCTCACACCAATCCAACTTGACTGGCTATTGCCGTACCCCAACAAGGGCACTCAGCACAATCAGCTGCGAATCGCAAACAACCTCTTCCGCATCGCTGCTCTCACCAGTCGGAAGTGACACAGTGACGGTCCGAAGCAGCAGGTCTCCAGGACCAAGCCCCCTTGGCCGTCGCAGCCGCACCAACTCCTCTGATGACTGTTTAGACCCTCTCCATCTGCCCTGTGTTGGTCCCCAATGTGACCAGATTTTTTCCGCTGAAAAAGATTTGAAGGCTCACGTCGAATCCATTCACACTCACTCGTGCAATTGGGCCGGCTGTGACAAGCCAAGCTTCACCACACGTGATGGTCTAATCTGGCACGTCAAAGCAGATCACCTCCTCGTCTGCCCTTTTCCAGCTTGCACCGAAACTTCCCTTCAGAGCGCTAGGGCTGTACGATCACACATGGATCTAGCTCACACCAAAGTTGGCACCAATGGGGTCAAGGAATGGCAGCTATCACCTTCCAATGAAGGACAGTCGGACGCTATTCAGGCGAACGTCTCGGAAACAACTAACAGACAATCGACTCCCTCCGATAAATGCGACGAGCCTCATAAAGACAAGGGGGATATCATTGCTCAGGAGCTAGCCTCCATCAAGGCGGCCAAAACGAAATACCAAGAGCAACTTCGGAACGTACTAGAAAGAAAAGGAGCTAAGAAGAACGCCAGTAGGTTCATCCCTCTCGGTTTCTCCATCAGAGAAACCAATAATCCTATCGAGACTTACTCTCCAAGGCACACCGAGATCTGCCGATAGTCCTACCGACTTGGTTTGATGTAGAGCGTCGAGACTCGTCGAGACAGCGAGCTTTCCATTGGTATTTGAGCACTCGATTCTCCCTTTCCTCTCCGAGTTTCTTCCTAAATGGACTGGCCCCTATTTTGTTATTTCGGTAACGAGAGGCAAAAGCCCCCAATTCAAACGCATCACCGTCATGACACGTCAGAAAATATCTCGAACCCGAAAGCTGATTATTGTCCGCCATGTCCAAGATTTGCTTCCGGACAAGTTCCGTCGTCTTGTTTCCTTCTTGTTCTCTCTGGGTGAAGTCAATCGAATCACATGGGCTCGAGGTTTAAGCAAGGATCACATGGACGACATTTGCACCCCACGAAATCCATACTTTTTCAAGTCCCCGTGCATGGGAGACAGCATTGGAATCCGCGGCAGCAGTACCTTTGCCGACAGCACTGCAACTCTGGGTCCGTCTCTTGTAGTGGGCGGTGGAAACTATTGGTTGGGCAACTTTCATCCGTTCCTTGAGGCATACCAGCAACTCGACACAGTGCAAGTAGAGCACCCTAGTCTGCAGGATCGAGAGCAGTGTATCGAACACGGTCATGATGCAATGGCTCATGAAGTCACCTTCAACCTCGGCAGGCTCGAGGTCACTTCAGGACTTGACTTGAAAACTACTCGCATCTCACACGACCCCTATTGGGAAGAGTGCGACAAGGAACAGCCCCTGGTGGTCACGGATTGGTCGCTCATTTCATCGCGCAGCTCTCATGCCAATTTGCTTCGCCGATTCCCCTCTGAAGCTAACCCGCTTCTCAGGGAGGTGCCCGTCACACTCACAGACAGCATCGTCCCCGGTGCCTATGTAACTTCTAGTGGTCGAACATCAGGTCACCAGCGCGGTCAGGTCTGCGAGATTCCGGCATACGTTAGCGGGGACGAGAACGGAACCGCCAAATCAACGAGAGAGTGGTTTATAGAAGACTACTCGGATGATGAAGAGGAGTGGATTCGAGGTGGTATTGGTGTAGAAGGCGACAGCGGAGCGGCAGTCGTGGACTACCAGAGCAATGCTCTCATCGGACAGATATGGGGTCGCAACCGATACTGGGGTCCTGGGCCTCGACTCACTTATTTCACACCTATTGCCGACATATTTGACGATATTCAAGAGAAGTGTGGCCAACAGACACGTCCGCAGCTTCCACAGCATCGCAACGAAGATGATTGCTTTCCCCTATATCCTTCATGCCGTCAATGCTACGATTTGCGCACTTATCTTGACAGCCGGCGGAGTTCACGATTGTCAATTCAGAGCATGATCATGGGCAAGGGTGATCCCGATCAAGATGTTGCCTCAATCTCTATTGAGGCCGTCTCAGAGCTAGCTACGCCGCGCGACTACCCTCGATCTGCAGGCATCGAAGAGATGGGGTCATCTTTCAACGTCAACTTCAACTTCGGTCCCAGTACACCCGCAGTAGCCATCGCTGACGCCAAGAGCCCATATGCCGCAACTTTGGACATGGAAGACCTATACGGGCCAGAACTTGATCCTGCAGAAGGTACACGGAAGAGGGGTGCATCAACCTTCCTCCCCTCCAACCTAAACACAGAGAGGCAAAAGAGGCACAAGGTCTAGCCAGCGAAACCCCCACGAGCCATCTTCTTTGCACGGGCATCACGGCGATTATGATTCGCTCGTGATCCTTTGTGGGCTTCCTTGTTCTTCCTGGCCACCTCTGTGTCCTTCTCGCCCGTTGGTCCAGCAACATTACCACCCCTGCCACGCCCACGGCCTCTGCCACGCCCGCGCCCGCCTCCTCTTCCGCTTCGAGACGAGCCACCATCCGCTTCACTCTCATCTTCCCCTGAGCCGACGGGCGTCGCTCTCCATGATGTTCGTTCCAGCTGGGCTTGTTGTCCGCTGAATGCGTACTTGGCTTCCAGCCGACGTTTCAGTTGTGGATTTCTTGAAAGCATCACTGCCCATCCTTCTAGTGCCTCATCCGTCATGCCGGTTTCCTCTCTCAACTTGACTCTTGGATTACCGCGTCGTGTGGCCGCATCCCGGTCAAATATTTTGGAGTCAGTTTGGTAAGCTCGGAATAGGGTTTCTTCGTGGGTGTCGGTGCTTGCATCCGCTTCGTTATTAGCGGCATCAACAGTTCCACCGACATCATCAGCATCGTAAGTATCATCGCGTTCGTCGTCGTCAGAATCGAATGCGGCAAGAGCAGAGAGAATAGCGGCCTTGTTCGGCGCGGTCGACTTGTCTTTGAGGATGTCGTCGGCTGTTTTGGATGGCTTCTTTCCAAAAGATAATTTAGATGTATCGACAGCGAGTCGATCAAGTTCATCATCATCAAAGACATTATGGCGAGCTGGTAGTTGAGGAGGGGTAGAACGAGGTGCCATATCCACATGTCTAGGTTCAGGATGTGATGATCTATGAACCGTTAGTAAGTCGTTCTGATAGGGTACAATGAGATGGGATAAATCGTACAGTGGCTCTGTGCGATCTGCCGTAGCTAGATGAGGTGGTAAGCTCTCACTGAGCAGATTAGCAACAACTTGTTCAACGTCATCTCCATATTCGTTCAAACACTTTGCCACAAAACCAGACCCAAGATCCGGGAATAAATCTTGAACTTGCGTAATGTGACTCATCCTGTGAATGTGCATGTCCATATCGACATCTTGCTGGGTCTCTTTGCCCTTGCCCTTGTGCACTTTTCTCTTCACGAGGCGCTTTGGTTTCACCATAGCACCCTTTCTGAACGCTTCAAGTGCCGTTATCCGGTTCTTCAGACTATCTGTCGCCGCGCCAGAGTCTTCTGCTCTCCTCAGTATAATCTTTAGCAGGGGTGTATTTGTAACAAGCTCCGGTACGAGAGAATCATTGGCATTCAGGGGCCCAGCCTTGTGAGCATCCGCAGCCGATTTCAGAGCATACAACTCATCGCTCAGCATGGACCACTTTGGAGGCTCAGCTTCTATCAGGCCCACTAGGCATAGATAGGTTGTGGTGACTATAACTTTCCGCAGAGGTGGGTTCATGACACGAAAACAGACGGTGAGCCCGTCAAAGAAGTCGGAACCTGCCAGGAAGAGGGTGCAGGCATCTGGAGAGACATGGAGCAGGTGGTTTAAGCGGGCGAGCTCCGACTCAACTAGCTTTAGATCGCCTTTGATACCGGCGTCGAGCTGGGGGATGAGGACCTTTTTGAGTGAAGATAGAGAGGCTTCAAGGGGCGCGGGGTGTAGGCGGAATAGCTGTGCAATAAGCGGCACAGTGACTCTGCGGGGGAAGACCTTGGCGAAATCCGCTAGAAAGGGGAAGCCGAGGAGGTCAGGACTAGGTGGAGGAGAGGTGCTGAGGGTACGGCTGGTGAGTTGGAAGACAGCTCTCATGAGTGGTGTCGAGTGCGAGCCCAGAGGCGATGTGCCCGCCTCAGCTGTCTCGCCGACAAACGAGGACAGGAAGGCGGCCACGGAGCCATCATTGGAGACGGCGGCCTTGAAGTCCTTGTCGGAGAGGGCCAGCAGTGCATGGCATATCGAGATCCAGGCTTCCAGCAGAGAATCCCAGTCCTGCGGCGAAAGGTGTTGCCGCCAAGCCGACTTGGGGAAGGGGACGAGGGGGGGTAGTAAGTCGGGCATGTTTAACAGTCTTGTCTTGTTGCTGGTCTTGGTGTTGTTGGTATTACCCGCAAAAGCTCACAAGGACGGGGAAATCCCCAGTTGATGGGTGTGCGTAGGGAAACGAAAAGAAATAAACTAAAAGAGAAAAAAAAAAAGAATTGGTCGCTGTGTATAACTCATATAATCATGGCGTCTTCCTCCTGATATATCAAGGCTCGGGGCAAATGCACTCGCAGCTCTTACTTCCCCATGTCATAGGTGTTAAACCAGTTTGGGCCATCGCCGGATG
Source organism: Calonectria ilicicola (assembly GCA_020809705.1). Taxonomy (NCBI): domain Eukaryota; kingdom Fungi; phylum Ascomycota; class Sordariomycetes; order Hypocreales; family Nectriaceae; genus Calonectria; species Calonectria ilicicola. Next base: position 3,278,693 of record CP085833.1, on the reverse strand, counting down.
AATCATCAGAAGTGGATGCTGTTTCCAGGCAGGTAGGGTAGGTGGTGGCTGCTTGCCTTTAGGCTCTCAGCCTCTTTTTTTCTCCCCAGTCAGAGCAAAGCAATCAATCTAATGTCATGCGAGGCACAGTCACATCTGCGGCGATGACCAAAAAAAAAAGAGGGGGGAATTTTGAATACCAATTCCATGCCAAATATGTGTAAATCTTGAAACGAACTCTTCCTCATCATGCTTTTCATGTGATTGAAGCTTTTTGGACTTGGATGACATAGCTATCCAACTACCCTCGTCCAAGCAGCTGCACCCTCCAAGCTTGGGGCTGGAGAAATCGGACCCTCTATTTTTACAACTCCCCGCCAATCACATCGCATCGCTAACGCTAATGACACTTTTGTACTAGCGCGCTTCTGCAACACACAAGCCCTACCACTCGAACTTCCACCCCACCAAAAAAGTTCGCGATAATTGTCCCTTTTTTATTTTCCTCTCCCCCCAACCCGCCTTCATCACTTTGCCGAAACGTTAGTTCTAGCACGTTCGAGTCTTGAAGGATAGCCCAAAATGTCTTACCAGAAGCCCGAGAAGGACCACGGTGATGCTCCTGTACGTTGTTCCCCTCCCCTCCAGTCTCAATCGCCAGAATTCGAGAATTTTGGGGTTTGTCGTCAAAGAACTGTTGCTGACCTCGTCGCGAACCTACAGAAGAGCCACAAGATCCGCATCACCCTCTCCTCCCGCAAGGTCCAGGTCCTCGAGAAGGTCTGCACTGAGATCATCGAGCGTGCCAAGAACAAGGACCTCCGCGCCAAGGGCCCCGTCCGTCTTCCCACCAAGACCCTCAAGATCACCACCCGTAAGACCCCTTGCGGTGAGGGTTCCAAGACCTGGGACTGCTACGAGATGCGCATCCACAAGCGCCTGATTGAGTACGTCGGCTCCTGCCATTCTCTTCTTTTCCGCGGCCTGGACAAGTTCATTATACTAACGCGCGCCATCACAGCCTCAACGCCCCCACTGAGGTCGTCAAGCAGATCATTGTCAACATCGACGCTGGTGTCGAGGTTGAGGTCACCATTGCTGCTTAAGGGATTGGTCTTTGTCCATGGCAGGGCCGGGAATGATACCCCGTTAGGTCAGGCTGCGAATGAACACCTGGCTCAGGTAGACAAAAAAAATGAGAAACGGTCTCTAACCGCAAACCGATTTGTTCCAATTTGACCATGAGTGAAGCGAAGTGATCGAAATTTTGGAATACGCCCATCTTAATGGCATGCTACAATCAAGAGTTTGAAGGGGGGCAGTATCAGATTGGACAGTTGCGCCTCGAGGCGTCTTGAATTGTATATGGTTATCTTCGATGCCAAAGTCGAGTTTCCTTCGTCCAATACTATCCGCACAATCAGAGCACACCAAATCCCCCCACATTCCGTGTAATAATGCCCGTGTCCAACGCCAATGAATACATGCAGTCAGTATACCTGTCAATACATTCAACGCCAGTCGCCTTCCTTGGGCTTCCCGTCTCTTAGTTGTTCTTTTTTTAAACATACAAATCTTAAAAGTCCCACACGGTGCATTCTCTAGGCGGCGGTAGCGCAGGCATGAGACCATCTTGGAAGGTTCCTGTCTGCTGAAACGCCGCCCATTGCGCCTTTGATTTCTCGTCATACTGCCCTGGGGGCAGTTCTGTGTCCTTGCTATAGTTTGGCGCGCCGTCTGGGAACCAAATCCGGCGCCAAGTTCCATCGAATGCTCTGATGCCCGGTTTGTCGTCCTTGTACACCACAGGTTTTCCCTTGAACATCGACAGGCGGCCATCCATGCCCTTGGAACTATAACTCTCAACCGGAGGATGCTGTCTGCTGCTTCCAGGAGGGTAAGGGCTCCCGGCCTGTGCAGCTGGTTTCTGAACTTGGCCTTGTTGGCTGGCATTGGACATCGTAGGAGCCGAGTTGAAGGGACTGGGTTGCTGTTGGCTCTGCTGGTTTTGTTGAGACAAAAACCCATTGGATGGTTGCTGAGCCTGAGCGAACGGGTTGCCATTGGGAGCACTGGGTGCTTGGTTACTCGTGGCGAATGGGTTCGGTGCAGCAGGTGTAGAAGTCTGGGCAAAGGGGGAAACATTTTGCGCAGGTGCTTGTGAAGGCTGGCCGAACGGATTGGGTGCATTGTTGTTGTTCTGGTTATTATTAGGGGCGAACGGACTGGCTCCCTGGGTGCCAGGAGTTGTTCCAAAGGGGCTTGGAGCTTGTGCATTGTTGTTATTCGAGGTTGATGCAAAAGGACTCGGGTTATTGTTGGATACACTATTGTTGTTTCCCGATGATGCAAAAGGACTCAAGTTATTGCCAGTGTTGGCGGACGCTGCAAAAGGATTTGGCTTTTGGCCCAGTTGGCTTGGTTGCCCAAATGCAGACCCGGAGGTATTGGGCTGTGCAGGGGTCCCAAAAGATGGTGTTCCAAATGGGCTGGGTTTCGCACCCAATGTCGAGGGTTGGCCAAAGGCAGACGAAGGGGCAGGCTGTGATGATTGCGCAAATGACGGCGTCCCAAACGGATTCGGTCGTTGTCCTAAAGTCGAGGGCTGGCCAAATGCGGAACCCTGCGTGGTGTTTTGCATTGTTGAAGCTCCTCCACCAAACGGGGAGGACGTGTTGTTGCTACCAAATGGGTTGGACTGAGCAGATGGGTCAGGCACTAAAGACTTGGGCCTCTTTCCAACGAGAAATTCGCCAAAAGGTGCTCCTTGTGTTCCTTGCTGGCAAATATCTAATCGGTTTGGGTGCTTGTTCTCAGCGCTCACGAGAAACTGCACGGCATCTTTAGCGTTGCGGGCCGCATTTTGCATTTGCTGCTGCGCGTTGGTGTACAATTGCTGGGCCTCGTTTAGCTGCAGCAGTTAGTTCCTGGAGATGTCAAGGATACAAGTTCAAAGTGCGTACAGCTTGTTGCTCGTTTCCAGAAGCTTTTCCCGTCATGAAATGTAGACGCATCTCCTCAAAGCTCTGCTCCCGTGGGTAGCCTCCAAACAGCTGCTCGGGAGCATCTCTCCCTGGGGCGTAGGCGGATAGAATCCATTGGGGAGTCTCGGACGTGAGATCACGCTCTATCGCATCGGTCGTGATGTTGTATTTGTCTGCCATGGTGTCAGATGTCTCAGGTCAGTTCAGCGGTCAAGAAAATCAAGCTGCGTACCACCATGGTTTTGGTTATTGTTCCCTCCGCCCAAAGCTCCAAAGCGATTCGGGCCTGGGTTTCGATAGTTGTTGCCCCCGCCAGCGTTGACGTGTTCAAATCGACAGTTGTCTGCATCCAGTCAGTGCTTCCGATTCGTGGGCATGCCATGGGGCGACGTCGTGGCGTTCGGGGTGTCGACTGACTGCCGTTCCTGCAATTGCCGTTTTGGTAGAATTTACAAATCGTCATCGTGACGAACAAGGGCGGGTCGGCCGGGGACTGGCGAGTAAATTCTGGTGTCGCGCAGTATCACGCTACCTCATTTCGTGGAATAGACACCACTTTGTCGTCGGGGGGGGCGCGGTGAAGGGTGCAGAAGATGTAGTGGTTGAGGAAGAATGGCCGTGTGGCAGTCGCGGTAAGCTAGGCTCAGCCTTACCAGCCTCGTGGTTTGTTCACTTCATACTGCCATTTTTTTTAGGCCTGTTAGGGGCCCAAATCCGAGGTGGGGCGGTGCAGCGGCAGCCATCAACCTTCCGTTTGCGCCTCAAGCATGCCGTAAGGAGAAAGCGGTCAATGAGAAGTTCACCATGACATCAATCTTAATTGACAACAATGCCAGTCTTGAATCGATTTTATTGCTATCGACAAGTTCATCAATTCATCATCAGTCATAAATAAATCCTAAGGCGCCAGCCACTAACTATCCCTCCCAACAAAAATAATACATTCAAATTCATGTTGACCAAATTCTTCCTCCCATTCCTATTCATACCTTTTCAGCCTTGCGGAACTCGACCATTACGCCATCTTTGGCGCTGGTGAATGTATCATAGAGCTGTAGCTCGGTTGGTCGGTGGCGGCCCCATTCGTAGCCGGGCTTACCCTCACCAGGGTCATCAACACCAATTGCTCTTCGCATATCGTACATGTACATTGTTCGCGCCAAAGTGTTGGTCATCTCTACATATGCCAGTCCCTTTCCGATGCAGCCTCGCGGGCCGACGCTGAACGGGCAGAAAGCGCTTTGTGCCAGAGCCGTTTCTTCCTCGGTGGTTGCGCGACCAGAAAGAGGATTCATGGCCCCAACGAGCCATCGCTCAGGCACGTAATCAAAAGGCGAGGGGAAGTAGCTTTCATTGTGGTGGATGGCATAGTGAGGAGTACCGACAACAGTACCCTCGGGGATTGACTCGCCATCGATGTTGATGCCACCCGCCAAAACCTCGCGAGGAACAATACCACCAACCGAAGGCGAAAGGCGCATAGCTTCATCGATGCAGGCTCGGAGGTAGGTGCATGATGCCAATATGGCGCCCTGGCTAATTTCCTCGGCATCATTGAACTTGGAGCGGATCTCTTCCGTCACAATCTTAAGAGCGCGCGGGCAGCGGACAAGGTAGAAGATAGTAGCCGCCATAGCAGTAGAGGTAGTGTCAGATCCGGCGATGATACTATCGAGGTATTGTTAGTGTCATAAAATTTGCAACGAGTCGTTTCTTGTTTCTTTTTTTTTTTTTTGGTTCACTTACAGCAGGTTAGACTCTCCCCAAAGCTCGGGTGTGCTAAATCCCTGGCCAGTTTCGGGATCGCGAGCCTTGAGGAGGTAATAGAAGAAATCTCGTCGGTCCGTTTCCTCGCCAAGCTTGGTACGCTCAGTCAATTGGCCTTTGCTGTATGCCATGTATCGAGCACGGTCAGCGGCAAGCTTAGGGAACATAACTCTGTCCAGTTTAAGTCTATCGACGACGGGCATTGTTCCGCACTACATCATGTTAGACCTCGATCCAGGATTGGGTTGACCTGGGATTCTACTCACAATAAGGTGGCGAGTCGTCGCTGCTTCGACCAGCTTGAGTGCAAAGCGATTATCGGGGCTCTCAAGCATGTGGAAAGCCTTTCCAAAGCTTAAATCACCAAGAATGTCCATAGCGAGATAGTTGCACCAGTCGCTCATATTGCGAGGCTGCGTCCAGCCCTTGGACTCGGCACCGCCGTCCTCGATTCCAATCTGGTGGCAAAAAGTTCGAACATTGCCTAGGATGTATCTCTGCATCTCCTTCATAGCACCCTCAGCAAAGGCGTGAGACAGGACACGGCGCTTTCGGGCATGGAGCTCCTTATCCCGAGTGTTGTGGGTGTTGGCCGCGGGGTGAACAAAGGCATTGTAAAATTCAGCTTTGCGAACGTTTGATCGAAAGCCGTAAATGTCTTTAAGGGCCTTGTTGGTGTTGAATACGAGTGAATTGGGTCCAAAACGAACAACTTTGCCTGTTGGTCTTGTCAGAATGCCAGCGTACAGGTGTTGGGGCAAGGCAAACACGTACCGTATTTCTGGTGTAATCTCCAGAACTCCAGGTGTCGGTCGCCTTTATAAGCGTGATAGAGCTGATAAGCATCGGTGATTTTGGCCAAAAATGGGCCTGGATATTTGGCCAGCGGGTGGAAGTAGACTCGGTACACAACGATTCCCACCGTCTATAGGTGTACGGTTAGTAGCTTCTAGTGATGCAATTGACAGAGTTCCATGTCACAGCACTCCTCGAGCACCCAGTAACACGGGGGGTTGTGACCAAACTCACGTATAGTAGTCCAGCTGCTCCTAGCAGCCCCAGCCACATCCCTAAATGTCCTAGGTTAAATGCCATCTTGTGCAAGTCGCTTCTTATCGTGTAGTGCAAAAACAAACGAGAAGGCAGACCAAGCAAAAATGGAGGAGGAGGAGGGCTTTTAAAAAAAAGATTCATGGAGAAGAACACAACCCCGGATCCTGCGGCTGGGGAATCTAGTCCCGAAGCCCTGGCTCTTTTCCCATTATCATTAGCTTACGGTGCGGCGCTCTGCGATACTCGTCGCGGTGGTCAGCGGGCGCAACGCCAATCGGCTTGTTGCGGCAATGATGCCTCCATGATCCGCCAAAGCGGTGGCCCAAGTGCCGTGGCGGTTAGGTTCGGATTGGAAATGGCGGAATTCTGACGCGATGGATCTCAAGACGTAAAAGGAACCATCTTACACGGGGAATCCAAGGATACTGATTGGAGAATTGGGTGTTTTGCGCTGTTCCTGTCCTCCTCGTGTAGGTGTGGTGCGGAGTGATGTGGGGCACGCGGCGTTGGATCTAGATTGCATCTCGGGGAACCACAGACAAGAGGAGCATTTGAGGAAGGCGCATCTGGGTGGGAAATGCGGGGTGTGCTTGGTTGCCGGAGTCGGTTACGGTGCTTCTCGGTCCACGACGGGCTCGAATGGCTTATCAGTGTTGCGTTTCGCATAGCCATTTAGCTTTGATCCAAGCCTCAGCTCCAAGGTCATCTGCCAGTTTTGGCCTCCCCGAGGCTCGAGCCACACGGAGCTACACAATCTACAAGCCATGTAGTCTACCCCGAGCGCAAGAGGCTCAGACCCAGGCCTAGTATGTCGTCATTTTTTTTCAATTGCTTAATGCTTCACTTTCGCTGCTTCGTCGTGACGTCTTTCCATCCCCGGCTGATGTCCAAGCCAACAACATATCACATCCCTCCTCCCTGTCTTCATGCTTCTTCGCTTCTCACATGCCCCCACCACGACTTTGTTATGCCTTCCGTTTCCGGGGCTTATCCTCGGTTTGAAATCCTGACGCCCGAAAAGCATGTAAACATCTGGCGCATCGCGGGGACCATAAGCCTGTCGTCACTCCGACACTATACGGTTCTCACGGCATAAGGTGGGGCCTAGAGACAGTTGTCGGCGTATTCGGAGTGGGACCCGAAATGCCGGATTCTGCTATGTAGCTTACTTTCCTCAATGGAACTATCCGATCTTAGCTTGCTGCGATTGAGCTATCGCTGATTAGGTAGGTAACGGATGGGTGGTCAGCTGTCGGAACAGTTGGAATATCAGCCATCTTGAATTAAAGCAGAATGACGCTATCTAACCTAACCTGCAATCTCGTATACCGTTAGGCACCCTTTCCTCGTAGAATAGGCCAATCGGTGTGGAAATGATAAGATAAAAACAAGGAAATTTTTAATCTGGGCCTTTTATTTAATGTTTTTTCTCGTGCAAATATCGTTGAATGGTAATTTGGCAAAAAAGAGCATAGCTCTTAGGTACAGAACTGATGCATGCATGTACACACACAACTACTTTATCACCAAATCAGAACAACCAAACAATATCGCACCCAACCGGGTAGATCTCTTTGAAGTCTTTTTGCACCTTTAGCCATTTAATTATAAAAAGCAAATAGTCTCAATTTTTTTCTATCTTTATTAGGGTACAGATTTAGCATCATATGTTTTCTGTACCCCCGTTTGGTAAACCTACCCTATACAATGCACAAATTCGCACAAATGTGATGTATGGCAAATGTCATAAATAGTACAATGAGTGCATGTCGTGTACATGATATACATAAAATATCGATGTGGGGTCATGAAGGCAAGGTCAGGGATGTATTCCCTCCCAAGTTTCAAACCCTTGGACTCGGTAAATGTGATGATTGTGATCACGCATGTTTCGTTTCTCGGGCCAATCCACTTTTCACGATGCCCCACTTCGGGTCCGACACGGACTGTTCCTACCTGCCAGAAATGTATTCAAGACAAGGGTGTTGTGTGATATGATGAAGCAACCTGCTTATAACCTGATTATTACCTGGCTATTCTATGTACATGGAAGCATAAAGTCAGGGGACTTTTTATAGCAACCTTACATTATTCGTGTAAATAAACAATGCATAAAACCCATCCCACCTCATTACCTATCCGACCGTGATAAAACATCAAAAGAAAAAGTGAAAAGACAAGCCTAGGCAACGTTGTAGTACCTAGGCTCGTCGAAAACATGATATCTATGATCTCTAACGCCCTTGCCACGGAACATGGCGGGGTATCTCCAGCCCTCAGGAACCTCCTCCTCCTCAACGCGATTGTTGCGCTCCTTTTCGGTCAATGTCTCGAGTGCAAGAATCTCCTCATCAGACTCTGGGATCTTGAACTTGACAGTCTGTAGCTCAGTATCCGTAATAGTGCTACGGCTCACACGAGCATAGCCCACACGCTTCAGGCGTTTGAATAAGATGTATTCACACCATCGATCCCAGTCAGATGGGTCCACGTCGTGCATGCCGGACTTTTTGCTGACGTAGGTGTTGTAATTACCCTTAAGGGGCTTAGTAACGAGGTAGCTTAATAAGAATGCTGGACGGGGGCTCGAGCCCATTAGTTCAGAGAGGTAAAGCGACTGAAGACGTCTGTCCTCTGGATCCTCTTCTTGTCCGGAATGGAAGACGAAAACGTCAACATACTGCCCGTAGACATTCAGAGTTGCATGAATGGCGGGGGCAAGCTCTCCAACAGGGCTGGGAAGGAGATGGTGTGTGGATTGGACAATGGGAAACTTGGAAAGAAGGGCAGCACCCCAAGTGTGTTTGTTGGGGCCCGGGCCGTAGTCAACATACATGCCGAGCTCCTCAGCTAGGAATTGAGTTGTGTCTCGGTTGCCCATGATGATGCGCTGGTTGTCCGTCTCAAGGAGACCAACCACATCAAGCTCAAGCTCCTTGATGAGGTCTCGCATGCGGTATTCGGAAGACCACATATCATTGTCAAGAGAAAAGTGAATGGTCCAAATACCGGCTGTGAGAATTCGGTCTTCTGGGTGATAAGGTTTGTAGTCGTTGGTTGGGAAGCGTCTGAAAGAAGCACAGAGGAAAAGGATATTGATGAGTAGAGTAGAGACGCCAAAGTATTTCCTTTGCTGAACAGAGGGGGAACGTTTCGTCTGGTGACGCTGAAGATTGGCTGAGTTGATGCTGTAGACGCCGGCGGCAATCAGCGTCATCATAGTCATCATGATCCAGTCTGTGTGTTCACGAACAGCGTGGCCACCAGGGACGAAAGCATATGCAACAACCCAGACATGGAATAATGTCATAAACGTGTAGATCAAAAGGCCATAACCAAATGTCTTAGCGGGGTTCAACCTTGCTGCATGGGTGAGCATTGGCACAGACACGGCCATTAGGTATGCAGCGATGGTTAGAGCACCATAGTATCCAGTCCAGTGGCTGGTATAAGTCAAAAGTCCAGCACCAACAGTGCCAGCAATGAATAAGAGCCAGCTACTTGCAAGACTGGGGCTCCAAAGTCCACCAAATAGTCCAAAAGACATGGCGACGATGGTAAGCCAGCCATGAGTGGAGGAGAAGGGGCCTTCAATTGGGTAGCCCTCCCAGCCCCACAGAATCATGGTGCTGGTGTCAGAAAGCAGAGAGTGAAGGCCGAAGAACAGACCTCCGATACCGAGAGAAACTGCCATGCTTGATGGGGTCTTGCTTGGGCCAGAATGGACAGCAATTGTCAATGGGGCCTTTTTCGTGAAACGGAGAGTAGCAAGGATACCGAGGACAAGACCAGTTCCATTCCACCCCCCATTCTCAGCATGCATAATGGGCCAAATAGGGTTATTAGTCCACCAAGCGTACTTGACGGTAGAGGAGAGAATTAAACCAATCATCCATCCAAGAATTTTGGCTTCAAGTCTGCCGTCATGGCCAGACTCGGTGTATAATGTGCCAGCCCAGCCCAAACAGGCCATGGCCACGCCAAACGTCACAGCGAGAAGTCGGATGACGGGCTCGGTCACCAAATAGGCTGCAATGGCCACGAGAGATGACAGATGAACGATTCGGAGGTTGCTGAGCACCCATGATCGCGCGGGGCCGATGCCTAGAAGGAACGGAGAGACAGCGCCCAGGATGCAAACCTCATAGCCGGAAATACCCATGTACCAGAGCGGGAAATCTAATGAACATTAGAGACAGACCATCGTTCTCGATTTCCAAGACTCACACCACACCAAAAGACCCAGGCTAGTAAGAATACTCCAGAAAACGAACTGCAAAGTGTTAGATGTCGCTTGACGTAGGTCTATGCGGTCGCCCTGTACTTACACCAGTGTAAACGTCTGCTGCAATGTCGAGAGCTTGAGACCAAGTGAAGTTGGAGACAAAAACGCCACCGGTAGCAATTTCTTTTCTGTTTTTGGTATTAGTTGCCGTCGTCACGAAATTTACACCAAAAAAAAAGGCAATACAATTACTTACTCCTTCTCTAAAACGGCAGATGGGATGGATGATCGGGGCTCACTGCGACAGACTTAGAAAATGATTTTCCGACTAGGTAATAATTTATTGTGTTCAGATTGTATCAAAGTACAAAACAGACACTACCGCGGAAGCCAATTGACGTACCCCTTTGTCGTTCCCTTGACATCTCGGACCGTAACCTCCAATGTGTCAAAGTCTAGCGCGGTCACCGCGTCGAATGCTACGTCGAACAAAATCAACGACCACTCGAAGAATGCGTACGTCGTATAAGCTACGGGAATGCACCGAGTTAGCGGGGTAATTTAGAATGGGCACAGGGTGCGCTGGCATGTCTCACCTCCCGGAACGCGGTGGACCTTGTGCTGGATAAAGAAGTAGATTAGAGGCACAAGGGTGCCAAAGAATGCGCTGGCCAGATATTTGCGATACTTGATAGCGCGGGGGTTAGCGGGGCTCAGTGCAATGCAGCCAGTGGTCCAAGGCAGTGTTGCGACAATGTACGAGATCATTAGGATGTCGTGCCAATCATGATCGTCGGTGGAGGTGATGTATGTCCAACCACCGCAGGTCAGGGTTCGCAACAGACCCATGAGGGCAACGAATGCGGGGAGCTTCTGGCCTGGCCGGCGCGTAAGAAGATACCACAGGCCAACGAGAGCGAATCGAGGACCTGCGACACATTAGAAACGAAGCGCAAGAGCGCCAGAAGTCGCGCGCACCAGATGTAATGGCAATGAAAATCATGAAAAAAGAGCGTTCAGGGTATCGGTCGCCAATGGTGGCGGAGACGGAGGGGAACCATTCTTGAGGGTAGCCGTAGAACTCGTTCTTGACTATCTTGTGGTAGTGTAGCGAGGTGCCGACGATCAGAGCACTCAAGAAGGCAGCTAGAAGGGGAAAAGAGACGTTAGCTTCCACACCGAACGATCCGATCTGGTGATGTTTCGCGTCGCGAAGCTCGAAGGATGTCCAACATACTGTAAGCAACAGTCGTGTGTGCCCAGCTCACCCAGCGTCCATTGAAGCTGAAGACGACGCCAGTGTCTTTGTCCTTGTATCGAGAAGCCATTTTTGCTGTAAAAAAGACAGAAACCACTCTCCAAAGCTCCGTCCGGACGATCCGGGAGCAAAGATTGGGGTAAACAGCGAGCGAGGAATAAAAGAAGGTGCAAGTGGTGAGATTCTTGGACAGGACTGACGGACCTCGGAGCTTTCACTTGGCGCTCCGGCGATGTAATTGTGCTGTGGTGGGTCCAGACGAGGATCAACCCTGGCCATAGCGCCAGCGGCTTGACCCTCAGTCGCCCCAAGCGCCCATGCTGTCCCGCACTTAACCTAATATACACGGTCGAGCCTATGACGGACAACAGCGCACCAGCTACGTAACAAGGCTGAGAGGGCCCACTAAAAAATTAAGAAAAGTCTTTCGGATTTGCAGCCTTCATCATCGCCAACACCATCACCGACTGCCCGCAATACCTCCTGCACAGCGGGGTCGCCAACACTCTCGCCGCTGATTGACCCGACGAAGAGCTCTTCACCATGGCCGGCGTCACTGAGAAGGCGAGATTCTATCTCGAGCGCGCGGTGCCGCAGCTGAGGGAGTGGGAGGAAAAAGAAATATTCTCCAAGGTATGGATGGCCTCCAACGTTTCCACCGATTTCAACTGACACATTTTCCCCAGGATGAGATTCGCACTATCGTAAAGAAGCGAAACGATTTCGAACACAAGGTCCTCTCCCTAGGCAACAAGGCATTCGATTGGTCGTCCTATGCTCAGTGGGAGCAATCCCTTGAAGCCCTTCGCAATAAACGTTGCAAGCGACTCAAGATTCGCCATCTTAACTCCGCTCACGCGGGCCAAGGCCGAACCCTCGCCATTTACGAACGAGGCGTCAACCGTCACCCAGGTAGCAGTGAACTCTGGAGGGAATACCTATCGTATGCCGCCAAAGTCAAAGCTGCGAAGCGCTGGCGCCGCACCATGACCAATGCGCTTCGAATGATGCCGACAGATCCGGAACTTTGGGTAATGGCTGGACGACGTTCGGCGCGAAATGGCGACATGGCCGCGGCTCGTGGTTTCTTTATGAGAGGATGCCGATTCTGCACCAAGGACAGCACCTTGTGGCTTGAGTACGCAAGAAGCGAAATGGAGTGGTTGGAGAAGGTGGACCAGAGAAAGGCGTCCAAAGCTGGTAAAAACGATGCCCTGCGCCCGGACAGAGTTGAGGACGACGAGCTCCGAATTGTCGATAGTGACGATGAAGACGACGACGAAAATATGCTTCCAGAGCCCTCTGCAGCTCAAACCAAGGTTATCGATAAGCAATCGGCTCAGAAACTTGAGTCGAACCCTGCCATGGACGGTGCCATCCCCATGGCGATCTTCGATATCTCCAAGAAGCAAGCATTTTTCAATGCGGATGTCGCAGAGATGTTTTTCTTCATGTTTGCATCATTCACTCAGGTCTCCGTTCAACCCAAAATATCGCAGCACGTCCTGGATGCCCTAGACCAGGATTACCCCAACTCCCCATCCACCTGCAATGCGTATATCCGCCAGCCCATCATTGGTGTTAGCCCTTCTACTGCAGAGTTTCCCAAGAACTTGCGAGAGGTTTTGGCGCGTCTGAATAAGTACCTGAATCTTGTGACGGACCGGGCAGGCTTGCAGAACAAGACAGTCTCGTGGATTGACGAGTATTTGGCGTTGGACAATTTGGATGAAGGCGTTCGAGCGGTGTTGGAGCATACTAAAAATAAGGTGGTGGCTATTTAGACATGTATTTTATGGCGGCGTCGAGAATTGAAATAAGGACAATCTGATGCGACTCAAGAGCGAGGCAATATTGGCTTAAATATTATAATAATTGTCGTTTTACCTCTCTCTTTTTGGAAGAGGCTAAATGCAGTGGCAAGAGTCAAGTTCTGATTCATGTATTAATCAAGGATACCGGGAGGATATCATGGTGATACTAAGATATTGATTGCTTTGGAATGATTTTGACCCCTGGTTAGAGGTGGGGAACCATGCCATCCAGAGGGAACTGTGGTGGGGTAATTTGCAGATTGGCCATCCTACCACCAAGGCATGCAGCCTGAATGTCAAATAGATGGGTTCAATGGTGACATCTAGGTGTATAAATTACAAAGTCCTAGCTCTACTAGTGTGATGGTGTCAAACAAAATACTCCGGGTGTTAACAGGTCAAGAAACGGGGTATCAAGGTGGAGGGCGACGGGCTGGCAAGCCATTCGTGGAGCAGGCCCTGGTTGATGGCACCATCGTAGTACGTCAATACCATGCACGCCACGACACGACCGTTTTACACCAGTACTTCCCGAATCGGACGCGTACTGGTGTGGGAACAACAACTCTGACGTATTAAGGGCGGGTGACTTATATCCGAATACAACGCAAGAGACTGGTGCGGGGAAACGCGTTGATGGATAGCCTCGTGTCTGCGCAATCTCGTTGTGACTTGGTGGTGACGGCTCCTCTGAAAGATCGAGGGACGTGCTCAGTTCGGGCTGTCAGGGAGAGACTGGGCCCTGACACTATACACATTGAGATTGGGGTCGACAAGAAAGCCGTGCCCTTGCCATTTTAAACAATGACTTGAGACTCGCTGGCTGACGCGACCGAGGGCTGGGGGCCAGGATAGGGCTGACCTGTCGTATCTTCTGCAGTCACGATAAAATGAAAAGATCGCAATGTGGGCGGCACCGAAATTAGGCTTGGACGGGTTCGCCGTCATGGGTATTGGATAAACCACCTCTCTCCACCACATGCCGAAAGGATATTGCTAGTTGCAGGACGCCAGCTGACCTCCGGTGCCAGCCACAATTAAAGCACAATTCCATCTTCTCAAGGATTGAGACCCTATGGTGTATGCCGCCCATCAAGCTGTGTTGATCGGGGTAGTGGCAGGAGGCGGGAGAGACGTGCAATTGCAGCTCTGTTTCAAGGATTGGAGGAGTAAAATGGTGGTGCGCTACCCAAGAAATCAAGATAACTGGGCCAGGTGTGTTGACCGACCCACCAGTCACTTAGTTACTCGCCACCGACAAGACCTCCATGGGTTTGACCAGTTTTGCCACCTGCCAAGTATTTGGTAAGGCTTGGGGTCCTGCTGAGTTGGGTGCACTAGACATGTAACCATGCGATGCTGGGGTGAATTTGTTTCATTAGGCATCCCGGTTTATTCTATTGATCATTTTGGCCGTGTCCGTGCCATTCTTCCTCTCATGTTTTTTTTCTTCTTTTGAGCTCTTCTTTCTATGCGAGAAGCGATGCTGGATCGTATTGTGTAGAAGCGTGGGGTGTTTGGAGAGAAATTCCTCTCTTCGACATGAGGTAGACGTGGTGATGGAATGACCAGCCACGGTAGTAAACTAGGCCTCTCTCCTTTACGCGTGGAGAAGGGCGAAGATGTTTGTTGATTGCATCCGTCAAGACCCCTATTGGCCTGCAGATGTAAAACACAGTGGTGTATTGTCCATGTCACAAGAAGGAAGCATGTCACGACCCTGCTGGGCTTCTAGTCAATCGACTGTAGACATTGCTTTTGCATCACTGTTCATTTTACGGAATGTAGAACCTTGCCAAACATTGCCCTCCGCCGTTCGCCCTGAACACTGTTAGGTATGAATGCTAAGGTGTGCCTTAAACTAACATGTGATGTGTGATGAGTTCTGTTATCAGTTGTGTGCGTGTAGCTGGTTACCTCCATAAGCTGTAGGTGGCCACCTTGCCTGTCAAGACCACACAACACGGGAGCACTAAGCTCGTTACAATGGCTGGGGAGGTGGTGGAAAACCCGTTATGGGATGAGAAGAGTCACAGAGAGAAACAAGGGTGGTGACGATCTCGAAGGCGGCTGAGCGCGGGCGCCGAGTAGGGATCTTCCGATAATAAATGTGGCGGCGGCATGTCTGCATCAACTGCGACTGAGAGTCATGGGGAATGGAGGGCCAGAGCAACGGGCGCTTCTGACTGGCATGACCACAGGGCTCAGCTAGGCCCTCATCATCGTATCGTAATCATCATAGACGCAGGTCTCGAATGAAGTAAGAAGACAGGCAACGTCCGTCGAGGGGGAGGACCATGGGGCAGGGAACAGGGCCCGCTAAGTCACCCTGGCTTTGGGTGGTGGGGGAAGGTGAGTGACAGAGCGTGCGAGCTGTTGATTCAGCCAAGGTACTCGAATGATGCTGGGATTTCAGGCGGATCGATTATCAAGGGGAAACCGAATCTAGAATTAAAATAGGCTGGTACATAAAAAAAAAGCTTCTTCTGGGACCAAAACGGGCCTCTTGTGGGATGGATGCTTTGAGAATGATGTGGTTGTGGGAGAGGGGATGGGATGAATGACCAAATTGGGGGGACGGATGTGATGAAAAGAGAGTGGCCCAGCACTGCCAAAAACTTACTTACCAAATAAGCAGTAACAGGGACAGCGACCGGCGGCAGCAGCAGCGGGAAGAAGCAGTAGTAGCACGTAGGTGTGTAGATGCGGAGAATTTTTCGTCTGGTTACCTGAGGAAAAGGGTCCCTCCAGTCAGGTTAGGTACGGTAGGTCGGCAGGAGTAGGCATTTCACATAACTACCCCCCTTCCCCGTTCCCTCTGGCTGCCCATTTTCCCTCCCATTTTCACCTCTCCGACACATTCTTCCCCTCCCACAGCCCGTATTCTGTTTTCTTTTATTCCTGGCAGATTGTGTTGCTGTCGTGTCTTGCTTTCGCTGCTGGCCACCTACACCCATATGCTGGAATTTTGGAGACAAGGCCGACGAGAACGAACACTAGCATCGATTGGGAGCTTTCAACACGCGACGAAAAGATATCAGGCAATATGGCGATATGAAAAAAAAACTATCATTTCCGGTTGATTATGGACCATTTTGCCTTCCGACAGCATCTCGACAAGATGTGAAGGCGCCCGCCCTTGACCGGTTCTTTGGAGGTACTCAAAACGGCGCTGCTCTGGCCATGACGAGCGGGCGGCCCGACCAGGATGGCATCCACTGAGGAAGCCCCAGTTGTGGGCAACCTACGCATTAGGCGCCACCACAAAACAATCCCCGGATTCATATCCTGACCAGCCCAGCGCCCCTTTCACCAGAAGCATGGTGAACCCACGTGTTAGCAGCCCTGAATTTCTGGGTGTAATCACACAAACAAGAGCATTGCACTGGCGGGAAAGCCAAAGGGGAAAATGCGCAGCCTACCGTTCGGACAACAAACTGGAAAAGATGGTGCTGGGGGGCCCTGGACCTCGCCTGCCGTTGTCGCCCAAACACTCGCGGTGTCCACGGGCTGGGTTGTGCTACTGGCGGGGCCGCTGCAGGCGCCATTTTCGCTGGACCACCGGGAGCCAAACCTGCATAATCAAATTGGATGGTGATTGTCCAACAAAGGGGACCATTTCCCATGGCGACCTCTCTGCAGCCCATTTCAAAGGATTTTCAGCCAAACATGAGATGAGACAGCACGAGTGTGCGGCGCGGCGCCATCGAGGAGCGGATTGGAAAAAGTACCATCAAAGGGGTGCTTGTGCAACCAACCCATCCAACTGGCGGTTTGGTTGGTGGTGTTAGTCAATTCAAATGGAGGGTGAGACCGGAAATCTTTGGGTTTCTCTTTTTTCTTTGTTTTCCTTTGCTTGCTTCTCGGCCCAGAAAGATGACCTGATCTTTCGTCGTTGACCACAGATGCATCGGATTTCATGGCGCAAGCCGACGGATACTCGTCATAGCGCCCATCCAGCATCGGTGGTGAATCGCCATGACTGGTTGGTGAGCTGCAACTTGCTTTTGGATCTCGACCCAATTGGCATTTCGGTTTTTGCTATAGCTAAATCGCATGCCGGTTTGCAACTGCTTTCTCACCGTCTCCTTTTCATGCCTTTAACACATCTGCAGAATCCTCTGCTTCGGGACTATTGGTACACGCCTGATGTTCGCTTGACTGGTCTGTCACGAGGCTCAGTCTCTGTTCTCCAAACTTGGCACCGAAGCGCGCTGAGAAAGGTGTGCCTTATTTGGATAAGGAATGACGAGAACTTCAAAATCTATGGGATCTGGGTGGCGGAACATCAGTTTTACGACCAACCTTTGCTTGTGCATGGTTGGGTTTGTGCACAAGCATCAGCGTCCCTGTATCCGAGGCACGCCGTTTTCTGTCGGCTGATCCGGATCGACAGGGAACAATAGCTTGCTGATATGCGGCCAATGCAATCTGTTAGGTGTAACGTGACAGTTGGCAGAGCCTGCTAACCCGTCCAAAACGCTGGTTATCACATACCTAACACAGACACTGATTGGCCAGAGACCCACTTGACTAGCTGATTCCTAAGCGACGCTAGTCCGGGAATAGACAAGGCGGAAATCAGACTCAGCCTCCCGGCGAAGGCATTTCAGCATCAGCCGCTGAAACCAATGCCAATTCAGACGAGCATTCGCGCGCACTCCGACCCGACTTGTAGTCATTCGCCTCGACGCGCCTGCGCCTTAGGTAAGACCTGGCCTTTCCATTCATGCAATCATTTCTTACTACGTACCTTGGCCTGTCCGTCTATCGTTCCCCCGGCCGTGGATAGAGTTGTCCACAGTTCAGTTGCGCTTCCCTCCCCGTCTCCTTCGCCTCGTGACGCCTCATCAAAAGCCCATCGCGCTCCTTATCCCCTTCCTTGGCCCCAGTCTGGCTCAGCCTGTCGGGCCTTGGATGGTCTCAGCGCTGCGCGTCGCTCGGTTGATGTGGCTCCTAGACGCTGTCCCTGCTTGCTGTTGACCTGGTACGAAAAATTCTCCCTCCGGATCCCCCTACCACGCCCCAAGTCCGTGAAGCCAGGGGACCGCGACACAGTTGCTTTGGAAGCTCTCTGCCCTGTTACTTGCAGGACTTTGGTCCTGTGTTGCTCGTCTCCCTCGCTACGGACCCTCCCTCCCTGCATTACACTGGTCCACTCGTGTCTCCCCGTCCTCTTTCCTCCTTCGTCGGTTCTGCTGCCGCTTTTTGTCTTTTTTGCCGCGGAGCGCGTTTCCTCACTGCACTGGACCAGCGCTGCAGTGCATTCCCCTACACACTACACTGAGCTTGTACTGCCCGCTGCCTGAGCCCCCCCGTACCCAGCACCGACCACGCTACTTACCTGGCTGGCTTCCGCGCCCACGGCACCCTCAAGCCCCCAACTTTGGTCTGGCCCGGCCTGCTGTCTTTTTTTTTTCCCACACCACTCTCCACAACGCCGCGACGCGACTTGTCCATCACCACCGTGTCACTGCCCATCTCATCCGCCCGTCGCCATCCCTTCCCCATCTAGACACCCTCTTTTTAGTTGCTAGCGCTCCTCCATGGAGGCTGGTCGCGTG
Organism: Calonectria ilicicola; assembly: GCA_020809705.1. NCBI lineage: Eukaryota > Fungi > Ascomycota > Sordariomycetes > Hypocreales > Nectriaceae > Calonectria > Calonectria ilicicola. The sequence continues at coordinate 3,260,049 of CP085833.1, read as the reverse complement.
TTTGCTGATCGCTAACGTCGTCGCGCACACAGCCTGTTGGGCCGATCGCCATGAGCGCCTGGATGAACGACGCCGTCTCCAACCACAATGGCAACGGCTTCCCACACATGAACGACCCTAACTCTGCTGGTACCATGATGGATCCTTCTGCCTTCATGGCCAACTCGGCCCAATTCAATCCTGCACAATTTTCCAATCAGCAGCAGATGGCTGGTGCCATGCAAAATGGCCCTGGCCCGATGCGCAATGCTTCGCCCTCTTTTCAAAACCCAGTCTATCAAACCAACTCGGTGATTCCATCAAAAAGACCTCGTCCTCGTGAAGATAGCCTTGCGGGCTCACCGAGACAGAATCCTGGAATGGTACCGACTTCGCGTTCCGAAACGCCGCAACAATCTTTTCCTGGTTTCCAACCCGGCGCGGTCAACCAGCAAAATCCCGGCCAATTTTCCCATCTCCAACCAAACGGCTCAGCCAACGCCAGCCCATCGCCAATCATGGGTAACCAGATGCGGCCTGGGAGCGTTCCTCAGAGGGTCGCGACCGCGTCGCCTCATCCTTTCTCACCCAGCGCGCAACAATTTGGCGCTCAAGCATCCCCGATTCCCTCCGAACATGGCACGCCTCAGCCGAACCCGTATATGCAGAACATGCCCCAGGGCTATAACCCGAATTTCGCACCATCGCCTTCGAATGCGCGTCCGTCTCCGAACCCCAACGCGATGGCTGGTGGCCAGATGATGCAGCAGCAAATGGGTCAAATGCCGCAATCTATGGGTCAGATGCAAAACAACATGTATCCGCCACAGATGCAACAGCAAGGCCAGCAACAGCAGCAGCAGCAGCCACCGCAGCAGAGCCAACAACAACCTGGGCAACAAAACTCGAACCAACAACAGCAAACTCCCCAGCAACGTGCCCAAGGCATGACGGAACAGCAGAAGATGGCCGCTTATCAGATGAGGTTACAGCAACAGCTTCAAGGAAATGCGCAAATGCAGGCACAGATGCAAGCGCAAACCATTGGCCGAGGAATGATGCCTAACAAGCAGATGCCGGGAATGCCTAATGGTCAAATGCCCCAAGGAGTAATGCGGCCACAGCAACGTGTAATGGCAAATGTGAACCCAGAGCAATTTATGAAGAACCTAACAGCATTGATGAACGCCAAGGGTATTTCATTTGATCCTAACCCGATGGTGGGAGATCGCCCGGTGAACCTGATGGTGCTTTTCCAGGCAGTTCAAGGAAAAGGAGGATACAAACCTGTAACAGCTGGTAATGGCTGGCCTCATATTGCTCAAATGATTGGACTCCCACCCCAGATTCCTACCGTCCCTCAAGCTCTTAAGCAGATTTATGAGCGTAACTTGTACAAATTTGAGGAAGTATGGATGGCACAGCAGAAGCAAAGGCTGATGCAGCAACAGCAGCAGCAGCAGCAGCAGCAGCAACAACAGCAACAACAACAGCAGCAGCAGCAACAGCAGCAACAACAGCAACAACAGCAGCAGCCTCAGCCTCAGCAGCAGCCTCAAGCACAACCACCGCAATCTCAACAACCACTTCAACAGCCTCAGCCGTCACACCCTCAAAATACCAACCTCGGTCCTCAGCCAACTCCACAGAAGCAGATGCAATCTGGTCCTCAAATGAACCAAGGATCCATGGTGCAACCTAGCCAACAGCCGCAGATGCAGCCACAGACTCCAATGAAGCAGATGCCGCCAGGGCAGCCTCCAGTCAATGGATTTCCGACACCTCAGCCTCAAATGCCTCAACAAGCTAACGCGGTGGTACCGGGCCACAACCGGAATAACCTATCCCAGGCCCTGGAATCATCCACTGTGAATGAGTTTGGCGCAATGCAGTCACCCGCTCCGCGCCGCGTTGGAAGCCTGTCCCAAACTGATGGCCGCCAAGTTGCTCCCGCCCCTGCCACCATTCCTGAACAACGAATGCCGCGTCTGGGCCCTCAGACGGATCAGTATAGCCCGTGTTCACGGGAGCTCTCGACGTATGGCGGTGTTGATCTGAATGCCTTTAGCAAACTTGGTGCCGAGCTTGAGAGATGGAAGCCTGATATCCCGCCAATTCAAGAGCTGGGTAATATTGATATAAGCGCTCTTACTCGGAGTTTACAGAGTGGAATCCACGGCGAAGTTCGTCTTGCCTTGGACACCTTGGCTGCCGTTTCCTGCTCCCCTAATCAGCATCATTTTCTTCAGCTCAGATATTGTGACGACCTCATCGATGCATTGATAGAATGTGCTGAAGATCAGATTGAAGCTCTTGCTGAAAACACTGTGGAAGTCTGTGACGACATTCAATTATCCAGCTATGAAGATGTTGTCAGGGCCTGTCGGATTGAACAGTGGGCAGTTAAAGATGTCCCCGTTTTTGGCACGACCGAATACGATCTAGATCGTGCGGTCGACAGGCTAATATGTGTGACGACAATCCTTCGAAACTGCTCTTTCCCTGGTGAACAGAATGACAATCACAGCATTTTGGCAGATGAGTTGGTTATTAAATTTATCTGCGTGGTGATCCGATATTTGGGAACTCGGAACATGCTTCTACGATCGCACACTAACACATTGGATCTTATGAAGGATCTTGTTGTTCTCCTTTCCAATATAGCTGGCTCGGTGGAAATACCCGGCCGTGAACAGGCCCTCTGTCTCTTACAATTCCTCTTGGCGTTTGCTCCTTCTCCTGGGCCTTCCGTCTCCGAAGGCACACTCTTCTTCCTTCCTTACGAACCTAGTCTTCACGGCTACTTACCCCATGCTGTTGACGCCCTCGCTAAACTGTTGGCCCGAGACGAGCCTAATCGCGGTCATTACAAAACCGTCTTTGCATTGGACGCAACAAGCAGCGCACCTTATGAACTCCTCACTCGCGCCTTCGCTTTGGCTATTTCACCTTTACCTGACAAGGCCAAGGAGCAGAGCCGCCCACCCAACTTCCCTTCCCTTGTTGAAGTTCGAAAGCCTTTCCTGATGCAGGGTTTGCTAGCAGCAGAGATCCTAGCGTCGATAGCACCAGGTTATGATGCAGGCGTTGCCAAGGCATGGTTGACATGTGGTAACGGCTTGGCACATACTTTGTACAAGACGATTCGGGAGCTCAGCCAATTATACGAGCAGCCTCAGGGTCATGGAGGACCTCGTGCCCCGCCGCGCAAGGACCCAGAACTCGTATACCTTGTGGTGGTAGCTGTTGGTCTCCTCAGGAGGTTGGCTGAGAAGTCAAGGGACCCCAACGATATCGCCTCTTCATTACCAGCCATCGCTGTACCTGCACCGCAGGCTCTCCTTGACTCCTTGTCAATGCCCTCACCTGAGTGGGTAAAGGAGGAGGTTTTACAGCAGCTTACAGCTTTTTTCAATTTCGGAAAATAATTTGATAAAAAATAAGTTAGTCGGGGTCTATTTTGGATTAATTAGCGATGGCTGGCTTGAAGCCTGTATGTTAGTGTTTGCGAAAATGGGATAGGTGCTTGGTCGTTTGAAGCGTGCGCTTCGCTTTTAGACTTGCATTCTGGAGTCGATGGTTCAAGGGGGCGGACTAGGGGTTTTACAAGGCTGCTCGTACGCGGCGTATACAGGATGAGGAATGTAGGACAAACCAAGACACAACGAACGAAGCTATTTTCTGATGCGCCTTGAATTACATGTATTGTACATTGCTAGTAACCCAAATAGATGGCGGGTCGTCAATATGGTACAGTTTTACAGTAAGGATATTTCGTCTTGTGACGAATTGATTTGAGTACATGATCCCTTTCACTTGCCATCTTGGGCCAGCTCTTTCTTTTTCTTTTGATCTAGATTTAGAAGCCAGTTTTCAGTAGCCATTCCAGGGCCTTGTCGAGGTGATTTCCCTTCATTCGCAAGTTAGTGGCTGATATAAGGCTCTGGGCGTGCCAAAAAGTTCTCACCTTGATCTCTATGTGTTGTGTTGTAGGGTTTAGTCGAATATCCTTTCGCTCAACCTGCAATGCAATGGCTAAATCCTCCACAAGTTTTGTTCGGTTTCCATCAATCTTCTTGAGAATGATGATACAACGGTTTCCGCCAGACATAAACTTTCGGTATATGGGCACCTGAGAGTAGGGCGTGCGTCGTACGATATACGGGAGGGATGCGATCAACTCCTCCTCAGTTTTCGTCGGGGGAGGGAGGAAGGGTCGCTTCATAATGCGCTTCTTCTCGGCAATCTTGTTTTTGATATTGGGGTTGACAGGCCCGGCTGATGGGTCAGGCTTATATCCAACATGGGTTCTGAAGGAGGCGTGCGCAATCTGGATGGTGGGGAGGAATGAGCATTTTTGACTAATCGATGGGTGAAAGGCCGGTTTGTGAAGGATGCTCTGGCATCCTTGAGAAAGGATTCGGGGCAGAATGGAGCGCATTGTGAGAGATTGAGGGTTGAGAGTCGATAGGTGGGTGAGATAGAGTCGTCGAGGAGGCGCGGGTTGTAGTTCGATCGAGTGCGAGGTTATAAAATACGTGAAGAGGAGACTCGTACAGCGATGTAAAGAAAGGAAGCAGCGCCCAATTGGCCGAGATTGGAGCAAACTCAACTGTCGTCCACTGCTCACCTGTCGCGCGCTAGTGCTCCAAAAGTTGAAGCTCTCATAGGAAAATCTTGGGATCACATGACATTGACCTTTGGAAAGCCGGTAAATCCCCGGGTGCGCCCGAAACCCCACACCACTTGTGGATTGGCGAAATTCACCAAAAATCTGCCCCTCCATCACTTGCTTGCGTCTTTACCCTCGCGACGAGCCCTTTCCGAGTCTTCTCTCGTCGACCTTCCCTCCCTCGCCTCCCAGCAAAACGCCCGAAATTTTGCCCACGATGGAGGACCTACTCACTGCCGTCTCGGCCGACGGCTCGTCCATCATGTCCAAGCTGGCACCCCACCTGAGCCGACACCTGCTATTCCCACTGATCCAGTTCGAGGGCGACAAGGCGGAGGAGAAGGGCGATGACGCCAAGGCCAAGCAGATCCTGTCCGGAAAGATCAAACTGCTCGAGGACACCAACATGACCGACTACGTCGCCACTCTGTACTGTGACCTCCACGGCGTGGCTGACCCCCCTGCCGAGTACACCAAGAAGCGCCAAGAGGTGCTGTCCCAGCTGGAGAAGTACGAGCAGGCTACTGCTAAGATTGCCGACCTCCTTACCCAAGACGAGGTCGTCAACGGGCTCCGAAGCGACAAGGTTGCCAACTTGGAGTTCCTGAAGAACCAGCACGGAGTAAGTGGATCGGGCTCCCGCGCACACAAACCAGTATCGGAGGATGTAGTTGGCTGACGAAATTAATTTTTTTTTTAGGTCACCATGGAGATGGTCAACGCCCTCTACGACTTCGGCCAGTTCCAGTTCCGATGTGGCCAGTATGGCCCGGCCGCCGATATGCTTTACCAGTTCCGAGTCCTGTCCACAGATAACGACAAGGTCTCCGCTGCCACCTGGGGCAAGCTCGCCTCCGAGATCCTCCAGACCAACTGGGAGTCGGCCGTCGACGAGCTGAAGAACGTGAGGGAAGGAATCGACTCCAAGCTGTTCAACAACCCTCGTGCCCAACTTGACCACCGAACCATGCTTATCCACTGGTCACTCTTCCCTCTCTTCAACTTCGATGCTGCCCGGGAGCCCATCCTCGATATGTTCTTCTCCGCCGCCTACATCAACACCATCCAGACATCTTCCCCATGGATCCTGCGATATCTGATTGCTGCCGTTATCACCGGCCGCAACCGTGCCCGCAACAGCTCCCTCCAGCAGAAGCAGATGAAGGATGTCATTCGTTACGTCCGCCAAGAGGCTTACGAGTACGTCGACCCCATCACTCAGTTCGTCAGCGCTCTCTACATTGCCCACGACTTCGAAGCCGCTCGTGAGGCTCTCCACATGGCCGAACAGGTCTGCCGCAGCGACTTCTTCCTCGCTTCATCCGCCGATGCCTTTGTGGATGCTGCCCGACACCTCATTTGCGAGAGCTACTGTAAGATCTTTAGCCGTATGAACATTCGGGATCTGAGCGCCAAGCTCGGCCTCAACCCTGACGATGGTGAGAAGTGGATTGTCAACCTCATCCGGGAGACTCGACTGGACGCCAAGATCGACAGCCAGGACGGTACCGTGGTGATGAACCACCCTCCCAACAACGTCTACCAGCAGGTGATTGAGAAGACCAAGGGTGGCTTCTTCAGGACACAAGTCCTGAACGCTGCTGTCTCGAAATAGAGCTCGACGAGTCCTTCATGGACACAGTGAGTGTTTTTATGACTACTCAATTTGGGGCAACGCAATCTATCAGGGGCCTCTGTTTTGAGGAGCTCTTCGCCGGAATGATCGGCCCTTCGCTGCTTGAATCGGGATGTGGAATATCTTCTCTTGCAGTCGTTTCTTTGGAGACTTGATGAAAAAAAAGCAAAAGATCATGATGTCGACTAGGAGATGGGAGGAGCGGTAAACAGCAGCGTGGTTAAAGGGACCAAGAGCGGGTGGGCTAGAAGAGCCCTGTATATCCCCGGTGATGCGGTTTGCATTGCATGGCGTTCTCGGAAAAGGGAAGAGGCAAAGGGGTAGGGGATAATGGAATTTAACGTGATTGTTGAACAAATGATCTATTTGCCTCGTAAAATTTTCCATCCTTTGCCTCCCATGGTGAGGAGTCAATCTTGTGTGTTTCGGGAATGCAAGCACATTGAGGATAAAAGATTAGCCTTGTATATTCCATTATATCATGACTCGTAAAACATTTTTGTTCTGGTTTGTCTACTTTTATCGCCTTTCGCTGCTTGCTCGCTGTAAGAGAGAAAAGCCCATCATCGCCACCACAACGCCAGTTCCCGCGTAATGGAGAGAAGCTCCTCCTATTGCTCACTCTCGCGGCCCGCCAGCCATACCTTGCCTTTGAGCCCTTCAATCACGCTATCTCTCATCCACCATATGCCTTCCTTCTCTGCCAAGTCTCTCTCACTCTCGCCGTACGGGTCGGTAATCGTTTCCTGGCTGTCAAACACGTTGGGCTGAACGAGGCGATCGCGCACAGCACCCCACTCAAACAACAGACGGGCGCCTTCAAGGCGTTCGCGGTCGATGCCGTCAGTGATACCCTTGTCCATTTCAAGCCGAGCATCGATGGCGCTGCCAGTCTGCGGCGCCTCGTCGCTCCGTTCGAGAACCACGGTCCTCTCGGCATAACTAATACCAGTGAGGCTGTCAAGCTCGAAAATCCAATCAAGGGGCTCTTTTCCTCGATCATCGCTACCCAGCGCCCGCAATGTAGACGCAAAGGCTCCTTCTCGTGGAGGGCGCCTGCGTAGATAAAGGCTCTGCGTTTCGGCAAAGGCAGCCTTCACTTCATCATTGGTAAAGTCCAACTCCATGTCCCAGAACTGGGGCCCGCACGCCGTTGAGACACTTGCAATTTGATCAAGGGGAGGGAGGAGACAAGGGGCGGTGCGATTCAGAACGGGCTCCGTTGATGTGTTGCTTTGCATCTTAATTTCGATAGGCACCGAGACCGGCTGTCCGGTTATGACATCTTTAGTAACCAGACAACGCTGCTCCGTGGCAAGGACCCAGAAATGTCGCAGGGCTTGGAGGTGTGAGCGATTGTCCATTACATTCGTGGGGAATATCGGATAGAAAGACACAAGCAAGGCTGCGATAGCCATATTGCTTGTGCCGAATGTAGCGGTTCCGCATCCCAAGAAGAGTGCCCCAACAGCCAAGTGAGTTGCAAGATGGGAGCCATACGGAGTATCAGCATCGTCGCGGCCATGCAATGCTCGAAGTCGTCGAAGAACAGGGATATCACCAGTACCGGCCATGACAATAGAGGCAGAGAGCGCCAAAATGTCCTGACACATGCGGGCATTGGTACGTGCCAGCTCCTCATCATACGAAGGTCCCGCATCCAGATTTGAGCTGTTGCAGGATGGAATCTGGGTGATGCGTATAAACTGATCGAGATAGTGCAGCAACATATCTCGAACTTTGGGAGAGGCACTACCAGAAAACCGAAGGGCAATCGAGAAACAAAGACCGGCCAGTATACTGAAAAAGGGCAGATCAGTGGATCGTAGTTTGTTGGTTGAGTGAAGTTTGTGGCGGTGTCGATAAGGACCTGGGAGATTTTTGTGAATCCAAACAAAAGTCGGCTCTATTTTAGACCATAGGATCAAGTTCTTTGCAACAGTTCGGAGAAGTAATATATCTGGTCGTACATAATCGAACTGCAATATAGAATCAGGGACGTCAACTTTGCGAGCCACTATCTGATCCTCAGACTTCATGTAGATAAGGGCAATCGCCATGACAGCACCTGCGGCGGCACGGTCTAGGACATGGACGATTTCGACATTCTTCGTTGCCGTTGCGTGTGTTATCAATTTTTCAGTCAGTTTCATGTCATGCAGACCTTTTAAGTCATTACCCTTGCCAAGGTTGATAAAGCCGAGGGCGAAGCCGGCAGCTAGACGGTAGCACTCGCTTCTCAGGGGTTCTTCTTCATCCTCCTCGTCAATATGTTCAATCTCTGACAACATTATTTCGCTCATACGTCGGTGCTGGCTATTCGCATACAATAACCCGATGCCCATTATGCCCGAGGTTTGTGTAAGCGGTGACAGATTTAGTTCAGCCGCCCCTCTCGGTAGCATCCTTGTAGCATGAACAGAGAGAAGACGGGTGATGAGCGAATCCATAGTACCCATATATGAAGCAGCCAGACCAAGTAGGAGCCCGATCGACGTCATTGTGTGCTTTGGGGTGAGATATTTAAAAGCGACCCATTTCGCTACATCTTTGAGATGTCCGTTTAATCCGAGAGCAAGGAGAAACCCGGCATGGCGATTATTTAGCTCTTGTCCTGGCTTATTGTAGAGAATCCAGGAGGTGTCGATTCCCTTGGCCTGTGGAGAAATTGCGAGCCCAGCAGCCACACCTTGATGAAAAAAGCCCCAGCAGACCTTCTCCTCTGTGAAAAGGGCCTTGTCTACTCCTACAGTGACATTCGTCGGCTTAACGATGCAATTCAGGTTAAACCCACCAATATGAAACTTTTGTGTGATCAAAGGGAATCGAAGACTGTAGTAGAGCAGGCCTCGACCCGCCGGGATGGCCAGCGTCCCCAATGCGACCCGTGAAACAAGTTCCTTTTGCTTTTCCAAATATTCGCTCTCGGGCCAACTTGGATGAGGATCCAGTCGAATCAGCCTTGTTTTATGGGTAGAGAGGATATCCTGTGCTTCATTCAAGCGGCGATCTTCCTTGAAGAGTGCTCGGATAACGGCTTGTCTCTCAGTTCCCTCACCCTCATCATAGCCAGCGTTGTTCGCTTCTTCAACACTCTGGCAGAGCATTTTGAAGTCCCAAGTTGCAGTGTGTGTTGGCGTCTGGTTTAGATAATTAGCAAATATCATCAATGCCAAGAGTAGAGTAGTTACCAAGATCTTTGCAGCTGTGGGCCTGGGCCGCTTGTTAGGAGTAAGCATGAGATTAATATCGTGGCGGTTGACCAGTTCGAGAAGATTCTTGGACCAGGTTGATGGAGGATGAGGTTGACACAATGAAATTGCATCTTGAAGTGGTACAAGGACCGCCTCCGGGAGTGTATCAAGAATGAATGGGGTTATGCCTGCATCACACATTGCCTCAACCATTTGGGGAGCCGATGTGCTTGGTTTGACGAATCTGAAAAACTGCTTGAACATTAGAGATCGAGGCAAAATCAAGTCCCATCTCCGATCCTGCGACTTCTCTGTTTCAGACAACCGAGTACTAGCATAGTAGATATCAGCCGGAGCCAGGTGATGCCCTTTGCGATCACCAACAAGGCGACTTTGAATCCATTCAATGACATCGGGTCGTACCGGCGGCTGGGGTATAGCTGGTTTAAGATTTAGGTCTATTTGTGTTAGCGTTGCCCGCTGGTTCGAGTTTTGAACATACCAAAGTCATTGCGACTATCGATCTCTTCCTGAATCCCCAGCTCGTAGACTGAAGAAAAGTTCTGCCACCGCAGCCACCTCGCAATCTGGCACAACACCACCCTCAGGTCAGTGCGACCTGGAGATAAGAATTCTGGTGTCATGATGTCTAATTTCTGTTCCTCTTGAAGGAGATGAAGACCCATAAAAACATCCACGGCGACCTTCCGTCGACTCTCAGAGCTTTTATTTAACGCCGTAGGCATATAACCTGAAGGGCCAAATGCTGCTTCACCAAGTGGAGATGCCATATACTCCTTAGCGAAAATAATATGCTGTGGGATGAACTTGGCGGGCGAGCTTTGGTCTCCGTGTGATGACATCGTATCCTCGAGTTGTTCGTCAAGGGCCCACTCCCATCCCTTGTTCATCATCCAGGTCGGATACCCAAGAGAATTGGATGTTTCACCGGCTTCCAATGTTCTCCAATTTTCTGACTCGCGAATCGACCCAAACGATCCCGACGCAGTTCTCTTCTTGCGTGGTGATTTTCGACTTACGGGGAGAGGGCTTGAATCATTGCGGCCGAGGTTCAAAAAGGAAGCAAATAAGATAATTACCACAGCAGACCATTCCATATCTGCAACGGGTCCGCCTCGCCCTGCTAACCATTGCATGCAATGAAGCCACCCAGCGGTGATTCGCTCCCCTAACGAGTGAGGAAGAATGCTGCGACAAATATCTAAAACCTTGCGGACCTGGGGGGATTTCGGCTGAAGTTGAATAAGAAGCTGGTGCAATCGACCTTCCGCATCAACTACGTCCACAATGCCCCTTTGTCTTGGATGACGAACACCAACAATGCTTCCATTGGTGAAATCGATAATCTCCGACTTTCGCTGCCTGACATCTCGGTCTATGGCTCTTCCGCGGAATTGCAAGCTTCTCGTATTGTCGACGAAGAGCAGGGAAAGTGAGATTTTGGTCAGTTCACTCCATGGGGCTTGAGTGCTAAGCTCGTGTCGCCCGTCCATTGACTCAGAAAGAATGAGTATCGCGGTTTGGTCACCATCAACCAGTTTGCAAGAATCAACAACATTCTGAGCTCGCCGCAAGTCCACCACGCTGACAGACACAACGGGATCCTCCGAGACTTCTTTTCTAGCGGCCTTGGCGGCGAGATCTACTTTGTGCTGAATGCCTAAGCCAAGCGTAATCAGTTGGAGTCGCTTTTCTGTGGCATCTTGAATGCCAATCAAAATCTGACTGCGATTGTACTCGTCAATTGCAAACGGGGGTGCCGTGAGGATAAAAACCTTGGATTGATTGCGCGCAGGTTGGTCAGAGGCGGAATATCGAACAGTCGAATTATCCAAAGGCACAGTTGTAAGTCGAGTAAAGACGACTTCATGTTGCAGGCCGTCAAAATCATGCTCATCGAGCCCCATATTGTGCAATCCCTCGTCAAGTCCAACATCAAAGGGTGCTTCCAAAAGACTACTCAGGCTAGGGTGGATCTGATGACTGTAACTAGCACTCAGTCGGGGATGGTGACTACCTTGAGAATCGTGTCTTTTAGATCCCGCATGGCCAGTCAACAGTGGTTGATCGGCGAAGACTGATCTTTCATGGGAAGCGGACAAATCCGCACGTGCTAGCATGGAGCTGACTCGGCGAGAACTTCGTCGAGCAGGCCCATTGCCTTCTTTATCCTGCTGTTCCAACGAAGAAACTAGATCAAGGGGCTTCTCGAACTTTTCGCTCTTGCGTTGTCTCTTCCCCGGAAGCGGTGCCCCAAAGCTTTCTCTGAGATTTGGTTGAACTGGGGTAGACGGGCCACTTGCAAAGCCAGGTTGCATGGAGCTACGACGCCGGGCAGCCTTGGATTTAGAACCCTTCTGCCGATTAATAAAAGGGTCTTCATGTCTCAAGTACGTCAGGCGCCAGACAGTGTAGGAATTCGTCTCTCGATTGACAGTAATTCCGATTACTAGAGGCTGATGTAAATCTTGCCCTGATGCTCCAGGAATTTTGATTTCTTCAACATGCAACATTTCTTCAGCCATATCTAGAAATGGAGGCTTTTTTGAAGCATTCCTCCTCAACCCGTTTGTCTTCTGGGGTTCCTGGTCAGTAACAACCAGACCAAGCTCCATCAATGGGTCCGTCAGAGAAACAAGTCGGGGCCATCGTGATTCGGGCTGTTCCAGCGGTGCCTCCCATAAGTTGTCTAGAGTTGAGCTCAGTCTAAGTGGAAGCGCTTTAGGTTTGTTAAGGCCCTCAACCGAAAAAACAGTCTGCTGAGAGCTATTGAAGGCCGTCAACTGAGAAGAAACAAAGGAGTTTGGGGGAACTCGAGGAAATTTGAAAGATATTGGTGCAGCGTTCTCTGCTCGCTGCTTTCGCTGAATAATGACGCCAACAGGACCTGCGAAGGCTGACTCGACTTCGAATGGCATGTGGACGACATGGCAGGTCCCGGAGAGAAAGTAAATGTGTGCTTGGGTTTTAAGGAAAACAATCAAAGCCTTGGATAACGCCTGTGTCTTGCCCGATTTTGACTTTGAATCTCGGTTTTCTGTATCGTCATCTTCGGAAGCGGGGAAATATGCCAAAAGAGCTTGTTTGATGGGCTCTTTCTCGAGCTCGAACTTGAACGTCTTTCGGAAGATAGCCCCTCGACACCATATAACACAGCGCTCGGTGATCAAGAGCTCATCCTCTACATCGCTTTCCTTCCTGTCATCCGTGACGATATCCCAAGTGTACGAACTCGGAGGCGCGTTTGCGGGGAGAATTTGTTCGTCGATCGCATGTCGAAGCCCTGCTGGCTGATGCAGCCCCAGGGACCTCACCGACGCCATATTCCAGTGGCCGCCATACGCCTCTCACAGAATGGCAGTCAATCGTATAGAATTGTCAGTTTCGACTCGTGGCGTTCGGTGGTTTGTATCGTTTTGGCAGATTGTGCGCGGCTTGGATCCCAGAACTGGCGTTGAGCCGCGTTGGACGCGGGTCGATTTACGACGTGGGATGTGATGGTGGGGCGCGCCTGCACAAGCCTATGCTGACCAGCACCCAACGTGCTTAATTAATATGCGGAGCTGGGCTCGTGACGTAGCTGCAGGTACCTCCACCGCGCCGCACTTGGAGCTGTCATAGCTCAACGCGGATGCTAAAGCGCTTCCAACCTACAAACAACACCAACCCGTTTCACAGCCTTAGGGAAACCCAGAATGAGCTCAATTCTGCCCGTGCAATGACAGAACAGTCGCCAAAGCCCGGCGATCAGCTGGATCACCAGCCTCAGGCTGAGCTAGCACACGACAATACCGAACCATCTCTCGAAGACACGGGCGCAACACCCGACAATGGAGCGCCTAACGAAATATTGTCCGAGGCCTTAGTTCAAGAGGCTTCAAGCAGGGGAAAGGATGAGGACGTAGGGAAGGAGAGTCCCGACCGCGATGGCGATGGCGATGGCGACCGACCCAAGGAAATGTCGGGCACCGATAGCACCAAGAGCCCTGACAACCAGAATAAGGGAAAAGTCGAAGAAGATACAGAGGAGGAGGAGGAAGATGACGAAGACGAAGATGACGAGGATGAAGACGAAGACGAGGATGAGGAAGACGAGGACGAGGACGAAGAGCCGAGACTCAAATACGTCCGCCTCACGCAACATCTCGGCCCTGTCTACCGAAACGGCGATGCCACCAGCGCATTCCTTGTTGCAGGCGACAAGATGGTGAGAGAATAATTCCTACGCAGATGACCGATATATTAACCAGATGACAGATTGTTGGAACTCATAATGGCAACATTGTAAGGTACCATCCTACCACTAGAAGCTCACTGCCTAACTTCAGCCCAGCACGTCACCCAGCTTCCGACTTTCCAAACTCTCAGAGTTTATCATGCTCACTCTGCTTCCGTCACTAACATTTCCATCTCACCATTCCCTCCGCCTCTGCCAACTGATAAAATTGAGTCCCCGCAGCGAGCTGCAACTCCCGTGGCACCCAGCAATGCCTCAGTTCGAACCGATTCGTCTCCAGCTGCAGCATCGCGAAGGCCCCGTGAGCAACTCCAAATTCCCAGGACGCCATCGAATGATATTTATATTGCTACGTCATCCTTGGATGGAAATGTTTGTGTGCAGTCACTCGTGGATTTGAAGGATGTCCAGCTTCGCAACTTTGCCAGGCCGGTTCAGGCGGTGGCCCTATCACCTGAATTCAAGACTGACAGGACCTATCTTTCTGGAGGAACAGCTGGTCAGCTTATCCTCACCGTGGGTGGTGGGCCTGGCCGGAGCACTTCTACAACGACCGGGACGGCAGCGGCCACCGCCTCAGGTTGGCTTGGCAGCATGGGCCTGGGAAATAACACAGGAAAAGACACCATTCTTCATTCCGGAGAGGGAACCATTAGCACTATCAAATGGTCTCTTTCTGGAAAATATATTGTCTGGCTAAACGAACATGGTATCAAGATTATGCGATCGAAGCTTCATCTAGACAACACAGACACTGAGGATGCCTGGAAGCGAATAGGCCACATCGATCGCCCGCCAACAGAAGAGTGGGATACTATGGCTAGTGTTTGGAAGGGTCGTGTAGAGTGGATCGATGAGCGTGCTGTTGAATCGGACGAATCCGAACAAGGGCCTCTTGACAAAGCTCTCACTCCAGCCGCAGAAAAGTTGAGAGAACAAGCTATTTTAGGAAAGAGGGGGATAGAGAGGCTTCTTGTGGGTTGGGGCGGAACAATTTGGATAATTCACGTTCACCCCGGAGGTGTTGGCGTTGGTAAGAACGTTGGTGAGAAGTCTATTGGGAGGGCTGAAATTGTCAAGATGTGAGTGGTTACCTGCTTGAATATGGCAGGGTTAGGAAGCTAACAGTTTTGCAGTCTTCGCATGGATTGCATCATTTCCGGAATTTCCTTATATACCCAAAACTTGTTACTTGTGCTTGCATATTGTTTACCAGATGATGACGACGAAGACGAGGACCTTGAATCCTCGCCAGCCAAGACACACGCGTCTCACCCTTCGACTGGATCCGCTCGTAGCGAACCCTCGGGCGGAATTCGACGTCGCCAAAATAACCAGCCCCCCGAGCTTCGACTTATCGATCTCAACTCGCAAACTGAAGCGAACAAGGATGGCCTAACTATCAATCGTTATGAAAGGCTATCATCGGGTGATTATCATTTAGGAGTATTGCCTGCACGCAATGCCGCATCCGTCGTCGCTTCTTCAAGAGGCGCCCTCGAGGCTCTTGCTGTTCTTGGCACAGACATGTGGAACGCTGCGATCAACCCCAAATCACTATTCAGCTCTGCCGCAAGTGTACAAAGCAGAGGAAGTGGTGAGGATGGACCCTCGAGCTTCAGAGCAGGTAGCACTGCTGGAACCATCAGGCCAGGGACAAGCAGAATTGGCCCTCCCACTGTTCACCCGTCATTGGCTAAACCAGGTGCCAAGATATTTATTCACAGTCCATACGACTGCATCCTTGCAACGCGGAGAGATTTATCAGATCACCTCGGCTGGCTTTTGGAACGCCAGGAGCACCAGCGCGCCTGGGAACTCCTCGACGAGCACCCGGAAATTCTCACAACAGATAGGATCGGTGATGCTCTTCCCCAAACTCCGTCTAAACAGCAAGGAAGCAGTGAAGACCCTTTTGATGACGAATCTATCACAGATTCGGCCGCCAGAAACATCTCCTCTTCAGTCGAGCGAGAGAAACGACGAATCGGAGAACTCTGGGTTCAGGAACTCATTGAAGCAAATGACTGGGCAACAGCTGGTCAGGTCTGCGGCAAAGTACTCACAACGGGCGACAGATGGGAAAAGTGGGTGTGGACGTTTGCTGGGGCAAAGAAGTTCGATGAAATCACGAATTACATCCCCACGTCGCCGATACATCCTCCAATTCCCACAACCATTTTTGAAGTTGTACTTGGCCATTATCTCCAAACCGACAAGTTAAGATTTCGGGAACTGCTCGATCGATGGCCAGCAGAATTCTTTGACATTAAGACAATTACGACTGCTCTTGAAAATCAGCTGAAATATCGAGATGTCAGAGAGGACAGCATCGATGATGGGGAGAGAGGACGAGATTGGCGAATAGTTATGGAAAGCCTGGCCAAACTACACGAAGCCAGCGGGCGCCAGCGGGAAGCGCTGAAATGTTACATCAAGCTTCACGATGCGGACTCGGCCTTCCGCTTGATCAGAGAAAGCCACCTTGCTGATGCTGTCGCCGACGACATTCCCAGTTTCATCGGACTTAGGGTCTCACCAGAAGACATGGACCATATGACCGAAGACGATCTCGAGCAAGCCACGTCAGAAGCGATCACCTTGCTGGTAGATGAAGCTCAGCATGGTCTTTTGCGACCTGATGTGGTGGTTGAGCAACTACAGGCGCAGGATCTAAATCTCTACATATATTTCTATTTCCGTGGTCTTTGGAAGGGCGAAGGCATTCGAGAGCATATGGGAGAAAACGTTGATCGCCTTGTGATGGACAGTCAATCTCTGGTAGATGGGTTCGCAGATCTAGCTGTACATCTATTCGCGGCCTATGATAGGGTCTTGCTGATGCAATTCCTCAAAACGTCCACATCGTACACATTTGAGAAGGTATGAACGCCAACAACAGAATGATGTTTCAGAAAACTAACCGAACATAGGCCGTCCAAGAGTGCGAGAAATTCTCATATTACGATGAGCTCGTGTACTTGTATTCAAAAACCGGACAGATGAAGCGTGCGCTGTATCTCATTATTGACCGTCTCAAGAATGTTAGCAAGGCTATTGAGTTTGCCAAGGAACAGGATGATCCCGACCTGTGGGATGATCTTCTCAACTACAGCATGGACAAGCCCAGCTTCATCCGCGGCCTTTTAGAGCAGGTTGGCACAGCCATTAACCCGATCACGCTTGTGCGACGAATCCCTGAGGGTCTGGAGATCGAGGGCCTCAGAGAAGGCCTGACGCACATGATGAAAGAACATGAGCTACAGTACAGTATCAGCTCCGGAGTCGCACGAGTCTTGCGCAGCGAAGTCGCAACGGCACAGAACGAACTTCGCTCCGGGCAGCGCAAGGCAATAAAATTCGAAGTTGTCGTACAGTCTACGGAGCACATTGACGTGGAGGTCAAAGACGTACCCACCGACCCTGACAAGCCGGAAGTCAGCGCCGTCGCAGAGCATGATCACCGAAAGCCAGAGCCAGGGCACTGCGCAAGATGCCACGAACCATTTACTGAGTACGAGATGGAAACCTTGGTTGGTTTTGCGTGCGGCCACGTGTTCCATGTGAGTCACTTGCTGGAGATGCTTCATGGCGGCAAGAAGGTGGATGTGGAACTAGGAAATGGCCTTGAAGAGGGGGGCAGGTATTCTGTGGGCATGAAGGTGATGAGAGCGCGGTTGCTGAAGGACAAGGTTAGAGGAGGGTGTCCATTTTGTCATCCCAAATAAGTTGCAAAGATATCACCAGTTTGGTTAGGCGTCGATGCACTGATGGCGTTGGGTGGGCGGGCGGTGTTGTTCAATTTCTAGAATCCTCAGGAGACACTCGCGAGTTCAACAGTCAGAGTACGTATAAAGTTTGTAAATGTCAGCTCATTGTTCAATTGCAAAATGTACCTAGGTACAAAAAACTCGATTATTATTCCCTCTTTGAGGGTTCCCAAATACGAAAACCACACTTCCCGTGTACCAAGTTTTCCCCGTCTGGATCTTTGAGAGAAATCTTTTGCCCTTCTAAATCACTAGGCTTGCCGGGAATCAACTTCTCCTCACAGCAATGCATCAGGAGATACACTCCAGTCGACAGGCAAGTAGTGGCGATGCTTAAAAGATGGTGACACCGACAACACCAACGGCACCAGCGAAGGCGAGCATGACAGCAGAGACAGAGTCATGCATAGAGGCGGCACTAGTGGCCGTGGTGGTGGGAGGAGTTCCTGAAGCGCCAGGAGGGGCAGAAGCAGAAACCTCATTATCAGAGGCGGATGGGTTAATCCCAGTGTGAGAGTGAGATGGACCGGCCTCCTCGTCCGTGGGCTCGGGATACGCGCTGGACGGCTTGCCAGAGGTGTCGATGACGGCGGTTGGAACCACGTTAGAAACGCTGGGCTGGCCACTGTTCACGGAGGTATCGATAGACTGGGCCGAACTGCTGTAAGGAGGCTGGGAGCCACCAGCAGGAACACTCTGGCCAGGAGCCGACTGGCTGGGCTCTGCCTCGCCATGGTAGGTTGAAGATACATGTTCACCTTCTTTGTATGAAGTGGGAGCACTCTCGCCAGGGACAGAAGCACCTCCAGTCGGGCCGGTGGGAAGTGCCTGTTCGACGGTAGCGGTGGAAACGTCGCAGCTGGTCTGATGTACTACGGTGCAGATGCTCCAAGTGGAAAAAATAGTGCCTGTGGAATAACTTGTTAGTTTTCGTTGGGGGTGTGTCTGGTCGTCAGGGGGTTCTTACCGTCAGAGGTGGTTGCACCGGCCTCTTGAGTGACGAGAGGCAGAGTTGAGGAACAATCCGCTGCGCAGGATGTTAGGGGGGAAAGCCGTAAACAATGTGAATTAAAAGCTGCACATACAGTAGGAAGCCTCGGTAGCGACAGACGAGGCAAGCAGGCCAGCAAAGGCCAGCGCAGTGGCAAGAGCATTCATCTTGAAGATGGTCATCTTTTCGTCGAGGCAGTCTGACCCGAAGCTCGGTTGTTAGCGGTTGGATGTGACTAAGGTGGAAGCTCGAGGGGACTGAGGACTTGGGGGAAAGCCAGATGTGAGCTCCAGGCGAGGGTAAGTTGCGAGTTGAGAGGGAGCGACCTGATTGCAGGTTCCAGGTTGCCTCCTCACGTCCTGAAGGAAGGAAGTTACGTACCAGAATGTGCAGTATCTCCACAGCGTAGGTAATGCAAGCAATTTGAGGGTAGCGGCGTGTTTCTCTGAGATGTGGATGAAGAGAAAGGGAGAGAAAAAAAAGAGTCGTGAAATAAGAGATTCCTTGATAATAAAATAGAAGAAAAGCACCTGCAAAATGGCGGGTCCGTCAGTTGGCGAGCACTCGATACCGGCTGGAGCTTGCAATACTACACCAATCCCCCCTGGGCAACGGCTGGCGTGCGCCTTGGGTGTGTGAATCACCGAATGGGTTTCTTTCCAACAGGCAGCCACAGCAATGGGAGTTCAAAAAGAAAAAAAGCGACAGAAGAAAGAAATCCCAAGTGATGTACAAAGAAAAAAGGCAACAATAAACCATACCTTCAAAGTCACTTTAAATATCCGAGAGCTTGCAAATCCACACTAGGACCACTGGAAGAAGGAAATGGAGAAGAAGCTGAGGAGCGATGGCATGAGTCTTGGAGATCTATCAGGAGGGTTCCGACTTTTCTGTGTTCTCGTATCAACATTACTCACGCTCAAAAATTGCATTCTTCAACGCATCACCCTTGCAAATATTCCAAAACAAACATTCTACAACTCGGTGCAGCTCAGTGATGCAAGAACATGCTCGTCTAACGTTACCTAGGCGGCTGTATCTCATTGGGATAGTTCACAGTGCAACTATTCCGTTCCAGGTTAATTGGTGGTTTCTACGGCCCTTCTGTTGTGTTCCCCTTCAAGTGTATCTCCTGAGTAACCTTGACGGCTGTTCTGGGCCATCACGCGAGGCCTCTTCGCTGAACGGGCGTTTCGCCCTCATCGTGCCATGACCGGATACGAGAATCAATCTAACACGTTTCCGAGCGTTCGGTACCCTCATACAATCACATTTTGCCGTTGCTCGACCTTGGTAGCCGATGCCAACCCTGTTACCCTAGCAGCAGGCAAATTGCATTGTCCAAGCCAAGGATGGCATAAGCGAACATGCAGCTTCACGTTACAATGGCTGTCTCGGTCTCTCTGAAGAACTTCAGAGTGACATCCTGTGTTTTCATATGCGTTCAATGACCTGTTGGCACAACATAGCAACCTGTCGGTGGAGGAAATTGCCAAGTGCTAACCATGCCAGCGGCCGACACAGGCGGTTGTCAGCGCGATGGATACCGTTTGACGAAGTTTCACGAGGCACTCTTTTTAAAATGACATCTCGTCTGCCCCTAGCATTCTTACTACCAAGTCCCGTGCTTCAACATATGACATTAAGAAATGGCGTCTGGTCGATTCATATTGGAATTGCTACTAAGACCCAGCTACTTGATAATCTACGCTTGGGACATAAGGGGGAGGCAGTAGAACAGGTATTGTCTTCATACCATGCCTAGACTTTTAAAGATGAACTACTTGAGCTTTTTTTTTTTGCTGGAGGTCGAAAAAATCTCCCACTATTAATAAAAGACATGGATGTGACAATTTGTACCAAACCCCGCAATCGGGAGGCGTGTAGAATATGATGATGGAATGACGAACAGCAGCTCATAAATTATACATCCAATCCCAGCGGTTAAAAGCTATTCTGACGCCTAATTATCAAGTTCACTTCTTAGATGAGAATTACAGTGCAACATTAGTCGTGAAATAGGGAAGTTATTATGATATCCTTGTTTTTTCTAGGGTAGGTAGGCACATCGTGTTTTCGATTTGTCGTACTAAATTCTATTATCCAAAAACAAAACCCAGTCAAACTAGACGGAAAGTTTTTTTTTTTAAGAAAAGTAAAAATCATTTGGCTTGACCGACAAAAAAATCCAGTTACTCCATTCATTCTTCATCACTCATGACGGAATTGCAGAATTGTTTGCCCAACGTCGTAAAGTCATAACAGCATAGAACCAAATTTACCGAAGTACCCATGAAAGAATAGCCATACCTCCAACATAGACGCCACCACATACCAAAAGATCTTGGGCATCTTGAGTTGTCGCCAGTGGATTGATCATACCTGAGCGTAGCAGAATGACACAGGCGACAGCCCCAAAAAGAATTGCAATAGTAATACGCCCAGCAAAATCACGAATAACAGGAAATGTAATGAGTGGCCCTAGGGTAGCAATGACCATCCCGACGACCAGCTCTTGGCGTGGTCCGCGGCTGAGAAGAGCTTTTGGGGCGAGAGCCCATCCAGTAGTAGGCTTCTCAGTTTGACGAGGTGCTTGGTTGCCCCGGGTTATTGCCCCCCTCCTCCGACTAGCCTCTAATACGATGAGATCGGGAGCGTTGAGAAACATAGTCTCCGTCTCCACAATAGGTCTCTCGGCATCAAGGAAAACTTTGTAGTCGTGAATGTCTCCGACGGTTGGAGGTGGTAGCGCTTGGATATCTCGGAAAGAAGCGAGCAACGTGTCTTGCAGTGTTATTTACGGGAAAATTAAAGAATTAGAGGAAACTTACTGTAGCTTTGAAGTTTTTGTGAGAGGAGCCCAAGTATAGCACCTTTTCTGGCATGAAATGGGTGGTTACTATCCCGTTCTTCTCGTTCGGAGGCCGGAATGTTTCCTTCCTGCCGGTTTGCCGAATCGGTAGCGTCGATTTCGTCAAGAGTTTCTTCCAGAGCAATGATTTGATCTTGCAACGATAACAGAATACGGTGGTTGATGGCATCAAAACGACGATAAATTGGTTTAACTGGTGGTCCTTCGATCTCACTGGTCAGTTTTACAGCCAATAACTCGTACCCACTAAGGGGAGGTCGATCTGCTTGGGGATGGGGACTCATGGGAGGCGCATTGGTCATCGGGTTTGAAGCATGGGGACCTTGGAAAAATGGAAAAGGAGCAGGCCCTCGTGGCGTCTCTGGGGTGCCGTATTGGTGATGTACGAGGGCCTGTGGCCCAAAGGGATGCTGCGCTCCAAAGCGGGGATCGAAAGTGGGAGAAAATGGTCCTGGAGGTGGCTGGTTTGCTATGGTGTATTCGGCAAACTCAGGGCTCCAGCTTGGGTCGGACCTGGATTCAATCTGACGCTCAGAGAAGATATCGTTGTGAGCGGTACTCGGAGTAGACAAGGAAGCTGAGGGTGAGATTTGAGAACCCCGGCGTCTGGCCTTAAACTGGTTTGTATCCCGGGTAGGGTGACGAATTCCATCTTGTGCGACCATTGATGATGTTTCTGATTCCGATAAATGGAGGGAATCTGGTCGTTGAGACGCCCTTGAATATCGTCTGTTTCTGAGCGGCCGTCGTTCTCTAATGGTGCTCGTATCGCCGGCAGTCTCCTTTTGAGCCGGCAATACTTCTGATATAGGGGACTGATTGCTCGCCAAACCTGATGACCCGCTTGCATTTGATTTTGAAAAAGTCGAATCAACAGTGCTCGTAGTGGTTAGTGATTGGAGACTGGCATCTTCTGATCGCTCATTCTCTTCGTCACAGTCGGTGATGGTTACCGGAAAGGGTCGAATGCGACCTGAGTCAGTGGACTTGGTAAATGTGGTTGGGGAGGAGATGGATCTGGGTTTAAATAATCCTGGCCTTCTCTTTAGGATGCCTTCCTCAGTTTTTTTGACACCTGTTGATGCTGAGGCTGGAACTTCGACTTGGCTGGACATAGTTCTTGATCTGAATTCACTATATTGACGTACTAAATCATTCTGCGGCTGGCATATCCTGTCGGACAATCTGAAAGCCTGGGTCTGGGTGTGGATGGACCTGTAGTGATCGGCCAGTGTTGAGAAATCAGTGGGAGGAATCGAGTAATAATTCACGTAAAAATGTAGAGACGCGACCGGCTTGCAGAAGATCTTGAGTCTGTAGGGAAATAGAGCGACAATTTACAGGCGAGAGGGCCGGTGGTACCGGATGGCTGGGCAGATAAGGTCACCTGAAGCGAACGATGGCTCGCAATGGCGGCCGTGGGCGCGAGACGAAGAAGACGAAAAAGAAGAGGCTTTTGGTCACGGAAATTCAGATGGGGAAAAGAAAGGTGGTGGTCTTGGGCAGCGTGATGTCACACTGATTAAGATGGATGTATGAGAGAACGACGCTACTAACAACTTGCCATGGTCATCTCGTCATCCGGATGACATGCCCGCGCATGTGCCAACTTTGAACCTCGCGTCTTTCAGGCGCTGGGATTGGACGCCCGCCCCGGCTCGCATCATGGACAGGCGAGCTTAGCGGAGGACGAATGGGGTTTGTCGGGATGCATGCGGGTGGTGTGGTGAGTTGACGGGAGGAGACGGACAGTGCAGCTCTCCACTGTGGTACAAGTTCCTCGGGTTTTCTAGCGGCCCGGGAACTCAAGCTTGGGAGACAGCTCCACCACAGCTCGCTCTGGTGGCATACTGCGACAAATTCTCGAGCCTTGCTGAGGCCTGCATGGTTCGCTGTTCGCCATTTTGGTGCTGGATGTCTGCGCATGATCACGGCGTGTGGGAGCCCTCATTCTGATCCCTCAATCGTGTGAGGCGATAATCCTCCTGCAGTTCACCTGCATTGGCACCACCTGAGTAATCCCAGCGTGCTGTTGTCCCACGGTAAGGTGCCCGACGCCTTGCAATTTACAAAGCGCATGGCTGCTTTACCACACGAAAAATACGCCGTCGATTCTAATCTGCCGTTGTTCCAACGAAGCACCTTTTTGCCATCAATTGCCTAAACGAGTCTGGATAGTGCGTGAGCTCTGAGAGTTTGCACACATTAGACCTGCGTTGGACACACAATGGCACGCATCCCAACATCTGCCCTCAGCAGATACCTGCTTAGCGGCCAAATCTCACGACGCGGCTGTATCGGTACGCGACAGGTTTTGAGGCAACCATTGACGACCGCTTCAAGGTTCTATCCAGTCAGATCGTTCCACGCTGCCCCCGATGCCACTGTGCCACCCCCTCCAACCCAACCCGTTCCTTTACGGAAGCAACTGAGAGAGGAAGCTAAGCAGGCTAAAAAGCAGGGCAAAAAAAAGTCCAAGGGCAACTCTCAGACCGTTGATGGTTGGGAATTGACGGTGGGCATTGAGATTCATGCCCAATTAAACACGGCGCACAAGCTATTCTCGCCAGCTGTAACGTCATTCAACGACGACCCAAACAGCCATGTTGCTTTGTTTGACTTGGCTATGCCAGGTAGCCAGCCCTTGTTCCAAAAGGGCACTCTCATCCCCGCTCTCAGAGCCGCTTTGGCCTTGAATTGCGATATTCAAAAGCTAAGTCGCTTTGACAGGAAGCATTATTTTTGGTGGGACCAACCGTCTGGTTACCAGATAACTCAGTACTACGAGCCATTCGCCAAGAATGGCCATATCACTCTGTCGGCACGAGATGGAATCTCTCCACAGGATGGAGAGAGCGTCACTATAGGAATCAAACAGGTTCAACTTGAGCAAGATACAGCCAAAACCCTGGCTCAGAAGAGCAACGTCCACTGGCTGGATTTCAACCGTGTGGGTGTTCCGCTCATTGAGATCATCACAGAACCAGAAATGCACCATCCCCGTACGGCTGCTGTTCTGGTTCGCAAGATTCAAATGTTGCTGAACACCGTCGACGCCTGTGTTTCTGGAATGGAAACGGGTGGTCTACGAGCCGACGTGAATGTTTCTGTTCGGAGAAGTGATGGTAGCAGCCCTGGCCTGGGTACAAGGACCGAGATCAAGAACTTAAGTACCATTAAAGCCGTCGAAGACGCAATCATTGCCGAAAGAGATCGTCAGATTCGTGAATTGGAGGCCGGGGGTACGATTTCTAGTGAAACTCGCGGTTGGAGTATTGGCTCCACCGAAACTCGTCGCTTGCGAGGAAAAGAGGGCGAGGTAGACTATCGATACATGCCCGACCCTGATTTGGCTCCTCTTGTCATCGGAGACGATCTTGTGAGCCACCTTCGCGAGTCGCTTGCCGTGTCGTCCGACTCAGAGCTTGATAATCTCATTTCTAAATTCGGTCTCACCTCAAAAGATGCCTTTTCGCTCGTCAACCTTGAGAACGGAGCCAGGGTTCAATACTTTTACAAAGTTCTTAAATCCCTCGAGGAAAAGTTGGCCGCTGACACTGAGGCGGAACTACCGGACCTCAAGACTTACGGCTCTTTGACAGGGAACTGGATTATTCATGAACTTGGCCGTCTGACAACTTATAAGGCTGGCCCGCTTGCTACAAGGGATTTGACTTTTACTCCTGAAGGCGACTGTGAACAAATCCCAGACTCGGATCTTTCGCAGCTACTATACCATCTTATCCGAAAACAAATTACTGGAAAGGTTGCCAAGGAGCTCCTCTTCGCTATTTATTTTAAGGAAGTTGATGGGGGAGTGACCCAGGCGATTGAAGATAACGACTTGTGGTTCAAGGAACTTTCTGAAGATGAGTACAATCTTCTTGCAGACGAGGTCTTGGCCAAAGAAGACAAAGTTTTGAAGGAATTTGTAGAATACACGACGTTTCCTCAAGGAAAACTCATGTATCTTGTCGGCAAATTGATGCGACTTGGTCCAACCGAGCGCATCGTTCCCGCGACAGCAGAAAAGGTCTTGAGAGCCAAGGTTGAATTACTCAGAGAAAATTAATCCCCCTTGGATAATCTTTTAACGTCTGCAACGCAGCCCCTCATTGCCGCCGAACCGGCCGTGTCGCTGCGTTAGTGTTACATGCCGTCCGTCATGGATTGACACCTTGCCTAACAAACACCAGGCCCTGGTGACCTATGGCAGCGTGCCACTGGTGCGACACTTGTAACTTCGGCATAGATATGGAAGATACAGAAAACACGTATAAACTATGATGCGTCTGATGATTATCACGTTACATGTGAAATTGACTATAACTTTCGATAATATTCAACGTGAAATTGGGTATTTCATCATCATCCAATGTAGTCGTTCACACATGCCCTATACAAACGGTTCAAGGCAATGGAATGCAAATCATGGCATTCGCAGGAGGGAAACCTGCCTCACTGCAAATTGCACTACGGCGAGTGGCGATGGCGATAGGTTTTCGCTAATTCCGCACATGATTGTTGCAAAACCATGGACAGGTTATCCGGATCTCTCACTGGCAAGGCTTGCCCCGTCTTTTACGCCTCCACCAACTCTCGCCAGAACCGCAGTGTTGGGACAAGAAAGCACCCAAAAGTCATCAAGCACTTTTTGTTCCATACCCAATACGCTCGCCCCAACCACTGCAGCGCATGGTGCTGCGGAACAAGAATCGCTAGATGATACGGCGACCACTTTGTCAGTGGGTATTATTGCTGCTATTACGGTTGGGTGCTTGCTAGCTATAGCTATCATCGCCTTCGCAATTTGGTTTTGCTTCCAGTGGAGAAGACGAGACCGAAGACCAGACCGAGGCACGACTCCTCCTTTACAGCCGGAGGATTCACCTATTCAAATGGGATCGATTCGTCAAGAGGATCGAACTTCGACCCTGGGACCTGATTTCTGGTTAGAGCGCGAAGAATTTTGGGACCCGAGAGACACTTCATCAACTGGTGTTAGATCCCCGACCCCGAAGCCAGCTATAGCAGAGATTAAGAGCTATACAAGAGCTTCACAAAGGCCTCGAGTTTGCGATATCGGAAAGCCGGCCACTCAAGCGTGGTCTAGAACGAGTGTGCCATCAAGCATCCCTCGACCAGCCACTCCTCCCACGTTGTTGATGTACATGGCGAACACTACCGAGAAAATACAACGCTCACGGCACTCTGGCCATCGCGGGGACTATTTTGGTGGTGAACGTGATGCTACTTCGCAAGCTGGCAACGCAGATTCATAGAATTAAGTCAACGAATGGCTTCTGGTTCTGGATTTACCAGTACCATGAGGCAAGCTGCAGCTTGGAACGAGCCGCGAAGGACGTGTGGGAGTAGAATAGTTGGAGTTGGGATTAAGAGAGGAATACGTCCCATGGAGCAATTTGTATTTAACAGTATCACAACAACCGAAAAGAAAACGAATTATCTTGATGGGCGCTATGGGACGTGAAGTACAGGTGGCGTGACCATTTGTCACTGACTTTGATGATCTGCTATTTAAATTCAGCCATTTGTGACTCCTCTTTTCGTGACTACGTTAGCTCCGCATCCAATTCACTTCGGTAAAAATGCCCGTAATATTGACGCGTTACAAAGCCGTTTCTGGGTGCTTCCAAGGACCCGGATGAGACTTTTCTGACTCTCAGCATCTAGCGCTGATAATTGCCTATACTCTAGAGCAATAAACACTGGCAGTTGAATATCAAACTGCAACCCTTGTCTTTCTCAATCTGCTAGCTTATACCGTGTATGAGTAATGGTCCAGCCAGGTCGTACGTTTCTTGAATGCCCTTCCGTTATTAAAATATATGAAAAATGTAGCTCCATTGAGTGCCAATTTGGGATTGAGTAGAGGGGTATAAACATGAGATGGAAGACACTGGATGTTATGGCCAGTTTCAGTCTTGCATACTCTTTTCAATTGTATGTGCGTTATGGTCGTGGCCCTTGGCCAGATTCTTGCCCAGACTCACTAGCGGGCCAACTGTCATATTTAGACGTTGAGAATGAGTAGTTGATATTCTCCCTTTCCCTCAGGAAACTATCCACGCGCTCGTCCTTGGTTCGCCCTGAGGCCACCAATGTATTCCGCGCCATCTGTTGCCCAATGGCCATGTTTGACTGGTTTCTCATCTCCATGTATTCAGCGCCAACCTGGTCGGCGTAGTGCATGTGGACAAAGGCGCCAATCATGCACGTCATGACAACCAAGGTGGCAAAGAAGCCGTTGGAGACATATAGCGACTCTTGGGGTTTCCCGTCACGAGCCTTGTACCATCGCTCCCAGTCCTCCCAAGTCGCATTCCGTGAAGCGTTGCCGGGCTGATCACGCCACTTGTATTCGGCATGGCGGGCGCTTTCGTTGAGCGTCGGGGCTCGATCGCCGGTCCAGCCGACGCCATGGGTGTCGTATAAACGGCGTTTGGAGGGGTCGCTGAGCAGGTCGTTGGCTGCGACGATCAGGCGGTATCGTTCGAGTCGAGTGGCTTTGGGGAGGCTTTGAATGTCGGAGGCGTAAGTGTGTCTATCGGGATGGTATAGCTTGACGAGCTCGTGAAAGCGCTGTTTTGTGTATGGGTCATTTCGTCGGAGGGACATGATTTCGTAGGGTGTAGGCTGAGGGCCCTTCGGCCATGCCGGCGATTGCTTGGGCGCGGGGCCATCGCGGGGGCCATTGTTTACCGTCGCATAGCTGCGGCAGCCGCCTTGGCGTAATAACGGTCTTGAAGGAACGGAATGTGAAGAAGACGAGGGCGATGACGTGCGGCGAGATGATGTTCGCGGAATTAAAGCATATGACGGCAGGCTGGCAAGGGTATTGCAGGAGTAGGAGCAGAAGTGCAAGGAAGACTTGGTTGGCGGCATGGCGATTGCATTCAATGGGCAAGATGTTGGAATGGCAAAGAGGTTAAAATGGGGACCAAGTTCGGATGGCAAAGGAAGCCTCGTTTGGACACAACGGCCGTCGCCGGCATTGGGTGAGCAGGTTGGAGCACATATGTCATCACGCGACTTTGGCGGCATCGGCGATGGCCCACTCACCCGGTCGGCGACCTTGGAGGGGTCAAGTTAACGCCAGGGGATTGTGTGAGCCGACACAGGCAAGACGAGTAAATGGATGAATCAATCAATCAATACAAAAATAAATTAATCAAGAAGAATTGGAAATATAATAAAAATAACTATGATGCTAAATACTATCGCCTACTTAAAAGAAAACATTAAAAAAAAAAAGCCGTCCGAGTAGCTCTGTAACCCAGAAAAGGTTCCGAAGCTCCCCACCATCTTAACTGCTACCCATGTATGCAAAAACCATTTTGGATCCCGACTCCAAGATTCCCTCCAGATAAGCTGTAATCAATGGGTCGATGCCCGCCTCAGTGGCGCGTTGCATCCATTCTGTGATATCAACCTCGTCAAACTTTCCTCCGTACACCGTCTCCATATGGCTGCGGAACTCCTTAGCCGGTGCCTTGACTCCTCCAGAGTGATGTCTAAATTGAACCTCAGCAATGCTCTTCGCGCCCCGATTCTCAGCGCCAGCAAGTTGAAGCGTCGTTTCTGTAATTTCACTGACAACCTTGTCCACGGCTCCAAAGTCAATGAATCCCTCAACTCGGTCCAGATATGGCACGCATCGCATAGCCACAGAGTATCGTAGAATGGCATTGAGCGCATCCGAGTTGGGGGCTTTGTCGCTTACTAGGACACAGGGCCTGTGAACCGAGACAGTCCAAGGTGATCTCTTGGTCTGGTTCAACTGGCTGACGAGATTCTCGAGGAACACTTCGCTGGCCCATTTACTTGACATGTGTCCCTCGAGGCCATCAGTTGATGGTGGGAAGGCCGCGACCGATCCGGGTGAAGGTGCAGTGTCCCCAGAAAGCAAGACAACGCGGTTTGATGACAAAAAGATCATCGGGATTGAGCGTGGTAGGGCAAGTCCTGCGAGAAATTGAGTTGATTGAACATTGGGCGTGCGAAGGGAGCTGTATGTGTTTAGGCAATGGCCATTCGATCCCGCATGAACAATGACATCTACTTGGTCCTGCAGGTCTTCGCGCTCATCTGCGCTAAGACCCAAGGTTGGGGAAAGAAGACTGCCAGTGTAACACTCAATCTTCTCATGCTTCGGTAGCTGTTCCTGGTCATCAGCCAGAACTGCAACGCAATGAACTTTATTCACCGCTGGCGACTGCAGTAGGGACTGGAGAAGTTGACCACCAAGGAAACTCGTCGCACCAGTTAGGAGAACCTCAATTCCATCCGGCTTCAGCACTTTTGAACCCTTCGATGAAGTAGGAAGCTCGTTGATTTGATTGGAGAGCCATTTTGGAACCCTGGTTTCCGCTGACCAGTCGACTGCTTTTTCTAAATCACCAGCTTGAGCGTGTTGTTCATCTACACACTGAGCCATGTCGCGGAGCGTGCTGGCTTGGTACAGGGTTCTGGTCGATACTGATACTCCGATAGACTCTCTTATAGCTGCCTGTAGCTTCATGAGAAGCATAGAGTTGCCGCCGTACAGGAAAAAGTCGGAAGACGGACCAATGCGAGCCTTGGTAGTTGTACTCGGAAGAACTCTCTCCCACAACAGACGCAGCTCGCCTTCACGAACGGTCATCTTCTCCTGAGGTCCCTGCAGCTCCTTCTCCGGTAGCGGAAGAGAGCCAATGGCCCTGCGATCGAGCTTTCCGTTGGAATTAGTGGGCATCTCAGCAATGACGGCAATAGTAACCGGGATGAAGTATTGAGGAAGTCTCAAACGGTTGAGGACCTCAGCCAGTTCTGCCTCACTGGGGTGGTCTTTGCCTGGAGACAAAGTAGCATGCGCAACCAAAACATCTCCTCGGCGAGAAACCACAGCTGTAGACAGAAGACCTGCAGCGGCCTTTAAAATGGCTGTCTCGATTTCTTCGAGTTCAATCCTGAGACCACGTAGCTTGATTTGAGTGTCACCATCCATTCGGCCAAGACATAGCAGTGTTCCATCAGATAGAAGGCGCCCTTTATCTCCGGTACGATACATGCGTTGGTTGGAGACCTTGATGAACTTGCGGTTGGTTTCTTCTTCCCTGTTCAAGTATCCCAGTGCTACTCCAGCACCGCCAATGCAGATCTCTCCGGTATGTTGGATAGGCACTGGCCTGCCAAAGGCATCTAAAATTCGGATAGAATAATTGGGCAACGCCCTTCCAACCGCATATTTGGCTCTTTCATCGTCCTTCTGGTCATTTAAGCTGATGTCTTGGAAGCTTGCTGCGGCAGTGATCTCTGTGGGTCCATAACAGTTTGTCAGTTTCAGGCCTGTGTTCTTAAGTCGACGTAGTTCATTCTTCAACTGTTGAGGAACAGGCTCTCCACCCATGCATACGTGATGCCAATCAATATTTTCTTTCAAGTTTGAGGCTCCGTAGTGTAACCAGGCAAGGTATTCTGATGGTGTGGCGATGGTAAACGAAATGCGTTCGCGGTTCACCAAATTAGTCAATTCAACAGGATCACGTCTCATCTCAGATGGCGCGATAACCAACATACCGCCGTTGGCGAGCGCGCAGAAAGTTTGGACCAGTGACATGTCGAATCCCATAGAGCTCTGCTGCAGAACACGTTCTTGACCTAGGCCGAGCATGTCTGTTTTAAGGGCGAGGTGATTAACGAAGTTTGCCTGTGATAGGAAGATACCTTTTGGTGTTCCCGTTGAACCACTGGTGAAGAAGAGGATGGCTGGCATTTCTGGGTTTGCAGCGCAAGGAACTTCAGTTGCCAAGTCGTTTGAGATCTCATCCAATAATATTTCATGGACCTCGAGGTCAGCCTTGTCGAGGAGTTGGTTCAAGAGGTCCTTGGTGGTGCGATGGGAGACCAAAAATGCCGGTTTGCCATTTTGAACCATCGCAACGTGCCGGGCTGTTGGTAAACTGACATCTAGTGGAAGATAGACAGCTCCAATGTGAATGATAGCAAGCATACTGATGATAGAATCTACTGTTGGTTCACACAAAACCGCAACATGTGAACCCGCAATGCATCCTTTGCTCACTAATTCAGCAGCCACGGCGTTGACCCGAAGGGCTAGAGCGGAATATGACAATTCAACAAACTTGTCCTTGACTGCAGGCTTGTCCGAGTGCAAACGACACACCTCCAAAAACTTTTCAGACAGTGTTGATGGCCACCCGAACTGAACTTCTTTACCCATACCAAGTTCAATGGCTGCGTCAACTTGAATCGAGTCATGGATAGAGCATTCGCTAATATTCATGTTCAAATCATTTGAAAGCTCTTCCAGAAGTCGTAAGTAAGAATCTAGAATGATGCCTGTAGCTTCAGAGCTGTAAAGCGATGCTAGGCAATGAATCTCAACCATGCACCCTGAACCTGTATCTGTAACACCAAAGCTGATGTCATATGGCTGGTCTGCATCCTTGCCACCGGTCATATTCATCTTGCAGTCACCCAAAGGCATCTCCCAAACTGATCCAGTGCGGTAGTTCAAGGCAACCTGGAAAAGAGGAGTGCTCTCTGAAGATCTAGGGGCCTTCACTTTGTCCAAAATAACATCAAAAGGAACTGAAGCGTGGGCGAAAGCATCCAGTGCTGACTTGGAAGCTGCTCGTGCCACTTCAGCAAAGATGCAGCCCTGAGGGATTTGAGATCGGACAGGAAGCATATTAATAAAACAGCCAATAGTTTGTGCAAAACGAGGGTCGTGCCGTCCTGCATCGACAATGCCGATGCAGATGTCCTCTTTCTTGGTGTACTGGGCTATCAAGACTTGAAGAAGAGAAAGATGAAAATGGAAAGGATTAATTCGGAGCTGTTTGCAAGCTTCTTGCACTGCAGAAAGCTGCATATCGCCCAATTTTCGGTATTCGTGATGGCTTTCGTTTCCTAATTCTGCTGGTCGTGTACTCGCATGCGCCATTGGCAACAGTGGAAGAGTTTCGGGATGCGTTTCAAATTCCTTTTGCCAAAACTTGAGCTGGTCATCGAGAACACCCGCCTTATCCTGTTCCTGCTGCATCAAGGTGTATTCCAAGTAAGAACCAGCATTCTTGTCGAGTACCTGCATCCTGTATGCCTTGTCCAAGTCTCTCAGAAAGACATACCAGCCTACCACATCCATCACAAGGTGGTGGTACCCGAAGATAATATCATGCTCCTCAGTGTTGTGACTCAACAGCGTCACCCCGAAGGTCTTCCCACTCTCGAGGTCCCACACCCGCGTCTTGAGCTGGGCCAGTTCGTTCTGCACATCATTCTGGTTAGCCTCAGATACGTGCTTAAGATCATACAACGAGGAGCCCATGAGGCCTTGCATAGGATGCCCATCCCCAAGGCGCTGGTAGAAACGCATGCGAAGACACTCGTGATGGTGTGTTGTCACATCCAGCGCGTATCGCAACCTTGCGATGCTCAGGGAGGGCCCCTTCACATGGTAGTGAAAAGTCATGTTGAAGGTTGTCGGGTCTTCCAAGTGCTTGGAAAGGAACCAGATTCGAGACTGACCTGGTGACATTTGTTCTTCGCGGATAGTCTCCGGTTTGATGTCTTCTTCATTTTCCTCAATTACTGAAGAGTTGCTAGAAGCGATTGATTTTGCGTTTCCTATCGAACTGGCGGAATCTTCCACATCAGAAACATTGGCACTATTGGACTCGGGCGTTTTGCTAAAATTATCCCCAGGAATAGAGAGATATGCGGTGGAGGTAGGGGCGGTGTCTGGTGCAGGAGTTACATTGAGAGTAGGCGGAGCCACGGCTGAGGCAGCCTTCTCAGCAGGTGCATCATCCTTCTTTGCGTCCTCTTGAGCCTTCATAGTGAGCGCTAAAACCTTCTTGGTGGCCCAGGTACAGAGCTGCACCACAGTATCACCGCCGAGAACCTTGACAACAGGGACCTCAGCACCGAGATCCTTCAAGAACCATGTGCGGATCTCAACTGCAACGAGGGAGTCAATTCCGAGGTCAATGATTGGCCGTTGCACGTTGACGCTGCCTGGTTGCAGCTGTAAAATGGACTCGAGCTTTTTACAGAATGCCTCCATGACTGCAGAAATGGCCTCTTCTTCGTTCTGCGCTTCCTGAACCTGCTTCTTGATGCTGCCGGCAGATCCAGCGCCACGGCTCTGTTGCTGAGTCTGAAGAGTAATGGGAGGTACAAAGTGGGAAAATCGCGGGTTCATAAGCCAAAGTGGCTGTTTTTCACGCGGCACGGGCTCGTTGAATGTCTCCAGGCCCATGATGATGTCTGTTTCTCCCCTAATAGCCTCCGCAAAAGCATGGTGAACGTCGGTTTCAGACAAAGGCATCAGACGCACGTTTCGGAAGTGCTGATCCAACTGTCTGTCTCGCTGTTGCCGAGTGACATAGCCTACGTCACTAATATACCCGACGTGGATGACTGATCCAGCAACTCCACGAGCACGTCGCTGGGCAACAAGGCTGGTCATAAAGAGATTGGCAGCATGGTAGTTGGCCTGACCGATATTGCCAATGACAGTTGCAACAGATGATAGAAGGACGAAAAAGTCCAAAGCCATATCTCCAAATACGGAATCAAGATGCTCACTTCCATAGACTTTGGCAGCAAGAGTATTGTTGAGCTCATTAACGTCCATGTCAACGAAAAACTTGTCTGCCAAAATCATGGCTGCATTACAAACACCTGCAATAGGGGGCATAGTCTCCTTGACTTGTCGAACCACCGCCTCGACAGATTCTTTCTTGGATACATCCATAGGGATAATATGGACTGCTGTGCCTGCCCGTTTGGCATCTTCGAGCAAATGAGGGTCAACCTTGGGATTTCGGCTGCTGATGACCAGATGCTTGGCTCCACTGCGAATCATCCACTGGCAAATAGAAAGACCCAATCCACCTGCCATACCCACCATGAAGTAAGTCTTGTCTGGCTTGAAGATGCCTTGTAGGCTGAGTGGCTGGACTGTGAGGACTAACGACTCTTTCTCTAGCCAATCTGTCACATAGTATTTGTGCACCATTGAGGAATCAGCCCCAGAAAGGTCAGCAGCTTTAATCACGGGACAACCGGGGGTCAGCTCTGTTTCATCTTTGTTAGAGTTCTTGGACATGAGGTATGATGTTTTTAGGAGCTCGACAGTATTCTTGTCAGCCACATTGACGGCCTGTTGTAAGAGACAGGCGTCAAGTCGCTGAGCCAGACCGACCTCGGATAGACATTCCTTCACGGCAATGGCACTTGGAGATTCACCCAAGGAGCAGTCGACGTAGAGATCGACATTTTGAGGAAGTACTCGCTTTACAGCTCGCTTAGATGCCTGAGCATGGATTTTCGTCCAGGTACTGGGAGCTGCCGAGTCGGAGGTGGCAAAGTGGACTTTACCGCCCTTCAGCCCAGCGACTACCTTGGCGGCCAGTGACTCTTCAGCTTGGTACAAAAGTACAGAGCCGGTTCCTGCGAGAATAGAGATAGATTCTGCAAAAATCTGGTTGGCCAAAGCGGAAAGAGCACCGGGGGAGATGTCCTCGTCGTCGATTGTGACAAGATCCTTGGAGTCAACATTGGCAACAGAGGAGTTGACATCTGAGATTGCCAACACTGAAGTGGAAGAATCAGAATCTCCCACATGTCCAAATACCAAGTAGATGCCATCATTCTTGGACGAAGGGATGTGGAAAGAGTATTTAACTTGAACCTTGACACACTTGTCGCTGGCCTTTCCGACCACTTCCTGTAGTGTCATCTTTGCGGGGCCAGCAACAGCCTGAACTGGAACCTCTGTGGCATCAACGGTCTTAGTAACAGCGCGTCTAGAGGCATTGTATAATTCGTTCATGGACTTGTTCAACATTACTCTTGGGATGATGGTTTGGCCGTCGGCAAGAATGTCGGACTCTGGCTCCTCGACCCAAAGCATCTCGTTGTTTGGACCATCCGCAGTTGCTTTCAAGCGCAGGAATTCTTCAAAGCAGCTTCTGGCGGAGATATTGAGAGAACCTCCAGACTCAACACCTAAAACCTTAAGATTAAGATGGGGCAACTCCGGAGGCACAATGCGTGAGATGCCAAGGAAAATGTTGTTCCGTGGAGTATGAGATTTACCGGCTCCAGTAACCCAGAGCATATTCTTGGTGTTCATCAGTAGACTCTTGAGAAGGTCCATTCGCTTCGCTGTCATAGGGGTGGCGAACAAGGACTCGTCGACTTCCTGAAGACAAATAACATCCATATTAGGTGTCAATTTCGCCGAACCAAGGTTATCAAAACCGGAGATTGTCTGAACACGGCGTTTCCAGGATTTTGGGAACAGTTTCTGGAGCTCGGCCATTATTTTCGTAGACATGAGCTTCTTGCCGCCAATGATCAACAAGGGCTCGACTAGGGGAGGGAGCTCCGCAACAAAGGACAGAGGTTCACGCATA
Source organism: Calonectria ilicicola (assembly GCA_020809705.1). NCBI lineage: Eukaryota > Fungi > Ascomycota > Sordariomycetes > Hypocreales > Nectriaceae > Calonectria > Calonectria ilicicola. The sequence goes on along the minus strand of CP085833.1, from coordinate 3,224,227 downwards.
CGCAAGAACGCATCGTCAACAGCCTGACTCACAATCATGGAGTTACAGTGCTTCGTTTCGTCTTCCAAGTCATGCATGACGGTATCGGCTCCAGAAAATCCTGTCTTCTCCAACAACATATCCCAGTCAACAACAGACACACCTGGTCCATGAGGGCGACCATCATCAAGACCCAGCCACCATCCAGGAAGACCACCAAGCATGAGGGTGACACGAACACTCTGCATTCCGGTAACCTCCATCAAAATCAAGTAGCCACCGGGCTTGAGGAGGGAGCGGACGTTGCTCAAGGTAGTCTCCAGGGAGCGTGTAGCATGGAGCACGTTGGCAGCAATGATAACATCATATGAATGCTTAGTGTAACCCTGGGATGCGGGATCCTTTTCGACATCAAGGATTTTGAAGATCATTTTGTTGGCCCAGGCCGCAAACTTTTCTTCGGCTTTGGGGAAGAACCCAGACGAGATATCTGTGTACGTGTAGGACTCGTAAGCGTCACCAATCTCGTTCAAAACGCCCCAACTGGTTCCTCCCGTTCCAGAACCAATTTCGAGGATGTTGGCGCGAGGGTATTTGAAAGAAATCTGCTTCATAACCTCGGCAATGCTGTCGTTGATAGGAGCACTGGCGCAGTTGTTCATGTAGAAGTTGTCAAGCATATTATCCTGCTGCATAACCTCCAGCAATTGGGTCTTGCCCGTGACGACATCAGCCAGATTTTCTCCAACGGCGCGGAGCAATTTCAAGTCAATTGAATCAGGGTGCTCTTTGGTTATCTCGTCGATAACTGACAATTCATCTGACAGCCACTCAGTGGGTAAGACGGGATGCTCGCCTTCCTTGATAGTGAGCAAATGTCTCTCCAAAGCCTTGAATAAACGTTGGTGATACCACTGAAATTCCTTGCGTTCTTCTTCAGGGATTTGGTCGACCAGTTGCTGAATGTAGAACAGAGCAACTCTCTCAACATAAACCGCCAGACGAGTCAGCTCGATATCCTGTTCGTCGTCTCGTGCAGGATCAGCCAGGCCCGTTTGATCAAATCTTCCCCAAACCGTTTTGGAGAAGATGGGCTGATCCTGAGAAGCATCTTGCTCTCCGACCATCTTTGTAGCAAGACCTTCAACTTGGAGGAAAGTCTTTCCAGTCACCGAATCATACACATTGAGGTCTCCGGTCAGGGAAGTAGCGGTTTGGTCCACAACCCAGGACTCAAAGTCGGCCTTGATATCACCGCCCGCCTCGGGTTGCAAGATTTGAACAGAGGGGCTAACGCGGACTCGATCAATGTGAGATGGCAACAGGGCCGTAGTTATCTGCCTGCTTGCAGGGTGTGCACGTGCGATGAACAGTGTTTGAAATGCGACATCAAGCATAGCTGGGTGAACAGCGTACTGAGCACTGAGAGAACCCTCATCCCAGACACCACTTGCTGCAGCATAGTTGAGGCAGCGATTGCTCTCTTTGATGCTTCGGAAAACGCCAGAATATTTCAAGTCAATACCTTCAAACATTCTGTAAACCCGGTCACCATCGACAGTAACCAGATTAGAAGGAATGGTCTCCCTAGGTGGCAGTTCCTCCTCAGAATCCGACTGGCCCAGATACACGTTCAGTTTTCCACTGCATGTGTGGACCATAGATCCAGTTGATGCATCGTTGCAGATGTAGTATGAAAACTTAGCACGCAAGATTCCATCAGCTCCAGCGCCGTTCAGTAATTGCGCGGTGAACAGGGTCTCAACACCCTCTGAGTTGTCAGGCACCACGACAGGGCGGAGAATATCCACATCTTCGACCTCAAGGAGCCGTACCGGTTTCCCGGCCGCTGAAGCGAGGTGGTTGCCTGCCTCAACTGCAATTGATACATAAGCAGCTCCAGGAAGCAGAACCTCGTCCAATACTTCGTGTCCTCGAACCCAGGGCATTTCACTCAGCTTAAGCACATTTCTCCAGCGAAGCTCATGGTCGTTGTCATCTGGGCTGCGGCGTCCAAGAAGTTCATGTGGGAGGTCCTTGCCAGTGCGGTATCTCCGAGAGATGCGAGACTCGCGCCAGTACTCTTTCTCGTGATCCCAGGAGTAGTTTGGAAGATCCTTGACAACTGTAGGAGTAGGAGCGTCAGACTCGTAGAAAGACTTCCTGTAACCAGCGAAATCAACAAAAGATGGACCAAGCTGTGCCCAAGTGACGCCAATCGCCGACGAGAAAGCCTCGATGTCGCTCCCACCACGCTTCAATACACCCGTGTACAATGGAACAGAGCCATAAGATGCCTTGAGTGTCTGCTCCGTGGGTCCCTTGAGGGCAGGGTGAGGACCAACTTCGATGGCCAAGTCGAATGGGCCGCCATGCCAGATAGATGACTCAATCGCCTGAGAAAACAAAACAGTTTGGACCATGTTTGCCACCCAGTAAGAACCTTTGAGGGGGCTCAAACCCCGCTTAAGCAGTTCGGTATCACCCCTCACACTCGAATTCCAGATACAACGGCCAGGCTGCGGGTCTCTGACTTCAATATCACAAGCGAGCAATGATTCAAGATAAGGGCCAGCGCACATCTGCATATGGTGAGAGTGATAGGCAGTGTCTACCTTCAACTGGCGGGCAAATACATTGTCCTTGTCCAGTTGTACCTTGGCCTCATTGATGGCATCGATATCTCCCGATAGCGTTACGCTGGAAGGACCGTTGCTCGCCGCAACTTGGAGACGGCCAACATATTCGTCGCGAGAGCAAAATTGCGTGGCTTTCTCGAAAGAAAGTCCAGCTGCCATCATACCTCCACGCCTTCCATCGTTACCAACGGCAAGTTTGGCATGGTATCCTCGATAATATGCGACCTGGATCGCACCCTTCAACGTGAGGATTCCCGAGGCATAAGCCGCGGCGATTTCTCCTGAGGAGTGTCCCACAACGGCATCAAAAGTGATGCCTGCAGCGGTGAGGAGGTTCACGAGACCCAGCTGAACAGCAGTGCACAGAGGCTGCGAAATCTCAGCCTGGCCGATTCGCGATGACTGGGCATCCGCCATTAATTGTTCCTTCAGAGACCATTCAGGAGCATCTCCATTGGGAAGCGCCTTCAGAACAGCATCACACTCCTCAATTGTCTTACGGAAGAGTGGTGATTTTTGGATCAACTCACGTCCCATAGTTGGCCACTGAGCTCCCTGTCCAGTGAAAACACCGAGAACACCAGGGACTTCACATGGGTTCACCAGCTGGGGCTGATGCCCAATAGAGTCGCTCGCTGCTTTCTGGTTACTAGCAACAAAGTCTGCCATTTTCTCCAAGACAGCCTCTCTAGTCGCACCAGAGAAATGGCTTCGAACTCGGTGAGTAGTTCGTTTAGTCTGAAGGGTCCATGACAAGTCCCTAAGGTCAATCGAAGGGTGTTCTTTCAGGTGCTCCAAATGAGTTTGTACACTTCGTACCAATGAGGCACCAGAGCCAGCAGAGAAGAGAAGAGGTCCCAGGGCACCATCCGCAAACTCTTCGGGTTTCTCGGTCGGGGCCTCTGAGGTGCTGGAGTTTTCATCCTCGTATCGCTCAATAATGACGTGGGCATTGGTTCCTCCGAAACCAAAGCTGTTAACACTTGCCCTCACAGGTGTACCAGCGGGTAGTTCAGGCCATGGCAGCGCCTTGGTGGTTATTTTCAGTGGACCATAGTACGGAATCAGCGCAGGGTTGAGCTCGTTAAACAGGAGATTTGGTGGGATTGTCCTGTTTTGAAGCGCACGAATGGTTTTAATCACTCCTGCAAGACCTGCGCATCCTTCCAGGTGACCAATTACAGTCTTGATGGATCCCACATAGATTGGGTCTTCGGACGATGCATCCTCGCCTAGCAAAGACTCGCTGATTGCTCGCGCCTCAACAGGGTCACCGGCTGGGGTACCAGTACCGTGGCACTCAAAGTACTGGGGGCGATCCTTGATGGGATCAAGCCCGGCTCGAGCATATGTCTGACGAATGAGTGCGGCCTGTGCCGGAGCATGAGGCATGGTGATTCCTGAGCTCTGTCCATCAGAGTTAACTCCTGTGCTGCGGATAATACCTTCGATGGAGTCACCGTCCTTGAGAGCGCGGCTAAGAGGCTTCAAGAACAATGCGGCCGCGCCTTCACCGCGAGCGTAGCCATTGGCAGACTTGTCCCACATGCGAGACTGGGAGTCGGGCGACAACATGTGCAGCTTCGACTCTGTAATATATGGTGAAACGTCAAGAATGAGATTGACACCAGCGACGATCGCTGTTTCACAGTCGCCTCCCAGTAAGCCCTGGACAGCATGATGCAGAGCAACCAGGGAACTGGAGCAAGCAGTATCAATGGTCTCTGAAGGACCATGGAGATCGAAAATATATGAAATTCGATTCGAGATGATGCTGTTTGCCGTTCCAGTGGCAGTATACTTTGAAAGGGTTTCAAGGTCCCTTAATTGAATACTGGTGTAGTCGGAGGTCATGACACCGACATGTACAGAGGTCTGAGAACCCCGTAGCTGATCAAGAGTAACACCAGCCGATTCAAACGATTCGTAGACGGTCTCCAGCAGAATACGTTGCTGGGGATCCATGCCCGCCGCCTCCATTGGGCTGATTCCGAAAAATGAAGCATCGAAGAGTCTTGTGTTTTCTTCTAAGAGATATGACTTGTTGTTGACGTCGGTAGCGCCATGGGTATCGCCGTTGGGATTGTAAAACCGCTTCAAGTTAAGACGATCAGAATCGAATGTCTTGAGGACGTCTCGCGGTTGGCGAAGAAGTTCCCACAGCTTAGAGGGTGAGTTGGAAGAGCCTGGGAATCTACAGGCCGAGCCAACAACGGCAATGGGCTCTGGGTATGGTTGAGACATGGTGGTGGTATTGGGGCTCTCCGAAGCCGAGTACAACTAAGTAAAACAAGAAGAGAATAATAAAAATTGAGTAAGTTTAACTTTTCGACTTGGAGAGTTGATTGCCGTGCTTAGACTTCAAGTTGATTGAAGATGTCGAGCTCAAGACATAACTTGGCCTTCATCTATACTATCGCGCTCCCAGCCAAATCTCGCCCACCTCTGGAGTGGATCCTTGCCAGTTCACGATATCCCGTCGCATCTCGAGCTGAATCACATTTGGGTAAGATTCAATGAATATTCCGTTCACGCCGACATGGCTTCGCCTTTCCAAGTTCCAGTAATATTCCGTTGGGGTCGTACGTGGTCCAGGGTCGCTGATCCTGGTTCAAGGGCTCGGCAGGTGGCCTGAGCTTAAAATCAGCCCTACGCGTAAATCTGCCCACTTTGTGAAATTCGCCGAACGGTCATTGCCCTGGACTGCCGATGGGATTCCCCGCTGAATATTGACGGCGTAAATGCAGTAAGACGGCTAGTGGTGGCGCCTCGGGAAATCCTCTTCGGGGCTTGGTACACATCTCCGGGGGGGCAAGTTTCCTAACGAACTAGCTAGCCATAGAGAGATATCGAAGGGTGCCTTGATACTGTATACATGATTTTCCCCATTAGACATGGCCGGACGTTAGCATAGAAAGGATATGATCGTTTTTTGTTCTTTTTTTTAGATCCCAATAATTTGCAAGTTGTTGAGATTATCCATACTCTTGCTACTGTCTAAACTATTCATTTTAAAGTATTCAGTCAATATTGGACTTGAAGCTGGTTAACTACATCGCAACTTCACCTTCACAATGGCAGTCTCAACGACACTACCGGCAACCCAAATGGCCGTCAAAGTCACCGGTTCCAGCACCGTCGATTTGGCCACAAATGTACCACTCCCAACTCTCAACCCATCTGACATCCTCGTCCGCGTCGCAAGTGTCTCTATCAATCACGTCGATGGCAAGTCAGCCGACATGTCACCCTCACCCGGTGCAACAAGCGGTGTCGACTTCGCCGGCATTGTTGTCGCCTTGGGCACTGAAGTTGAGTCCGACAACTTCCGCATCAACAACAACATGAAGCCTCTCAAGACTGGCGACAGGGTGTTTGGTGGTGTTTTTGGAAACAATCCTCTCCGCCATGACAACGGTGCTTTTGCCGAGTATGTGGCCGTTCCTGCTCGTCTCGTCTGGCACATTCCGTCTAGTATGGATTTTACCACTGCGTCCACAATGGGAGCCACGCTTGCCACTGTTGGTCTGGCTGTATTCCAGTATCTCCAAATCCCAATGCCCTCACTCCCTGTCTCTGATTCAAGCAGCAAGTCCAGAATGGTGCTTGTATACGGTGGAGGCACTGCAACGGGAGCGACAGCGATCCAGGTGCTGAAGCTGGCAGGCTTCACTCCCATAACAACTTGCTCAACCAAGTCAGCAGAGCGAGCCAAGCGTCTGGGTGCCGTCGCCACATTTGATTATCGCTCACCTACATGCGGCGCCGACCTGCGCGAGTTTACCAAAGATAGCCTTGAGTTTGCCCTTGACTGCATCACTGATACCGCAAGCATGGGAATCTGCTATGAGGCCTTGGGATCAGCAGGAGGCCGTTACGTTGCCCTCGATGCATTCGTCCTACGTGGCCATACAAGGCGAAGCGTTGTGCCTGAATGGGTTTGCACTTATACGCAATTCGGGCACGATATTAACTGGGCGCCACCATATCACCTAGACGCCCGCCCACGCGATCGAGAGGTGGCCGAAGCCTGGTATGTCGTTGCTCAGCAGTTCATGGATGAAGGTCTGATTGAGCCCTATCCCAAGGAGGAGAGAAAAGGCGGGCTGGCGGCAGTTGGTGAGGGCATGAGAGCTGTGTGGAAGGGTGAAATTTATGGGAAGAAGCTAGCGTATCCAATTGCGCCTGAGCCCACTGCTTAAATTTTGAGAGAGTCTCCATTGCGTTGTATCTAAATTCAGGGTAAATTGTGGTCATAAAAACAATGACTCAATGAGTGTTATTTAGAAGTTTGTGCCAATACAAGTTATATTCATCTTAGAACAATTTTGTCTTTTTTTCCTATTATGATGCGCCAATCGAAATAAATGACTGATTGAGGTGGAACTGGCCTTGATATACTCATTGTGGAGGCAACCGTCGTCATCTACAGGGTAGGAATCTCGAATCAAAGTTTGATGATTTTCTTACACTCATTTTCGCTTTGAATCGGTGTTTTTTTTTCTCTTTGTAATAGTAGGCTTCGATGACAATACCTTGGTGAAACTTTCTTAATGTGAACAATAATGTTGCTGCACAAGTTATTTACGACTAAAATCTTTAGTCTGCCTTGCAGGCAGCTAAGCTCAGAAAAAACCACCGAATCCTCACATTCACTAAGAATCTACTAAAATCTACCATTTATTTTTTCTGATTACTGAAACAACGGACGAGACTAGCTCCTCAACTGCGCCCGCAGTAGGTTCTACTAAATGACTATCTGTCTGACATGGTGTGTTGTAAAAGGTCGATTAGTGGCTGGGATATGGGAAATGAATGACGTATACTATTTTCATCATGTTGATAGTACGAATTTCCTTTTTTGTCATTAACTCGTTCCCTATCGTTTAGTTTAGAACTAGCTTGAAAGTACATTCATGATACAGGGGTGGATGTCATGCTGACATGCATCTTGGTCCTTTAGAACTAGCTCGCTAATGCCCCATTCGAAGTCCCACCCGCCCGCCCGCCCGCCCCAAGACCACAGACCTATTTCATTTTGGCAGCTTCAATTTCGGGACCGAGTTTTGTTGCACTGACCGCGATGAATCTCCACCGCGGTTGGCCGATGTAGCCTGAGGTCGCGCAAATCATATTGACAAACCGACGCTCTATCCCTTTGCCCAGAACGCGGCTCAGAAGTTGAACAAAAAACCAAGGCACCACAACTAGGGTGTAGAATAGTCGCAACTGAGGACGAATGTTGGCAGACAAATCTTCGACTTCCACATTTACAAATCCGGCTTTTTCGAGGAGGTCTTTGAAGTAGTCTTCCCGTGATGCCTCATTTGCCGGCATTGCAGTGTAATCGTTTACCATTCTTAAATGTCGACTCAGTTCGTCTCCTTCATCCTCATCATCGGGACCGCGGCGGCGTTGCGCTTCAATAAAAGCGACTCTGCCTCCCGGCTTGATGATTCGAAAGAAGCCTTCAACTGCCTTTTCTGGTTCTGTGGCGTGCCCCATAGCCTGCATAGTGTAAACACCGTCATATGAGTTGGACTCGATGGACTCCAAATTCTGATAATCCATCTTTTCTACAGTCACCTGCCCATTTGGAAGCTTTGCGTTTTCCGCATTGCGCTGGGATTTGGTCACATGATGATCGATGATATCAATAGCCTTGACACGCATCCCTTGTTTTGCCATGTATAGGGCCACACGGCCAAAACCACATCCCGCATCCAAGAGCTGTGAGCCTTTGGGGAGTGACAGCTTGCTTAATAGCTTGGCTTCCATACTTCAAAATCAACGTCAGCGTTGTGAAAATCCCGTATTCTCCAGGAAAAACGTACCGCTCCAAGCTGGGGCCGATTGGAAAGGGCCAATATGTGTCTTTGTCATAATAACCAAAATGATGACAACCACGCAGTACCACTTCATACACTAGATATGATTCTTGGGATTCGTAGTAGCTTTTGAGGGCGGGGTTAGGTTCGGCAACAGTGGCCTCCCCAGTTTTACTGGCTTGATTTGACTGCATTTCGAATTAATGTTGAAAGCCTTTGGTTGAACGAATTCACATGAACAATGACATGTATTGATGACAGTCGAGTTGGAAGTCGCAGTTTTTCCAGATTGGCTTAACGAGCCCTAGTAAGCTCGGCACTAATAAGGGAAGTCCCGATGAAGAAAATATGCCGAACTTCGGGATTAGCTATTCTCTTCTGAAGACTAGGCAACACAGGTTTGCTAGAATTCATGGAGTTGCAGGGGCTTGATCTTTCAGCCCTGCGCTTGCGGAGAATCCCCACTGCGGCGACGGGAAATTCGGGGAATCCCAGCGGCGGCTTACGTCTCGTCTCACATATGGCAAACCAGTCTACTATGTGGCAGTGTCCTAATCTTGAAATCAGGACACTAGTAAGATTATTACCCGAAAATGCCGGCTCCAAGTTTGTGCATCAGTCGATCAACGTGGCATATGGTCAGGCCTTGAAGAGGAGCCCCTTGAACGCTTCGAGGTCTACTAGCTTGTCATTGCCAATAATATCTTTTGCTCGATGAGTTTTAACGAGCTGGATTCGCGACGACTTTAGTCCTTCTTCACATTCACGCATCATGTTTGCTCAGTACAATCTTCCAATACTTGCCGCATCCACTGTGGTCATCGCCTACTTGCTGAGCAAGTTTTTGCGATATGGCTCCAAGGAAAAGGCTTTGGGGTGCAAGCCAGTTGCACGTAAGTTCCAATGGGACCCTATCATGGGCCTCGACATGGTTCGAAGCCAGATCAGTGCGTTGAAGGGAGACTACTATCTGCCTTGGCTGCGACAGCTGCACCACAACATGCCCAATACTTTCGAGATCAAGTTTTTCGGCAAGCGACAAATCTACACAAGCGAACCTGACAACTTGAAAGCAATGACGGCGACCAATTTCCATGACTTTGGAATCGAACCTATGCGCCGCCATACCAAAGGCTCGATGCCTTTTGCTGACAAGGGCATCAGTACAGTAGACGGCAAGGACTGGGAATTCAGTCGCTTCCTTCTCAAGCCTTTCTTTTACCGCGAAGTGTATACCAGCACCGACCGCATCAAGCCATTTGCTGATCAGTTCCTTCAATTAATTCCTGGAGATGGTGAATCCTTCGACGTTCAGCCCCTGATCCAGCGATGGGTGAGTTTCAGAACCCGGGGGATCGACAACGAAATTTTACAGAGAGAAAGTTCTGACTCGCTAACCTGCCTTTCTTGAATCAATCTAGTTTCTCGATCTCACGACCAATTTCATTTTTGGGAAGCCAATGGGCGCTTTGACGAACCCCGACCGTACTAAAATCACCTGGACCATGCTGGATGTTCTCAAAGGCGGTCGTATGCGAGCCCAGTTTTATATGATGTTGTGGGCATTCAACTGGAACTGGTGGTACAAGGCTGTTGCTGAAGTCCACGACTTCGTTAATGAGCACATCCGCGATACTTATAAGCAAATCGAGGAGCGCGAGAAGCGAATCAAAGAGGGCCTTCCCGTTGGACCTGAACCTACTAGTCTCTTGTGGTACATGGCATGGCACCTAAGAGACGAAGAGCTGTTGAGATCACAGCTTTGCTTGGTCATTGTGCCGAATAACGACACAACATCCATCTTCACGAGCAACTGCGTGTGGCATCTAGCACGCCACCCTGAAGCCTGGAAGAAGCTTCGGGAGGAAGTGCTTGCCCATGGCGATAAGCCTCTGACCTTTGAGGCTTTGAGGAACATGAAGTATCTTCAAGGCGTCCTGAATGAAAGTACGTTGCCAACCCCACCCAGTTAGCTTGGAGGATCTGGACCCTGGTGCTAATTTTCGATAGCTCACCGTTTGACCCCAAACAATGTAACCCAGATCCGTATGTGTCTAAATGACACGGTGCTGCCGCTTGGGGGTGGAAAGGAAGCTAAGGAACCTATTTTCGTTCGCAAGGGTGATGTCGTCTCCGTAACAAAGACTGTCATGTATCGTGACCCCGCCATCTGGGGGTCGGACGCGGAGGAATTCAAGCCGGAGCGGTTCCATGATCGCCGTATCTTCTGGGAATTTCTGCCATTCGGTGGTGGTCCTCGTCGCTGCCCTGCACAGATGATGGTCATGACGGAGGCAGGGTACATGCTGGTGCGCATGGCCCAGCGGTATAGCCGCATCGAGGCTCGAGACCCGTCCCCATACACGGCTGTGATGCGAATTGGGCCGTCCAACAAGACCGGTGTAAAGATTGCAGTGTACGAATAGTGGCTCCAAGAGGGCTGGCGTGGATTCGCGGCCCATTGGGCTTTGGCGAGATGCGGTTACAAATGATTGCCTCATCGCGGTAGGAGCATGCAAGTGGGCCCAGCAGTCCATATCGGGTCATCGGGTACGCAGCAGGGATTATCTTCTGTACATAGTAGCATCTAGAATGACAAGAGGATCCATGGAAGTACATGTAGAAGAAGCCCCAGCGCATGGCGTGGAAACGCGTGTGGCATAGTGCCAGTGTCCGGGGCATTGGGTCCGGCCCGCTGTGCTGAGTGGCGTTCCTCTAGCTCTGCTCACGTTCGGCTCCGTGCCTGTCCTGTCCGTGCCTGTCCGTGCCTGAGCCTGTGCCGGACGGCACCAAGGAGCTGACGTGCAGGCATCCAAACGTTAATTCCAAGCACCGTCGTTCTCGCTGTGGCCCTTCGCTTCTCGGGACCGAATTAACTCCTCTAGTGATGTGTAAGACACTATCGGCCAACTTGTAAGAATTTAGAGGCCTGAAACATCATGCATTCGGCCTCGCTGCGCCAAGCCAAGGCCTCAGTTGACCGACACCGACTTTCAAGGAAGTGGGAGGTGCCCGAGAAATGATTAGTTAACGACCGGCATAGAAAAGGTATAGTGAGTAGGTGAAGGCCGCTTACTTGCGGTGCTAATTGGCCACAGTACGGTCCCGAACACTCGGAATAGGGAGTTCATGGTACCGATAATGGGCAGAGGAGCCTCAGGTGCAGGCGTCAACACTCATGGGGCTTGGGGGTTGCGAGTGCGAGCATGGTAGGGTGCCAGGGCACAAGGCGGCCGCTAGACCGGAGGATGCCGGCTAGGCAGGCCGCCCTGCCAGCACAGCGTCGCATCACTGACATGCCCCAAAGCGCCCCGTCTCTCGTCTCTCGTCTCTCGTCACCCGTCACCAGTCCCAGAAGCCGGTTTCCCCTGTGCTAGGCTCAGGGCTAGGCGGCGCTCCACCATCGCGCCTAGCCATTGCCATTGTCATATCGCGCAGGGTGGAGGTGTCTAGTGTATTGAGCCGAAGGAGTGCGCGCGCGCGCTATATACAGGGCTGCTTAGCACCAATGAAGCATGATATCAATTGGGTTAGGATAGAAATCGAAACGAATTCCCCAATTGAGCCATGACGGCACGTGGCTATTGTCCTTTTTGTCGATCCCACCACGACGCGAGAAGCTGCTGCAGCGTTGGGGATGGCGCACTGGCGGTACTACAGAGTCCAGACTACACGCGATGCATGTATGTAAGCCGCCATTGAACTAAATCCCGGCGTTTTTATCATGGCCAACTGCCGTGCGAAAACCCTCCGAAAACCCTGCCATGCGAAAATTCAGCCACCAAAGTCCCATGCATTTTCCATAGACCAATATTTTGTCCCAATCGACGCGTAATATTCACAGGGGGCTGCGTATCGTACCACACTATCAACTCAGTCGTGGGCGCACTGCCTACCTTGAATCCTTCGTGCAGGGGCCTGCGCATCTCAGACGCTGTGTTCCACCAATTCCGTGCCTTCATCTCAACCCTCCCACGGCTAGTATCCTATCGTATTCTATTCTATATAAGACCCAGAAATGCATGTCAGCGTTATCCTGCGTTTTTGGGTCGGGATTTGCGAGTTCAACACTCCATTTTGTAAATCCCCAATCTGCCTCTTTTAAATGACCTTCTAAACCCCGTGTTTCTCCCCCATTCTCCCTTGATACCCATAATGGAACCTGGCCCAGCGAACAAGCGACGCAGGCCCGCCGTGGCTTGCACCGAATGCCGTCGTCGCAAGGTCCGGTGCGACCGTGCTTCTCCATGTGGCCCCTGCAGTAAATCGGGTTTTCGATGCGTCTATCACAATAGCCCCAGCGATCGAATGCAGCAAGACATGTTCGCCCAGTTGAGCTATGGGCAGGTCAGTCTGAAGCCCGACTTACACGACAACATCAACAACATGGACTTATTACCAATGGACATGACATACTTGAACGAGGATATGAGTCTAGGCTTTATCGATTACTTCGCCCAAAACATGCCCAACACCGACAACGAGCCTTTGTATTCAACTACTTCACATCTAGACAGGGAAATGCTCGGTTGGGCAACTAGGGGCAACGGGTTTCCTAAAAGACCTAGCAGTCTTGCCAGCTCAGCACCATCCACTTCTGATTCAATACCCACGAGAGCATTGGGGCTTGGTTCGTCGGAGTCAGATTCTTTTATGCTATCTGGTTTATGTTCTGCGAACTCGCTTTCAGGCTTTGGTTCAGCTGCTTCCAGCTCAGGCTCAAGTCCAGCCAGTTTGCAAGTCATAGCTGAGCCAAACGACGACGGCGAAAAGCGTTGGCAAGACGCTTTTTATCGATGCAAACGACTACAATTCCTTGCTACCGCCGTAAACCCTAGGCATGACACTGAGCTATCCAGCTCCGATGCAATGGTGCGTTCCCTCATGAAAACGTTCACAAAGCTGGATCGTGTAACCCAAAAAGACTGGGAAACTCATACCATGTCACCACATAATATCTTGGGGTGGCCTGCGACTGGAACTTTGCCCGTGAGCACTGGTCGGGGCCTATTACCGCCCCGCGAGACGTGCGATATCCTCGTCGAAACCTACATCAACACATTCGAGTCGGTGCTAAGAATCTTGCACGTTCCTTCATTCGATCGCGAATACAAAAGATTTTGGACAAATCCATCGGCATTAACTATGGAAGAAGACGAGGCTTTTTCTTGTAAGCTGATGATTATACTGGCACTCGGGAGCTGCGTTTGTTCTAGCCGACACATTCTTGACAGCACAGCAAGGCGACAAGGCGTTTCGCTTCGACAGCAAGCAAGAGGATGGATTTCTCATGCCAGGCAATGGCTTGGAAGTAAGATATTTACACAAGCCAATATAGACAACGTCCAAATCAGGTGTCTCCTCGCTCTCGCAAGGCACACCCACCAACACACTCTTCCAGCTGGTGCTGTATGGTTTCCCGGAGACCAAGATTTGACTCGCGTGGGCATTCAAATGGGTCTGCACCGGGAGCCACGGATTCGCTTTCCAAATATGAGTGAAAAGGAAGCCGAGATTCGTCGTCGCTTATGGGCAACGATGCTCGAGCTATCATTGCAGAGCTGCTTTGATGAGGGGCTGCCTGCACCAATATCTCCTGAGAGCTACGACTGCGAGCCGCCATCCAGCATTACGGACGAAGAACTTGAGATGGGCGATGCCAAGAAGCAGACCTCATCCGAGCGCTTGAACTTTACACCATCCATAGTACAGGTCCTATTAGCGAGGACACAGCGGCTTCGGCTTCAGATTTTACAACGAATTAACGCCCCGGGGGCATCATCCAAGGCTTACGACGAAAGCCATCGGCTTGCAGCCCAGCTGAACGCAGCTTGTTGTATGGGATTGGACATGCTTCGCTCTACAAAAAAAGCAACAAATTTCCAGATAAAACTATTGGATGTCTTTACAAGACCATTTGTTCTTGCACTTCATGACCCATACGCCGATAAAGCCACTGCGAACCCTGCTTATTATTATTCACGAAAAATGCGAATGGAGGTCTCTGCACTTCTCCTAGCCAATCCACTACTAGCAATTCCTGCACCCAACTCAACCACAAATCTTTTTGAATCCGGATTTGAAATTTCGGAAGCAGCAAGTTCATCCAACGCGTACGCTCGCCCACCTGGAATAGACGCTTGCGCTGCACTTTCCACTCAGGGACACGGCCACTTCGCTCTAGTACAGCGTCAAGCCACAGCTGCTCTGTGCTTGGATCTTATAAGTGAACTTGAGGAGAAATCGTTTCCCGTAACAGATGGCGCAGGCTGGGAGAAATTGCGAGGAACAATACGCCACGCAGTGCTCGGGTATGAACGTCGTGTGCGCGCCGCTGAGGGAACACACTCGACACATGAATTCCTGTTCTTTGCGTGTGCAGAGGCATACATTGAGGCTCTTTTAAGAGGCTACCATTCCCGCGACGCTGATGAGGCCATCGCAGAAGCAGCCCGAACTGCGCTTGCTGTCTGTTGTGAGGTCATGAAACGCCAACGACACGGAAGCAAAGATGAGAGATCAGGCGAGGATGAAGATGGCCCACAGATGTGGATAACCAGTGACCATGAAGATGGCGCGTCCAGTGATGGTGAAATTAGTTAATAAGATCTCAGGCTGGTGAAGTTAATTATGATGAATGATGAAAATGGAGCAGTAGACAAACCGGGTTGCTTCTAGAATAAGCCACTACTACATACTGTAATACTTTAGAAGAGAATATTAGCGAGAACAAGATGTTTTTCTAGACCAATATAGACAATAGGATAATATATGGCTTCCTATCCCACACCGCTACTCTAGGGTGAACTAAATTACATAACGAAACGAAAAAGAGCTAAATGTTTTCTTCAAGTTCATTTGTGCATTTACGATCGGGTGGCCTTCTGAAGCGTTCTTGAAAATGAGATTTGTTGCACAGACTTTCTTTTCGGGTGTGGGTTAGGCCTAGCTTATGGAAGCCTGAAGACAGAAACTATCCGAAATCCAGATTGGGGATAAGGTCCTGCATAGAAATTCATTCGGTACTAGTGGTTAAGGAGATTTACGGGGAACTACGGAATATTCCTTTACTGCCGGCTTTTTCGGAGAATCCTCTAGTGGGCTGAATGCAATTGGATTACGGCCTTTCGTCAGACGGCCGCAGTAGAATGGGGCCTTTTCGGCTTGATTATTTCTTTTTTTAGAAGAAATTAAATATATAGATTTTAGTGGTCGCGGGTGCGTAGTGATGGATTCGGAACCTTCACTTTTCCCCCTCCAGATACCTCCAGCCAGAACACCACTAACATGGATTGGCACGCCGGGAAGCCTATCACGCTCAAGTGTGGTTTAACACTGCCTAATCGGCTGGTTAAAGCCGCGACGGCTGAGAGCATGGCTACAAAGAGTACCCTACCTGATGAGAGGTTCAACAATCTTTATCGTCACTGGGCGGAGGGCAATTGGGGAATGGTAATTGCCGGTAAGCATCATCGACCCAATTTAGAAATACAGACAACTAACTTGAAGAAGGCAATGTCCAGGTAGATGCGATGCACATCTGCACAGCTACTGATCTTTCAGTTGACCATTCTCTCAGTGATTCGGAGATCACTGCAGCCTGGAAGCCTTGGGCTGAGGCCTGTGGAAAAAATGCGACACCCGCGATCATGCAGCTTTGCCATCCTGGGAGGCAGTCTCCCGCCGGTGCAGGCAAACGTGGTTTCTTTGCGAAGCCTTTGGCGCCTAGCCCTGTGCCACTTGTGATGGGATCTGGAATCCTGGCAAAGACCATCACTGCGTTGCTATTTGGTACACCACGAGAGATGAGCACGTCAGATATCGAAACTGTTATTAAGCAGTTCGTCCGATCTGCTAAATTGGCTGCTGAGAGCGGGTTTGCTGGCGTTGAGATCCATGCTGGTCATGGCTTTCTGTTAGAGCAATTCCTTTCTGCAAAGTCGAATAAACGAACAGATGCGTATGGAGGGACAGCAGCGAAACGGGCCAAATTTGTCGTGGACATCATACAAGCAGTTCGAGCCGCAGTACCGGCAGGATTTGCCGTGGGGGTTTGCGTCAACTCTGCAAATATTCAGTCACAGTCTGAATTGCGCGACAGCATAGAACAAGTGAAACTTCTCACGAAGCAGTCGATAGATTTCGTGCAAGTAAGCGGCGGAACTTTCGAAGATCCGACAATGTTCTTGGGACCCAACTCGAAGTCAGACAAACCACAGGAATTGGGTCAAGCAAAAACACACAGACCGTTCTTTATCGACTATGCTAAGGAGATCCGGCCGCATATACCCAGAGATATCCCAGTTATTGTTACTGGTGGCTTCCGGAGCTGCTTCGGTATTGAGGATGCTGTGGCCAATGGGGCGTGTGACATGGTTGGGTTGGCAAGGCCAGCTATCGTGAACCCCCTGCTTCCCAAAACAACTGTCCTGAGTCCGACTATGCAGGAAGAAGATGTGACCCTTTACGCAAAAAAGACAGAAGCACCTTGGATATTAAAGCAAACGGGGATCCACGCTGTCGAGGTGCATATGGATAATGTAAGTGATCATGGCTGTTTTGTGTATTATTCCAAGCTAATTATCCTATCGCAGGCCTGGTATGTGGAGCAACTGCAAAAGCTTTCCACTGAAAAGATCTAAAAGGGGCCTTCTAAGGGTATCATTGAATGCCTGCTTGAAGCTTCGTAGATTCACGGAATATTACTTAATGAAATAGTGTGGGCGCTCGTGTGGGATAAATATAACTGCTATTGCATGGATACTGTTCCACAGGTGTACTTTCTAGTTCTTATCTGCATGCCACATTGTAGTCGGCCTCTGCATCCTTGCCATCGTTGCTTTGGCAGTCAGCACTAATCTTGATCCCAACATGAGCCACGTGCTCTGCTACACATCCTGAATCCTGATGCGAACGGGGCTGCACTAACCCAACTGAAGGAACGATACCCAGGCGATAGATCCGCACATAAAATTTTATAATGGCAATTCCAAATGGCTCGGCAAATCTCCCCGGGGGGCCGGATCTCCATCTAAGCGAGTGCCGAACATTGCCACGGAAATAACGTCAAGCTGTGATCGCCATGTGCCAGGCACTAACATGTTTGATCACGGCAACTTGCTTCCGATCTAGTGTTACTAGACCTACCACGTTTTGAATTTATGCTTCCCCTCACCGAATCCAACCATCTCTCTGGTGTATGGATTGGTAGATCCTGGGGCCTTGTGCCCCATGGGGAAACACTCCGTAGAGATCGACCTTCGGCCACGCTGATGCCATGATTCATCAACTGGTTAGCACTGAATTTCTTCAAGATCCGAGGTATTCGGCCGGCCATTGAGCGGAAAATTTCCGTCCTGCCATCGAAACTTCTCCACTGATCGCGGTGATCGTCAATACGCCAATTTTCATCCAGAACGTGGTGTTGTGACCTTGGCCCGCATCTGAGCCTCATCCGGCGTAATATTGAGCCCTTCTAAGCGTCGGTAGTCGCAACATGATATTCTGTTGGTGGCAAAATGGAAGGGTGACATGATGCTACACAAACGTTCTTTTCCCCCTCCTGAGCTACCTAAATACATAAACACAGGAGTAGAAGCATGCTAGCACGCCCTCCCCATTCGCCATCAGCAACAGGGACTAACCGAGAAGGCCCTCCAGACCGATGTAATGAGGCTTGTTCCTTTATGCATGTAAATGACTCTGTCATATTTGAACCGGCCCTTCCTTTGCCCCCGTATACTCGCGCTGATAATTGATCACGGCCCAGGTTCAATCGCGTCACACTTCTCCACATTGCCAGTGATGCTCCTCTATTCCCCTCGGATATAGCTCTAGCGGCGTGGGTCATCACCTTCACAGACCTAGCTCGCCTCGCTTTTTTATAGATGGCCAAATATGGGATATCTACTGGTTCCTTTGGAATCCCGATGCCGAGTCGAACAGCCGAGATCATCCTCATGGCCGTGTCCCAATGATTGGGGTCCGAGCCCGTGGGGGACATCGGCTATGGACAGGACGTAAGAAATATATAAGAACTTCGTATACTCCTATAGTAAAAGCCTACAAGCTCGAACCGCCTTTGTACGTGAGCTTTTACTCCTCCCTTGATTTAGTACATATTATCTTCTGGCACAATGGGGTCTTCTCACGGTTCCAACACTCCGACTCACTACAATGGGAGACAGGAGGAGATTTCACAATGCCAATGCGAGCATTTCAACGGAAATAAAGCTCCTAATTTCTCTCGGCCTCATCAGTCGACGGTTTCTCAAGTCCTCAACCCCCCTTATAAAACTGCCAACCCAGGCCCTCTAGGCCTCATTAGCTTTGCCTTGACTACATTTGTCCTGGGACTGTACCAATGTGGCGCTGGGTACTTTGTCTCCTCCTCCCTCGGCCTTTCGTCATGTTACTGACGGTTTTTATTTAGCCTTCCAGGGTCGAACCCACTAGGAAATACTGGACCTGATCAGGCCATTTTTGGACTGGGAATCTTTTTCGGCGGCATTGCCCAATTTATCGCTGGGCTGATGGAATTCAATGTTGGAAACACGTTTGGAACAACGGTTCATTGCTCTTACGGTGCCTTTTGGCTCTCGTTTACCATCCTGATGGTTCCGCAACTTGGTATCAAGGATGCCTACAAAGGTGATGACCACGCCTTCAGTTTTGCAATGGGGATCTTTCTCATCCTGTGGTGTTTTCTCACTTTCATATTTTTCATCGCGGCGCTCAGAACAAATATTGCCATCCTGCTAGTTCTGGGCTTTCTCACCTTAGCCTTTTTCTTCCTCAGCTTAGCCCAGTTCCTTTCCACTAGCCATCCAACTGCAGCTATCCGCGTCAACAAAACCGGCGGTGCATTTTCTGTCATATGTGCATTCTTAGCTTTCTACGCCGGTAGTTCGGGAATTATGACTGGGGATACAACTTGGGTCCGGCTTCCACTGGGAGAAATTCGCATTCAGTCACCAAAGTTGGCCACTGCTTAAGTCTTTGTCCATGTTTGTCAATAAAACTTAACTTTAAATGATATTCTTATCGCCTTAAATTTATGTCAAGGTTTTTTTTGTGTTATTGGCGATGTCTACATTTATTAATGTGATTGGAGGGCTAAAGTCTGCTTGCAATCGAGAAGATGGTTTATTTGAATTGAGACGGGCACTATCCTGAAATCGGCGAGCTGCTTTTCCACATAGCATAGTTTGTCATTGTCCCTTTCGAATGTGATTTTTTCAATAACTTAGTCAACTCAGCCTGAAGCCTGGTGTATGCCCTCTCCTAGTAGTCCATTGAAGAATGACGATTGTTCTGGTTTCTGCAGTTTCTTAGTTCATAGATTACCATATCATGCACGCCAAAGTAACTCACGGGTCAAATTGGTCGTATTGGGAATACTGCTCGTCGTAAAGATGTTTGACTTGCTTTTCAGCGTGGCGTTTAGCTTCCTCGCGGTCGAGAAAGTCCAGCCCCTTCGTCTCAAACAATTTATCGACTTCAGCTCCAGCAAGACCGGCTAAGACTTCCTTGGCCGTACCATGGCTAACGGTTTCGCCTACATAATCTGAGCGAGGAATGCGAGTAAGTGAATATCTGCTGCATACCTTCATTGCGTTGGTGATCCTCCCATTTCTTCATGGCCTCAAATGCAGCTCCCCCAGCAACAACCTCGTGAGTCCAGTGACTCTTATGGGGGGTCTCATCTCCATAAACCCTATCACGGTGTTCGCGTGCGTCGTCTAGGCAGTATTAACGAGTGTCCTAGAAATTCCTCTATAAAAAATGCAGTAACTTACCGAAACCAAACATTTTGAGAAAGCTTCCTGAATTTTATCAACTAATGAATGAAGTACTCCGGTTTGGTTAGTTTTACTAGCGAAGGAACAACAGCCCATAAATACCCATCTGATTCTAAGTCCAACTTCAACCCCTGTTATGCCCCCTAATCCTGTTTCAATCCGCAGGTAGGCCAATGGCGTTTTCATTCAACTACGCCTCCATGTACCATTTACTTGACTTAATGCACTGGCTTTTCTCATTCGGCGATGACGTATTATGATGTCGTAATGACCATTCATCTTACACCAAAAGCACTACATCTTCAAGCTAACCGGCAAAAGCGGATGCGAAAAGACAACTGAGAGGTCAACAGAGGCTGTAATGACTGCCTTATATTTGATCTGAATCAAGTTTGGCTCTGGAACTCGGGAATGGAATTGCCGTATCTCACCAATCGTGACGCCATCTTGGCGCTAAAATTCGGGATTTCGGCACACATTCAATCTGAAGGTTGGTTCATGAAATTTTGGCTTGTATTTTTGGAATGACATGTCAGCGAATCCGTAATTGTGGCGGGGGTTTTCATGCCGAGATTTCCGAATTTGTGAGAGCTCGGTGCAAAGCAAAGCGTCAGGGTTAGCATCAAGGAGGGCAACCTTTGAGATAAGAACCTTGTCTACACGTAGTTTGCGTAGCTCACTAATCTGCGCTGTCTAATAAAAAAACATATTTAACATATGCTGACTCCTTTTCTCCCAAATAACACGAGTCTTGGAAGTTTCACGCATCGAACAAACTAATTCATTTGCACCATTCGATGATAGCACTGATATAAAAGCAGGTTATTGTTGACTTGAAAAAAAGTATTCCGATTTCTCAGAGAGTTCGAGCGACTATTGCCTATTTAATTTTTGATCTGTAAAGATTTTTTTTTTGGCCTTTCAACTCACTCTGCAAATTTATTCAAGATGATATTATGCCGCTGACGGATGTTAAGAAAAAACATGCAATGCACTCCACCAACCACTCGCCAATGTATATTCTAGTTCATCTCCACCATCGCTCGGATGGGGTGACCATCCCTAGATCGTTTTAAACTTTTTGGAATTATACCCAAGCTTAAAGGTTAAATTATATTCGTTGTTCCTAAAATCCCTACATCATCTCCTATTTTGGCTTGGCTTCTTGGACATTCAGTTTTGTGCAGGCGTTGAGATGGCGGATGGGGAAGTTTTTATCAGGTATGCAACGACGAGGAAACGAATGACATAACACAGAAAGATAGTACAGGTTTATCTCATGGATCGCACTCATTGTTGATGTCATCAGTGCTTCTTGGTTTAAACTCAGTCGAACTGGCTTTTGATAAGTTGCCTGAGACATAAGTTTGAGAGAAACGCTACTAATTCACTCAAGAAGATGTCGTTATTTTTGGTGGAAACACTTTTTATGCTATTGGTTAGTGAACTTGATGCCCATCACCTCTGCTTGCTTTGACTTCACGAATCGAGAAGCGAGTTGTTACAAGTGGAGTTGGAGGATATGAACATGATTATCATCTGTGGTCACCATGACAAATTTTCTATTCACTGGGTTTTGAGCTATTAAATTTGAGCTCACTAGAACCTGTATAATTATATGAGCCCTCCTTGGCCAAATTAAGATACTAGCAAGTTGCTATGACGACTTCTCGATGTAGTCAAATTCTCAGGTTCACACAAAAATGCCCTAGTAGCTAAAAGGCTGATTGAATTAACACATCGCCAAGCAATTTCGGGGTTGGCCTTCAGATGAATCAATTCATATCCCTACATTTTTATGACTTAGTGTGGCTTTGCATACGACCAAGCCCTGGAGCGATGCTGTACGATATCTCCAACTTGCACCCCAATACCACCATACCTCACCCGTATGCGATTGCTTCTAGTATTCTACCATACTTTAGATGATCGGGGCTTCTTAATGTACTTCACATCTTAAAGTGATTATCATGGGTGCAACACATGATGCCGCTCCTCATTGGACTTTCACCCCATGCCAACATTGGGGAGGCAATCGGCATAACCCTCACCACGAGTGGCTGTGTGCACGTGTGGCCTGTCCCCCAAATCCAAATCCTTGCCTTACCTATTCGGGACTGGCGGGTGCAAAATGACCCCTCCTTCAGGGTACGTGCTGGACCCTTGTCCCCGCCCTTCACCCCTCCAACCAAGTCCCAGGGTAAAGTACACAAAAAAGCACCAAGTTTGTTATGACGCACCCAGATTAGGTCGCCTTTAGCCTAACATTTTCGTTGCTTCCACTGCCTTGGCCTTGTCTTTCATCATCCCGTCGCCACCCAACGCTGACACTGCCTCTCAGGCCCTCTGCCGTCTTTTGCCCGTCTTGGTTGGCTGGCCTCTCTGCCTTGCAGACAAGGTACCAAGCTTTATTCTCGACCTTGTTGAACCATCAACGTCATCAACTTCCGGTTCTTTCCCTTCCATATCTTCTTTTGGCCGGTCTGCCTAGGTCTGCGATATCAACATCCACGGCAGCTGCTTAGACTTAGAGAAGAAATACGGCTCTGAGAGCATCGTCTATTCTTCCCGCAAGCTGCGACAGGCGACCGTTGTCGCTCCTTTTACACCGTTATCATGTTCGTTCTACGAAATGGTGAGTACCATGCCCCGCATCGCTCGTGCCTACCAAGCCGTCTTGACAAGCACAAGGCTGGCCACGCATGTTGGTTGCAGCCAACTGGCCCATGCCTGCCTGCCTTTATTTGTCTGCCTTGTCACGTTTTCTTCTCACATTCTTCCTTTGTCTTTCCCGCTGCGCCCTATCCTCCTTTTTTTTCACCCTGGTTTTCCCTACTCCAACAAAAGAAGCTAACCATCCCGCCCCGCAGTTGGAAAGCTCATTTTCGGCTCCAGCTCGCAAGAGGCATTGATCGAGCTGCCCCAAGGCCAGCTTTACCTCGTACGACCGCTTTCGCCCAAAGGCTACTCTGAACTCATCTTCAAAGACTCAGCCATCCGCATCAGGCGAACAAACCAGGACTTCCAATACCAACTTGTGGTCCAGCGTGTATTCGAGGAAGGTGAAGCTGAACTGCTTGCTGAGGAAGAAGGCGAAGACGCTGAAATCGACGCCCTCGCATCTGAGAAGGACGAGAAGACCTTTTTGCTCGACGAGGCCTTACATTTCCGCGTCGAGATCCGAGACGACGGCGATAAGGTCCTCGCCTGGAAAGATCTGAGTGGAGATACGGGCGACATTTACCAATTTGTCTGTGACCCTTCCATCACTACTTCCCAGGTTCAGCAGTTTGTCAGATCTGCACAAGAGTGCCAATACGAACGAAAATATCGCAAGCCACACACCACTGCCTCCGACGACGATTTGGAACAATTTGAGTTTGAGGAGGAGGAGCCCATCCCCCCTGCCAGCCCTATTCACAGCCCAACTCTCGCTCGTTCGATCGAGTCCGTCGACCAGATGCTCAGCAAGAAGCCAGCGGCCAACTCCTCGGCCAAGCGAGAGCCTGCCAACATCCCAGAACAAGAAATTGAGGTGCCCGAGTTGACCGAGCCTGATGCTGAAGAAGAGGTAGAGCAGGAGGCAGAACACGACTCTGGGCCTAGCGCCGAAAACCCCCCAGAGGCTCTAGAAATATATGCAGCCCTCTCTGCCGAACTCCATTTATTCGACCCCCAGCCTGGGCACTTTGTCTTGGTTGACGATGCTGTCTTTGCTACCATTTCGGAGGTTGGCAAGTGGGAATACTGGCTACAAATTCAGGGAAAAGAACAAGCCTGGCTTGGTGCCCCCGTCACAGCGGACTTCAACCCTGTCTTCGATTTTGAATTCCTTTCATTTGTTTTCAACCACTTCAGCGATGATGGCACTGCACGATCATGGTTGCTACGCTTCAAGGATCAGCCAACTTTGGAAAAGTTCCAGGAGGCTATCATGCAAGCTATTTGGGAAAAGCTCAATGAAACTAAATGGGCCAAGATCCAAGACAAGGAACGCGAATATGTCCTTGATTCATTTGGTGATTTGACGATGGAGGATGCACCCACGACTGAAGAAGAAGAGGAGGAAGAAGAGGAAGAAGAGGAAGAGCTTGAGGATGATCGTGCAAGAGAGGAAGAGTATGACTCTGATGAAGATGAGGACAGTAGTATGCCACGAAATGCCGATGGCGAAGCAAACTCTCAACTTGCCGTTGGTTACAAGCACGATCGATCCTTTGTTGTTCGTGGTTCCAAGATTGGCGTATTCAAGCACACAGAGAATAACCGCCTCGAATTTTCGACCAACATTTCAAAGGTTACTACACCTGGTGGCAAACTTATGAACCCCAAAAAGGTCATGCTTCATAGTGAGGATCGTGACCTCATTCTTCAAAATGAGATCGACCCCAACAAGCTCTACCGAATGGATCTGGAATACGGAAAAGTTGTGGATGAGTGGAATATCCACGATGATATTCCCGTCGTCACGTTTGCTCCTGAAAACAAATTTGCCCAGATGACATCTGAGCAAACTTTCTTGGGTGTCTCGAACAACGCCCTCTACCGCATTGATCCACGTTTGTCTGGCCACAAGCTTGTTGACTCGGAAATGAAGCAATATGCTTCCAAGAACGACTTTTCGGCCCTGGCCACGACAGAAAAAGGTTATATTGCCGTTGCCAGCAATAAGGGAGATATTCGACTCTTCGACCGCCTTGGAATCCGAGCCAAGACCCAGCTCCCTGCGCTTGGTGATCCCATCAGCGGAATGGACGTTTCTGCTGACGGAAGATGGATCTTGGGTACTACGAAGAATTACATTCTGTTGGTTGACGCTCAGCAAAAGGCCGGCAAGAATGAAGGCAAGTTGGGCTTTGAGAAGGCATTTGCGGCGGATTCTAAGCCCCACCCTCGCCGTTTAGCACTTACTCCTGAGCATGTGGCCCAGTTCTACCACGAGACAGGCAAGGCTATCTCATTTACGCCAGCCAAGTTCAATACTGGAGAGGGAGCTGAAGAGACCAGCATCATTACTGCTACTGGCCCATACATTATTGAATGGAGCTTAAAGCGCATCCTGAAGGGAATGAAGGCACCCTACAAGATTAAGAGATACGAAGAGGAAGTAAAGGCTGATGACTTCAAATTTGGCTCGGACAAAAACGTCATTGTTGCACTGCCAAATGAAGTCAACATGGTTGCCAAACAGAGTCTACGAAAGCCCACAAGAGAAAGCATCATCGGAAATATCCGTCTCAGTGACGGAGGACGAAGGGGATCAGGAAGAATCGGCAACCTAGACAGTGGACGATATAAGCTAGGAAAGGACGACATTGTCAACGCTCCTTACTAGATTGCGCATGGTGCAATGACGCAGTGTCCTATTTGATTCGAGGGACTAAGCGTTGGCGGGAGAGATACCAGGCCCTCGTTGGCCATGACGTCCAGACAAGGAGTTGGGTGAAGTTTGAGTTCGCTTTTTTCCAGGCATGGGTGTGGACACTGTCTTGTTTTTGCTTAGATACCAGCTGCGAAGAGATTTATCTATGCCGCGGCGAAGTTTGGAGGTTAACCATTTGTTTTCATGTGTGCTTCCTTTGCTCCAAGATAGGCGTGCCCTTTTGTTTTAGAATCGATGGCTTGCATTTTATGGCATTTGTTCAAAGATGATAGTAGTGCACAATAAAACTAGCAAGACTTTAAGGAGTAAGGAGTTTTTGTGAGAAAGGAAATTCCTTGTAGTTGCGCCGATATAGTTTTTTTAAGATAAATCCAAATACCGTAGTCATGACCGCCGAAGACTAATTTCATAAACCCATCTACTTCATGTTCATATCCTATTCAAACGCCATATCAACTAATTTTCCGAGGGAACTTCCTCGGGTTTCACTTCCTCGGGTTCCTCGGTGTGGCCTATGCCCAACACCTCTTCCGCCTTTTTCCCAGCATCTTCGGTTGCTTGTTGCACCTTTTCGCCCAAAGTGACGACAGCGCCAGAGATGTTGCGTAAAGTCTTTGACTGGGAGGAGTTGTCTGTAGTGAGACGAGTCATCTCATTGACAAAGCTAGTACCCCACCATGCACTGGTGTATTTAAATACATAGCGCTCCAACTTCTTGTAGTTTGCTTCGCGCTGCTCAGGGCTCATAGTAACAGCATCATGGAGGGCATTAGCCAGCTCCTCGGTGTTCCAAGGGTTCACAATCAAACTGCCATTGAGCGATTGTGCTGCCCCCGTAAACTCGCTGAGAATCATCACGCCGTGGTTTTCACGTTGCGTGGCGATATACTCATAGGAGACAAGATTCATACCATCTCGTGTTGATGACACTAAGCAGACATCTGAGACAGCGTATAGGGCAGTCAACTCATCAAACGATACCGACTGGTGTAGGAAATGGATGGGCATGAATTCAATCGTGCCAAATTTGCCATTGATGCGACCAACAAGTTCGTTGACCACGGCGCGAAGATTTTGATATTCCTCCACGTCTTGTCTTGAAGGCACTGCGACCTGAACAAGGACAATTTTACCAATCCATTCAGGGTGCTCAGTGAGAAATACCTCAAGAGCATGTAGCTTCTGCGGAACACCTTTGATGTAGTCCAAGCGATCAACACCAACCACAAGCTTGACACCTTCAAACTTGCGGCTAAGAGCAGCAATACGCTCCTGGACCTTAGGTTTCTTAAGTCCTTCAACAAATTTCTCTGGGTCGATTCCGATTGGGAATGCGCCAACTGTTACGAATCGACCATTCCAATCCACTCCGTTGGGAGTTGTAGATGTTTCCAGGATTCGGGAGCAGCTGCTAAGGAAATGCCGAGCATAATCGTAGGTGTGGAAACCGATGAGATCGCAGTCAAGGAGACCAATCAAAAGCGCTTCTCGAACGGGCAGAATGCGATAGATTTCGCTACTTGGGAAGGGAGTGTGGAGAAAGAAGCCGATCTTGACGTTCTTTTTGGAATCGCCAATCTCCTCGCGGAGCATTTGGGGGAGGAGCATCAAATGATAGTCATGGACCCAAATCAAGTCGCCATCTTGGACATCCTTGATGACGGTTTTGGCAAATAGACGGTTGACTTCTTGGTATGCGGCCCAGTAGGACTCATCGAAGGTGATTTCACCTGGGTGATAATGAAAGAGGGGCCAGAGGATCGAGTCTGAAATTTTAAAGGTCAGTCTTCCCTGGGCAAGTATAGGTCGATGAGACCAGACTTACTTGAAAATCCATTATAGTGGCGGTCCGCAAGCTCGTCATCAATAAAGACCGGGTGGGCACCGTACTCCTCTTTGAGGCGCTGCTTCATGCCATCGACCTCATTCTCAGGAACCTCAAGGCCCGGCCAACCGTACCACTGAAAGCTGGTGGTCTTGCTCAAACCACTAAGACCGGTGACCAACCCACCCGAGGACATGGAAAACGAGTAGCTGCCATCATCAGAGCGCTTGATGGTAATGGGCAGACGGTTGGAGAGAAGAAGCAGGCGGCCGGAGGCGGCGGGGCCATGTTCGACGGTACCAGGCATTTTCGAGAACGAGGTGCGTGCAGGCGCTAGTGACGGGCTCAGGCGCTGTCGACGGTTCTCTTTGGAGAACGAAGGGGAAGAGAGCGCGTGGCGATTGAAGAAAGGGGAAGTCTTGCTTTAGGCGCAACCAGCAGCGTCGCGATTGTTGACCTGTGGTCCGTGGAGGGGCAGGGAGCTAGGCTTGAGCTGCGAGGTAAAGCGTCGAAGGCGGGAGCTGGCAGGGTATAGATGACCCCAGCAGTGCCCAGGAGTGGAGTAGCGCAGGGAGCTTGGAGCCTTAACAAGCAGAATGATGACGCTACTGCGGGCCGTTTGTCAGGCGATTCCGGCTGATTGGGCAGGGCGAGCAAATTGGAGAAAACGAGGCCGTCTTGCTTCTGCTTTCAGAAGACTATTGTCAGCATGAAAGTTTGAGTGGGATGCGGGTCGGGCCCAGGTATCTCAGAGAGGAGAGGAGTAGCTGTGAATGAGATGTACTAGGGTCATATGGAGGAGGAGGAACGGGGAAGGAGGGGGAGAAGGAGGGGCAAGTCACCAGAGCGTTCTGAAGGGACAGGGCCCTACTTACTTGACACAGGACGGATGATGCTCAATTTAATAAAGCGTTACTGGACTTTTATGCAGGCGCAGTGCTCAGAGAGGGAAATGAAACAAGTAAGAAAAAAGAATAGCAAAGTATATGCTTTAGAAATATGTGAACCTGGATTTGAGCTTTTTTTTTTTTACGGGGGCTTGCCTCGGCGCGGCGCGGCGCGATGAGATGGGATGGGGAAGATGGGGAGACGGGGACAAAGAGAAAGCACCACGTGCATGGTAAACACCTCGTCCTGTCTAATATACCGCAATTCGATGTCATCCTTGTATCATTATTCTCCCGAGCCATCCATCGCCGCATGCTCAGATGCATCTAGACCGCGAACAGAGCTGCAGCCGTCCATCCCATGCCCGGCCCGCTTTCTTGGAGTGGATGGGTTAAATCGCTGCGTCAAAGTACAGGTACCTCACACCACCTAGCCAGAATCAACAGGCAATCCATGATATCATGCACTCGTCGCTTGGCCAGGGGGTGCCGCCTTGTTAATCGTAGTAGTTTTGCCTACACAGTAGAGATATGATGAACAACCTTGCAAGCGAAGTCAACATCCATCTCCACTCTTCTGCACGACTTACAGCCCTCTCGCATGGTCTCGGGAAACGATGGGGGCCGCACCGGAGTTCCTCCCGGAGGCCAAGGCCGGTCTTGAGTCTGGGGCAGCTGCTAGTTCATCGAACCCTCATGGTCCGATCGTCCTATCTGATTTACTCTTGCACATGCTTAATCCAACAAGCCGGTTCGCAGGCTTCTCTGCCAAGATTCCAAGGCCGGTAGCATCACTTGAGTCACAAAGCCTACCCACACCGATAAAGTGGCCAAACCCGTCGACCGGGTGTACGCCAGTGAGACTCCATGGCAAAAACCATTCAACCGGCAAAGTGGGCTTGGATGCACGTTGCCGGTGCACCAATTGATATTCAGGACAAGGCCATGTTTGGCTTGGCTCCAAGCCGTTGGCTGCCGGGTGTTGGCCGACTTCAAAATCGATGCTGACAGTCAACTGCAGCAAACGGGGCCAAGTCCCGGTTGCCGCCTGGCACCCACAAGGTGACAATGCGTGCATGCGGCAACCTTGAGGATCATACCTCTTCCTTCACTCTGCTGCATAATGCAACGCGGGATTTATTCGACCGAAAAATATCCCAGCTACTTTTATGTCCTTTTTACCATAGCCACTGAGCAGATGCTGGCTCATTTCCCATGTTTTTTCCACTTCTAGAGGGTTTGACTTACACCAAGCATGAAAATGTAGAAGTCTCGTGACAGGTCGCACCTAAATTCTTGGGACAGCCTCGCTCCAAGAGAACAATGAAAATGCATGTATAATGTAAGGTTTCCGCCCACAATTACATAACCCAAAGTTGGTGAACAAATCCTGATCTATCCGTGTCGCATTGCCCTTTTTCATTTTCCTTCATCCTCCAATCTGCACCTGCACCGTAATCCTAGTCACCCACTCTTATCGATAAGCTGATAATAGGCCGGGTGGGAATTTTTCCAGAAACACGGACGCAATCATCGCGATCACGATTTTGGGCTTTTGCGCGAACGCCCAATCCCGTCGACACCATGGAGCCCTCCCAGGACTTCAAGTCGCTCCAAGAGAGCCTCCAGAAATCTCTGGTCTCCACCACCAAAACAGTCAACCGTATCGCCGCCGAAGATCTCGCCTTCCAGCGCACCGTCAATCCCGAAGTTGGCCAACAACTCGAAGACAGGTCGGCGCGAATCCTCGAGCTCTCAACCCGTCTTCTCCAATCTGCCGGCAGAACATTCGGCGTCAAGGCGCCTAAACTCGAGGATGCAGATGATATTGAGATGAACTGGCGGGGTGTCGTCGATGTGGTTGATTCTGTTCTCGAGAAGGCTGACACGGCCATGGACGAATATACTGGGCTGATCAAAAGAAAGGAGCCGCCAGTACCAGACTCTGTAACCTCGCCCACTTCCTCTACGCTCTATTTCGCGGCTAACAGTGAACAGTCTTCAAAGGCAAAGAAGGCCAAGTCAACAAACAAAGTCATCCGAAATGCCAACATCTCCAAACCACAAGCGCTTTTCGAGAAGCAGCCCGATAACTTCCCCAATTCGCCCTGGAAGCCGATTTTAACATCGAAGCCCAATGCGAAAGAGTCTCTCCAGGACAGTCTTGTTCTAGTTCCCAACGAATCCGGCACACCACAGTACGACAGCCCTACCTCGTCTCCCAAATCCAAACTACTACAAACAAAAAAAGATTGGTTACTAACTGGGTCAAATTTCCATAGATTTCGGCACCCTTACGAGACAGAAATTTCCAGGATGGCATATCCTAAGCGAGTATACGAAACTGCCGAGCCCATCATGTATCAACCAGTGGAATCAACAGAAGCAACTTGGGTAGACTCGTATGAAGGTGTCCTTGAGATGCTGGAGGAACTCAAGAAAGCCAAAGAGATTGCTGTCGATCTAGAACACCACGATTACCGAACCTACGTCGGTCTTGTATCCCTCATGCAAATTAGCACTAGGGAAAAGGACTGGATTGTCGATACTCTGCAACCTTGGCGACATAAACTCGAAGTGCTCAACGAAGTCTTCACTGATCCTAGCATTGTCAAGGTAGAGGCTAATCGTATAGTTATATGTTCCCACAACTAACGTTACTCAGGTTTTTCATGGTGCATATATGGACATGGTATGGCTGCAACGCGATCTCGGACTGTACGTCAACGGACTTTTCGATACCTTCTTCGCATGCGAACAGCTCTACTCTGGTCGTAGCTTAGCCTTCCTACTCTCCAAATTCGTCAACTTTGATGCAGACAAGCAGTATCAATTAGCAGATTGGAGAATACGGTCAGTGGTTCTATTAACAATAAATGAAAGAGCTTCTTGCTGACTCTATTTAGACCCATCCCTGAAGAAATGCTATACTACGCCCGCTCGGACACACACTATTTGCTCTACATCTATGACCACGTACGAAATGACCTTATTGCTGCAGCAGAGTCTAACGACTCTGGAGAGAAGCCTATTGAGCGTGCCCTACAGCGATCAAGAGAGCTTTCACTATCTCGCCATGAGCATCCGGGTTATGACGAGGTAACTGGGGAAGGGTCTAGAGGATGGTATGGTTATGTGTTCAAGCACTCCCATCTAGCTTTTGACAGCGACCAGTTCGCCACTTTCAAAGCGATCTGGAAGTGGAGAGACGAGATGGCCAGAAAAGAAGATGAAAACCCCAACTTTGTTCTGGCGACTGGAACTATCGCTGATATTGCGCGCATCAATCCACCAGATGCCAAGGCGCTTCACAGCCTTCTCCCAATTGGTGCGACGCTAGCAAGACCGCGATTCAATGAAATATGGGATCGAATCAAAGAGGCAAAGGCGAAAGGCGGCCCCAGTCTACTTCATTTTTTTACATCAATGGCGCCAGATGCATTACGGAAGCATGGGCGGCCAATTGCGGCTAAGCAAACTACCAAGTTGCCAGACCTTGATGGAGAAGTGACGGTCAGCAGGCTGACCCGATCACAGTTGTTTGGGGATATGCCGATCAGTACTCGTTGGGAAAATGACCACTCTGTTTCCGACAATTCAGAAGATACCATTCCCTTCCCTTGGCAACGATTCGTCCAAGAGGGCGAGAATGAGACTGGTATTCACAGCAACGACACCATGGAAAAATCTACCTCCAGGGTACAACCTATTATGGAGAACGCAGCAGTCGTTCCTCAGGCTAAAGACGTTCCTGACGAGGAGTTTACGTTGAAGAGAGGTCAGAAGAGGAAGTCCGAAGCTGTGGAGGAAGACTCTAGCTCTAGCGAAGAGGCTTCTTCGGATGAAAGCGACGACGAGATGCAAGACGATAACGGTGTTATTTCAATGGTTGATGAGCCTCGAAAGAAGAGCAGGAAGGGAGGCCGGAAGGAGCGTAAGGCTCAGGAGCAGTTAGCGGAAGAAGAACAGCTGAAACGCCAAGAAGCCAAGAAAGCGCGAAAAACGCGACAACAAGAGAAAAAATCCAAGAAGCAGGAGGAGAAACAGCAGAAGTATGAGGCAGTGCCGTTCGACTACAGCAAGGCCAGCTCAGTGCTCAACGCGAAACGAGAGCCGATCAGTGAGTATGGGCCAAAGGGCAAAAAGAAAGTATTTGACCCGTATTCAAAATCTGCGGATGACGCGGTCAAGGGTGCAAGGAAGGCACCGCCAGTCAGGGGAGAACGCAGTGCAACATTCAGGAAGTAATATTGTTCAAGATGGTTCCGCGGGATCTCACGTTATCTATTATACATCCATTGACACATTACGATTTCTATTTCAACTTGATACTCATGCTGCCCGTGAATGTTTTGTATTTTTTTTTTTTCCGCCGATCCAAAGACGCCGCGGAATCGCACATTGCTACATTCCCACGTCTTGCTGTTCTCGCCCAAATGGTAACGCTGTCTCTCGCCTACAGGGGTCAGTCTCGGCTGGGAGGCGCGGTAAGCAAAAACGGTGTAATAGGGTTGCAATAGTAATGTCCGTAGCCGAAGGGGATTCAAGCTGCATCACGTCCAGGGTATCAGGGCATGCAGGTGGTCGGGAATAACATGCAATATCACAATTGATGAAAGGCACCCATACATAGGCATCGCGTGATTCCAAACAAAGGGCGGCCCTCCAGTGGCTCGTCGGGGCCGCAACCGTCCGAGCCGGTCACGCTAAGGCTCCACCGCCCAGCATGAATGCGCTACTACCCCGGATTTTCGCCTCCCCCCGCCGCACAAATACAACTGCCGGTCTTGGGCCACAATGCAAGAAACATGAGATTGAGGAATCGCGTGGTTATGAATTCACTGCGCACAGTAATGAGCGGGTAAAGCGGGACGAGTAGTGATGGCATCACCGTAGTCGCAGTATTTGCCCTCTTATGGGTGGTTTAATTAGGTTGCCCAAGCGCAGAGAGAGTATGTACTTACAGGCTGCGTGGACAAAAGTACTTCTTTTCTCCTCCTTCCTGACGAATCACCAGGCGGGTAATTCCATGTGTTGGCGACGCGACTGCCTTTTTCTTCGTATTGCATGGAGGGGTCGGCAAACCGCAATAATAGGAAGGCACATCCGAATCTCCCCCCAGGTTCAATCAGACACACACCCTCACGCTTCTCCCCCCTTCTCCCTTCTCTCCTTTTCTCCCATCCATCTTCGTGGTCGATTGACGTGGCAGATTCCTGTCTTTCATTTTTCTCCTGAGTAACGCATTCTCTTTAAAGCCACCAAGTCCGGAGCGGCCGGACCTCACCGACACCACTACATGGCAACATCTCCAAGCGTCAGCAGCGACGCCACGACCACACATGTTTCCGGAAACACCTTTCCTACCTCGCATCGCCCTAATGCTTCAATCCCGCTTAAGATATTCATTCATCCCCAATCAGCTCATACCATTGCCGAGGTCGGGCGATGTAGACAGCGTGGCCAGGTTGCTTCTTCACACCCTCAAGGAACAGAGCCAATGCCACAGTTTCATCACCGCAGCTGCCGTTCTCTTCCCGGTCCGCCCGCATATCCAGACAGCAAATCATCTCCCTTCCCAAGACCGTCCTTTCCCGAATCCCTTGTCGATGTGACACAACATCCAAGTTGGGAGGGGTGGTCGGCAGCCAGTCATGTGACCTCTAATGAGGGGAAGATGAGGGGATGAAACCCCAGCAACCTGTTTTCAGCTTTCCCTCCCTATTATTATTCCTCTCCTTTTTCCACCTCGGATTGTCGTTGAATCGTCGAGCCATGGCAATTGACAAAGTCCAACTCATTCCTGATATCATGCGGCGCTAGAAGTCGATCACCAGAGGCTATCAGTGGTGTTCCAAGCTGTGGTGGAGCACAGTGGACCGCCTCGCACGCGACCAAAGGTGAGTAGGTTCCAGCTCAAGACGTGAGTAATTTGACCAGTGCAATACTAACCAAGAGTAAAGTGACCCCTTCTGCCAACGCCATTTTGATTGAGAACTCTCACGCTGTACAGCGGTATGTCCTGTCATTTCTTTGTCCTCCATAAGCCTCCGAGAATGTCTATTCTTCCAGGTGGATCCATAGGCTTAGCGTCACTGGATTTTACTTGAAGCAATCGTGCCCACAACGTCTGGGAGAGGTCTCCAACCTCAATCAGGTGCCCTTCAACGGAAATCGTTCGTTCAGATCAACACCGGATTTTTTTCCCTTGTTGAACTTTTTTCATCATGCTCGTTCATTTGTCCTCTGCTTTCCTCCCTAGGCGTTTCCAGCCTTGGCCAACCTGAGCATTCCACTATGTCCATATTGATGGTAGTCGGAAAATTGGCAGGATGAAGGCAATCATTCTTCAACTCCAAACATCTATGACCACAAATGTGACCGTGATGCTGATCAATCTTCTCTCTCCCAACACTCGCTTGGGTGATGAGAATCTTGGTTAAAATCTCACTTGAGTGCAATTTCCCAAATATTTCCCAGCCACAGATGTTTTTTCCCTCGCCGTCAAGGTCATCGAGGACTCGTTCACGCGGTTCGGATGGACAGACGTCGTCTCGGTTCTTCACAGTGTTGTTCTCGGGTCAATATTGAGCACACTGTAGCACACTGCAGAGGAACCAATCGATCGGTCCAAGCACTGAGCAACATCTCATCTTACCATATAGTAAACACGAAGAATTCGATACCGATGTCGATATCTCTTTGGAGTATCACATATCACGGATGATGCCAAGTGCTTCGAAATCGGCTGGTACATGTGCGGTCCAGGTGTTAACACCCATTGGTGCTTGTGTTTACCCCAGACATTGCGGAATATATGCTATCGTGTGGGCATGTCTTTCTTTACATACCTTTTGACGACTCCACAATCTTTTTCCCTTGGCCTCAGAATCATTCCGTCGTTCCACTTGAGCGCCCTCAGCCGATTCAACTATGGTCTTCCATTGGTCAAAGACAAGAACCAAGTCCGCTGGACCCGCTTACCCGGTGCCAGTTTAGCACCGTGTGGAACCCTCCCTCAAACCCAAACAGAGTTCGATGGCAATATCATGCCTGGAAAGACAGGCATTCAGGCGTCCAGATAGACCGCCATGTTACAACTGGCGCTTGAGCGCGAAATTGCTGGGGAGTCGGGTCAACTCGGCTATGAGTGGTGGGTGAGTCTCTCCCAGCTCGGCTAAGGCGCCAACTTTCCCCGGCACCGGCCCACGGGAGCTTGAGAGCAATTGCCTCACTCTAAACAGCTCAGGTGTTCGGCACGGTTGCGTGCATGCATCAATTGAAGTTCAATTGATTAGGCAATCGATCAGATTTTACATCAAAAACATCACAATCAAGTCGCCAAAGGAGTTTTTGTTTGAAAAAAGAAATCTCTTGGTGCTGTGGAAGAAGCGGGATGAATGAGGCTTTTTATTTTACAAGTCGGTCCCCAGGAGTATCACAAAGACGTCCCTATCAACGTCACTCCCAGTTCTCTATCCCGTCTATTACAAGGCAACCTTCCCTCTATCGTGCAAGCTGGCAACAGGTACACTGAAGACAGGCCCTTCAAGACACTGCATAATGCAACGAGCCCAGCAGCCTCCCCCATATCACTAGCTCGATCATTCGGCACGAGCCGTCCCAATTGGTTGGGAAACAGCTTAGGTCTGTTTGAAAAAGTTAGTTCGGATCCAGAAACAATTGTATCGAATGGAGAGCGGTGATGACGTACGAACTTGGCCATGAGGGCAACCATCAGGTCGAAAAGACCAATAGCCTCGACGAAAGCGAAACCAAGAATGGCGTAAGAGAAAAGCTGGCCACGGAGAGCGGGGTTGCGGGCAACACCGTTGAGGAGGGCAGCGAAGACGAGACCGATACCGATACCAGCACCAGTAAGACCGATGGCGGCAGAGCCCATACCAATGTTCTTGGAGACCTCAACCATGGCCTGGGCGATCTCGGAGGAGTAGGCACGGCGCTGGACCTGGAAGGCGTTGCGGGTGGTGGCCTGGAGGAGAGTAGAAGCCTGGGCGCGCTTCATGGTCTGGCCTTTAATCGGGTGTCAGCGAATTGATGCCAATTGCCAGCTTGATCCGGTTTTGTCTCTGGCGAGCTCAATTGATGCCGGAAGGCCGAGAAAATTTTTTGCCGCAACTTACCAGTGATGGTTCGCTTGCTGGCGGCAACGACGGGAGCACGCACAGCAGGGCGAGCGGCCTTAACGGCCATCTGGGAAGCCAGGCGGGAAGTGAAGACACGAGCGGCGGCCATTGTG
Source organism: Calonectria ilicicola (assembly GCA_020809705.1). Lineage (NCBI taxonomy): Eukaryota > Fungi > Ascomycota > Sordariomycetes > Hypocreales > Nectriaceae > Calonectria > Calonectria ilicicola. The sequence continues at coordinate 3,187,625 of CP085833.1, read as the reverse complement.
ATGGTTGTGTGAGGGGAGATGGATGAAGAGTGAAGGGAAGAAAGAGGCTGATGGGGGGTTTAAAGAAGAGAGATACGGAGCTCAGCACGAGACAGGGCGGCAGTGGGAGGAGAAAAAGGGAAGAGAGAAAGCGTCTGGAGCCGGGAGGAAAGTGAGAATAGGTGGGCCCACTTGGTGGATAGGGCCAGGGGGTGGGAGTGTCAGCCGGGACAACGGTGGAAGGACAAAGAGCAGTGAGCAATCGGGGCGAGACATTTTTACGGGGGACGGCGAAAGACCTGTGCGAATTTGGGACACGAGCGATGCCTTGGCGGCATGCCAAAACAACAGGCAAATCGAGCGAGAACAGCAGAGGAAGAACGCAATGCACATGGTGCGGATTTATCAAGGGGTCGGGCTCGACACAGTCTGGTTAGCCGTCGGAGGAAGTCGGGTGGAGGCGATTGCGAGAATGCTGGGACATGATTGCTCTGGGACGTCTCAAAGCCTGAGGCTTTTACAGTCGAAGAGGGACGTGCTTGGCGGGTGGACCATGAATCATGGGCAGAAAGGGCCACGGATGGACACCAGGAGGGGGTGGCCGACGATGGAACGCGCAACATTGAGAGAAATCTCGGGACGAAGGGGCAGCACACGGCCGGAAGAACAGCAACCCCTACCACCTGTAGCTGGAGTGGGCGCTGAGGAGCCATGGGCCCAACGAATTGCTGCAGGCACATGGCGGACGACGACGGCAGTACCGGACTTCCGACGGAGGACGAGCGCTATGGAATACGCCCGGATCAAACAACACAAACGACCGTTTGGGACAATTGGGTGAAGCAGAGCTATTTTGCTTTCCTACATGAGGGAATTGGTGCCGAATTGGCTCTTGCGTTGCAATTTTGCAACTAGAAAGCACTTGGTAAAGCTGCCTGATATAAAAAAAAATTTCAGCATGTCCTGAAAAAAGAGGGTGGTGAGCAACAAACATCATTGGACAACAGACCAACAAAAAAGCCAACTGACACACCCAAACCAACGAGTATACAGTATATCACAGTGTGGTAGGTATGTGCTTGCGTATCCCCACTTAGTGGCTTCACGACGCAAAAGGGCGAATCAAAGCCAGACTCTTCCACGTGGGTGGATCAAATGCGAATGTCCTGGTGGCGGCCAAGTTGGCATCAAGGCGATTTGATTTGATTCCTGAGATTCAAGGACTGCAGGATGTACATGACGCTTTACAGTACTGTAACTATAACTGTAACATGGTCAACGTCCCAGCATTGCCCTGACCTGGAGTTCCCCCATCTCGTTGGCGCTGGGCTTCTGAACAGCGACGGCGGATCCTCCACGTTCAGATCTCAGATGGACCGCACTGTAAGGTTGCACAGTGCTCTGCTCACCCGGTAGAGCAACGATTGGCACCTCCCGACAGGTTGGCTTTCCATATTGAGCCGAGTTTAACACTGTCCGAGCAAGGTCCGGCTGTGATGTGCAGAGCGCCTTTTCTACGACTGTAGAAGGCATTGAGAATCGACAATCGGGATTCTGGCCATTCTTTTGGCCTAAACAGGATCCATTTCATCAAGGCCACAGCAAAGGGCATATGAGTTGCTACTTTTCGGGCCATGGGGACGAAAGCCATGAAGCTATACGCCTCTAAAAAGGAAGAAAAAGAATACCTATATCGGACCAGACGTAGCGAGCTACAGATGTTCCCCAGGTTAGGACAATAGGAAATGAATGTGGGGCGCGGGCATTCGGGACAGGAAAATTTTTCCAGCATCGTCATGGTGGATGAACAGTGCGAGCCAAACTCAATTCAAACGGCCACGGCCCAAAGCAGAGTGTAAGTGACTGCGCCAGATGGCGGCCTTGAAATGACGCAGTTGAGCAGGCCCTGAGCTCGAGAGCTTCAAACCCCGAGGTTTTTCGACCCAGCTGTTGAAGGCAGCAACAAGGCACTGAGAGCCCTCTATGGTTAATCAAGAGCTCAATTGACAATACCAAGGGTTGGTCGGTCAATGTGCTATGGTTTCTAGCCGATTGGCAAGCAATTGGGCGGGCAAAACAGGGCAATTCGCAAGGCAACTGAGCTGATTGAAGAGGTCAAGTTGACATGAGCATGACACTGGCTCGACCATTCCGACGGGACCAGACATCAGCCATGTGCGATCTCATTATTAGCACACTGTACTTCTGGGGGACGAGGTTCCAGGTAACCTTAGTTGAACCGCAACCAGGCAGGCCCAGGGCGCCAAAAAGTCGGTCCACAGGGGATGCAGGCGCTGTGGCGGTTTAAGTTACTGGTTCTCAAGCAGCAGGATGAAGGCCGTGGCGTCGGCGGTTCACAGGGTGGTTCCCAGTGATGCTGAGATTGGGATTGCCTACTGTGTTGCTGCGTCGGTTCAGCAACTACAGCAATTGGCTCTGCAGAAGACGGACGTGCGAAAAATTTTCGGCGCAAGGGGGGGGCGTGTGCTGTGTGGGCAATTTCGGGTTGGCGGACTTGACCTCTTGCTCTTGGGTGCCCTGTGAGAATTTGTCCCATCTGGTCCAAGCTCCTTTCCGCATTGGGGAAGCTCACTGGGTGAGCGGCATCGGGGCTGGTGGGAGCCATAAGCCATGGCGAGGATGAGAACGACACCATGAATATGGCCATTGGCGCTGCACGAAGCGTCTTTTGAATGTGACTGCACGCGTAAAGCCGTTTCCAAGGGCTTCTCGTAGTTTCTTCGGTTTTTTTGCCCTCTTCCGGGCCTCAGGGACGCCTCAATGGCTCCGAATCAGTTGGCTGTCTTCAAAAGCTGTTTCCTAACCTGGCATCCCTCCACCCGATATCCGGCGGGACACTCATTGCCGCATGTTCAAGACGAAAGGAAAGCCCTCAATTGAATACGGCCACGGCAAGTTTTTGTGAGTCTGGGAACTGTAGGCCATTACTTCTGTCAGTTATCATCTAAGCCACTTGTCTCAGTCATTCATTGAGTGAACCAAGGTGGCTGGCTGTCAAGCACGCAATGCTGCGGTAACCGCCGTAATATCGTTTGTAGTCAATGTAAATCCTGAGCTCAATTGAATCCGTAGGGGGTATCATAACACATAAACGCCGGTATCCCAGGAAGTCTCCCTAGGTACATTGCAGCTACTCCTCTTCATCATCGTCGTCGTGTTCCTTGTTTGTTTCCAGTGCCTTCATGGCGTAGCCTTCGACAAACCCTTCCGCATCACACGTTCGCTCCAAGCTGATACGGTGCTCCGATACGTAACGCCGTACCGCCTGCTTATCCACACGCACCCGCGGTACTGTCTTAACTACATGGTCCTTCTCATCTCCGGTCGCCGCTTCAGTTTCCTTCTCGGTCGCCGCTTCGTCCTCGGGGTGGGCATGCTTGACCTCGGGCTTACCGGGCCCCATGCCCGCCTCTTGGATGATACCCATGTCCCGGATGATTAAAAGGCAATCGTCTGGGTGAATCCAGGTTGCTTGGCTGCAATCGTTAACATCTACAAGTACCTCATCCTCAGAGTTCGCATCAAGGTCAATGTCTAGTAACCATCGTGCGATCTCCCCCGCCCAAAACCGCTTGTATCCCTTCCTGCCCAGATCAGAAATGGGCTTCTCCGGGCCGCCGAGGATGCCCTCGCGCCGAGATATCTCGTACGATGCTCCCATTAGTAGAGAACCGAGGCCTTTTCGCTGCCATGGGGGAAAGACAAGGATGCAGGCGAGGTTGTTGTTATCCCACGACATTTTTTCTTTGGAGAAAAAGCCCGTAATCTGAGGTCGAGGGACATCACCATTCGTCTCGGTGCTAATGCCAGCAGTTGCTGGTGGTCTCGTGGGAGGTGTGTAGACTAAAAGGAAATAATTGAAACCAGACACGTCAAAAAAGACTGATTTGTTGTCGAGGAATAATTTGGCAAAGAGGGAGAGGTTCTGGCAGAAAAGCTGGGGCAAGCAACGGTTAGCCTCTGTCTTGTCGTAGATACAATCTACAGCCCAGTGGCACATAGTGGATGGCGCGGAATGGAATCAAACTTACTGGATCCTTTTCACCGTCTACTTCCCAGATGCTCCATTCTCCATCGTCCTGGACAAGCTCCTCGACGTATTTAATTCCGCCCTCCCCCCTCCGTTTCTTGGCGCTAGAGCCCTTGCCATCTTGAGGAACCAGGACCTTTCGCCGACCGCGAGGGTGGGTGTACACTTTCCGACCAGGCACGTGAGCCTGTTGTTCGCATAATCGAACATGGCCCCACCACGGTACTAGTTCTTTGGAATACTTGAAGCAGCGGGGGCATACATAGAGGCGCTCGAGGACTGGCGGGTGATCACGGTCCTTGCGGGATGATGCCTTGCCGCCGGCTTGGTCCTTTCCGCCAGCATCTTTGCTGCCTGCCTTACCCGCGCTACCAGTTGAGTCTCCCAAGACTTCTTTGCCATAGTAGCTCGGGTACCAAGTGCTGAAGCAAATATTCCCAAGCACAACCTTGTCAATATTTCGGTCCGCGCGCAGTGAGAGCCGTTCGGTCGACTGTGGCGCAGCTGAGGACGGTTGTTGTTGGGACTGTAAGGACTGGGAGCTGGTTGGCGGTTTGGGAGGGTAAACAGGTGTCACTGTCATGGGCGGAGGATGCAGCCGCGGTGGTGGGGCTGAAGGGCCGTGAGGCCGGACGAGGGCGGACGTCCGCTGGGTCGCAGGGTGCGCCTGCGGAACGTGATATGTGATCTCTGGTGCAACGAGGTCAGAAGGCGGTCGAACGGGCGCGATGCTTCCCATGGCGGTAGGCCCAGATGTCTGGCCGATCTGCTCAGGCGGGGTCCATGACAGGACTGGAGGGGAAGGCTGCGCAGGCAGAGCAGGCGCGGGCCGATTGCGGCCTCGCTTTTGCTGCTCCGTTGCCGAGGCTGCTTGGGGCTGCGTGGTCTGCGCTGGCGCTGGTGTTTGCGCCGACTTTGTCGCTGCTGTGCCGGACTGCTGCTGCTGCTGCTGCTGCTGGATGTGATGATACAGAGGTGGTATCGGTGGCGGTTGAACCGGCGTGTGACGCGTTGCTCGACGCGCGACAGGGGGCTGGGCCGCTGTCTGAGGCTGCGGTTGATGTGCAGGAGCGGGCGCAGGAACGGCGGGTTCGGCGGGTTCTTCGTCGGGTCGCTTGCGCTTCTGAGGCATCGCCAGCCCTCGAGGAAGGGAGAGCTCAATGGCAAGGTCCGAGAGGTTTGTGCGGAAAGCTCCGATTTGGCGCGTGCGAAAGGGCAGCAGGCGCAAAGCCGAGACCTACAGGGGCCGCCGGCTACGCGCGCATCTGTCTGTGAGGAGAGCAATGTCTCAGAGTCTTGCGCAGGAATGCTTGTTACCTGCTGGGCGAGTTCGGTTTTGGTGCGCCGCGCTTTTTTTTTCTTTTTACGTAGGGCCTTGATCCTTTCGCGATTCTCGATACGATGTGATCAAAATGGCGAGATACGGCTGGTGCGCGACTGGAGCGACGGTCCAAGGTGCGTTGTCACGTGTGCCAGGTATATGCTACATAGTGGAGGGCAGAACAATTGTTGCGACTCTCCAACTCGAGTAGTAGCTCAGATACTGACATCAACGTCGGTTCACCAGAAAGGGATTAAACAACCAAGAATCTGTAGATTTGGTATAAATCACTGAATTCAACAATGGTTCACGCCCTCGCATTCCATATCATGGCTCAACGAACAAAGCATTTCCAGTCCACCCTAATATGTAGGGTAGTTGTGCACACCACTTTGACTTCATTGTGGAATTTTGAATAAACAAGCATGATTTGAATTGAGGTCGACCTGTTACTATCATCAAACTACATAATCAATTAACTAAAAAGGAAACAGTTGGCCCAGGTCTAACAATATATGAGCACGTGTATCGCTCATATCTCCAGTGTCATCCCAATTACTGTTCTTAGCCTCGTCGTCGCACTGAGCAAGAAGGAGCTTGGGCATTCATAATGCGGTCAAGCGTCTCGTCTCCCTCCTTCCAGTTTTTGACCAGTGTCAATAGCCGGCGGCGTGCAAGCCCAGCATCCCGATTTCGGTATACCGAGTCGATTTTGCGGACGTCGACACGGTCGCTGGTGAGCCATCGGCGCTCGCCCTCCATAAACTGCTGGTAGGTGACGTCCTCGCCGTAACGTGCCTTCACATTAGCCTCCAGGTGCTCCCGCACTGCCTTGTCCATTAGGATCTGGGGGCGGGTTTGGTTAGTGGGATTCATGAGACGCGTGTCCACAGATGGCTTGAATGTCGCCGCAAGTACTGTCGGATCTGGCAGAATCGAATATGCGCCCAAGACGAGCAGCGTAGGGTTCTGGAGGACAGCACCGCAAATTGCGCGAAGTCCAGGAGGCGTGATAGGGCAGTGACCAATATTGAAATGAGCCAAACGGCTCTTGGTCATGATGAGCTCGATAATATGGGGTACGGCCCCGTCCTCGATATAATTGTAGGCATGGCCCAGATCATGGGTGCTGTATGCCTGGCCAATGTCCAGAGACTCGAGTGTAGGGTGCCCAGTCAAAGCCCTGCAGAGCGCAATAGCACCTTTGGTGCTGACTCCAACCGATTGTAACGACAGTCGAGTCAGATACGGTGCCTTTGCAAATGTAGGAGCTAGAACCTCTACTCCCTCATTTCCAAGTGGGTTACCTGCCATGTAGACAGATGTCAGACCGCAATGCGGCGATGTGAGAAACTCCCCAATGGCGCGGGCCGCCTCGACCGAGATACCATTGCCGTTTAAGTAAATGATCTCCAAGGGAAGTTTGCTGCCCTCAGGCATCTGGTGAGCAGCCAAACGAGTGAATAGGTCTGCAACACCTTGGTTGCTCAGCTCTGTCTGGTCGAGATCCAGAGTTCGCAGATTTTTTGCGCCTGTGATGAGGCGGAAGATATCCTCTGAGGCACCGGCGCCGAGAGGATTTCGTTTCAACCAGACGTTGGTGACAGCCTCGGACTGAATCATGGCATCAACAAGGATCCGAAAGCTGGCCCCATCGATGCAATTACCGGCCAGGTACCAGGTGTCCATTCGGTCTGGAAGCTCCTCAATAAAGTCAGCCACCTCACGAGCACCAACAGGGCCGATGATATTATTGCCCAGAAGAAAGTGCTTGACAAAGGGGTTGGGTCGAAGGCTGTCCATCAGTTTTCCAATGTGGTCTGGGCCAACAACCATTTTGCAAAGGTCCATACGGCCATCCTCGTATACGACACCTTTGCGAAACTCGGCGCCCTTGACGCCGTAGTAGGGCTCGCCACGACCCTCATCAAGCTCGAAACCTTGCTCGTTGCCGTTTAGTTCGAACGTGCCTCCGCTCTCAAGGTGACCCAAGAAGGGGGCGAGATCAGCCTCGTCGGCCACCTGGACGGGCATTGGGATAGCCTGTACACCACCAAGAGAGATGGGTTGCTTAACAGGATCCCAGGCGCCTTGTGCGGTTATGCGAGCTGCCCAAACCGGAGCCTGGACGCCAGGGGCAGCACCCCCAGTCATGCCAAAGGTAGTGTGGCCATTGCGACGAGTAGCGTCCAAGATATCCCACTTACGCTGCAAGGCAACCCAGGCACGAACTCGGACTTTGTCGGCCTCATATCGAATAATGGATGTCAGGGAGCCCTCGTGTGTCGGGTATAAGAGGGAGGCGATGGCAACGGCAAGGTTATGGCGACCCGATTTTCGTCGGGGCAGGTCATAAAGCTCATCAGAGACGCGATGTTTATCGAGAGGGAGGGCAATGATCTCGTCTGCGGTGTAGGGGTGGTTGTGGTCAAAGTTGGGGAGGTGGGTGTGCAAGTCGTTGAGAGCCTGCTTGAATAGTTTGGCGTAGTGAAGAGCCAAGTCCATGTCAACCTCGTCATCAATAGTTGATGGCATTGAAGACGATACAGTCATGTCGGAGACAGCATGTGGCATGGTAATGGATGGCTCAGTTGTGAGCCGAAGTTGTGTTGCGGCAGCCATGTTGGATTGCTGTTATGCAGGAGCGAGTGGATGAGGTAGCTGTGTTGATTGTATTTTCCATTTAGAAACGGAATCTCACTTTCTTATATACACCACGGTCTATCTCTGGTACACCTTGTTCACCTTGTACACCTTGGAGGTTACTAGGCACAGCCCTACGTGTGGAGTTCTGCATGGGGCCCTGCCTCCCCCTGCGCATGTCGATATAATGTCAGTGACAGGGCGCACGATGTCAAAAGCCAGTGACTCAAGTGCGTAAGCCACACTCTAAGCTTGAGCACTAGGGAATGGCTGGAATTTATGTACGTACTGCTACAGTGAATCACTGTCAAGTAAGAAAAAAAAAAAGAACCTAAAAAATTATTCAAGAAAACAAGCCTATTCATACCTTGAAGGGTTTGTACATCATTCGAGTTGACTATTCGAGAGAAGTTTATCCAAGTCAAGACATCACCTGTGCCTTGCTGAGTTTCGCTCTTGTCTGGTTGGCGCACCTGGCTGACTGTCTCCACCAGCAGCATCTACGGCCCGTCGCTGGGGCCTGACGGTAGCTTTTGGCGTTGGCTGATGGGGAACGATCTGGAAAAAACGCCAAGCAATGAGCCCGCCGTGGGACTTTGGTTGCGCTGGTTAGTTTACCGCCAGCAGGCTGATGCACGTGGCGTGGAGCTGGGGCAAGGTAGCCACAGGTTGTGGCCTGGGCCTGTTGAGCAAAGGGCGCAAACTCAACATTGACTGGCAGAATGACACCCACACAGGGGGGCGGAACTCGGTGAGTGCCACGGCCCATTGTCACAGCACCGTAAATGCACTGTTCGCAGGGTGCGGTGTGCCACAGCGGGGAAGAGCTCCCACAGTGCCGATTCACCTGAAATAGAGCTCCTAATCACGCGTGTTATCACCTATCACCCGATGACATAACCCCCCACCGTATTCTAACGTGTTTCTATGTGAAATCGTTCGTCTTTCACCCCATCAAATGGCGCATATTTCCCATCACTAGCACTTTGAGTTGACCCTTTTTGATTTTTTTTCCTTCCTTCTTTCTTCCTCCCTTTTCTCCTCAACACAGTTCATTGTATTGAGAATATACCCGTTTCACCATGTCCAAGACCGAGCAGAAAGCCTGCCTCAGTACGTCGTCCCTCATCTGCCCCGCCCCCTCCATCTCTCAATCTCCACCATCGCAAGCACCAGCATAAACTCCACCCCTACGATTGCTCCCATATGTGCAAAAAATCATGACTTCATCTCGCGAAGCTCACGATTTGCTGCGCCCTCCACCCTTTGCAAGGCCTTGCATGACGCGACCTGCGCTTCATGTGCCGGGCACTTCCAGGCCTGATTATGTTCTTGTTTTTTGCTTCATGTTTGTAAATCTTGAGCTGGCATGGCTAATCATGATCATTTTGCACCCCTATAGTCGTCATTGATGGCTGGGGCATTCCCTCCGCCGACAGCCCCAAGGATGGCGACGCCATCACCAACGCCAAGACCCCCGTCATGGACGCCCTGTACAAGGACGTGAATGGTTTCACCGAGCTCGAGGCCTCGTCGCTGGCTGTTGGACTTCCCGAGGGTCTCATGGGAAACTCTGAGGTCGGTCACTTGAACATTGGCGCTGGCCGTGTTGTCTGGCAGGATGTTGTCCGCATTGATCAGACCATCAAGAAGGGCGAGCTTGCCGACAATGAGGTCATCAAGAAGACCTTCCAGTCTGCCGCCAGCGGCAACGGCCGATTGCACCTGTGTGGTCTTGTCTCCCACGGTGGTGTTGTAAGTACTAGCCTCATGCATTAGAGCCATAGGTATGTTCAAGTACTAACGTCGATCTTACAATAGCACTCCAAGCAAACCCACCTCTACTCTCTCCTCCTGGCTGCCAAGCAGTATGGTGTCTCCAACGTCTACATCCACTTCTTCGGCGACGGCCGTGACACCGACCCCAAGTCTGGTGCTGGTTACATGCAGGAGCTCGTCGATTTCCTCAAGGAGAACGGAGTTGGCCAGATCGCTACCGTTGTCGGTCGATACTACGCCATGGACCGTGATAAGCGCTGGGAGCGAGTTGAGGTTGCTCTCAAGGGCATGATTCTTGGCGAGGGCGAGGCTACTGAGGACCCTGTCGCTGCCGTCAAGGCCAGATATGAACTTGGCGGTTCCAAGGACAAGGATGAATTCTTGACCCCCATCATTGTTGGTGGCCAGGAGAGCCGTATCAAGGGTAAGAAGATTGACTATGGGTTTAATTCGCAAGGCATGTGCTGAACTAAGTATACAGATGACGACACCGTCTTCTTCTTCAACTACCGATCGGACCGTGTCCGCCAGATCACCCAGGTCCTCGGTGATGTCGACCGATCCGTCCTTCCCGACTTCGCCTACCCCAAGATCAACAAGCTGGTCACCATGACCCAGTACAAGGGTGACTACCCCTTCGAGGTTGCCTTTGAGCCCCAGCGCATGGGCAATGTCCTGGCCGAGTGGCTTGGAAAGCAGAACGTCGAGCAGGTCCACATTGCTGAGACCGAGAAGTACGCCCACGTTACCTTCTTCTTCAACGGTGGTGTGGAGAAGGTCTTCCCCCTTGAGACCCGAGACCAGAACCAGGATCTTGTTCCCTCCAACAAGTCCGTTGCCACCTATGATCTCGCACCCGAAATGTCTGCCGACGGTGTTGCCGACCAGGTCTGCAAGCGTCTGGCCGAGCAGAAGTTCCCCTTCGTCATGAACAACTTTGCCCCCCCTGACATGGTTGGCCACACTGGTGTATACGAAGCTGCCATCATTGGCTGCGAGGCTACCGATAAGGCTATTGGCAAGATTCTCGAGGGCTGCAAGAAGGAGGGCTACATCCTCTTTATCACTGCTGACCACGGTAACGCTGAAGAGATGAAGTTCGCCGACGGCAAGCCCAAGACTAGCCACACCACCAACAAGGTCCCCTTCATCATGGCGAATGCTCCCGAGGGCTGGAGCCTTAAGAACGCTGACGGTGTTCTCGGTGATGTCGCCCCTACTGTTCTGGCTGCCATGGGTCTCCCTCAGCCTGATGAGATGACCGGCAAGTCCCTCCTGGAGAAGGACCTGAAGCGCAACGCCGAGTAAAAGAGTACTCGATCTGTCTTCAAATCTTTTAGTAATTTTTTGGTTGGTGTAGTCAGGGGTTTGAGTCGCCTGTTGCTTTTGGGAGTGAGTTGAGCGTTGTCATGTCGTGTTGCTGTGCAGAGTAGTCTTGTGTTGGTGCAAGCTGGCAGGCGACTTTGGAGTTGTGGGGTAAGGGATAGATGAGCAGTGCTCAATTGATGGATAAAGATAGACCTAGAGACTATACACAAAAGAGTAAAAGACTCTCATTGAATTGAGATGGTGCAAAAGCCATCTCCTCATATATACATCTTGCACTTTCCTCTCTCTGTGATGCGCTTGCCTCTTTCTCCTGGTGCCTTGCGGGTTATTCCTCCAGCCGACAATTTGCTCAGTCTTCCTTGTGGCGAAGACTACGTCAGGCCGTGAGCAATGTAATGTATCTATTCGTACACAGCAATTTTGCTGGGACTCTTCTATATAATAACGACATCTTCATTGACTAAAGTGCTTTTTCCTTTTCTGTTCCTAAGGGGATGAGAGGGCTCTACGAGTCGTTGGGCTTGTAAATGAAATCCTCCAGGGTCTTGTACGCAGTCTCAAGATCGTCGTTGACAATGATGATGTCGTGGACGCCGGGGGTCTTGGAGTACTCGAGCTCGTTGATGGCCTGGGCGAGGCGCTTCTGGATGCTCTCCTCCTTTTCGGTGCCGCGGCCGCGCAGGCGGGCCTCGAGGGCCTCGGTGGATGGCGGGGCAATGAAGATGTAGCGAGAATCGATGCTCGACTGCTTGATCTGCTTGACGCCCTGCAGCTCATTCTTGTTAGCGCGCGCCGTTTCTTTTTTATAAATAGCTTAGATATCTCGGGGAAGAAGAGAGAAAAAAGAAAAAAAAAAAGAGCGCACCTCCATCTCAATGTCCAGCACGACCACCTTGCCCTTCTTGCTCTGCTCCTCAATCGTCATCTTGCTTGTGCCGTACCGGTTGCCGCCAAACTTTGCGTGCTCGACGAAGCCGTCCTTGGCGATGAGGTCCTCAAAGTCCTGCATGGCGACAAAGTGGTAGTCGACGCCGTCGGCCTCGCCTGGCCGGGGCGCGCGCGTCGTGTGCGAGACGGACAGCGCAAACGTGTCCGGGTGGCGCTCGAAGAGCATCTTGTACAGCGTGCCCTTGCCGACGCCAGAGGGGCCGGAGATGACAATGGGGCGGCGGTCGGCGGGGAGAGAGGCCATTGTGCGGCGGAACAGCTGCTGCTTCTGCTGCGGTGCGAGAGGGCGTCGGATTGGCGCGGCGGCGGCGGCAACGAGGCGGTAGACAAGAGGAGGAGCGGCAAAGCGGGGAGGCATGGGACGAGCGAGGCGATGAAGTGATGTCGAGGGGGGGGGCGCGCTGTGGTGGGGGAAGCCTATTTATTTTTCTGGCGGTTAACTAACAAGGCTTGCAACACTTTGACCAGCTCCCTGGTCAAATCTCGGTGTGCGTCATCACACCTGAAATTTTTTAATGCTTTCTTATAACATATGGAATATGACCAACGATTCCCTTTTTCCTTTAAATATGAGTTGGGGCCGATAAAGTTCACTATAAAGGTTTTTTTCGTATAGGTTCTGAAAGCGTCTTAGAGTTAGTTACATGGCAGTTGCCCCTTCATCTCTGTGAGCACTATGGACAGCTTGAAGCACTCCTAATCTACACAAAGGTATTCGTGCCTAGGGTCGCAGTGTCCGCTATGCTGTGCTGCATCTTGTTTGGCCTGGCATCGGTTGCTGACTGTCCGGATATTCTTGGCTATGTATGGTTTGCTTTGTTTCGTTCTTGTAAATGGGCCGTTGAGGAAGGCGGGGGCGGGGTAGGTAGGTATCCGGCCAGAAGCAGCCTTCAAATATTCGAGAAAATGATACATGCCTAACTTATGCACATACCGCCATATTATCTATCACACACAACCTCGCAGCATCGATCTAATTTGGACATATACTCTGCACGGCACAAATTCGCAAGCATTGAACGACAAAAAGCAACCTTTATGTTCTTACTTCTCACTCACTTCCCCCACCTTCCTCTCACCAATTTCCCATGTCAAGTATCTAGTACACGTTGGAGGAACCCGATTATCTTTCGCAGCCCCCAATCTGCCTCCTCTATTGCAACACCCCACAAGACAATTCTTTGCCTCTGGAGTACTCAGCCGGTGAAGTGATGTGATTAGTAGAACCCTACATCCAAGAGAAACCCCGCCAACCCCCCCGGCGCCGAAAGCACGTGGAAAGATTCAGACCGAGTGCTAAAGACAGCTTCCCGAAGTTGTAGTGATACAAGTGCGAATTTACATGCCATCAAAGTCTCCACCAAGGTCATCATCATCAAGATCACCCTCCTGTATCTCCTTGGCCATTTCGCGCTCGCGCTCTCGCGCCTCCTGGGCATTCTTGAGCTCGAGGCGGTGCTGGTTCATGGGGAATCGCATAGCCTAGAATTTGTTAGTTCGGATAACAAGCTGCAAAAAGGGGCTGGACATATGTACCTTTACACTCTCGTCATGAAGGGCGAGACAGGCTCGAATGCGGTCGTGGAAGGCCTCACCAGGCTCTCGAGTGGCGTAGACATCACCAACTTCCTTACTCTTCATGAAGCCTCGCTCTCGATCCAATGTGGCCTCAATAACACCATCTCGAATTGCCTTCGCAACAATGTACTCCGCTGACTCCTCGCTACCCAGCTGAAGACGAATGCAAATATCTCGAAGAGAAATTCGTGAGTAGGATAGCGACATCATGCGGATACCAGTCTTGATGACGTTTTGTCGTAGGCGAAGGATGAGGCTGTAGGTTCCATCTCGTCGGAAAGTGTCGGCATGGTCGGCAATGGTTGTCTCAAAGTCCTCGAGGTTTCCTACACGGACAGCCTGCACGAGCAGGAAGTAGGGGTGGAGTGCCACTTCCATGGTTGGCTGTCGGAAAGTTGCTCGATCGGGGATGTCACCCATCAGAAGTTCTACCACTAATAGTAGCTTAGTAGCCGTTTGGGAGAATCCGAGGGCGCAGTTGCTGGAAGGAGCCTTGCGAGTGGCTGCTGTAAGGTGCTCGTGAGCTTCGGTGTAACGGAGCTGAATGGCTCGGATGCGGCCGAGGTAGTAGAGGAATCGTGCCACCTGGTTGTTGACTGCGTTCTCTGGGAACTGAGTGTGCGACACAAGCAGGTCAGCCTGGTTGATGTGCGAAGTTGATAGATAATTTCGCAGCAGCAGGACAATGACTGATGCTTGGGTATCAACGTCCTTTCGTAGCACAGCGGTTCGAAGGGCGGCTAGGAGAGTAGGTCGGATGGCAACAACCGGAGAATGAGGGGAGGGAGGGAGAGGGGCGATGTTTTCGCAGAAGAGAGTGTAGTAGAAATAGATCTTGGCGGACAGTGAGTCCAGCGTACGACGGTTCAATGATTGAACTCGGTCGGCGAGGTACTGCGAGAACTCGACACCACGCTGGAACTGCTTCGAGTCGAGGAGGTAAACCTGGACTAGGATGCCAAGGAAGATGTCAATCTCAGGAATAATTTCCTTGTTCTCCTTCTTGGAGCCGTTCTTGGCCTGTGCCTTGGATGAATCGGTGTCAACTTCCATCTCAGAGCCAGACTGGCGGCCGAGGGGGATGTTCTCGCGACCGATGGCAATAAGAAGTTGCTTGGCAATGTTCCCCGAGGTCACGGTGGCAGGGAAGGTATCGACAATAACCTGGGCAATGATATCGGGAGTCAGGCGCTTGCGGATGATGGAGATGGATCGTAGTGCTCGGAGCGAGAATCTGGCGTCGAAGAGGGCGACGGCACGGTCTAGCAAAGCAAAGTTGCTCTTGATGTCTGCATTTGAAACTCCTGGTTAGCCATTGCGAGAAAGCAGCCGATTGTTGCCACTGGACTGATGCTCACCTGCGACAGTCTGAACCACGGGATCAACCTTGTCCTCGCCGTCATCGGTCTTATCCTCGTCCATGTCCACATCGTCATCGGCGTTGCCCTTGGATGACTGTTTAGAAGCCTTGGAAGGGGGCACAACAACAGTCATTTCTTCATCAGCGTCCTTGGCGCCCTTCTTGCCCTTGGACTTTGAGGCGTCCTTCATCTCCACGTCCTTCTTCTGTACGCCGCTGCCCTGTGCGGGCTTCTTCCCGTTGCCTTGCGGCGCCTTGCTGGGCATGATGTGTGGATGTGACTTGTGTGCTTGTCGAGAGAGCGAGGTGAAGGAGAGACGCTATATCTGCCGATCGACGGGTGATGACAGAGCAGCAATGTCCCAAGAGTCGAGCGCGCTTCGGCTCGTCGCGGCCTTCTGTGATACAACTGGGGCACAGCGGAGCAGAAAATAAGGGACAGAAATGCTGGGCGCTTAGAATGAACGTAGACCGTCCAAGGTGAGGAAATAGGCTGGGTGTAGGCGGTTCGTTGGGTAGGTGGGTGGTGATGAGAGGTTGCAGTGGTGGATTCGATTGTGGGAAGAGTGCAAGAAGGTTCGGAGCTCCAGGTTGGGGCCGGACTGGCTGGCTGGCTTGGGCCACGGAGCATCAGCGGTAGCAGTAGAAGCAGCAATCAGAGAGGGACTCACACGCTGGGGTACCTGCTAGCAGGGCAGAACTACGCAGGAGGATCAGGTACCAGGTACAAGCCGAGCCCCCAGGTCGAAGGCGAAATTGTTAAGGCGATGCTTCCATGTGGGTCCCTTAGCAGTGACGTTTTCGATGTTGCCTGCGAGAGGTCATTGCTCGCGGCGACCTAGCAGAGTACGTACCTTTTGAGTACGCCAGCAGAGTCCCTCTCACTAATGCCGATCCAGCTGTTCGACATAGGAGCTCCTGCTTGACCTCCCCAAGTCCTTCATGGTCTGGGTTGAGGATGTCACTTAATTCATCTCAACAGGGAAAATATTTTCTTTTTAAATCTTGCAGCAGCAGGTACTCATGTACCCCCCAAGTACTCGCATATCCACACACACCACACACACACACACGTACACACAATCTGACTCGAGTGATTGCTCTCAGACCAGGTGTACCCAGGTTGGGCCATAGAGGTCGCAACACATGTGCCACCCTCTTTGACTGATTGCATGAGGACCATTTTGGTTGTGGCGGACGCGCTTAGGACACCGCCAATCGCCGCAATCATTAAAATTTTACCACTACACCAAGTTACCCCTCACATAGCTATAGCAAGCTCAAGTGTTGCTCAGGTTTGATGCATGCTCCAACCCCTCACTTGATTGAGGTATCTGGAATCCTACCTCATCGAGGTTTAGCTCACTACAGTACAATCCCTGAAAGTTTGTACTATGTCTACCCTTTCCCACCATCTTTCGGCCAAATTATAAATAAATAATTATTATATAAAGCTTATTAGTATTTATTTATTTGTTTATTTTCTTTTTTTTACCATCAAACTATTATCTTCAGGTGGTTGAGTTTTAAGGCGAGGATGTCAGAGGACACAATCTTTCAAGGGGTGGATTGTACATTGGAAAAAAGGTGGCACGTGCACAACTGCCCGCGGATTCCAACCTTATCAAGCCAACAGCCTCACTTGCGAGCTCCTTTGAGAAGTGTATCAAGTTGTTCTATTTTATCAATCTCCGAACGCCGGAGGTGCCATTCTTGTCTGCATGTCTCTTGAGGATATCTTTTGTTGCCCCCGACAAATACCACCGTCCTTTTGAAACCAAGTGTGCTCCAAACGCCATCCCCATGAACCCAACCCCTGTCTTTCCTTCGTAGTCAAGAAACCAACTGGCTTTCTTTCCAGTTTTTTATACTTTATTCGCCTTTGCCTGGCATCACCTTGGCTGCCTGTACAGCACTCATTTTAGCGATCCAGCCAGCAGAGGGTTGAATCTTTCGCACAGTGCGCAGCTCATCTGAGGAGTATCCAGGTACACGAATATTGTAGGTTCGTTCAAGGACGAGCTGGATGTCTCGAATCTCAAGTATCTTGGATCCACGTTCCTTGGAGTTTCGGCATGCGGCATGAAGAACATTGTCAACAAACGAGTCTGCCATGCTCAAGACATTCTAGGAAACCGTTAGCCCACTTTCTACTGAAGTCATCTTGATCTGGAAGGAATGCATACCTCTTCGACCTCCGGAGTGAGGAGGTTTCCATCTTGTCCTTCTCCTGTTCCTCCACAAACCTGTCGAACTAGTTCATCGAGCTTCTTCTTGCTAAGCACGTGATCACCCTCCGCCTCATGGTTATAAGCTGGAATTCTGTTAATGGGAGGCTGATTCATGACACCTCCAAGGGTGCCGCTTCCCTGTGACATGGTTGGCCGTCCGGTGTTGACACCTCCTCCAACCGCCACTCCCTGAGGGACGGCTGTGGCTTTCTCCGGAAGCTGTTTGGGAATGGGCATCTTTGACTGCATGCTTGCCGGCTGTTGAGGTTGAGGAGGGTGAGCATGGGGGTGGCCTTGTTGCTGCTGCGGAATGCTAGAGCCCATCACGGTCTGATTCACTGTAGGGCCTGCGGGGGTAGGGGTTCCAGAGTTAGGCTGCTGACCTGGCACTGGAGCGCCACCGGGTGTGCTTGCGACCCTTTGGTTTGCAAGATTCATGGCAGCCGCATGTGTGAGGGCACGAGTTGGCCCACCGGCAGTGACAGGCGTTGCAGCTTGCTGAGGCGTTTGGACTCGCGCAGCGGCCTGGGTTGGGGTGCCCACCTGCTGCTGGGCGGCGGCAGCGGCAACTGCCGTGTTGACAGGTGGAGGGTGGGGTGGTTCTTGTTTGATGACCGGTTGCGTTTGCGCTTGAGGTTGTTGTACGGCTTGGGGAGCAGCCTGAGCTGGGCGCACCTGGGTTTGAGCAGTAGGTGCTGCTCCAACAACAGGAGAAACCCGTCCACCTGCGGCCATCTGCTGCTTTGCAGCTTCAACGGCGGCGTTTACGGGAGCTGCAGCGTTCTGCGCTGCATTCTGGATGGCATTCTGTGTGTTGTTTTGCGCCTGAGCCGCCTGAGCTGCCTGGGCAGCCTGAGCAGCTTGAGCCTGAATCTGAGCCTGAGCCTGCGATTGTTGAACCTGAGCCTGGTTTTGAGCTTGAGCCTGGGTTTGCGCAGCATTGACCTGAGCAGCTTGAGCAGCGCCGGCTTGCGCAGCCTGTGTCGTTCCTTGCAGACTGCCTTGCTGCTTTCTCACACTGTCAACCCACTTGTGCGCATCCTGATGCATTTTCAGCTGCTGCTCCTTTCTGACTGTCAGCTGTCGCACTTCCTCTTCCTTAAACGGGTTTCCCGCGGCAGCCCTGTCGGCGATGAGCTTATCAATCTGCGCAACTTTTGTCTTGCTGGCTTCCATAGTCATTAGGGCCCGTCCATATCGTTCCTTAATGTCTTCCACCCATTTTGAGGCTTCCGGACCTGCCTTTTCGGTCAGATGAGTTGGCGCGCGGAATGTCATCTTATTGACATGAGCCACGATGTGGTCGGGGATTTTCGGTCGCTGTGCCGCGGCTTGTTGTTGATTTGGTCTCTGTACACCTCCGGCTGCGTTGGCTTGAGCAACCTGTTGAGATTGGGCTTGCGCAGCGGCTGCGACGGCCGCTTGCTGTTGAGGCTGGGGTTGTACAGCCGCTTGTGCAGCAACATTTTGTTGCATCACCTGTGGACGAGGCTGGGCTTGTTGTTGTTGCTGTTGTTGTTGTTGCTGCTGGCCGACCTGGCCCTGCTGCTGCTGCTGCTGTTGCTGCTGCGCTAGTTGTTGCTGGAGCTGCTGTTGTTGCGCTGCTCTTCGTTGCTGGATTTTAGTGATGAGCATCCGCGAGAATTCGATAATCTTTTGCTTTGCTTGAATGTTCTCCGGGCTGTTCGCTGCCGACGCGCCGACTTTGTTCCACAGGCCTTGAAGGCCCTGCTCGTACTTGGACTTTTCTTCATCTGTGAGGGTCGGCAGGTTTCGAATCTGGGATGGCTGGTACATGGGCGGCCTTTGCTGGGCCTGCTGTTGGCCCTGCCCTTGCTGGCCCATTTGCTGATTCATAATGGCGTCGGATGTGGATTAGGATTGTACTTGTCGCGACGGCGGGTTTCGGGGGGTAGATGGAAGAAGAGACAAACACAAGGATGCGAACACGGTAAGGGGATCCACGGTCTAAAATATGGTACAGGAAACAGGCCGCGCCGATAACAATGAATGCCTCTGTCTCGGTCGATGCGTCTTACAACTTCCGTTCGCGATCCATGATAGTTCACCAATTGGTGGCGCGCCTGCCTGGGAGCCTGATGGTCGAGCGCGAAGCGGAATATTGATCGGGCCGTGGTATGAGCTTATTGAGTGTCAGGACAAGCCCCTGTCGCTGGGCGGGAGTTCTGTGGGGAGGGAAGCATGGAAGCTAGGATGACCTCTTGGCTTGTCCGGGGGGTTTTTCGTTGCGCTAGCGAGGCAAGTGCACGAACTGGCGGTATCGGGGACTAAAACAAGAGTCGTGTCCAACCGGATGGTGCAGAAAGTTACAGGAGGACTCCGCGCAGCGGCATGCGCTTGGCTCGCTCGTCAATTGGCTGGCTGCATGGCGATTCGCGACCTTTGCTTTTAAATTCCCAGCAACTTATCCGATTCCGCCATTCCGACAAGGCCAGGTAAGCTACCGGGCGGGGATGTTGATGGATGGCCGTGATCATGATAGACGAGCATCACTGTTGCGGACCAGTTTGGCGGTTTAATTTAGCCAGCTACTGGTTGTCGTATTCGTACGAAGGAATTGGCGACATCAACTTCAAACGCGCTCGTTCTTTTTCGGCTTTCAGGTCAGTCAGTGAGCTCATGGGGAAGGATTCTAGCTCATCCCGGTAAAATGTCAGTGATTGTCACGTCCATCTGTCTGCCTGCTGGCTTGCGAAAAAGGCAGGGTGTCATTCCCAACATGTCGGTAAGGGGCTGTCTGCTTCTAACCCCCGACGTCCAATTTCTTTAATGCTACATCTCCACTTGCGTCGTCCGTCGCCTTGTTGTCTAGCTTGATTCATTCTGTATTCGGTGCTTTACGTACGTCCGTCCCCATTCCCATCGAACGTTTCCATTTTAAAACGTCCCCAACGAACGAGCGCGCCGTCGCTTCCCCCCCTGCCCGTGCGCATTCGGGTCCTCCACCTCCACCCGAGCTGTGCCATTTCTTATTCTTAAACACCTTCCGATCCGCCGTTGTGCAGCCTCGCTCTTGTCGTCCTTGTTTGTTGATTGTCATCCCAGTTTCTCGTTCCTCCGTTGCCCGTCATGCGTTTCGCTTCTTCTGCTCTGGTCGCGGCTCTGCCCGCTCTCGTTGCCGCCCAGGAGGATCCTCTTGCGCAGATCAAGGTCCAGGTTCGCGACCTTCTCGACCAGGCCGTCGCTTACCTTCCCAACCCCGGCACCTTCGATCCCGTCGCCGCCGCCGAGGCAAAGGCTGGCGCTCTGAAGCTGTCCACCTTGACTCTCGAGAACTGGAAGGACACACTCTACGAGCCCGTCGTCGCTGGAGCCACTATTCCCGAGGAGTGGTGGGTTCTCGTCTCTGGCCGCAACAAGACTTGCTATGGTACGATGCCACAAATGATTTTTGCGCCACGACATGCGACGCAATGGCATGACTGAATTGGCTCTTGAAACGATGGTCAGGCTGAAGTAGGCTAACATACATTAATAGGTCGCTGCGAAAATGTCGAGACTGCTTTCAAGGAGACCGCTGCCAAGTTTGCGCTCCAAGACAAGGCTCCTCACATGGGTTACCTGAACTGCGATGACCAGCCCATCCTCTGCAACGCCTGGTCTACTGGAACCTCCAACATCTACCTCTTTGAGATGCTGCCCTCCCCGGCCCCCATCGAAGTCTACAAGAAGAGGTTGAACTTGACCACCACCACCTCGGATGATCTCGTCAACCTCTACGAGTCTGGCACCAAGAAGGATAGCTTCAAGCAGCTTGAGGTTGGCTGGTTCCATCCGTTCCAGGGCAAGGCCGTTGAGTTCGGTATTGCCGTTCCCTTTGCCTACCTCATGTGGGCCTTCGGTCTTGTCCCCAACTGGCTGTTCATGCTGGTTGTCTCTTTTGTCAGCCGAACCATGATGTAAGTTTGAATTGCTGATTGCGACATATTAAATGGGGCGCTAACAACGATCAGGTCCAACCGCATGCAGGGCCAGGCTAACCGCGATGCTCGCGCTCGCGCTCAATAATTGCACTCTCACCTATAGAGTATGGTGTCATGAAGGAATGTGCACAGCTGTTTTGATATGACTGGGTAAAGGTACTGGGATCCGCCTTATGCGACGATGAATGACATGGTTAGCTTGGATGGTTTGGGTCAGGATCTTGCTTCACTATTGCTATGAGCCCGAGTGTTGTGAGGAGGGGGAAAGTATTGTAATAAAAATACCCAGATTCATCAAGATTTGCTCTGGCAAGTTGCCTCGACGTTTTTAAGGCCATCAATAACTTCATCTGTGATCTGACTGTTTGCGAACCGACCATATCGTAGATCGCTCAAGTCTCCAATGGTCTGCTTGACTGACTCTAGCAATGCGGCTTCCTCTTCCTCAAGTTTTGTGATTTCGGCTTCTAAGGCACTGGCTGCGCCATCTAGCTCGGGTATTATAGACGCAAGGCTATGCTTTGCACTTTTTGCACCGGATAGCTCCCCAAATAACTGCGTCATGGAGATTTTAGCATTCGAACACTGGGGCAGGAACTGGTGATACTCTACGCACTGCACGTTCCATCTCAACCTCTCCGTCCATATCTTCCCGTTCAGCCTCTTTTTTTGCGCGGATAACCTCTTTGCGCAACACGATACCACGCTTAACTTCATCCTCAATACTGCCTGTAACGCGATCGAGGACTCCATTTCGCTGCGCTTGGAGATCGCGATATAGCGAACGAACCTGTGGTGATGATTGTAAAGGGCGAGGAAACAGTGCCTTGAACTGGTCTAGAGTGGTGATGGATGTGAGATTGGAGGGCTGGATAAGGTAGTTGGTGAGGATCTCAGATTCCGAAGGCGCCATGGTAAAGATTGATAATCGCCTTCTTTTTTTTATGCTTCAATGATGCTTGTTTATTGATGTACGGTGTATGGCCTTGTTTCATGTTGCCGAGTCAAACTGCCATCTCGACGCGATGTGGGAGGAGACGCGTTAAGTGATACGATATCGCCGTATACACACTGTGTGGACCTGGGGCAATGATCAGCCTGCGTTCATATCGAGATTTACAGCGGAAAGGTGGGCGATGTTACCATTGCGTTCTCAAAATAGCCAGGAGGGAAATTACAAATTCAAATATATTGGCTTCTACCTGTAAATTATGACCGCATTTCCTGTAACACGAATCCAAGTATGTCGATCAACACTTGTTATGCTCTTGCGGCTCAGTATTAGGAAGAACGAGAGCATCACCGCCTCGGCCACAAACTCTACCACCAGTCCTGGATTTTTGCTAAGCCCAGTGTATATCGAGGAGACATCCAATTTGCATGTCAGCTCAAGTAGTGAATTTAGTCTCAACTAAGAAGCGAAAAAGATTTTCTCAAGATCAAGGGAGGACATCCCGCACCAAAGACTCTCGCCACGTCAGCAGAGTTCTCTACATCCTACTTCAGGATCTTGAAAGACGCTCTATATTCAAGATCATGGGGTGAAAATGCCGAAAGTTCATTGACGTAGAAGATAGACATAGACATCAGGGCGTCCTCTTGACCCTTCTCCTACGAACCAATAGATATAGAGTTCTATAGCTCACTTTTCTTAATCAGATTTTACCTCAGAGACCTCGTAGCGATAATACTCAAACAAAAAGAGGTAATACTTTGCGCGGACTAGGATAACCTGTTACAAGAGTTACATGTTCTCCACTAGGGAGAGGGTGGAAAGCTGAGGGCATGAATAATTAGGATCGAAACAACATCATTAATCATGTGTGATAGAGTATCAAGCTGGATACACCCCTTGGAGATAAACAATATGGAATTTTCCCATCTCTCCATCGGTCTAAATGCCACCTAGAGTGTAACCAGATAGCACCGCCGTTCTGCGAAGCCCCCCGCTAACCTCTTGGTCAAGTTGACCAGACTTACCTGGTCTGGCCATGAATAATTGCAATCAATGTAAATTTTTATAAGATATTTTTCCTTCAAACTAACCCCTTTCATTAGGAACCAGTCTTCTACTGTACAATACTGGGGAAAGGCAGATTTGACTCCTCATATCTTGTGGTTTGGGTCTAGCGGTAGGTTGGCTAAGGCGATGTAAGTTGAGGGGGGAGGGGCATAATTTAGAGTCAGTCCGTTAGATGCATCCTTCCTTTGTGCTCTATACGCGTCAAAATTATCGGAAGTAAAATTGGATAAGGTCAATTTGATCCCTTATCCTTGGCAGTACCATTCAAATTGTTAACCTTGCTTCCTTGAGGTCACTCTTTCACTTGGGTACCACGGTGACGGCAATTATTTCTCTCCCAGACGCTAAATTGGAGGATAATTAAGAGAGAAATGGTACGGGCGAGTGCAAAACGATCCACTCACAGGTGAGTTGTAATGTACGAGACTTCTCGCAACTGGTGCTTAGCACAAACAGTCTGATGGCGACGAAATACTTGGCCCACCAAGCAAATTTCTCTAATAACTGGGTTATCGGAAATAAAATAGATAAATTGAAGGGAGATATTATTGTATTATTTATTAGAAATATATAGAATCGTTTACTTATTTTTATTATAATTTCCTTTATTTACTATTCGGTTTCTTGATTTTCAACACAGGATGGACTAACTGCATGGATGCAGATGGCTTTCGCAAGGGGCCAGGTGAGGTTTGGTGGCGAATGCTTATCTTATCGGATGGGTGTGGCTTGGACCAGGAAAAAAAAAGGAAAGCCAACCCAGCAAACGTGGCGTAGACTCGATGGGGGAAGTCGCGTCGCGTACTCCGTCCTTGGCTTTCAAAGGAAAAAGTGCCCCCTAGCGGCTCATTAACGCGAGCCACTGTGTAGCAAGTTTGCAGCACTGTATCGTCACCCATCTCATCCCATGACAACTTGGACCTCACTCCTCACCACCAAACCCATACTCATTCGGATAACATCACAGACTCCATTTGCGCCAATCACCCACGCTCCTCTGTTTTTTGGTCTTCTTTCCGCTTTCACACCGCTTCTTCAAAGTGGCCTTAGTTGCTAGTATCGGCAACATGGCTCCAGCACGCCAACCAGCTCCGCCGCCATTCAGCAAGGACGAAAAAGTCCTGTGCTTTCACATGGACATGCTCTATGAGGCCAAGATTATGGACGTGCAGGCTGGTGAGAAACCTAGCGACGGCTACCGTTATAAGGTTCACTACAAAGGTTGGAAAAACACCTGGGACGACTGGGTTATGGTAGACCGCATTCGCCCCTTTGATGACGAACACAAGGAGCTGGCCGCCCAACTTCACGCGCAGCTCAAGCATAACATGCAAAGAGGCACAAAGCAGCCCAAAAAGGGCGGTCGCGGTGGTGCCGAATCTGCGAGGGTGAGCGAGGAACGTGCTGGCTCCGCAACTGTTCAAGGGAGTCGAGGGGGACGACGAGGCAAGGACTGGGAACTCGAACAGGTGAGGTTATTGTATTTTCTTTGTCGCTCGCTTCTGTTTTTTTTTATGTTTCATCAATTACTACTCACAGTTTTATCAATTTTCTTGCCCCCCTTATCCAGATAGTTCTGGATCATGAGTGGCAAGCCAAAATGTGGTTCCCAATCCAGAGACATGAGGCCCAGTGGCCTCCAAAATGGAATATTCGCGGACTAGCTTCAAGCTCAAATACTGTTGGTATGCTACGAATTGCCTCTCACCTGGTCAAAATTTGTATTTTGGACTTCAATGCTCAAGACCCCTTTCACAAATTTGGCTGTGGTGTTCCTCCATCTTGTCAGAACACTCATGCTCTACTCTTCAATGACAAACAACATCACCTCGCCAGAGCGTATCTACATCCACTGCTTCCTATTCTACACTCATGTCAAAAACGCCTAGCTATTACTTTTTTCTCCCTCTTTTAACCAAACCTCTCCTCACTATGTATGCTCTATTTTTGTCACTGTAAACACATGCTACCCGCCCTTTCGGGATACAGAATTGCCAATCAACCCTTTTCAATTTCAAAGGCACATTCTGGTCCTTATGCCGTCCAGGGGCTCTGTGTGCTTGGAAATTTTGGAAGTTTTTGGTCCTCTTGTCTGATGGATTGAAGTCATATGCTTCAGGGGGCTCATGGTTAATTAGATGTGAAAGACAAGCTTGATCTCTCAGAACCATTTACTCTGGCACCAAACCAAGTGGTTTTAATTTGTTTCGCTTTGGTCTCATTTTTTCAGTATCTGTGGTTTTCTTTTCTCTTCTTTCTTTTTTCCCGGGTTCTAACTCTGTTTCCAGGAGGATGCCTTCCACAACAAGCCAATGATCAACCTTCCTGTCCCCGACCACATTCAGGCCATGCTTGTGGATGATTGGGAGAATATTACCAAGAACAACCAGCTTGTTCCTCTCCCTCATAACAAGCCTGTAACCAAAATCCTTGAAGATTATCTCGCTCACGAGAAGCCTCAGCGAGAAGAGGGCTCCTCCAGTATGGATATTCTGGAAGAAGTGATTGCGGGTTTCCGCGAGTACTTTGAAAAGGCGTTGAGCAGGATATTGCTTTACAGGTAATTTTCTAGGTTCCTCATTCAAATAATGTATGTGCATCGCTAACGTGCTTCAAGATTTGAACGTCACCAATACATGGATGTCCGCAAGTTGTGGGAGAACGCAGAAGAAGACTCTAGCATTAAGACAGTTTGTGACGTATACGGCGCTGAGCATCTAGCTCGGTTGCTTGGTGAGTGTGCTGTTCCACACAACAAATACAATGCTAACGAGCTGTAGTCTCTCTCCCTGAACTCCTGGCTCAAACGAACATGGACCAGCAGTCCGTGTCGCGGCTTCGAGAGGAGATCGGCAAGTTCACTGTGTGGCTGGGCAAGAACTGCGAGACGTACTTTGTCAGCGATTATGAAACTCCGTCTCAAGATTACATTGACAAGGCCCGTAGCTTCTAGACTGGAATGTACGTATTGGTAGCAGTATAATTCGCTTCTTGGTGGCCTGATACTTGTTGGTATTGATACGAGTAACCAACTGGTCAAGCATGATGAAGCAATAGGGTTGAAATAGCAAACTAGCTAGTGGATGAGAACAGTATTTTCTTTACCAAGGACAAGTATATGGTATTGGGATTGGCGGGAGTATGGGAACCAAACAAGGGGAGACACTCATGTAGGATAGCGGGAGGTTTTCTTCATGTTTTTTATCTTTCCCAGGAAGCCGAGATAAGGAGGGTTTCATGATCAATAAGGCGTCATTTGCGCGGTTCTAAACAAAGCAAGTGGCAGCTGCTAATAGTTGCTCTTCCGCTTGTCTAACAATCCGTGATTGTGCCCAGTCTAATCATCGCCCTGGGACACTAGCTACCGCTTCAGCCATGCTCGTCTTTTTATACAGGAGTCGTTACAATATTGTACATGCTTAAATTTTTCTCGATCATCCACTGCATGCGTCATTTGCACTCGCTTCTTCCCAGCCAAGCGCTAGATTTTTTTTTTTATTTGTTTGCAAGTCAGATATCCCCCAAAAAATGGCCTTATGCCCGCGGCACAGCCTTCTCGACGTAGAAGCCCGCATCGGGCGTCCTCTCTGCCTTGATCTCGGCCTTTGTGAGCGGGCTGTCTACCTCTTGCACGCGCACCAGCTCCTTGACCTTGAGGATCATACCGGCGAACTGGGGGTGCACCGGGTGGAAGACGGTCTGCATGCGGCGGCGCAGGCCCAGGGCGGCAAGCACGCCGCGCGTGCGCTCGGGGAGGCCGATTGCCGAACGGTGGAGGGTGATGCGAAAGTAGGACATCTTTTCGGTTCCTTCGTCTTCTCTTTCTTCGGGGTTCGTGGGGTGCGTGGTTCTTCGTGGGGGGGGGAGAGGGGATTAGGCAAGGCGAGTTGCGATATCAAGTGATGCGTCGCAGAACCTGGTCGGGGTGGGTTTCAGTATCACGAGGATTGCGGCGCCTCGGGAATCAATTGAGCAATGGCTTACCCTCAATAGCAGTTGGTATGGTCGTGTGCCGTCGGGGCTTAGTGGGAAATCGCAAGCAGGCAGCCCGGTGCCGTTTGATTTGTCGTCGTCGTCGTCGTTGTCCGTCAAACGAAGCATTAGCCCAGCAGCCGAGCAAAATCCCCAGCTGCCAAGCCTGTTTTTGCGGGACACGGGCAATTCCGCCCCGTCACGGCGTCATGTGACCGGCCACTCACTATGTCAACCCATGCCATAGCCCATGCGAACAGCAGCCTTCAACATAGGAAAACCCATTGGCTCGTAAAAGTCCAATCAAGATGCAACTCGTGGTCCGGCTATTCAGCTATAACATCATCAACAGGGCTCAGAAGTTCCCATGACCTGAATTGAAGGATTCGGTCTCCGTGAATACTCCCCGAATCAAAATTAACTTCGGGTGCCGAGTCACATGTCGCCATTCCCGATGGGGTATTCTGTTTCTTCCTATGCACATCCATCCATAATCCAAGGATCATATCGAATAGATTAATAAAATCGAGCATAATGGCTGCGAGGAATTTGCCACGGCGGCAAGTTGTTAGGGGTGTGGTATCGCAACCTTGTATCTTGTATATCCGCATTGACCGCTACATGGATTGCAAGTACAACCTATCTAAGCAGGGGTCTTCAAACACCGCCGTTTCCCTGCAGACGCCATTGGCGAATGAAAAGATGATACTTAACAACAAAAATGTCACATAACGAGCGAATTTTGAATGTCTATGATCAAACGAGTAATTTGGAGAGCTATCCTCGTGGCCTCCTAGCACTAGTTACATTGTATCGGGAATTCTCATACAGCCTTCCGCTTTTCCTCCCGCCTCCAGGCCGTAGCACTAAATCATCAAATGCAGACGCCTTGTCTCTAATCTTCACTCGCATTACCGTCGTCTTCCGTTGTTCCTTAAAGAGAGACCTCCACACGGCCCTCAGCGCCAGGAGCACCCTCCCGCAGGTTAGGAAGGAGGTAGGTGATGTCATCCCAGGGGTGGCGGTACAGACCAGTGCGGAGACGCTTCTGGTCAAGGTAGTGGGCAATAAGACCGATGCTTCGGCCGAGAACGAAGAGACCGTTAAGGACACCCATCTTGAGGTAGTCCTCGGCCTCCTCAGCGGAGAAGGCACCGCAGTTGCGGAGGAGATCGACGAAGCAGACGGCAATGCAGCCATCGACGTTGAGGATCAGGTTGTCCTTCTTGGAGGTGGTGACGGTCTCCACAGCCAGGGCGTAGTCGAGGAGCTTGTGGCTGGGGAAGTTGGCCAGGACGTACTCCTTGACAAGCTCAACACGCAAGTCAGGGTTGTTTCGGGACTTGATACGGTGACCGATACCGGGGATGAGCTTGTTGGCCTTGCGCATGCCGTCAACAAACTCACGGGGGCTAAGACCCTTGTCGAAGGCCTTAGTGAACTCCTCAGCAGCGCCATCGAGGGCACCACCGAATCGTGAACCAATGGTCAGGAGACCAGAGACAAGGGCGGAGATGAGGTCCTTGCCGGCACGAGTGGTGATAATGGTGTTCATGGCACCAGACACGGCGGGACCGTGATCAGCGGTAAGCATGAGAACCATCTCAAGGAACTTGGAGGCGTAGAGGGGGAGGCGGCGGCGGAACCACAGAAGAGACATGACACCACCAATACCGATCTCCTCCTTGAAAACGTCGGAGATGGGCATACCAGCGTAGAGAAGCTCCTGGCCACGGTCATCAGAGATGGTGGAGATGAAAGCAGCGGGCTTTCGGATGAGACCAAGCTCCTGGGCCCAGGCGTAGTCAATGGGGATCTTGGGCACAACGGGCTCGGCCTTGGGAACGATGGTGCCGGCCTTGACGAGGTTGTCGTAGACAGACTTGAGGGTGGCGGGGAGGTCCTCAAAGGTATCGGGGACGTGGAAACCGGCCTCCTTCATCTTCTCGTTCTTCATCTTGGCAGTCTCAAGCTGAGAGTTGGCGAAAGAACCGGCGTGACCGAACTGAACCTCAGTCTTGAACATGCTGGCGCAGGTACCAATGGCCCAGGCAACAATGGGCTTGGTGATGACACCCTGCTTGACGGCGTCAATAACCTTGTACTCCTCAACACCACCGACCTCACCAAGGAGGACAAGAATCTTGCACTCAGGGTCGGACTGGTAGCGGAGAAGGTGGTCAATGAAAGTGGTTCCGGGATATCGGTCACCACCAATGGCAATACCCTCGTAGACACCGTCGGTGTTCTGGGAGATGATGTTGTTGAGCTCGTTGGACATACCACCAGACTTGGAGACGTAACCAACGGAACCCTTGCGGTAGAGCTTGGAGGCAACAATGTTGTCCATCATACCACCAGTGTTACCAATCTTGAAGCTGCCGGGCTTAATACCACCAACGGTGGCAGGGCCGATAATGGTGACGCCCTTCTTCTTGGCGACATGGGCGATCTCACGAGCACGCTACAAGCTACTTGTTAGCCTTCTGGTGGGGGGGTTTTTTTCTTTGGAGGGGCAATTGCCCCCCCGAAATGAGATTGGCAGTGTCGACTTACTCGCTCAGGAACACCCTCAGCAATAATGGCAATGGTCTTAACCTGGGGGTTCTCCATCAGCTCCATGGTGGAGCTGTAGACACTTCGGGAAGAAGCAAAGTTAACGACGACGTCGACGTCGGGGTGCTTGGCCATGGCCTTGTCGACCTGCTGGTAGACGGGCAGCAAGGTCTCGCTGGTGCCCCAGTACATCTTGCTGACGAACTGGCCACCGAAGGTGTAGATGATACCGGCGACGGAGGGCTTGGAACGCTTGCAGATGAAGTCGAAATCCAGCATGCCCTGGACGGCTCTGGGCTGGAGACCGTAGACGAAGCATCGGGTCTTGTCGGTGAAGAGGGCATGCTCGGGGAGAGGGCTCAGCGGCCGGCTGGGAGCCGGGAAGCGCTGGATGTTGTCGTTGGCCGACAGGTTAGAGGCGGAAGGAGCCATTGCGAAGGAGTCGAGCTCGATTTGTGTGGTCGGAGGAGTTGAGGAGGAAAGTGGAAGATGTGAGCTGGAGAAGGGGGTAAAAGAATAACACCCGAGTCAGCACAGCTGGGCCAAGGAGTCGAGACGCTCTGAGCTCGAGAGTGGAGGCTCCGAGGAATTAGACGAGAAGAGGTATAGATGGGAGGAGGAAGAGAATCAACGGGAGGAAACGTTTGAAAGACGGACCTCAAGTTGAGCGGGACAGGACGGGAGAAATGACGAGTGGCGGGGAGGGAGGATTTTGGAAGGGATTGCCTTTGAAGTGGTGGTGGTGGGCGGGTGAGCTGGGTTCGTTGAACTGGAGCGAGGCTGCGTGGGCTGGGGTGTGGACGAGGTACCTGAAGCAACTCCCCTCCTTGGGCGAGAGGTACCTCCAGGTCTGGAGGGGAGCTGTCGGCAGGTGTAGCACTAGGGGCCACCACCACCAAAAAAAAACAGTGGGGTAGGTGCAGTGCAGCCGGCGCCAGGTACCCATGCTTGCCCCCAGCGTTCAGAACTTGGCCTCCTCCAGTAGATTTCCGTGCATCGGCGGTGGACACTGGCTACTGTACCAGGTACGTAAAGCGCCCCTCCATGCCACCACACACGCACGCGGGCATCGGAGCAATACAGCGCAAGGGGGAAAAAAAGATGCAAGCCAAGCAAAAAAGTAAAAAAGAGAAAAAAACTTACCAGTTGGAGAGCGGTCCAGATCTCAGCGTCGATAGTCTGACCAGCAAGCAATTAGGTCAGAGATACTATGGTCCTTGAAGCTGGAAAAAGAATTAAGCTCGTACAGATTTCCACAACTGCCGGCGGGTTTCTGCAAATGAGTAGAGCCAAAAATCCCAAGCGGTGCGTGCGTACTAGTTGAGAGTTGGGGTCGAGAATTTTTTGGGGATGTCGCTCTTTCTGGGTCCTCTTTTTTTTTTCGTTGCGTTGATCTGTTGAATCCCACGCCGCCGCCCACGCCAGACATAACGCAAGCGTACCAAGGGAGGGACCCATGTCCCGTCGATTTGCATTGAAGCGTGCCCGACTTTTTGCAGTGTCTTTACCGTGCCAGGCGTAAACGAACTACAACTGAGACGGACACCAGGTATCACAAGTACTGGTACTTGAAAGATCCCCCCGCCGCCACGGCATGCTCCCCCATGGACCCCATGGACCAGGTGTAAAACGTAGTGATCAAGGACAGGCCTACCATTGACTCCAATGGTGCTGCTAGACTCGACTCGCCCGTCCGGTTGGAGGGTGTTTGGTCACGTCCTGGGCGTTCGATGAAATGGCGGGGAGTTTGTCTGCAACTGATTGAACCACAACCGCCACACCAGTCGGTTAACTGCACTGCACGCTGCATCGCCCGGGCAGGACAGGCACCCTGGGAGATGCCATCTTGACGATGATCTCCTAGATCGTCATCCCCAAGCATCTCAAACCCCTATTTCCAAAGGGCGAGCCCCCAGTGGTTGGGCTAGACAGGCCTGCCTCCGGGCAACTGGTATTGACCAGGCGCATTGGGGGGCCTCGTGTTGACTAGATGGCCTTCCTAGAAGGGCGTGTCATGCCTCAGCCGTCATCCTTCTCAAAGTGTGGGACAAAGCGCCTCAGTGCACCCACCCCCGAGAAAAGCAACTTGTGGCACCACCTCTTGATTGTGACAGCGGGAATTAAGAAGGGGGCTATGAAACTGCTTGCTTCACTTGATGCGACATTATTTTTATCAAACGTACAATTTCTGCTCTCCACATGCACCGAGGTTCGGAGGCCGATGGACTGTTTGGACCAGAAGAGCTGTCCCGTTCTCAGCCGGCGATTTAGGTCTCAAGGTGGGCGTAGTGGGCTCCGGGTGTATGCACCGGGTGCGGGTGCGTGGGATTAGTGGGGGGAGAGGCCCGAAAGCCGCTGACCACCCACTGTCGAGCACCAACTCGGCCACTGTCAGCTCGCGAGCAAAAGGCGCCGTGAGGACCTGGGAACGAGCGAGTAATGACGGACAATTAATTCAAAGGGGGAAAAATGAGAGGTTCCGCTCCATCCAACGGCATGGCGCCGGGCGCAACTAGCTGAGATGAGACCCAATCGTGACCGAGCATTGCCCACCGGTGTTTGCTGTTGAACACGTATCGGGACAGCTCCGGTGCCATATGGCTCTTTGATCGGATCTATCCAGGATAGGCCACACAGAAACTATTCTGAGGCACTGCGCAGTGCATTCTGCACTCTGCACTCTTGCGTGACTCCAACGGAGGCCGAGACATTCAGGCCAGTCTATAGTTCCCGTAGCCCAAGCCCAAGCCATCCATCGTCAACGCATGCAGCTCCGTGCAGAAGCACGGCGGGCGGCGGAGAGGCACTTCCGGCAGAGCACACACAGTACGGACCGGAAGGCGGCGGGGAACGGCAGAAACTCAAGTCACAAAACTTCCCCAGCCTTCCACCGAGTTCGCACCCCCCCCTCCAACAGCAACACCCCTAGCTCAACCAAGCTCTTGGTCTGCCGGCCAACGGCACTCAACCCGCTCCCCCCACGGAACGCGGAACACGGGGGGTTTCGCTGGAGAAACGCAGGTGACGACTTCGTCACAGAAAGAACCAAGTAGAAGCAAACAATACGGCAAAGCAACCAGGGAAATTAGAAGGCTTGCAGGCTGCGGTGGATTTCGGCGGGCTCGTGGAAGCCAAGGCAGGTCGGATCGAATGTCTCGTCGGGCGTGATCCACTTGGTCCTCAACAGCTGGGGATAAGAGGGCTTTAGTGTGTGGCTCCCAGCGACAGGTACCGGTACATCGGGGTGGTCGCTCAGTTGTGTGGTGGCCTCAGCGGTTTTACAAGGACCCCAAAACTTTTTTTTGGTGCCTGTTCCTCTCCGCCACCCCTCGGTGGCCCCCAGCAACCCGCCGACGCACCCTGGCCCGCGGGCGGTACCTCTCGCATGGCGTGCCAGGGGTCCAGCAGGTACCTCTGGGCTCTGACCGCCCAGGACGGGGACGCAGAGGTGTTGGAGGGGTAAGTTGTACTGTCAGTCCGCCCAAGGGGCAATGTGATGGGATGGGACAGGATGGGCGATGGGGATGAGCCAGCCCCTCCACCCACCCACCGTCTCAATCCCCTTTGAGGCGCCAAATCCTGGAAGCTTCGTTTTTTCGAGAGACAAGCTGCTGCCCGGCTCCGTCTTCATCCATCTTCTCCCTCCCCTCTGCCCCGTCTCATCTTTCGCGAGACTTCGCTTCCAAATCCTCTTCAACCCCTCTCCGCGTCTTTCAGTTGATTGTCCCAGCTCAGCTTTTGTGCAACTGGTGAGTAGAGCTTTTCCCCCCCACCGCTGCCACTTTGTCGCCTCGTCGTTCATCTTTGGCTGGACTGCCCGCACATTTCCACTGCCATTGCGCCCACGGTTCGTCGTGTTTGCCGTTGCCATTCACTTCGCCGTTCCCCGGAATAGCTTCAGCTTCGGCACTCGCCTTCAGCTCCAGCCTTCCACTCCCCGCTTCACCCTGCCCGCACTTGCGAGATTCCACCGCCTTCTCTTCACTTTCTGGCCAGCCTGCTGACGTTTGCTCCTCTCTCATCCAGAATTGAACAAAAGGGACAAGACAGACACTCGCCCGTCAGACTTACCTCTTCCTTCTTCCACATCTTCTCTCCCCGTAATCCACATCCACAATGTCCGCCAAGTCGATCCTCGAGGCCGACGGCAAGGCCATCCTCAACTACCACCTCACTCGTGCTCCCGTCATCAAGCCGAGCCCTCTCCCCGCCCCTACCACCCACAACCCTCCTTCTCGCTTGGCCTCTCTGCACTTCCCCGAGGATGCCAACGTCAACGACGTCCTGAACCAGGCTGAGGTCACCTACCCTTGGCTCCTCCAGTCCGGCGCCAAGTTCGTCGCAAAGCCCGATCAGCTCATCAAGCGACGAGGGAAGAGCGGTCTTCTCGCTCTCAACAAGACCTGGCCCGAGGCCAAGGCTTGGATTGCTGAGCGTGCTGGTAAGGAGCAGAAGGTCGAGCACATTGTTGGCACTCTCCGACAATTCCTCGTCGAGCCCTTTGTCCCTCACCCTCAAGACACCGAGTACTACATCAACATCAACTCTGTCCGTGATGTAAGTTGCAACCCGTTTTTTCCTTTTTTTGATCTTTTTTTTTCCGAGTTTGAGTTTGAGGAGCGGAGCGTATGTGAGGTTGCACTGGGCCGGTTTGAATTTCAAACGTTCAACATGAAATTTTCAAACTCAGGCCCAGGAGAAGGGCTTTTTTTCTAGTGCCGTCGAGCTTTAAGGACCAGCGGAAAGATGTACTCCAATTCCGAGCTTACAAGCCGGAACTGGTCGCGTTTTGTGGGCTTCAACCGGTCCGGGCGAACGGATGCCACGATAAGATCCCTCCCGAACCGACCGAATCCTGGCATTAGTTCGGGAACAATCCACCAGGCCCGCATACAACCCAGGATATCAAGTTGCTTTCGCGAAACCACTTACTAATATGTCTATGCGTATAGGGCGACTGGATCCTCTTCACCCACGAGGGTGGTGTTGATGTTGGTGATGTCGACGCCAAGGCTGAGAAGCTCTTGATCCCCGTCGACCTTGCTGAGTACCCCTCCAACGAGGAGATTGCTGCCTCTCTCCTCAAGAAGGTCCCCGCTGGTGTTCACAATGTCCTCGTTGACTTCATCACCCGCCTCTACGCCGTCTACGTCGACTGCCAGTTCACATACCTCGAGATCAACCCCTTGGTGGTGATCCCCAACGAGGACAAGACCTCTGCTGAGGTTCACTTCCTCGATCTTGCTGCCAAGCTTGACCAGACTGCCGACTTCGAGTGCGGTGTCAAGTGGGCCATTGCTCGATCCCCCGCTGCTCTCGGCCTCACCAACATTGCCGCTGGTGGCGACAAGGTCAACATCGATGCTGGTCCCCCCATGGACTTCCCTGCTCCTTTCGGTCGTGAGTTGACCAAGGAGGAGGCTTACATCGCTGACCTCGATGCCAAGACTGGTGCTTCCCTGAAGCTCACCGTCCTCAACCCCAAGGGCCGTATCTGGACCCTTGTTGCCGGTGGTGGTGCCTCCGTCGTCTACGCCGATGCCATTGCCTCTGCTGGTTTCGCCGATGAGCTCGCCAACTACGGTGAGTACTCTGGTGCTCCCACCGAGTCCCAGACCTACCACTACGCCCGCACCGTCCTCGACCTCCTCCTCCGTGCTCCTGAGTCGGAGAAGGGCAAGGTCCTCTTCATTGGTGGTGGTATTGCCAACTTCACCAACGTCGCCAGCACTTTCAAGGGTGTCATCCGCGCTCTCCGAGACTTCGCTCCCAAGCTCGTTGAGCACAAGGTCCAGATCTGGGTGCGACGTGCCGGTCCCAACTACCAGGAGGGTCTTAAGAACATGAAGCAGGCTACCCAGGAGCTCGGCCTCAACGCCAAGATCTTCGGCCCCGAGATGCACGTCTCTGGTATCGTGCCTCTGGCTCTTATCCCCGGCAAATGGGAAGAGAGCAAAGCCCAGGAGTTCCAGGGTTAAATAAGATAGGAAAAGGAAGCATTGAAGCGGAGCGCTCCATGTTCAGACAGGGAGCGTGGGTACAGGTACAACAAAAATAGGATACCTGATATGTTTCTGTACTTGCACGATAGAAGGGGAGGATGACTGGAGATGCGAATTCCAAGGCTCTCGGTCATTATGGGGCCGAGAAGCTGTGTATGGTAGTATGTCAGCTACGATGAAAGAGAGAAAGCTAATAGATTACCTGATGACATTTTTTTTTACAATTTTGGCCTGGCTGTGATTTGTGGTGAATCCTGGTTCAAGCATGTAGCTCAATGGGGTATAGGTGTGCCCACTGGCTTCCACTTTCGTCCCATGATACGAAGCCCTGTGGCGATGTCAAAGTCACTACCAACAGAGTACCATCCCATAGTAGCTAAACTGATTCCATGCTTGGGCCATCACAAAGAATTCACCTCGTAGCATGTAATATTGAGGTCCCTATTTCTTGACGCATAAAATGGTCTAATATTTGGACGCCAAACAACAACTCGTTCGTAGCTCATGACCACCGCCCAGCACTTTAGCATATCACCACCACCACCCAATCCCTCCTTCCTCCCCGTTTGCCTCCCCCATCTCTGTCAAGATACAAGACTTGTGCCACGCATTGCGTCTCCCAAAATCGCCTTTTTTTTTTTCCCCAAAAATGCACAAACCCCGATATCGCACCAGCCACTTCACACCAACTGGCCCAACACGCTGCATCAATGGAGCATCCGGCAATCGGCAGGGGCGAGAGCCAAGTGCCCTTTATCTTTTTTTTTAAAAAAAAAAAAAATCGGTACCTTCAAAATTTTTATCAATGTAGTATTTTTTTTTATCCCTTTCCTTCTCCTTTCCCTCCCGTGCCTCCCCTAAGAAGCAATTTTAAAAAAACAGTTAGAGTGGGCAGGAACCCGTGCCGATTAGAAACAAGGCAAGAAACACTCATCACAGTGGTTCGCGAACCAGGCTCACACCATTTAGGGGCAAGGGGGGGGACGCAGCAAAAAAAAAAAAAAAAGGACAATGCGGCAAGGCAATGTTTGAGGCGCCTCACTTTTCTGCATCTTTCTGTATTATCCGGCCAAACAACGGCAACACCCTTTTGAGGGGAAGGGGGGAAGAGTGACAATTGTGACGGTGCCATGCCCAGCAGAGCCGAAAAAACATAACAAAAAAGAAGAAGAGCTCCTTAATCAATCAAATCAATCACGCTGCGACGCTTGCTCTCGTTTATTATATACTCTCGCCAAACGGGCTGAATGAAACCTGGCATCAAACCGAAATCAACCTGCCGGGTGTTATCAAAAGGAAAGATAAATCAGGGGCGGGAGGAAGCCAAGACCTCACTTCTCTGATACTACACTCTACACTTATCCGTCTTTTTTTTTCCTCCATCAAGAAATCTCACAACTTGAAGTTAGGTTGGTGACGATACCCTCGAGATACGTACAAATGATCAAGCCGTTGACGTGTTCCGATCAAAAGATACGCAGATCATCCCGACTCGATAGCCTACGTCTAAGTTCCCATCTCGCTAGCCGCTGCGTCCGTTACAGCTCCTACAACAACAGTAAGTCAGCTCATCTAAATCAGCAGCAGAAGCTTCTTTGCTAACCCGGGTTCTGCCTTCAGTTTCCCCAGCCTTCGGAAAAGTCGTCAATTCAGCCTAATACCCAACAATGACCGCCGTGGCCAAATCCTCCCTCGTCGATGCGTGTTGCCCCGCGTGCTGCCACGCCGCAGACTTGGGTGATCACGAATACTGTCTCCCATGCTCTACGAGCCCTCTGTGTCCCACCGTCGAGCAGAACGCTGAGCACAGGCAATACTCTACAGCCAGAGGCAAGAAAGAAAGGAAGAATTCAAAGAAGTAATGTTTTATTGGGGTGAGGAAGAAGGTCTCATCGTGAACTAGCCCAAGGCGAACTTGTCCTGGGGTAATGTCCAGCCCATGTCATGTTATTCAATGGACGCAGAGACACATGTATTGATCTAGGACGTTCGGCTGAGGGCTGAATACATTATTACTCATGTGATTAACGGCAAACTGAAAGGGTGGGTTATCAAATTGAACAGCTAAGGAACTCTCAGCTCAAGACAGAGTTACCTGTCTATTGGTATCATAACGCGCCAACATATATTCCTCGTCCGCTCGCTCTATGGTGTGAATGTAACAGATCATAATATTTCTAAACAATGCGGTATAAGAAAAGAAACCCTCTCAAAACTCTTCATTCAATCCCCCCTTACAGAGCCATCATCATAATAGCCAAAGGCGCAGCAACAGCCCACATCAGAGGCTGAATAACGCCAGCAGCACCCTCAGCAGCACCGGCGCTGGAGCTGCTATTTGATGTCGAGTTGCTAGTCGAGTTGCCAGTGGTCTCACTGCCAGTGTCGGCCTCGTTCTTTCCAGAATAGTTGGCTTCGTCGTCTTCCAGGGGAACAACCTTTAGGTCCTTCATTTCGTTGCCGTCGGCGTCCTTGACTGTAAGAGTAACATCCCAGCTGTCAATCGAAACAATCTTTCCAGAGGGCTTGTTGCTGATGCCGTTCTTAACAAGCTTCGCGGCGTCTGAGGGAATCGCGGGAAGTGTAAAGTTGGTGTCAAAGCCC
Organism: Calonectria ilicicola; assembly: GCA_020809705.1. Taxonomy (NCBI): domain Eukaryota; kingdom Fungi; phylum Ascomycota; class Sordariomycetes; order Hypocreales; family Nectriaceae; genus Calonectria; species Calonectria ilicicola. The sequence continues at coordinate 3,149,305 of CP085833.1, read as the reverse complement.
TTTTCCTCAATGAGACTAGACTTGCAGGTTGGCGCATCGGGTTCGTTCTTGCTGGCGGATTCAGACTGGATCTTTGACCATTCGATCTTCGCAAATTGGTTCTTGAGGCGGTTGAAGTCACCGAGAATCTGAGCGGAATCGTCTCCAATCTGAACCAGACCATAGTTGTTGTCCTCCTCGGTGTATTCGTACACAACACCACCAGAGAAGATGGAAGTCATGTTGTCGCCGTACATGGCCTGGGTCTCGTTCCAGTAGCGAGGCTTGGGCGTGTTGCAGCCGTACTCGCTGAAAAAGATAGGCACAGAGGTGTCCTTGAATCCCTCAACCAATTTGTCGTAGGAAGAGCTTTCATAGGTAGCATCAGGGCCACACCAACTGTAAGAGTTAAGAGCAAAAACATCAGCACGGCTTTCGTCGTTCTTCTCGCTCTCAATAGAGCACTGCATATAATTCCAGGTATCCCAGAGGACATCTCGAACATCAGCAGCAGAATAACCAACAGGGATCTTGCGGTCAATGTTGTTCTTGATGTAGTTCTTGAGATCACGTGTGACAGCCCGGATGTACTGGGGGGCGTACTCGGCGGTGGGGACGTCGTTGATGACCTCGTTTCCAGAAAAGAACAACAGGGTGTTGGGATAGTTGCTGAAGGCCTCGACAATAGCAAAGGTGCGGTTGAGATACTCGGTATAGTAGCTCTCCCAGGGGTTAATGGACTGAAGGGCTTCGCCTGGAAGTGGCGAATTGACATCAATCATCATGTACATGCCAGCCTATAAAATTATCAGCTTGCTCGTCCTGTATAAAGGAGCTTGACCCCTATCAAGAGGGCAAGTATCCATGTACTTACGGCATTGAAAATACTGGCACACTCATCGTGATTGATGTTAGGGTCAAGGTTGTAGACACGGATGGCGTTGATGCCAAGAATCTGCATCAGAGCAGCATCGCGCAAGCACTCCTCCTTGTGGCTAAGGGGATCCTTGCCAGTCTCAGGGTCATAGCCAGCGCTACCACCTGGCTGGTAAGCCATGCCAACAATCTGGAACCTTTTACCAGTCTTGGAGTTGACAAATTCGGTTCCCTGGATGGTGAGAGGCTGAACGGCGCTGACAACCGAGGCCGCAAGGGCCATTAGGGCGGCGTTGATCTGTGATGGTATGTTAGTGACGCTGTTAGATAAGGCCAAGACACGGACTTGACAGTTCCGTGATCAAGAACACAGGTTCTGGATCAAGTTGATGACTTACAAGCATGGCGATTAGTGTGTCGAGACAGGGCTCGGCGTGAAAATTACCAAAACAGAATCGATTAAACGAGGCCTTTATATGCTGAAATGATGGTTGATTCACTGCACAGTGACAGTCGTGTGGTGTGAGAAAGCGTTGTTTGTTTGTTGGCTTGGGTCGATACGCGGACAAGTGCGCGCGGAAGACAGGTCCAAAAAGAGCGACGAGAAATGAACAACAAGAAAAGCGCAACCCAAAGGTAGGCTAGAAGAGCAGCTGAATTGAATCGAAAGAGCGAGTGTGAGGCCCGGAAAGAGCGTGGGAAAGGTGAAGGAGGAAAACAATGAAGGAGAGAGGGAAATCAGAAACACAACCGAATGGCAGGTGAGATGAGCTCAAATAAGGCAGGTACGATGAAGCAGGTATGGGGCGGGGGTAGGACTCCCACAGCGGCCCCCATGACCATACGGAGTAGAGCCAAGAACAACAGACGCCATACGGAGCACACCCAGACCACTATGTCTCCAACAACCCAAATGTCAAACCCACCCTCAATCTTGCCCAAAGAAGGTTGGGACGGGGGTTTGTCCCCTGCCTCTTGGCCCTACACCACCCCAGGCACAGACACGAACCTTGCTTAGCTCCAGTCCGCGGAAAAGAGGACAGCAATTGCACCGATAGGCCACTGAAAACTAAGCTTGTCGGCCCTTGATCCTAAACTGGCAGATTGATTGTCCCCCTGTGACTTCTCCGCCTTCAACGTCGCCGCAGCAGTGATCAACTGTCCTGAAGCGCTGGCTCGTTGGGGTGGGATAAATCAATAAATAGACGGATAAATAGATTTAGATGTAAATTGTTTCTTTTTGTATATATGTTATTTACTCCTGCACAAGACTGTTGAATCTGCTGTCCTTATTCTAATCAGGCGACCCTGGGAAAAACGTAGAGCGCACAATCTTTCGAGGGTCGGACCGCCGCACACATTGGCCACTCCAGCGAAACGAGCCACCATTAACAATGGACCAGTGACGACCAATCCTACACGACAGTGACCCACTACGTTCTTTTTTCTTTCTCAGCGGCACCCAATTTTGCCCCTTGTTTCCACTATCTCCAGTAGTACCTTGCATTAGTGGCTTGATCCGAGGTCGCCAAGGCACAACCCGCTCGCCATCATCGTCAAGTGAAATTGCACTCAAGCGTCCACAGCCATTCGAATAAGGTGTGGCACCCTCTCCTTCGACCCCATCAAACCCTCCACTCACATTAGAAGATGCATCGAGAAATTCTAGTGGTCCAACGGCCATAGGGTAAGCCTTGCCTAACGTTTGACCATCCAAAAGTGACCTCATAGCACAGAGGGATCCCGCGCTTGTGACCTCTCGTCCTACGAAACTTGGTAGTGAAAGAGAAGATCTGCGGTTGAAGCGTTGAGACATGTACATTTAAGGATAGGCCAAGCCAGACCAAGTCGAAATTATTTCTTGGTGCCAAGCGACATTTCCCCGTTCATCAACACCCGCCTCTTCCTAAGAACAACCGAACATGACCATCATTTTCCAGAGGCCCATCCGAAGTGACTGACTACAGACGGCTCATTGGTGCAAGGACCCCTTCTTGGTCTCTAAATTGCTTGACCCCTGCGCGGAATTCCTCACTATTTGGACATCGCCATCACCCAGCATTCCTTACCGTTCGCTCAGCATCATGGGTTATTGGAGGAGGTCGAAGGACCTTGAGCGATTTTAATTCTATGCCTTGGCTGACGATCAAAAATTATACTTCGTCGCTTCGCGACCAAGAGCCATCCATCCTTACCCCTTCGCAAATCCACGTTGAAACATCATTTAACAGGGGTGATCACCCCAGGACCATGGCTGTCTGAGCATTCCTGCTACCTGAATCAACTTCAGACGAAATCAATGCGGTCAAATTTTATTGGCGATGGACTTAGGGGACCCAGACCCACTCATACCCTGGAGTGCATCTTGGCGCCACCATAGCTGAGGATAACCGATGGCATCTTGCCCTCAATGCCATTCATTGACGATAAAAGCTAAGTAAATACTAAATTGTTTTGGTCGAGTATCCTCGTCGGGATTCTGAGCCATGTGGACATCCTTTTTTTAGTCAGCAATCATTGTGACGCCCTGACAATGGTATTTTTTAAATCGAATAAGTTGTTTCGATGGATTCGTCCGCGCTCCTGTAGCACACCTACACAATCGGGATTTGTTACAAATAAACAAGGCTTAAAATAATGAGTCAGCGACATACCCCTCCAACTCTCAAGGATCCTGTTTTTATGTACAAGTACTGAGTTTTTGGGGAAATATTTGTAAATGACCAGTGGCATTGTTGTCTGTTCAGCGACATACCTTTATGATGCCTTTGGGTAGTTACATGTTGGAAGGGGCTTGGCATGTGAATCATACAGGCGTCACGCTTGCAGAACTAGTTAACGAATGAATATCTGTTTGGTCCCGCATTAGACATGAGCGTTATCTGATGCTCATGCGCGTATTTCGTATTATCGATCTGTTACCATTGCGACCACAAACAAATGTACCACACGGGGGGTAATTTAAAATATACCCTTAAAAAGTCCAACCAAATTTTGTTCACACCAACCCGAGTAACTTTCTAGGTCAAGAACACAATTGCAATGGAAAAATCATGACAAACTTCAACATCACGTTGGCATGAAACTGTACGAGAAATGTTTGCTTATTATACCCTGCAGAGGATTCTAGAAGACCTGAGGAAACTAATACTCTATTAGAGCCTGGGGTAACCGTGTGGATTAAAGCATAGAAAATTGTAAAAAGAACTCTCTGGGGTAACACTAAAAACAAAACAAAAAAAGTGTAAAGGCGTCCAGCTGAATGAGGTGATCAAGAATGTACGCCAGGTATCAAACCATTAGCCTGGTCGCCTAAAGGTTTATGGTATGCGACATTCATAGCACACCACCTCGTTTTTCCCCTTTTCAAATAACTCGCTCCTGTCATGTTCTCACCTCACCACTCCCTCATTACAAAGGACCACCCGCTGACTCGTCCAATGTGACGCTGCCAACAATTATAAGCCCCTTGGATTAAAAGAGGTCGTGAGAAGTGTAGAGAGTCGTAAGAATTGCGGGCCACCATGCTGCCCAGAGACGCCGTTGCTCCCTCGCCAGCACAAAATTAAGCACAATCATCGACTTAGTAGCCGTTCATCGTCATCCTCTGAGAGCTGCGGCTAATCTCTCGGTCGGCAGCAGGGCTGATGGGCCGGCTGCTAGCACCGCCGTGAGCGCTGCTTTCCTTGAGAGCCAGAAGCTGCTTAGCACGGAAAGTCTCGTAGTGGATCTGAGATGTGGTCTCAATGAGATCCTGGAGGTGGGTTCGGAGGAGGAAGTCGCGAAGGTAGACGAATTCGCAGTGGGTCTCATCCTCGACGTTGATGAAGCCCCATCGGTTCTGGCGACCACGGACCTGCTTGCCGTTGACCATGATGTCCTTCTCAGATCCAACAACAGCGAAGGGAACGAGGCTCTGTGGTGGGGTTAGTCTCACATCGTACCCTAGCGGTTCAGGGGTTACATACCTTGATCTGGCTGTTCAGGTTGCGCTCCTCATCGTCGAACTCCTCGTTGTCGTAGGGGTACATCTTGAGGTTGTGGAAAGCAAACTCCTCCTTGATGCGCTCCTTGAAGGCCTGGCGCTCCTCAACAGTGAGCGAGTCAGCCTTGGCAATGACAGGGACAACGTTGACGACATCAGACAGCTTCTTGAGGACAACAATGTCAATGGGCTTCAGGGAGTGACCAGAGGGCTGGATGAAGAACAAGCAGCAGTGGATGCGAGTGTCCTGGATGTAGCGCTCTCGCTGTGCAGTGAGCTCCTTGCGCAAGTACGCGGAGTGCTGATCCTTGATGTACTTGACGATAGGGTCCCAGCAGCGGTCGTTGTTGACGAGATCTCCGTAGCCAGGGGTATCGACAATGTTGAGCCTCAATCGGACGCCATTCTCCTCGATGATGTGGGAAACGGTCTGGATCTCGGTGGTGGAGCGGATGGGCTCATCAGGCTGGAGACGACCCTTGGAGTCGATGAGGTGGGAGGCGAAAATGGTGTTGATCAGGGTCGACTTGCCCATACCAGTCTGGCCTGTGAACACGAACCCAAGTTAGTACACGACTGGGAACACGCGGCCTGTCGCCGATGGTGTGATGATGGTGGTGGTGGATGACGAGGACGCGGTCGTGTGCCAACTTACCAACGCAGATGACATTGAACTGGAAACCACGCTTCAAGAGCTTGCGCTCGATCTGGGACGTGATGCTGTCGAAACCGACATGGCTCTTGGGAGTAATGGTGCTGGGGGGGACGGTAGCCATTTTGAAGGAGGTGTCGAGTGACAGCTGGTCGTTTCGAGCTCAGGAAAGCGCAACAATCAAGTTGGAGGTGCAGAAGCAAAGTCCTTGGTTTAATCCAAGAAATACTTGCAGCCAAGGCAGATGAAGACGCGAGTTGACGAAGTCGAAGCGGCGTTGGTGAATGCCAGGTGCAAGTTGAAGGATGGGAGATGCTGCGTTAAACAAATCCTAGGGGGAACTTTTTGGGGCACTGGACCGTTCCTGCCACCAGCAGACGACAATTTCCCTAGTAGAAGGGATGTACAGGGGGTCTGAAGAAAGGGGGAAGGCGCGTTGGGGCCGTTTATTGGCCAGACCCGGTCCGTGCGCGAGACAGCTTGTGATTGGCCTGTCGGTACTTTGGAGAAAGTCAACCCATGCCCTTCAGACTTTTGACAATTGGAACGTCTCACGCGAATTGAGCATTCAGATTCGACGGCTGAGGAATTGAACCCGCCCACCAATTCGCAGACCGCGCGATTGTGCCCGAAGCATCTGGTCTTGCGACTGTAGCCTCTTGCGACCACATCGAACTTCCAGACCCCGTCGGTCCGCCTGACTCGAGCCAATCGCCAGCTCCACGTCGTACCAGGCAATCTTTGACAACCCTTCGATTCGATAGCCGTCATGGCCGCCATCTCAGCCTCCCTTCTCCCTCGCCTCTCCACCCCGGGCCTCCTTTCTTCTTCGCGATGGGCAGTATCTTTCCGCCAATTCGCCCAGAAGCTCACCCCTGCGCTGGCAATTGCGATCCCTGGCCTTTCCCTCAATTTGCCCACTCTGGATGATATTTGGGAGGGGCTCCTACGAGCAGTGCCCAAGAACAAGGTGTCCCACTCGAGAAAGCGACACAGACAAATGGCTGGAAAGGCGTTGAAAGATGTCAACAACCTCTGCAGGTGTCCTGGTTGCGGCGAGATCAAGCGAACACATCGACTATGCCAGACCTGCTTGGAGGGTAATTGATATGCCTTATTTCCCTCTCGTTCGACTTTTTTGCTAATGTGTGAACTTTGCAGAGATGAAGCGAATCTGGCGACAAGACTACCCTAACGACAAGGCGTTTTAAGTGAAAGAAGAAGATGATGAATGTCCAAGATCTACCAACACCTGTATTAAACAGTCTCTATAGTCTCGACGGGATCGTGCATACCATGGGAGTTTGGGCTCGTTTGGGCCTTGTATCAATATTGTGCTAAAAGAAAAGAGGCAGAGGTCTCATATAAAAATTATGTGTCAATGCAATGAATGAATGGACGAGTGCTGTTACTGTGATAGTACCAGATGATGTGCTGCTTCGAATTTGCTGATGGATTGAATTTTTATATTGTTCGTGGCTGCTTGATCTGTACGGGTGATATAGCTACCCCCATGAAGGAAAATCTTCGTCATTAAATTCATCTCAAAAATAGGTGTCCGGCTATAAATTCCATGGTTCGTGGTGTTCAGTTCCATTACATCAAAGAATTGAGACCTGGTGGTGGCCTCAGAAAAAACCCCACCAACCCCAAACCTGTCGCATGTAGCCACTCTCTTCAAACCAACACAACCTCGTCGTCCCCAAAGGCGACTGCATCCAAAGGCCATGGAAAGCACCCGCAGAACCCTAGGATCAATGCAAAAAACTAACACCGTCCCTAGTCCAAGCAATATCTGACCACGCACACCGTGGATAATGGTGGGTTTTCCTTAACTACCCCGCGGCTGAGAGACGAGCAGCGCAAGTGCAGGCAAGCTTACTGAGAACCCACAGCCCACATCACGGACATTTTTTCCGTGGCAACAACACCAAAGGCGGTGATTTCTGCCAGCGGGTCTTCGACTTTGCATATCCATGACTCCACTGATGCCTCATTTCCTCTGAAGCAGTCCATCTCGGACGCTCACAAACTGGGCTGCCACCATGTCTGTACCTCGCGGACAGGTAATGTTGCCGCTAGTGCCGGGTTTGGAGGCGAGGTGAAGATATGGAGCCTGGATAAGGACACTGGTGAATGGAATTTCAGTGGCGAGGTCACTGAGTCCTCTCCCAAAGCCGGCGAAGCCTGGGGGATAGCGTTGAGCGAGGATGGCAAGTTCTTGGCTTCAACAACCAACGATGGCCGAGTTCATGTTTGGGATATCTCGGTCGAGAACAAACCAAAAATCAGGGAGTATGAAACAGGAAGTCCTGGCTCTGGAAGTTTTGGTATGTGTGTCGATTTGAGTAGAGATGGCAAATACACAGCCAGTGGACACCAGAACGGTTCAGTTTATATATTCAACAACGACACAGGGCGGATCTTGTACTCGCTATCGGGTAAGATATAGTGTTCATCCCCTACAAACCGTGATTAACCATTCGAATAGGTCTCGCTAAACCAGTGCGATCGGTCGCATTTTCACCCGGAAACACAAGGCTTGCAGCGGCTGGCGATGCTGGCATCATCGCCCTCTACGATATGAAGCATGGAGAGCACGTTGGAAACCTGACTGGCCACTCTTCATGGATTACAGCTGTTGACTGGAGTGACACTGGCGAATTTCTACTTAGTGGATCAATGGATGGGAAGGTCAAGGTGTGGTCGATTGAGCGAAACGCCTGTGTGGCTACACACAGCGAGACGGACAAGGCGCTGTGGGCGGTGAAATGGTTGCCAAAGACGGTGAGAAGTGAGATGTTTGTGACTGCAGGAGCGAACCGTAGCCTCTCATTCTACAGAGAGGCGACGGGAAACTAAGATATAGCAGAAAAGCACTGCTTGAACGTTATCATAGAATAAATTCGACACATTTCGGTTAGTAGTCTCCTCTCCTCCCTATCCCCAAATTGCTGGGGTCGAGTCTCTCACGTGATGAACAATTTAATGGTTGCCCCGCCACTGCGCTTTGACTTGGGGATCATCAACGGTGCAACCTCATCCAGGCAATCCCCAGACCCAATTTAGCCATCTTTTGTGGGAACTTGTCATTCTGATTCTCGACCCAGTTGTGTTTCATTAAATATACTTATTTCAGCAATCCGTTGTCACTCATCACTTGTCCACCGATCAAACAAAGCAAACCTATATACAATTCACTATGCCTACTACCAGGAGATCAGCAGCCGCTGCCCGTGGCGTTCCCGCCAAGGGTCAATCGACCCTCCTCAGCTTCTCGAACAAGGTGACGAAGAGTGTACCCAAGGATCTCAAGAAGGCCGTCATTTCTCCTCCCGTTGCCAAGGTCGAGGTTGCTGAGCCACCGGTCGAGACAAGGGAGGAGGAAGTAGCCGAGGTTGTGGAGCCTGATGTTGAGGAGCTTAAACCAGGTGAACCCGAAGCGGAGCATGCCAAGGAAGAAGAAGAGGAAGAGGAGGAGGAAGAGGAAGAAGGCGAACCCGAGGTAGAAGCAGCACCAGTGAAGTCTGAGGCCGAGTTGCGAGCGGAACGGATCACCGAGGCGCAAGTCAAGAAGTACTGGAAGTCAATCGAGAACCAGTGGAAGACCCCACGACTCCACCAGGAAGGCTTGTCTGTGGAAGAAAAGGTTTTACGATACTTTGATGTGAGCTCACAGTATGGGGTAAGCCAACGCATTCAATTTTACTATGGTCTTGACTGACTTTCGTAGCCTTGTGTTGGGATGTCTCGTGTGAAGCGATGGCAGCGCGCTGACCGCCTCGGCCTCCAACCCCCTATTGAAGTGCTTGCTGTGTTATTAGATGAAGAAGAAAAGGGCAACAAGAAGAGCCGCATTGCTCATATGGATGAAATCCTCAACCCAACAGCTGTTGAGCAATGAATTTTTCTTTGACTGAATGATTATGTTAATGTCAGGGAGCTATGGCGTTTGAGGAGAAGATTAGGTCCTTGTTGTCGATGGGTCTTTATATTTTTATAGTCTACTACACCATCAAGTCGGTGCAATCAGTCGAATGTCACTAAATCTATATAACGTGCCTGGCTCTATTGTCGTGAAACTCATGGATGCTGAAAACTGTAGGGCCCTGGGGCTCCTGTCTAGTACCATATGCTCCTTGTTCGATGATGAGGGATCTGCTCCTCTTTCTTGGCCTCAAGCTCCTTGACGCTGTCATAGAGAAAGAAGTCAATCAATATGGCGTTGATCTGGGCATCGGGATGCTTGCGCTTGATCTCGCGCCTAATCAACTCGACACACCAAATGCTACAAGCTGTGACAAATTAATTAGCCTTGGCTTTCCTTTCATTTTCCTTTTTTATTTCAAATCTTCCATTACTCACCTCGTAGCTGAATTTCCCATGAAGACCCGCTTTCTATCATCTTCTTATCTTTGATGGCAGTGGTGATGCCTGGGCAGCAGTACAGCGCACCATATGAAATAAGGATTTGAGGGATGCGATAGTCGGCAAACATTGTTATCTTGTCAATGTCATGGAACTTGCCATAAGATTCGCCATTGAAGCAGGCCCACAGATCGGCAACTAGAATCTGGGCCCTCTTCAAGAACTTGATCATTTTGCCATCCTCGTAGGGATGCTCGTCGCGGAAGCAATCAAAGTCTTCGGCCAACATATTGACGAGCTGTGCGGCCGAGCCCTCAGCGGCGTTGATGAGCTCTGAAGTGGATCCATCGTAGAACTGCGTAAATTTTTAGTTGCTTTATTTCGAATTATATGAATATGCATGGTGTTGGAGTTACCTGGTTGAGAACCCGACCAGCTTCATAGAGACAGTCGAGGCGTTCTTGCAGCATAGGCATCTCCTCCTCTGTGCATGACCGGAACACATGCTTCAAGGATTCCAAGTTGCACTTATCTTTGTTGACCCAGTAGTAAGGATCGGTGATGGGGATTCCTGAAGTAATGACCCAGGGCTAGAGTCAGCGATATGAAGTTGTTATGCGAGAAGGTGACTCACCTTCATCGAGTGCCCTTTGCAGTGCTGCCACCAGACTCCAATAGCCCGTCCATGTTTTCCCACGGTATTCGATAGCAAATCTTTCATCATCAGGCAGTTCAGACCAAAACGAGAAATTTAGCAGGTCCATGGTGAAGATGAAGTCGACCGTGTTCTCATCCTTCTCCTTGGGGTGTAACTCGTGCTCTGACCAAGTGGCGGTCGAGTAGCCCTTCTTCTGCATCTGCGAATAGATGGCTTCGGCGGCATTCTTGGAGGAGCGCATGTCAATAGCAACATCGACACAGGTGTCGTAGACATGCTCAACAGACTCAAGGACTCCGGTCTCGGCTGGAGATTCCACATTGACGTTGCCGTTGAGGTGCTGGCGTAGGAGCTCAAGGAGTTCGGGATCGGCCTCGTCGTCGGACATGGTTATTATTATGTGATGGACGACACTGGGCTCAAACCGAGTCTACAAAAAAAAAATCACACAGACAAGAAGAAAATTAAAAACGCGGACGAGAGATGGTGGTGAGTGAGACTTCACCCGGACGTGGTCTGGACCCTCTTGGCTCAAGAATGTGTTTCGTGCGTTGCAAAACTCATCAAAGTCAGGTACACTGTGCTTAAGCCGACCCCGCGGCCAAAGGCGTGTCGGGAGGGCTAGGGGAACTAAGAATAGGGCGATCATTTGGGTGCGGGAGGGACAGGCCTAGGTCATGTCGCTTCACCTTGATAGGAGAACGGGTTGAACAGCAAACACGAAAACCCACAAAGGCCCATTCACGCGCGGCCAATTGACTGATTCCTGGAGGCATTGCTTGCATCACTCACACAGGCCTTGAGGATCTCCGTTCCCCCTGGCTGACCCTCTGTAGACCCGTTGACAGCTGCCGCCAGTAGGAGCAGATGGTAGCACAAAAGCTGGCAAGGCCACCAATCACACGACCCCGTTTGCTCCATTCTGGCTCCATCAGCGAGTACCCAGCAACTGAACAGGGACGTCATTGGTCGCAAGCCATCTACGTCTCAGCTCTCACCACCAAACTGCATCCACTGATTCACTGTCACAGCACCAGCCAACCCGCCTAACTTGCACTTGGACCCAGACCCGGCTTTAGCTGCACGCCAACACGCGACCCTGACTTTTACATTTCATCATTCGCGAACCACATGCGCGCAGCCCTCCGAGACTGCAGCCTCCTTCTTCCGACCCATCTCCCTGCGTTTGTTGAGCGCCGACGACGAAGCTGCCGTTGATGATGGATGCGACCGATATTGTGAACAACGCCCAGGCTGCGCCCGCAGCTAAGGCACCGGAGCAGCAACAGCAGCTTCAGCAACCACCTCAACAGCCCCAGCAGCAGGCCCAGCAGGCTGTTGCGCCCAACAACGGGACACAGCGACGACCAGCCGTCACGCCGCGCGATAGATTCAACCACCAGTCGCTCGGCGCGAGTCTGAATACTTCCGTCAAGCAGGTACGCCTATTCCATTCCCGCTCCCCGAATCGATTCCTCTCGAGTCTGCTCCGAGTCCACTACCCCACGCACCTCGTCAGTCTCGTTTTCGATGGCTTCGGCCAGCCCTCTTTCCTTCTATCCTCGTCAATCATGTCTCGACGCGAAACCTATCGACCTAGAGCTAACCAAGCTTGCGTAGGCCCGCGTGCTCATGGTTGGTGCCGGTGGCATTGGCTGTGAGCTCCTCAAGAACCTGGTGCTGACAGGGTTTGGTGAAATCCACATTGTCGACCTCGACACCATCGACCTGTCAAACCTGAACCGACAGTTCCTCTTTCGTCACGAGCACATCAAGAAATCCAAAGCTTTGGTACGTACGAGCTGTCGACCCACACCGAAAAACCATACTGATGAATGCGATGATAGGTCGCCAAGGAAGCTGCCCAGAAGTTCAACCCCAGCGTCAAGATCGTCGCGCACCACGCCAACATTAAGGACGCCGAATTTACCGTCTCTTGGTTCCGCGATTTTCGCATTGCATTCAATGCCCTCGATAACTTGGAAGCAAGGAGACATGTCAACAAAATGTGCTTGGCCGCCGATGTTCCACTCATTGAGAGTGGCACGACTGGTTTCAATGGTCAGGTGCAAGTGATCAAAAAGGGCGTCACAGCGTGTTACGATTGCACCCCGAAAGAGACACCCAAGTCTTTCCCTGTGTGCACCATTAGAAGCACACCTAGCCAGCCCATACATTGCATTGTTTGGGGCAAGAGCTATCTGCTAAAGTAAGTGTTGCCTAATTTTGCTCTTCCCATTAAGATTGCTTGCCAACACTGCCATTAGCGAGATATTTGGTACAAGCGAAGATCAGTCCGCGTTTGACCACACCGCCGACGGTGACAATGGTGGGTTTCCCCGATCCTATTACTCACAATCGCGAGCTAAAAAAAAATGCAGCCCAGGAAATTGAAGAGCTCAAGAAAGAGTCCGAAGCACTGAAAAGGATTCGGGATGCGGTGGGCACCCCCGAGTTCCCACAGATGCTTTTCCACAAGGTTTTCACTGCCGACATTGAACGTCTGCGCTCTGTCGAGGATATGTGGAAGTCCAGAAGGGCACCGGAGCCTCTGAAATATGAGGACGTTTTGGCACAAGCGGGTGACGCTCTGGCGTCAAAAGATGTGGTTTTGAGCGACGACCAGAGGACCTGGTCTCTTGAGGAGAGTCTTGTGGTTTTCAACGACAGCCTTGCCCGATTGAGCAAACGTATTCTCGACCTCAAGAAAAACAAGAGCCCACAGGATGCAGAGCCCATAATCACTTTTGATAAGGATGACATCGATACTCTTGACTTTGTTGCCGCCAGCGCCAACATTCGTTCCATCATCTTTGGTATTGATCGTAAGTCACGATTCGATATCAAGCAAATGGCTGGCAACATTATTCCGGCTATTGCCACTACCAACGCGATTGTAGCAGGACTCTGTGTTTTGCAGTCCTTCAAAGTTTTGAAGGGCGAGTATACACAATCTAAGGAGGTTAGTAAACCCGAATGCAATTCGTCTCCTGCTGTTACTGACAATAATTAGGTTTTCCTAACTCCATTCACATCCGCACGCCTCTTAGCTCCGGATACATCGCGAGAGCCGAATCCTGACTGCCCAGTTTGTAGTGTTTTCAATACAAGCGTTAATGTGGACTTGTCTCGGGCGACCCTCAACGACCTGGTTGAGGATTTCATCAAGACAAAGTTGGGCTTTGGAGAAAAGGAGTTTGTCGTGAACAACGATGTCGGTGTCTTGTACGACGTTGATGAAACCGACAATCTCCCTAAAAAGCTCAGTGACCTAGGTGGGTTTCTTAATAGTAGCACACGCTGGCTATCTTCTCTAACTATGGCATAATAGGCATACAAAAGGATAGCTTTTTGACTATCATTGACGAGGATGATGAAGATACCTTTGTGAATGTTATCATCAATGTTCAAGACGGGTTTGTGGATACCAAGAGCACCTTGCTGGATGCGACTAACAAGACCAGGAGCTTTGAAACCGACAAGAAGCCTATTGAGGCGACATTCACCGAAACGCCACATATCCCGCGAAAACCCAAGAAACCCGAGCCTGCCCATGCAAATGGCAACGGCCATCACAATGGCCATCAAGATGACGGTGATTTGGTCGAGATTCAGCCCAAGGGCGTCAAGCGATCCAACCCTGAGGATGGCGAGCAGCCAACGAAGAAGGCCAAGCTTGCTGCCTCGGCAACGGATGTCGTGGTTGTAGAGGATGCTGGTGGTGCGATCGTCATTGATGACTGATTGGCTGGAGCCAAGGGTGTATCATGCGGCACTCAATCCACCATCGAGATTAAGCACACAATTATTTGCGAAGGCGTTTGAGGCGAGGAAGACGACAGCATCTGCAACTTCCTCTGGATTGCCCACTCGGTTTAGTGGAGTGTCTTTGAGGAAAGCTGCTTGCAATTCTGGCTTGAGGTCTGGAACGGCATATGTACATTAGCATTGGCCCTTCTGGATGAAAGGGAGTTATGTTTTTGAGACCTGGCACGGTCAGTCACAAGGGGAAAAAGGGGCGTACTTACGATCCCACATTTCACTGGCGATCCAGCCAGGAAGTAGAGCATTGACGCGAATGGATCGGGGGCCGAGCTCATGGCAAAGGGCACGGGTGAAGCCTACAAGGTTGTTAGAAAGACCTTATTTTTGGCATTGTACAATAAATGTGGGAGAGCTATATAAAATGGAGAAGAGGAATGATTTACGAAGGAAGTTCATTTACATACCGACTACACCTGCCTTTGAGGCGGCATAAGCTGTTGCTCCTGAGCCCCCTTTTGTGGCCATGAGGCTGGAGACGTTGATGATGCAGCCTATGGCGGATGTGTAAGTGAACTGATGACTTTGGAAGCAAACCGAACCATACCATGGGGGCGGACCTTGGCATGCTTGCAAACGAGCATCGTCGCCATAAGATTAGTGTCTATGATGTCACTCAGCGCATCCTCTGGAGTTCTCTTGAGGAAGGATGTCTGTGAAATGCCAGCGCAATTGACAAGGATATCGACTGGACCAACTGTGTCTTGGGCCTGTATGAGTAGTGGGTTTGTGATTAGTTGGCCGAAGTTTGAACTGAGACACAATCGACCGGAATTGATGTTAAAAAAAACGCACCTGATCTTTACTCCTCCCTACAAAGACATCCTTTATGGTTTCTCGTTGAGAAACATCAAGGCGAATAAAGCGATGTTGTAGCGGAATGTCGCTGGATCTGGATTGGGATTGAACAGAGGCTCCAGCTGAAGGAGACGAAGGTGGAGGAACATAGGGAGCAAGAAGGGGCCCGATTTTAGATCGAGCTTCTATAGCTGAGCGGCCAAGCAGTGAGACGACGGCGCCCTGGCTGGCAAAGGCTCTGGCAATATGTGAGCCGATGAGGCCGGTGCCGCCCACCACAGCGCAGTGTTTGCCTGCGAAAGCCATTGGCAGCTTAGGAGACGCGGCGTATGAGGGGAGGACGGATACAGGATGTACGGGAATAAAAGTCGACAGGGCTGATATGGATTGGTCTCAGGTGTTTGACTGAGAAACATGTGGTATCTTCACAGCTTTTGAGATTTGTTAGTGACGGGATCGTTCCCGATGCAGCGGGTCTCAGGTTTAGCTGTAGCGATTCCGCCTTGGTCTTCAGGCCTTATTGCTAAGAGGCGGGCACCTACAGGCATTAAGGACACTGTGTGCAGTCACATGTTTAACAATGAGCATCTTCCTGTTGTCTGTATTTGAATGCATTGTCGTAAAAAAAGACAAAGGAGAAAAAAACCCTTTACTATCAACTGGTACATGTAGCTTCATCCTGTCCAATAAACACATGTCTCAGCATGCCGGACCACAAGTGATGGCGGCTAAATCTTTGTAGCTGTCGATGAGCTATCTTATAAGCCCCCACATCAAGTCGTTTTGAACATGACGAGGAAGGGTATAGCGGCCGATGGACGACTTGCGGGCGAAACAGTGTCAACCGCTTGATGTGATTTACTTCTAGACTCCCCCCTTGGAAGTGAGGCCATATGTTTGATCCGTTGTCCCCGAGCACTCTTTCAAACTGAACCCCTCAGGAGACTGGGATATTGAGCAAACAGGGGTTTGAGTAGGCAGGGCGTGCACGGCACCCAAAGTGGGCGTGGTGTTGGATCAGCGAGGGGCGCCTCCGCCTCGGTTTCGGTTGGTTGAGTTTAGGTCACTAGAAGTCAGCTGTTTTTGCTGATGATTGCGCCTGTGATTGTCTATCTCGGGTGTTGCCAGGTTTCAGCAGCAAGGTAACCAGCAGGATATCACTCACTAGTAATTATTTGTGTTCTTGATATTTTGTTTCAAGCTGAGGCTGCCCATGGCTTCTTTTTTCGTATTTAACCTTTTAGTCTCTCGTCTCGTCTCGTCTGCTTGAGCCTGTTCGCCGCCCGCCGCCCCGGTTGGCCTTCCTAGAGCCCCAACCACAACCAGGGCCCTCCGTTCTTCTGGTTTCGTACCCGTTTCCCCACGTGCTTCCAACTTCAATGTTCCCTCTTCGAGTTCCTCCTGCATCCGCTCCCTCTCTTTGCCATTGACGTCGAACCGTCGAACCGCCCGCCCTCGCCGTCCCCCTCCATACAGCTCCGCGTCGCTCCCCGCCCATTTCACCATGAGCGACATGCGGCGCGATGCCCCGCCGTCTCAAAGTACCACAGCCACGGCCACCCTTCCAGCTACAACCGCGGCCAATGACGGCGATGTGACGCCGGATGCTGGACTGAGGAGTCTCGACCATTGTCCGTTTCTGTTTGCCCTCGTATCCTTTACTGGAAGCTCCCAGTGTGCTAATCATCCTTCGCAGACAAGCGCGCCTTGCCGAAATGGCGGTACTCGTTGCGCCAGCAGTTGCTTCCCCTGATCCGATGGGAGACGCCCTACCTCGCCTGGATGCAGAAGAAGCTGCGGACACCGGCCCTCGATAGCTATTTCGCCATTACCGCCAACCTTGGAACCCATACTTTTTTTATGATCGGCCTCCCCATATGTTTCTGGTGCGGTTATGCTGCTTTTGGTAAAGGGTACGTCACTCCCTGTATTTTCGGATATACTTGCAATGCGATGCGATACGATGCGATATGCCGTCTCGCACCACTGATCCTCCTGGCTGCGTGAGTGAAGCATAAGACAATAGTACTAATGATGCTGTCTTCCACAGACTAGTCCACATCCTGGCCCTCGGCGTGTTCTGGACCGGCTTCGTAAAGGACTTTTACTCTCTTCCGCGCCCACTCTCCCCACCGCTACATCGCATCACCATGTCTGGATCCGCTGCTCTCGAATATGGATTTCCGTCGACCCATAGTGCGAATGCAGTCTCCGTCGCCGTATATGCGCTCCTTTACTTGCGCAGCCCAGATAATACGCTTCCCGCAACCACTAAACTGACGCTTGAATTCCTTTCCTACTTTTACGCCGTTTCCATCATCTTTGGCCGTCTTTATTGTGGTATGCATGGATTCCTCGATGTTATTGTTGGTTCTATCATGGGTGCTGGCATTTCTTGGCTTGAATTCTACTACGGTCCCCCACTGGATCAATACATGCATGAGAGTTCCTGGATGGCCCCGCTCGTGGCAGCTCTGATCATTCTGGTTCTCGTGCGTATTCACCCAGAGCCTGCTGATGACTGTCCTTGTTACGATGATAGTGTCGCATTTGCTGGTGTCGTCATTGGTCTCGAATTCGGTACTTGGACGTACGGGAAAATGGAACTGTCTCCGTGGAACACGCACGCATATGGTGATAGCACCATCGATGTCACGCATCTTGGCTTGGTTGCCAACGTGGCCAGAATCGTTTTTGGTGTCCTCATCATTTTTGCCTGGCGTGAGACCATGAAGCCTTTGCTTCTCAAATTCCTTCCACACCTTTTCCGTGTTTTTGAGCAGGTTGGCATGAACATGCCCCGACGCTTCTTCATGCCCGCTAGCACATACAAGTCTGTGCCTCCTGGATCTCGAATAGATACCCTTTTCCCTACGGCTTCAGACTTCCCACGTATGGTAGAGAGTATCCGCTATCCAACCACTCGCGGCCGATCGGTGTCTATTGGCCCACAAAGTGCTGCTGATGCGTATGAGACACTGGCGTACCGCGAGCGCAAACGACGCGAAAGTGTTGGTAGCAATTCTAGCTTGAAGAGCAAGTCGAGCAACATGGAACTACACAATATCCACGAAGATCATTCTGACAAGGCAACCATGGCCTCTGGATCGCAGGCACCTCGTGCAGGCTCGTCTGAAAAGGTGATCGGAAATGGCGATATCACTGCTTCACCAACGACGGATGAACCCGAGATTATCGTGACCGAAGAAGACGGTCTAGGAGAGCAGGAGATGTTTTCCCAGCTAGTCAAGCCCCGAGTGCGATACGATGTTGAAGTAGTGACAAAACTTGTTGTCTATACAGGTAAACCTTTTATTTCTTTCTTTCTCAACCTCTCAAATTGGCGGCTCTAACGTTCTCGCAGGTATTGCTTGGTTCGCTGTAGCCATGATTCCAATGACCTTTGAGCTGGTAGGACTGGGCACAAACCATCTTCAGGCCGAGATGAAATAAGTTGAACGATAACAAAATGAGACGTTGCCATAATATCCTCCAGTTTTAGCCGTCTCATGCACACGATTCCTTTAGACACTACTTTTAATGCACATATAGGGCGGTGACGAATAATTGGCGTTGCGTTTGGGGCTATGGGAATGACCAAATGAGCCTTGCAACATGGCTATAGACATTGTATTTGTCGCACATCGTTGTGAAGTTGGGTTTTGATTGATATGTCATCATGTAATGTTGCCTTATATGGGCGGGATGGAGAAATGACAGATGACTGGATAGCATGACAGTGTTTTTGCATGGAGCATGATGCATCTTGCTCCCGATTTTATTGCGAATAAAGGAACTATGGTTTCCCTAAAGCCCTGTAGAATTTTTTATCATTTTTGACAATGTCTCTCTGAGTGATTGACCTGTTTGAGTTCAAGAGTGGTGAACTGGTGGTGAACTGGTGGTGCACGTAGTGGCGGTGGACAGTGATTGGCCAAAAAGCCACATTGACAGGGTCTTTAATTGACCAACACGACCAGACGCGGTCAGAACGCGTTCTCAGCCACTTGCCATGACCTCACAGCAATTGACCTAGCTGCATCGCCCAAAAAAATCCCACCCGCCAATCGTGAATCTGAATCGACTGCGACAGACATTTCCACAGCCACAATGTCGGACTTTGAAGATGAGATGGATGTTGATGCCCCTGGGCCATCCAAGGACATTACTTTTTCCTCTGCAGCCAATAAGGGCAAGCGGAGTGTAGCTAATCTGCCTGTTGAGGCTGAAGACAGCCTGCCTTGGTACGGCCCGACGAACAGATGAAGCTCACGGATCGGTTGCTGACATGTTTATAGGATCGAAAAGTACCGTCCCAACTCACTTGACGATGTTTCCGGTCACCAAGACATCCTCGCTACCATCAACAAGTTTATTGATTCCAACCGTCTCCCTCATCTCCTTCTCTATGGCCCCCCTGGTACAGGAAAGACATCAACCATTCTGGCCCTCGCGCGACGAATCTACGGTGCCGCCAACATGCGTCAGATGGTGCTGGAGCTGAATGCCTCCGACGATCGAGGTATCGACGTGGTGCGCGAACAGATCAAGACGTTTGCGAGCACAAAGCAGATTTTCACAATGGGTGCTAACTCGGGGGGCAAAGCCGGTGCACTGGCAGGCTTCAAGCTTATCATCCTGGATGAAGCTGACGCCATGACAAGTACTGCACAGATGGCGCTTCGCCGCATCATGGAAAAGTACACTGTCAACACACGATTCTGTATCATTGCCAACTATGCGCACAAGCTGAGCCCGGCGCTTCTGAGTCGATGCACACGGTTTAGATTCAGCCCCCTAAAGGAAGGTGATATTCGTGTCTTGGTAGACAAGGTGGTGGAGGAGGAAAAGGTGAACATCGGCGGGGAGGCAGTGGACGCTCTTGTTAAGCTGAGCAAGGGAGATATGCGAAGAGCTTTGAACGTTCTGCAAGCATGTCATGCTTCAAGTAAGTCCAGGAACCAGGGACGTATACAATCAACCAGCTAACATTCCAACAGGCACTCCGCTTAGACCAAAGGATGCTCCTAAGATTCCTGACAGCGAAATAAAGCGGGACAATATCACAACGGAAACCATCTACAACTGTATTGCCGCGCCTCCTCCCGAGGCCATCAAGGAAATCCTGTCGACTCTTCTCAACACGTCCGATGTCACGAGCTGCTTGAACACAATCAACGCGCTCAAGGTTTCACAGGGCCTGGCTCTGGCAGACATCATCACAGCACTGTCAATCGAGCTAACTAAACTGGAGGTGAGCGCCGAGGTGATGATTACCTGGCTAGATGGCCTGGCGAATATTGAGCATAGAATTGCCAGTGGCGCTAGCGAGTCCATCCAGACTGGCGCTGTCGTGGGCGTCATTCGAAGTGGCGTCGAGTTGATGAGTCGATGAGGAGGGAAACGGCATCCGGATGGCAATTGGTCATCTGAGCAAAAGGCAATGTTTCGTAAGACACTTGGGTGGAACGTTCTAGGTCGACGAAGATGTCAAGGAAATTGAGATTGGTCAAATTCCTTGATAGTTCTCTCAAATCCCTAGCACAAGGCCTAAGCTTAGGCACCAGCCAAAGGAATACACAGCCGACAGAGGATCTATCGTGTGGAAACACAACCAAAGTTGCTTGCTGTTGAGAGGCATAACCTGGCAGCATGATAAACAATTACCAGAGGAAAGGAGGGGTCTTATCTGGGGCGTGGGACATACATAGCGAGATAAAAAAAAAACGAATACCACTGGACATGATTATGTGACGAATGATTCGCCTGATCTCGTAAAGGGACCACACATGGCACCTCTTTAGTGAACACAGCGGCCGCCATGGTCGCATCCATGACCCAAGACGGTGAATCTCTCTCCACCAGCCACGCCGTTGGATTGTGGCGCAAGCTATCTTTCCATCCTAGGCTGTGGACTCGAAACCCGCTAGAAAGCGTGCTAGCCCGTATATAAACCAACCTATCTCAGCTCGCCGAGGACCTGCATCAAACCCGCCCCCGAAGCATGGCGTCTCCGTGCGACCGGAGCGAGACGCAGCCGTGACTAAGAACGATAAAAAGGAAGGAAAAAGGCGAGAAAAGCAAGAAGCCGCGGGTAACAAAGCTGTGCGACACCATCACCACCGCCAAAAACCTCGCCCAATGGAGTCAGTCGCCTCGTCCGACGCCGGCGCCAGCGCTCCCACCGTCGTCGAGCCGCTCTCCGAGTCGACAGTCGCCCGCATCCCACACATCCTCCCTCACGAGCGCGTCTTCCCCATCCAGATCGGCAGCGAGCTGTTCAAGCTCTCAGGCGCCTCGCTCTCTTCTGACGGTACGTCGTTGCGCTGTCTGGGCGCTGGCTCTTCCTCCTCCTCCCACACTCATGCCCAAGCCGGCCCCCATATGCGCCCCAAGCAACAGCTGCTTTTTTTTTTCTCCCACTTCTCCATCCTTGCTTCACTGTCGCATGCGCTGACCTTGCACGGAAAACAGCCCCTTCGTACTTTTCGCAATACTTCCTCTGCCAGCTTCGCGCTGCCGAGGAGAACGGCGACAGCGCCAATGCTCACATCCGAACCCTCTACATCGATCGCGACCCCGTCATCTTCCGCGACATCTCCCTGCATCTCCAGGGCTACCATGTGCAGCCCCGCGACGGCCAGCACTTTGTGCGCCTGTTTTCAGATGCGCAATTCTATAGCTGTACGTTGTGGGAGAATCCTCCATGCACATGGCTGCTACGCATGCCTGCGCTGCTTTCCAATTGAAGGTGCTGACTCTAGGGCCCTAAAGTGCCCAAGCTAATCTCCCAGCTATACGAGGAGAGCATTTTCATCTCCATCGGCCACCGCGAGTTCCAGATACCCCGCGACATCTTCACCGACCCGGGAAACTCGCCCAATTTCTTCTCTCTTGGCTTTGCCGTCTTCTTCTCCCGCCCCGACGACCTCTTCCCCGGCCTCGATCGCGACGGCCTCATCCGCCCGCCCTCAATCCTCCCGCCGTCGGTGCCCAACCGCAGCTCCGAGACCTTCGCCGAACTACTGCGCCTCCTAAGGGGCTACCCGGTCCGCATCCGCGACGAGGTACACCGCCAAGACTTGCTACGCGATGCCCGCTACTTCCACTTCAAGGGCCTTGAGCAGCGCCTCATCCCACATTCCATAACATACAACTCGACCCGCCGGCGCGAGGAGATTGTACTGCGGTTAGAAAATGTCCAGAAGAGCGGCATCAGCGTGCTCAATGAAGGGCCAGAGCCTACCATGGGCTGGGTACAGTACTCCCGGCCTTACGTTGATGAGAAGCCGGCCGAGCTTGTGCTGGAGATTGGCGGCGAGATGACAAAGATTCACTTCGCCGGCGGTGTTCCCAGAGCCGAGTTCTTCAAGGACACCAAAGCCCGCGTGGCCAAGCTCTTCGAGGTCATTGCTACAAAACTCAACCTCCCTCCCACGACACAACCCCTGGGCCTCCTCATGGCGTCTGGAGGTGCCGGGTCCCAGCCTCCAACACCGGGCAACACGCCGCTAAGCGAGGACCATGTACGGGTCGTCCTCGACTCCGAGTCGGCCATTACACTCGATGGCAAGGAGCACATCAGGGAGTCCGTGGTCGAGGAGCCCGTGCCCCTCTCCGCCGTCGACTCGCCAGCCAGCAGCGTCGGCAACGGCGTCATCCCCCCAGCGAACCCCCGCAAGAGACGACGGACCGACGGCAGCGTCCCTCCCGGTGACGAAGAGTGGACCATCTTCACAGGCCAGTGGCGCCTCCGCATCCAAAGCTCCAAGGGCGGCAAGAGTGCCGTCGAGTGCGTTCTCGTCGCCGTCAAGCTTGACGCCGTGAGCTCCCAGCTAGGGCGCAACATGGCAAGAGGCTTCTTAGGCAGCTGACGGCCTCTCCCCCAATGTAAATGAATTTGATTTGCTGAACCAGCCGGGAAAAGGGGAGTTGGGGAGCATGAAAGGGAGCTCATCCATCCATATAGGAGTTGAAGGTCTTGGATACATATAGCATATAGCAATTAGTGTGCACCTTTGTGCCCTCTTTCGAATTTGATACCATTCTTTTTTCTCATGCCTCGTGGCCTTCTGTGTCTAATATTACAAATGACAAAAACTGGGTGACAATCACTTGTAGCAAGCAAGCACTCGGCTTCTCGAAAGTTGTAAGGGAGCAAAAGTAGTTCATTCTTTTTGCTAGAAATAAAAACAGACAAGCCAAGGCTAACGCAGATAATGCAATGTATACAAACGGCCACCAATAAAAAGAAAACCACCCATTACGTCGTGGCCCAAGAGACAGCACAGATAAGGAGACATGAGCCTTCGTACATCAAATGCATCATCAAAACAAGCTCAATCAAAACTAATGCACCACCAATGCAAACACCAAAAATTATCATTCCCTCCAAAAGTCTGGCTCAGCTTTTATTGTCCGAACAGCGCAAAAAAACAAAACCATTGGAAAAACAAGGTCATGAAAAACGCCTCCTTCGCCTGGCCCGAAAAGCAGATACCGAAACAAGCCGGCAGAACAACAAACAAGTCCGTCGTGGCAAGGGGAGGATGGAGGGAATGGCCACAATCTTTCAGACATCAACTCCAACCTGGGAGGAAAGATGGGATAAGGCTATAGTTGATAGGAGGTTCATCACGTCGTGTCACAGGCACCAGCCCGAGAGTATCAGGGTGTCGTTTACCGCTTCTTGGAAGCGGCCGCGGAGACACTCGCTGTAGGTGCGCTCATGTTCCTACGCTCAACGCCCTCAACCATCTTTCGGCGAGGCGTCATGGTGCCTTGGGCCATAGAACGGGCTCGGCCACGGCGCTCGCGGATTTTGGCGAGAGCCTGTTCCCGAGTCATGGTCGGTGTTAGAGCAGGGTTTGTTAGGTCGAATGTAGCCCTGTCACGGGATGGGGTACGAAGTCGCTCGTTAAAGGAGGCACTGTTGCGAGCTGTATCGTCGTGGATAGGTACGGAGGTGGTTGTGGTAACGGTATAAAACGCATTAGAGGTGTAGGGTCGGGGCTCCCCAGCCAACTCATTATCACCTTCAGCATTGGTTCGGGAGACTGTGTCGGGCATGGTTGGGATCGAAGGTAAAGGGGCTGAGTGGATCTCGTCATAGGGATCACCATGAGGAGCATCAAGCAAAGATGCCAAGGAAGCACGCTCCTGGGCGAGCAGTGCGAAAGAAGGAGGTTCCACAGAAGGAGTTCGAGCATACATGCGAGGGTTTCGTTCCCGCTCGTTCACCTCCGCCCCAACATCCTCATTAGCCCTTGAAGAACGCTGGGATTGAGACTCGTGGCGAGGCTCCTCAACTGTCTCCAGTTCCCCCTGAGCATTGTCTGCCACCTCAGATTCAGCGCGGCTCTTGGCCTGGAGCGCCTCCGCTTCTTGTTCAGAAACAGTACGGAAGATGCCCTCCTTGGGGCAGAAGATGGTACTTAGGCGAGGGGCCTTTTTGGATCTGGGCATGGTTGGCTTGGGGGTGATGTCTTCTTGGGGCTCCTCGGTCCGGGGCTCGGGTTCACGTTGAGTCTGGGGCTCCTCGATACGGAGAGAGGTTGGGGCGCGGTCCTGAAAATCCGAGTTGTTGAGCTTGACCACCTTGTCATGAGGGCTCTCCAAACCAATCGAGCTTCGTCTCTTGGGGCGGGGTGGTGACTTCGCCTTGGCGCATGGGCAGCAACGCAGTTGGCATTCCAGCTGGAGAAATTCAACCATCTCCTGGGCACGGTCGGCTCGTTGTCGCTCACATTGTAACTGCATGCTAAGGTCCTCAATCTCTGCCTCACTAGCAGCTGATGATACAATGTCCATCATTGATAGAGACAAGCGAGGTTCCTTTCTCTTCTTTGGTGAAGCAAATTCGTCGTCGGCGTTATCGGTGGGTGGGAGGGGGATGCGTCCTTCGGCGGCGATTCGGGCCACTTCTTCGTTCTTAGCTGCCGTCTTGAAGGCGTCACGCTCCTGCTCGACAACCTTGATGCGCTCGAGGGCCTGGTCGAGCTGTTCCTGGACACCGACGATCTGGTAGCGTGCCGTAAAGGCCTCCTGCTCGCGGACTTTGCTTCGCTCCTTTTCGCGCTGCAGGTTCTCATCAGTCGTCTTGAGGACGCCTCTTGCAGACTTCAATTCCTCTTGAAGCTTGACGATTGACGATTGTGTCTTGAATGTCTCCTTTCGTGCACGTCGGATCTCCTTCTCCCAGAGGGCTTGTGTGTGGGCGTGTGTCTCCTTGGCACGGCCGTAGTTTTCCTTCACATCAGTCAGCAAGGATGAGCGTCAGGTGCTTGTCCCGGCAATGCTCACCATTAATGTTTCTAGGCGTTCTCCGACTCTTCGTTCACGGTCCTTTCCTTCTTCAACAGCCTTCTGCATGGCCTTAACTTCGTCCTTGTATTTCCGTAACTCGGTCTCTGCCTCCTCACGGCCGACCATGGCGCGCTTGAGTGCGGCATCAGCTGCCTTGCGCTCGAGTTGCTTGGACTGCATGGTAACGCTGAGGTTGTTAAATTGGCTGATCTTATCGTGCACTGAACTCTCACGACCTTCACCGCGGAGGTTGGAGAATATTGATTCTCGCTGCTGGTTCACACGCTCCGCCGGTGCGGGCTGGAGGGGCCCGCCTGAAGAACCATTTAGGCTCGGGCTTTGTGACATTGTGACTGTGATCTCGTGTGCGTATGGTGACGATGGCTGTTGGTATAGTCGATCGAGATATAATGGTGTTAGAGGTTGTTGTGAGGTGGGTTTGGGTTTATGATGGGGGCTTGTTGATGTTACCCAGCAGGGCCCATTATTCCACAGACGTTGGTCGGCCAACGCGGCTAGCAAAGGACCCGCTAGTGGCAATACTGGCCACCATGGAAACTTGACTGTCAACAGTTCTAAGAAGAAGGAGAACTGAAATGATGATTATAAATAAATGAAGAAAATTGTTTTCTTTTCTATCTTTTCCATGGGTTCTGTGTGTATTCTTCTTCTTCTTGTTTTCTCAAGTTAACCATTAGACTTTTCCTTGATTTACTTCTGCAACGATGTGCCATTACTTCTAACACCACCATGCACTGCTACCGTGCTTTTATCCTCTCACAGCCAATCAACCGTATTTAAATATGCTGACCCCGCTCTCGTGGTGTGTCTCTATTGATAGGGATGTTGCAGGGGCAGATAAGCCTTTGGTAGTTAGAATATTCCGAGAAGCTCGTGTTAATCTGGAGACCGAAAGGACAAGTCACTGACAGGCCAGGCTTGCTTTGACCACGACATCCCGAGATTGCGTGGCCGTCGACCATTTTCTCTCTTAATACATATCGTCCACACACTTCCTTCTTCTTGGAATCCAATTTCGCAACCCAGACAACCCACCATGGCCGACGAGGACTCGACCGTGCGACAGCGCAAGCCCGCGTCAGAGCAGAAGCCAGAGCGCGAGGCCACCGCAGACTCTCAAGAGAAGAAGGCCAAGAAGAAGCGCCGCACGCGCGTTGAGGAGGAAGACGACTACACCCCATGGGTTGATGTTCTCCGCGTCCTTACCTTCCTGCTGCTAGCCTCTTGCGGCGTCAGCTATGTCATCAGCGGTGGAGAGAGCTGGTGGTGGGGAATGAAGGAGAAGCCCGATGTCTTGACTATCAACTACTGGAAAGAGTTGCTCAAGGGACCAGTTTAGTGCCCCTCGAAGAACTTGTTTATGCATGAGCAATTGGCTAACAGACAACTTGCCGTAGGACCCGCCCATCTACTTGACTCCCGACGAGCTAGCCAAATACGACGGCACCGACCCCGAGTTGCCTGTATATATCGGCCTCAACGGCACCGTCTTCGACGTCAGCAACGGTCGCCACATTTACGGCCCCGGCGGTTCTTACAACGTCTTTGCTGGTCGCGACGCGGCCCGTGCCTTTGTCACCGGCTGCTTCCAGGACGACCACACTGCCGATTTGCGCGGACTGGAGCTCATGTACCTGCCCCTGGATGACCCAGAGACGGATTCCTACTGGTCTGAGCAAGAACTCGCCGCGCTACGTGTCAAGGAACTGGAGGCTGCCAAGGAGAGGGCACATGGAGCACTTCTCCATTGGGTCAACTTCTTCACCAACAGCAAGAAGTACCACAAGGTCGGATACATCGTCCGTGACAAGAACTGGCTCGAGAAGGAGCCGCTGAGGCAGCTCTGCGCACCCGCTCAGAAAGGAAGGAAGAAGCGAACTATTCCCACCAAACCAACCCTTTAATTCATCAGTGCCGCATGATCCTTGAGTACGTTGGTGGTGCATTTCAGGATATTATTTTAGTAGTCAATGCCCCCAGTCTTTTCCAATACGAATAATGCACTTCCACGATGCTGATATGTGATTGAATACATTCTAATCAATCGAGCATGAAGCTTTTCTTGCAATTTACAACTTAATGTTTCTCAATTGAATGCAGGTGTTATAATAAAAAATACCCTCCTCCTCCGCTAACTCGTTGTAAATGGGGATTTTTCCATAACCTAACTTAGAACCCCGACCACACCTCTAGCACATGACATAGAAAAGGCTGCAAGCAGCGCGAATATAAACAGAGGCAAGGGACACATGATTAGGGGCTTTGAGGAGAGCCTGCTCTTCTTTAATGCGTCCAAGTCACTTTACAGCAGCATAAATACTGCCAAGCCGAGCAACAGCGTGCTGGGCGAAGCCATTCTCGGGGCTCCTGCTGGAACAGCCGTCTGGGTGGAGGTGCTACCAGTTGGCGTGGAACCTGGGCTAGTAGAAGAGCCGCTGCCGCCGCTAGAGGATCCACCACCAGTGGAACTTTCATCAGGCACTAGGTTGGAGTCAGTGACGGACTTGGCAAGATCTTTGTAGTTTTTCAAAGATCTGGTTGAGTTGGCCGAAGTGCTGCAGAAAGAAGTGTTAGTTATACTGACTTAGATCAAGCTTGCCGGTTTATTAAAACTTACTTCTCGTTAATCACCATAGACATGCCACTCTGGCAATGCTTGCCCTGACTGCAATACAGCCAAAGAGGTTTCTCATCTTTAACGGTGATGGTGTAAGTGGGTATCATCCCCTTTCCAGAGCTGGCCGCCACAGGCATGAAGCCGGAGTAGATGCCCTGCGCGCTCGAGTTGATGTTGGATATGGGAACACAAGGGTTATCGAAATTGGACTGTGTAATGGTGTGGTTTCCCACCCAGAACTGGAACTGCACCATCGACCCTGCTTTCGCTGTGATGGATTCGGGCCAAAATTTAAGGCCAGTCTGGTTCGCAGCCGATCTCCCGACTGAGACGACTTGCACATCAATGGCTATTGAAGATTAGTATTGCCGACGTGGTAAATCGATAGCAGATTTCATACCTTGAGCCATGCCCGCTAGAGCAACACAAAACAGTGATAGGAAGTGCATGATGATTTGGGGTATTAGGGTATCTCAAACGAAAAAGAAAAGAAAAGAAAGTGGATTGTTGATTGGTGCTTTGTCACCGGTGACAAGAGACACGCAATTTCTTAACCAAGCCGAATGATATATACGACCTGCGCTTCAAAGGTCTAGCCTCTGGGGAAATGAAAAGACGGTAGGATATTACACACCCAAATAAAAAGGGACACAAAGAAAAACAGCAGCTCTGTAATGAATTGTTTGGAAAACCAAAGGGCAGAGAGTGACAGCAAAGAGGAAACAGCCATGAATTTAAACCAGCGCGTGATCGCCAAAGTTGGCCGTGGAGGAGGCGTCAACTACGAAGCACATCTGAAGCAACCAGGAGGCGCAGGATGGAAGCTGGAGTTGCCGTCTCGGCGGGCCACTACCGGCCTGGCCCAAGGCCGCCGGGGCAAAAAAATTGTAAGCGAGGGCATGCTTTGTGATGTGCACTCTGAGACTGTGACAAAGGGACAGAATACGCGCGAGGAGAGGAAAGCAGCCACTTGAAACTGTTGCTGAAAGATCGCCATGGGCGGTTTTGGTTGATGGAGGTTTCGAAATCTTGGCATTGAGATGTGGGAAATGTACCCATGAGAAACGCCGACATTTCAAACTCGTCTCCGGTAGCATGTACGTGTTCCCGATTTGATTTCTTTGAATCCGTCGATTCAGTTGAAAAAAGGAAAAAGAAACAAGAAAACACCAATTTCCCCAGTGTACGATCGATCCCTCGACCCTTCAATATCTCGGCCGCCGGCTGATGCACTTCCGAGCCGCCAACCCATGTTTGACCCGGCCTCTAATGCTGCAGCCGGTGCAGGACAAGGCAGCAATGCGAAATTTAGCGAGACTCTCCGAACTGTCATCTGGATTTCTTAATGGCCCGCCAGGCCTATCCTTCGGTTTCTCGGATGTGCCTCAGCCCAGAGTCTCCTCCGACACTGCCGAGACAGATGCTGTTTCGCCGTGCCTACGGGAGCGACCCACCAACCATCTAACGTCGCAACCCCGGATTCCAGACAAGATGCAGGCGGCTACATATCCAAAGGCGTAATGCCAACACTCGATTGGGTATCTATCACTGGCTGTTTCATCTGGAGGTTGTCAATGGGTCATTCCGTACCAGAAATAACCGTGCAGCATCACTCTATCCCCAGTCTGTTACTCAGTTGCAGTTGAGACTGACTATCCCTGTACCCACGTAGCCTCGTTTTCAAGGACCCTCGCACAAGTCTCGTCCCAAGTTGGCCAGTCGATCGAGCGGGTCAGACATGTTATCTACACAATGGAAATTCCCATATCCATAACATATTCAGCCGTTTCATCCTGACCTTATGAAAATCAATCGCCTCCTCAACACAATTACAGTGGCGTGGATCAAATTTCTTGACTGATCGCATGTCAAAGAAACCCCCATCGGCCCAGATGGATAAGTCCCACCACGATGCGGCCGGACCGCTCCTCAGCACTCAACATTTGTTTCCGTCAATACCTGCTACCTCTTTCTTGAGAGGCCGAAAATCACCCAACTAATTGCGGAGTAAAGCATATCAGTAGCACATGCAGCGAATGACATGCTTCATGCCGGATGTGCGTCATGATTGTACATAGGGTCCGTCAACTCTATGCGAAGCATGAATGACGAACCCCATGTCTCGATTCCATTCAAACATGGTTATTCTTCAATGGTTCAGATGGGGTGTCGATTCGTCTCGTGTGCGTTTTGTTCGTAGTTTTCCGTAGATCTAAGTGTTCCTGTTACCTTGTTAGTATCCAAAATCGCCAACCCAGTTCCAATTGCACATACCAGAAGGCGCATCTGCCAAAGAGGCGTGGCCAGTACAGGGCCAGACCGCCCCAACTAGTCAATCCTCACAGGTCCAGCAATAACTGAGGCGATACCTTCTCTAAATCTTCGACCTAAATGATATCAATCAGCCTCTATCTCTTCTTGTAACTGACCCAAAAAGAGTGGCTAACCTCCAAGAACCCGCCGTCTTTCTCAACCGCCGCTCGAGCAATAGCCTCCCTCACAAAGATGTCAAAGTATTTCCCCGCAGCCGCATTCGCATCTTTCGATATTCGGGTCGCATCCTTGGTAAAAAATTCATGCAGGAGTCGCGTTAAAAGATCTCGTGGGATTGTCTTATCTGGCTCGGCTTCCTCGTCCTCCACTGTGTGCACTTCTCTTTCCGAGCGAGCTCGGCCTTGTTCGTCAGACGAATCGAAGGGGTTACCAGAATCCTCTGGCTCCGTCGCTGTTGTTGGCTGCTTGCTTGTTCCAGCAGGTCGACCACGACGAGCCCCTGAAGTCTGTTTAGGAGGCATGGTTAGGGTAAAAATCCGTATGCAGAGAAGAAAAATCAAGCAAGGTGGTCATGAGAGGTTTGTTAAACTGAAGCTGTCCCGCGTGCTAGAGGGGTCGCAAATAACAAGGCTTAGTCATCCACGTCAGCTGCCAGCAACTTGGCGATGGCCTCAGTCAACTGTTTGGAGTACAACACATGCACACATATTCATTACTAGAGAAGGGGAATCAGATCTGGCAATGACCTCACAACTTGGAGAGAAAAGTGGCACACATATTTGAAGAGTAAACGCTGAGAAAATTCTAATACAGTCAAGGGAAATTGCATTGCATAGGTGTATAAATTACAGCGACCTAGAAAGGTAGGCACAGCAAGAGGAAGAAAGACGCCAAGCCTATGCCAGTCTAACCCGCGAAGAGCTAGTGTTGCAGAGAACCACGCGTTCGGGTATCTATTACAACTTCCCTCTTCCTGCACATCGATCTCGCCCTTTTTTATCAACCAGTCGACACCGCCAGGCCGGTAGACGGAATTCTCCTCCACGATTCTCTCCCGAAGGAATTCTATACAGATGTAGGGGTTAAGGGAATTTAACCAGAGCCACCCTTGAAGGCCTTGCCGAAGAGGAGGACCTGGAGCTGATCGTAGATGGACAGGACACCAGCACCGGCGACACCACGGAGAATGTTGGCACCAGCACCCTTGAAGAGAGACTTGACACCCTCCTTGGCGACGATCTGCTGAGCAGCGTCCAGAGTGTTCTTGTACTTGACGGCCTGACCAGAGGTCATCATCATTCGTCGTCGGATGGTGTCGAGAGGGTAAGAAGCGATACCGGCACCGGTGGTGACGACCCATCCAAGAGCGAAAGAGGCAAGGAAGTTGTTGGACAGGTTTCCGACGAGGACGACGGGCTTGATGGAGTCGTACATACCGAAGTAGAGACCTCGGTAGACAACGATACCAGCAACGGAGGGCATGAAACCACGGTAGAGACCGGCAATACCGTCAGAGGCGAGGGTCTTGCGGTAGACGTCAACGAGACCGTTGAACTGACGGTCACCACCACCCTTGGCGTTCTTGGCATCGTTGGCCAGACGGGTACGGGCGTAGTCAAGGGAGTAGACGAATAGCAGGGAAGTGGCACCAGCAGCACCACCGGAGGCAAGGTTACCAGCCATCCACAGGGCGTAGCCATCACGGTCCTTCTTGTAGCCGAACATCTGCTTGAACTTGTCACGGAAAGCGAAGTTCAGGGCCTGGGTAGGGAAGTATCGGATGACGTTGGCAGTGTTACCACGCCAGAGGGACATGACACCCTCATCAGCGATGGTGCGCTTGAAGCAGTCACCAATGCCGTTGTACTTGCGGGCAAGACGACCCTGCTTGATCATCTCATCCTATTAGGATTGTTAGTATCAATTCATGTGAGCGTTATGCAGCTAGTTTGCCCTCGCACGTGACAGGTGCCCAAAAAATTTTCGTAATTTTGGCATTGTCAAACAGTGCCAGAGGAACAACCGCCTTTGAGGCAATCACTGACCTGGTTCTGGATAAGAAGCTTGACACGCTCAATGGGAGCGGCAGCGGTCTTCGAGACGGCGGCGGAGACACCACCCACTATAGGGATTGTTAGTATCGAGTCGATATGGTGTACGACAGCCAGGTAGACGAGGCAGCACCAAGTCACCTAAGCTCGTCTCGTGATGATGTGAGATGGAACATACTCAGGAAGTCGGCCACGAAGGGCTGTGGAAAAAAAGACACGTTAGCCGCTGATCCGAAATTCGGAAAGACCCCTCCATTTCCCTACTCGGCCGAAAGGCAGCGTTCTGATAGAGGCAATCTAGGTGATGAGTATGCTCACAAGAGGCAACATGGTGTTGCAGTACCTCTAGAATAGCCAATTGAGGTTTGTGATCGAGTCGAGCATACTTCATCGTATAGATACACAGCTATCGTGAACGCGGCATTTCACGGCTTCATGGGTAACGGAAAAGCGGGAGGGGGATAGCTTCAAAGACTTACCGGCATGCCCAGAACCTTCTGTTGCTCAGCCATTGTAACGACTACTTTCCCTTGACGAAGAAAGAATTGAGGGGAGATGGAGAGATGAAGGAGAAAGAAAGAAGGAGTGGGAGGTCGAGCGAAATAAATTCTGCGCCGACGGGGGGTGGAGGGAGGTATTTGGGGGGAGGGAAAAAAATTGCGGCGGATCTGAGGTAGGCGCTTTTGAGCGAATCTTCCCGGCTCGCGCTAAAGGGAGCTGGGGCCCCCAGTTACTCTCCAGTCTTTCCCTGGCAACTACACTGTGGCGGCCTGAGGCCATTGCCTCACAGGGGGTGCGCCTCAGCTTGTGGCAGCCCCGGGAGGTGCTCGAAGCCTGCGAGAACCAGTGAGGGGCCCATCAGAGCACGTAGATGGTGCCCCGAGTGGGTCAGCCGGGGCGTGTCCAACCAGTGGCCAAGCTTGGGGACAGGCTGGCCCAGCCTGGGAAACCTGAGCAGTAGCCGGCTGCGAGATTGAGATGCCGGTTCACCCCGATTTTTTGTCGCTCGCCGAGACCTGGACCCGTCCACCAGTGCCTGAGGGCTGCAAACGGTACTGTACTGACACCTAAACCAAGGGCTGCCTCAAACGCACACTGTGACAAACCGCGCTCCTCCCCAGAGGGACATGCTACCCAATGGCCAACGGGCTGCCCGATAAGCAAGCCTTGGAGTCGCCGCTCTTTTGCCTGAATTGATCTTTCAGTCATCATCGCTCGGGCTCCCCGTCCTTGCCAAAAAACAGTAGCACAGTGCCGTCCTGTCTTGGATATATCTCATCCATCCACCCATGTTCCCCAACCCATCACTGTGTCCACGTCGCAGCCAACCTCCGGGACCCGTCTCACAAGTAAGAATCCACCGCGGCCACTGCGGTCTCAGCGGTCACAGCGACCTCCATGGGCAACCATACCCACTCATACCTGCCCTTTGTGGTTTCGCCCACAGTGTGCGTCATTAGATCTTGGTGCCCCCCCGTGAGTCCCCGGCAGCTTGGCCTCTTACCAGCGTCTCTGATATTTTTCTCAGTGAATATCAAACAAAACAATAAACCTGGCTAAGGCAAACCCAATCACTAGCCATCTGTATTCCCTCCCACATCTCCTAAGCTCTGGTTATTTCTCAAACCTTTACACTTAATAGCTCAGACACTGCCTCGTTCGCCACTCAATTGGTTTTTTTTTGTTTTTTTTTAATATATCCGGCATTGACCCCACCAAGGTATTGATATTGGGCAATAAGCATGTGTTCCCGTCATGGGTACCAGCTCCTGTCCTCTAGTGGATAATGGACACGCAAAATTTGATGTCCATCGCCAGCGTTCCGGCCTAGCGCTTCAAGGCCCGTCCATCTCCTGCGCCCCGGCCCCCTGAGTTCCACCAGCGGCAAGGGAGACGACACAAGGAGCCGAGCTAAAACGCTCTCTTTCTCCGTCCAGCCTCCAGGGGGGTGTGCCTCACACAGAGCTATGGACAATCCCGCAGTCGTCGCAGGCTGTATCTGACGCTCCGAAGCCCGTCAAGGCACCCTTTGAACCGAAGGTCAATCCGCCACCGCCGGCTCACTTCGTGTTCCCTGAAATAAGTACGCAACCTTCGTAATCTGCTGGCCGCCGTTGGCCTCGGTAAGCTGCGGGCCTGCACCTGTACTGTATGGCGCACCTGAGTGTCGTACAGTGTACGTATCGGTAAAAGATTTTTTTCGCTTGCAACTCTGTCTTATCTCTATTTCGGGATATCCGTCTGTGACGGTGTTGGCTCTACACTGGTTTACCATTTTGAAATCATCGTTTTTTTTACGTGACTGTGATGGAAATTCTTCAATTGACTCGCCAGACTTTACGCTATTGAAGACATGTCACCGAGGTGTGAGAATCTCAATTGTTTTCAAGAACCCTGCGGCAAACAGGATTACGCCGATCTGAGAGAAAAAAGCCAATTGACCTATGAATAGCCGCCCCGTCGGAAGTTCGGGATCCACTTTCCTCTTTCCACCCCAAGAATGTCAACGGAGGCGTCAACACTTGACGCAGAGTCATTTGTCGTGTTCGAGCCTCCAATTGACTTCTCCTTTCACAGTACAAGGCGTTCATCGCTTGTATTCCCAATGTATATGTGTACACCGCTTGATTGACCGAACGTCTTTGACAGAGGCTCGAGCGCTATTCAGGCCCGGCAAATGCTGCTCAAAGCCAGTTCACTGTAAGCATTGTTGAATATACACTGGTATGATACAAGTATTAAAGCGCCCATCATGCCCAAGTTCTTATATCATGATTCTTGCCACAGCCTGTCATCATACTTTTGCCTCGCCCGAGTCAGGTTGGATTTGCGCTTACCATCGTATCCATGTTCAAAATGTGGTGGTATCGACGTAGGCCAGAAATAGGGCCTGAGGCAACTAATTCCTAGCACCTGCATTAGGTCAGCCCGCACACCTGCTCTGCTCACGTGAGACTGTGCCCCAATGTCCACGGATTCTGATACTATGTCAGAATGAGGGTTGTCTAGACCTGAGAATCAGATGAAAGCCATTGGAGGCCAGCACTAGTGTGGAGAAGGGCATAGTTACCAAGCATCTACTTGAGATATTGCATTGACTCCAGTACGATACTCGCCACGATTTGACTGTGAGCAGGTATTTTATTTTCCGAGTTATCAAACATCACACAACAATATTAAATTCGCCATATAAATCGTGTAGACCTGAGTTATCGAGCGTGGCTTTTAAAATGTTGAATGGTTTATTTTGAAGCATTTGGTTTAATTCCTATTTACCATGGTTTACATTGGCGAAAAGTACACCGATAGATTTGACCAAACACAGCCCTGGTACTCAAATGCAAAGCTGGGTTCGAAAGAAAAAAAAATCATGTGTATTTTAGTGCATCGAGATATTCAGCAACCCTAGAGCAATTGCCAACGAAGCGAGTTGAGCATGTCTGTGTGTCCCATCGCTAGCAGATAGGATAATGCCAGGCTTAACCTATAGGACCAGAACATACCGCATCATATAGCCATCACTTTAACACACATGTCTTGTTCACTAGGATTCACGGAACGAGTGGGCACAATTTCTTTTTTGTCATTTCGAAGATCTTCATTCCGTTGCCATGTATGCTAAAGCAATTCCGGTCCCTATGCTACACCGAGCATGGATAGCGTCCCAACCAGGCTTTTTGTTTTGCCTTTCAACACCCGCCAAACCCTGTGGTCTGTCTATCGTCCAAACCACCCAGACGCAAAATCGTGAGACTCAAATATTTTCGTTTATTGCACTTAGTCAGAAGCGCCGACGGCACGGGCTGCATCAATAGTTAGCATTTTGAAGCCAGATAATTTTTTTCGCTCAATCGCCGTGGGAAGGGGCGCGCGTACTGTAGATCTTCATCTTGCTGTGAGTCACGATGGGCTTGATCATGCCCTTCTCCTCGAGGTCGGCAAGGCACTGGCGGGCCAGAGAGCCGTTAATCTTAAGTCGGTCGACGAGGGTGGCAATGGTGACTAGGCGGTAGGATTGCACATCCTTGTAGAGCTTCTCAGAAGTGGTCTTGTCGAGGATGACGGCGTGCTGGGCCTTGTCCTTGACCTTGCCCTTGGACCTTTGCGAATGCGTAAGTTTCACGTCTGGCGACGGCGATGCGCTCGTACTTACCACTTCTTCTTTTGCTTCTTAGCTCCAGCAGCAGGCGCCTGTGGAAAAGAGGTCAATCATCTGTCTGGCGTGCGCCTCTGTGAGGCCGTACGGGCACATACCATTTTGTTCTGATGTGCTGTCGTCGACTGGGTGTGGAAGACAGGAAATTGTGATGATGCGATCCAAAAACCTCCCACTTGAGCCCCCCAGCCGAAGTTCGCCCAGGGCAGCCGAGCCCTAAGAATCGGAGGGGGCGGGTACGTACCGAAATTTTGGCGAGTTCTGATTCGTCCGGTGGGCCACCACCAAAAAATCATTCTCTCTAACCCGAGCCCACCTTCAACTTCACGAAAATCCCATCTCGACATCCGCAGTACTAACCGCAGTGCCCGTCAGTCCCAGAACCCACGACTGCAACAGCAAACATGTCTGACGCCGGCGAGATCGAGGTCGAGAACTCCGCCCTCTACGAGGTGCTTCCCAAGGATGTTGTCAAGGAGGTTGGCAACGTCAAGCTCTTCAACAAGTGGGACTACGATGTCGAGGTCCGCGACATCTCCCTGACGTACGTTGGAAAATCCTGAATGAGGGCATCCTCACGCGGCGAGCGCCTTTGCTAATCTGAATCGCCTCAACAGTGACTACATTTCCCTGCGAAACCCCGTCTACGTCACCCACACTGCTGGCCGATATGCTACCAAGCGATTCCGCAAGGCCAACTGCCCCATCATTGAGCGATTGACCAACTCGCTCATGATGCACGGCCGCAACAACGGAAAGAAGCTCATGGCTGTCCGTATTGTTGCTCACGCTTTCGAGATTGTACGTTGTCCTGGTACTTTGTAGCATTCGTGCGACTTTGTGGCGACGCGCTGACATTTAGGGCTAGATCCACCTCATGACCGACCAGAACCCCATCCAGATCGCTGTTGACGCCATTGTCAACTGCGGCCCCCGTGAAGACTCTACCCGAATCGGTTCCGCCGGTACCGTCCGACGACAAGCCGTCGATGTCTCTCCTCTCCGCCGAGTCAACCAGGCCATCGCTCTCCTGACCACTGGTGCTCGCGAGGCCTCTTTCCGCAACGTGAAGTCGATTGCTGAGTGCCTTGCTGAGGAGCTGATCAACGCTGCTAAGGGTTCCAGCAACTCTTACGCTATCAAGAAGAAGGATGAGTTGGAGCGTGTGGCCAAGAGCAACCGATAAAAGGTGCAACGGTGATTTTATGACTGGAGGGGTTGCGGCTTTGGCGTGGTTCCGGAATCTTTCAGAATTGCATTTTGCGTTCATCGGGTCTGGGAACGCGGCTATGGATTGTCTTACGTGGCTCTAGAGTCTCAATAAAAAAAGTCAGGCTCCCTGAGAGTTCATTCAATTCATTAATGTCTTCAACTTTTTACTCGTGTGACAATGATCTACCTTCGCTACCTCCCATGTAAAGCCACATCAAACCCACAACAGCTCTCCTAGGTAACGCACAGGCATACTTCTCGGCTTTATTCGCTGGTGCTCTTAGCATTGACCGCTGATTCACATGTCATCTCGTGAGCCCTTAGTTATCCCACAGGCCATCACAAACAGGAATGAACCAAAGCACGCAGACCAATCCCCGGATTACCCATGGTGGGTTGCCCATCAAACCATTGTATTCTTCTCTCTATACCATATCCTCTATTTTTATCGATTCATAGCCTGGAAGTCTAAATCCAGTGAGGTTCCTTGATCCTGTCCGCAAATCGGGCGAACATGCCAACATAAGGAACTCCATCCACATACCATTCCCCTAGCTCTTTATCTACCTCAAAGCCCCAGGCCTTCCAAAATTCTGTGCCGTTGGCCTGTGTGTGAACACAGATGAGGCCATTCCATTTCGGAATATCTTTGTCGGTAATGGCACCCAGTTGCCTAAGTCCCAACTCCTTGACACTTGGGTCAAAATATGCCGGGTTTGATGTTATCCAATTGATAGCCGTATTTACTAGTTGGGCGGCAATGTTTCCGAACTTTGGATCTCGATATTCTCGCAGTACGGCTAGACGGCTTAGTTTGACGTATGGCTCCTGGCCATCATGGAATGTAGTCGCTCGGTCTGCACCAAATATCTTGGGAATGTCAGTTTTCGGGGCAATATCGCCTTTCTTTTCAACGGCCTCGCCTTTCAAGAGGCCGTCCCTATATTGGCCATTCTTCTTAGGGTGTGGTTTATTGGGGAAAGGAACGAGACGAATAGTGCCAATGGGCACAGTCGCAGATTCGCTTTTTTTCGGTTGGATCACATAGCCTTCTTTGTTGACGATCTCGTGCTGTGTAATGGTCTTTACACTAGCATAGAGAACCCAGTGGCAGCAACGCGGATCTTCGACATCAAATTCTTTTTCGGTGGTAATATTGTGCTCCTCAACAAAAGCTTTCTCCCTGACTTCCATGGCATCTAGAAATGTTTGTGGGATGTTTTTGGGCTGTGCATCACGTCGAGCACCTCGCTGGAGCCCATCAAGCTGGCTAGGCCCAAGAAAGGCTATGAACGGGGTAGGCATTGCTCAGTGTTGATTAATACGTTGGGTTGTTTCTGGGAAGATATAAAGCCAACCAATGGGTATGCCGATTTTAATGTGAGAATAAAGCACAGCGGCAATTGAATTCAGGTATGAGAGATTGTATTCAGCTGTCAAATTCAAATGGGGAAGCAGTAATTTTGTAAGAGGCGAAGTCGAGTGACTATTTAAGATGAAGGCAGGCAGACCCCAAGCAAACAAATGACCTTGATGGATACGCAAGCATGACTCTATCCATCCTTGGGAAGGCAGCACTGACATTTGCGAAGCCAAAACGGTTACAAGTGCCGAGTGCTCAAAATTGGCATCACGATACAGTGGTACAGCCATGCCCCACCAGACGCCAAGTGTAGGGTAGTTGTGCCATATGACAACTCCAGCTCGTTAACCGCATGCTCATTACACATATAGGTTATTTGAGTCCGTGGTCTTTAAGATATGTGTAGCTTTCGGGTCTGGTTTTTAATTTTATTTTTGGCGTTTTTATGGAAGGAGAGGAATGTAAGTCCCTCAACACCGTAACGTCCCAACTTATCTCATACCCTAATTATCTGTACATAACTTTATACAAAGAGAAATCTTCAATCAAAAACCCTAACGAAAAAGTAACGAACTCAACCAAGGATCTCCAAAAGTTTCATTACCGTTGTAGATACAACCAAAGCAAAGTTTTTTTAGGATCTAATTTCCATCGTCGTGCTGATCGAGAGAAAAACCGCTTTCAACTCTTTGTCTGGCATAACTGACGGCTGTGTAAAACTTGGCTGGGATCGAAAATAGAAAAAAAAAAGAATGTGACGGGGAGGAATGAGAATAAAAGGAATCAATCACTGAAGTGTAATGCTCTCTGCTACCCATGTCATGCAGAGCTCAATTTCAAGATTAAAGTGCTGTGCAATGCACCCCTTGAAAGATTATCTCCAGTGATATCTTCCTTAGGCACCACAAGACTTAACTGCTCAAATGTTAGTTCGACAGTTAGAATAAACTTACATATTTAAGTTATTTTCATAATTTTTTTTTTTTTCACTAGGTGGCTGGGAAATGACAGGGAAAAGTAGAGAGGGTACAATCTTTCCGAGGGTTGTATTGTATGTAGATGCTCCACCAATCAGATCGTACCAAAACCATGGCGTCGGCTTATTATCCAAAACGAACGATGCTTGCGTCATCACCAAACATACATAAAAGACGACAAAATTACAAAGGTAACTATAAAATAAAATTCGCTCAGATATTTTTATCGTGACATGTGATTAGGTATAACCAATGTTCTTGAAATGCAGTCGAGACTTTGGCGCAACCGCGAGGTAGGTATAGACTTGCCCCCAAATAACACAACGAAGATGCTGGGCACGCGACCCTCTTCACAAGGATATAAACCTCTGACAAGGAAGAACTAAATAACCGCAACAACACCACACAAGTTCATCTCTAAACCACGGCGTTGGCCAGGTTGGACTCGAAAGTTGAGTCCTTGAAAGGAACAGTGGCAGATCCAAAGTCAGTATCGGACAGGGCGGTTCGGGCCGCATCAGTCAAGCTCTCCCAGGCAATTAGTGGCTGTTGACCACCCTGTGTGGTAGTGAAGATCATCTGGTGATTCAGAGGATAGTAGCTGATGTAACCAACCAGAGGGCTGTTGCTGGAGAAAGTCCCAGCGCTTGAGGTATCGTAACCCCCGTGCTGTGAAACAGACATACCGACAACGCTAGCAGAGGTGCTTTCGCTGTCTAGCCAGATCACGGCATTTTCCCAGTCGTGGCGATGACCAAGGCCGGTGCTAGGGGAGTCCTTGGGCATGTACCACGAGTACATGATACCAAACTGGCCGTTGTAGGTCGTGCCGCGAACATAAACCTGTCCCGTACTCGAGTCACAGTCCCCATTAGAAGATCCCGTAGGGCTCAGACCGCCGCTGCGAAGATAAGGGTTAATTTCTGCGAGGATGAATTGTCATATATTTTCTCACCTAGTGTTGCCATCCGCATCAACGGCAGGGAAGGGAACACAACCGTTGAACACCTTAAGGTACGGCTTGTATTTCAGATAGAGAGTGCCGGCAGTAGTAGAAGGAACTGCCTGATCGAACCCAACGACGGCGTCATGGTCAATCACGGCGCGCTTGCGAATGGCAGCGCCAGAGACAATTGTGGTGGCAATTGCCAGGCCAGAGATGATCTGAGTGAATTGAACCATTGTAGTAATGAACTGGAATAGTGAAAACAATGATAAATAACCAAAGGAGGTTGTCTGCGGTTATCTAGTCTTCAGGAACTTTGGGGACAAGAGCTGATTTATAGAACCGCAAAAGCTCACGACACTTGCTATGTCGGTAAACGAACGAGGAACAGCTCCTGATTGCGAATGATGGTGACTTTATAATCCTGAACCGTGGGAGCATCACGCGGTGCGATTGGGTCAATGGCCCTTGATCAAAGGCGGTGGATGTGAAGGTATCGCGGCCGTGGATTGGCGGATATTGAACGATGCCGACGGTGGACTAAAGCATCGTGGGAGCTAGTTGCTTGATCGGGCATCTTGACCGTTAAGAGACCCCGCAATGTAACATGATGCATGTGGGGTGGTCTTAAAGGTCGTGATATCTACAAATACTATACACATGTATGTATGCTGATGAACTGCTGATGAACTGCGGGCTTTGCGCCCTTGATACTTCATTACTGGAATTTCCATCAGTGTCAGACTCTCAAAATTGTGTGGAGTATCTGTTTCTACCGAGTATATGTGAGATTCACAGGGTCTGTCCTTGCGCTCTGAGAGAGCAGGACTTCTCGTACATGGCTGGTCACCTGGCTGTCAAAGAATACAAGGCTACGCAATATCACAAACGAATTATACTTGATCCTTGACATTGGGCGCTAGAGTCTAGAACCTGACTGGCCCTACGTGACTATGAGTATCGCTGGCTGACTAGGACGACCAGGAGACGTTGGACGACTACCCCTGAAACAGACAGCTCTCCGACGGGACCATGTAAGCCATAGTGCCGGGAGCCTCTCAGACCTTGGAAAAGCCCCGCACCAACGGAATATCTGCACATGATTTTTCGGAGTGTCCTAAACCGAGGGCTTGTTCTGGGTACTGGAGTGATGGGCGACGGTTGAAGGGGAGCATCGTGGGTGTAAGTTGGTGGGTGGACAAGAAAAGTGAATGCCAGCACGAGGTATGCAACTTGCATTCGTCGCCAAGAAACATGAAGAGTCCATAACCTGGGCAGTCGGGGTAGCGGGCCAGCCGTATAAGGGTCTGACCTGGTTGAGTGCGATATGAAAGACATTTATACTGAAACGTCGAGTAGTCGGCGCTCGGGCAATGTTTTTATTCCCCACTAGGGTGCGTAGTGCGCTGGGCCGATTCTGCACAACATGAGTCTGTGCAGCGCTGTGCTGCGCTGTGCTTCGTCTAAAATCCGTAGTGCAGGCAAGTGATTTTCAGTACAGTAGCGGCATCTGTAGCGGGAGCCTTTCTGGATTTGACATATGTGTGTTAGTGCCATGTTGCTGTCAACACAAACGCTGTCTCGAAAGCTGGAGGGAGGGCTGCGCGTATCCCTCCCTTGGACTGTTTGCACGACCAACAGCGAGGTACCGAGCCCCGCATACCCGCTGTTTGCGTGGATGTTTCTGGTCCCTGATTGGCCTGACCCCCTGCTCGGTACGCAGCCGGGAGTCAAAGGGAATAGTCTACGCGATTAATGTCCTGTCTGAGGTGGCTGACGAGGCTTGGGCAGCAGCCACGACGTGTGCACGAGGGGACCGGAGCGGAGCGGATTGCAGCAACCGTGACAATCTCGAAACCGGCCAGACCCCTGCGCGGGACCGTGCGTCGGGAGTGGCCCATGAGACACTGGATATTGGATGACGATTGGACATAGCTTCTGTAGTGCCGATGCAGGTACAGACTACAGACCGTAGGAATGGGAAGCCCATGTTCCCCGGTGACCGCGATAAAATGACAGTGACAAGCGTCAGCGACAGCTACAGTCACAGATACAGCGGTGGTAGAGATAGGATAGGATAGGAGGGCTGTGGCTGTGGCTGGAGAGTTCCGTGAACGTGAATGTGAAGTGAACATGGACTGGGGGGAGGGGAGGGGAGGGGAGGTTCCCACACACGTCGTGGCCGAGGGCTGAACAAACGATACGATACAGACAGAACGTGTTAGCTCCACTGGGGCAAGCGCCTCCCCGGTGCAGGCTAGATGCTGAACAGAGACCGCATTCGGGGAGGGATGGGAATGGACGAAAAGTCTGGCATATATTGCTGGTAAATTGGGATGCGATGAAATGGACGGGAGGGGTCCGGGTCCATTTCGTGTGCTGGCGCTGGCACGAGCCATGCACACCTGGTGTTTGTCGGGAGCGGGAGCCGGGAGGGAGAGAACAGGAGAATCTGGCTGGTCAACCAACCAACCACGGGCCGTCGAGTCGCGAGCCCAACGAGGGCCAGAGCACACGACTACGAGGCTACTGCTGGGCCACTGCTGGACCACTGCTGGGGCTGTTGGGGTGGGTATGCATGTGTTTTGACTTTCTGGCCGTTGCTTGAATTGAGGCACGGAAGATTTGACGGACACAGAACAGTTGAGGAGAGGGCAAACCTTGACGCAAGCAGCAGCCACGGTTTTAGGGGAACGGGGATCAACGTTGGACTGTGCATCGGGTATGCTGCAACCTGCAGGAGCATCACCTCTTTTCTTCTTCTCCTGCAGACGGAAACCCGGAAGAGAGTAGGGCTGCCGCCTCCCGGGAACCCACGGTGCTTTTCTCACCGGCCAGGGAGCATGCCCAAAAAGCAATTCGTGGCTCTGTTTTGTATTGAATGCCCGGGGCCGTGGCCTGTGTGAAGCGCCACAGGGCACTTTAGCTGGCGGGTAGTGGCCTATCCTTTTTTTTCTTTGGTGGTGGAGATGCCCCAGGCTGTGGAAATTTCGCTTTCGTCCCGTCGTCACAGTTGCCCATTTGCCGTCGCATGACGACCTGGGGAGGGAGGGGGGGGACCGCGACAGACTGGGTACCTGTAAATTACACCCATTTACTACTCGTGTACTTTGTATCTCGATGTCGATCTTGCCATGCCAACGTCTCGAGTCAAGGTGATTTTTGATTTAGATTCAAGACTCAGGTTTCTCTCCTTTGGCTGCTCGCAGTGACAGCGCAGACACCGTCCATCCCTTGCCCAAGCCAGCCACTGCACAAGTCCGGCGCAAACCCTCCCTCCCATTCATCCCACGTCTGCGCTTCGCATCCCACACAGGCCACGGAAAGGCTGAGGCCACCCCTCGATCTAGAACCACCCTTGTTTGCCGTTGCCAGCTGCTAGCTCTCTTGCAAGCAGCGGCGGGTTTGCTCAGGGGGGCCTTGGTCTTTTTTTTATTTTTTATTTTTTTCTTGGTTTCTGCGCTTGTCAGCCAAAAGCATCACTTTCCTTGACTCTACACTAGAATTCCTCTACCAGCTTTAGTCTCCTTTTGACGCCGTCAAGTTTCCCATCTCGCCTCTCTCTTTTCTATCTTTTCTTC
Source organism: Calonectria ilicicola (assembly GCA_020809705.1). Lineage (NCBI taxonomy): Eukaryota > Fungi > Ascomycota > Sordariomycetes > Hypocreales > Nectriaceae > Calonectria > Calonectria ilicicola. The sequence goes on along the minus strand of CP085833.1, from coordinate 3,104,664 downwards.
TTTTTCTTTCTTTTCCTCTTTTGCCATACTATCCATTTCGCGGGATCCCCCATCCATGCTCCCACAATTGGCTGTCGCGGCCCCTCCTCTACCTCCATCGCGCCACGACCCTTGATGCATCATCGAGTGCTGCCAACACGTCCCGAAAACCTTCAACTCTAAAAAAAAACAACCACCTTTCTATACACCCATACATATTAGGTACATCCTCTCAACACCCCGCCGTCGCCGATTCTCTTCTGCGCCGTGCCGAACTATTCGGCAACGACAACCTGCGGGGGCTTACAAGATCCTCCGCATCCAGGAACCTCATTCGAGTGAGGCCGACTTTGTGCATTTCAATGCCCTGGCAGCCTCTCCCCCGCATCGCCTTCGCCGTTGCGACCTACCCGTTCCCAGCATCGAGTCCGGCCGACCTCCCGCTCGAAATCGGCGATGAGCTTTACATCATTGAGGAAACGCCTGACGGCAACTGGTTGCGTGGCTACCTCGTAGCCCCTCCCAGTCTGCTGGCAGGTCTCACATCCGTCAAGGGCCAGACACTCGAAGCTCGCGTCTTCAGTGGAATCTTTCCGCGTAGCTGCGTAGAGGTTCGAGAAATGCTTGGTGAATACGAAGACGGGGAAGAAGACGACGCGGCAAGTGACGACGCCGCCACCTCATCTGGAGATGTTCGGCCCGCAAGCGACTCGGCCAAGAGCGGTGTCACCAGTACATCAACACGAAAGAAGAAGAATGACGGCGATGGATTAGCAGTCTCGGGCAAAGGTAGAACGCCTTTCAAGGAACTTCCAAACGGAACATTGGGAAGCCTGTCCATTCCCGTCAGGAGAGACCCCGATGCGCCACGCCCGGCCGCCCCTGTACCAATGTTGAAGATTGGAGATGAGACCCCGACCTCGGCATCCGAACCCCTTGTTGATGAAATCGCATCATGTTTACGAGAGTGGCACTCAACCAACCTGCATCAACTTCTCCTTTCCCGCCAATACACACGGTTAGACGAACTTTCACAAATCATCAACCGTCTCAATCTAAATCGACAACAATTCCTCTACAATGTCCTCACCGACCACGAATACGATCGATTGCGAGAACAAACCGTCTGGGACCTGGTTAGGGTGAATAAGCTTTGTGGAGGGGAGGTTATTGTACGGGACCCCGAGGCTCGCGGTCGAATCCTAACGGCCGATGACTGCATTGTTAAAATTACAAAACTACAATCTGTAATGAGTCTATTGGATGAGCCTCCACAGCCTGCGATCGAATTGACTGCATTGCACCATCTTTTGGTAGAAGTCAAGGGTTTTGCTGGGGCGACAGCCGAGGAAACCATTCTTGTGGTTTACCTTGCCAGTAAGCACCAGCATGCTAAGGCGGTAACGCTCTCGGAATCTTTCTCGATCGCTATTCCTGCTGGTGGCTCCATTGGAAATCTATCAAAGGATATTCAGACTGGGACTCTATTTACTGATCTATCATCACAAGATGTTGGCGATGTTCCGTCTGCCGAATCCGAGCTATTCTTGGTGGTTAAGGTTGTGGCTTCTCAGCCAGTTGCGGCTACCAAGCCACCGTCTCGATCGGGTACTGTGCCTGCAAGTCCATTCACTGGCTCACCCCTGAAACCAACGTCCTCTGGCGGTATGAAGTCTTCTAGGAGAAGCCTAATGTGGGGTAACAAGGGTTCACGAGGTGCCTTTTCGAGAGGTTCCCCAACAGCGGGACGAATGGATGCAGTGACGGAAAATGAAGACCCGAGGCCAGTGACAAATGGTGTGGTCAGTCGAGAGGGCCAGCATCCCCCAAGCACGGCAGGCTCCAAGAATGGCTCATTGCACAGCACTCAGACAGCAGACCGGATTGTCGGAGTGGGCGTGTTACGCCTTAATTCTATCATGAAGCAGGAGGAAGAAGTCGAACAAGTGATAAATGTCTGGTCAGAGTCTTCTCGAAATGCCACAGAGAAAGAGGATGGAGACGGTTGGGAACCTTTGGTAAAGGAACTGTTGGATAGCCCTACAGGGCACTATGAAAAGTCGCGGAGAGGAGAACGATTGCAGGTCCAGCTGAGAGGATTTAACCATGGTGATGCAAATGCCCTGATTAAAGCCACGCCCACTTTGCTGTCCGGCATTTCGAAGACGAGCAAGATGGGATTCTCAGGTGCACCGACCAAACCCCGTTCTGATATTTACCTGACTCTCAACGACGCAGTCCTGGCCAAGCAAAATCTTCTTTCTCGATATGGCGGCAGTGCGACAGCTATGCCTGCAAACCTACATGCAAGCAACTTACAGATTACGCTGGAAGTGAGGAAAAGTAATGGCGAGCGCATAGAGCATTGCATTTATCCATCATCCAACACAGAGGCCTTGACTACATTCAAATCGGTTGCGACGGAAAGAGGGGGGTCGTGGGGGCAAACCTTGCGCCTTTCCTTGCCGCCTTCGGATGTTTCTGGCTCCCATGTGGTCATGTTTCTCTCTGACATGCCCAACCCGCCTTTTGCGGTTGCCCATCTCCCACTTTGGGACCATCAGGCCTTCATTCGCGACGGACTACATGGACTCTTGCTCTATAAGATTGACGAGAATACTTCGACCGCGCAGGCTGGTCCTTCTGGCAAAGGGGGTTACTTGTCTCTCCCATGGGGTCCCAGAGGCAAAGATGAGCATTCGGTCGAAGTTACCGGCCCTCTCGCCATTCTTCGTGTGGAAACTTATCTATGCAGCACCCGATTTTCCCAAGATCGAGTGATATTGGGATTGTTGAAATGGAAGGAGATGCCACGGGAAGACGTTCCTGGGGTATTGCGACAACTTATCTTTGTTCCAGAGATTGAAGTTGTGAAGTTGCTCAACGATGTAATGGATAGTCTCTTTGGCATTCTTGTTGAATTTTCTGGCAACGATGAGTATGAAGACCTGGTATTTTCTGCCCTGGTTCGCGTATTGAGCATTGTCCACGATCGAAGATTTAACCTGGGTCCTCTGGTTGACCAGTATGCCGAGACTCAATTCAACTACCCCTTTGCTACACCATGCTTGGTCCGATCATTCACTCGACTCCTCCAGAACCCTACCAACCCCGAGACTGCCCGGAAACTGAGAGCCACCTTCAAAGTTGTTAGACACATTCTCAAGTTTATCACACACGCTCGAGGTCAGCAGAGAGTAAAAGAGGCCGGAATAGGCATCACCTCAAGCACAGCTCTGTTCACTCGTGACCTTCGCGCTATTTTTAAGGCGCTCGATGCCATGATGCGTAACCCTGCTCCTGCGCTTGTTGGCAGCCAGACTTTGGCTGTCCAACATTTCCACCAGTGGCTACCAGAACTTACTGGCCTCCTGACAACCGAGGAGATTCTTCACATTGCAATAGATTTCATGGACTCTTGCACAGAAGTAAAAGGAAAGCTTGTCTTGTATAAGCTAGTCCTTATCATCAACTACGGGAAGCTGGACATTTTCGCTCACCCCGATCAGAAAGCTGCTCTGAGCACTAACACGGTGCGATGGATTGCTCCTCATTGGGGACATGCGAATGATGTTACCGACCAATGGAGAGACCAGATTCGCCTCTGTTGCTCAGTGTTGGCTAGCCAGATCGATTACCTCGGGTCTAACATCCCCGATCACATTCCGAAGATTATCGACTCATATTTGGCAGTTCTTGCCTCGCCCCTCCAGCCTAGAAATCGTCTCTCGCTCCTCTTTCCCTCTGCATACCCATTCCCCACTCGACCTATTAATGATGAAGTGGAGTTCGATGAAGCTTTAGTCGAACTCTCGGCTGTGCTATCCGCCATATCCAATTCGCCTTCAGGCTTACAGGTCGAATTGGCTGATGAGGATCTGGCGGTCGTTTTGGAGAACGTATTGAGGGTGCAAATGAGCATTTTGAAGGGAGAAGCGTATCCCGCCGAATGGCTCTCCGTTCACATCCACCACCACAAGTCCATTATGCTTACTCTTCAATACCTCGCCAGCATCATGCTAGTATCATTTCTTCCCGATCCTGAGGAGGCCGAAAGTTTTAATATGGAATTGTGGAAGTTATTTTTCACAACACTCCTCAAGCTTGTGGCAAGCACCTCGTTAGCTTTGGAGACATTCCCAGAACAGAAGCGGCGAGCAGTGTGGAAAATCGGGGGAGATGTTCGAGAACATGGTGCTGAACTTCTCCGTCGAACATGGGAGGCTATCGGATGGGAGACTACCCCCGATGAGCGAAACCGATTCAACCTTATCAAAATGGGAGGTTATCAAGTCCAGTACGTGCCAGCACTTGTGGGACCCATCGTTGAGCTTTGTATGAGCGTGCATGAAGGTCTTCGCAGGATGGCCGTTGAGGTTCTTCAAACCATGATTGTTAGTGAATGGACCTTGAGTGAAGACTTGTCCGTCATCCAAACTGAAACAATTGATTGCTTGGATATTTTCTTCAAGGAGAAGCCTTTGACCGAAAGCATCCTCCAGAAATTGTTCATTGGCGAGCTCCTGGAACGATTTGAGCCCCTCGCGAACGCCTCAGATGAACCCTTATATGCAGCTGTACGTCAATTCATTGGCACCATTGACGAGTTCCTTGATCTCCTGGTTGCGGTTCACAGCAGTGAGGGTACAGGCGAAGCGACCCATCTCATTAACCGCCTCCGTCTTATGGAGTTCCTTCGCGATATGCAGAAAGAAGAGATCTTTGTTCGCTATGTCCACCAACTTGCAGACCTTCAGGCGGAATCAAGAAACCACACAGAAGCTGGTTTGGCCCTTCGACTTCATGCTGATCTGTATGAATGGGATCCTTCAAGCCAGACCCATGCTCTGCCCGATCCACCCTTCCCTGCACAAACCCAGTTTGACAGGAAAGAGAAGATTTACTTTGACATGATCAAATTCTTTGAAGAAGGTGAATCTTGGAGTGATGCCTTAGCTGCTTACAAAGAGCTCCAAGTTCAATACGAGACCAATGTTTATGATTTTGCCAAGTTGGCTAGAACTGAGAGGGCGATTGCGACGATTTATGAGACAATCTCAAAGAGCGACAAGCTTATTCCCAGATATTTCAAGGTTGCTTACAAGGGTCTCGGCTTTCCTGCGAGCGTCCGAGACAAAGAATATGTATACGAGGGCTCGCCTACCGAGAGAGCATCTGCATTTACGGACCGCATGCAAGAGCAGTATCCTGCAGCCCAGATAGTCACGAGTGAGGTGGATGATGTTGAAGGCCAATTCCTGGTTATCTCAGCCATTACCCCTCATCGTGATCCAGGCCATCATGTATTTCAGCGAGCTCGAGTTCCGCAGGTGATCCGAGATTTTCTCTTGTCATCTCATCCTCAAAGTTTCTCTGTTTCCACCAAACGCAACACAACAGGTCCTGTTCTGGAGCACTATGCCGAGAAGCTCATCTTCACTACCGCCGACCCATTCCCTACAATTCTCCGACGAAGCGAGATCGTCGAGACCCAGGAAATCAGACTCAGTGCTCACGAAACGGCTCTGGAACGAATTGTGCGCAAGACACAAGAGATGGCTGCCCTGGAGCGTCGGGTGGCAGATGGTGACTACGAGAACGCGCAGCTTTTGCTCGATGCTGTGACTGTTTCAGTCAACCCTGCCTCGGATAATAGTGTTGCATGCTATCGTCTTTTGCTCCCGAAGATAAAAGAGGAAGAAGACGAGGATGAGAATGAAGATGATGAAGAGGAGCAGGAAGAACCTGAATTGAGTCCACAGGACAGCGCAATTAAGATGGCTCTTGTCGACCATGCTATAATGATCAAGAGGTGTCTAGCCACATTCTCTCGAAGTTCAAACGAGCTCCTCAGCGACCGATATGAGGAGCTACAACAATGTAAGTACAATGCTAGCATGCTTGTTTCTTGCTGACTAATCATTTCATCAGACTTTGAATTCACCTTTGCATCTGAGATTGCACACCTCGCACCACCTCAACCAACTCACGAAACGCCCACCCCCTCGCCTACTTGGAAGCGATCATCTCGAGGGTCTGAAAAAAGCCCCAGGCAATTAAATGGGTCACCAATGAACGGAGTTACCACAGAAGAGGCGTCGGTAATAAGACCAATGTCGGTGCGCCAGCGAGGAGCACGATTGAGCTTTCTAGGTGGCAAGAAGAAGGAGGTCGATGTGCCCCCGGACGTCGAGGAGAACGGTGGAGAGCTAGACACATTAAGCAACCATAGCCGGAACCAGAGCAAGGATAACCATCGGCGCAGTTTCTTCCGAACGCAGTCCCAAGAGGAAAAGCTCACAGAGGAGCACCATGCTGGGTTCAATAGTAGAGGAAGCTTCGAGGTCGTCTCTGAAGTGGAAGAAAAACCAGTCGAAAAGTTTGGAGGGCTGGTCAAGAAGAACAGCGTGCGGAAGAGGTTCAGTATGCTCAAACTGGGCAGAAAGACCAGCAAGAATGGGATGATGGGGAGCCTAGACGAGGAGTAGGATTACTTCCGGGCTTACTTTGGACGATACAATGTTCGCTTCCAAACGAACACCAGCGGAGGTCTTGGAGTGGTGAGGGAGACATCACTTCAAGACGATCCTTATAGATGATGGCGGGCTTGGAGCCCACCGGACTTTTTTTTTTTTTTCTTCTATATTATCTTGGTCTCACTTTCTCTCCTACACGGACCTTCTTCACTTCAACTAATTCCTTTTGTTTGAGACGTTGATTCGGACATGACAGCGGGTGCAATGCTTGTTCGTCGCCCGAGCATGGAGGCTTTAAGAGGTTAGCAACCTATGACAAGAGTAAAGGGTGAGGGCGAAAGTGAGAGATAGAGAAGGATTGTACGAATGTGTATCCCAACGAGAAATTGGGAACATGCCTCTGTCCTGTAAAGAGAAAACAGGCACTGGAAGGGGCTTTTCGGGATGTTTTGATACCTAGCCGCCCCTGGGATTGATGGTTATGGGCTGGCTCTTATGTGCGTTTTATTGTGTTACCTTTTCTTTCGTCCCCCTTTCTTGTAGCTTGGTGTTCTGGATATCTGCGATATAGTGTATACATAGTCTTTGGGGGGGCTTTCTTCTCTTAAAAACAACTTGACGTATTGGAATCGGGTTCCTACTGTTTTTATTTTCTTTATGAAAAAACAAAATATACCATATTCTCCGGACTTGGAAGAGTGGCATAACTCAGCTTGCATATATATATGTGTGTGTGTGAAATAGAAACTTCTTTTCTGGGAGAGGTAGGGCTACTTTCCTGGTATCCCTCCTGACGCCCAAGTAAATATTCTAAAAATAAAATAATTTAAATAATATCTTTTTATGCTTATTTATTTTTGGCCACTTAATTGGCGTTTAGGGCAATCGAATTCTATAATTTCCGAAGGAAACAAGTCATAGGGGGAACAATTTTTCACGAGGTGTATTATACATATTGTGTATAGCATAACGCATTCTCGTGGCTTGGTTCATACGAATCCAGAGGTTTTGCATGAACATTTTCTGGGTCGCGTTTAATTTCGTAAAGAACATACATGGGAGCTTAGCGAAATAAGATTGGTATCATTACATTTGTGTCGAAGACAGAAATCAAAACCTAACCGTAGCTGTCAAACTAATGTGTTACGAGAACCTGGAAACTCCAATACATTAACAAAAGATTTTACCCCCTGGGTTGTCCTTCATCATTTAGACGTATTCGCATGTCACTGTGTTGTATCGTTGGTCTATGGCCGTGTTAGTGTTAATGTATTTGATAGTATATGATAAAACGTACTATTGTATAGAAGTGTGTAGGTCGTCGAGGCGGACAGATAAACAGCTTCGATCTTACAGCTAAGCTCATAGTACCACTGGCCGTCATTTCCTTGTCGTCGTGCGAGTAGGTTTTCAGGGATGTGGCTGACATCAGCTTCAACATGGGATAGAACCTTGACGTTATCGTCACGGGTGATTGGGGCATCCCGGATTGTCTGATCGCTGTAGATGGTCATCTTGATCTTGCGGATACGGCCCTGACTGACCAAGCCGGTCCATACAAATGAAGTATAGAATGGCTCGTTCTCCGATACCTGGTCGTTCTATTAAAGATGTTAGCGATGCGCCGCGAGTTGATCGTGGATACGCACTCTCTGAATAAACCATTCCATAGCGTGGATCTTATAGCATCCATCCAGACCACACCATTGTCGCTTGTGTTTGAGATGAGAGTGAGCTTTCTCGTCGTACCGAGTTCGCCATTCAGTACCATAGTGTTTACGAGCTTTGCGGTTTTTAATCTTCACCATAGTAAGATCCTCAGGAGCACTGTTGGCTAATCCCTTCATGACAGCACCCTGCACAACGGCCTGCCAAGCATTGGGGGGCTGCATAATTTGAATCTTCTTGTCGACTGCATTTCGAAGGCGCTCCTTGAGGTAGTTGGAGGCACCAAACCCACCAACTAACAGGACGGCACGGATAGGCACGTTACTAGACGTGATCTGCTCCTTAACGAGCCTGATGACTTCAAGGACAACTGGCTCAAAAATAGTCTGTAGGTCGGAGGCTTTGAGGGCGAATCGGCCTCGGGTGATACCCAATGCTTTGTTGTTGGCAAGACCACCGACGGGGATGGTGTAGGTCTCATCGGGTCCTACGTTCAAGGCAAATTGACGTTTGACCTATATAATATGTTAGCAAAGCATGGGAATGTGATTGTCCCTAGATTTAACTCGCCTTCTTCTCAAAGACTTCCATGGCCTCCGCTAGGACCTCATCGTCGAAGCCTTCCTCCTTCCCGAGCTTTGCCTTGAGGTACTTGGCAAAACGCATGTTTAAGAATGTGGAGCCACACAAAGCACCGGACCCTGGGGCAGCTTCTTGTACTTCAAGAATGGGTTTGAGCCCAGTAATGGTGTAGGAAATTAGATCGACAGTACCACCACCGGCGTCAACGACGACAACCGTTTCACCGATTTGGAGGCCATGAGGATCAAGCCCGTGAAGGGCGTAGATGGCTGCGGCTTCAGGTTCCGAGACCAAATGAACAGGCTGCTTCGTGCCAGACAGACCAGAAGCAGCTTGGCAGGCTTTCTTGGTCCTGTCCTTGGCAAGATCACTCCAAATAGCAGGGACAGTGACAACAAACTCTAGGGGAGTGCTTTTAACAATACTATCACCGAGTTTTTCACGCAAAGTATACATTAGATGATCACCCAGTGCCGAGATGTAGTCGGTGACCAGCTTGTCGACATTGCGACCGCCACGAGCACCATCGGCGCCCACAGCCTGTCCCATGGCTTGCAAGGAAGGATCCAGGTCTCTGGTAAAAAAAAAAAATCAGTACTTCAATCACGGAGCTCAGCACCGATGGATGATAGAGCTTACAGCTTAAACCACTCGATGACTTCATCCTGAGGGGCAGTGATGGGGATGGAGAACCCCCACTCCACATCGTCGCCATTGTAACGAAGTTTGGTAGGGACCTTGTCTGAGGATTCACCCTCACGAATTGTCTTGCTTACGGGCCATGTGGTGATGGCGGTTCGGCGATCAGGGCGTTGAGTCTCTGCCCAGGCGACACCGGAATAGGTGGTGCCAAAATCGATGCCGACGATGATTTTGCGATCGGTGATGTTGAGCTTTTCAAAATCCATTTTGGAGGGGAGCGATGGAGTCAGCAAGATGAGTTTGCGCTTTGAAGCGGCTTTTTCAATTTAAAAAAGAGCCTGGCTCAGTCCTTCAGAAATTGGGGCCGGGTCTGGTGGACCAGTGATTGCCGGAGTGGGTTCCCGTGATAGAAAGAAAAAGAAGAGTTTGCTATGGAAATGGAACAGGAATTCGAAAGAAGAGTTGGGTGCAGCAGCTGCTTGGTGCTTAAAAGGGTAGTAAAGGAGGTAGTCCTAGGAGGTGGATGCTCGTAGCTGCGGGCTTGAATCAGTGAGTATGCCCACCAAGGAGCTAACCTGAGGTACCAAACTGGAGGGAGATAGGCACTGTACCTCTCGGTCTGCCTTAATTGGACCAGTGCGAACCAGCTTACGATAGTGGAAGGCGCAAACGCGGGGGGGTGTTTTGATAGTGCATGTACTTGGTACACGCGCATTTACATATGTCTGGTGTGTGGGTAGCTGGGCTGCAGCCTAGAAGAGGAAGTACTGTAGAGCAAGAAACTCTACAGTGAGGCGGAGCGATGCCGCGACCAAAACCTTGGCGGACAACAGCAAGTGAACAAACGTTTAACAGCCACTATCCTGCGCAACGGAGCTTCTTAGGCCTTGTTTCCTTTCCCAGAGATTCAGCTACTAAAACGCCCGTGCAAGTGAACACATCCTGTGTCGATTGGTCTCTGTTACGCTTGCTAAACTCGCACCATTGAACACCTAGGATTGCGGGGGTTTGTGACTCTCACTGCCAAGGTTGAATGCGCGACTGTCGTTTAGTCTGCGGCTGCGGCTGAGGTTGGCCCACATCGACCCATGTATACGCCCGACGCGGGGTGTCAGCCCAGGCGCTAATGGATGAATGGGATACCGGCGTGTGGATATGACACCATGGAACCAGAATCAACGAGCACAGAAAGGGATACTTGGACCCGATGATTTCATCAAGGAAATCATACTTGGTATTGGGATCGCGATTCGAGTAGTATTTGCAGTCAGTATGGACGCGCGGCATCAAAGTTTGGCTATTGATGGCTAGATGCATGAGGAAGGCTAGTTACAGGAAAGTCGCGGGGACTTCTGGTGATAGATCATGAATCGGAGGATGCCTAGTGGTCTGGTTGCCTTGGGTCTTACGGCAAGGTATTGGGTGTACAGCAGGCGCCACGCTAGGCAGCAAAGGCTAGGAAACAAAGAAAGGAAAAAGAGACCTTTGGCGACTCTCTGTTTTTGAATGACCTACCTTCGCCCGACGTGAGGCGTCTCATCCTGGGCACTGGCGTCTCAAGACACTGAATGGCTTTTGTGAAATCATAAACCGCAATAGTAGCCTTTGATCATCACCAGATCGAGCTACTGGAGACAAAGGGAAAAAAGGTTGTGATAGCTACGGCATCTTGTGAGTTGGGTTGGTCCCCAAGATTTGGGTGGCACTGGCAGTTCATAGATGACGGCTGGATAAGACATGCTGGTACCATATTTGGGATGTTGGTCCCTGTGCGCACGGGCGATTTCTGTCTTGCACTCGCTAGCCCACATGTTGTGGGGGAGCTGATCAGCGACTAGTTTCAGCGGGCTACCCCTGCCAGACCCGTCTGATTGGTTTCTGATTTGCATCATCAACGCCCTTCTGCCTGGAGAGACATGTAGTTCAGTGACTAGCACCCATATCTACCAAACAGCGTCGGGATGACTTCATGTGCAGGGTTAGTTTCAGTGGATAAATTTAGCACGTTCGCCTTCTTTGCAGGATACTCTTGTCCGATCGATAGTCCAAGACGGGTAAAATATCACATGGCAGCGCGATATGTAGGTAACCTCAAATCCGGAGTAAACTAAATAAACAATGGAGATGGACTATTGCATCACGATGTTTTTTTCTTCATAAAATCTAAATATATATACTTTTCCATATTTTATTGATGTTGGCCATTCGCTTGGGTACTATTGTGCCACGAAGCTGGGAGTACCGATACTTGACGGTTTTAGGCCCAAACGAGGAGCGGCTGGCTAATCCACAACGTCAGGGCAGGCAGATTGCTAGGCTACCCGTCGTTACGAACCCTCAGGCTATTTGCGCCCGATGCGCCTCCGGCACAACAAGGCCCAGTGCGGCTGGATGTTTTGGGATCCGCTGCACTGCCCCAGCTGCTCGCGGCATTCCATCATCGTTACACCAAGGTTTGTACCTCCGATCCTAGGCCGGGAGGAAGGAGGCAATTGAGGGGCATTGGCGAGGGTTCGTCATATTTAGGTGTTTCTCACACCCAAGACATCTTCGTAAAGCCCATCTTCTGGAACGCTTATAGGCTGTGGATCTGGCAGCTGACAGCCCCTCCCTTGTTTTTTCCCCTCGCATCTTCCTCACCTAGTTTTGATGCGACCCTTTCTTGTGGTGTGATTAGCGATTGATCCACCCCACTGCTGGAGCTCGGATCCGTCCATTTCTCTTTGGTTTTGTACTCGGGTCTGCCCTTCTTGCAGTTTTCTTTGAGTGATGACAGAGTCACAAGACGAATCTCCTCCTAAAGTACCGGCAAAAGAACCCATCGAGAACCCATCAGAATCCGATTTGGAACGAGTCTCCACAACACAATCCAAAGCTGAGATGGCTGACGGATCTGGCAATTCCAAGGCCCCTTCCAATGAGGGATCTTCTAAGCCAAGCTATAGCGATGCCATCGCTGGTTTTGAAAACCAAGACACCTCGCCCACATCTCTTTCAAGGACTAAATCCAAAGGCAAAGGAGGCGGCCTCGATAGTAGGGTCGATAAGGATGGTGATAGAGACATGATGGAATTGGACCCGACCGGCACCACCAGCATGCTAGATCTCTCATCCATGGAAATGTTTGATGCCGTTTCCTATCAAGTAGTCCCGCAAAAAACTGGTCTCCCTACGACTGCCGAGGAAGACGAGCCCGATGACGAGGACCTGCCCGCCGGCTACGAGAAGACCAGCTTCACCCAGCGCAAAGGCCCCGAGTCCAAGATGCAAGAAGAAAACGTCCGTTTGCGCCGCCTCGCTCAAGAGCTTTCTAGAAAGGTCCACAACCTTATCACCGAGAAACAAATTGCCGAAGAAAAGGCAGAGCGCGCTACAGATCGCCTTGGTGAAATGAAGGACGCCATGAACTCCGGTATGACAGAGATTGAGCGCGACACGGAAACTCTCGCACACGAGTTGAAAGCGGCAAAAGACGAAAACAGAACGCTGAGGGAACAGCTCAAGGATGCACAGTCACATATTTTTAGCCTTCAACCCTACCGAAAAGATTTGACACCCGAGGAAATCGGCCGAGTAAGTTGATAGTAGCTTAGTGTGGAGCTTTGGGCATGATGATGAAGTACTAATGTCTATTGTAGGAATATGACAATCTTGTCGAGAGTGTCCAGGATTGGGTGCAGAAATTCATGGAACCATGGCTAGATGACCATACGGAAGGCGTTGAGGCCATCATGACTACGGCACGGAAGCGAGCCTCTGACGCTAATAAATTCAAGAGAATCCTCCACCAATATCCGGACCTTGTTCATGCCTCGCAATTTCCCGAAACGGATGAAGATATTATCGCTTCCATAATTCTTCGATATTTGCATGATACTATTTTTCAAGCTATCCTGTATAGTGAGATTCCAAGGCATACTGAAGTTGTCAGCTTTATCGAGAATAGCATGCAAATGTCGGTAGAGCCAAAAAGAGGTATGGACGAAATTCCAGTCACATGGCTTGAAAAGAAGGAAACTTACATTGTTTATTTTCTTGACAGATCTCTTCTCCGTCCGAACCTGGACTGCAGAAGCGTACAATGCCCTGCTGAGCTCGCCGCCGTTCCGATCAGTGCGTGATCGGCGACGCAAGGAGATGACGATAGAGCTGTGCAGCCTTCTTAGAATTTTTTGCAAGAAGGAGAAGATGGCTTGGTTCTATGAAAACATGGACAACAATTGCGTGTTGCCGGCGATGAAACTGTACGAGAAGCTACAGGTGTCGACTCATCATTTCTATCTCGACATCAACCCGTACATCATGTGGAGCTCTGGGGGCGAGCTCAACGCATCACCCGAGTTTATGGACGGGATTAAGAATTTAGACTGTCGTAACATTCTACAAAACCGAAAAGGGTTCAATGTGAGCAAAATCGACCCACCGCCGACCAAAAAGGAGCTCTACCATCGACTGCTCAATGTATGCACCGTGGTCCCAGCACTTTACATGCGCCAGATTGGGCAGAGAGACTCGATTAAAGAGCCAATCATAGTCCGGAAACAGCAGATGCTAGTGGCATGGGGCCCGGAGGAGAAGCGGCGTACGTTCACTGAGAAGGGTGACAGAACCCTCGTCTCTTATCTTTATCACTCCAAGGGCGATCGTTCAGGAGACGGCTGGATTGCTTTTCGATGGGGATGACTTGTTTTGGCTGTTTTGGTGGTGTCTCTGGCAATGATATGAGTTTCTCGTGTGGTTTCCCCCAAAGCATTTATGAGTTACGGTAAATATGAACGACAGACTTGCGATGATGGACTTGGACTCATGTTCGTAGAGTGGGTGAAACATTAATACAATAGGAGTTGACGGCAAGAATTGGCCAGGCAGAAATGAATACCGATGTCATAATACTATGGGAATATTGGCATCTAAAGTCCTACAAGGATAACGGTATGGTTTTATTCAGCTTAACTGGGTGGCTGTGGTTGTATATCTGGGGGTGGTGTTGAATCTGTATGCAGCGATACCAAATGGCCCTTTCCATCAATTCGGTTATGTCGGCTTCTAAGGCCAAGTTTTTGCATTTTGTTGATCCAGTTTCGCGCAATGCCCAGGCGAGCTAGGAAAACGCCTTGCAACGTGGTTCGCGAACGTTGAGGGGATAAGCCGTGGGGGGGGTGTGCCGTCGTTGCAATGAGATGTACCAGTACAAAGTGGGGCCTCGCCTCTGGAGTGTGGAGTAATAGGCAGAGTTCGGGATCGACTTTTAGCAGGCTTAGTGGGGTATTGGGTGTGAGGGCGCTGGCTTCGGGCGAGTTACTGCCTCCATCGTCACCAGTCAGCCTTACCATTGGACAACCACCGTGTCAGCCGGGCTAGTGAAGCAGCCAAGGACAGGAGGGGCACCGTGTTCCGCCTCCCAGAGCACTCATCGGGACCACAGATTGTGCTCCCAGAATGATGCATTGCTGGGATACGAACAGCTAGGACGTAAGGTGGCACGAAGGCTTAAGGCTGAAGTGGCCTGAGCTAGCAGCCCTAGGCTGGCGTCCTGGCCTGGCCTGGCCTGGCCTAGGGGACCGACAGGTACATGGTTGTGGTGCTGCCAGGCAGCTCATGGCATGGACCCGCCAACCCTGCTCGCGAGCACCCATGATATACTACCGTACCACACAGCAAGCTCATGAGCCACCCCTCCGGCATCCTGCTTTCATCCTGCATTTATCTTGCTCGTCCAATTGACTGGGTGGAAGTCAGTTTACACGTTTAACATTTTTGGTTGCGCTGTGGCATGTGATTTGCGGTTCATCTCTGCGCAGGTTCTGTCAAGCACCAATCCAACTGCGCCTTGTCTGCTGGCTGGCGACCAGCTGCTGCTGTCGCTGCCGCTGTCGCTATCGCTGACTTTGCCTTCATGGCACCTTAGCTGCCCTCTCCTTCTTGTCCTCCATACTCGCTGATCTCCCTTTGTTTTTCTCAATACTTGGTCTATTGACCGGCTCCTTGCTTCCTTCCTTTTTTTTCGTCGTACCTGCATCGATAGCCTGAAAATGTTCAAAAATATCAAGAAGAAGGCAACCACCATATTCCGCAAGAGGCCGTCTGGCTCAACGACGGACCTACCTCCAGAATACGACTCCATCGGCCCTCTCACCACAGAGAATCCGCCCTTCAGATTCACTTATTCGACCGAAACCACCGAAACCGACCCCAGAAACACCAGGACTACTCCTGGCCTTCTAGCGCCGCCAGTGCCCCCAGTGCCCCCAAATCTTGTTGCAGAGGAAGAGAGCATTATCGAGGACCCGGTTCAGGACCCTACCACAAATCCAGATCCTCCAGAGCCAGACCCTTACGCGCGCAAATATGTCCCTTATGTTGACACATCCCCTCACAAGACCAACATGTTAGCCCATGCGGGTATCTACGGTCGCGTCAACCCAGATATCATGGGGGGGTTTGGGAGTGACGACGATTCCATCTGGCTTGTCGATGATGAGGAAACCGATGAGGAACGCCCGCACGAAAACGATGATGGTAGCGAGATACCACGAGAGGCATTAGCAAACACCCAAGATCAAGACAATTCAGATCGCCGACCTGAATCTCCATCCCACCGGTCTCATCGCTCTCAAAATTCTCAGCCATCTAAAAGCTCACACGAGTCTTCGCGTGAGGTGACCGTCATGTTGGCGCCATCATCGCAAGAGCAGGTTGCTGATGCGCCGCCAGCCAAGTCGGCGCATCCATCATTCGCATACAGTAGACCAGCGCTTCTCGACGACGATGAGTTTGCTTCCTTCATCAACGATGATATAGAGCCGTCGCCCCGCCCGCCCACACCTTCGCCCGCTCCTCGACGTGGATACGCTCCCGTTTCGGCCTCTATCCTGAACCTCGCCAACTTGGACCCAGAGGAGCCAGAGGATGTTCCAAGCCATTCACAGCAGGCGCGCAACGAGACAGGCCCGCGCAATGCCAATGATGAGCCCCTCGCATCTTCCTCAAGTTCTATTAATCCGTACGTTGCCCTCTTTGAGCAGCAAGATCTTGCCATGACTGTAGCCTATCTCCGTCGGCTTGATCAAGAAGAAGTCGCTGATGATTTCCGGTAGGTCTCCCGAAAATCCCCCATTCCAAAAAGTGGTGATGCCAGGTACCTTCTAGTCAAAGGTTTCTCAAGTCACGCTGTTTATGCTCGAGTTGTGATGATGTTATTGGCTATACCCCTTGTGCTTGCTTTGAGCTTTTGTCCTTTACTGCCGTCGTTTTCAGATATACTGTTTTGGATAATACAAAGATTAACTTAATTTCTTTCCAGCTTTGGCCAGAGGTATCAGATGGTATCAGATACATCTGATGTGATTGTCACGCATCAACGCGTCCCCGCCAGCGCCGTTACCGGTGATCTCGAGTGCATGGTCTGTACTGAAACGAAAGAAGTCGGGCAATTCCCTAGATTCTCCATCACCACGTCGTGCAACCATCCTCCGAGCACATGTTTAGAGTGCATTCAGCTCTCTATTGAATCAGATATGAATAGCAAACTCTGGACCGACATCAGATGCCCAGAATGTCGCGAAACACTCGAATATACTGACATACAGCGCTTCGCCAACAAGCAGACTTTTATGAGGTATTTCCACTCGAACATCCTTGTAACGATATCAATAACCGAAAAAACAGATATGAGACACTGGCCCTTCGGGCAGCCATGTCCGAGGCCGAGAATTTTGTCTGGTGCACATCTGGTTGTGGTTCAGGTCAAATACACGAATCAGGCGATGAGCAGCCTATCGTTACCTGCTTACACTGTAGTCACCGTTCTTGCTTCTACCATGGGGTTTCTTGGCATGAGAACCTTACATGTGAGGAGTACAGCCAACTACTTGCTGATCCAGAAAACTTTCGTTCTCGCCTAGAGCTTGAGAACGAGGCTTGGTCAGAGTCCCAACGAGCCCAGCTAGAAGCTGACAGAGCAATGGCCCAAAATATACTGGCAGATGAGCAAGCCGAGCTTCAAAGACGAGAAGAGCGAGCTCGAAAAGAGAGGGAGCAGGCGAAAAAGGCTGCAGAGTTGGTACGCCAAATCGCCGCCAGAAGGAAGCGAGAAGATCAACAGAGCCAAGCGATGGTCAACTTAACAAGCAAGCCTTGTCCCGGATGTGGGTGGGCAATTGAAAAAAACGACGGATGGTAAGTTGAAAGTCTCTTCAAATTTATTATCAAATGCTAACCAAATTGCAGTTCACATATGACTTGTAAGTTACTCATCTTATTTCTTCCCCTCGTCGTTCTACTTTTTGTCCCTCAAATCTCCCCCATTACCTGAATGGTGCGTTTGCACGCCTTCCTCCACCTTCGCTATTAGTACTTGAAACCAACCAACCGCAGGTATTAAATGTAAACACGAGTTCTGTTGGGGGTGTTATAGCACTTGGACGAGACGCCATAATATCAACTGCCGCGGTGGCGGCCGATGATGACAATGACCTGATGCCTGATATAACGGATCCTGGAAGGTCGGAGAATCGCTAACTCTCTACAGGCGTCAAGTGTCATTACCAGTTTTGTTTTGAGTGCGGTGCGAATCACAAAGAGATTGTAGCAGGTGATAATTCATATCACAAGGAATCATGTCGTTTCCACAGTGATAATCTGGCTTAGTTGGTTTAAAGGGGCGTTTACTTTACAAAACTCAATTTAATTGGCTATAAATAAAATCTTCAGGAGAAATTTTTGTCCGTGTCGAATGATCTTGCACGTGGAAGTAGTTGGGTGAAAAGAATACGGAGGGAACAGCATGCCACAGGGACGTGAAAGTGGCTGGATGACATGTAGAATTCTCCCTTCCATCAAAGCAGGCCCAAATACAGTGCCCCCTTAAACGATCACAGTGAATGGAATTTGCAAGTTAAGTACGCATCAACTACCGAATACGGCAAATGCGTCTCCATCATGTCAAGTTCGCCACGATGAAGCAGCGATCGCAAGGCGTTTGAAGGATATTTCTTGGACATAAAACCACAGGATTATTCTACATTCATATAGATGGCATCAAGGCCTCTATTTCTGCCATGATTTCAGCTGTGTAGCAGAACTTGCATTCAAGCAACCTATTTCTAATTCTCTCAACTCCCAATCATGCAGCGGTCAGCTCGGCAATGCGGCGCTCGAGCTCTGGAACTTGTCGCAATCGAACCTCGAGTTCTTCTCGCTCATCCTCAAGCTTCAATCGGCGTTCTGCATCAAGACGGGTGAAAACATAGTGCCCCTGACCGTCGAACTGGAGAATGTGGGTGTGGTACTTCCACAAACTGCGACGGTGGCTGACAGTCATCAGAGTGATGCCGAGAGACTTTGCGGTGTCGTACATGACCTTTTCAGTGTCAAGGGTCACACTACTCGTGCACTCATCAAGGATGGCGTAGCGGGGACGGTGATAAAATAGACGAGCCATAGCAACACGCTGCTGGAGACCACCGGAAAGGACATCGCGCCATTCAGCTTCGGCATCCCAGCCTTCTTCATAAAGTTCAACAAGATGCTCAAGACCTAAAGTCTTGAGAATAGAGAGGAGGTCGGCGTCGGTGACGCCGCGGGAACGCATCTGGCGCAGGGAGTCTGGGTAGATTATTTGTTGGCGCAGTGAGCCTCGAGACAGATATGGTCTCTGGGGAATGTAGAAAATGGCATGAAAGGGGGGCTTGTGGACGGTGCCGCCGTAAACAGGCCAAAGTCCACCGAGGATACGGAATAACGATGACTTGCCGCAGCCATTTGGGCCTACAACAAGAAGGTGGTCACCATGTTTTAGGGAGAATGACAAGGCCTTGATGAGCACATCTCCATTGGGAGAAATGACGGGTCTGAAGATGATTGTTAGCAAAACGCCCAGTTCTTTTTTTATTTGACTTACACGTCAATAAAAGTAATATCCTTGCTCTCGTGGACTGTTCCTCGCCCCTTGAGGACTGCCTCGTTGTTTTCCGTGCCCGACGATGAGACAAGCTTCTTCTCAAAGTGACCTGACTGTACATCATCCATGACATCAAGTAACGTGGCAACTCGAGAAGTGTATCCAGCAAGCTCCATCACTTCTCTGTACGAGAACATGATGCGGCCGAAGGCATCGGACGCGGACAGAAGCATGCGTCTATTAGTCACAAAAGCCTCAGTTCGATCGCCCATGTTCATGACAATTTGACCGGGCATCTTGATAAAGACTGGGACACTGCAAAGAAGCAGGCCCAGAGCTCCCCAGAAGTACTTGATGACAAAGTCTTCCATGAAGCCATGATAGAAGCGTCGGCGGAGGATGTAGTTGACATGTTTGATAAGCGTAAAGTAGCCCTTATCGAGCGTGTCTTTCTCTGCCTTGTGACCAGCGTAGAGGGCAATCTCTTCGCTGTAATCGATGAGGCGTGAGTGTTGAAATCGAAATTCACCCTCGAGCCGGGCCTCGTCAGCAACGTATTTGCCAAATGGTGGAGTCAGGGCCCTCATCACGTTGGCCGATAGTTGGACGAGAAGAGACATGAAGACCACGCCCTCACCACCAACACTCTTAGAGAGGGAGTAGGTGTAGATAGTCTGTCGATAATTTAGTCAAAGATAACAGGATAGCACAGAATGGTTGGTTAGCTCACCATGTCCAGCATCGGCTTGGCCAGATTACTGTACAGTTCGGCAAGACTATTTGAGAATTTAGAGACATCGACGGCAATCAACTGATCTGGGTTCTTTATTCTATCATCGAGCGCCGATATGCCGTAAAATGTCAGATTAGATAAGTACTTGTCGTGAATGTGCTGAGTGAGACGAGTTCGGTACTTGAGCGACAGTTCTGCCTGGTGATATGACAGCTAGTCCAATGTTAACACATAGTCATTCGGGATTGAAGGCATAAATGCTCACCATTGAGTTTGTAAAAGTCGCAGGCACTGCGATGAGCATCCACCAAACAATGCGCTTGAGGAACTCTTTGCCATTTCCCTTCACAAGAGCCTTGACGATTGCGCCGTCCATTTCAGCAACGCGCAGACTGATGAGAGTCCTGAGAACCAAGAAGAAGCTGTGGCTCATCAAAAGTCGAGCCTCTTTGGAGCGCCAGCCTGGGATGACAATACGCAAGAGGCGGAAGAGAGAGCGGAAGAATTCGCGATTCAACTCCACCTTTTTCCTGGGTGTCTCCTCGCCACCGGAGGTAGATGTGGTACCGCGACGGGCGGCGCGTTGACTGGCTTCGCGGGCAGAAGCAGCCTTTTGTTCGGAGACTGCATGGCGTATGCGGTTGGCGAGAGCGAGGAAGAGGGTGATCCAGACAGCCCGGGAGATGCGTGTGCGGTTCGAGACGTAAAGCCCGGTCAGCCGCGAAACGAGACCGCGGAGGGAACGGTCGCCGGAGAGAAGCGAGACGAGGGCGCGAAGACGATCCCTGGGAAGGGCGAGCTTTGATTGCGAAGCCATCGCGGCGTCGCGGACGCGAAGGCGACGACGATTTTAGCAGGATATGTGCGTGGAATTGGGAGGGATAGTAATTGGGGGAGGCGGTGATTGCAACGACGTCACGTCACGTCACAAGCCGAGCGAGACCTGTCGCATTGGAAAGTTGACGATGGGATTGACAGGGGGGTGGGGGGAGGAGTTTGAAGGAGAGGAAATCACAGCATAGAACGAGGATATGGAAGGGAAAGGTGCGAAGGGTGTTGGGATTAGTTACATGGCTGGACCTGTCCGTAATGGCTTGGCTCGTGGTCGGTCTTGTGAGTCGAGTTGGAGTTCCAAGCTCCTCGGCCGAAACGAATCTGGGGCAGGTCACTGGTCACTCCGCCTCCCCACACTCACGCTTCCGTTTCCGTCGGCATGTGATTGACATTTGAAGATGCCCCAGAATTGCACCAGCCACATTGCTCAGCCACCATGGCGGGGAGCCTTGCATCTCTTTTTTTTTTTCGCAGGCGCATTCGCGGGGCAACTTTTTATCTTCAGTCATAGTGTCATTTCTACGACATCACAACCTGCAACTCCCAGCACACAACTCCAACCGCCAAAATGTCCGACGACGAGAATCTCTCCATCTATGATGAAATCGAAATCGAAGACATGACCTTTGATGAGGTTATGCAGGTCTACCACTATCCCTGTCCTTGCGGCGACAAGTTCCAAATCGCACTCGATGACCTACTCGACGAGCAGGATATTGCCGTGTGCCCCAGCTGTAGCCTTATGATCCGCGTCATCTTTGACTTGGTAGGCTATTTTTCTTCACGTGAACTGAGATTTTTAAACTAACATGGCTCAGGATGACTTGCCCAAACCTCCAACTTCTGGTCCCTCCGGCGGCCAGGTCCCTATCGCTGCCTGATCACCCAATAATTCTATACGCACAACACTCTTCGTACATTCTGCGCCATCTCTATTACTAGGTTTATATGGTTGTGGAATGCCTATTTGTTAGTGGAACCTAGGTGTGCATCCGAACTCATCATGGTCACGAAATCAACAGCTCCAACCAAGATTTCGCGACATATGCTCAAAGTGTATCGGAAATTCTAGGTTGGACAGACCTAAAAACTCCATACATACACCAAAGGCCTCCGAAACACAGCTCAAATGGCCAAAATACTTACAACACCACAAATAATGAAACAGGTTTTAGTCGCCTTCAGGGCTACAATAGGAGAGGTTGCCGTTACCCATCATCAGCGACCTCCCAGCATATCAATGAAATTTAAGATAGGAAGGAACATCAAGATACCAAATCTTATGGATAAATGAAAGCCATCGAGATCAGACATTATATTGCCTCAGTTGAGCAAGTGTCACCGAAGTATCAGTATCAGGTGCTCGGCCCGATTGGGCTGACGTGAACACGCCAGGGGGACGTTGGTTGGTAGTTATGGAGAAAGCGCTATGACCGCGTTCCAAATCAACGACTGTTTCCATTCGAGTATCTGCCATCCACAAGCAAAGCTACAACTGTGAAAATGCAGCATCCATGTCAGCTAAACTACGCCAAGTGTCACAAAGCACACGTCAATTTCCTGACAATTTTTGAGAGGATATGCACCATTAGAATTAATGTATTCGAAGCGACATCGCCTCACGAACAACCAACGGAACTATTCACTAGCCATTCTAAACTTTGACGACCGAAGCTTCTAATGCATACCCTCTATAGACATGTCCATGCATGTTATCCGACCGAACCCAGTTAAAACAGTCCCAGACCATATACTTGTGCAAATTCTGCATTTACAGAGCAATCATGCCAGCGGCGACGAGGCCGAGCAGGGCAACGAGAGAGCCCTTCATCTTGTAGGATGAAGCGCTGCCAGTGGCGGGAGCAGAGTAGCCGCTACCAGAGCTGCTGCCGGTGCCGCTGCTGCCGGTGCTAGGAGTAGGGGTGGCTGCGGTTCCGTTGCCGCCTGCTTCTTGTTAATACTACTTATTATTTATAAGGTTATAGGGAGTTTGGACATACCATAGGGAGTGGAGACGCCACTGCCAGGGACGACGGGAGTCACGACGGGAGTCGAGCCAGAGCTGTCACTGTCAGAGCAGCCAGTGCCAGAAGAGCCAGAAGAGCCGGAGCTCATGTCTCCAGTGCAACCAGAGCCGGAGCCAGAGCTGCCAGAGCTGGAACCGCCGGAGCCTGAGGAGCCGGAGGAACCGGAGCCGGAGCCATAATCAGGGGGAGAGCCAGAGCCGGAGGCAGAGCTATCACCGCCAGAAGATCCAGTAGATCCGTAGTTGGAGCCGGAGCTACCAGATCCAGAGCCCGAGCCGCTGGTGCCGGCAGAGCTGTCACCACCAGACTTGCTTCCAGAGGAGCTCGATCCGGAGCCACCAGAACCGCCGGATCCATAGGTGGAACCGGAGCCGGTTGCAGCAGCGCCAGAGCCGCTGGTAGTGGCAGAGCCAGCACTGCTGTCACCGCCAGAGGCGCCAGAGCCAGAGCTTCCGGAGGAGCCAGAGCCAGAGCTGCCAGAGGAGCCAGAGCCGGAACCGCCAGAGCCACCGGAACCGTAGGTGGAGCCAGAGCCGCCAGCGGAGCCGGAGCCAGTTGCAGCAGCACCAGAGCCGCTGGTAGTAGCAGAGCCGGCGCTGCTGTCACCACCGGAGGCGCCAGAGCCAGAGCCGCCAGAGCCTCCAGAGCCGTAAGTAGAGCCGGAGCCGCCAGTGGAGCCAGAAGCACCACCAGAGCCGGAACCGCCAGTAGAGCCAGAAGCACCACCGGAGCCGGAACCGCCAGCAGAGCCAGAAGCGCCGCCAGAAACACCACCAGAGACGCCGCCTGAAGCACCGCCAGAACCGCCAGCGGAGCCCGAGCCGCCAGCGGAGCCAGAAGCACCACCAGAGACACCACCATGGGCGCCGCCAGAAATACCACCAGAAGCACCACCACCGATGCCTCCAGAAATACCACCAGAGGCACCACCACCTACACCACCAGAGATGCCTCCAGAGACACCACCGGAAGCACCACCAGAGGCACCGCCGGAGACGCCACCGGAGACGCCACCGGAAGCACCACCCTCTCCAGAGCCAGAAGTATCAGAACCGGACCCGCCAGTGGGAACGTAAGCAGCGGCGGCAACACCGGCGAAAGCGACGACGTGAGAGAAACGCATTTTGAATAGTGGTTGTAAAGGTTGAAAAAAGATTGAAAAAGTTAGGAAAGTAGTCAAGGTAGTGTATAAGTCGAAACGAGAGACTTGAGAATTAAGTTGTAACGAAGAGAGTTGAAATGGAAAGAAGAGGTTGTTTGTTGAAGTGAAGCTTGCTTGGGAAAAACGAATTTGACTTGGAGTCAATGGACTCTTAAATATGAGAATCCGACTGTTGGAGGCAAAGGGATATTGGTCTCATCGAGGGTGATTGCCAGGGGTTGCTTGCCTTGGGCCATGACGCAGAGAAGCACCGACTGCGGATGTACATTGGGCACGACAGAGCGTCGGCAGTACTTCTCGGCGAGAAACATGGCTCGAGGCATGGCTTGAGGCATGGCTCGAGGCAACGCATGGTTCTGTGCAGACGACATCCCAGCCTCGCAGTGGCGATAGGGCGATCCAACCGTGGCATGGGCCAGGACACTGTGGATGGGCTGCCCAATGACATATTTTTAGCGCCACTTTCGGGGCCCCAGATCGTTCAAGCAGAGGCAGCCAGTGTTTAACGCATTGTGCCGTGCCCACTGCTTGGGTGCACATGCGACGATGCAAAATGCGGGTGTTGGTGTTTGTGGTGGGGCTCTCGGTCCCCTCCAGACCCTTTTTCGCCTGCTTCTGATGCTTCTATTTCGGGGATTAAAGGGCTAGCGCCTTGGTCTGCAGATCGACGGATCGCTCAAGTGCGTCGCAGAAAAACAAAGCGCTGGGGGAGCATCCCAGTGCGCGGGCAGAAAAGAGCCGACGTGGGATGATGTGTCACTCGCCTCGGAAAATCTGCCGTGATACCCTGGATGTTTCTTTCTCCCAGCCGACGAGGACAGTGCTCGTTCAAACATTTGCTGTTAATCCATGACGGACGGGCATTTCGATTTCAGCGCGGTGGGACAAGGCCCTTAGCACAGCACTTGTACGGCACAGCGCAGCGGCCTCAGCTCAGGTCTGCTCGGATCGGTTTGTTTCCTGTTTGTTTCTCTCTCTGCCTCGCCTCCGTTGCGTTGCGTTGCGCAGGGTCATTGGTTCTACGTATTTTCCAAAGTTTATGCCACAAGTGGACGGAATAATTACAGCGTTAAGTGTTAAGGGGTGGTGACTTAATCGTCTCCGCTCGACCGCTTCACAAATTGTTTCCAAATTTGGCCCGTCTTGTTTGGGGCCAATCCAATCAGCACAGACAGACAGACAGGACAGACAGACAAGGCCGCTTCATCCAGTCAGTCCGTCAGTCAGCCCGTCCGTCAATTCCTGGTGCCCTAAAATTGGATGAAATTTGGGAAGGGATGAATCATTCATGTGAGTTATTCATGGGAACCGCTGTGAAAAAGCAGCACCAGCTCGCAAATAGCATTTGCGATAATATAGCTGAGCCTCAGCCTGTTCCCACCAACCCACACACACACACACACGCCGTGGCCGCCGCTGCATGGACAATGCATGCATGCACTATCCCCGAGTGATCGACACATCTCTTACATACATGAACGCCCCAGGCGGCGGGGACAGCCCCGGTAGCCGCCCTAAGCTCGAGCAACAAGAATATTGATGATCCAAATGCACGAGCCGAGTCGCTTAATGGGGACTCTGAAACTCGGCCCCTTTGCAGCACTGTCCTGTACACTGCTGGTGCACGCACCTCCGCCAGGCCAACACATGTTGTATCAGGTTTAATCGCTCCCACACACATTAAATGTGACCCTGAAGGAACGCCAAACCTCCAACCCATTACTTGCGCTGGATTGCATCCATAGGGTAGGCAGGTCCCTCCTTGGAGAAATAAGAAAATTGAGAGCCAAAAAAATTTGATGGAAAAATTAAGGATAGAGAAAATAAAGTATATTGATTAAAAAAAACAAAATTGCGAGGATGATGCCGCATTCACTATTGCTATGCCTGCCTGACAACATCGCATTAGACTTTTTACTACAGTCTATTAAGTCAACACCTGGCACATTGTCATATTCGTCCATTGTTATTACCCATGAGATCCTGCAATCTTGAAAAACATTTTTTCTTTCTATATGTAATCATAATACTAAGTCATAACATCAGATCCCGCCCCGCTTCCGCATAACGGATTGGCCTGTTTTTTTCTTTTTACTTTATTTTTCTATTTTTCCATCTCCCTGGTTGTGCCCTTCATCTACGTCTAACACGCTCTCTCGCGCTAGCACCTTACCTCTAAGCCTCTACATTTTCAAAGAAGAAAGTGGGCACACCAGGCACCGCGTTCTCGGCAACGGGTGTCGTAACGTCAACTTCCTTGCCGTCAGCAAGGTTAACCGCCTTCTTGCTGCCTTCCTCGACAGCCAAGATATCGCATGCTACCAAGCCTGATGTTCGTGTCAAGCCAGGCACCATCTGCAGCAGAGTCTCCTTTTCGTTGAAGGCGAGCTTCTGCTCAAGGACTACGCTAGTAGGCTCGCCGGCCTGCAGACGTCTCTTCAGGCCCTGGACAAAAGGCATAGCCTTCTTCATCTCGCCCATCTTTCCAATCCTGCCGTTCAGCTCCTTATCATTGGTAGACTTAGTCTCGGGGTCCCAGAGCTCCTTCAGGAGATCCAGGTACTTGGCCTGCCAGGCGGGGAACTTGTCGGTAACGAAAATAGTCAGCTTCTTGGGCTTCTTGGGGTCGAAAGCCGTCTCCTTGCCCTTGGCTTTCTTCTTCAGCTGGAGTCCTTCGGCCGAGTTGACGCTGGAAGCTGTGTTGCGCACATAGTCTCGCTTAGCAGTCAGCATCTTGTCGACGGCTCCAACCTGAGGGAACCGGGCGTGCTGGATAGTGCCCTCCTTCTTGAGCACCTCGAGCCAAATGTGCTCGGACCAGTGAGGAGTCACCACAGCCAGCAGCAGTGCTTGCCACTCAATGTACTGTAGGACAAGATCTTTGTGCATCTTGATGCTGGCAGCAGCGCAAGATTCACGGTAAAAGTCACGAGCACTTGTCAACTCGTACAATGCAGCTTTGAGGGCCAGTTTGTAGTTGGTCTCAGCATACAGGTCAATAGCATCCTTGGCAACCTCGTTTAGTTCGTTTGCAAAGAGCGCATCCTGGAATGAGTTGATCTCGCCCGTTCGCAGCTGGTCTTGGTCGCGCACCATCTCCTCGCACCACTCGCGCAGGTTGAAGAGACGCAGAATGTTGTTGTCGGCAACATCCTCCTCAAAGTTGGCATCAGTAACACCATCGCCAGAGTCGGCAAGAGCAATTCGGGATGCATCAGCACCGTACTTTTCAACCATCTCCTTCAGTGTCATGAAGTTACCGGTACTCTTGCTCATCTTCTCACCGTTCAGCATCAGGTGGCCGTTGGCTCGGATGCTGCGAGGCCAGTACTCGGGTGGGAAGATAGCCAAGTGGATGTACAAGAAGAAGGTCAAGTGGTTAGGGATCAAATCCTTGCCAGAAACTCGCACGTCCAGAGGGTAAAAGTACTCAAACTCACGGCGCATGCTCTCTAGGGTCTCCTTAGGGATCTTGCTAGAGCTGATGATTTCATCGCTCAGATCCCGGCGGCAGAAAATGTAGTCCCAGACCTCATCAGTCATCTGCTCGGCGCCAATATTGCCAACACCTCTGGTACGTCCAAACAGATCAGTATGCAGGTAGTGAGAAATGGTGTAGTAAGCTGGGTAGATGGTGGAGTCGCTCAGTGACTCAACCAAGAACTGAGGGTCCCAAGGCAGCTTGGAGCCAAGACCGAAGCTACGGGCACATGCCCACTGGTTCAGCCAGTTCAGAACGCTCTGGAAACCGTTCTTGGTCTCGCTGTTGTAAGTCTCCATACCCTTGCCATCGGCATTTTCAACCCAGTTCAGGGCAGTCTCCTTCCACGACTCCTCACCATAGTCAAGGTACCACTGATCCATAAGAGCAACAATGCAGTCATCGCCAGATCGGCTGACAACCTTGCGCTCGGGCTCAGAGTAGGCAAAGGCCTCATTGTTATCAATCAACTGTTGTCGAACCTTGGGTTTGGCAACCTCGACCTTCTCGCCCTTGAAGTCACCAACCTTAAGGATACCCTGGTAGAAACCCTCCTTGTAAGCCAGTTCCTTGGCCTCTTCAAGCTGCTTGGTGTCCTTGGGAGAAGCAATCTTGAGCTGCTTAACGAGGAAGGGCGCACATAGGTCACCGTACGAAGGAGTCTCGATGATGGGGAAAATCTCCAGCTCCGCCCACTCCTTCTTGATACTGTAGAATTCAGCCTTCTTTGCCAAGTCGGTGACAGTAGCAAAGTCATCAGGGCTATCAGATGGCACAGAAGTGACAACACCAGTACCCTTGGTGGGCAAGACAGTCTCCATAGGCAGAACTCGAACACCACCCTTGTGCAGGGACAGGGGAGCGTTAACAAGAGTACCAACAATATCAGGACCTGCAATTTCAGCAGCCTTTTCGATAACACCCTCGGTAGCAAAAACGCCCTGGTAGGCCATGTTTCGAGCTGCGCGGTCGGTAACAACAAAGTAGTCAGTCTCGTTGACCTTGAAGACACCGTAGGTAATCTTAGGTCCGACAAAACAGCAGGTCTGGCCGTACATGGTTTCAGGACGCAGGGTGGCGGGAACCAGGTAGACGTTGGCATTCTCAGGGATCTTGCCCTTGAGGGCTTCGGCAGCCTTGGGAGCCCACTCGAGGACCTTGAGTTTTAGGGCAGTGTACTCTTGGGGGTTAACGGCCTCACCCTCAGCTCGGTCGTGATCCATGCAAGGCTGGCGATCCTTGATAGAGTAGATGGTGTATCGCTTGCCAAACTTGATTTTGTTGAGCTCCTTAAGGCGGTTCATCTGCCATCGGACAAAGGTATCGTAGTATGGGTTGGCATCAGTGGTAACGAAAGATCGGCGCCAGTCGATACGGCAACCAAAGTTGGTCAGATCCCGAATAGCCAAAGGAGGGAAATACTTCAACCAGTACTGGGAGTCGGCAAATAGATGAATCTCCTCAGTAGGAATGCCAATGGCCTTCATGATCTGAAACTGATATTTCACCTTGACGGTCTTAGCAGCAGCCTTACTCTTCTTGGCAACAAACTTGGTTGGGTCCTCCTTCTTGACGGGCTTTTGCTCTGCAGGCTTCTCCTCGACAACCTCGTCTGGGTTGTAACCTTCAAAGTTCTTACCAAAGAGCTGGATCTCGTTGACCAGCTTGTCGGCGCAAGCCTTGATGGGCATACCAGTGCAGTGGAATCCCATGGGGAACAAGGTGCGCTTACCCTGCATGCGCGCGACACCAGCAGCGAATTCGACCTTGCTGATGGAGAAAGAGTGACCAGCATGAAGAGTTCCGTTCATGTAAGGGTAGGCCATAGTTCCGAAAAACTTGGGAACCTGTTCTCGCAGCTCGGCGGCGGTAATGGAGTGAAGGGGGATCTCGGTGGTCGAGGGCGCATTGGGCTGGAACACGCCATCATCCTGCCACTTCTTTTGGTACTTCTTCTCGATAGCAATCAAGGTATCACGCTTTTCGGTCTGTAGCAGAAAGCAAGTCAGTAATCATAGTAGTTACAAATCAATCGGGTTCAAATGCATACGCCCTTGAGCTCCTTTGTCTTGGAGATGGTTAGCCCCTCCATGGCTTTGGGAACCTCTGAAGCCATGATGAGATCTCGTAAGCCGTCGCCAGAATTGCGTCAAGAACCGACAAAACTTGCGGTACTGTCACATATATATTAGTTTATCTCAGCTCCAAAATACAGACTAAGGTGAAGAGTCACCGCTTATAAAATGGTTACATACCTTGGAAATTCTGATCTATGGAAATTTTGAGTCACCGGGAAAAGTTCCAAGCCCGAAGAAGGAGGGGTGAAAATCGCGGGGCAATTGTCGTGGCGTGTGACAGGTACGTGCAGGTACGTATCTGTGGCTAGTGCCCTTATCCGTGCAGCCAGATGAGGCGAGCATGTGGCGTGGGTCGTTTTTCTTGATTGGAGCATCACCACCTTCGCGCGGATGAATCGGCCAGTCCTAGCCTGCCATTGAGACGGACACACGGCTGGCGATTCTTGTCACCATGATTCCCACACTTTCTAGACGAATGGCCGCGGCGGCAAAACAGCCTCTCCTCCGAAAGGCGCCGATAACTGTGGCCAACAACCCATACAAGGCCCGCAAAGTGTGGCCGCCCAATTTCAAAGAGCTCACCTTTCAGCAGCAGCTGCGATTCGAAAAGAAATACAAGCGTCGCATCCAACTAGCTAGCCGAGCTCCTACATGGCAAAAGGCTGTCAAGTTCGCTCAGCTAACTACTATTGTCGGTGAGTCTTGCCCGCAAACATGGGGGTTTCTCGAGTTTCCTCAGCTAATGTTTTGCCATAGCCGCGCTGGTTTGGATCCTATTCTTCTCTGAATTTGAATGGTGGGGACAGAAATACAAACCATCTGAGGAGGTAGGTTACTTTGCCTGGCCAGTCTCTTAGTTCTCACATTGACAATGTCATAGATTCGCAAAAAGACAAACTACCTCTTCGGAACCGTCGACCCCGAAAAGCGATACGAACGACGAAAAGATGCGCCACCTCCTCCACCACCCAAAGAAGAAGAATCGAAATAGAGAAACCTATATGTATATTTATATTAGGATTTAGGAGTTTGGAGCTATACCCCGTGGTCCTTGCAAGCAAGAGTGGTCTTGCCCAACAATGGTGGCGTAACATGTATGAATATCTCGCTTTATATGCCACCTTTACTCTCTCCTCCTCTGCGAGTGCCATGCCCCTCGCAGTTGCGAAACCATACCATTATCTCCCGGCCCAAGCGAAATTGGCCCCCATTCCAAGCCCTGAGCTCAGGGCCGACGGGCCGCGTCCTTCGTTGACCGGCCTCTTGGCAACTGTTCCTTGTGCTTTGACCCCAGATACTATGCGATCTAGATTCGTCTCTATCACGACCCCGCCTATAATCATTTCCGATAGTGTTGCGTGAAGTGTTTCGAAGTTGAAAATGAGATCCAGCTCGCACACATTCTCAAAGAGCTTGTCAAGAGCCTCAACGTAAACCTGGATCAGATCGATGAGAGCAAGGGGGGATTCAGTGGATGTCGAGATGACAATGAAGAAGAGCGTTGCGTAGTGTCGGTAGGTCACTAGCGAGGGCACGTCATTTTGCTCCTCTGACGAAGTATGAGACGTGCTCGAAGCGGCCAGCAGGGGCGGGAGCGGGAGAAAGTTGCAGGATCCGGCCGGGCGGTTCGAAACGAGTGTAAAGATCTCAGAGATCAACCGTTGCTGGATGCTCGTTTCCTGGAGAAGGGAGTCAGACATGACGGGATAAAGACAGGGGAGCAAAGAGAGCTTGCTTACCAACTGAGTGTAAAACTTGGTCAGGCGAGGCTGGCCCTGGCCATTGAAGACCAGAAAAGCATTAATCATGATGCCGGCTCTGGGCTGTTCACCTCCCCGCGGGCACTTAAAAAGAGGATAAGAATGGCGATGGCGATAGTGATGGCGATGGTGGGGCAGCAAGCTCGCAGTGGAGCATGACCACACTGCACATGACTGCCTGTGATGCAACATGTGGGAGGTACGTACCTTACGCAAGCTGGTGCTCGGGCCAATCCTCCGGCTTGCAATTACATGCACATCACTTTCTAAGGTCCATACAACGCCGAGCCAGGCGAACCTCAATAGCTCAGTTCTTTCAATTGCTTGAGTGCAACCTTGCCCACCCAATCCAATTCTGGGCTGACTCGTTTGTCTATTTCTTCCCTTATCTTTCGCCTCAACACCTCGCCGTCCAAGTCTTGCCCGCCATACCCCTCGCCATCATGTCTCGCCGAGTTGCGACCCAGGCCTCTTCAGTGGCTTCAAGAGCCCTCCGAAGCTCAACTCCTTTCTATCGCTCGACCTTTGGCTCTCGGATCGCTCCCGCCATTTCGCGCTCCCTGGTGCCGCAAGCGGGCTCAGCCGTCTCCTCCCGTGGTTTCTTCTCGACCAGCGTTAAATGCGACAAGGGCATCATGCCCGAAACCTCGAATCCCGCCAAGGCCGAACCCGAAGACGAGAAAACAAGCTTTGCCGTGGTTGAGATATCTGACGCCGAGTACCACGAGCTAGCCGACGAATACTTGGAGACTATCCTGTCCAAGTTTGAAGAGCTACAGGATGCTCGAGAAGACATTGACGTCGAGTTTTCGGTTCGTTGCTTTCTTTATCCATCATGGCGATCAAGCACGTCATCTGCATGAACAATCTTAGCTAACTAAAATACAATAGGCCGGTGTCCTCACCATAACCTGGCCTGAAAATGGCACTTACGTCATCAACAAGCAGCCGCCGAACAAGCAGATCTGGCTGTCATCGCCTATCTCAGGTCCAAAGCGCTACGATTGGTGTCTTCTTGGTGAGGGTCAAGGGGATAAGGAGGGTACAGCCGTGGGCAATTGGATATACGCCAGAGATGGCAGCTCCTTGTCTCACATCTTCCTCCACGAGCTCGGTGTTGATGTCCACGAGCCCGGTGATGAGATATAATCCTGGCAATGAGCGAGCTAGAAACACGATGTGGCGAACGTTATGACGGCATGTAAGATTGGTTCTTCGGGCGTTTGATGACTTTCACGGCGGTTCTGCTGATGTGTAAAAATAACAAAAAAAAACATTTTTCTTCTGATATGGAAGATACGGGCCTCGGGAGGCAAGGGCAAACTCCCAGCTCAGATTGTATTCAAAACGCCAACTAGTTCTATTTGGACGTTCTGCAATATACTTTTGCAAGCTCCGTTGCGTAACGAAAGTATCTTGTCGAACATCAAAATACGTTGGTGATACATGTAATATACATAGTCATTTCAGTTTACCGCCAATGCAATGCATAGTGATGACGAGAGTGTGCGTTAGAACCGGGCATTTCATCTCGATTTCTTTCATCTTGTAAAGCGCAATTCTTTTGGGATATCATCGCAGTTCCTAGCCATGCTTTTTTTCAGACCTTTGACAGAACAGAAGCTCATCGTAGGCACAAGCCCATGGTTTTGTTAAGCATGGCGACCGTCATATCGTAGTGTAGATATTTTGTCTTGGTCTCATAGTCAATAGGGTTCCTAGAAGCAGGTTAGTCAGTTGACCTGAACCTCAATACGGCCAAATTCCACACTTTCTTGCCATATCGTCGTTTGTCTACACAGGTTGAAATACAGCTCGCTAGATGATTAAAAAAAACTTACTCAGTTTTGCTCTCATGCAATGCCCTCCTCCAGCCCTTCTTGTTATGCCCCCTCCGTTGTTGCACCATCAACAGGTTCTTCAATATCCTGTGCTCGATCCCCTTCTCTCTGGCTGCGCATTGGAGAAACCAGATGGTCCGGCGGATGCCATCCCGATCAAACACGGCCCCAGGCTCTCGGAAGGCTGCGCGAAGCTGAACACGTGCAACTTGCCGTGCGGGAAACGCATACTGAACGGCCTTCAGTAGCCCGCGGTATAGGTGCCTGTAGGCATGCACAACTTCTAAATTAGTCGCCATGGTTTGGGCTGCTGGTTCGTGCTCAACAATCGATGCGATGTCATGGATTGAAGTGTTTAAGCTGTGTCTTGATTGTGACTGAGGCCACTGTGCACGGACCATGAGAAAGCACAGCACACGTACTGGAACGTCCACTCCACAGCTTGAAGACGCCCAAATCCCATTAAACCAAGGCTCGATTTGATATTAAAATTAACCTCAATTAAGCCTTAATATTTATATATACGTTCTTATACCATGATGTTTTGAAATGCATCTCAGCAGAATCGCAATGCCATTGGCCTTGACATGATTAGTGGAGAAGTCATTGATGTATTAAATCAACAAGAAACCACGATTGGGAAAATATCAGACAAATTTCGAAGCTTTTTAGACCAGCACGCACACTGTCTCTTCAAGCAATACCGTTCGTTAATTACAGCTTATGACGAAGCATACCGAGTGTCTATATCTTGGCCGGATTTAAACTGGCCAGCCGGCGCCCTCTAATTATTGTATACAGCCCAGCCGACATCAGTCATTCCTTCGCTTTGAGGCTTTACAGTCTAATACCATCCTCGTGAACCAAAAAGGAAAAATACACACATCGGAGTCCAACCTACCAAATACTCTCGTAGCGCTGCCTGAGTGAGTATCTAGGCGCCATCTATCCATCAGTGAATACGCCAGCCCGGCCCAGCAGTGGCAACACATTGTACATCTCGTGCGCCATCTATATGCAAAACACCTCTCTATTTCTTCGCAATGTCAAAAGGAACTCATCAGTCGTCATTGCGGCCGTCCTCTTGCTGTCCTAGAGGAGCATAGCGACCCTGCCCGCTACTACCACTATCGGACCGGTTCCGGCCGACAACCCGTGATAGCCAACCACGGACGTTTCGTTCGTCACCACCATTTTGAATTCCAGACTTGTTGTCGTCGTCCATGGTTGGGGGTTCCAGTGATGGTCCCAAAAGGCCGCGGGATGATCCCACAGGGGAGCCGGCCCTCACCAAAGACCCGGTGTCGCCGTGGATCGATGGTGTGCCCATGACGGTGCTAGCGTCTCCAAACAGGGAGTCCATCTCTTCGAGTCGGACACCGCAAGTTTCAGGGTATATGAAATAGACTATTGGTCCGGTCAGAAATTGCCTATCAGAGTACCATGTGATAACAAAACTTACCAATCACAAAACTGGCCACACAGAAAAAGGCGTGAACGAGATACATTCGCCACTTGATCCACTCCTGGAGGATGGGTGTCATCTCACCAACCAACCAGTTTGCAGCCCAATTGGTGGCAGTCGAAAGACTGGCACCCTTGGATCGGATGCTGAGGGGAAGAATCTCGGGAGGGTAGAGCCAAGGGATGGGACCCCATGAGTAACCAAACGCCGCGTTGTAGATCATAACAAACAAAACCACCAGTCGAGGAGTCCACGTAATGTCCAGGTAGAGGAAGTAAGAGATGCAAGAAAGCGAGATAGCCATTGCCACTGCACCAGACAGGAGGATAGGGCGTCGACCCCAGCGATCAACCAGGTACCATGGGGGGATTGTCGAGATCAAGTACGTGATACCGTTCAATCCCGTCATGAGGACCGCGTCATGGCCTACCCATCCAGCGGATTCAAAAACATACGGGGCATAGTATGAAATGACGTTGATGCCGTTTAGCTGTGCCAGGGCCTGAGCAGACATGGCAATGAAAACTCGAGTCTTGTATCGGCGGAACATGTCGCTGTATGATCGTTCGCCTTCCTGGCGTTGGAGCAGGACATCCATCTTGATTTCGCGGTACTCGTCTCGGGCCTTGGGGTTGTGGATATCTCCACCGCCGTACAGGTTAGCAATGACAACCATGCCCTCTTCGTCATGGTCATTATCAAGCAGCCATCTAGTTGTGTTAGTATACAGATATTATGCACGTTGGAAATTCATCACTAACCGAGGGGACTCGACGATGATAAGACTACCAAAGCCAAGAAGAGCGCCCATTACGCACTGCATGGCCAAGGGAATACGCCACGACATGTTGCTCTCAATGAAACCACACCCGTAATCGACCCAAACGGAAGTCGTGTAGCCAATGATGTTTCCAGAGAACTCAATGCATGCAAGCTTTCCACGGTTGTGGGGAGGAGAAATCTCGGATTGGTAGACTGGCACGATGGTTGAGAGCATACCAACACCAAGACCAGCAATGATACGACCCAACATCATGAGGGGCATAGAGGTGGCAAGGGTCTGTAAACCTCCTCCTACAAAGAAAATGCAGGAACCGTACAAGATCGTCTTTCGTCGTCCAATGATGTCACCGACGCGGCCGACTATGAGTGAGGAGATAAAGGCACCAATCTCAAGAATGGCAACCATTGTTCCGACATAAGCCTTAGACGGGTGACCAAAGTAATCGATAAAGTAGGGGCCTCTAGAATACGCATCAGCAATCATAGTACCGCGAAGTGGTTAGAGAAAACATACGTAATAATGCCCGACATGACGCCCTGGTCATAACCGAAGAGAAACACACCCAACGATACGAAGATACTGGTAAAGTAGCTGGGTAGAGAAGTGAATGGTTAGCATCACCATAAATTCCAACACGGCGGTCTTGGTTCTTACATTAAGGCCTTGCCAGTAAGGCCATGGATAGAACCTGAACGTCCCGACATGATGGCGCCTACGCAGCGTTGGCCGCGTGAAGGACGTGCAAAAGCAGCCGCTACGTGCGGGACCTCGATAGCCTCCTTGTCGATGACAACTGGGGACCGCGAGTACCTGCGTGGTTCGTCTTGGATACGAACTCGTTTGCCGCGGCGGTGCTCTGCTTGGCGACGGTGAACGCCAGCTAGAAGCTCCTCCTCGATATCGCTGGAAATCTGAAGGCGGACTGGGTCGTCGTCATCAGCGAGCTGCTCGCCGATATCACCCGTGTCGGTCCACGACGACTCGGAGCCGGAGCCGGAGAGACGGCGTCGGTGGTGGGAACGAGTATCGGCGGCGGAGTGGTTAGGATCGTGACCGTGGTCGTAGTCGGTTAGCAATGACGTCGACGCAGCGTCGCGAGCGTATGCGCGGTCGTGTTCAGAACGAGACGGAAGAGTCCGCAGGGGGATGTTGGAGGGAAGACGAGAAGATGTTGGGGAAGAAATTTTGGAGGATCTGGGGCTGTTAAGCAGCAGCGCCCGTCTGCACACAATGGGAGGAAGCGGGTAGAAGTAGGGAAGGGCGGCGGGACAGCGAGGTCATCGGCACCTTGGATGCCAATCGCCGCGGGGGAAAGATGGGGATGTGGTCGGGTGACGGGTGATGGGTCACAGACCGGGGACTAGACGGGATCCCAAATCAGCGCCAGTTGCCTGCCTGCAAGAAAAGCCGGCTGAGGGACAGCAGATGCTTGCTCCCTTAGTCAGTTGATGAGACAGGCCAAGGTGTGGTGGTTGAGCAGCTTCAGCCCGGGCGTGTCACCAGGGCGGGAGATAGAGGCTTGCAGGCACGCACGTCAAGCAGGCCAAGCAGGGTACCCACGGTACCTGGACGTGACCTAGTTGGTTATGGTGTGCGGCGGCAGGGGCGCCGTGCGCGCGGAATGCGGGATGCGGGATAGCACAGGATGGGATGGAGAATGGAGACACGATGTAGGGTCTAGTCCAGCGAGATGCAAAACCCAATAGGCAGGCGATGGTCCCACAAAGTTGGCAGAATGGGACCAGTTAGTTGTCTTGGTTCTTCGCGGTGAAGTCACTGGGTTTCCCTCCGGCACGGCAAATGCACGAGGGCTAGGCGCAGTCGGGGCGGGTGGTCAACGTGCGCAGGTACAGCAGATGACTGCTGGCGGGATGAGACAAACTCAGCGGACGATGCTCCGTGGGGCCGGAGGATGCACTCGATGAGGGGATGGCGGAGCGGAGCGGGAAGAAGGACTGCTTGACAAAGGCCCAAGGCGGGCGGCGCGGCTAACGCAAAGGAGAGGATTGAATCGAAGAAGAGGTGCAAGTTTAGGGAGAGACGAGAAACGGGAGAGGAGTCTGCAAAAACGGGAAGAACAGGATGAGGCGGACTGCACAGCACAGGACAGGTCGACCACTTTTACTGGAAAATACGGATGACGGGCCACGGATTAGAGATTCAGCACCGCCGCGTCCACGTCATGTTAGGGATTAGGGGTAGATCGAGCTGGCTGTACCGCGTCGCAGCCTGTCCATTGGCAAACCAGGGACCACCAGACAGAAGCTGCAGAAGACGACGGCCAAATCTGCGGGAGGGATCAATACCCTGCTACATGCAGCTCAGCGGGAAGGAAGCAGAAGAACCTGCGTTGCCGACCACCAGAGCACATTGTATCGCATTCAATTGCATTCTCATTTTATTTCTCCCTCCAACGGGCGTCGTGAGTCGTAATTTCTGCACATGCTCAGGGGTTGATCTGACTGATACAGATAACCAACCCAAACTTGACGGACCGCTGGAACCCACTTGCACCCCGTTATCCAGGCCTGCAAGCCTATGTCACAGTGGGGACAGGGTGCCCCAGCACTAACGAATAGTGCGGGGAGGCCCTGTGTTACAGTTGGGTAGGTTCAAGCCTAAGATCAACAACAGTGCTATCATCTGCCTTGTCTTGGGTCCTACTGAGACCAGTTAAAAAAAAAAAAACTGAAAAAAAGCCATTGTCCGATGTCTCGATCCTTTGTACAGCTGGGGTTGTACTTGAGTGCGTGCAAGCAGTCCGGCCCCCAGGCGATCATTCATGACGTTCCTACCCTTCTCCATTCGAGGCGCGCGACAAA
Organism: Calonectria ilicicola; assembly: GCA_020809705.1. Taxonomy (NCBI): domain Eukaryota; kingdom Fungi; phylum Ascomycota; class Sordariomycetes; order Hypocreales; family Nectriaceae; genus Calonectria; species Calonectria ilicicola. The sequence goes on along the minus strand of CP085833.1, from coordinate 3,066,429 downwards.
AGGGGGATCGGCTCAGACAATGTCTCTCTGGTTATCATGAACACGCGAAAGAGATATGCCTGATTTTGACATAATTGGCGCCAGGGATTGCCGTGGTTGGCCACCAATCAAGATTGTTCGTAAAAGTCTTCCCAACAGCTGTCTAACCCCTGGCTGAAATTCCAGTCAACGATTCTTTCAGCTCGAGGCTGGTCCAATCCATATTTCAGGACTCTCAAACAAGATTCGAGACCCAGTCAGATTCATGCCTATCATCGACATGCCGACTAGTCACTCCCAAGTACCCTTGCCACATTCTCTATTCTACCGCGCCTAAACCCGTGACCTCGAACTGCACGCTACAATGCACCACCGTCAGGGTTGAGCGGCGGAACCCCAGTGAGACTGCAAAAACCGGGCTACGAACAGCAAGCTAAGGCGCAAACACCTCCGAAGGCGGGTCTAACCCCCCATGACTCCACTCCCTATCCCGTCGCCGGCCTATCGCCGCGCCCGAAGCCACCGGCCGTAGCGGAGCCCTTGAGTCTCAGGTGGGTACTTCTACGTCAGAGTGGGAAGGGTTCGTGGGAATGGTTGTGTTTTGATTCCATTTCTGTTGGTTTTTGGGCGCCTGAAGCGATGGATTGCCTTGGTACGGGCGATGGGAAAGAATTATCTGCAACATCCACCAACTGGACATCAATTACCCCAGCCCAAGAGGAGAAAGTACTGTATGTGCCCCACCTATGACGAAGGAAGGGTCCTCAATCAAACATCGGCCCAGTTCGCATGAACTAGACAATGGTCAGGTTTTTAGGATCTTGCTGATAGGTCATGTTTTGCATGATGGATGTATCCCGTCTAGGCCATTCCGTCTTGCCGAAAACAACTAGAACCTGTAACTGGCCAAAAAAATTTTGAAGAGAAAAAAACCGTTGGACACCAAATCTAGATCTCTGTCAAGTGGATAGACGGCAGCCAATTGGCTTTGCCACTAAGCATCACATTACGTAGTATGTGCCCATCCTCCGCAGTTCGTGCCCTCCAGGAACTGGAGAACCCTGGTTGGGTTGGTGGGCTTATGTTTCTAGTGTGACCTCGGCTGGCCTCAGGCTTACCCTAGAGATCAGCCAGCCGACAAAGTCATGTGGTCAGCATCATCCAGATACGATGCACTTCGCCGTAACTAGCGCGATTTCCGTTTTAAATAAAATTTATTTATTTACTCATTTCAGATTCGTGGGGATCTGCGGTAAATGCGGGGATACGTTCCCCCCGTCATGTACCAGGCTGATTTTTGTAAAGAGTTGAATTGGGAACGTAAGCTTGGGTGCCCATTACTACGATTTGACCACGAGATCATTTTCATTTATCTTGCTTTATGGATTACATCATTCCCAAAATATACGCAAAAAGATAGATTGCATATCAGAAAGAAAAAAAACTATCCTGGTCCTGATCCTATGGTGATATTCGTGACTCTTCTTCCGGCATGTATTCATGCACTAGCATCGTGACTGTAGCAGAAAAGCGAGCAAGACAATCAAATACAAGGAAAAAAGAAGAAGAAAACAAGCGAATAATTTCCCATACATGATAATGGTTCGGCTATATTACTATATGAGTATGTGATCGATTCGAGCAGGCAGATACTGTGGCGGAATTGGATCAAGGTGCCAACCGATGAACTGTTGCGACTAAACAAAAAAACAAAAACAAAAACCAAAAAAACAGAAACAACATAAAGGGCTCAAACCATCGTAAAGTAAAAATTAGTCCTGAATTTATTCCAAATTTCCTGATGGTCACATTCGTGGAGAAGTTCGTGTAGCTTATAACATGTTCTATTTCCTGCGTATAGGTGGAACTGTTGCCAACTATTTCATGAACAGATAGAAACAAATCAAAATGATTTATTAATCATAGATGAAGATGAAAGGTAACGAAGAGAGAAAATACAACAAGCCACGGGGGCCATCATCCAAGAGATACCAATCCTCATATTGATAATACTTTTCATGTTCATCCAGGCCGAGTTGTCGCCGCATATACATCATGATTACAACTAAGATATCAATTCACTTCACCAAGTGCCTGAATCCACACCGGTAATCGGCGTCATACCGGATGATGAACTTGGCTTTACATCAACTGAGAAAGATCAGGGAAGACTGGGCTTGAGGAGCAAAACAGAAGACTAAAAGGAATTACATACGAATTTAGAGCTGACTAAATTGATATCGTATGCCACTAAAATTATAACACCCGGATTCCAGGGGAAAGGATCCCATGTAGCTGAGAAACAACAGAGTGAACGCTATGATGGCTCTCAGAACGCCATGGAACCAAACTCATATAATGTTGGGATGACGGCCATGTGCAATAGCAAAAGACTCAGAGAACTGTATGTACTAGGTAAACCTGAAGAGATTATATTCACATCAAAATTTCGATGCACACCTGTCAGATGTTGATGCTGATGCATGTTATTGTACCGTTGAAACTCGAGAGATGTGGATGGTTCACGATATAATCAGGTCTGACTGGTCCCTTATTCAAAGTAAGTAAACAACCCATACGTATATATTAGTGTAGACTGCCTAAGCGAACAAACACACAAAGAATCGGGTTTAATGATCTCGCAAGATGTCGTTCACATTTGGCGCATTAACGTCCATTGGCCTTGGATACTTTGAATGATAGAACTCGATGAAATTTATAATACAATAAATTCCAACCCAACCAAGAGTGCGCTGTGGAGCTCACTGCTGTATGGGAAGAAGACATACGATGGTAATTTATTTACAAAACCATTTCATTATGCCCTCATTACCCTGATGCCTCTGAGTTTGGATTAAACTGAAAAAAAGATTGATTGAAATTGGCGTGCGCATTAAATCAAGAGCTCAGAATTGGTGATATTTACTCGTGCGACCTCCAAAGACGGATGATGACAATCTCAAAGTTGTGCCGCTTATGGTGGAAAAGTAAACTGCAAGGTGCATACTGGCATTAGCATACCATGGATTGTAAAATTATAAGTTTAAATAATGCACTCTTTGGCGAAATCGCGCCTGGATTTTACATAACAGGAAGTAGGATTGTTTAAGTCGTCACCATTGCGTTGTTCTGGCATGGTACTAGATGCGTTGTCTATAGTCACTGGCAGGCACAAATGATGACACTACTGAGTGAGTTTTCCATTTTTTGATAGACGATAATGTTTCGGAGGACGAAAGTGATAATTAATGTTATGCCTAAGATGTGTTTTTTTTGACTATATTACCCGGTTTTCATGCTTTGAGGAGCGCATAACACGACATGTCGAGTGGGGTTCATAAGTGTAAATGGTCGCTACTCAACTCTGGACCTTTCCTGAAACTTCCCAGAGCGACAAACGAGCAAGGTATTATATTATATAATTAATTAAAAATTGAACCCGATGACATGGCACTGGATATCGAATTAGATATTCGTCTGGGGGATCTTCAATGCCTGTTGTGGTGTTAGATCATGAATAGCGCTTGGGCTTCAACTTTCAATGTAAAAGAAAGAGATGGAACAAAAACGCGGAGTTTATCAGATCTCGGCATGCGGAACGCGTAAAGTGTGAACGCGTGTTCACAAATGTCTGGCTTGCCGTATTGAATTCCAGTCATTGGAGGGAGGCTGATGGACTGGATTCAACCAACAAGCTACGCTATTGAAACAAGTGAAACAACATAGCAAACAGTTTATATGATAAAAACGAATTCTAGAGACGAAATATTTCCATTTTCATCTTGGAAAGTTGAGACGGTCCTACGTATCAGCCAGCTGTTGTCAATGTACAGATTAAATCGCATATGGGGTGGCGTGTAACTGCATCGCTGCATCGAGTCAAGCTGCAAGTTGCCATTTTCGATTGGAGGCTGCAGGGCGAACTTGGCATTTCTGTGGCTTCTCATTAATGGATGGATGGAAAAGTGCGCTGCCTCGCCTCACAGTGGTTACATTGGACGAGATGTATGTCGTCACGCTTCCCACGTGGCGTTTCCAGACCCTTCCTTGGAAAAGATTGATAGGCGGCGACGCCAACATCTCGGAGCATAATAATTCCTATCACCCATCCAAGGGTTTTTTTCTTCACTACGTAGCTTCAAAGCATAGCCACACCCGGTGCCAAAATAGAAACAAGTCGACGTGAGGCACCACTGACCAGAATTTGGTATGTGTGTTGTTATGGGACCGCCTCAATCTGCTGGGCTGTCGGTAATCTCCACCGGCATGAATGTTTAATGCCGGTAGACGCAGCAAGAGTTTTTGAACTGGGGCGGAAAACATAAAACAGACGAAAAAATTTTTTACTTAAAAGTCAATCCCATAAACAACAGCACGCAAACGGCGCAGGCGGTGCTTATTCCCCAGTTTTGCCGCTCCTGAGTTGTCATACCCACGGTCTTGAAGCAAGGCAAGCGTCGTCAAGCGCCGGCCGGCGTCAGCAAGGATTGGTTGGCCAACCAGCTCCAGAGTCCGAGCATCAGGCGTGGCTGAAACGATGCAGGGCTTGGCCTAGCATGGTGCAAGCAGGAAATGGTCGCCGCATCTTGGCCGAAGATCGACAGCGCGATTGTACGCGGCCTAAGATCACCTTCTGCATCCACTCTAATGCATATATGTGCGCCGACATCAACTGGAGGAAAACCTGGCATTAGGCAGGTATGAGGAGGCGACTTGGACCTGGGCTTCAATGGGGAGAACAGGGTGCGTTCAGTAGAGCGAGAATGTGGGTCAATAAACGTGGTTGATCATGGTTCAGTTTTTGGGCGTGTATTGTAAGTGAGAAAAGCCAATAGAGACAAGCTGCACAATTCGGCTGCGATTTGTTGGTTTGTGTCATAATGTGCCAATAGCGCAAGATTTGGTTGGAACATTGAATATTGGGCGTAGACGGCGTGTGTCCCAGACAACGGCGGCTGTGGGCTGGACTGGGCTAGGCATGGTCGTATTCTGGAACGCCTAGATTTTCAGCTCGACTGGGCATAACACATGTGCCATTGGCAGCATCTACCAAGGTTGACGCAGCTTCGAGAGGTGGACATTGACCGTTTGGAGTTGGTGCGGGGAGGTGCCATTGCGCGCACGCGTTATGAGGCGGCCGAGACGCGGTGGGACGTTTCGGAAGGAATCTGAGGGATCATTTACAACGCGGTAAAGACAATTGAAATCTACGCATGCACAAATAACACATGCCCAGGGAATGAATGGATGTGGAGCGATTGACGACTTCCGAGCCCCAGCACAGGGAGAATCATCCGGCTCCTCAAAAAATCCCACGATTTCGGAGCACATCTTATTGAAGGGGGAGGAGGGGAAGGAGGGGGGAGGGGAGTAGGATCGGACGAAAAGAGGGCCGACGCTCATTCTGCTCACGGGCATTTCAAGCAGAAGAACCCTGTCATGGACACCAGACTAAAAATCAATGTAATTTGGCCATGTCCAGAAAGGGATGTTGAAACGAAACGGCTACGCCGCTTCCCGCAAGAATCCACAATGCCCTACGATTGCCAAGTACATGCTGAGCAATTAAAAAAAATGATGAATTGTTTGTTTCGACGGTAGCATGTGGGATGGATGTCGATGTGGTCGTGCATGACGAGGCCACGAACACCAGGACGCAGAGTTGGTGATGCAGTGGCAGCAGGGTTATGCGTGGCATGAGCAGGGCAACGGCGCAACCACCACGGAGTCGTCGGCGTCACAGGCTGTTGGGTACCGCCAAGGCCGAGAGCCTGGAACATTTTACGGTGCATTCATCCCACCAGGTCATCATGCATTGACACACCAAAATCACCCGCATAAGAAGGCCCATGAGCGTGTCCGGGCGCCCCCGGCTAGAGATTGTGACTGGGCGGGATAGAGCCCATAATTTAACTCACTTACACTTGATGATCCATGACTTGCAAAAAGCCCACCGTCGCGGGAGGGCTTCTGCGGATCATGAACGCTGATGTGCCACTAGCGAGCTGTACTCCGCAGTGGCTGCTCGGGATTTCGCATCGCATCGTATTGTCACCTTCGGGCACAACTTCGGGGTCCGGTGGATGAACCATGAACCATTGTCGCTGCTTTGTCGATCATTCGAGCCGCTGTTGGGTCTTTTTTTGGTCACGCCGGGCGGCTCGAATATGCTCATTTCGAGCGGCTCCAGGGCCGAACGCAATTAGTATGTCGGCCGACTCGCCGTCGCATGTTGTTGGACGGGAAATAGGTAATCGATGAGAGATGTGGAAAATAGAGGCTGCCCATGGCGGCAAGAGTAATCTCACGGAGCCTGGTCTCGTCAAGTGCAATCAACGCCATCGCACCAATCAGGCCAGGCGCTGCCCCGAGCGTAGACCGGATGGGCCACTATTGCGACCATTCAACGCCCTGGTTCCTGCTTTAGGACCATGGGGGAAGGGACAGCCACTGGAGGGGAGTATCAAGGCTGGTCGGTTCAGCGAGCGTGGGGCAGGCCAAGGGCGCGTCGTCCACCAAGACACGCCGAGCACAACCTCACAATCCCGGGTCTTGAGGGCCGCCAGCCTACAAGGGGGTGTGCCGCTACCAGGGCCCCTGTACGCAGCCCTGGAGCCCTGGACAAAGGGGTGTGGGCTTGTCTGGTGCTCATGCCCGTCGCTATATTGGCCAGCCGCCTCCACAGCCCCCCAGCCCACGCCTAAAGCCAGAGCTCGGAGCGTGTCGCAGCTGCCGCATTGCATGTAAAAGGTAGGTAGCTCCTGCTTCGCACCCGCCACCGCAACCTACGCACCTCCGTACCACCGCCGTCCGTTCTCTGGCCAGCTCACGACGACACGGCCGCCTACGCGCAACGAGCTCTTCACGATACGCACTCTCGCGACACAAACGTATTCAGACGACGCCCGCGTTGGCGATCGAGGCGGCAACGAGACGAATCCCGGGAATCATCGCTAGTAGGGAGCCAGCCGAACCGCCCACGAACCACCGTCAAATTGCGCCTTCGCCTCGGTCGCAGTTAGCCACCCAACGACGACCCAGCAACGCAGAAAAGCTGCAACGCCTTTCAATCTTCGCCTCCAGCTCAAAGCTTCTTCACCCCTGTGAAGATCACACACATCCGAGAAATAATATTTTTTTTTTTTTTGTTCGCCCATTAGTAAATCGTCGCGGAATCCTCAATTCGACCGAGCGCCCTGACCGCCTCCCAATTGTGGTTGCCCGTGGATGCAATCCTTCCTGATCGAGTCACCAACCACAAGCATCCACAATCACAATGGGATCCACCGACTTTGGCAAGTTTGAAGTATGTCGGCCAACAACGTATTGAATTTCAGTCTATAGTTGCATGCTGACTTGTTGTGTCACAGGACTTTTGCAAAGATTCGACTCTTCCAGTCTGTAATGTACGTGTACCGTTACGAGTCCCGCTGTTTCTGAGAGATGAGACAATGGAGTTACAATATAACCCGAGAACATGAACTAATCAGCATCGCATAGCTTTTAAGCAATTACCACAACCAAACCGGGTCATGGAAAGGATGTGAGCTCACAGGAATCTCCTTGAGCGGGGGTCGACATTTGGCCAACATTGGCTCAATTGTCCTCTGCGGTGTTGCTATTGCTGCTGCCGCTTTCCTCTTACTGAAGTCCGAAAAGAAAAGAGCCGCTGTGGGCCGCAGGTATGTATAGTGTGCACTCATCGTGGTGACATATAAATAACACGAGTGCAGGGAAATGCAGGCATTCCTCATTGGGTATATCCTCATTAGCATCTGCGAGATCTTTTCCGTTGGTGGCTTTCCCCTACCTGGCAAAGTTCGAGTTGTGAGTTGCGCATCCTTCCAGGTACATGGGTGAACGAACTAAACTGACTGATTTTTAGGCTTTCTCTGCCATCCATATTGGTATGATCATTGCAACAACTTGGATTCTCATGCTCAATGCCGTTGTTGGCTACCAAATTATCGATGATGGCACGCCCCTTTCCTTGGGGTTGATCGCATTGTCTGCTGGTGCCCTATTGATTGGTACTGGTTATATTGCTCTCGACACTGGCCTCAGTTTCACCGGATTCTGGGAGGACAGCCACCAGGCCCCGAACCGAAACTACGCCCTCTATGTCCTTTACCAGCTTGTTCCTCTCATTCTCCTCGTCGCCTTCTTCGTACTCGAGTCCGTCCTTGTGATTCGAGTTCTTGGCGAAACACGCCCCATGCTCTATCTCACTGCAGCCGCTCTCCTCTTCGCCATTGGTCAGGTCTTCAACTACGCTATCAGCAAGTACATCTGTGACGGCACTAGTGGAAAGATTGACGGCTCTCTCTTTCAGACGCTATTTACCCTTTTGGCCGTCGTCATGGTTTGGATCTTTTGGTCTAGTATCACTGAGGATGACTGGCCCATGCAGACTGCACCTTACCCTTGAGAAAAAGAAAAGCTGTTTCGACGTGACCATTTTGGCGGCGGCGTTTGGGATGACGGCGTAATACTTCATTTACTTTTATCTTTTATGATTCTGATATCTCTCTCTTACTCGACGACTTGAGCGGTCGAACGACGTACACACATGTTGACGGAAATGATTTGAAGGAGCATAACGGGATGGCATTATTTTCCATTTAATATTCGCCGGCCGAGTCTGCGACCAGACGATTGGGTATTTTCATGAGAATGCTCTTATATGACTACTGTTGATGTAGTGGTGTGGGGCCTCAAGCGAAAGATCTATTGGCGTCGAACGCCCGTTGGAACGTGTTATACATGCTGATTTGGGTTTATCACTCACCAGCTTGTACATATTAGGTGATTTAGTTTAGACATGACTTCGTAGTATACCCTGGCTGAGCGACTAAATCTTGTTGAAGCCGAAGATAGATTCTATTAATTGAGAACAAGGGAATGTCATCAATAATGAAATTGCGATGCGGTGCTGTCAAAAGTCGTCTGTAATGTGTGTAGTGGAAATGGCTGACATCTAAGTTGCATCTTATCTTATCTGTGATTGGCTGCCCCACTGCTAACTTGCTAGGTGGATCTCACGCAAGGCTGTATATTCGCATCACTGCCTTGCCACTTTAGCCATCGCCATCTTTCTGTTACTATTCAATCTTAAGGCCAGCAACCACACCTCGATTTCCCACCTTCAGCCTCCTCACCAACCCGCAAAGGAAAGTTTTCACGGCAAAATCTTCACAATGGCCGATTCCGATGGCAAGTATGTCGAGGACGACATGTCAGATGACGACGTTATGGACCATCGGGTCACGGACGGCGACCCCAAGTCTGCGAAGGACCCAAAGTCACGAACCAAGAAATCGGACAAAAACGCCCAACGATCGTGGGAGCAGTCGAAGCGAACCTGGGAGACGGATCTACCCGAAGAAGAGGATGGACTGCTGAACCTCGCGACGCTTGAGGCTGAGAAACGCAAGCGCCTGCTTCGCGACACGACGCCACTCCAGAGAGGCATCATCCGTCACGTCGTGCTCGTGCTGGACATGTCTTTTGCCATGGCAGAAAAGGACCTGTTGCCCACACGATACCGACTCACGCTGAACTATGCCGCAGGCTTTGTCCGAGAGTTCTTCGAGCAGAACCCCATCTCTCAGCTAGGCATCATAGGAATGCGTGATGGTGTCGCCGTGAGGATCAGCGACGTCAGCGGTAACCCAAGCGAACACTTGGAGCGGTTGAAAGGCCTGGAGGGACAGGATCCACAGGGGAACCCGAGTTTGCAGAATGCCCTGGAAATGTGCAGAGGCGCTCTTTTGTATTTCTCCCAATCTTCCCCCCGTTTCAAGCTCGCGTGCTAACGAACATAGCCATGCGCCATCTCACGGTACACGAGAAGTCCTCATCATCTACGGCGCCCTCCTATCAAGTGACCCCGGCGACATCCATGAGACAATTGGCAACCTCATCACCGATCGAATACGTGTATCTATTGTGGGACTGTCTGCCTATTTGGCTATCTGTGCTGAGCTGTGCTCACGAACGAACGCTGGCGATGAGTCTCAGTATAATGTTGCTATGGATGAAGTCCACTTTCGTGAGCTTTTTCTCGCTGCCACAACACCTCCTGTCACTCGAACCAAGGAGCAGAGCACGGCCAGTTTGCTCATGATGGGCTTTCCATCGCGTACTCTTGCACCTGACGGTACCACAAGCTACTGTGCGTGCCACAACAAACCTTTCCGTGAGGGCTATCTCTGTACCCGCTGCGGCGCTCGTGTTTGCCGCCTCCCAGCCGAGTGTCCCGCCTGTAATCTCACCCTCATTCTCTCGACCCATCTTGCACGATCTTACCATCATCTTTTCCCCCTGCGTAATTGGGTCGAAGTATCCTGGGCCAAGGCAGCTAAATCTGTCGCCTGCTTCTCCTGTCTCGCCCCCTTTCCTGAACCTCCGTCTAAGACGAAGAGCTCTGAAACCTCAAAGGAAGAAGCCCCCCGTCCTGTGAAGGGAGTCAGTGAGAGCGGCCGGTATGCTTGCGAGGTGTGCGGAGAGCACTTTTGCATAGACTGCGACGTCTTCGCCCATGAGGTTATCCACAACTGTCCCGGTTGCCAAAGCAAAACGCCAATTGGAGCTACCACTGCCGCCGCTCCCCCCACCGAGACAAATGGCAATGGGCACGCCAATGGTGACGTAGAAATGAGCTAGAATTCGAGCCGGGCTGCTATTTTGAAAGGTTGAATTACGAACAAGGAGCAAAGGCGGACTACATGTATACCAAGGATCTAGGGGGCACGAGCGGGAACAAAAGCATTACTATTTAACTGAGGACCTGGGAGTTTGTAACAAGCAGCCATACATGTCACACGATGTACGAGAATGGCTGCACGCGGCGCATCATATGGGCAAAAAATAATATTTTGAATTTATCAGGGGAGGCGTAACTGTGGTTTTCCTCAAGGCGCTAGCTCAGCGCAAATAGACGACATGCCGTTATTTCTCATCCTCCGCGATTTTCCAACCATCGCCTCTTCCCGTGTCTTGGGGGGCATATATTGCTTTCATGATTCATACATTCCAAGAAAAGGTTCAACGCTCATCGTTTCATGTCGCAAGAAAACCAATCTATATTTACAAATTGCCTCTTTCGGCCTGCTCTCGCTCAATGGCCTCAAATAGGCTCTTAAAGTTGCCGGCTCCGAACCCGTCAAAATCGTTGCGCTGGATAATCTCAATGAAGACAGTGGGGCGGTCCATCAGCGGTTTCGTGAAAAGCTGAAGGAGGTAGCCGCCCTCGTCGTAGTCGATGAGGATGTTGAGACGCTGTAGTGTCTCAAACTCCTCCTTGAGCTCCCAGTTGCGGCGCTCAGTCTTGAGACGCTGGCGCATCGTGTCGTAGTACGTCTCAGGCACATTGATGAACTCGACGCCGCGGGCACGTAGGGCCGACACGGAAGATATGATGTCTGGTGTTTGCAGGGCGATGTGCTGGACGCCGGGACCCGAGTTGAAGATGACGTACTCTTCAATCTGCGACTTCTTCTTGCCTGGCGCGGGCTCGTTGATGGGCATCTTGACAACGTTGTTGGGAGATGCCATGACGATGGAGCTCAAGGCCGAGAATTCGGTGCAGATCTGGCTGTCATCGACCGACCAGAAGCGGTGGAATGACAGGCAATTCTCGTAAAAGGCACAAGCAGACACCATCTCGTTCCATGACTGGTTACCGACGCAGTGGTCGATGCGAGCAAGAGGTACCTCGGGGAGCTCAATGGTAGCGGTATGCTTGTTCCACGCGCGGAACCCGGGGAGGAAAGGCCCAGTATAGTTTTGGCGGGAGATGAGAGTGTGGGTGGTGTCGCCATAGGTACAGATGACGGCAGTAGCTACGGTGCCGTGCTCAGCGTCCTTGAACGTCTTGGGCCCCTGGACGGCAACGGCACCCCCTTCGACAGCTTTGTAATACACGCCCTCGATGTTATCAACCTCAAAAGCAACATCCTTCACGGCGTCACCATGCTTTTCGAGGTGAGCGTGCATCTGTTGAAGCAGCTTTCTGTCGGTGAGCGAGATGGCTTCATCGTCAGGGAAGTTCACCTCGGATCGCAAGGGGGAGGTGAAGACGAAGCGGACATTGTTATTAGCTACAACATACGAGGCAAAGTAGCGGCTCCCCGTCTCGAGTCCTCTGTAGGCGATTGGCTTGAAACCAAATAGGTTGGTGTAATAGGAAGCGGCTTGCTTGGCGTTGCCCACCCACCAAGTTACATGGTCGTAGCCTGAAAAGTTGGCTGGAGGTTGGATTGAGAAGTCGGCTTGTTGAGAAGCAGCAAGATTTGTCTGAGCAGCTCGCTGGGGAGGAGAGTCTGTGATAGCAGAAGGGGCCATTGACACACAAAGGGGGGCAGATAAGAGTATCTACAATTGGTTCAGGGGGCGTTTGTGGAATGATAGACTGATAAGGATGCAACAAGATCTGGCACCAAGAGTTGTATGTATAGGCTTTGGTAATCTGTGACTTGCGAGTGGATGTTGTGATGTGAGATCTTGTCGTGGGGGAGGGAATCTGGGGTTAATAAAGGAGAGTTCTACAGGGGCGGCTTAAGCATCATCCTTAGATCCCAGAACAAGATACCCACAGCTTGTCTGTAAGTAGCTCCCCCGGAAATCCTCCGCGATGATGGCATTCAACGGGCCGAGAACCACATAGAGGCCAAAGCTTGGGGTGGCAATGGCCCATCCCCTGGCTGTAGAATGACTTGGAAGGCTATCAGACGTGAGATCCAATGGCATTGACGGCAATGCGGCCGTGTTGCGCCCCATCCGCGACTCCCGGAGCCGACATTACTGAGCAATCAGTCACGAGCGGGGGGTCCGCGTCAGACGACACAAATCTGATATCATCAGGAACCGGCCTAAGAGCCCGTCGTGTCCCTAAGTGACGGTTGATGGGCGGTGGGTTGTGAAGCGTGAGGCGGAAAGGTCCCGGCCGATCCCCTGGGGCGGTGCCAACCGAAGCAAGCCGACAGAGGCCGCGCCTTGCCACCACGGTTTCAACCACCGCTATCTAGTATCAAAGCGGCAAGCCAAATGACGGACTGCGGAACTGCAAGTCAGAGCCAGAGCATAATGAACGGTTGCAGTCGCTTGAGTTTGGGCCCGCCCAATACCGACGGGCCTGTCATGGCCGCCCTGAATCATGGTTCCGCCCCTCGGGTCAATGCCAGAGATAACTATGCCTCAGCCCGCCACGGATGACATTTGCTGACCCCCCCTCGGCGATTACCCTTCACCACATCCTCAACTGAAACATTCATTGTCGACAGAGACGCTTGAACTTGCCAAGTTTCCCTTCTCTTCGTACCACAAAAGCTCGCTTGGCTGTCACCAACACATTCATCCACCAAATTCCCCACCAACAAATATGACGTGCGTAGCGTTAAGCAAACACGACATCAATGTCCTTGAAAAGATCAAAGACCCCGAGTCGAACCCTTTAATGGGTGTTGTTTTCGACTCGTCATTACCCCGCGACCCAAACATTACAGACGGTGGTGTATATGAAAGAGTCGTCGAGAAGGAGCGAGAAATTATCCGATCAATTCAAAAACTCGAGGGACAGTTGCTGGCACTTGCATCAGACCAACGGCAAGCCACGGCAGTAGATGGCTACCAGAAATGCCTTTCTGCTGTTGAAGACATCATATCAGAACACCCCAACTATGCCAGCGCCAGAAACAACCGGGTTCAAATCTACCGGCGGCTGTATGGAGATGCTATTCTTCTCTCCGAGACCTTGGACAACACAATGCCATTGATCGAGAACCCGGACAGATCCGAGAAGATTAAAGTTGCCACAACAGTCTTGGGAGACATGGATGCTTCCATCAAGCTTCTGTCACCGCCATCATTGACCAGCCCCATCTCCCCACAGGCTGCTCGGACTTTATCAATGGCGCACACACAGAGGGCCGCTCTGTATCTCAAGACGGCTAAACTTCTGACAGTCCGTTCGTTGGATATCGACGAAAGCCGGCCCGAGTCCAAGTGGGAGAAGCTGGACTTTGAAGAAGCAGCATCAAGAGATCTTGCCCTTGGGGGTCGATATGGCAACCCAATTGCAAAGGGACTCGCCGTGAGTGTCAACCCAACAGCAAAGCTCTGCGGACAAATTGTTCGCGAGGCGATGAAGAAGGAATACGGGCCATCATTTGGTGAATAATTAAATTTGTTGTAAAATCACATTAAATAGGATAGCTGGCGCACTGCCGATAGAGGCATGGAATATTTGAAGACACAGAATTTTAATACAATCCATTGGGGACCCTTAATGTTGGATATGGATTCGCACATTAGGAAGATTTAGAAGAAAGCCCAGTACGTCTGAATTGAAAGCATTAGACATGTGGCTTCAATGAGTGCCCATGAGGAAAATTTCAACATACCGGAGTGCAGACTGAAGCGTCTCATTGGTGGTCCTTCCCTTGTCCTTCTCCTCACGATTGATTCTTGTCACAGCTGCTGAAAGGCCGATCAGGACCCCGAAGATGGGGTCCGCAACACGAGAGATGATGTATGTAGGGGCAGCAGACATTTTGCAATGAAGGATGAGTGAGGCGACCTGAGCCGACACGTATGGGGACCTCGTTGTTGTGTTTTTATTGGGTCGTCTACCTTTAGAAATACGTACGTACTCCAGTCAATTGAGCGACTTGCAAAGCGGCATGGCGGCTTGACAGCCCTCGTCAGTGAGGGCCCTGGTGCACGGGCCATTCGCACCACACGTGACTTTGCACCTGCCACTCGCTTGCCCCAAATTCCCAACCCACAAACCCCAAATTTTGCACCAAATTCCCGATCACGGTTCACGACGACAACTTTCACCCAGCAAATTCCGACCACCACCGCCGGACAAGATGAAGTTCCTCAAGGTCGGCCGAGTCGCCATCATCACCCGCGGCAGATACGCCGGTAAGAAGGTACGACATAGTCGATGTTCCTATCATTCTCCCGAATTACGCGTCGCTCCCGGCTTGAAAAAAAAAATAGGGTTGCAGTGGAATTTTGTGTGTTTTGTGTGCGGCGATAGCAGCAGAGGAGAGACGACGACGATTGCTTTGACGGTTTTTCTAGAACACTGCTGATCCAATTTGCTTTACAGGTTGTCATCATCCAGCCCGTTGACAACGGCAACAAGCCTCACCCCTTCGGCCACGCTCTGGTCGCTGGCATTGAGCGCTACCCCTCCAAGATCACCCGCCGTATGTCCAAGACTCGCCAGGAGAAGCGAAACAAGATCAAGCCCTTCATCAAGGTCATCAACTACAACCACCTGATGCCCACTCGCTACACCCTTGAGCTCGAGGGCCTCAAGGGCACCATCTCCAACGACACCTTCAAGGAGGTGTCGCAGCGTGAGGACGCCAAGAAGACTGTCAAGAAGGTGCTTGAGGAGCGATACACCAGCGGCAAGAACCGATGGTTCTTCACCCCTCTCAGTACGTTTCCGCCCACGATCGTGTTTGGCACGATAGCAGTTGCTAACAACTTCACAGAGTTTTAAAAGATCGTTTCTCCATCACGGTTAGGGAGTTGGCGGGATGTAAAGAGCATCGATTGGCATTAAGGAACCCCGGATTATGGGAATCAATATGAAAGTTTCTTAAAATCAGATCCTCTCACCGTGTGACTGTTTTGTGTCTGAAAAAAAAAACGATGACGCGGATCGGACTGGTGGTCTCGAGTACTAGGTCAACGGTGGATTTGCTTAACCGGTGTTATCCAAGGTCATGATACAAAAATAGACCTAAGGGCTTGTGGCGGTCAAAACCTGTTTCCTTGCCCCAATGAATAACTTATGAGTAGCCGTGACACCCAGCCAAGTTCCTGTCAGACACTTTGTTCAAACAATGGCATTTCCAAAATGAAATAAGAGACTGTCAGGCACTAGGCTACTTCGGTGCAAAGAGAACGTGGAGAAGATTACACATAATAGGACAGACTCAGGGGTAATCGAACATTTAAGCCATTCGGTCATGTTTGGTCATTTTTTCCCATTTCATTTCTACATGTCTATGGCCCAACGCCGTCTAAAGTACACATCAGATTAGACCTTCATGATGCAATTATCCTTGCATGCTGCTCCCTTCCATCCCAAACTGCGAATCAGCTCTGTGGCCTTACAATCGCACCCCAAACCTACAATCAAGCAGAATGCCTCAAAATCTCCAATCAGTTAAAAAGTCGAACAAGCCAGCGCAACAAGTAACGCGCTCCTTGCCAATATAAAGGTTTGTGAAAGAATTTCCTAGATCGCCGTTCGCCTAGTAGAGACAACGCCTCCGTGGCGTCTTTGAGTGTATTCAAATTTCATTGATGCCGCAAGAAATTAGGGGGTTGCGGGAATGCTACTGAGCCTTGTTAATTCCAAATCGATCCGTCACTTCATTTGCAATCTTAGAGGGGTCATACTCGGTAGTGTAGCTGGGAGCCAGACCACCAAACAAGGTGAAGATCAGCAACGCCGTAGCAACAATAATGGTAAGCTTGCGGAGAACAGGCTTGCGGGCACCGAACTCAGCCCACTGGCGGTTGGCATCCATGAGGTGGTTCTTGAGCTGCTCATAGCCGAGCTTGTAGTAGACCATACCACCCAGGGCAATGGAGTAGCCGAAGAACTGGAGGGCGGTAACCTGGGTGCCCCAGATCATCATGGAGGCAACAACCAGCATGATGTCCTTCAACACTCCGCAGAGGGTGAGAACAACGGCAGAGGTCTTGCCAATCTATTCACGAGTCAATTATGAAAGTCTTCGATCAATCCAGAGGTTACTTACGAGGAAGACAACAGAGACGTTGAGCATGAAAGCGCAGAGACCGTTGAGGAAGAAGGTGAAGAGACCAACGTTATAAACCTCGGCCATAGAGCATCGGGGGACTTCCCAGATGAGAGCAACAACACCGTTCATGACGGCGCAGATGGGAGCAAAGTAGTAGAGAGAAACCAGAGGGTCCATCTTGAAATCGGCAGAGCTGAGGAGTCTCTGGACCATGGTAAGTCGAAGGGCCTCGAAGATAACACCACCAATCTGGTACAAGACACCAATAGTGACAAAGTGGATTTCACCCATGGAAGCAATGATGACACCAACGACGATGGCAGAGACGTTGAGGAACTGCTTCAGGCTGGGCTGCGAAACACCCAAAGCCCAGCCAGACAGAAGGACAGCGACAGGAGTAGTGGCCTTGAGCATCTGGATGAAAGCGACCGAGAGGTAGAGGTATGTCAAGTTACCGCAGATCAAACTCAAACTGAAGAAAATACCGATGGGAACAACAGCGCGCAGGTAGACACGACCAGTCATCTTGACGGTCTTTCGGCCATCGAGAAGAGTAGTCCATCGAGCCATCACTTGAGTGACGATCGTGGCAAAGGTCAAATGGTATGTCGTCAGAATGACAGGGTAGCCTGAAATCTGGTGTCAGCAATTGAATATTTAGCGATACGAGCGCGGGACGGTTGCGTACGGAAGTTGAGGGTGTCGAGAAGCCATTTGTTGAACAGAATGACGGACGAGGAACATGCGATCCAGACGCTGGTAATGCACATTAGCAAGTTTGCGCGATGCGAATTCTCGACCACCCGAATACTCACACAACATAGAGAGATGGGTGAATGCCAGACACAGCCTTGGTCTTCTCGAGGCCAGGGTTGACGGTAGGCAGAACCGGCGTGGTGGCTCGGGGGGTCTCGCCGGAGACGCGGATCTTCTCGTCACCGGACATTGTGATTGCTGATTGATGCGATGAACTGAATATGGTTGATGGAAAACGATCGTGGTTGATACGTAGGTCTTGAGGACGAGTTTTAGGGGGACGCGCAAACGAGCGGACGGACAGCCAAGTCCTAACAGGGGGTGATTGGGAAAGCGAGGGGTGCTGAAATATGCAATTGACGGGGGCCGGCTAACCAAGTCACCCAAGAAGTGAAGAAAAAAGTTCTTGCCAGCTGAAAGCTTGACGAGTTGGCTTGCAAACGACAAGAGTCAAATGTGAAGAGAAAAAACAGAAAATCAAGGCAGTGAGCGGTCCCTTGTTCTACAGAGAAGAGAAAAAGAAGGAGAAAGGGAGAGACTGGGGCTCGGGTGAGGCGCGGCAATTAAAAAAGACCTTTCTTTGGAAATTGGCACGTCAGTCAGTGGAGGGGGGACACATTGCTATTCCAGGCCAGTATGCAGCTGGCGAAGCCCAGGGCGGCATGGAGTCTCAGGGAGGGAGCGAACACGCGCCAGGAAGGTCAATTACGAACCAGTACGGAAAATAGGTACTGGTACCAAGGGACGTCCCAGGGGGGCCAGGGTGGACACGAGCTCCTGAACGCGCGTGCAGGGGGTTGACGAGCAGGGTAATTAATGGGGAAGGCAAGGGGCAAACACCTTGAGGAGGCGAGGTACCAGTACCGCCTCACGCAGGGCTATCCTCTGTGCTCTCTACCTGAATCTATTCAGGGGAGCCGGGGAAAGGACTGCAGGATCCAAGCTTAGCGAATCAATCCGCCCACGTTTGGAGATCTACTTCGTCCAGCTGGTCAGATAAGGACATGGCTTGGGCGGCGCATCTCACACCGTGCAATGGTGTGCCCTCCCTCCCTTTTGCATTCTTCCATTGCATGCATCGCGTCACACACTGGCACACATTGGATGACAGGGCATTCACGGACCCCCAGGAATGCTGGTGGCTTTGTTGGTGCTACGGAATGGCCAACCAACTTTGACCTTTGTTCATGCCAGAGCAAGGGAAGAAAAAATTCGGTCACCCCGGTGCGGTGCGGTGCTGTGCGCCGGATAAAGTGGTGTAACATGCCGAACTTGGTAAGTTCGAGGTTTGACGACTGGCTGGAAACGACAGTGAGATGAAAAGCCCCATGAAATTCGCCTCGTATTTATGGAGATGACAGAGTGGGCTCACCGTTAGTGATGGCCATGGTCCCGTTGCATCATGAAGATGGCGGTCGGTATCCAGCTCATGGAGATTGGTTTTTTTTTAACTTTGAATAGCCGCGCTTCCTTCCGAGAGAATCTTGAGCACCCGCCCCATGATACCATTCAAACCTGCCAATGCTAGGGACTAGCCCGCGAGCATGCCAGGAGGCGGATTGTACCCTCACATTGCGACTATCAGTACCATTTGCCACAGATAGACAAGCGTCGATTCCAACTTCGGATGCAAGCGAGCGGCGGGAAACGAGCTAAGCGGGCTAAGCACCATGGGCCTGACGCACTGAGCAAGACATTTATGTGAGATTGTCCAGACGGCGCCCTTATCGGTAGAGGTACATGGCTCGGCATAAGCCTGTCGAAACAATCGTGGCCAAAGGCTTGTTTGTCGCTCCGCCAATAGGGTGCTGTAGAGACGCTCGACGCCATGTCGTTCCCGCCCATCAATCACGTTCCGCCCGTTTTTCTCATTCCCCAGTCAGACTTGGCTTTTCGATTACCTGCCTGGTCGTGGCATCGTTGGAGCATCTCGTCCCATCTTTGCTCAGGGGTTGAGGGGATCAACTGTATTCCCACACTGGTCCCAATACATAAGTGCCCGTAATATTGCCCCCGAGCTGAGGTACCAGTACAGTTTCCATCTCGCCCGCTTTAGTCAGGATCTCCCTGTCATCTAGACCAACAGACTCTGGTTATCTGAACCGAGAGGCTCCCGAACAAGTAGACAAAATTTCGTAACGTGTTTTCGATAGCATGAGACAGCATGAGACAAGGCTGTGTCTGTCAGATGTAAATATTGGATTCCATCGCAAGGCGACCCAGCCCCGGCATCTCACCGGCACAAAGCTGTACCGTGTCCTAAACTAAAACCCACTCAGAGGGCCTACCGGAAGGAAGCCTTGCGAGGCATGACGACAATGCTTGTTCGGCTACTAGCGAGCGGACGATCATGGATCTGAGTTTGCTGCGTTTCAGAATTGAAGCATCTACACTCCCTCAAACGAGTGGTGGGGCCAAGGCTTGCTTCAAGATGATGAGTCGTAGATGATCCCTCCCTCGGCCCCTGGATCTGTGACGTTTCTCGAAAGATGCTGACGAAGCTCTCGGTGCTGCCCCAAACTTGGACCGGTTACTAACGATGCGCTTGAGTGGGTTTCGTGCGCCGATGAGCCGTGTAAATACGACAACCGTAAATCACCCGCTACGCAAGGGAGGGAGGCGGATTGAGTAGGATGAAGGCAGCGACCAACGGGGCTGGACATGGGGCTAGGCTGGGGTCATTGCGATATTGCCTTTGTCAATCGCGTTTAGTGAGATTTGACCCGAATCGTGTCACCAGCTGAGAGAGAAGACAAGTCGCTGGTATGGAGACGATTGGGGTCCAGAGAGAAGCTTACTCCGAATACAAGCAGGCATTTGATTGTGCCTCCCCACTCACCCTAGAAGCACCCCAGCACGGCCATTTTTTCTTTGGGTACAATGACCGCGATTCTAATCCTCCAAGTACTCATCGAGGGGCATAGGCGCTATGCATCTTCTTGGAAATCGGCAAACAGGGAAGTTAATCGCTAATTGAGTGCCCTCTAAACAAGTTAATGTTGTGTGGAGCTTGTGCGAGTTTCTCTAGTATGAAAAAGGGAACGGTTGGGCACGTTTCTGTGCGTTTGTCTCTAGTAAGAACCAAACATCTGGCACAGGACACGACCACACTCTCAGGCGCCAATAGGGTAGCTTTGGCCTGTTTCCTCAAAATGCCCAATAGTCGTTTGATGTTGGTGATACATACTCTCACCCAAGCCGATATCATGGAGTTCACTGGTGGAGGCGAGAAGAAAAAAAAAAACCAGCCCCGTCCCCGTTCCCCAGTGACAAGACCCAATGTTTCGCTAAGGCCACGTTCCTCAAAAACAGCGTTTTGGAATCCATGGCAGACAGGCTTTGAGGCCTGCCGGAGGTGGAATTGGCACTCATCTTACGAAATTACGGCAAGGCTGCCTGTGGAGGCGACGCGGCTACAAACCTGGTCGCTTTCGGTTGCAGCGTCTCTTCGAAGAGCCGCGGGCGGGTTCCTGAACCATCATCATTTCGTGTCGAGAGCTTGATAAGCTTGTCAGCAACACATCGGCCGCACCGGATTGGTGGATGTGGTGTCCGAGCAAATTGTCTCATCCGAATTGGATGCTCCTAGGGTGGGAAAGACTTTTTTTTTTTTTTTACTGCGGTGCGCGATCAACTCTATTCCACCAGGATATTCATGACAGCTTCACAGCCCCAGTCCCCGTCAACCCGTCCAGCGTTTGGAGTGGACACATATTTGAGGGTGTGGATATGTATGCTACAAAACAGTGAAAGCCACTCTGGCACTAAAAAAGCCAAGCCTTCCGTCCGTGGCACAGTGTCCGTTACGCTGCCCGGAATTTTCCAAAAAGGGCCCCAGTGTCTCCAGCTTTTGGCACTGACGAACGCTGACCCTCCCGTGGATCTACAACAGCAAAGTGAACATGCATGACGATGGGTCCCGAAGCGAGCCATTCACTGGCAATGACAATAGAGGCGGTATGGGACATGTGCATATAGTACGTCGACAAGTGGTTGATCAAGCATAATGGTCTAGGAGCCAACGGCCTAGAGCGCGGGCACGTCCCAATAGCGGTGGTTTAGATGGTCGAGGGCAAATGATACACGAGGGGCAAGACGATATTCTCCACCGCCAACCTTCGTATGCTTCTGCCCTTGGGCCTCAAAACCACGGGTAGCAGAGGATCTGATTAAGGAGGTGCTTTTCGTAAGTGTTAAATTGCCTCGCTGGTACACCACACGTTGTGCGACGTACTTGTTTGTACTATCCCTTTCGCCCACCGCCGACTAACCATCCACCGACCGCCCACCGGGCCAACATGTTCGAGACGGTCCAGGTCTGGAACCCTCCCACCTCTAACCCCTGAGCACAAACTGTCCGAGGGGTGGCATGAGTGATGGTGGCATCCAAAGGAAAGGGAAAGAAAAAAAATTGAGGTGGGTGGGAGCAGTGATGCGTGTGGGTGCCCAGTATACCATATCACCGAGTAATGCCTCTTCTGTGCTATTACAGGACAGAGAACAGCAAACCAACCTAGCTAATAAGAAGACGGTGGGGCGACCCTTCGCAACCCTCCCACTCCCTGTTTCCCCCTCCCCTGCAGGCTCCAGAATAATTTTAGCCCCGCCATCCATCACAGTTCCCCCCGTCTCCTTTTCCTCCAGCCTCCTAGAAGCACCTACGGTCAAAACAATATCTACAGCAACCACTGGACATTGCTGCTCTCACCGTCCTCGCCTCGTTTTGTAAGCTTCATCCTTCTTCTACAGCTCCTTCGACCGAGTACTCGGCGCCTGCGTGCTCTGCCACTTACACTCTCCAGAATATCTCTTTAACGAAGCTCCTTGCTATTCCCCCACCATGGCCGACGTGTGAGTTGACCCCACGATTGCTCAACCAGCTTCACCTCCACCACTCTCCAACTCGTTGTCAACGCACTCACGACACTCGGGACAAGTTTTGCTGACATGAACGCCTCCAGTAACGTTGATGTCCTCATCATTGGCATGGGACCTACTGGTCTCGGTGCTGCCAAGCGACTGAACCACATTGTGAGTCCTCACCGCCAGCTCCCAATTGCGGTCAAGACACCACTAACAATCTGTTCAGAACGGTCCTTCATGGCTCATCGTCGACTCTTCTGACAAGGCCGGTGGTCTTGCTGGCACTGATGTCACTCCCGAGGGCTTCGTAAGTCGACTCCTTCCTCCCATCCTCTTCTCGATCGTCGCAGCCTGCTAATCTGGCGCTCTCCAGCTCTACGATGTTGGCGGTCACGTCATCTTCTCCCACTACAAGTACTTCGACGACTGCCTCGACGAGGCCCTCCCCAAGGACGATGACTGGTACACCCACCAGCGTATCTCCTACGTCCGCTACAAGGGCCTCTGGGTTCCCTACCCCTTCCAGAACAACATCTCCATGCTGCCCAAGGAGGACCAGGTCAAGTGCATTGATGGCCTTATCGACTCTGCTCTTGAGTGCCGTGTTGCCAACACTAAGCCCAAGGACTTTGACGAGTGGATTCTTCGCATGACTGGTGAGGGTATTGCCGACATCTTCATGCGCCCCTACAACTTCAAGGTCTGGGCTGTTCCCACCACCAAGGTATGTTGCCAGTTATTCCAAATTACCGAATTCTTCAAAGACTCAGTGGCTAATATCTTTTCCAGATGCAATGCCAGTGGCTCGGTGAGCGTGTCGCCGCTCCCGATATCAAGACCGTTACCAAGAACGTCATCCTGAACAAGGTTGCTGGTAACTGGGGCCCCAACGCTACCTTCCGCTTCCCCGCCCGTGATGGTACTGGTGGTATCTGGATTGCTGTCGCCGACACTATCCCCAAGGAGAAGAAGCGCTTCGGCAAGAGCGGTGAGGTCACCAAGGTCGATGCTGAGAAGAAGATTGTCTCCTTTGCCGACGGCTCTACCATTGGCTACAACAAGCTCATCAGCACCATGGCTGTTGATCACCTAGCTGAGAAGATGGGCAACCAGGAGCTCCAGACCCTCACCAAGGGTCTCTTCTACTCCACCACCCACGTCATTGGTGTTGGTATCCGCGGTGAGCGCCCCGAGCGCATCGGTGACAAGTGCTGGTTGTACTTCCCCGAGGACAACTGCCCCTTCTACCGTGCCACCATCTTCTCCAACTACTCCCCTTACAACCAGCCCCAGAAGGATGCTAAGCTCCCCACCCTCTACCTCGCCAACGGCCAGAAGGCTGCTTCTTCTGAGGCTAAGGAGGGTCCTTACTGGTCCATCATGCTGGAGGTTTCCCAGTCTACTATGAAGCCCGTTGATGTTGAGAACCTTCTCAAGGACAGCATCCAGGGTCTCATCAACACTGAGATGATCCGCCCTGAGGACGAGATCGTCTCCACCTACCACCGTGCCTTCGACCACGGTTACCCCACCCCTACCCTAGAGCGTGAAGGAGTCCTCAAGCAGGTTCTTCCCAAGCTCCAGGACATGGACATCTACTCCCGTGGCCGATTCGGCAGCTGGCGATACGAGGTCGGTAACCAGGACCACTCGTTTATGCTCGGTGTGGAGGCTGCCGATGCCATCCACAGCGGTGCTGTCGAGTTGACCCTCAACTACCCTGACTTCGTCAACTCTCGCCAGAACAGTGAGAAGCGTCTTGCCCAGACCTTCATTTCCTCTACTGAGCTCCCTACCCGTGAGCGTAACTAGATAGTTCTATATCCAGTGTGAACTGCCCACAGCTGCTTGATTGATTCAATGTCAATTAGAACTAAAGAGGCGGGAAGAATATGGAAGCTGTCTAGTGTTGTGGAATGATTTGATAGAGCTATGTGAATAAGTGGCCTAGATGAGTCTGGCACATTATGAGTTAGGATCTAGAAATGAAAGACCGCTGCTGGAGCGGGATCCCAGCGAGCTGGATAAATGTCTAAAAAGGGGACGGGTCATGATAGAGATAGAACCAAGCCCCATCCGAGGATTAGACTAAAGAAAGGATTATCCATCCAAATACATATACCAATCTTTCCAGTAACATACGTTTCCACTGACTTGTGATGTCAATAACGGTCCACCCGAGAGACTGAGTCGAGCAAATGAGTATTCTCTCCGTTCTAGCTATGTGGCGAGGTATGGCATGTTTCCCCTGGCTGATGTGGGGGTACGTGTCGGAACTTTGTTTGGCCGGGTTTCCGCCGCGGGATGTGGTTGTGCTGCTGGCACCGCCCCTGCCTCCACTTACATCATTTTGGCTTGATGACCGCGGCTGCAGGGACAGCAGACCTTTAGCGGGGGTACAGTAAAGGTATCGGAATGGTAGTTTGAGGCAGACCGAGAGAGCACATAGACACAGACGGATTTTACAGATATAGTAAGCATTGGAGGAGATTGCTGCTTAGTCCTGAGAAATCGCGCCCCCCTCACCGTCAGATTGATGAGCGGTATTAATCAAAGTGAAGGAGAAGAGTAACAAAAAGGCAGGCGCCCCTCAACGGGCAACAAGCGCCAGCCACATGGCCTAGCAGCCGAAATTGAATCATCCGGCTGCGGGCTGCGCCAGAGAGTCGGTGCTCCGGCGGGCCAGACCAAGGGCGAGTAAGCCACCGTAAGACCGGAGGTTGCGAGCATTGGATCTTGAATTGTGCGTTTGAGGAAACCTGACAGCTGCAGGTGGGTACCTGATGGGACCCAAAAACAGGTATTTGAACCCTAGGTGTAACAGAAGTCGTTGCCAAGGCCAAAAATAACAAACCCCTGGTCAGGGAGGGCGGATGTGATAAGTCAGGTACTCCGTACGTCACGGAATGAATCGTTGGCGAGCACCAGCGATTTGGGCGAAGAAGTGGGGAAACTTGTTTTGTAAGACTACGCTGTCAGTGCTCTGGAACCACGGATGGATCTCAGTCGGCGTGCGCGCCAGGCGGTTTTTTTTTTACTCTGGGAATCGTGTCTGTGCTAGCTCGCTTGTCCATCTCCGTGCTGCAAGCCCTTCCGCATTATTTTTCAGGGCCGTAAACCGCCATTGTATCAAGTGTGCGCGGGGCAATGGCACAGTGGGTGTGGTCTTCGGTGGATTATGGCGGGAGGGATGCTGGGCTAGTACGTATGAACACCTCGCATTCATGCTTGGTGAAGGAAAAATGGCATTCATATATTCAAGGACATGGCAATAGTTCATCCGTTATCGTTGTAGTTGGGATGAACAACCAAACAGCCCTCACGGTAACTAGTTGGCGGCGGAGAACGTGGGAAGGAGCAGCAGGTGACAGCGGGTCCCCCCTACCGACTAGCCATGTTGCGGCCTTCCCAACCAATGCCCACATCCCATGCACCCGCGACCACACCCACGCCCACGCCCATGCCCATGCCGACTCAGAGACAGAAGACACCCAGACGCAACGAATTTGTTGCGCCAAGTCCCCTCGATCCCATCAGGTCCAGTGCCTTCACCCAGAGTCTAGCCGACGAAGAGGCTCTTTCGAATCCGTTCCCGCAATAGCGTCCTGCCTATTGCTCGAGGCCGAAAAAAAGGCGAGACTCCACCACCTCGCCGCCAATCCCGCCGAATCCACAAGCCTGTCCGCCAGGCGAGAACAGTCACCCACCATCACCACTTCCCACGTTGGTCCTTCGACGACTTCACCTCACCCTCTGCCGGGATCTAGCCGCTCTGTCTTGATCCACTGATCGACATCTCATTCACCCACCCTCCGTCTTTCGGCGCCCAAAACTCAAGAGAGCCTCATCAACTCGGACCGCAGGCTTCTATATTCACCACAACTGCGCCCAACTATAACCGGTCCGCCCACCTTCACTCCGCCTTTCGATTCTTCGGCCACCGACCACCTACCACTCCCTCAACTCAGGGCAGCTCACGACGTACCTCCCAGAATGTCCAGTTCAGACAGACCTGGTTAACGACTACTGAATGCGAATGCCCGCGCCCTAGAGCGCCCCCCGCGTCCCGCTGCCAAAGCCGACTCCCTCCCCCACGAGGCGTGACGCTGCTTGCGCATCAACATGGACGGCGCGGCCCTCGTGTCCGATGACCTTCTCGATCCGCCGCCCCGACTTTACGAGCGCCTTCGTCAGATAGCAGGTTATACTTGGGACGAGTCGACACCTCCCTTTCATACAACATATGACTTTTGGTAAGTGTGATATCTGCGTGCAGGGTTTTATCCCTACTCTTGCTCTGTAGTTTAGCATTCCTAATGCTTTTGACCTCTTTAGGCACGTTATTGGCACACGATTTGTGTCTCCGTTCTCCGCTCCTTCGAACTCCTCACACAATGCCTCCAGTCCTGGCCTGAAACTCCAGTCCGGGCGTCCATCCCCGCTGGACGCTGCTGGTACTAGTAGTGATGGTACCGATCTGCCGGCGACGACACCTCCAGCCTCGATACCCTCCAACCAATCCTCCGATACACCATACATAGAAGAACGTGTCGTTGCTAGGATTTCCTATCATGCTCTCCGCGAGGAACGAGCCTTCCACATCGCCAAGAGCCTTACAGCTTCATCCGACCCCAATGGAGAACACATTGTTAAGCCTCTTGACCTTATCAGGCTCAATCCAATGCCTAGCGATCGCGCTCCTGTCATAGTTGCAATATACCAACACCCTGGCTACAACTATCTAGCAAATGTGCTTGACATGGGACCTGCGTATTATAGGGCGCGGAAAGTAGGGGAAACTTTTAAGTCAGGTCGCAAAAACGAGCCACAGCTCCAAGAGCCCATATCTCTTGAAAATTTCCTCGATTTTGCCATTGGTGCTGCACAATGCCTCGAATTACTTCACCATAGCCTTGGTATGATTCACGGAGAGATTCGCGGCGACGCATTCCATTACAATGTGGAGGAGAACAAGGTTAAAGTTATGTCGTTTGGCTCAGGAATACGATCTTTTGAGCATGGTCTTACTAGCACCGGTTGGTCGACACTTTCGAAAGAATTAGGTGCCAAAAACAAATTGCTTTATATCAGTCCTGAGCAAACCGGGAGAATGCCCGCAGAGCCTGACAGTCGAACCGACATCTATTCTCTCGGTGTCTTATTCTGGACCCTTCTAACTCAAAAACCAGTATTTGATGGAGATACACCGCTTGATATTGTTCAGGGAGTCCTAGGGCGCAGGATACCAAACGTGTCTACAGTGCGGATCGATGTCCCAGATGTGATAGGGAGAATTATCCAGAAATGCACAGCCAAGAACGTTTCCGAGCGGTATCACTCGGCAAGCGGACTTCGCCATGACCTGGTCAAGGTTCACCAGTTCCTTGCTGATGGAGATTGGTTGGCATTAAAGGAATGGAAAATTGGCACCAGCGACGTCTCATCATTCTTCCTACTTCCAACTATTATGATTGGCCGGCAACGCGAGCGAGCCGACTTAGTCAAGGTCATTGAGCGTGTTGCTCGGAGTCATTACTCCCATGCCAAGGGCTCTGCAAACCGGTTTTCTGATGGTTCTGCTTTATCCAACGAAATGGCCCCCTTTGATGATATCTCAAGCGAGGGCGCAAGCTCCTTAGATGGAACTAACCGCCGGAGCGGATCTTTTGCTCAAACAGTATCTTCTGATCCCAAATTACCAAAGAGCAGCCTTCATCCTCTCTTTTCAGATAACCAGACCATCTCTGGCGAGCCGTTAACATCACCGTCCGCAGTCTTCCCTCGCCCAGCCCGACCGTGGGAAAGGCATCAGTCAATATCTATAGAGACTCGCAGCCTCGTTGAAAGCGTTGGTACCGACCAAAATCGGCATAGCGTAGTCGAATCCTCAGCCTCGAGCCTATCAAGGCAATTAGGTTCTGCCAAGTTCCGACGCCGAGACTATTGCGAGGTTGTCACAATCGCTGGCGCGGGTGGTCTTGGAAAGAGTTTTCTTGTCCAGAGCGTTCTCGCCGAAGCTAGGAGACGAGGATATTGTGCAACAGCCAAATTTGATACTGCGAGGAAAACAGCGTTTGGACCCTTGCTCAAGTTACTGTCGTCCCTGTTCAAGCAGGTTTGGGGCGAAAGGAATACAGAGACGCCGTTCCACCAGACTCTCAAGCAATTTATTCGCCCAGTATGGCCAATGCTGCACCATTTGTTGAATCTCCCCGAGTTCTTGCTTGGTCCGCCGGAAATCTCTATCGGGCGATCCATCTCGTCGTCCCAGCCATCAATCATTTCCAAGCCGGTTGGTAAATCCGTATCTAGGCGCCGGGGTTCTTCCCCAGGCAGTTCCCCGGGACCAATTGCTCGGAATCCAAGCATTGCATCTCAATCCTCCCAAGATTTCTTGCGCTCTGGGCCTTCAACTAAATCTGTGCGTCTCATGAATATCTTTCTTGATGTTCTCAGAGTCTTTACTGCACATAAGTTTATATGCTTCTGCCTTGATGATCTTCATTTTGCCGACGACGAATCCTTGGAACTCATTTCACAAGTCATTTCCTCAAGAATGAAGATGGTCATAATAATGACATACCGACCGGAAGAGCTCTCAGCAGAGAAGATGCAGAGCATCATCCACCCCCCCGAGTCTGATGGTTTGTTGGATCTGCAGCGCACCCTTGACCCTGAGCATGGCTAACTGTTTCTTTTAGAATTTCCACGTGCACAAAGCCCTATGGTCACGCCAATTACTCTTTCGCCCCTCTCCGAGAGTGATATTGTTCAGTATGTTTCGACGACTCTTTGTAGGCCTGCTGAAGAGATCCATTCTCTCGCCCTTGTTATTCAGTCAAAGACTGGAGGAAACCCATTCTACATGCGGGAAATGCTCAGCGCGTGCCATCGAAAGCGATGCATATGGTACGAATACCTGGATAGTCAGTGGCATTACGACTTGGACAGACTCTTCGAGCAATTTAAAGGAGAGAAGGATTATGATATCCTTGACACAGGCTTCATTACTCATCGACTGTCAGAACTCCCTGCCGCTTCTAGGGCACTACTTGCATGGGCAGCACTCATCGGTAGCTCATTCTCGTTTGAGTTGGTTTGCCACCTAATGAGCGGGGAGTTTGACTATGAGGATGAGGAATGGAGATCCTGCTCCACAGGTTCGAGAACAAACTATTCCCAAGGTGAGGCGATTGCCGGTCTACAGGCCGCCATACAGGCTTATATCATCATACCAAGCGAAACTGAAGACCGCTTTCGGTTTGCCCATGATCGCTATATTCACGCGTCGGCTGCATTGAAGGAGTGCAACTCCCGAAAAATGCACTTTATTATTGCGCAAACCCTTAACAAATACTACGCTACTGATGCAAGGCAGCAAAATAGTACCGCTTCACACGTTTGCGAGGCCGTTGATATCATCAAGCGGCGTGTCCCAAACCGCCATCATTACCGTAAACTATTGGCAGATCGAGCCCAAGCAGCCATTGAAAACAGCGCTCGGCCAACTGCGGCCAAATTCTACAACACCGCTGTCTCCTTGCTGCAAATAAATCCTTGGACGGACGAGTCGGAAGATGCATCGTACGATGAGACCATGGAACTGTACCTTCGCGCCGCTGAATGTTATTTGTTTATGGGACATTATTCAGGTGCTAACGAGGTACTTGATATCATCTTCGATAATGCCAAAACTCCGTTCGACAAAGCACCAGCATATGTCCTCCGGTCAAGGATTTTCTGCCAAAACGGTGACTCGGAATCTGCTTCAAGATCTCTGAAAGATTGTTTGATCTCCCTTGGCGTCACTATCGATGATAACCCAACCATAGAAAAGTGTGACGAAAGGTTTGAACAGCTATCTGTCCAGATCCAAACCATGGAGCGCTCGGACATTGTAACCGACAAGCCATCGGAAGATCCCAGCATTGATTCCATCGGTGCTGTTCTTTCAGAGACTATCAGCGCAGCATGGTGGAGTGACAATCTTCGATACTATCACCTCAGTCTCATGATGATGGAGATGCATCTCACCAAGGGCACATATCCTCAATCTGGCATGGCATTTTTGTACTTTTCTATGATTGCCCTTTCCCGCTTCAAGATGACACAATTCGCCGTGGAGTTGGGTGACATGTCTCAAGAGTTACTGTTTCAATCCCGGGATTCATTCTCTTTAGCCCGCGGTCTAATGCTCTATCCAATGTGCGTTGGACATGTTCACTTGACTATGCCCATGATTATGGCACAAATGGAAGATGCTGTAGAATGCGCCTCCTCTGCCGGGGATCGGATATCAACTATCCTTAGTTATGCGGTGTCCGCAGCCTTCAAGTTTTTCAACAACGAAAATATGGCAGACCTTGAAGGTTTTTGTCAGTACGGCTGCGAAGAAATCCCTAATTGGTACTTTGACTCCAGAGGGGGATCGGTTCTTATCGCGGTCAGACAACTTTCTCGTGCTCTTCAGGGTAAAACTCGAGTTCAAGATGGGGAAAATGTCATGTCGGATGAAGCACACAATTCCCTCGCATACAAGAACTGGCTTCTTGGTTGCAAGACCGAAAGCAACCGGTCCATCATATTCTATGAGAGCTTCGAAATCGTCGCCCTATTCCTCTACGGCCATTATGACCGAGCTGTGGAGATTGGGAAACCCGCAGCCCAAGAGATTGGTATGCTTTGGTCCGTTCGCAATAGTAGGCTGGTCCTCCTTTTCTACGGATTGGCGCGGGCTGGTCAATTGCTTCAGAGGATGCAAGTTCCTCAAACTCCTCCCGCAGGAGACTTGACTGTTGAGATTCAAGAGGTCATTAAGGAATTGCGCAGTTTCATCAAAATGATTGATGATTGGTGTGTAGTCTCTGAAGTGAACTACCTCGCGTGGTCGAAGCTCCTCCAGGCGCAGGTTGAAGAGCTTTCTGGTAACCATGGTCCCGCAATTCAACATTACGAGCATGCTTTGGATCACGCCACCGAGCATGATGCAGTTTTTGATGAAGCCCTCGGCAACTTCCTTTTAGCGGGTCTTTTCATCCGTGGGAAAGCACGCCGTTCTGCTCGCGCGGCACTTCTCGAGGCAGTCACACTATTCCGACAACTGGGCGCTACCGGTGTTTCTAAAGCTATCGAGGAGGAGCATAGCTTGTTGTTGCATGGACTGACTCGAAATCACCAAACCGTGGAAATAGGGGTGCAAACTGACTTTGTTGCCGACACAACATCGGTTCAATACAGACCAGTTGATGGCGATGATGGCACAGATTTGACTCAAATCCCTTCCAATAACATGGCCGATCTCAAGGGAGAACGCATCGGTGCTTGGCGAGGGTCTATGAATATGCAGACCGAGGCTGGGGCTGGACTACCTGCACTTGATATGATCGACCTGCATGCAATTCTAGTCTCTTCACAAGTCATTTCATCCGTACTACAGGTTGATGAGCTTTTAAAGACTATGTGTGATGTTATTCTACAAACACAAGGTGGTTCGGCAACACTGGCCGCCATCGTTGTTCAGGAAAATGACTCAGGCTCTTGGTGTGTGGCGGCCAGCGGTGACCCGGAGAGAGGTGCTTCAGCACATATACCTGGTTTGCCATTGTCAGGGACTTCACTAATTGCAGAAAATGTTGTTCTTTACTGCACAAGGTTCTTGGAAACGGTATTCGTCCCCGACTTGGTTGCGGATGAAAGATTTGGTAATGTAAATGAATCATGGCTCCAAAGAAATCCGGTCGGCAAAACTATCATCTCTATCCCCATCTGTCATGGTGCAAAGCCACTTCTCGGAGTTCTCTATCTCGAAGGTGAACCCGGTGCGTTTACTGACCGCAATGTCACGGTGCTGCAGCTCCTTGTCAACCAAATCGGCATTAGTTACTCAAATGCCTTATCAATGAAGAATCTTGAGAAGGTCTCGGCGGAGAATCGATCCATGGTGGTTGTCCAGAAGCGCGCTCTTGCCAATGCACTGTCGGCAGAGACTAAAGCAAAAAACGCAGAGGCGGAGGCCAAGCGAAATGTTAAGCTTGCCGAAGAAGCTGCCAAGGCCAAGTCGATTTTCCTAGCCAATGTTTCGCACGAACTCCGAACCCCACTTAATGGTGTCATTGGAAACTCAGAGTTGCTTCGAGACAGCAAACTTAATCAGGATCAACTGGAGATGGCGGATTCTATCCGCGTTTCCGCTGACCTATTACTGACTGTCATCAACGATATTCTGGACTTTTCAAAGATGGAGGCCGACAAGATGAAGCTATACATAATCGCCTTTAACCCAGAAGACATGGTTCGCGAAGTTGTCCGTGCCGTTTCGTATAGTAATCGCGAAAAGACTTCTAAGAAGAACGTCAGGATTGTGCAAGACATAAAGTTACCACCAATGCTTATCTACGGCGATCCGATCCGACTGCACCAGGTTCTTGGCAACTTGATTGGAAACAGTCTAAAGTTCACGGAAGACGGTTCCATTACCATTGGTGCCCGTCTTGACAGTGAGACAAAAGAACATGCAACCCTAACTTTTTGGGTCCGAGATACTGGTATTGGTATTCCACCGCAACAGCTGGCCAAGCTTTTCCAACCGTTTAGCCAAGCCGATGCCAGCACGGCAAGAAAATATGGCGGGAGTGGCCTTGGTCTCAGTATCTGTAAAAATCTTATCGAGATGATGATGAAGGGCAAAATCCAACTGGACAGTGCGGAAAATAAGGGAACAACAGCTTGGTTCACTGTCACTTTTGAGAAGGCCAAGCCCGATGTTACAGCAGGAGACGCGCAGTCGAAAGCATCACCTCCCATTGACCGATACACAATGTCAACCTCACCCTTGGATCATGTAGATCCGCATAACCTTTATGTGGATCTATCTCAGATTCCAAAGGAACAGGTCCGGATTTGCGTCGCTGAAGACAACCCCATTAACCAAAAAATTGCCATTCAATATGTGCAACGTTTGGGTTATTCTGGCGTGGTGGCGTACGAAAATGGCCTCAAAGCAGTGGAGGGGCTTCGCCAGAAAGCCAAGGAGGGCAAGCCATATCATATCGTCCTGATGGATGTGCAAATGCCCGTCCTTGATGGATATGAGGCGACAAAGCTGATTCGCAAAGACCCATTAGATGCAGTCAGAAAGATCTTGGTAATTGCAATGACTGCCTCGGCAATCCAGGGAGATCGGGAAAAGTGCATTGCTGCTGGCATGAATGACTACTTGGCCAAGCCTGTTCGGTCTGATGTTCTTAAAAAGAAGCTGGATGCATATCTCAGTCCTGAGGTGAGCCCTTTCTGGGGTTGATTGTTTGATCTCAACTAACAGGCCCATAGTCACTTGCAGATAGCAGTCAGATCACGACACCAATTTCACAGCCAACGTCACCTCCTGGATTTCATTCCAACGGACCTAGTACTCGGGTTGCCCGGTCATTTACGTTACCAGCAGTCACTGAGCCACAGCGGCTGTCTCGTGGTCCCATAGATCCGATGGAGGAATCGGCCATATTCAATCAGCCCATTGACCCCATAGGGATTCGAGCCAACGAAAGCCCTGTGTACAGTGTAGCACAAGCAGCATCGCCGCCCCTAGCACAAGAAGATTCATCATACAGCG
Organism: Calonectria ilicicola; assembly: GCA_020809705.1. Classification (NCBI taxonomy): domain Eukaryota; kingdom Fungi; phylum Ascomycota; class Sordariomycetes; order Hypocreales; family Nectriaceae; genus Calonectria; species Calonectria ilicicola. The sequence goes on along the minus strand of CP085833.1, from coordinate 3,032,424 downwards.
TAGCTTCGCACGTTGCACCCAGCCGGGCCTCGAGCGAAGGCCACTCAATCGACACAAGTGCGGTCGCCGATGGTGTGTTGGGGACACAGAAGAGACAACCCAAGAAGTTGACCAAGAATCGAAGAAGCAGCGAGTGCAGTACGGAGAGAACACCCATTCTAGGAGACAAACTGTCGAGCGAGAAACCTAGGGCGGTGCTCACCAAGAAGGGTCCTCAGCGACAAAGCTCGACCAGCTTGGCCGAGGACGCCCAGATGATAGAGAATATGCCATTCGGGACAAACAAGGAAGATCACAGGCGCAATAGCTCAACTTCACAGAGCCCATCCTTGAGGGATAGGATCTTTCCTCACTAAGCTTTCAGGGCGATGATTGAGAAGAAATAAAGCATGCGCTGCCTTTTTATTTGCTTCTTTTTCTTCTCCTTGAATTCTATGATATTATACGACACAGCATTTCAGGAATGACATGATCAACGACCCACGACACGCGACCAAGGCGAGGCGGAATGACCAAATTTCGGATCCGCAAAACAAGACATCAGCGTTAGGAATCAGGGGAGCGGACAACAACCAGGGAGGCAAAAGATGGGAATGGACAGGGCTGGGTAGCGAGTTAATGAGATTTTGTGTTTATGGTGTTTTTTCTTCTTGTTTTTCCTTTGCCCTCTCGGGTTTCCCCCCCTGGTCGGCAAGGAAGGCTCGAGACAGGTGCAAAGGGGTGGACAAATAGATGGATCAGCTACAGGGTTTCATGTTCATTGCGGTGCCCTTTACATTTTCTTATTTTGCCATTCAGACATGATGCTCTTGGAATTTCTCAGCGAGCCTTGCATGTTCAAAGACTATACGAGTTGAATGAGGAACGGCGGCAGATAGAAGAAGGGAAAGGTTAAGGTGTACTTGTCATGGGGAACAACTGCACATAGCAAGACATCTCTTTTTTTTTTCGATCGGTGAGTTCTAGATCGGAAAGGGAGTTTGTCAAGTCAGACAGCAAGCAAGAGGGAGAAGAAGAAGAAGACAGAATACGACTGGTCTTCCTATTACGAACATTTAATTAATTACATTGTGCTTTTGTCATGACTGAGATATTGGTGACCTGACACACGCAAGGGGCCCGCGAACTGCCAAACGCAGGTGAATAAAAAAATATTAATTAATGAAAAACCAGAGAGAGAAAAATAGACAGGCGAGGGTGAAGCTGAAGGAGAGGTTCTCGTGGGTCTCAGGTACGGCAAACAACGGCACTGCAGGCAGAGTCAGAGGGCGGCCATGGCAGCCAGCAGGGCTCAAGCGGTTCCGGCCGGGTGTGGGGCCGACGGGGAGAGAGAGTGGACAATGACGCGCCCGCGCTTCACAGCTCGGCTGTGCGGCCGTATCTTGATACAACGGCTGGGGTACCGGGGGGGTTCGATTTGACATCAGGACGAAAGCAGCGTGGAGGCAGGAAAGCGTGAAACACCACATGGACATGGGAGCAAGGCGCGGCGCTAACGACCGTTTGACGTGCCCGGATTTGTCAGGGAGGGCACGCCAGGCTATGGGCTTTTTGCGCGGGCGCCAGCCATTCAGATGGAGTAGCGGGGACGTCATGAAGAAGAAGAAGAAGAAGAAGAAGAAGTTGAAGAGTGGGAGTGGGAGTGGGAGTGAGGAGTGAGGGGGGAGGAGGGAGAGGATGAGGAGTAGGAGTAGGAGAGGGGGTGTAAACGAGTGAGTGAGTGAGTGAATGAATGAATGAGTGAGGGTTTGCGAAGAGCCGAGCCCAGGGTAGGGTAGGGTAGGGGAAGGAGAGAAAAAAAAAGAATGGATCCAGCAATAGCAACAACAGCAGTAGCAGCGCAACAGCCAAAAAACAATGGGGGTGTGCGCAAAGAGAGAAAGAGAGAGGGACAGAAAGGGAGGGGGGGAGCGAGAATCGAGCTGAGTGCGCTCGAGCAAACTTTCTTTCATTCTTTCCTTCCTTCCTTCCTTCTTTCGCCCTCTTTCATCATCACCTTCTCTTCTTTTCATATACAGGGCGGCCCAAGCTCAGCGCTCTTTTTCCCAATTCGGCATGCCTGGCTCCCCAAAATCCGGCTGTTGCAAGTCCATGGGTCCCTCCCCCGTCTCCCTCTCTCCGAGGCAGGCGGAGGATTACCCAGTGCGGTAATTGGCACCAGCTGCTGGGCCTTGAAAAAGGCATTCGGCGGAAATTGTCAGGGTATATTGGCTCTTTGGCGAAAACAAATTGCGCCCGCGCCTTGACGACCGCACGCTTTGCTTTTTTAAATTCCTTTCGGCCTTATTTTCTGTTCCTGGCCCTTAGTTGACGCGCGCCCATGGCCGGGTCCAACTCAAACCAAGCATCTCGTCTAAGTATGTATCCATATTCATACGTATGTGTGTGTGTGTGTGTGTGTATGTATGTATGTAGGTGCCGTGCATGCCCTTGGAGTCTTGGGGTCTCAAGGGGGGAGAGGCGCTTCTTTGTTCCACGAGTGAGAGTCCGAAATGCACTCCAGCCATGCAACGTCTGACTCGAGTGTCTATGCCAACACCCATTCACGGTCCTTACACGCTGCCCTTCCGTGTCTTGTCGCGCCACCATTGACGCAATCGCCTGCTTGCCCCCCGTGCATGGCCTAATCCCTAATCCCCCTCATGACCCCAAGCAAGAAAACCCTGGCACCCTCCCAACGGCTCTTGCAGCCTCGTATGTCGATCACTACGCGATGGGGTGCCTTAAATCTCGGAGCTCGTGGGTTCTCGGGTGATGGCCAGATGGGCTGGGGAATGCTAGCAGGGGTTGTGCTGATCCGGATCGGCCAACGACGACACGACCGGAGCATTGGCCATTGCCCTTGCCCTGACCTGTCATCCGTGGTCCAAGTCCTCCCATCTGTTGGCTATCGGCCTAACACGAGTCAAAACCATCTACCCTCCATGGTTATTGGCGAGATGCCACCCTGACCCACAACACCCCGAATCTAAACCCAGAGAGTCCATGTCCATGTCCATGTGATGTGTAATGTGTGGCAATGGTGATGATGATGATGATGCTGATGATTGCAATGATGATATAGGGTAGTCGCCCATCAAGCTAGCTAGCTAGCCAGCCAGCAAACAAAATAGCCGTAATCATGCCGAGGTAATCTTGTCAATGCGTCTAGTCTGTGCCTTTCTTTGTTCGTGCAGATTTGACTGCTGACCTTTGTAGACTAGCCTTCTTTCGCGGGTTCGGCAATTAATCTTTACCTTTGATGCCTCTCCCTTGTCCAATAAATTTGAAACGCACCACACTCAACTAGCAACTGCAAGGCCAACGTTACCCTCCAAAAATTCATGGTCACATACTCACATTAGAGACTACACCCATCGAGCGACCAAAATCCCTGCAATGACACCCGCAGAGCAGGTCCCTTTTTGTTTTCCTTTTCCTTCCTTCTTTTTCTTTTTTCTTTTTCTTTTTTCTTTTTTCTTGGGTCGTGGTTATTGTACCTCTCAACTGAACAGGTTACTTGCTCGCCCAAATGCAATACTCATTCGCTCACCACCATTCATTCATCCCAGCATATTCTCAATTCGTAAAATAAAAACCAAAAGATTCCCCAGTCGTTTCATACCAATTCTCTTCAAAATAGAAATAGGTAATTTGATTTGGCTCTCGGGCCGTTTAAGCATACTCTGAGCACAGAGTTGTGTTGTTGCGAGGTGTTCCCGGCATCGCCGTGCTTGGGCGTCATCTGCTTACTAGCCACATTCGGTATATGCAGACCTGCTTGAGCTGGGATAGTGTGGCGTAACCTTGCACGTTGGGCCTCAAAGGGATGAATACACTCTCCCGTCATTTCAACCGTTTGAATGCTTCAACGTAAAAGCCTCTCCCCTGAGTGGAAGCGTTAGGTCAAGTCTAGGCCCACCCCAAGATCGGAAAGTTAGATTCAGAATTGTCAAGGGTACCACCGGTTTGGGCCAGCCACAAGGGCTAGTCGCTAAGACTAGTTGCCGATCTATCACCCTTAGACCAAGACCAAGTAGCTCGAGGCTTTGCGAAATCGTACGTCTTTTGAGGGTCCGTGGCTACCACCCAAATGACCATTTTCTGGGCACCCCCTGCCCTTGAACGGCGCGTTGAGGTCCCCGCCTTGACCCATCTATTATTACCACTCACTGCCAGTGCTAAGACACTGGAAAGATCCGAGATGGGCGATCGATTTGGGATGAGAGGAAAACTTGACTGGGGTACGACGAGAAACGGTATACAAACGGTGAGTAACTCGACCAGCTGGTTACCTGCCCTCACCGCTCAACACATGGGTCTTTGGTTGGTGGAAGTGTTGGGGTTGGAGTTTGGTTGACAGTTGTCGCTTCTGTACGTAGTAACACCATGCAGCACGTACAGCATAGCGGATTCGTCTATGCTGCAAGCAAGGCGAGCAAGTAAAAACGGGATGCGTATTAGCGGGGATGAGTGGCGAGAGATGCATGGAGACGCCAGCCCTGGTACCGAGGCTTGTCATAAAAGTTGAATTAAATGAGCTTGACCATTGTCGGCTGGAGGCCTGGGCGCTGCATAAATCAACACTCTCCAAACGCCCTCCAAGCACCGAGAATGAAACAAAACGAAAAGAAAAAAGAAAAAAGAAATAAATAAATAAAATAAAAGACATCACGAGTGGCACGGAACCTACGTGTACATGGTTTAGACGAAGATCTCGATGGTAAGGAGAGTAGCTGTGGTTGGATCAACACTGACAGGCGAGGTCTTGTGGTGTTAGGATGACTGGATGGGGATAAAGACGATCTTGGCGGGTCGAGCCCGGTCCAATTGCTGTACAACGACAATAGCAACCATGTCTCCGATGGCAACATTGAGACCCAGTGGAGATGATGGACATGTCGCTCTCACGCCCCGAGAATCGAGATGGTTGAGAGAGCAGGGTGGTCGGGGACAAAGTCGGACTCGGATCCACTAGGGCTGCTGGGAAGCCCACTGCGGCCGAGGAGTCGAGGCCTGAGGTCGAGGATGGTCTTAGTGTTGCCTATGCAGCTGACGTTACAGCTTGTGGAGAGTGAGTGGGTGGGCGATGATGAGGGATGGATGAGGCTGTTGTGACGAACAAGTTCCCTGATTAATCAAGATGTGCTGACAGCGACTGGGACCCAGTGATATGTTCTGCAGGTGCACCTAGCGGACAAAGGCGAAGTATCTCGCGTGTGTCTGCGCCCTAGCAGCAGCCGAGCATGGCGGAACGACGCCAGCTGAAAAGCCAACAGCGGGAACCGAAGCCGGCTGGGGGGACCTGGTCCTGGCAGCAGTTCTTTGGCGCGCGGAGGCTCCGAAGGATGAACGAGAATCGTTTCTTTTGACTTCCGTGTCTTGCCTGGAGCTGGAGTGCAGTGCAGTGCAGTGCAGAAGGGACTCGTACCCATCCATGCTCCCATGAGTTCATCCCGTTGTTTACAGGTTCGACATTTGATGGCTGGGGTGGGAGCAAAGAAGAAAAAAAATAGAGCAAGGGCCCTGCGCAGCGATGATCCATGTAGGCACAGACGAGATGACCAAAGAAGAAAGAAGAATGGGTGGGATCATGTTTCAGATGTCCTAATTTTGACATGGGGTCTTTGGTTCAATGGTTCAGCCCAGGGCTTGCAAGTGCCTGCCAGGATTTGCTCATGGTTACTCGGGCAGACTACCTTTTGGCTGACTGCAGTTGCAGATTTGCTTGCTTGCAATTGTTGATCCCTGCATGTGTCTCTCGGTCAGTCCAGATGGGACTACTTGATGCACTTTCCTGCTTGCTGCCTACCTATGGTTGCTTCGGTATTGCCTGCCTGCACACCTGCCTGCGCGCTTGCCTGTCTCTCTGTGAGTGACTGGTCTTGGTATGGCCTGGTATGGCTCGGTATGGCTACCCGCCCTCATGCCTCATGTCGTAACCGGCAAGTGAGAGGTGCATCTGGCGCCTCTCTTCTGATTGGTGGAGTTTACCCAAATGGGTTTTTTTGTATCTCTCGCAGTGGGTGTGGCTCACGGTTAAGAATAGCAAACTAAACCCTCTAATTGGCTGACGGCGCCATTCCTTCACGCGGGGTCCACTTATCCTTGCTCTCTTGCCACTGCACAATATATTCACTATTTCTGTTGGACGACGTCGCCCGGACGTATCGTATCCTGGGTGAAGCATTGACTCCAAGGCATCGCATCGCCCGGGCCCATTGACGGCTAAGAAAGCCATGGCCACAGTCATGCCATTCAAATTTCAGCGCAGATTGATCCTCCGGGAGTTGGGCCTAGCGCTGTCCTCGTTCATCGCTCATGGAGTGGAGGGGTATGGTAACCATCCCCCATTTCACCCATCCCAACCCACCTCTGGCTTAGTCTAGATAACCGATTACCCAAAGCCGATGTGCCGTTTGATCTGCTTTGAGGCGACCCAAACCTTGGTACCTGGTGTAATCCCCTTGATTCTGGTGGCAGTTAGGACTTGTCGTGAATCAGCATTGGGTTGTGTCCGGGCCACGGTTGGCCCAACAAGTGCTTACCAGTCCGCAGAACAAGCATGTGTACCCGCAACGGTCTTTTTTTTTTCAACTAAGACAGGGAATCCTGGGTTGAGGTGATTGCATGGGGCGTGTGACTGGTGTCTTTTTTTTCGTTTCTTTTTTCTTTGCATCAGGACTGAGACTGAGACTGAGACAAAGCCCAAGGTCATTTTCCAACTACCTATCATACCGACATATGTCAAATGTGGCCAAGTATTGACTTAAAATGCTCGCCTGTTGGCGTCGGCCACATCGTCAATTATTGGTTCATCCAGGAGGCTGAAATAAGAGAATCCATACATATTGCTTCATTCTGATGACGGAGCTGCTAGCTTGGGTGGGTTGGATTTCGTTTGCCCCCCCCTCCCTTCACACGTTCCTCTTTACTGAGGCAATCTGAGTTGATAGTTTGCCCTCTTGACCAGCTCGACGACGTGAACGGGTACCCGGCAGAGGCGGCTTGCTGCATATGGTCAGATGAGCTAAACCCATGCTGCTTCTGTAATTGGTGCCTTTTATTCTAAGTTGAGCCACTGGGGAACCGTGCCTTGGCTGCCACGCCGAAGTGGTCTGAATCGAAGACAAGTGGAGTGGCTCGGTCACACATGGGCTACTATTTTCAACCTGGTCCCACCAACAACCCCGTAGTCCTAAGCCCCTCGGTCTTGTTACGGAATACACACCGACCAAATGGGCTTGGCTCTTCAAAAGGTCCACGAGTTTGCATTTTCTTGCGCCTTGGGCCATGGGGCTGAGGTTGGTCTTGCAGCGTCCCATCATGTGGGCACTACTCCCAACAGGGCTTCCCTAAGCGCTCAGCTAAAGAGTTGTGTCTGAATTAACAATTGTCCCCTCCACGCGGGGATGTCGAATTTGGAGCGGCTGATGGCACTAAGTAACCTATTTGCCGTTCTGTTGCATATTTGTACCAATGACGTTGGCCACTGCCGTTGTCTACTTTTGAATGAGGCCATGGCTGAAATGACCGACATGGATAGACGGCATTTCTTTGGTTGTCTCAAACCCGACAGATCTCGGGGCCCGGGCTCATGGGCCGTGCCGTAAATACTTGGATAGCATGTGCGTGTGTGTATACATGTGTGTGTGTATACATGCGTGTGTACGTGCGTGTGTGTGCGTGTGTATATGAATGCTGGTACCGAGATGCGTAATGGTGCGCTAGGTTCGGGTGGGAACGCCCTCGATGCACACAGGTTGGCTGGCTGTTGAACAGAGACAGTCTTGGCGCCACGGGGCTCGACAAAGGCAAAGATAAGACAATAACTGGGAAACACACCTTGTCGTGTCGGCATCCCGTCTCGTGTGACATGCTGTGGGCTCGTCAGCTGGGTTAGGTGCCGTACCACTGCAAAAGACATTCCATGAAGGGTGTTGCATTTGCCAGGCGTGTCCAACCACGTTAACACTCCCGTCAACTGAATCGGGGAGGGGCTGGACTAAGACATATCTCCCACCCGTCTGGATTTCTCCGGAAGATCGTGCCCATCCGCGCCAGTCTTTTTCCCTGTGCCTGTGCTTGTCTCTCGCTGAAGGAACACATCCAGCCAATCACGAGTCCCCCCGGGTGTGATTCCACCTTGGCCCACAATCCTTGCAGATGGTCAAACATGACTGCGAGCCAATGCTGCTACGGTGCCTATTTCTCTTCTCAAGACTGTGAACAAATGAGCCTTGATGGGGATTACTGGGCAAGCTGCAGTGGGCTGCAGAGCCTAAAACGGCAGCTTGCCGATTCCAGCCACAATTGCTCCACTATGGCATTTGCAGTCGAGACTACTTTAGCGCCTCCCGGCAGCTCCAACGGCGTCAAAGAGGCACGGGAGCCATTTCGGCGGAAAGGTAGCTGCAGAAAGTGTGGTGGGGTGGCAGGTGGGGTGTCGGCGGCCTGCTTCATCCTGCCCAATGATGACGATGACGACGACTCCGATGAGGAGAGCCGGGGAAGCAGATTGGGAGGGGGAGGCTAGGAGGATTGAGACTAGGTGAAGCGAAAGAGCAACGGTTAGAAAAAGGGCAAGGTCCAACGGCGAAAATCACGGTTGGGTCAAACCATGCTGAAGGAAGGGGAGAAGGTTTGCTCCATCCCCCACGAGGAAACCCAATCCGAGGCTCTCCAGCGATCTCACCAATTGATAAAAAGAGTGATAGAAAGGTTTTGAGCGCCTCCTCGGGCATGTCCCACTGTGTCCGTTAGAGAGAGGGCGATGTGGGGCGACCATGTTCCATGGTGAGGACACGCGCGTGGCGTGGACTGGTGCCCTGCTCGACGATCAAGCCTGGCCTTGTCCCGCTCGCTGCTGGCGGAATCGTCGACCTAGCCAAGGGATAACCTTGTCTGGGTCGCTTCAGCCGCCAAAAGCTTGCAACTGTTTCGTATTAGCGCGGGAAGGGGGGCTCCTGTCGGGCTGCATTTTTGGCCACGCCGGACATAGTTGTGTTTGAGATGGAGAGCCAAAGAGGGCAAAATTCCAACCGAAGCCCTTGCTAGGATCTGCGACCTCGGGTTAAAGATGAAGTTGCTGATAGACTTGGGCGAGACATGATCCAGAGCGCATCCATGCGCTCGGGGGCGATTTTCATTTTCATTTTTGTTGTATTTTATTTTTACACTGTCATTTCGAATTGACAGCCCGAAAAAAACGGCCCCATGGCCTTTTTTTTTCTCCGTTTCAATCAATCTAAAATTGAAAGGGGCCCAGGCCGAGATTCGTAGGCAAGTGCGTAAGGTAGATATGAGAGATGGCGTAACCCATGCGAGTATCAAGCCGAGAAGTATACTTTGGAGATGGGGGTTTGGCACGACACGAATACAAGGGAATGAATACAAGATTGCTGAAGAAGGAACTGTGAAAGATCTTGCTATTGTTGTCTGCGGTGGCGAGTGGAGACAAGCAACTTAGTTGGGGGAAGGTCAGCCACAATTGATAGCTTCTTATGCTCTGGACCACTCGCAGGGCGACCTCGTCCACCACAGCACTGAGCAGAACCCAGGAAACACAACGGTAGTCCTCCCATGTGTGCATCTACATACGCGCACACATGGACACACGCAAATCACGATGGCACCCCCCCTCCTCCATCATCCACAAAGGGCTTAACGCGCCATGGAGGCGGGCTCTAGCAACTCGTTTAGGTGGCTTTTGAGATCCACGCACACTTCCCGCCGGCGATTAACCACATCCCTGGCCAGCAGACCAGCCTTCGCCAGCATAGACCATTGGCCCAGATATGCAACTTGCGTATTGATGGATGGGCTCGTCATTCAGAGCCCGTTCTAGTCCCAGTCTAGCCTTTAATTCCGCCGGACCCAAATTCTCACCCACCCCCGGACCAGTTAGCGGTCCTGCAAAACCTTACAGTTGAGAGGATCGACTGACTAGCTGGGCCTTGCTGGATTCGAGAAGAAAAAAAGAAAATTTTCATCAAATATTGGACGAGGTGAATACGAGCAGTCAGAAAGGCTGCGAATAAGCGTCCGATATCCTCGGATGCCCACAAGGCGGACATCAGCCTCATGCGGCTGGAGCGCAACCCAAGGTCATCATGACGGGACCCTTCCCTCCATCTCGTCCCACCGACGACGCCATTGACGATTGTTGTGATCGATCATGATCTGCCGAATCTACCGACTAGTAGGAGCCCCTTCCGACGAACACAGTCCAGGACGGACCGACTTGACACGCGAGCCATTGAGAGAGAGGATTGCTGTCTCATCGTCATGACGGCTCCATAGCTTGCCAAGTCTCGTCGGTCACTTTGCTTCATGGACTTGTTTCCAGCTGAGCTGAGCAAGCCACAAAGACAACACACATCGTACACATCCAATTGGTGCTGGCTGTGTCGTTGCTGCGATTATACATGGTCATAAGCGTGGGCGCGCAAAAGACTTACTCACTCACTCAACTCGTACATCCACATCCACATCCACATCCACACTTCACACTTAGTAGACGCACACACCTCTACGGATATAGACATTGCAAGCCTCTCTCGCTCTGCACGCCCCCTACCCCCCTGGCTGGCTCACCACGGCCCCTCCACCTCCCCCAACCCTTGTTAGCCACTCTCTGACACACGACGCGCTTCTCTTTTGTTCTCTTCTTCAGCCACTCTCCTCGTGCTCATCTGCCACGGCTCCCATTAGTTTCTAGGGTCGTTACCAGCTGCCGCCACAGGATGCACCCTCCACCCCTGCCTCTCTGCCGACAACCTACTGCACGAGCTGCAAGCTTCAAACCCACTCGCACCTTTTCCTTGTTGTTGTTATTTAGTGGACGTGCTGTGCCCAATTTGTCAAATCTCTTCTGATACACGCTTCTCTAGCAGTACCCTAGTGAAATAATCCAGGCACACTCGCTTCTCCACACTGGCACGATTTCCGCGCCGGCCCTTGCCTGAATCTTCTATCGACCTTGCAAGCACCTTGTTGAAGCCTGGTCCCGGGCATTTGGTCTCTGACCCGGTGGCGGCCCTTGTGTCCTTGGCTTTCGTCCCCATCTGTCCCAGCCACGGTCCCTAGTCCTCGTATGCCTTCTTGGGCGCCCTTGTGCTTGTGTGTCGTGGGTTCTCTTTTGGCTTGATCCTTTGTCGTTTCTTCTCTCGTCCCTGGCGCGCCCCCCGGGGACCTGACCTGGGGGCTTGGCTTGGCTGGTACGGAGTATACGGAGTATTACTTGTCAAAAACCCAAGCAAGATCCAAGCGAAGACGTCTCGGCCGCCGGGCGGCCCTTGATGATACATGTGGGCGTCTGCGTGGGCGTCTGTAGAGTGCGTGTACTCCATACTTCTGCTGATCCTCAGCTTCCTCTCCCTCCCCAGTCTTTTCTCCTCTCTCTTCTTCTCCTCAGTCTCCTTCCCACATATACTCGGTGCATCCTCCTCCACCTCCACCTCTTCTCATTCGCTCGTCTGAACCCCCCCAGTGCTTGTTCTTGTTGGCTGTTTGTCGTCGGTTCCCTGGCCTCTGTGCAGCTGCAGCTATCCCCGCCCCCGTCCTCTTCTTCCTCTCCGTTGAGTCCCGGCGACGGACTGTGCCTGGACCTCGTCCGTTCTGGGACAGGCTCGCACTTCCATCAACTTCGCTGACGCCCGTTTACACACGTCGAGCGGTACCTGCGTTGGGGCGGGTGCCCGTGTTCGGTGTCTGTGCCTCTCGCTTGAGGTGTGGGAAGTGAAGTTTAAGGTGTGTGGTGCCTCGCCCTGCCACTTCTCGTCACTGCCACTCTCACGCAGCAGACTCTGCGTCCCTGCTTGGTGTGGCTGGCCCTTTTTGCCCACGCATCTATGTCCCTGTGCCATGTGGCAGAGGCATCCATGAAATGAGCTTGGCCTTGCCCGTCAACTGGTCCCATCCGCCCCGCCCTGTCTCGACCGCCACACCTCTGAAGCTGTCCGTCCATCCAGCTTCTCGTCTTATACAAAGCTTGCATCCGCATCCATCCCGTATGCATACCCTTTCTCTCTCACCTTCTTGACCTGCCCATATATCTTTTGCTCTTTTACACCTCGCAGGTCCTGGCTCTTCCGTTCCCCTTGCTCGTCCTGTTTGGTTCTTCTTGACCCGTTTCAAACAATTTTAACTCTTTCTCTTCTTCAACAAACATCATCTCGTTGTTGTATTGACTTGCAACTCGGCATACTTTTGACATCACCACCCACCTCGATTGTTGCCGTTCCCCCTTCCGCGAGCCCGCCCATTTGCTTGTTATTGTTGAATCCCTTGTTCCTCCAGACAGACACTCACCCCCCAAAAAAAACACGGACTTGACCCTTGAAACCCTTCTCACGCACTCGCTTCAAATAAACATTAATTGTTGCTTGCCACACATGCCCCCCGATGGTGTAGATCAAGCTGCCACATAATGATGCTTACCGTCAAGCAGCCACCAACCTACGGCTACAAGTCCGTCCATGACCTGCCGACTCCGCCATCCACCTCCCGACTTTCCCCCCCCTTGAGCAACCAAGAGTCAATTCACAAGTCAGTGCCGGCCACATATCGGAACCATAGCCCGCCCGTCCAGCCCATGTCGGCACCTCACCGTGGCCTGCCTCCCCCGGCAGCCATGACACTTCCTCCTCAGCAGCCTCCCACCGGCATTCCACCACCCGCACACCACGTACCGCATCCGCCACCTCCACCACCACCCTCATTGCCTCCCAGTCACCAGCCGAGGGAGCCCTGGCCTCAGCTTCCCGCCCCGCCTCCTCAATGGCAGGGTGCCGAGGAATCTATGAAGCATTGGCTGCAAGCCAGAGCGGAAGAGGACAAGCGGAAGCAGGAGGAAGAACGCACCAGGCAGGAGAGTTTGCGCCTGGAGCAGCGCAAAGTCGAGATGGAGATGTTGAGAGCTTCTCTGTCGGGTGGTATTCCCCCACCAATGGTGCCCTTCGTCTTTTCCGGCATGGGAAGCGGAGGCAGCATTTCGCAGGCTGCTCTTGAATGGGGACAGCAATTTTTGCCTCCAGCGCAAACCCCTCGAGCGCAAATCATGCCTCCTCAAGGAACAGTCTCTCCAGAGCACCAGCGAGAGGCGCCGCCTGCCGGCTCCAGCCAGTACCACAACTTGCCACCATCAATCGCGCCTCCTCCCGCTGGGTACGCCTATCCCGGATCGCCGACGAGGCCGAGGGGCCAAACGGTGGTCGGGACAATGGGCCGTCCAGTATCGAACCTCCCGAGCCTCAACACCAATGCACCGCAGCCGGGACAAGCTGCAGCCCCTGCAATGGCACCACACCAACACCTGCAGCAGCCCCAGGCACCGCCGCCACATGAATCCCAAGCAAGCCCGTCCATATACTTCCACCACTGGCACCCGCCAACCACTCAGGCTGGTGGCAGTTCGAATCGACCGGGAAGTCCTTCCGGTTCGTCCAAGATCAAGAGAAAGCGAGACTCTCTGTAGGCTAACGTGGCATTGTGACAATAGGGGAAACTCCTAGGAAGCGCAAAGCCACGGGGCAACACCAAGCAGCTCCATCCCCACCTCGAGGCGAGCCGCGACTTCGATCTCCACCACCCTTTGTTCAGAGCAACCCTTCGAATATGGCCCAGCGGGGACGCCGCGGGCATGCGCGTCAACGGAGCGATCTCTCACCTTATCGATCGGCGGGCCCAGGACGCGCCCGCCGAGAGAGCTTCGGGGGGCCAATCCATCGCATGTCGCCTTTGCGAAGCTCAACGCCCGGGCCGGTACCGGAACATGTCACTAGCGATCGCAGTGAATCGCAGAAACACTCGGTCTCATCGATGCTTTCCGAGGAACCCCGGCCACCTTCTCAACATTCGGCTCCCCCACAGGCCCCTGAAGAGGGCGAACGACGACATGAAGCGACTCCCCCGGGTGAATTCAAGGCGGATGTTGGGAACGTTGGAACGGCTGCACTGTCGCGTGATAGCACAGGGGAGGGAGAAGGAGCGTAATTTCCGAGCGCGCTCCAGACATTACTCAGCCCCGCGCACCAGCGTGCTTTGCCTCAAACAGATCTCGGCAAGCTCCAAGGCTTTAATTCGCATGCATATCGTTGCAATTGAAACCCAATTCACCGCGAGAAATTACGATACAGTTCTCAAGCTTTCTACTCTGAGGAGGGCAACTTGGGTTGCCCATTGGAAACACTCTGGGCTGTGTGAGGGACCACACAGCAGCAAGGGGTGTGGGGGCGGTTTACAAGACTTGGCCCCCCATGTCAGGTTTATCAGAACCTTTCAAAGCAAGCATTCGAATTTTTGCGCTTTCTTTTTCTTTTTTGTTCTTTTCCTCTTTCTTCTTCTCTTTTCACTGACAGAAACGAAACTTTCGATTCTGAAATCAATTTGTATTGTTATTTGCACCTTGAACTTTTTTTTTTTTTTGGACGCTAGAGGCTGTGGGCGTATACTTGGGGACTGTGTGATTTTAATCATGGGATAGGATAACTAGGATTGGCTAGATGGGAGGCAGGATCAAGCTGGGCGGAGGAAGAAGCGGAGGAGTACATTTCTCTATACATATTGCTATCCATTTACGAAAAGGAGTTGACAATGATTTGCAACACACGGAGGCAAAGGCTAGGCATGGACATGGCAAGGTGCGGGATTGGAGGGGATGGGACAAGAGCGAGTCCGCTGGAACGGTTCCATGAACTATTATGATAGATACCCCCATGGGCAAGACCTGAATGGGAAAGAGAAGGTTTCACAACTCTGTTGATACGAAAAACTTGGCGGTGTACTTTGATATTGATGGGCAGGGAGTGAGGTCAGGCCCTCTGGTTGGCTTCGCATTAGTGGCACTTAATGAGGCTGTATGCCGTCATTGGATGCGCATCAGGGCAGCTGTACTGGGACACCGGTCTGTTTAGAGGCCTTCATCTACGTAGCATCGGTAACTGGCCTTGGATGGCCGTTGCATGCCCATGTGCGCAGATGAACATGGACATGGAGACAGCGGCCGCCCAACCCTAAGCCAGCCCACACGCACCTGTTTGGAGGAGAAGGGAGGTAGGGAGGGGTGGGTAACTTGCAGCATGACTTGGGATCAGCACGGCAGCTGTGATTATTTTTTGTATTTTATTTTTTATTATTTATTTTTTGTTTTTTAAAGACAAAATACCAGCCTTTTATGGTCACCACATGCAAACACGTGCCTCTGTCGGTAGCTCGGGCTGCATGTTTGAAATTCCTTGCTTGTGAGTTGGCGTAAACGGCTCAGCGGCCAGATAACGGTGTCTGGCACTGGTCTCTGCCATGGCTGGTTTGCATGTGGGATGGGCCACGATGCATGGGACTTGAGCATCGGAGGAGACAAAGGCCGGTGCCGGCGACAATTTCGGTCTGGCAAGCCCATGCCACTCTACATCGAACTCGGTCGGTTCGGGACGATAGGCGAGATTAACTTGAGCAGTCTTTTTTGCGTTTATGGCAACGGAGAGACGAAATGGTGTGTCGGTGTGATGAGGCGAGCATGGCTCTGCATGTCGTGCATGCTGGGGGCCTTTTAGTTGGGGTGGTAGTGAAGGCGGCCAGCCTCTGGTTACGTGCGTCAGGACAGGACCCAGGCCGCATATACAAAAGGGCCTCTGAGTCAGTTTCAGTTGCACAACGGAGACAAGAAAAAAAAAAAAAGCCTGCCCCCCTGCCGGAGTGCGCGAGAAAGGTGGCTGAGGAGGTGAGGGGGGACTGACACCGATCATGGCCTAGCAATTAGTATTCACCACTGCCATGTGTGGGTGTGCGTGCGTGTGAGTACAGAGTAGTAGTAATCTATGAGACGTAATTCACGTTCACCTGTGGGGACGCCCATTCCGAGACAAAACGGCGCCTCGTGCTTCGTGTCTCTTATAAGGCTGCACGTGCGTCATGAGATGGGGTCATTCACCTTTAGAACAAGTAAATAAAATAAGGAGAAGTTAAACAAGAGAAGAAGCAAAAAAAGGAAAAAAGAAAATAAATAATAAGTACATTATGAACTGGAGCAATGACGTATCAGCGAGAAACACAGGGAAGAAAAAAAAGAAAACGATGAATCCTGTTTCAGACCCTGAGTGAGCAAGGCCATGTGGTGTGGATAGGATGCAGACTCCGAAAACGAACGTCGAGGGGGGTGTGTGTGTTGCCCAAGGGGGACGAGAAAAGAAAAGAGAAGGAAAAAGAAGAAAAAAACAGGGCGGCGTTGCCGGGGGCCATGACAATCAGCTTGGGGGGAGGGAGACCAGTCCATAAGGTAACCATTTTGCTTTTGGCCTTCACGGCATGTGGGTTGGAGCTTGTAGGGGGGAAGGAACAATGCGAATGAGATGATGGCGCGAAGGTGGCAAGTGGGAGAGAGAAAAAAAACAAACTTGTGGCGCGTGTGGGAGTGCTGGAAGAGGATAAAGGCTTACTCTTGTGGTAGCACACAATGTAAGTACGCAGATTGGAATGCAACTGGGCCCCATGTATCATGTACTCTGGCTGTAGCTAATGGGAAATAACATGCGTGAGGCGAAGGCGGGAGGGGAATCGATTGGATGATTTCCGCGCCAAGTGAGCCTGGGTGTGTGTGTGTGGATGCTGGTTGGTGCTTGTGGGTGTTGCGAGTTGCCGATGTTGTTTATGTTGTTGTTGTTATTGTCATCGCGGTCGTCGTCGACTCTCTTAGACGCCTGATAGTGGACCACGAACGAACGGATGGGCCGGCTCATGATGCACCACCGCACCGCACCGCACCGTCCAAGGGAGGGGGGGCCAAGCGCGCCAAGTCCTCGCCGGTGAGGAGAAGACCCGGGAAAATAGGGCAAACCGAATAAACAAGGTCAATACCAGAGTTGTGTTATAACTCCACCCAGGCCATGTACTGGTCCCAAAGGGAACACTGGAGTTGCACATGGGTTCCCAAACAGGTCAACTCGCCCGTATGGACCGCCACAACTCGACAAGCCACTTTTCGGCCGGCCACGACCATCGCCAAGCCGTCGCATTGCATCGCATCGCAGCACATCGCATGCACATCGCATATCAAGGCCTGCATGCAAGACGAATCTAGTGAGTCGAGCAGCAACCGAGCCAGACCAAGCCCGCCCACCACCCCCTGCCATTGGCTTTTTTTTTTTCCTTTCTCTTGTTTTCCCTCTTGTCTCTTCTGCGTGCGCCCCCCCTCTCTCTCACTTGCATTTGATACTCTCTGTTTTCCCTCTCCCATCGCCGCCCCCCTCCCTTGCCCCTCCTCCTCCTCCTCCTCCAACCCCTCCCCTCCCCTCCCCTCCCCCCCTCCTTACATACAACCCGTGCCACACATGCACCTCGACGGGCCGGCAAACAGAAAACCAGCAGGACGGAATGGCATTCTCAATTAGGCAAATTAGAGCTAAGCGGCTTGCCCGAGACATCGTGGCAGCCAGAAAAGCAACAAAAGAAAAAAAAAAAAGAAACACCACCACCACAATAAAAAAGGGAGACCTGATGGAGGGGCGACGGGGAATTGGGGGGGTGTTGGAATAGGAATCAGTAACGCAAGGGAGCTAAAACAACAAGCCAGTTTTTTTTAGAAGAAGAGGGATAAAAAAAAAAAAACTTATGACGGCCATCTTACGTTTCCTCTTACACTCCCTATCCCGAAAGGATTGCGAGCACATGAAGCACCCTCTTTCTCCCCTGGCATGCATGTCCAAACCACTTTGCCCACCCACCTTGTCACCTCACGCCGAGCAGCGAAAACGCGCCCCTCATCGGTATCAGATTTCCAACCACCCGCCAAGCCATGCAATGCTTCCCTGCTCCTCCACTCTCGCTCTCACTCCAATTGAGCAAGTAATTAAAAAAAGGAAAGAAAAAGAAAGAAAAAAGTATGCCCGAAAAAAGAAGGGCTGTCTGTATACCACCCTCCGGGGGGGGTCACGCCGTTGGCTGGTTGGTCATGAGCCTGCCGGAGAACGAGGGCCTCCTCGACGGGCCGGAGGAGCATGTGACCAGGGGTTTCTATATCCGATAATACGCATCCAGACACATGATTCCAGTAACTGCCGAACACGAAACCAACCCTGATGAGGACCCCAGTTGCCCATCCCAGTTTGCGTCCTTGTTAGTAATAGTCTTACCAGGAGAGCCATTTTCTCACACTCGTCCCTACTGCCTACATTCAATGCTACACAACCTCTTTGTTGACTTCTCAACACTTCCTCAATGGCTCGATCCACTTTACCAAGTCAGACGTGTTGAATGCGTGTGGGCGGTAATCTCTTTTGAGTTGAGCCACGGCCGACTGGCTCGTGACATTGGTTGTATTATACCTCGGTAGCTAAATACATGACAGATTGAGGTAACGTAACCAAAAGTAGGTACTGGCTATACACTATGTATGTAAATTGTTCAGGGCGGATTTGGCCTGCACGCGACACTTCCTTGTCCGTCCACCAGACGGAATTAGGAATTAGGCCAATCACATGTTGCCCGACTCCTTCTCATTTGTACATTGAGGCGTGCCATTATACCTCCACGTCCATCCTTAGTAACAATTCCTCCAAAAAACAAGACAACCCAATATAAGTAGAACCAGGTTAACAAATAGTCTGTGATGCCAGGAAGGGGGTATAAAGTATTAGCTTCCATGGCCCCAAACGCTAACCGCCGAAGAAGTGAATAAACAACAACAACAATACAACAACTCCCATTACTATCGCTTCCATGAACGTGCCAAGTAGCCAAGTAACAAAAGGAAAGGGTGCCTGACGAGGCCAGTGGGTTCCCCAAGCGTTGATAGCTTGAAGGGGGAGGGGGAGGGGAATCGGGCATACTGGATGGGTATCGAGGGATATTCGCAGAAAACAGAGGAGAAAAATCAAGGAAATAGGAAAAAAGAAAAAAAAAAAAGAAACATTCCAAACACAGAACACTCCGTGAGTTCCTTTTTTTCATCAAGCCGCTTCGTTTGAGATACAAAGTCAAACAATCGACAAAAAAAATTCGTGCCTGTTAGAATGTGATGAATGGCAGCAGCGCTTTCTAGGCCTTTTTCTTGCCATGATGCGCCTTCCACTCTGCTTTCATTACTTTCAACAGGAGGTCATCGTCCTTGATTTGGATTGGGGACGTCAAGGCCTTCATCGCATTCTCAAAATCCGAGTCGACAATCACTTCTCGGAGTGCTTGAGCAAGTGCTGCGCTGGTAGCGTGCAGCACGTCATATTCGCCGGGCTTCGAAATCTTCGTCTCTGATATAACAGATTCCGGAGCCGTATCATTAGACATAGGAAAATCTCCAAGCAGTAGAAAAACATCCCAAACACGCAGTTGAGCGGCAAAGGGGATAGACAGGTTAAACAATGTCAGGTACCAACGGGTTCCGTAGGCGGTAGTGTCAATGGACAATTCTTCCAGCTTCTTCGCAACATCCTTGTTGAGCCAGTTATCGTTGAAATCTTTCATTGCTGTCATGAGCTCTTCGAACCCAGGGCGGTAGAGGCGCGACAGTCCACGGTACTTCCACATTCGCACTAGCATGACAAAGCACTTCTCCTCGTCAAAGTAGCAAAGTAGTGTTGCTACTAGCGATGCCATTCCTTGAACGTAGCCCGTTTCTGGGTAGTATATGGAAATGGCGTGAAGCACACGAAACATCAGTCGCTGTCCTCCCCGGTACCGTCTCCGAAACATAATGTGCCGGCTGATGGTCCTGGGGACATCCAAGTCAATCTGGACATCATCTGGCGAGCTCTGGAGCTGAAGCCGATGGAAGTCGACAACGATATCCTCCTCAGTAGCAGACTCTTGGTCGTGCTTGGCACTAGTTGAGAGAAACGACCACCAAGCAGCTGCTCGCCATCGGTCGGGAATTCCCTTCCATGTTCTGTCAATGAGCTTTGGGTTCTCAACATCGAACTCAAACTCCATACCCTGGCCCTTGCCACTCTTCTGAATGACCTTGGCCATCCTTCTCCACTTTTCGGAGCGGTCCCATTCCTTCTTTTTCATCACATCATTAAGTCTGTTGGTTCTTGCCTCATCCACAATATCTTGTAAGCTAGGTGTCGTATCAAGCATCTCACCCGCCTCGTCCATCCAGCGCCGATCACGATTGTGCGGCAGCAGGTTGCTGGCTTGGCGGATGACTGACCTAGACGTCCGAAGCGACGGCGAAGCCGAAAGCTCGGAGGCCTGTGTGTTAAGAGACCGTGCGGAGACCTTGCGACTGGGCGGGCGCCGGCCACTGTACACTGAAAGAGCTGGCTTCTGGAGGACACTGCGCTTTTTCCTCGGCGATCCTGGCAGGGATCTAACTTCAGAAGGGGTTCCAGTTCTATTAGGCGGGGGCAGTGTAATGAAGCCGTATCGGTCCACGCGCGCGCCCTGCAGATCTTGCCAGTCTTCCAAGTCGTCAGCGTATTCAAGCTGCGACTTGTGTAGATCGTAATGAAGGCATGAAGAACTTCCAGAAGCGGGTATATCCTGAACGGGAGGTGGGTTTCCTGGGGTTCTGACGAGACAAACAAGTTAGCACACTGCGCAATTCCAGAAATGAAGACGGGACGATAAGGAAACCATACGGGACATGGCGGTTCTCCTCCGACAGCGCCTCGGGAGTCGGTTCGAGTCGCTCGCAGTACGAGCGTCGGGAGCCAGGCTCATTCAGCGGGCCATCGCCAACATCATAGAGCGATCTCACCTTTTGAGATTCTTTCTCCAAGTCGTCGGCCAGGACGCGAATGTCAGGAGGCGTGTTCAAGACCAGAGAGTCATGAGCCACCGACTTGTTATTCTCGTCGGCATCGGTGTCGGCCGTGTCGATGCTGGGTCGCGCCTGGGAGTGCGATGTGGGAGTCGTGGGAGTTGTGGGTGTAGGTGTTGCAGCGCGTTCGTCATCGTTGGGCTTTTGCGATTGCGCAGCAGGTTGGGTCTCGTGCGATTCTCTTGCGGGTGGAGTCCTAGGGGGGGCAAAATCGGCGACAGCTGCCTCGAGGGCCATGGCGTCGTGAGCGCCGAACATGATGCTGCCACGGTTGGAGAAGGACACTGAAGTCAAGAAATAATCATCGTCGAGGATAGCCTCGCTCGGGATAGAGATGTTGAGGGGAACAAAAGGCAGATGATCAGATGAGTGGGTGGTAGTGGTAGTGGAGGCCGAATCACGCCTCTGCCAGAAGCGGGAGGCGGACACAGGAGACGACGACGATAGCGCGTTCTTGCTTCTGTTTTTGGCGGGCTTGGACCCAGTGGTGGCGGTAGCGGCAGCGGTAGTGGGAGCCGCCTCACTGCTCGACACTGCGCTAGTGGAAGGTGAAATGCCGGGGCTGCTAGCGGTAGTGGTAACGACGGTGCTGGTGGAGGTCATTGGGGCTTCTAGCGCCCCTGAGACCTCTGGGCTCCCAGCGCCGACGGCTGGCGATTGGGGCTCTGAACCCCGCCACAGGGGCTGCATGGGCGCTAGGACCTGCGTCAAACTTGGCGTCCTGAAGCGCGACCCTGACCGCAAGCTGATACCTTTGGCGAGCCGGCGAGAAGACGAAATAGATGATCTTGGAGACGATGGCGAAGATGTTGGCAGGCTCTCTGTGAGTGATGGCGAGGGTGCGTGTGAGATTCTAGCTTTGAGCGCCACCGATACGGCAATTGGGCGAGGAGGCGTCACCGCAGATGGAGAGTGGGACGCCAAGGGCGGCGTGGTGCTGTGAACGTTGGACACGACAGATGACATTGTAGAGACAGACGTCAGCGCCTCCCCCATGATACTATTCTCGTCCATGAATGGGTCTTCGGATGTAGACGCCGTAGTTGACACGGCAGCAGGAAGAATCTTGACCGGGGTAGGTCCGCTCGCATTGTTGCGGGCAACGTCACGGACAGGCAGCTCTTCGCACTCGTCCTCGCCCTCCACTTCGTGTATAGTCGACGTTGATGTGGAATTGGTTCGTGCAACGCCCGAATCTCGCTTCCACTCCTCAACAATCACTGGCGAGTTTCGCAGCGAAGGCGAGTGCACCGGTGATGCAGCGGGTCGGAAAGCCGGGTGCTCCTCGGTAGGCGGCGGCACAGCCGTCATAGGGGGCGCCACTACGATAGGGTGATGAGAGTGGTATGATGAGGTCGATGAGGTAGAAGGGCGGCGAGAGAATCGTACAGAGTGTCGCGATGTAACGGGAATGGGAGGCTCTGCCTGCACCGTCTTCTCGTATCTTAGGCCCACTAGGCCAGTATCGTTGCCGAAAGTGGCGGCTCTGCGTACCATTGATTGGCTTCCTCTCCGCGAGGAGGTGGGTGACTTTGAGGGCAACATGGTTATTGAATTGTACCTATGATAGTTTGTGTCTTATAGACTCAGGTGAGCCGGGAATATGCAGGGCGGGCGCGGTGGGCGTTTTGCCCTTGCCAAAATATGGGCCCCAAAACGAACTTGTGGTAATGAGGCGGGAAGCGCCAGCGCAGGAACGATGCGAGACTCGGCAAGGGGTCAATTGATGCGTTAAAGGCTCCCGTAAATAAATCGGCGTCGTTTTTTATGCGTGAGGTATGAGGCGTGACCGGTTTCAAAGAAGAAACGAAAAATAAGTCGTAATGGTGCGTGTAAGTGAGTGTCCCTGGCAGTTGGTGTATTAAATCCAAAAAGCGAGCATGGAATGCAACAACGCAACAAGCAAAAACACAATTTTAATTGACAGAGTCAAGCGAGGAGTTCCCAAACAAAGGGAGCTTAATAGATGAGCGGAGTCACCCCGCAACCCAAGAGTCCGGGATGTTGCGAAACACACACAAAGATTCAAGGGAGGAGGAGGGAGCGTCCTTTCTATATCGGAGGGCGCAGATCAGATGCTGACGCGATGCGAGTCCAGGCCAAGGGCGGCTGAAGGGCGGGAACTCTTAGACAATGCGCGAGGTCGAGTCTCGATGGCGCACCTTAGTCGGGAAAGAAGAGCGCGGGCTGAGACAGTAATAATTGCAGATTGGGGAAGCAGCGCGACAACTGGCTTTGGTGCCGTCGAAGGTGAATCAGATTCAAATAACCAGAACAGCGCTGAACGTTAAGACGTGAAAACCGATGCGTCCTAATTGGGAAAACAGGCGGCGATGGCAATGTTTAGATATCCTGGGCAATCAATCAATGATTGCGAAGGCGCAGGTGAAGGCAGGTGAGGAACCTTATGGTGGAGGTAGAGGGGCAAGAAATCTCTTGAGGGCGCCGGCCGCGAGAGTGCCTCGATACATATACTACTCAACGAACTACTGCGTCCCATTGCATGTGCGTGCCCGAAATTTTTTTTACTTCTTCTTTTCTCGGCCTCTCTCTGCCTGGGGATTGGATTGCCAATTGATCTGTCCCCAGCCCGGCCACCCCATGCCTGACCGTCCCCGTCCCGGCCCCCGGCCACAGGGCCGAAGGGCAGGGTGGGCGCGGATGTGGATCTACGATGTGGATGGGCATGTGTGGGCTAGATAGATGGGTGGTGGGCGGAAACCCGACCGCAGGAGAGCAAAGGGCATAGCGGGCGCCATCCAGCAGCAGCCACATCGCCCACCGCTCCATGTACCCACGGTCTCCCGTTGGCTGCCCCGACAGGGTTCTGCCTTCTGGGCCCAGTCTAAGCCCAAGGCATGTGTGGGTGGGCAGAAACAGTCGGGGAGACAATGGATGTCGGGAGATAATGACTGGGGGAGACAAGACGGTGAAAGCACACCCACAAGCTTAAGTCGTTCGTTTGACACATACGCACACGTCCAAGACCACATGATTGCCGTAGCTCCAGACCCGGTCTCTTTCTTAAGTTGGACCCCCGGCACTCCTTTTCACCACGCCTCTCTCACCGCACTCTGCCTGGACGGAGCCGACGATGCCCACCGCCGCTCCGCTCCATGCATTGAAATTCCCAATTCCCCGGGGGGGAGGGGGAGGAGGAGGAGGGGGAGGGCCGAGGTGTCGGTCCAGGGCTTGCACAACATCAGGTCGTTGGGATGGGACCTGCACGGTTACTCACGATTGGATCACATCTCCGACAAGTTGGTGTGAGTTACAACACATCGATGCACGCACCACGCACCAAGGGCTCCGGGGGGGCCCCATGGGTGCTCTCAGGTGCAGCTGCTACCCATCACCCTTCAGGTCGAGGCAATGGGGGCATCGTATTTAGTGTATGTGTCTAGTGAATAAGCCCAAAAAGGCATTTGCTTGTGTTCGGCAGCCAGCCCATTGTGCGGTCTTGGTCTCCCCACTTAGCATCCCATCCCACCACTCACACACGTCTGAACACCTCACATGCACAGAACAGGACAGCACAGCACAGCAGGGCACAGCACAGCATTACAGCAGCATTAGGAACGCATGGGCACCCAACCAGGGGGCCAATGAGCCCGAAAATCAAAATATAGGAGGACCCAATGAGCGGAGGGGATGATCTGCGAGAATGAGCGGACAAGAATTTTTAGCATAGAGATGTCTTGAATAAACGAGCATGCGGCGCATGCACCGCGCGCAGAGGAAACGGAGGTGGAAGACCTATTCGCATGACACTGCTCCGCTACCGCCACTTCAGCCACCCCAGCCGCACATTGAGCCATGACAAGAAGCGGCTCCGATGCCTATCAAACAGATTCAATGGACGGACATTTTGGAAACACAGGCCAAGCACGCACTGGCCGAGGTAGCTCCAACTCTTTTTTATTTCCTCCTTCTGCCAACCGGATACAAGGCCGTTCGGCCGTCAGAGAGTTTAGTGGCTTTTGCCCGCCAGAGTGCGGCCGTGCCTGACGCACAAACGCCGTAAAGAAAAAAACGCTGACAGTCATTCTCCCGAGCTTCTTCTGCAAGGGAGACGAAAAGCACGGCAATGTTTTTTCCCCTCTCTCTCTCTCTCTCATGCATGAGTAAAGGGGCCAGAGTGAGGCCGGAGGAGTGGGTCGTGTTTCTGTGCCGTGCGGCCTTGCTGTGAGGTCTCAAATGTAGTCAACCATGGCGATCTTTTTCTTTTTAGGAGGGGGGCTCAGGGCTTTTTTTTTTTTTTCTCGCATCGTTTCCCCTCGTCGGCCGTCTGGTTGGCTAATGTTTCCGCCGTGTCTTGGTTAAAGTTGCGACTGCCTTTTTTTTTTGACATGTCGGTCCCCAAGCTCCATCCAGGTTAAAGCGATCCGCTTCGCCACCCGGTCTATCATGACAGGGGGATATCAGGGGTGTGGATCTTCCCAGGGCTGCTTAGCTTCTCAAGGACTGGCAAAAAAAAAAAAAGGCGTCTGCAAGGTACCCGCAACACCAACACACCATCTTCTAGTCACCCACACAACGTTCACAAAAAAAATAAAATATTTATCAAAGAAAAAAGAAAATACAGAAACACGAGGTCGCATGAAAAAGGCTTACATTAACACGTATTAGGCGCAGCTGAAGCAGGTGGGGGAGAGGCCAAAAAATCAGGACGCAATTCCTTGCACGTTTTCAGCTCGTCTTCCACTTCCGCTGCCGCACACACATGACTGGTCCTCCTCTGCATGCAATCTACCGGGCCGCAGGAATGGTCCCCCTCCCAGGCCCGTGAGTGTGCGGAAGAAGGCTCGCTGACCAACAGGAATTAGCATGACTCTGAAGCAGGCCGAGCATCCCGACACAGAGGACGAGCCAGCAAAAGACCCTTAATATTAATAGAAAATTAATTGCTTCTTCCTGTCCCACTCTCTCGCATTCCAGTCATCCCATCACAGATGAAAAAAAAAAAATCTTTTTTTTGTCGTTTCCACGTTTTTCGTCCACTTGGTTGGTAATCCTGGTTGGCCCTGTCTGCAGTCACAGACTTTGTTAGCCACAAAGTTGGCGTCCATGTCATCCATCCACCAGCTGGCTCACACCCGTCTTACAGTTTTCTCCGTCATTTTGTGTGAATTTCAACGCCATGTCCCTGACTAGTAAGGAAAAAAAAATTCAGTATCGTGGAGACCAGGCCCGTTTTATTCTGGTGTGTGAAGGGGAAAAAATTTGTATCCCCTCAAGTTGTGACAACATTTTTGCAACATTCATCCTGCTTGGACCTAGCTCGGTTGGCTCTCGATGTCGGGGATTCGCCTGCATCAACCGACCCCTGGGATCCCTAAAGGAGGACTGGATATGTCTTGCTCTGGAATGAGCGGATGGTCCCAGCTTTGCTATGATTTGTGCGTCTTAATTGCTGTGTTAATTACAACTGTGTCTTAATTGACACTGTTATATTCTCTTGTTCCAGATCCACGTTAATCATCCCCCGCAAAGCTACCGCAGGCCAAGTAGATCATATCCCGCGCGTAAGCGTGGTTCAGTGCGCAAACGGCACCAGAGCGGGCGACGGGACGGGAGGTAGACTGCACGCTTACGTGCTGACTGTTGACGTCTCGCGTGTTTCATTTCTCACCCACTACCGGAACAGCTTCGCAGCTAATGGACATGCACTGCACCGCACCGCAGGGCTAGTCTACTGGCTATGCCATGTGCCATTGGCGTGGACAAGCTAGCCATTATCAACCAAAGCAGCATACATGCTGTGCCGGTTAGCCAACAAGCCGCCTCTCAGCCTCATGGTGGTGGCCATGGAGGAAACAATGGCTGCAGCTACCCTAGGTCAATGGGACTGGACCTGCCTTAGCGCTGGTACCTCATCATCCCATCATTCAGTAACTAGCCTGAAGCAGCCACGACACATGTTGTGGTGTCGAGTATGTTGCATTGTTGTAACAACGGATGGCACGGGTGACGTGATGTGAGCAATTGCACTTTGCTGTGGTGATGCCTGTTCCTTGTCTGCCTGTCCCCAGATTCAGAATTAACGGGTTCGAAGTGCCCAAAGCGCAGCATCGTAAAATCGTCAGAGATTTGTCTGTGGGAAACAAACCCTGGTAAAGAGAAGGAAAAAAAAAAAAAAAACACCCGAAAGGAATCCAAGCTCGTAAAGTTTCTTTTTCTTTTTTCTCTCTTACGACGTGTGCATCGTCAATCGAGGCTAGTGTGTGAGATTGATGGATATAGCATCAAAGCTGTTCAAGCACCCGGTTGATGATAGACTCCTCCCAACCACCCATTGTAGTAACCCCGAGTGAAGCAATTGTTTGTGTTGAGTGCTACTCTACGATGCGGTTGCATCCCCCTCAGAAAAATCACATCACAATCATGTTTCGTCCCTTCCATGGAGTCGTAGGCCGTACCCGGTACCTACATTCCATACCACCCACGGTTGCAGCGAGTCCGGGGGCTGCAGCCAGCACCCCCGGCTCTGCCTTTTTGACGTGGCATCGCGACGCCAGCGCATCCCAAATCCCGACATGGATGGTAAAAAGCCCGCTCCCGGATTGGAGCCGCCCCCCCGGTTCCTGAGCCCCCGGTTCATCCCACACATCGCGTGGGAGTGGAGAGGTGTCCATCCGGGCGTGAAAGGGAGGTGAGGGGCGGTGAGATCTCTGTCGCTTTTCACATCTTGCACCTGGGACTCGGCCTTTGTTCTCTCGCTCCGGCTCCCGCCCCATGCACGTCTTGCTGCAACTGGCACCAAGCGAGCGAGCGAGGGCTTTTCGTACCAACCACCTGGGATCGGAGGGGGGAAGCTGCATGGATCAGGGGTTTTCTGGGACCTTGGCGCTGCTTTTCCCATTTGCACTCTGTGCTTCTCCAACTGTGACATGCCAACTGTTGAGTGCATGCATGCATCCAGCACCACAATCATCTCTTGAATGGGTACGAGCCTTGGCCCAACGGCCCATTTGCGTCCCACATGGTTGATCATAACCCATGTCGCGCCTGTTTGCCAGTGTGACACCCTTTTTACTTCGCACTCCAACACTCTGTCGCCCCCAAAAGCATCGCCACCTCGGTCAAGATTCTTCCCAGGATAGATTGTCTCTAGACAGGCCCAAGCGAATGCCGGGATCTGCACGGTAGTGCAGCGCAACAAAAAAGGCCAATGGTGGTATGAGAATGGCATTATCGGCCAGGGTATTCTCCTCAATACGCTTGTGCTGAGGTATTCAGACTCAACGCTATGTAACACCTCTGTTCCTTTGTCTCGCTTACTCCCGTTGCCGCCTTGCCCGTGCCTTCGTCCAATCCCATCTGTCTCGGACCTGCGCTTCTGTCCCTGCTCATCCATTTTGTTGCGGCATCCCCAGCCGGCCCAGCCTTCCGCTACCAAAGCCTTGGTCCCTTGCAGCATGCATGCCAATGTTCCAGCCCGGTAGAGCTGTCAATTTTTTTTTTTTGGTGGCGCTTTTCGTGAGCACTTGCTCTCCGGAGTCCGCGTCGTCATGCATGCACGACCCCCTTTGACCCCTTTACGGATACACTTGCGGATGGTTATACCTGGTCCTAAGCGGGTTAGGAGGCCGTCGGGCCAATTCCCTCCTCTGCTCCCATGGGATGTCTATCCAGATTCCCGAGTTAGTCGGGCCTAGTACAGCCACGCTGCTCATCCCCCCTCATACTTCCTCGTTTTCCCAGTCCGCCTCACCAAACATCGGGCCTTTTTGGTTTCCGCTCACTTCGAGTTTGTCAAGAAATTCGGGTGGCACTGTTGGGATATATTTGCGCTCCCGTTCACGATTCATACCTCCGAACCCAGCTCCATATGACACAAGCATGTCCGTCACAGTGGGCAATATAAATGGCAGCATTAAAGCCGGGTCCAGCAGAAGATGCTCCGGTGCATCGTCTTCATCTGATTCTGCGCCAGGGCCTGGCGTGCTGGCAATGCTTCCAGGCGTTTCCAGGCCATGACCATTTGACCGACTCTTGACGGGGGTAACTGGACTGCTGTCCTGGCCCGATTTAGGCAGCGGTGAGGCCATGCCACTGCGTCGCCGATCTCGCTTAAGTGCCGCCTCTTTTTGAATCGCGATGAGGTATTTCATGGCGCTTTTTGGCAGCCCCTTTTCGCCTACTTCAGGTCGATAGTGATTGGATGTATGTATGAGTTGCTGCGGGCTGAGCCTCTTTAATTGCTGAAGTGTGCCTACCAACGCCTCCAAATCATCTGCATCTAGAGATGAGAAGCATTGAAGCCACTGTAATAGTTGAATGACGGGGGCAAGATGTCTTCGAGCCGCCTCCATTGTCGTTTCCCCTGATGACCGCGTTTCTCCCCCTTCGTAATGCTCGGCTTGTCTATTGTTGGTACGAGCCCAGTCCTCCAGTATAGAAATATTCATGCGGATCTGCATCGCTTTGGTTCTGGCCAAGTATTTGCGGTTTGACATGATCCGATTAAATAGTTCGGCTCCAATCCAGTAGAGTAATTGCGAAATGATCTGGGTTGTGATTACCGAGTGGATGTCGTACAAATCCAGAACGAATAAAGTTGATGAAAGTAAAGATGTAACATTCCTAGGCGCTGGTTTCGCCCGCTGCTTTGGTGACGGAGGTCGGAATCGTTTCTCGATGGGCTCCTCTTTGACCTGTGCCTTGCGTTTGAACAATTTCCACTCATTCTGGAACGCAATATCTTCGAATCCTGGGATAGTCTCGTGGTCGAGCATTGCCACATCCAAAACCTTATCCAGACGTCGCTCAGCGTCCCGGACAATCAAAATAAAAATCTCATTAATCAACTCGGCAAGATGTGCTTGGAATTCAGAAGTAGCTTCCACGAGGCCGGCATCCTTTTTCAGGTAGTGAAGCAAAAGTGTTGCGTTTGAAATCCAAAACGCCAAAATCGTCATATCCCATTGACATCTCTCAACCACGTCATTGATCAAGTCCATGGCTGATACCAGTAAGCGCTCCAAGAGTTCTGGGCTTGAGTGATAGTGTGCATATCTTGCACTCAGAAAAATCATGTTGGCAGGCACAGGTTTTTGTGATGGTGATCGCTGTGGTGTCATTTTGGTGATGACAATATCCAGTATGCGGTCCAATTCATGTTCTTGGAAGACGAACATCTGATCATGTAAGCATCGGCTCCAATCGAATTCTGGTTGATCCTCTTCAAATTCATCGGATTCCTGCTAAAAGTTAGTACCTAGTCAATATTAGTCCGAAACAAAAGTCAGAGGAGTAACTCACCTCTGGCTGGTCGTCAATCCCCACGTTACCCAAATCAACTTCAAGATCCCGGGCGCTCTCCATCATCAACCTTCGTCGCATTTCATTTTCCGCCATTTCCTCTTCGAATCGATCCTGGGAAAATCCAGGACTATAAAAGTCGTCTGTGCCGGCATTTCCAATATTGTAGCCATTGTCGTGTAGGTAAAATGACATATCGCTATCGGGAGGGACAAAATCGAACGCTGTGCGTCCTGACGATGTTTTCTGGTCGGATGAGGCGTTATTGTCAAGTAGGAGCTTCGCGATGCCCTTGTGGCGATTCGTCATGGCCCACATCAAAGCAGTCCACTGGTTTCGATCTTGTTTATCGACTTCGGCTTTTGCATTGATCAATGCTTGCACCACAGCCTCGTGGCCCTTTGCGACATGTTAGAAAACAGCATCAATGAATAGAAGCAATTGGAACTGACAAAACAACTGGCATAGATAAGGGGAGGTGTTCCATCCTCATCTGTCGCGTTGATGTCGATATATTGTCTTGAGTTGCCACCCAGGAGTCTTTTAATTCTCTCCACATCACCGTTACTTGCGGCCATGTTCAATGCCTTCTGCAACATGTCCTTCTTTTCCGAGTCGGACAACTTTTCACTGTTCGCGATCTCGTTCTCGTCCTCAAACCCCGGGCCGGCTTGATGAGCGGCCTGGGCAGCCAACATCTCCATCAACCGGGCATCGCTGTCAACAGGACCCTTTGTGATGTCGTCGCCAAAATCGTTGTCATTGAGTGACAGGTTTCCAAAGTTCAAGGGCTTTGCGATAGCCGGCGTTGTGAGGAACTGGGACTGGCCTGAAATGGCTACGTCAGTGGTCGTGCGCAAACAATGAAAGGCATGGCGATGTCGGACGAACCTTGCCAGCCGTCGTACATCTCAGTCTCCGGCACGTAATCAACGGGAACATGACGGCGGTCATCTAATGAAGTCGGCAGGTCGGCCGGGAGGACGCGAGGCTTCTTTTCGCCTTCAACGCCGGCGGAATCCCCTAGATCCATGGTAGTGGAAGGAGGGGTGGGCACAGCCAGACGCTGGTTTAGGTCATGGAAATTCGCGGATGCGGGGGTTTCGGCGTATTCGTAGGAGCGGGTTGCGCGGGAGGAAAGGAGGGAGGACCGTATCTTGAACTGCTTGCGGAGGAAAGGGCCTCGTGCTGGGATCGTGTGAGGTCGTTTGGAAGGGCTGCCTATCCACTTCTCTGGAGAAACAGACGTTCCGGTGTTGACTGCTTGTCCGGAGCTTGCGCCTCCCTGCTGCTGTCCTGATACGGATACTGTGGAGGGACAGGCTGAACGAAGCCACTTCAATTGGTCCGTGCACTCCTCATCATCATCTCCCTCGCCGCAGGATTCCTTGCCTTGCCTTGCTTGTGTCGAGGATATAATCACACTTGTCACTGCTGGTTTGAAATTGATGATAGGGGCTATACTCCCATGCACTTTGGAAGCCAGATAAACCGAAACGCATTGTGACACTCTGGTCTTTTTTTTTTTTTTGTTCCCTTTTACTTCGCCTAAGCTACCGTCCAAACTGGGCATGCTTCCAGAATCGCTTACCACCTGAGCACCCATGAAAGTCTGCCTAGGAATGGAAGGGATGCGCAAATTGGCATGGCGTTGGGCTCCTATACAACTCGCTTGCCAAATGCCCTCAATCTCTTGACTCCACCATCAGGAATCATAATCAGCTTGACATGGGTGACAGCCGCATCTTTAGCTGAACTAACGAAATCATGCTCGCTGTCTGGTCCCGTTTTACTTGGCGGTACGACCTGCGTCCAGCCCTCAGCGTTAGAGCTTGGATCTCCCTGACCCTTCCACTCAATACCTTCAATCGCCACCTTTTGTGGGAAATTTCCTCTGAAGTGAGCCGTGTCTACTACGAATTTCTCGATATAGCCCGGTGCTCCCAACTTAATAATAGTCCAATCGACGTGACCCTTGGTTCGAGATCTTGCCGTCTCCCAACCATCTCCCATATCCTTGCCCCTCCCGGGTAGGAGAAGGTTATCCTTGGTACCAAAATGCTGGTCACTGCACGATACAGCAACACCACCATTTTGAGCTGCTGCGAGATCAAAAACGGCATCTTTGTCGTCGGGGAAAACTGGGACTGCATGACCAAACAGACGGAATCGCGCGATACCACCGTCGGGGTACATGTTGAGTCTGACATGTGTGTATTGCTTCGTAGTCGGGACGTCAAGTTTCCAGCCAAATCGCTGTGATGGACCACACTCTTGGACGCCTAGAATCGTCTCCCACTTTCCCTTTCCACCCTTCCACGACACAACCTCGTCATCGTCCTGGCTGAAGACTCCTTCAACCGAGATGGCTGGTGCGTGGTTGCCGGAGAAGAAGGCCGTATCGACCTCAATGCCTTCCACAGTGCCTGACGCAACACCTAGCCTGACGATGACCCAATCAAATGGCTCCGAATTGTGTCGCCTAGTTTCCCAGCCATCATACCAGGCACCTGTGAAGACCATCTTGCCAGGCTGGCGGATTGGGGGGGTGGGAGTTAGGAGATTTGTGGCTTCCGCGAACCACTGATCAGAGAAGCCGAGGATCTTGCCTCCTAGGGTGCCAGAAATCAAGTCTATTCATAGCATCATGGTTAGTTGGGAATTATTTAAAAGTTTGGCGTGGATCAATCGTTGCCCACCAATACATGCTGACCTGAACGCGGGGTCAATTTCCTCGGGAGCAAGCGAGGTAGCCTTGATGGTATCAAGCTTGTATTCAATCTCGTCAGCGATCGAGGTCATGGTGGGCAGTGAGAGAGGGCGAAGTATGATCAACAAAAATATTCAGTAAACAGCGTGAGAGGACGAGTTTAAAGGGATCTCAAGCAAGCTCTGCAGTGTAAATGCGTGACACGAATTTCGCTGATCGGATCCTTATCTTTATCAAATAATTATTATCGCAACTGCGAGATCGCAGCTGCAGTGAGGGGACATCTCGGCCACTTCCGGTGGCCGCCGGCGCACCTATTGAGGCCAGCACGAGCGCCGGCGCCGTGCCAAAAACGGGAGTGTCAGGCAAAGGAATAGGACGCTAATTCCAACCCACAGGTCCGTTGCAACCTTCTTATTATTTGGTGTCGCATCATGCTTCTCGGCTGGGAACTTCTCTGAATATGACGATGTGTAAAATTGGAATGGAATAAAAATTGGACAAAATAACTGAAGCCTACGATTACATGGGAAATGATTGCCTATCCCATTACACTGTCTTCCGATTGACCCATAAATCCTTATATCCATTCAGTTCCCCGGGCTAAATTAATAATTAGAGGTATTTGCCGGGTCTTTAGTCACACTCTTGACTACCCAAAGCATCAAAATCCGGGGAAGTGTGGCTGGTTGGCTGATCTGTTGACTTGCCTTATTGATCGTGTTCGCTGAACCCAAAAAAACCCGCTCGGAACTGCGACGGCATTTGTCGGAGCCCATGCGAGGATGAAACCGGTTACAAAGTCACAGCTCGCATACCCTGTCTCCAACGCTGAGATGGTTAAGCCCTGGGTGAGGAGGGGAGGCTTATCATGGTTGCTTGAGCGGGTGTTGCTCAATCTCATCGAGTAATGAATACGACGAGCCTGGTCGGCTCGATCTCTGACGCGATGATGGGGCGCCATGGTGGGATTTGTGGTGGCCTAGCGAATCCACAGCACTACCCCGCGCCTTCAGTAACGGATTGCAAAAGCTGCGCCATGATAGGCCAAAGCTTGAAGGGTTCCGCGGGCGTCACTGATGTAGTCGAGGCGAAAGGTTCCAGGCACCTGTAGCACTAAATGAAGACCAGGCGCCCTCGTAGACAGGCAGAACGCCCCAGGGTCTTCGGTTTTCAGCTCAATTGTTGATGGGCTCGCGCAATTTGTCATCGGCGACGGAACGAACCGCATGTTCCCGCCCTCAACCTCAATCTTGATGTCCGGACATCTGGAAATTTGATGTTAATCCGGATTTTGCCCTTGATAGATCTCATCGCAGCTCCCCTGCTCTGCTTCTCCAATCGCGTTCTGGTTCAACACGGCGCAGGATTTAATACCGGAACGCCCCCCCGCTCGCGCCTTGCATCATCAAGATTAGATTCGCGTTTTTGTGGCTGTCCCATCACTCACCAAAACCATCACCTTCTGCTTCACCCCGTCACCGAACAATCCGGATAGCCTTTGTCCCAGCCCCAGCCGCATCAAACCCACGCAGATTCCCCAACATATCCTCAAAATGTCAAGCACAATAGGCACCCCCGATCGTCCATATCTTGATGGAGAGCCGGACGACGTAGGCCAGCGCGAGACTGAACCGCTCCTCGGCCGGCCAGGCGATGCTGCTCAAGAAGAAGGCGTCCCCATGCTCAAGAACCTCGTGCTTGGTACGTGCTGCAAGCCGCTCATGACGGCCAATGACCCCCCACCTAACAGTATTCGTCAATAGGAACCGGCATCCTCGCCCAGTTGGGCGTTGTCCTCCTGGTTGTGCTCATTTGGGCCAGCGTGCTCACCAAACCCTTGATCCTCTTCTCTGGTCATCCGCTTGCCCAATCATTGGCAATCCTCACTCTGGCGCAGTCCATCTTGGCCTTGCAACCAACACACACCGCCGACCAGAAGAGAATTGGTCAGCGTATTCATGCTATTCTCAACCTGGTCGCATTTTTGTTGTTGGTGGCTGGCGTTACCATCATCGAGTACAACAAGTTTTCCAACAACGGCCCTCATTTCCACTCTCTCCACGGTTATATGGGTGTCATCACTTCTGTGATCCTCCTAATCCAGTATCTTGTCGGCTTCACCATGTGGGCTACTCCATCCCTCTACGGCGGCGAGGACAAGGCAAAGTCCATATGGAAGTATCATCGTTACAGTGGCTACATCACCTTTTTGCTGCTCCTTGCCACTGTTGTCAGCGCTGTCGACACAGACTACAATAAGAATGTTCTCAAGCTGAAGCTGTGGGCCACGGCTATTTTATCTATCTTGATCGTTCTTGGTATCTTCCCACGCATTCAGAAGCATAAGCTTGGATTCAAGGGAGCATCCCTATCTTAATTACGTGCTTTATGCGATTTAGAAGAAATAGCCCATGCGTTTGAGTTAAAGAGGAAGTATGTCAAACTACGCAAAGCCTTCCGGGATTATGTGTTTTTTTTTTCTGGAGCTTCTTTCTACCTGCTTTATCAGGGTTTGTTGTCTATGTGTTTTTGGGCAGGCGCGTGAGTCGGGCACACAAAAATGTAGCCTTCAATCGTAGCTGTGTCTGTTGGATGCTTGTTCATGTGTTAATGGGGGTATGTCTTAGCTTCGGGGGTCTTTTTTATACTCGTTGAGTTTGATGAAGTTTTCTATTGAGGTTTTATGCTATCTCGAAGTTGTGTGTCGCACATGGCTATAAGATAAGATACGTTAGCTGTAAGCTACTTGCTTTGATTGTTATTGATGATCTTACCAAGGAGAAGAATAATAAGACCTCCATCTCGGCGTTGGATCAGTTCTACCCCCCTCCTCCCTTCTCTTACTTTCATGCAATGCGCTCGACTTTCCGTATTAGCGTTCAATCAGTATCTCACTTAGACTTCGGAGACACTAGACACGATGGGATACATTTTGGCTAAGGCGATCGCCTTTTGATATGTGCCAAGGTTGGTAAATCGTGCTATCAAAGTGGCGAGGGTATCCCATGGTCATGCCGAACACGGCTGGAAGCAAAGTGAATTGCAATGCACAAGACATTGGTAGCACCCGTGTACCCTAGAGTATAAACCATGATGATTGTTAAGAAAAATATCTTGGTTCAACTCCCGGTCAAGTTCTCACTTGCATTTTTTAAATAATAAATTACACAATATACATTCTCGTTTGGCTTGTAGAACCCGTTTAAAACCTAGGAGGGGAGAAGCAACACAATATATCTACCTTGAATCTGACTTTTTTGAGAAGTCATCATCAGGTTATATAAGTCGGCACTGTAATGAGGATTGGATCTATCTAAAATGGATTGTAGAGCGGCGAGCCATAAGCTGCGTGTCGGTGGCGTAGTCGGGGGTTGCGCCAAACGCGGGGAGGTTGCAGATAGTCGGTGGTTGAAAGTCACACTAACCTGTCATTCTCGCATCCTAGGAACTAGCAGTGGTTGAGAGAGTTCACTAGCCTCCGTTGATATTGAAGGACTCTTCCTACAGAATGGAGGAAGCCTACGACTTTGCTCTAGTTGACAAATAGGCTTCCGGCCCCTTGTTCGCCACATGGTTAAGGGAAGATGCCTGCAAACTGAGCCATGAGGGGTAATTCGGAAGCGAAAGATCCCTGTACCTGCTGCAGAAAAGATCCAGAAGATGGCGAGGCTATGACGAGAGGGCTTGTTATGTAGGGACGGGGCACCAGTCTCGTCTCCATCGTCCCACAACATTCCGGAGCCTGTACTTACCCTAGACCACATTGTCAGGTCACCTGTGCTTTTTCCGAGTAGAGACAGGGTCGAACACGTGTCGCCCAACTCGACCGCTTCCCAACTTGGATCTGGGCCAGGATCTTGGTAGCGCGCCGCTGACGTCAGGGCACGTCCCAAGGATTCAAATACGTCATGCATGGGGGCGACTCCAAAACTGGCGGCTGCTTCAGGCCAAGGTCGTCGCACGGATCGTGATGAGACGAGACGAGGATTGAAACCGAAGCACCATGATGATATTGTAGACCGGAGACTCCATCTGATGTTTCATCCAAGAGGATTCTGAATTGGGCGCCAAGCGAGCTTCTTTTCCCTTCTTTTTTTCTTTTCGTTTCCCATTTCGGTTTGTTCCATGTTCTGGATGACATTGTCGTGGGTGGTGCCTCTACTAGTTAGGGCCTAAAGTGGTCTCTTGAGGGTCCCGTTCAAGTGGGGTGTGTCTGTGCCGATGGAGAAGACAGAAAGAAGTTGTCCCTCTCACTCTTGGTCTCTTTTGGTCTCTCCCTCGTCTGCCAGCTGGTGAAGAAATGAACATCATTGTCTTGGCACCCCGCCACTGGTAGTTGATCCAGGCAAGGAATGATGCTCGGCGAAGCATTGGTAGGGCGGTTTACGGGAATAGATATGTCAAGGGTATAGACAGTTATGCTATAATTGTCACTTGTAAGTGAGCTGCCAGGGCTGTAAATTACAGCAGCACACGAGCAAACAAGCAGGGGCCAACTCGCTTCCCCGGAGGCCAGTTCCGCTGCGTCCACGAGGACGCGCGTGGCATGCCGAGACGCCGAGACCCAATCTGAGTGAACCCTGGTACGGGCAGCAAAGGCAGGTGAAGAAATGAGATTGAGGGCTGACCCCAGGAAAGCCTCTCCACCAGGTGGCCATACCTAAAATTGCACTCGCGCCTGCGTCTCCGTGTCGGTGAGAGAAGCTTGACACGGGCGGGGAGGAGAGCTGAGCAGGAGCGGACGAAGAATTAATGCTCTGGTGGTGATGAGATGGGCCGAAGCCAAGCGACAGCTGGACGCGAGAGTGGACGAATGGTCCCGAGCATGTACTGTACTCACCAGCGTCGACGTTGACGGAGTCAGCATGATGTCAACTGGGTACCGAGAGCCACCCGACCTGTACTTGGCGGACCGAGAACCGAATAAGGAAGCTGGCGGCCGTTGCTCAACCGCCGGTGATGACGTTCACGACGCTGACGGCCAGCGCGGGACAATGAATGAGACGTTGTTTGACATGAGGCTGACGAAGTGACTTGATTGCGATGCGCCTTGGCCCGCTAGCGGTGGTTTGCTCATCAAAATCTATCAGCTGGGACGAGAGGTTCTTGGGAGAAGCGGATCGCCGATCTTGATGTAAAGGGTACGAGGAGTGTGTGGGCATGACATAGCACGCCTCGGCGGGCTCTAGCGTTTAGCTTCTAGGGCAATGCGGAGCATCACGGCTTGGGGGAGAGCGACAAGCTTTTTCTGGCTGGCAAGAGGAAGTACGGTGTGACTTGGGAAGGGCGGCTTTAGGGGCTTGAAGGGCTTGAAGGAGGCTGCTGTTGATGGACTTGGATTGTGTTTAGGATCTTGGAGAGGATTTGGAGTCGGGCGAGTGTAATACCTGGCCATGAGGTTAAGTCGACGCATAGGTCGGAGAAGCTGCCCAAGACTGGCAAGGTACTGGGTACATGGCCTATTGGCAGGTGGATGGTTGGTCAAGCGGTGCAGCCCGCGCGCCGCCGATCATTGCCTTGGTTCTTGCATCAGCAACCAATGCCACTTCCGGCACAACGGCCAAAAATTCGTGCAGAAGCCAAATGCATGGGCACTGGAGGGACATTGTACACGCTTGGCCCAGCTGTATCAGCGCAGGACACGGTTTCCCGCGTAAACAAGGACGAACAGAGCAACACCGGCGAGTCGTATAAGATGGGATACGAGATCAGAGACCGGCGCGTCGCACAGCTCTTGAATCCGGCTGTGCAGGCGTGTCTTTGGTTTTGTGCGTGGTACATGCTTTGGTCTGGTAGGAAAGAAGTTGTAGGCGGGTGGAGTTTTTCTTGCTTGGGGTATGGAACCCGATGTGTTGCAGCGGAGGTGTTCGGAGAGAGGGGGAACCAGGTTGGCATCTTTACCAGGGTGAAGCAAGGAGGGGGTAGTGAAGTGTTTTCGATACCATGGTACTGTAAGTGATTATCTAGGATGTGAGTGGTGGCTGTGGCTGTACAACAGAACAAATACTTTTCATGTTCAGGTTGCACAGGAGCAAGGAGGTGAATGCTGGACAGGAGCGGGAGCAAGAGCAAGAGTAGGAGCGAGAGCGAGAGCAAAGCAAAAAGTCAAGCAAAGCAAAGCAAAAAATAAACCACGGCCGGCAGACCAGGCCATTTCTTCTTTGCTTGATCCCGTCAATCTTGGCGTGTTTTTAGTTGCTTCTTAACTAGAGTAGTGACGGCAGCCATTGAACTCGTCAAGCCAGTGACGGCGCGGAGGCCGAATATTTGGTGCAGACAAAAAGGTAAAAAGGAAACAAAAGAAAGGCTAGGCACAGTCAGAACAGAGTGACGTGAGTGACAGTGCAGCTGGCCCTTGGGTTGGCCAGGGATGCTTGGAAGAAGTGGGAATGTCGCATATTCTGACTAGGGGCTGACTGGGGGGGCGCTTTTTTGTGGCCCCTTCACCTACGTCATCGCAGACCATGTCCCAGCCCAGTCCCAGTTCTGTCCTACCATGTCCATTTTTTCCCACAAGCTGGGCCATTAGCCGTCATGGTTTTGACATTTTTTGGGGGGACAACGGGACGGGGCAAACGGGGGCCACTCTACCTGACAACAACTGGATGGGCAATGGCCATGGACTGAAGCATTGGCCTGTCAAAGTAAACTTCCAACCCGTTCCTCGTGCTTGTTGGTGTGATTTTGAATCCCCTGCCTGAGCCTGAGCCCAAGCCTGAGCCCGCCTGCGTCCACCATAGCCCGTACCTAGCCCATCACCAGAGACAGGGCTCCTCACCTTGACTTCCTAAAGCTGACGCCAACTTCCGCCCTCCTCCACAGCACACCCACGACACTGCAATCGCTGCCACCATCTCTGCTATTCTCTGCGACCCTCCGGCCTAGGGACGCAGGCACAGAGACAGCACACGGCACTGCCCTTCGACACCGAACCCACCCGGACTTACGACTTGTTCACGCTGTTCTCCACTGCCAATTACGAAGGGGATAGGAATTGCCACAAGTGAAACGGACATTTTATTCCAACATCGACCGCTTTCTTCGCCCTCATTTTCCCACTCTCGCTCGACTCCCCGCCGCTCCTGGCTTCTGGGCTCCTTATGCCCACTTGCGCATGCCGCCTGGCCTCGCTATTCTCTCGTGAATGAGGCATGCCAAGTCTTGTCTCGTCTTCGAACAACGACGGTCCTGCTTTGGCTCCTGGCCTCTCGACGCGATCTTTCAGCTTGCCCATTCGCCTCCGCTCCGCAAGTCCTAGTCCCAGCGAGCAGCTCCAACCAGCTCAAAATTCTCATTTTTCTACCATTGCCAGAGATGGACGTGTAATGCCAGTGTCGGCTTCGATTTCGATTTCGACTGCGACTGCGACTGCGCCAGCCGCCCCGAATGCGACGACGACCACTAGTGACGCAATGATGGACCGCCACCTGCCCTCTTCGCCGCCCGATGCCTTAGGAAGCTCCCCACTCACAACCACGACAATGAAGTCCCAAATAGTCGACGATCCTTTCATTCCTGTGCCTGAACAGTGGGAATCCACTACAGCTCCCGACCTGTCCCCTGCTGCTCCCCGGGAGAGCCCCTCGAGGCCCCGTCGATCAAGTTATGGAAGCCCCGCCCCAGGTCTAACCTCATCACAGCAACAGCTCATCGAGTACCGAGAAAAATTAGCTAGGGATCTTGAACGAAGGGAACTTTCTGCCAGAGGATTGTTGCCAAGTCCGGGAGACAAGGCGCGGGTTTCGCCTATCCCCGAAGAGGCACTATCCAGTTCTCCATTGCAAGCCTCCATCTTAACCACGACATCTACCGAGTCCGGTGCCACTGTTCGTGGTCCTGCAACTCCCGCCCCAATGGCTGCCACGCCATCCTATCCGTTTCCTAGAATGGGTTCCACTGGCTTCATGCCCTCATATTTGCACAAGCCCTTCACCACTCTATCTCCTACTGGTGCACCACGCTATACCGGCTTCGCCTCATTTGAGACTATCGGAATGGGTGCTCAAGACAAGGTGTTATCCGGAAATTCAACTCCAGCTTCTACCTTTACCTTTAACCCTTCTGTTATGTCACCTCAGCCAGAAAACCTGGATTTCCCCAGCCCTAACCTTTACGATCTTTCCCTCATGCTGACCGCGGAGCCTGGACTTGAAGCATGGTGGAACACGGTGGTTCAGATCATGAGGGATGTCTACAAGGCCGAACGTGTTACCTTGGCTGTGCCAGCTGACACTACGGATATTGAAAATGTGCCATGGGGCCAGAAGGCTACTTACAACGAGCACAAGGAAGATGATCTGAGTCTCGGGTACATGGCTAAGGATGGGCGCAGTAGTATGGTTCTTAACAGTGATCAAACCCGATCCGAAGGTGTTGTGCCTAGCCCAGATGATACACTGAAGGTTCATTTTGCGGCTGCTCGACCGGGGCTTTTGAGTCGGCATTCATTTACAACATATGAAGAAAACAAGGAAAAGGCTCAAGAGCGATCCCCCGCCACCTCCCGTCGCCCGTCTTACATGAGGAGTCAAAGTAATTATCCCCCACCACGCTCGACTGAGTCGTCATCTGATGACTACCCCCCCCTCAATAAGATGGCTCTTGACGAACACGATGCCAGAGAAGAGCACATCCCAAGTTGGGAAGCCCCTCTCATCGCAGAGAAAGAAGGCCAGGGCCGTGTGCTACCTGTGTTGCAAGCACTCGACTATGAAGCAGACCCTCTCATTGATCACAGCGGTATTATGCGGGTGCTTGAACGTGGAAAGACCATAGCGCTCACCAGAACGTATCCCTATCTTACCCAAGAAGCTCCCGATCAGTCTGGCCAGCAAAAATTCACCCCGAAGGATACCACGCCTGACACAATCAGCAAACCAACCCATAGACCACGGTCCGAATCCTTCTCAAAGCTATCATCCATCTTTAACGCGGCAGCCTCTGCGGCTCGTATACCTACTCGCAGCAAGACCCATTCAGGTGAAAGAGCAAAGGCATTCGCGTCACGTTTGGAGAGTCGGTTAAGAGAGGACAAGCCACAACCTCCAACCCCCAAATACGAGGAGTTTGAACAGGCACCGCCCTCTCCTTGGTCGCAATCGCCAGCCCCTTCCCCCGCTGTCCGTGCTGATCCGAAAGAGAATCCCTTCTTTACAGATGCCACGGTAGACGAAGATTCATTCAATCCTGGGGCAGGTACAACCGACTACACTGGAATCCCCCCTCCAGAGGCAATCGGTGTTGACAACTCATGGACCGTACTTCATATTCCACTGTCCCATGTACTCCTCTCGAAGCCAGTCCACCCTTTCAAACTAGACAATACTGTTATGGAACACAAGTCCAATTCGCGGGGCAAGGCTGAAAGTGTTGTTGGTACTGATGCTGGCGGCCGTCATAGTCCTGATAGCATCAAGAAAGATAAACCTGCTCCGATCGCCATATTGTCTATTTTGAGCCCGATTATTCCATACCCTTCTAGTTTGAGGCACTCTCTTGAGCATCTGGCACCGCACATGGCCACAAGCTTCTCCCTGGCTCGACACTACACCAACTTGGAAACCGAATTGGCAGGGATGCAACGAAAGCGACCACCGACAGCAGGTTTTGGAGCTGTTGCTCCCGATGGGCGTCCTTTGGAGAACATTGCATTTTTGTCGGCTGACGACCTCGTTCCTCATCAATCTCATGCTGGGAGCATGACTAGCCCGAGCGACTACTCTGCTGTCTCCAAGAGTGCGACTGGATCACCACTTGGTACACCTGGGTGGGAACAAAATTCGATGAATTACATCGTGGATAAACGACAGCAAACAACTTCGAGCCCAGCTGGTCTGTCTCAAGGTGAAGGATATTTCGGTGCGATCAAGAGGACACCGCCGATCAGACAGGAGTCTATGGGTCCAGGCGTGCCGCGACCTCGAAGAGGTTCCAAAGAGGGCTCGCCTGCTGAGAAACGAAACTCGAGGCTGATCAATGCTTCGTCGCTGCAAGATATGTTCGAAGCTGAGGAGGAAACTGCCGATGGTGCTGCTCACAGCACAGCAGACGCTACTGCTGATGCGACCAAGACATTGGCCCCCTCAGAATCACAGGAAGCTGGTTCTAATGCCTCTAGGGCTCTCAGCAATGATGAAACTGCTGAGAAGGGATCTGACTTCGTGAAGGGGCACCAGCACCGCCATAGCCATACCATGCTGCATTCATATGGAGCAGACTTCGCGTCCACTTTCCAATCATTGCCACCAAGCTCCACACTGGCTGCAAAACAATCGCCCCTCCCTCCACCATCTCGAAGCACCTCGATGACAACTGCAGTCGACATGCCTCCACCATCCGATCGATTAAAAGGTCTTATTTTGGATTCTCTTCCGGCTCATGTTTTTGTTGCCCTGCCTCAAACTGGCGAGATTGTTTGGGTGAATAGCCGGTATCTCTCGTACCGAGGACAAACAACATCCGATCTCGCTGCAGACCCCTGGGGAAGTCTTCACCCAGATGATAGGGACGACTATTTGAGGGCATGGAGCCACTCCGTACGGACGGGAGAGCAGTTTTCCCGTACTGTTCGGATTAAGCGCTTCGATGGAGCATACCGGTGGTTCTACGCTAGGGCTGTCGCGTCTAAGGACAAGAGGGGCGTTATTATGCAATTCCTCGGCTCTTACATGGATATACATGACCAGCACATTGCAGAGCTAAAAGCAGCTCGACAGGAGGAAATCGAGGCCTCAGAAGCTAAACATCGGTTGTTGGCCAACTTGATTCCTCAAATTATCTTTACCGCTACTGAAGATGAGGGCATTACTTTTGCTAACGACCAGTGGTTGTCATATACAGGCCAAAGCTTTTCCGACTCACTAGGGCTTGGCTTTATGGATTTTGTTCATCCTGATGACCTTGCTAAATGCAGAATCCCCACCACTCAACCGCCTACTCCCAAGGGTCGTAAGCGTGAGAATGATAGCAAAGTATACCGAGGATCTCTGTCCTCTGAAGCAACTTCGACAAGTACGATCCATATACAAAACTTCCAAGTAGGCCAAGAGTCTGCCGCTTCTTCGGTGCACTCCCTCTCTCGCAACAACAGTTCGGGCAGCAACAGCTCTGTTCATGAGTGGCCAGCGGATCTCACTGAGTTGGCCCGCAAAGGTGTTGTTAAAGTTGCCACTGATAGCAACGGCAGGGTGTCCTATACCACCGAAGTTCGACTATTGTCGAAGTCGGGCGAATACAGATGGCATCTTATTCGATGTGTTGAGATAGACACTATTGACTTCGGCCGAGGAGCTAGTTCCTACTTCGGTTCAGCAACTGATATCAATGACCTCAAGCTCCTCGAGACCAAGCTTAAAGAGGCAATGGAGACCAAGGGCAGGTTTCTGAGCAACATGTCGCATGAAATCAGAACCCCGCTTATTGGAATATCTGGAATGGTCAGTTTCCTCCAAGACACCACTTTGAA
Source organism: Calonectria ilicicola (assembly GCA_020809705.1). Classification (NCBI taxonomy): domain Eukaryota; kingdom Fungi; phylum Ascomycota; class Sordariomycetes; order Hypocreales; family Nectriaceae; genus Calonectria; species Calonectria ilicicola. The sequence continues at coordinate 2,988,249 of CP085833.1, read as the reverse complement.
CGAGGAACAACTCGACTATACCAATACGATCCAAACAAGTGCGAATAGTTTAATCATGATCATCAATGATATTCTTGACCTTTCAAAGGTTGATGCCGGCATGATGAAACTGAAATTCGAGTGGTTCCATACACGATCACTGATTGAAGATGTCAACGAGCTTGTTTCAACCATGGCTATTGCTAAGGGACTGGAGCTCAATTACCTCGTCGAGGCAGATGTGCCTGCTTGGGTCAAAGGTGACAAGGTCCGCATACGTCAGGTTCTCCTCAACGTGATTGGAAATGCCATCAAGTTCACTTCAGAGGGTGAAGTTTTCAGCCGTTGTCGAGTATACATCGAGCCCGGGACCCACGTCAGGGAGCATGAAATCATGCTTGAGTTTGCCGTTATAGATACTGGCCGTGGCTTTTCCGAGGAAGAAGCAGAGCTCATGTTCAAGCCATTCAGTCAAATTGATGGAAGCAGTACCCGTCAGCATGGAGGTAGTGGTCTGGGTCTAGTCATTTCGCGACAACTCGCCGAGCTCCACGGTGGTAGGATGGAAGGCAAAGCTGTCCCTGGAAAAGGGTCGACTTTCACATTCACAGCGAAGTTCTCGCTTCCAACAGCAGAAGATCGCCCTAATTTGCCAGACAGCCCAGTCCCGACGGCTCTCTTCACCCCGAAACCAGAGGTGGTTGAGAGCTTGCCTTCAAATATCAAGCCCTTGCCTCCACCACATCACCAAGAAGAATCACAGATTCCTGGCTCTGGTCCCGAAATCGAACTTGTTTCTCCTGGGGATGGTTCCGCTGGTAGCTCAAACCAATCCGTGTTTTCTGGCCGATCACAGGCGACAGATCAGTCATCTACAACATCGGTAAACACGGGGCTCGCTAGATTTAGTGAAGCTGCAAAGGCCAGTGGACAGGACTTGTCCCAGATGAAATTAGAGATGCCCTCTGGTCGAAGTTCACCTAGCTCAAGTCTTGCGCATGGTGCTACTGGTCAGCCCGAAGATCTGCGTCCTCTAATGTACTCAATCCTCATTATATGCCCTCAGTTCCACAGCCGGGAGGCCACCACAGCGCACATAGAAATGACACTGCCGAAGGATGTTCCTCATCAAATCACGGCGCTAGCCACGGCGGAGGAGGCACACACTCTGATTGGAGGCGAAGATCCAATCAAGTTCACCCACATTGTCATCAACCTACCTTCGCCAGAAGCCATCATTTTACTGATGGACGAAATTACCAGATCGCAATCTATTGACAAGACGACGATATTGGTTTTATCAGACTCAGTGCAGCGCCAATCTGTCATGAAACTGGCAACCGATACCAAACATGAGAAATTCCTTTCTGAGAATCTGGCTACGTTTATTTATAAGCCGGTCAAGCCATCACGATTCGCTGTCATTTTCGATCCCAACAAGATGCGAGATCTGAGCATTGATCGGAATCGTTCAACAGCACAACAAATGGTAGAAAATCAGAAGGCTAGCTACATGGAAATTGAACGACGCATGGGTAATAAAGGCTACAAAGTGTTGCTGGTCGAGGATAATCCAGTCAATCAGAAGGTGCTCAAGAAATATCTCAAGAAGATTGGCGTCGACGTCGAGATTGCAGTTGATGGAGCTGAGTGCACAAGCATGGTGCTTTCCAAACCACATCAGCACTACTCACTCATTCTGGTAAGATTCTTTTCTTTGCTTGTAGTAATTTTAAATGGCGTGATTGATTAATGGAATGAAAACAGTGTGATCTCCATATGCCGCGCAAGGATGGCTATCAGGCCTGCCGCGAAATTCGACAGTGGGAACAAGCTTCTAGGCTCCCCTGCATGCCCATTATCGCACTCTCTGCGAACGTCATGTCTGACGTGCAGGACAAGTGTGCTGCAGCAGGGTTCAGCGACTATGTCACAAAGCCGGTTGACTTTATCGATCTTAGCAGGGCCATGGCGAAATTCTTCTAAAACGAATAATGTCGCTCTTGTTGACCTGATTTCTTCAAAGAGGCCTCGGCGTCTGGGACACTTAATTTTTTTTTATTTGGTGGTTTGCAACATGCCGCTCTTACTGATGTTTTAATACCCCGCCAACTTATTCACGGCAAACTTGATTTTGTGAAATGAGACATTTAGACTAGACTCACACGGACAAGACATGGAGAGACTGATGACTGGCGACAAACTGGACCGGCGACGAGGTATGAGCCCCGCTGTCCCGCGAGCTTCCCATTTAATGCGCCTCCTTTTTGGTCTGTGACGCGCTATGATATACCTACTCATCATCATCTCCCCCAAAAACCCTACTCATCGTTTTCTCCTCATGCTCTACTTCCATTTTGCTTTCAGTCCTCTGCTCTGGTTGGGAGCACTGGGCTTTGTTATCGTTTTTATTTTTGCATCGTCCTGGAGAATATGGCACCTCTGGTAGGGATGGGTTTTTGTTCTTTGACTTATTGGCAAGCAATTGGGGAGCACATTGTGAGCATGACAGCTTCTGCTTTTTCACTTCTTGTTTTTTTTTATGAGCTGGGAGACTATGGTCGAAACAGAAGACGGGGTGGGGGGGTTCTTGGAGTTCTTGTTTTTTTAAAACCCATTTGAAAGGAGCGAACGGAAAGGAAAGGGGAATAGGGGTGTCATTTATGTGCTGTGTGCTGCTTTCTCTTACAGACTGCGCCAGAGATCCAATCTCTGCATGCGCCCTTAGTAATAGGCAAATTTCTGCGGGAATCAAGGCAGGTTATTTCACGAGGCTTCTTTTTAGATAGATGTCGAGCAAAAAGCCGGCAGAAAATGGGATGACTGGTTGGTGCCCTTCGCACACCAATATTTAAAAACCATTCTGTTCTTGTGATAGGCTAAAGTTGTGCATCTCCCAGTAAAGAGAAGGAATGCCTAGAACAGCTAGATAACATACTGCTTTTTCGGTTTCTAGAATCAATGCCCGCGCAGTCTACTCATACATCCCACACTCCAATTTTGGTCAAGAAAGAAAAACCGTGCCATTGCTCCTCCGTCATTCGTACCAACCTCTCCGCCCCGAACAAGAACAAACGAAAACTAAAAACCAAAAACCAAAAGCAAACGTGTCTTAATCATGCTCTTGCATGATATCCATTATTCATTAGAGACAAAGAGAAAGAGAAAGGTAAATAAAGATCAGTAAACACTTCCTAGAATGCTTCGATCTTCCTTCTCGGCCTGGTCGATATCGTCAAGTTCAGGCGAGCCCACGGAGGAATCAGGTGAAGCATCGCCAAGACGGTTGGAACGACGGATCTCACCATCGTTACTTTCATCGGCGTATGTCAGCTTATCCCGGTGGCCATTTGTGGTACTACTGGAGCCATTGCTTTTTGAGGCAAGGGCTGCCTCTGCGATGCTTTTCTGGTGGGCGTTGAGGGAGGCGACACGGTGCAAGCTGAGGTTATCATCGTCGGAAGCGTCAGTATCTGTGTCAGCGGCGGAAGTGTGACCGGAGTAAGTGCCACCTCCATCACGGCCTCTGTGAAGAAAAGGAGGGCGGATCCCATTTTTGAGATCTTCCGACGACGAAGATTCGCCTTTGTGAAGATGGGTGACCTCCATATCAGCCGCTCTTTCCTCGTCATCTTGTTCCTCTTCATCCTCCGCTTCATTGGTGATGGGTAGATTTGACCGTGATTTCCGGCTGGTCACGGTAGAAACTGTGGAACTCTCATGGTCCTTCTGGCGGAGAATCTCGAGATCCTCACGCTTGATGTAATGACTGCTGTGGTTGCAGCCGTTAGGACAACCGCCCCAGCGACGAGTAACGACAAATGTCTTATTACGCTGAAGCTTTTGGCTGTCCTTTTCATCCTTGTCTTTGTCCGCTTCCTTGGGTGCACGGTCGCGGCGTAGCTCAGACCAGGTGCGCAACTTGTTTTCGAGGATATATTTGCCGTTATCCTGCTTGCGCATTATGAGGAATTCGCAATGGTTGATGTTGCGAAGGTCCTCAAAGTATTCTACAGTGAAATGGTACCATTTCATGAGGAAGACACGGGACATGAGACCATGAGTGACTGGAGTAAATAGAGATGAGGTTAGCAGAAACGTTCAAAATAGAGATGGTGAGGTTGGGTATCATGTCAGCATACCCAATACACAGACGCTGGCAAAGTCGTCCTCGCCGAATTGACGCCACAGGCTTTCGTTGAAGCCACTGACACGATCATACGCATCAGCAGCGCTCTCGCCGTTGGGGATGCGATAGAAGAAGTGCCCGTAGTCGGCGCGCTCTTGCCACATACGCTCCATCTCTGCGCTACATGGTTGGAAGTTGCCAAAGTCTTGCTCTCGGAGACGAGGTTCCTCGTAGACTTTGATGTTGGAGCGGCGGAAAGGAGAAGGGTCTGGATCGTCTGAGGTGAGGGTGGCCAAAATACCCTCTGTAGTCTCGCGAGTGCGTCGATAAGGAGAGGTGAAGAAGTGGAGGGTGTCATCTGGCCGAAGGAGGTTGCGAAGGCGGCGACCAGCATCATGGGCCTGGTTCCAGCCTTCGGGCGTGAGCTTAACGCGGTGGTCGGGAATGGTCTGGTGGATGTCACGGTTCTCTGCCGGGAGTGAAAGTATGTTAGTATGGCAATGCTGGACGAGAAGGGAAAGGGCATGTGTCTATCATACTGTTTCCTTCAGACTGGCCATGACGAACCAAGATGATCAACCGCGGTTTCGCCATGTTGGTGTGCGGAGTCGGGTGCGCAGCTGGGTTTGTTGGGGATAAAATGCGAGGTAGAATCTAGAAAATTCCTAAAGAGAAGAGGGCCAGGTGCGACGGGAAGAGATCTTGAGCAGGTGGTGGCGAAGTGGTTATTGTGGTCGGTATATAGTCCGAAGCAGAGGAGAGCTGCTGCAAGCGATGGCGGGGTAGGTAGTATTTCCTAAAAAGATGTTGGGGGGGGAATGGAGGGTTGCGGGGGGATGCAATTGTGAGACAGTTGATGTTGACGGTATAGTAAAAGGGCGTGAGTGAGACAGGGCGAAGGAAGTTGAGGGATTGGGAGAGAACGTGATGGAGCATCTGTATAAGTAAAAAAGCAAGCATGGGTAGAATCGGAGAGCAGCGGTGATGGATAATACATAATACCAAGCTAGCTGATGCTTGTGTAATCCCGACGTCGCTCGTTGGCTGCGCGCACTGTGCACGGGACATTGCGGGCCTCCTTCACCCATGTTTGCCATGTTTCCGGAACAGGACATGCTTCTTCTCCCCTTAACCCCGGCGCTTGCGCTCGAGAGAGGCATCGGCCAATCGCTGCGTCGAGGCAGGCTCCTGTCCATCTGGCAAAGCAGATTCTGCAAATCTGCATCTTGGGGTTGCGGTTGCATGGGCCATGAGGGGCGAATGCGGCCATGAGACCATGGGGCCACCTCGCCGAACATGGCAAACATGGGGTCATGATACCTTGTTTGGCCTGATCTTGTTCACCACCGCCTCCGGCTATAGCCATGACCATGAACAACTACCGAAAGGAAAAAAAAAAAAAAAAAATTGGGTGTGTGCGGGTGTGTGGGTGTGCATCGGATATAGCGTCGTCCACCATGGCGTCGATATCATACACCTGGAAATGGCATGATCGTGACAGTTGGTTTGCGCAGTCAGTCCCTTATCAAAACCTACACTGCATCCCCTGTCTGCCCATGAATAATTAGTGTCTAGTCTGATCCTGGGGTGCAGCAAAAGCGTCCTCAGAACATGTAGTTGAATCAGCCGTTCCGGCCTTCGTCTGGCCGCTCCCCTCGCGGAACCACGCTAGAAATACGACACATTCCGTCATTTCGAGTGATGTGATGCAGATGCAGGTGCAAATGCGTCCATGGATTGGCATTGGACATTTCTCGGGGGTCTCCGCAGCATGTGCAACCCGAATGCCGAATACCCTACAAAGCTGTTGATGCGACGGTAACAGGCAATTTCCATACGTTGCTATCGCGTGCAGACAGCGTGCAGATACAAAACGTAGCAAGCAAGAAGAAACAGCCTCTTAGACGCCGTTAGTGAGTGTCGTGTGCTCGCTGCAACCGTGGCTGGCTGATCTGGTCCCCTCCCTGTCCATCATGCCTGCTGATAGCCTACCTGCCTGTCGGGTGCCTGGACGGCCTTGCCACCCACACGGGCACTAACGAGGCGTGTCAGCTAATTACCGCGCGCTTAGTCTGCCACCAATACCGAACATCCGCCACCACACCCATCATATCTCAGCTTTTTCCCGACCTTGATTCGCTCTCAACACCACCCGTCGCTCAACCTCAACACTCGACGAGGGTTTCCTTCAACATCGTACCTACGCGACTTCACGTTACAGTTGCATATACGTATACAACACTGACAGCAGCCCTCCCCCATCTCCGGCCCGGTCACTCCCTTCCTCTGCCCACCACCATCTCTGCCAACTCGGTCTCTCACGCGTTCCCTCAGCCCATCCTCATCCGGCAAGACTACTCCCCCCCGGACCACACGCACCTACGGAAATCATGTCCGCCCCAGGCCCCGAATCGATCCCCACCTCCGCAGACCCCCGCTCGCACCGTCCCACCAAGAAGCGTGCCCTTACCCCAGTGTCGGCGCAAGCTGCCTCAGTCGATGCCCTCTTCGCAAAGCCCGACCAACTTATTCGCATCCCAGATGGCGGCGCCTTGACATCTTCTAATCGCCCCCCACCCCCCGAGATCGTCACAAATGTCCAAGGTTCATCAGCTGGTGCCGGTTCTGGTGAGTTTCATGTTTACAAGGCCAGCCGTCGCCGCGAGTATGAGCGCCTGCGCGAAATGGACGAGGTGGTAAAGCGGGAAAAGGACCAAGAGCAGTTTGACAAGGACAAGGCCGATCGTGATCGCAAGGACGACGAGCGCACCCGCAAGAATCGCGAAAAGCGTGAAAAGATGAAGGCGCGCAAGGCCAAGAAGGGCAAAGGTCCTGCGCCTGGCGCCGACAATAAACCATCCACCACATCACCTGCTGGAGAACAGCCCGCCAAAGCCGAAAAAGACGAAAACGAAGAAAAGCCCGCAGTGAGCAAGGACACCAAGAATGGAATTGAAACCTCCAAGACAGCTACTGAACCAGTCGGACTTGTCATTCACGATGATGATTAAGCTAAGATAACAACCAACGATGAATTAATCACCAGGCCAAACCGAAAGCAAGAGAACATTGTAAAAAGGAGGAAAATACGCCAGGACTGGAGAAGGACGAGGTGGAGGAGACTGCCCGAACAGTCAACTTTTGGTTTTGGGAAGTAATTTCAATGATACCCATTTTCTTCATCTTGATAGATGAAAACCCCTAGGGCATTTTGCCCCCGGAGCCTTTCTTTTCTCTATATCATCTTGGTCTTTTCGGCTAGTACAGGGGGTATGACTGGTCCTTCACGCACAACTAAACCATCCCGATGCTCCCACCCGCCGGCAAGTACGCCGACATTCTCTGCCGACGATCATCCTTCCCTTGTTATATCCGTCACAAACTATATCCATGTTGTATTTATCCCATTCTACTCGTCACCACCGCCGCCGCCAACGCCAGGGGGACCACCTTGCTGCGCCTTCTTGGCGCTGCAGATGTCATCTACTCGGAGAAGGAGGCAGGCAGCCTATAAAGAGTTCAGTTAGTATCCAGTAATTGGAAAATCTCAAAATGGAGGGAAATTCATACCTCGATCGCAGTCTTGATGCTCTGGAGCTTGATAGCCTCAGGTTCCCAGACACCGTACTCCTTCATGTCGACAATGGCACCGGTGTCGCCGTTGACACCCCATGAGCTCTGCTTGTCGGCCTGCTTGGCTCGCAGGTCCGTCAACACACGGACGGGGCTCTTACCGGCGTTCTGGACGAGGGTTCGGGGAATGACTTCGAGGGCGTCTGCCACGGCCTTGTAGGGCCATTGCTGCACGCCCTCGATACCCTTTGCCAGCTGGTTCAGCCGCACAGAAACAGCCATCTCTGTGGCACCGCCTCCAGGGGATAATCGGGGGTGGAACATGACGTTTCTGGCAACACCCATAGCATCTTGGAGGTTTCGCTCAATCTCATTGAGGATGTCCTTGGAAGGGCCACGGAGGAGGATGGTGCAGGCCTTGGGGTTCTTGCACTTGGTGAGGAAGCTGAAGTACTCGTCGCCAATTTTCTCAATCTCGAACAGACCGCACTGGGTACCAACATCGGAATCCTGAAGGTCTTCCACGCGGTTGACAATAGTGGCCCCTGTGGCACGAGCTATTCTGTTGTTGTCAGTCTTTCGCACTCGTCGGAGAGCTGTGATGTTGGCCTTCATGAAGTAGTGCTGAGCAAGGTCTACGTGGACATTAGCTACCCGAAATTCACAACCAAGCAGAAGTACTGCCGAAAACAGGAAACTCACCAGAAACACCCTTCTCGGTGATGACAAGGTCGGGCTTGACGGCAATGATGGCATCGCACATGGCCTTGACTTGCTCCTCCTCAATTTGGAGAATGCGGTTCCAGTCGTCCTCTTTCGTGATTTCAATGTTGGTTTGCGACTCGCCCTTCTTGTACTCGAGCGGGCAGTCGAGAAGAACGATTCTGGGGTTCTCGATGCGTCGGCGCATCTTGGGGTGTGTGATGTCCTTGTTCAGCATCAGACCGTCGAGAACAACGCTGTCCTCGATTTCGCCACCAGGAACCTTCTCGACACGGGCATATCGCTTGATGTCGACCTCGGTCTTTCCGTTGCCAGCCTCCCATGTCACTGTTCGGACAGCCTTGAGCGCAAGCTCGCACATCTGGTCCATCCATCGTGAAACAAACTTGGTGCCAATAGATGAGGAGATGAGCTTGTACATGGCCTCGTCGTCGTTGATATCGATCGGCACCGAGACGTCGTCGATGATTTCTAGGGCGTCTTTCAGGGCCCGTTTGAAGGCAGAGATGATGACGACGGGGTGGATGTTGCGGTCGAGCTGGGGCAGAGCTTGTGCCAGAATCTCACCAGCTAGAGCTTGTTACTAAACCATGTCTTGGGCCTTGTGGGGAGCTTCCCATCAGGGAGTTGGACGAATAATGATGCTTACCAAGAATGATGACAGTGGTAGTTCCATCACCAACCTCTTCATCTTGTGTTCTGCTGAGCTCGATCATGCTCTTGGCAGCGGGGTGGGAGACTTCGATTTCTCGGAGAATAGCGTGACCGTCGTTTGTGAGAACGATACCGCCCATGGGGTCGAGCAGCATCTTGAGCATGGCTTTGGGGCCCAAACATGATCGAATGATGTCGGCGACGCTGAGAAATGGGCGTCAGTTCTGGGCGAAGCTGGAAGGGCACGCGACGGGAGGGGCATCAAAGGGACGGAAGGGGGTGGAAAACGTACGTCTTGGCTGCGGCGATGTTGGACAACTGAGCTTTCCGGCCAGTCTGTCTTTCACCACTCTGGGTGTCTGGTGGATGTTAGCATGGTGAATTCGAGGGTTGCTGCCCGCCTTGTTTGGAGGCGGAAGCTCGTCGAAGCAGCAGGCAGAGGTGAACAGGGACGCACTCATAACCACCACCGGAGCCTGCATGATGGGCGAGGTCGGGCTGCGGAAACGGGGAAGCTCGAATAGGACCTAGACAGAGGCAATGGCGACTCAAGCCGCGGCACAGTCAAGGCGGAGGGCGAGAGATGAAGAGGAGATTTCAGAAGTCGGATTTCGGGGGAAGCGTGGAGAGGGACTGTTGAGGGGCGCACACCAGAAAAGTTCAGTGGTGGATGGGATTTTTGGCGGGGAGGCTCCCAATGCTCCAATGCGGCCGAGCTCTACGAGTGGGCGGCTCAAGGACCAACTGGGGCCTGGTGGAATGTTAACCCGCGCCGCTAGCAGCAGTTAGTTGTCGAGGTACCTAAGCAACAAGCGACGTGAGAAGGGTCCGAAAAGGCTAATCAATTACTATCCGTGCTAGCCCTGACGTAAATGCCATTCGGAGACGGAGCATCGGGCATGGCGGATGTCAGCCTGCGGACCGATTTAGCACGCGCTGCCTTGATTTTCGGTCGGGACCTGAGGTTTCCTCGGGGGGTTTATTTTTCTGGCCGACAGATGACCTCTTTTTGGGGAACATCGCTGGACCAATAACGCACAACCAAGGGCTGAGAGGTGCAGTTGCAATTCCAGCCCCCACACAAACCAATCCAATCCCCCTTTTTTAAGCCTTGCCCTGCTGGGCCAGCTGCGGCGCCGATAACGCGCTATAGGAACGTCTGGTACCACCCCCCAAGTATATTTTTGGCCTTGCTTTACTTGGCGCCTTGTGGCTGTACACAATATGTCCTCGCAGCAACGGCCATCGCCAACCAACGCTCCCTTTCGTCGGACACCGAAAGGCGACGGAGACAGAGGCGTCGTCGATCAGTATTGCCATCCCTTCCCTCGCTCGCCTCTCGTCTCTCTCGTCACTCGTCACTCGTCACTCGGCCTCCGAGCTTAATGGCTGCCCCTCCATGTCGGAGTCCGCCACACCGAGGCACTCCCCGCCGAGACACCGCTCTTCGCGTGACTAACTGTGCTCACTGTCTTACCCTAGTGTGCCGTAGCACCTTCTGGAAACCCAATCTTGGCCAGCTTGAGGCGCGCTGTAGGCAGCCACCTGAAGGGCCACCTAAAAGGAAACAGAAACAAGAACAGAAACAAACGTCACATAACCAGCCGTCCAGTCCAGGCAGTTGTTGGCCCGTACCCACGTGGCTCTCGTCCACCAGTCTTTGGTTAGTGGTTGATAGAAACGAGGCCAAGCGCACATCGCCCGCGATCCATCAAAATGCTGCCCTCATTCCCCTAGACCGCCACGTCATAAGCCTGGCCCGCAACTGAATCGTCCAACTGAGAACTTACCGCGACCGAGTAGAGCCCAATGATTTCCTTGCCTGAAGCTTCGATATTAATCCATTTTCCTTGTCTGACCTTGTTAGAACGAGGAAACATGGCAACTCTCCCACGGCTCGTTCCCATCTGCATACGCCATGTTAGACTTGCAAGGCACCTATGAGTAATTAGAAAGCTAGCTACCTTGAGCCCACTGCCCAGTTGCCCTTTGGGTTGCACTTCCACGCATTCAATCCGTTCGCCTCCGGGGCCGTCAATGGAAAACGTTTCTGATTCGGTTGAAGTATTTACCGGCATGCAGCCCAAGGCCCGCGGCGGTGTTTCGTCGCTGTACCTAAATTCAATCCGCGTAATTTTACCGTCCTTGATCGAAGCCTCTATCTCAACAAGCTTACATAGGTCACGTCCGTGCGAGCCTCCAAACATGGTCGTTGCAATAGGCTCGTTGCACTGGTAATACCAGGCAAGCGGGTATTCATCCACAACCCGATCAAAAAGAAGATGGCTCGAAGGAATCCCATCGCTCCAGAGACAGATGTTCCGAAAAGGAAAATCGGAAAGTGTCTGCTCGGCACTCATCGCATCTGTTGAGATGCTGAGAGAAACCAATTTGAAAGCCTAGGGCCGCATGAGTAAAGACCTGTTGGGGGGATTCGAACATGTTTATCTCTCTTTATCTCTCCCTCTCTCCGCTCTTCCTCTTCCACTTCCACCCCCACTTCTCCCTCTTATTCTTTCTCATTTTACGACGCAACAGACAAGAAAAATCGAGCATCTCACTCACATCAAATTCAGACTTCAAGGCCACAATATTGCCACGGTCACTTGTCAATACCCGTACCGGAAACCCCTTCCGCTCACCTGCCCAGGGGGATACGATTTCTCCCTCTAGAACTAATGCGATAGCTTTGACTCCTTCAGGACCCATGGCAACCTGGAATCCAAGGACATTTGCTGTCTGTTTTCGCCCAGACACAGGCATAATTGGAACCGAGACCTCTCGGTTGCTGTGAACATAACCGAGACTTGTGTCTTCGCCATCTGGTTGCTCGAACCGAAGCCCAGATACCCATGTTCCGCTAATTAGGCTAACAAAAGAGACGAAGAAACCTTGAACCTCAAACGGTCTCGGGATATCAGCCATTCTCTTGCGCAACGTCCTGCAACCGTGCACGAACAAGGTTTCTGGTGGTGTTAAGCTACGGGCAGCAGTAAGCCAGGGCAAATGATCCCTGTCAACGGCATGTTCAAAGAAGCATCGTAATGGATGGCCCGCACATGAGACACGCTCCATTTCGCCTAGCATGTCTTGAAGTTGGCTGGCCAAGCCCCATATCCGTACTCGATTCTTAATGTTAAAACGGCAGGCTTCCACTTCTCTCACACAAAGATATCGTCGCTTCCAGAGATCAGGTCCTGATCCTGACTTCGCTTCCATGCAATGATATTCGTGGCCCCTCTTGAATCTAGATTCCCAAAAGGATTCCGGAAGCACCGTGTTTGCGAATGTCCGAGATGCCAGTCTCAGAGAAAGGACATCTTTGGATGGCACCAGAAGCAGAATTCCGTGGATAATTTCGGTTGGAAAAGACTCAAAGGTATCCTTGCCAGGCTTCTGTATCCCGAAAGGGCCTCGATTCTTGCCGTCAATATGCTCATGCAAGCTGGATAGGTGGCCATCCGTGATGCATTGGACCGAAGGAATATCAGCAGGACTGGCATGGAGACCAAGACTCCGAGCCACGGCAGTCAATTGAGCAAATAATCGTCGCCTACCTGTTGGCAGAAAAGTGCATTCTGTACCTCCTCCGTAGTTATTGCCCCAGTCCAGAATGTTTGAGTGGTGGAGAGGAGACGACAGGCACGCAAGGAAGAGATTCCGGAGTCGTGGTTCTCCTAGCTTTGTGAAGATGTCCCAACAGGCTTCATGAAATCCAAACCCCCACATAGTCCCGAAGCGATGTCTGCGATCAGGATGAAAGACGTCTGTAAAGGCATTTCGGGTCAGGTCGACGTCAAATCCAACCCTACGGGCATCCACATCGTCATAGCGATGATCATGGCCAACCGGGACCCAGCTTCGGGTGTCGCGACACAAGCCAACCCCCGAAATCCGCACATCGTCCCAGTGATCAAGCTCGGTGTAAACTGTCTGCGTAAGCACTTTGATCGTGATCGTGATAGTCGAGGCAAATCAGTACCAGCACGAAACAATCTCCGCCACTCGTCAGAGGCATAGTAAAGGATTGGGACGCCGCAGAGGACGCAATATGATGACATGTGAATGACAGCACGCCTACGGTGTTCGAACTCCATGGGGAATGATTGATGCGCAATGAGAGATTCTTAAGCACATGCTTGGAATGAAGTATTATGCCGACCGAGTTGCATTGCGTCACGTGTGATGACTTATCGCGATAGAGAGTTTACACCTAGTTGATATTTATCGCTATCGGAGCGACTGATTATCTTTCGGTTTGAAAATGTCCATGTTATGGAAGGATGCCCTGGAAAATGGACTATCTTTAGAAGAAACATTGGTATTGAAAGCACGGAGGATAATCACAACGAGAAAATTCCATCTTACGGTAGGAGCACGGGTAGATAGACTCGCAGTTGTATTTTCGTAAGACATCCAAATGAAATTTACCATCTATTCTTAGTGCTATGTGCAATACGAGGTAATTGTATGTATAGTTTACTCAGCGACACTTGTTAGGTACGCAACCCACCTTGTCCGATTCCTTTTTTTCTCGTATTCCCTGGTCAGCATCTTTTCCGAAGCACAATTCCAGAATGAGACGGGGTCAAATGTTTGAAAAGCTAGAACACTGTAATCCAACCCTCCTCCATTGCCCTTGGACCACGATTTAAAAGATCTAAAGCCTCGTGTCCCTTGGGATTGGATTGAGTGCTTCCCAAAAAAGAATTTTATTACGGGGGTAAATGGTTTTTAACCCTCTTTCATTACACTCATCAAAAGAGGTGTCGATCCATTGAGAGGAGGTATTTCAATCCAACCTCCTCTTAGCTTAGACTTGACTTCGACCAGGCAACAGAACTTGGCCATTTCCTGCTTCAATATTCTCCACTGTCCCACGGAAGAGAAGGCACGCTGTCTCAGGTTTTGCCAGAAGACGTCGTTATCCCCAATAAACTCAGGCACGCCTTCCACGTGTGGTATATCATCAGGGATGGCCCATTTATGCCACACAGGTGGCTTGGAGGCACACGAAAAGCTTGGGATACCATTATTGCTGAATTGAAATGCCATGCATAACTGGCGAGGTGTTTCTTCTTCGAGATGTGGGGATGAGTGGTCGATGTTGGCATGCGCAGCGCTCTGGTCAGAGTATTGTCGAGTATGGTCTGCTTCATGAATAGGGGGATCCTATTCCTCCTTCACTTTCATCACTCTAACCGAGGGTATTGCGAAAGTGACCCAGGACATGGGCATTGGCTCTAGTTCTGGGGGCACAGCACCCCCAGTGGAGACCAGAGGCTTGACGATTTTGAACCACATCCAAGTGGTCTTTTTACCGTTCATATCAAGTCTAAGCGCGAGTAAGCATTGTAAGGAACCTTGAGGTATGATCATACGCACAGGTTAGTATGGCTCAGGGTAATACTTCCGCTCTTTGCATCGAGTCGCATCAGATCCCTAGCTTCTTTGAACGCCCTAATCCCATTCTTGTTGTCCGTTTCGTCAGCTTCGTGATATGTGGAACCGGATCTCATGCGAAAATGTCTCGTGGATTTGAATACTAGCTCATCCAGCTCGATCCTCCAGCAACCAGCATGATCCGTTGCCATCTCTAACGTTTTCAATAACCCATGATCTCTATTGTTGAGCGGCCCAGATTGGTGATATATCAGGTTGTCATTTACTTCAACCGACATGAGTTTGTCCCACGTTGATTGAGAGGGTGGTAACAAAGTGATAGGATTTGTGTTACGAACTTCAGTTATGGCCTGAAGTCGCAGAGAGGAGGTAAGTCTGTCCAATTCATCAGCAATGCGAGCAGTGATAATGCTGGCATAGATCTTATTCATACACGTAGAGACATCTCTCTTCAATGCCCATTTCAAGCATATCATTCGTCTCGTGGCCTTTGATGTTGCGAGAGCGAGGATCAAATAATTGTTGGGCCGTCTTACTTGGATTGTCGATCGTGGCTGTTGTCTGAGCAAGCGCGTTTAGGGAGAGATTCGGGATCACGTTGAATGCAAGATCAACCGCCTTTTGCTTTGTTACAATTGTTGATGGTATCAGCCCTTGAATACTTCCCCAAAGCATCGGATTCTGCTGTACCTTGCAGGGCGACTTTTGTTCCGTTCTTTGGATTTCAAGATGCTGGGTAATACCTTTTTGGATGATTTGGGAGATCGATAATCCTCTAACCATGCCGTCCAACTGACTAATAACGGGCTTGTTGGTTTCATTCGGTGGAGGAGGTCGAGATAGCTCATTCACAGCGATCTGTTGGGTTTCTTTAGCAGAGGTCTTCGATTTTGACAAACTGCGTAGAGTCCTTCTTGGGGACTCCCCGCTGTTAAGGACCGTGCTTTTCGTGGTGATTTTTGTATCGTCTTTTGAGCTAGATTCGGGAATATCTGTAGTGTTTTCAAGCGATCGGGACATTTTATCCTGAGTGTTTTTATGTGCCTGCCAGCGTCGGATTTGAGGTCGAACTTGGTCAAGTGAACTCGGAATACG
This sequence comes from Calonectria ilicicola, assembly GCA_020809705.1. Classification (NCBI taxonomy): domain Eukaryota; kingdom Fungi; phylum Ascomycota; class Sordariomycetes; order Hypocreales; family Nectriaceae; genus Calonectria; species Calonectria ilicicola. The sequence continues at coordinate 2,972,693 of CP085833.1, read as the reverse complement.
TAGATCCCGAACGAACGGCTTCTCTTCTACTGTTGCAGATACGAATGGGAGACAAGGGTTTTCAGGCGCGGATAGACAATGGGTTGCAGATTTGAGTTTGTTTGCCTTTGGTGACCAAAGGAGTTATTGGAGGTAATCGTTTGCCCAGCGTCACTGCCTTGTATATCTGGCTTTCTGAAGGAGCTTTCCTAAAATCACGAGAACAAACAACAGCATCCATCCAGATGCGATTTCTCTCTTTAGAATGATGGGAATCATTTGGCTACCAAGTCCTTATCTTCTAAAAGGTTTGCGTTGTTGTGAACCATCATCACAACCCGTAGCGGAAAGGACATGGCCACATTATTGTTGTCCACCTCTGAGAATCTCCTCGCCACACTTATCATGACGAGACCCCTCACTTTACGATTAACTCGCCTTGCATTCTGTAAGGCATAATGCATTGGCTTCATGTACAAACCCACACTTGGCCGAGTTGCAGCGTCCTTACAGGCAACATACTATGAGTCAACGACATGGCCCCCACAAGATCCGGGAATAGGACTCAGCGCAAAGCCACTTCTCGTATACGCAGAAAACAGGATCATTTCGAAAAAGCCATCAAATATCATTTTCTACCAACAGGTTTTGTTGGAGCACGCACCGCCATGGCACCACCGCCCCAAGCACGATATAGCCACGGCACCAGTCTTGGCTCTGGCCGCAGCTCCATCTCGTCCAAGCCTGAACCCTGCTTCTCACCTGTAGATTCTCACCACCACGGCCAAATTTGGGCAGTTTTGACCAAACAACCATAAGCCTGCCCTGCCAGAGGCAAAGCACCCAATCTCTCGGCAGGTTCGTTCTGTGGCCCGTGACAGCCCTCTGTGATGAAGCTTGGCTGGTGATCCAAGATGGCGTCCGCGATCGGAGCGGGCCCTCTGGGACCGCCGTTTCAGCGCTCGCAAGGAAAACATCTTCCTGGCCGAGTCGAGTCACACAAGGAACTCAGCGCGCACAAACTCGGCCGTCGTGAGGAACCCACGAGCCCTCAACACTCAGGAGAACTTGACTGCTTTTTGCCGTTGGCATCCACTGCAACGGCAAAACCCACTACTGCATCCACCTCAGTCCACCTTCGGTCGTTCTTTTTGCTTCTTGCTGGCGTCTCTTCGGCTCTCTTCCCCGACAAGCCATGCTCCATTGCGGTGCATCGCAAGCGTCTTCATGGCAGACCCGCCTGCAACCGACCCATTCGGCACAAACCACACCCCCAAAACCAAGGCCGCAGAGTCGAGGCCAAGATTCTTCTGCGGCGGCTTCCCCAAGGACGGTGCCGACAGATGACTACTGCATGGTCCTTCTGCAGTTCTGCGCAAGCAAAGCAGCGCCGCTTCACCCAGTTGCAGCTGCTAATCTCACCGGAGTTGTCCCCAAGTCAACGGACCGCACGGGTAGATCCCGCGCCATGAAGGAGCAGATCCAATCGGAATCTCATCCCCGGATCCCGCCCTCTGCAACATGGCCCTCCCATGTCCTTTGCAACTTTTGCAGGCATTTTGCACCATTGATGGGGCCCATCTCACCCATCTCAACGGGTGCGCCACTCCATCATCCTCCTTGGCTGCGTGACTGGGCAAACCCAGGAATGACTGCGCTGCTGGCTTCTGGCAAAATAGCCCGGTTCGTCCGTTTGACCCAAGATTGCAGAGACTTTCCCTTCCCGCTCGTACCCACCCACACCTTCACACAGACACTCACAGGTCTACAATGCAACCCTTAAAAGATTGTCCCCTGTGACTTCCGTACCTTGAGCAGCATGGAATTCAACCACTCAAAGATACCAATCTGATAGCAAAGGAAATAAAATAAATGAATAAATAAATTGTTTATTTAGCCTACTGATATCATATTTATTTATTTAAAATTTGGCTGGAAGATGATGGGAAAAGGTAGGGAGGAAAAGAAACACCATTGAATACAGCACCCTCTCTCTCTCTCTTCTTTGCTTGCTTTTTTTTTTTTTCACCTTAGCGTCTACTATTATTTTTGTTCTTCTCATATAGGTTGGTACGGTACCCGCCGCGCTTGTTCCATCCGCAAAAGCATGCCAACAACTCGACCTTGGCCCGTCCCCACTTATCCGTCACACGTCGGACTGCGCTGTTGGACACCATCACGTCCACGTCAGCCGCTATTGTGAAACTGGATTATTCTCTCGCCTTTTTTGTAGGAGGCCAGCCACACTCGCAACTTCCAATGCGCTGCGCCATTTGACATGCTCTGGACGAATTGCTCGGGGATCCTCCTTGTCATTGTCATTGTAAATGTTGCAAAAGGAAGGGCGCGTGCTTTGTGCACGTTCTCAAGTCCTGGTGCCCCTTTAATCATCCCTTGTTGCAGGGCAACCAAGCCACTGGTCCATCTGTCTGTGCCAACGACCAGGCACAATGTACGCGGCCTATTTTGGACATGTCTGCTTCAACTAGACAAAAGGTACCGCCGCCACGGGACATTGGGCACCCTCACCGATCAGCGAATAAGCATGCCAGACTAAAGAAGAAAATCTAACCAGAGGGGTTGCCCTGCAGCCTGTCAATGCGGGTTGATCGCGATGGGCACCCACTCAGCAACCCTCTGAGCTGTCCTGGAATCTCGTAGAAGAAAAGTGAAGCGAACGATCGCCCTAGTGCCCAGCCTCTCAATTCAGCGCTGAGGCTTGCACCACTGAGCTCGGACCAGAAGTGACCATCCAGTCGATGTTGCTCTAGGCGTCAACCCGAAAATTTTCTCGGAGATCTACAAACACCAAGTCTCACAGGCTCGGGTCTGGATTGATTGATTACAAAATACTAACGAACTTAATTGCTGCCAGCGGCTGAATAGCTGCATGGCCGAGAACCTTGATGTTGTAAAATGTGTGTGTGATACTGTCGCCATCGTCTCACCCGGTCTCGCACTTTAACTTTTCCGCCATTCTTGCCTATGCCTAGAGGCTCTGATCCTTACCCACTCCGTGAAAGAAGCGTAACCTGTCTCCGATCCCTCCGTTTCGAGTGCCACCCGTCGCAACCTCAGCCGTGGCAGAGAAAAAAAAAGGGGGGGATGGACTCCCACCATCAGTGTGCCGGACCCCAAAACCTAGAAACTGGGGTTAGGACCACGCAGCAAGCTATCGAGGCATAAGAGAGAGAAAGGAAACGCATCGTCCTCTGCCGTGGTGTGACAGTGAGACCTTTTGGCTCTGAACCGTCTCACTGCCATTTCTCGAATAGCTGAGCTAAGAGAGGGGCGTCTATGTATGAACAGTCCACATTCTTCGGAAGCAACGCCTCGAGGTGAATGAATGAACAAAGACGCCCTCTCTTCGCTTGTCTCTACGCCCGGTCTCTGGCCAACAGCACCCGCCCCTCTTCGGTGTGAAACGCCCCATCTCGCCCCCGTAGGAAAAACAGAGTGCCCGCCCTGGCCCTGTCTCCGTGGACCACGGAGCACCGTGAGAAGGTTCACAGGCCGGGCAGCACCGCATCAACCGCCGCGTGTCCCCAGTCGGCGCCGTCCGGTCGGGGGCCCTCTGCCCATATTCATCCTAATCCCCGCCATCACATCACCCTAGCCCACCGGGACGGCATTGGCCCGAGGCGGCGATGCCCAAGGCCGAGCGAGGACCAATTGGCGGCTTGGCCCTCCATTGAGGAAAGTGAGGTGTGACGAGAATCATTGCATTCCCCTAGAACCATCTACTTGTACGTGTATGCGGTGCGTGTACGTGTGTGTGTGTGTGTGTGTTGTCTCGGCTTTTTGCGTGAACCGAGAAAACCGCGAAAGCCGCGAAAGCCGATTGCTGAGACGGTGTTTGTAAAAATCGGGTTCCAGAAGCCTGTTCGTCTCTCCTCTGGCCGCAAGGCAACCCAGTGTTGAAACAATGCGAACCGGCTGCGATATCAGCCCTTCTCGAGGGGCAGCTCGCAATGGCATCCGCCCGTCTCCGCCGCCGATGGTTGGTCTTGTCCATCACACCGGCCGGACGAGTGAGTGAGACAATGCGGGACCTACGTACATTACGCTTGAGACAATGCATCGGTGTGCGGAAAAAGAGAAACGCGACGTGAACAAAAGCAAGCCGACCTTTTGCATTCCGGGGATCCGACAGGATAGTGCGCTCCATTACCCCAGTTTTTTTTTAATAGAAAAAAGAAACCATGCCAATTTGTTACCGGCTGTCAATGGCAAGCCACACGTTGCCTAACTGAAAAGTGATAGGGGATAGCCTACAAGGCGGCTAGCGTCTCACAGGGGTGCCCCGCCCACGATGAGACAAGACATCTAGCATCAATGGACATGGCAGCTGAAATCAAAGATATTTGCGGAGACATTCAGCCAAGTCCTGCAATTCATCAGTATTTTCTTCCTCGTCTTTCTTGGGAAATTATCCAAGCGGGCCCCAAGGGAAAGAGAGAGAGAAACGTCTCCACGTTGTTTGGTAACACGAGGACTTCGAGACACGGGGCCACTGCGTCGTTGGCCTGGCCTCAAAAGTCAAGCATAGACGTGCAGCCGCTTTGCTTGGGACTAGATCGTGTAACACGATGGTCCCAGCACGGCACGCTCCAGGAGAATCCATCATTGTATGCACAAGAGAGCTGGCCGTGCCAAGAAAAAGCCTAAAGGCGGGTCGGTAGTACATTTCCGTCCACGCTTAAAACAAAGCAAAACAACAAAGCCACTCAGCCATGCCAAGTGTGAATAATAAAACGTCACAAAAAAAGAGGAACTCAACATTTTTGGAGGGGCACTAGCCTGAGGACGCCATGTGGTCAGATTCCTTCATCTCTGACTTCTTTTGGAAACGGGCCGTGTGATGTTGAGATGCTTCGGGCCATGACACACCACTTGGACACAACGTGGCCGAGATGGCTTCGCCCGACTGCTGTTGGTGGCTCTGAAATGTGGCTGCCGAGCGGCTCTTCCGATCCCCGAGACGATGCTAATTGGGCCGTCCGAGATGCAACTGTCGCTGTCAGGAATCTGGGGGCTGGTCGCGAACGTGGTGGACTCTGCTCTGTATGGCTCAATCCCGACGTGGCTGACACATGCCGAGGCGAGCGGGCCATGCACACGGCATAACTTGCGGAACAGCAGACCTGGTCGCATTCCGCGATGAGGCGAGTGGCTTGCCCTCGTCATCTTGACGGGTCAATTGCCAACGATGATCCAAGAGAGCGAGGCAATTGTCGCACTTGCGTTGTGCAATTGCGCGCCCAAACGATGCGACGGCCCATTGAATGTGCAAGTGTCAAAAGACCTTGAGGCGGCACGCAGGATGAACTGTGCTCTGCCTAGTGCCCAAGGGATGCTATGATTGGCACACTGACACTCCGCAATGGGTCGATCGAGAGGGGCTTCAGGCAGACTGCCATTGGACAGCTCCAGGGGGGGATGATAAGATGCATCACAAATGCTGAGCTGTATGAGCCGTTGCATAGGCATACATAATAACAGAGGGTCCGGTTTAAAACGGCCCCATGTGTCGGGTTCCTGGCCATCATAGTGGGTATGTTATTGCCTTCCCAGGGGTGATGGGGAGGGGAAACGTTGGTGCTTTAGTGAGGTAGCATTTGTTCCTGTATCAGCATAAACCAAGCCCTGGAGGTTAAAATAATGGCGCCCAAACTTGACCATTCGGGGCGCGAGCCGCCAGCAGTATGGGGGAGGATGATCCACGTGGTGAAACTGAACCGAAGTCCAGTCAGCAAGTCTCTCTTCTCTCTCTCTCCAGACTCGCTCGCGAGGGTTGCAGGGGAGCCGAGGTCCGTCAATGCAAAGTTCGATTACCCAGGCAAGCCGATTGGAGTGAGCAATTCGTCTCGTTACTTCTGAGAAGGGAGCGTTGCGTGGATTTGCCGTGGGGCGTGCCGTGTTTCGAAACCATCCACGGATGTTCCGATGTGAAACTCCCTGTTGGTATTCGGGATGTCCCCGTTACATGGCTTTTGCGAAGCATCGCCCGGTTTTTGTCAGCCAAAGTGAAGCCAATAAGAGCTGGGGCGTGGTTGAATCAGAGGGTGAGAAACAAGGTCTTTGCCGGCAATTGAGATGTGGGACATCTGCTGGGCTGTGGTGAGTCGGTGCCTAGACAGGAATGAGAGAGCAGAGAAGGTGATTGATTTTTTTTCTTTTTTTTTCCCTCATTGTTGTTTCAAAATCTGGAACATTGGATTTTTTCAATGACGAATCTGTGAGCCTCGGAACCTGGTATAGCCCGCAGAGCGACAGGATCAACCGAGTCAGTCATGGGAATCGGAACATGGCTGTGAAGGCTCAACTTGCATTATTGACCGAGAAGGCGCTACTCTCTCTGATCGATCAAGGTCGTCATTGGTCCCACGCAGGATGAAAATCTCTGTTCGATGGCTGCCCAAGACATACGGCAAAGAGATCGATGCAGAGCGGGAGTCTCTCTGCCGCCCTTGTCCATGCTCGCAACACCCGGGTCCTGGCGATCCCGACCGGTACTGTCGCCTATGGACGGGGCGAGGATAGAGCCCTGGGATTCGAAGGCACAAGGAACAATCTCGATCTCGCTCCTCCGTCAATCCCGTGGGCAGATATTCGGTCGGTTCCCCGGTCCCCTCCCGCTGAAACAGCCCACTGAAGCTCCTACTAAGCAAGCTCTGGGATTTGCCGAAACGCGCATCGTACTGTAGGCCCTCTAGAGCGTACCTAGCGGCCCCCAGATCAGGAATAAGGTCGGGACTGTTAGGGTTGGTGTTCTTTTTTTTCTCCGAGTTGACGGGCGCCGCCGACGATGACATCGTTCTCAGCCGACCTAAGGGCAAGCTAGCTTAGCGACTGGTCGCCACAGGGCTTCATCGACTGAGGACACTGGTCGCTTACACGGCAGCGTTGCAAAAGAAAGCAGCACCAGAGGCAACAAGCCGTGGTGCCCAACCATCGTCATGGTCTCCATCAAAGCGTAGCATAGCCCACGAAAAATTTTTCCCGTATCAAAGTGTCATTGTGTTTCGGAACCCGCCCAGTGGCTTTGTGGTTCGTCGGGACCAGAGCTTTTAGCCCACATTTGCCAGACCACACAGCACGGAGACGCTGATCTCCAAAATAAAGATGCGTTGGCAGATTGGGAGACCAAGGACCCGCCAAAGCATGACGTTATGATTGACTGGGCGCAGGCCAGTCGCGATGCGCGTTTGCGCGTTGCGTCCAGGTGGTATTCGCCATCTGACAGAGCAGAGCGAATGCGCTCCCAGGGGGGCAATTCTGCTTATGCAAATCAATGCAAATCAACTTAGATACGGCGGTCGATGGGGAAACATGATGCGCTACTCTGCGGCCCCAGAAAATCCCATGCGCGCCTTCCAATTCTGGGCACTGGGGAACGGGGACTAGGACGGGGACTGGGACTGGGACTGGGGAGCGGGATGATATGATGATGTTGATGATATGATAGACAGATAGCACATTTGCATTGATGGGGGGAATTGCAAACCCGTGGCCCTAAGAAAGGGTCCGGGGGCCAGGTAGCATGCACTGCCGGCCGGGTTTCCCAGGGACAAGGGACAGGTGGGGGGGAGAAACGGCCATCTTCCATCGTTCTCTGGCATTTGGGGTGGTATCATGGCATGTCTGCGGTAATTGTCGTGGGCCCATTGCCCGCGGGCGGTGGTGCAACGTCCAAGGGCCATCTGCCGTTCAGTAGTCATGTGGCCCGGGACAGACACCGGAACGAAGCGAACAAGAAGGGCCAAGACGAGGGGGAAGGGGGAAGGGGGTCTACGGTGGCTGTGGTTCGCATTAGCACACAATTACGGATGAGGTGGAAGCATGAACTGGAGCATGACACGTCTAGATTTTTTCCCTTGTTAATTTAGTGCAAAAAACAAGACTGCCAATTTGTTTACCTCATCACGGCGCCGATTGCGAAACTAAGTTTCAAGCCGCTCTTCTAGCACGTCTCCTCAGTGCACAGTTTATGGGGAGGCATGTGGAGCCACAACGGCTAGGTGCCGTCGCAGTCTGACGTGGGAGCCCATCCGATTCCGGCGGGGGCAATCCCTCGAGAGAACCATGGCCAAGTGCCGTGACTGCTTCTAAAAAAAACGTAGAGATAATTAAAAAAAATCAGAAGAAAAAAAAATTGCAACCAACTACAGCAAAGGGCCGGAAAGGAGTCATCCCTCCTTGGTCTGGGGTTACATGGAGCCTAAGTGGGCACGTGCGAGACACTTGACAAGTAGGAGAGAGGGAGCAGTTTAGTTCGTCTCAAGAGGTGAAAAGGTCTTTTGCCTATAGTATGCTATGCTAATGCTGTGCTATGCTATGCAGTCTTCCGTGGTTCCTGTCGGTACGGCCTGTCATCCCTAGATGATGGCCCCAAAGCAGTGAGCAGCCCCCTCCCAAGACGTCCTGATCCCAATAAAAATAATGACCGGCTACCTTGCCTGGCCGTCCTGTGCGCCAATACTCTGTCAAGTATCCCAAAAACGTGTGCATCCATGCCGCCCCCAGCGGGTTCCTGACGATGTCGTATCCCAGATATCATGATATTTCCCCCCATAGCTCCAGTTGCTCCCGTAATCCATGCTCTGAAACAACATGCGATGTCAACTCCAGCCTGTATTTGGTACAAGATGCCCATGATGGCCCCCGTATCCCTTCAACCTATCGCGTGGCGGAGAGCCCCCCGATAATCTCAATGGGTTGATCGAGATAGTAAAGTCGTGATGAAAATAGAAAAACAAACTTTTTTTGGTATGCAGTGCTCCATTGTAATGCCCTTCTTGGTACAAGAAAAAAGAAAATTCAAGAAAAAAAGGAAATTGTGTTGGTGGCATGTGAAACGTGTGTGTGGTGTGTTTATGATATCGAATTGAGTAGCGTAGTTGGTCGGGTGGTGACCCGGGGTATATAAATGTTGATTGGTGATGGTGTTGAAATCAGTTCGGGTTTTTTTTTTTGGTTTTTGTTTGATCAGACTGTACTTGTCGCTTAATAGGAGCGTCGTCGTTGCATTCTGACTTGCTCGAAGGAGACGGCGTAGGCTCGAAGTTCTTGCCTGGTCTTGTCTGAGAGTTCGCCGGATGTCGAGGTGCTCTGAATGGAGCAGAGGCTGCTGTGAGAGCTAGAAGGGGTCAAGGCTCGATTGGAGGTCTGATCGGCGGTGGACTTGTAGGTCGATGCAGAGGCGCTGCCGTAGGGTCGAGCATTGGTGAAGTCGTAGGCGGGAGTGAGGTTGAAGCCTGAGTTGGCAGATTTGGTCGACCATGGGTAAGAAGGAGGAGCAAATCCAGGAGAGCTAGCCTGGGAGCTTGGAGTCGAGGTCTTCTCGAAGTCGGCCAGTCTGCACGATTCGGAGCAGTAGGCGTCGGTGGAAGAGTGAACCTGCTTGTCACAAGCGAGGCAGAAGGAGTGAGCCCAGTCGAAGTCCATTGTGGCGGTTGGTTGTGAAGGAAAGAGTCGTGTGTGCAAAGACGAGAGTGGGCTGACGCCTTTATAAGATCAAGAACCCAGATGATGCCAGAAGCAGTGGTCAAGCAAAACCGTCTGACGAAGGAGGATTGTTGGTCTCGGTGTCAAGTGGAAGTAGACAGAGGTGGGGGACGAGAAGTGGAAAGATTACAAGAGTAAGGCAGAGCTGAAAGCGTCAGGCTAAAGTGTATCTAGACAGACGAGCGGCTCAGAGAGAGAAAGAGGCAATTAGAGAGAAAAGGGAGAGTCGATGTGGTGATGGTGGAGAGGAGAAGGTTGAAGATCGAGGGCAGAGGAGGGAATATGTATATTCTGCTCACTCACCGGGCACAGCCTGGAGGATGGATCATTAGTCGCTGGACACCCATGCGCTCCTTGTACATTGCCTAATAAAATGTGGAGGAGGATACCACGGGTCGCCCACGCCCGCCTGAAGAAGCGTAGCTCTTGAGACGGACAGGGTGAGGGCGGCAAGGATGGGTAGAGAGAGCCCCACTCATGCCCTGCAGCAGATGCTAGCGCCAGCAAGGATTTGCCCAAGGTGCAAAACCTAGGGTACGTACCATTTTCCAAGCAGTCCACGCCTTCCCTTTGGCCTGCCTGGGTGCGTGAGCAGAATGAGAGGGGGGTGTGGGGAGCGCACGCCTGGGTGTCTCAGGCATCTAGGGGGTGGGGAATTGGAGGAGGGTGTCTACCAAGGCATGGGCGGCATGGGGCCAGGTGTGTACGGATGCTACAAGGCGTCAAAGGCGTGCTGAAAGGCGTGTGAGTTGCAAGAGCGCTGGTTCTGGGCGCTGAGAGGATGGCGACCCATACACAGCACACAAGACAGTGAGTGGGAAGCCCAGCGAGGCGACCCAAGACACCAGACCACTGGCGTGTGACTGGTTTCTCCAAACTGGCGCTCCAGGCGGCATGGCACAGCGGGCTGACCTGGCACAAACTCAACTGATCGGAAACGAGATGAAGAAGAAAGGAAAGAAAAAATTTTCAGCTCTAGCACTCACGCTCGCCGTGGTCATGATTCTAGCGAAACGAGAGTATTCGTCTGAGTCACCTCATGCTGATTTGAGGGCCCTTGATGGTCCTCTGGGCCACAGAGGGTCCCGGATTCCACCGCGAAGCCATCAGCCGAGATTTTGGCTGGGGCCTGGGCTGATGAACACCACAGCGACATCGGTGGTGGGCAGATGTTTGCCTCCGTTGCCTCCTCGCCCATGCATTCTGCACGGCAGCGTCCGCACTGCACCGAAACGTCCTGCACAGCGCTGCACAAAGGGTGTGTATCTGGCTTTTTTCCCCTCTATGCCTCCCACGTTTCCCACGCTCCGTGGTGTGAGCCTCGTCCGCGAGTGGCCTGCTCTTGTGCCCACTGGTATTTTTTATTTCTCTCGTCAGGTCGTGCTGCTTCCATTCTTCGGCAGGCGTGACCTCTTCTCTTGACTAGGGGCCCGGCCAGGAGCTTCGTGAGCATTCACCAGCTGGTAGTGCAATCCGCTCTAAATCTGGTGTGCTGGCTAAAGTAGATCTCCAGAACGCTAGCTGCGACTGTGTCGGACTGCTCGCTCTTGGCTCGTCCTTGCTGGAGGGCACCATGACCATGCCCCCATGGATCTGCGGCCTGAGGCAGAAAACTCAGGAGGACAGAAGCGGCCGCACACTCCAACCATGCTTCCGCATTCGTGCTAGTGTGTCTTGGTTGACGGTCTAGGCCCTTTGTGGCATGGTGGCAAGCTCCCTAAACAACCACCCCCAACCAGACAGGCCTTCTCCCTGTCCAGGTCCACCCTTTGTCCTTGGCTTTTCGAGGCCCCACTCCTGTGTCTCCACCTACGAGCACGCAAGTGTCCACTACAGTGACAGACCTACCGTCATCTGTGTTCACTGCCCAGCCTGAGCATGGAAACCTGTCTGTCTTACAAACTCGCACATCCCGGTGCATTGCGAAACGGAGCTGGCAAGACTCAAAGATCCGAGGTGTAAGACTCATGGATCTAGATCGAGGTCTGCCCCAGGATACGAGAGAGGGATGGGGAGAAGGCACAGACACAGGCACGGCACAGCTTCGCTTCGCTTTGCATCGTGCTCAGCTGCAAGGTTCACCCGGTGTTTCCAGGTCCCAAACCCCCTGCCAGACTGGCTACAGCCGCCGTCGCAGTTGGCCTATGCCTCCTCCGAAGTGTACTGTGCACATCCAGCACCCAGCCAAATCATGGGAGCGACAGGTGCACAATGCCCCCCAAAAAATCGACGTCTCAAAGTGGCACTTTGCTTCTCCCTCGGCTCTCCAGCTGTGCGTACATTGGTCACTGATCAGCCTCCGCATCGGCTTAACGCCCCCAAACATGCGTGGAATTCTGGCTGAAGCAAGAGACGTCGCAGTGACGCCATTTTCGCAACCGCGTAGCAGGATTGCATAGTTTCCATCAGGTACACAATCCGGGGCTGTGTGGGCCCGCCCGAGAAAGGGACTCCAAGAAAGGATAAGGCCAAACTGTCTAGTGCTGAATGGAGGTGCAGTACCACCTCTCTAGACCTTCGGCTGCGCTAGATCCATCTCTTTATTGGTGGTTTGTCATGCGCCTCCTGCACCCCAAACCAAAGGTTCAATGTACCGTAAACAATATTGCATCTAAGATTGTCCGCATCCCTTAGTGGCAACCGTTACACCCTCCTCGAGCAGATGGATGCCACTTTCTTGGTCTTGGGCAAGACAAGGCCAAGCCAAGTGTAATGTAAGCACCCTACAGTCCTTCTCGCCACAGGAAGCATTTCCACAGGGGAATCGATCAACCACGATCTACATTCGACACAGGATGAGGCAATATGGTTTTTATCTATAGTATCAACCTTTTTTTTTTTTTGCCGCTTCCTTGACATCAGATCCCACTGAACGAAACAACGTTGGATCCGCCCTGTCCAAATCATGGCTTGGCATGATATGATATCAAAACCATAATGTTCCCCCCAGATGCCAACGGTCTCGACTCCATCCACCACCATCGAGCTGATTAGAACCTGTCGTATGATTGAGACATTTCTGCCAAGGAAATCCACGCCGGCCACATTGATAGAGAGCTTGGTTTCATACCTTCACGCTCAGTTGGCTGTCATGCATCAAGACCTCGACGAAAGATCCCACTTCGACAACTGTGTCAGGTCGAATACCAATAGCTCCAATCCCCTGCTCCACCGGACAATAATCGTGCAGCTTACCCCAGTCCCACCAATATTCCGTGCCGTGCACTGCCCAAAGCAGTATGTTGTCTGTCTTATCACGACGACCTTGACGGCAATCGACACCCACAGGAGAACCATGTGGTGGTGGTTTCTTGTAGAAGCTAACCATTTGGCCTAGTCTATTTTGGCCCACGCCTGCTTCAAAGCGGGGGCGGAGGAAGCGCTAGGCTAATCATGAAGACCTTCGCCTCCACACCACCAGCCAAGGACAGAGAGGTCCAATACATTGCCACCTGACCTCCAGTGCCAACCTCCTTTACGCTCTTTCAGAAATCCGGGTTGTAACATTACGATCTTTTGTCGGCCGTAGATATTGTGCCGTCTGGGCAGGCAAGGCCATGTCATCTGGTCGGCATCTTGAGAACCTTCATTTCGTCCCGAGCCATGCCGTCAGCCTCTAGGTGCCCCTGCCAGGGGCCAAATAGTATCTCAGAGAACATTGATATGCTGCTGCATGATGTTGCGGCAAGGCGCCTCGTGCCCCCGTATATGCCTTAGCCATCTTACATCATACTCGCCCGTTCATCTCGACATGAGAAACGGAGTCGGGCTCATCGCCTGACAATGTAAGACATGCACAATACTAGAAGAAACGCAGTTCCTACAAGGCGCCCCGTATGCTCACACATGGCGTATCTTACGCCTCAATGTAACTAGACATTTCGTCTTTCCGGTAGTCTCCCCGATGAGAAATGTCTGAGGCCGCGTGTTCGGGTCACCACGAGCTATCCCAATTATACCGTCTGGAACGCAACCCGTCGAGGCAGCAAAGCAAAACCACGCTCCTCGCCTTGGAGAGGAGGGGCGGGTTGGATTGACGAACGATGGATACTAATGCGAAATTCGGCCAATAATATGGCGGGAGCTTCAGTCAAGTGCTTGCTGGCTGTGTGGGCATCTAGCTGAGGTTTCACCACCTGATCCATCTCCAGCACCGAAACATGGGAGCTACATGCCACCAGCGACGAATGGGTGCCGAATATCAATGTTGCAAGTGGGGTCCCACGCGCCGTAGCAGCGAATGACTTCTGATAAAGGGAAACAATCGTGAAACTCCACGACGATGGGCACCTTGAGATAAGAGTTGGGAGAGATCCGCATCCTCCAAGCATATGCGCCCATCAGACAGGTCGATCTTGGTGACGAGAGCTCGGCGTATTTAGCAGGTATCCACCATCTCAGACTCCAACAGACAGGATACACGGCTGAAGCTGTATGCGTGAGGAATTCCGTATGGGGCTGGGGCAAGGGTGTCTGCCATGAGACCGAATACTATCATGGATAATCAGAACATGGCTTTCTTCCATCAGAAACAGTGGTAAACCCCACCCGACATGGGAATACAAAACTCCAACGCCTCAAAGTCATCCACCACGAGGAAGAAAATGTGAGGTCTGACAGCCTGCGTGACCCCCAACACGAGGGTGCGCCCGCAAGCGAGCCGGCAGAGAGATATAACGCACATCGGCTAATATCAGCCAGGACTTATCGGGTGGACAACCGAATGCGCAAGATGGCCCCCCACGCTCACTGATCAGGTCACCCAGATTTCTGAGATACGTACTGTATGTGTATCTCAATTATGGCAGAGCGTGCCCCATCGGACAACAACCCCAGAAAGGAAACAATCCCATTGCTAAGCTTCGGGGGGAGTGCTCGGCCGAGGTGAGCACGGTGCACGATCAGTATCCGGACGAGACATCAGCATCATTGACCTTTCCGCGCGTGGCCGTGTTGGTGAGTCTGGACCAAGCCCAAGTCTCATTTGCAAGACCACTTCTGACCAATGCGCCGGGTTCAACAGTTCTGAACCATGAAATGCACGAAAGGCATGCCCAGAAGGCCATCTTGTTGGCTGATGGCACCACGGTTTTCAAGCCACGAACTAAAACAGAAGTCGAGCTGGGGGGTGCTGAGCGCTAACTGGTGCACTGTCCACGCGGGAGCCAGGAAGCTCCCTCGTCGGCTAGCCCTAGGCTATGGCCACTGAGAGACCCATACCTCCCCCGGCTCTGTCTAACTCAGGAGCTGCAGCTGGGTTTGATTACAGGCCCTTACTGTCTTTGCGATGGATTTCGGCTTCACTCGATTTCCATCTTGCAGTTCATGGTCAGGATCCGGAGCTGAAAACACCATGGGCACGTCCCTGGGCGATCTGACGAACCTGTACTGTTGTAATCGGCTGCATTAGTGACGCTAATCCTTGGTCGGCACGTGAACTGCCCCAAAGATAATCTCGGTGTGGTGGGCAGAGCTGATCTCAGCAGTCACCTTCTACAACTGGATCTGTCCGCTATAACCGCTTGAAATTCCAAAACGAGATGATGACACAGCGTCTAAAGGAAGATTTTTCCCTTTCCAATGCATCACGAACTCCTGCATCTAAGCGGGCAGCGAATAGGGCCCCTGGGTACCCTCCATGCAGAAATTTTTTTCCCATCATGTCCCTGTCCGGACTGGCCGACCGTAGTACAACTTGAAGCAACTTTATCGAGAGGCGCATGCAACGAAACTACCCAACCCAGCCAAGAGCAGAGTTCGAGGCAGCGTCCAGCACCCAGGGCCTGGACTCGATCATGCAGGGCACTCCGCAGGCACCTGGTCGCCTGTTGGTGGTGGGCTCATTGATCACCTCACCCTCCCAAGCCCAAAAAAACCATCCTTGGCTACACTAAGACCTAGTCACGTATTGCGGCCAACCACAGCCCCTATTCCCATAACGCCTGCACAGGCAATAAGGTGGCGGTTTAAAGTGAAAATGGACAAAGGCCCAGAAAGGCCGTAATGAGCGCCATACAACGCCGCTCAAGCCTGGGTTAGGCAATCATGAAGGCGCTAGCTGAGCAAGTCCAAGCTACCATTTTAGTACTACCCATCGCCAGCGCTAAATGAGGGTGAAAGACGCCGCAAAAGCAACTTATGAACCCAGGGTAGGCGAGAAACAAGGAGATGTGATGGAAAAAGCAATATGAACAACGATCGAGTCCGATGCCGTCTCCGCAGACCATCCGTCATCGATGACAAAAGACAAAGACCAACAAGCGCTAGCGGAGCATTACCAGCTGTCATTCAACTCGGCGGTTAGTTGCTGAAGTGAGAGCGAGATGAAAAAATTCTCTTCCAAGTTTGGCCTCATTTCGTGGCGGTACCTTGCATCCGATCAACTGCGAACCATGAATATTACCAGCCGGCAGGGACGGCTCATGCAAGTCAGCGGGCGACAAGACTGAGATGACGGGAGGGAACCAACCAGCTAAGATGGAAGCCAGAGACAGAGGTGCCAGCCAGTCAATAAGACCCATCAGCCAACCCTTTTCGAACAAGGAAAAATCTTTCACAGCCTGGTTTGGAACTGCAGTGGTGTGGGCGCTTGCAGTGGCCATGGGGGGATTCAACACCTCATTCGCCAGTCAGCCAACATAATCTGACAGCTAAGATCCTGCACAAGGACCAACAAGAATTTTTCTCTGAGGCTTCGTGATACCCTTGTGCTCCCCAGGGGGGGGGCCGCCACCAACCAACAATTGAGCCAGCCGTTATCGAGTAGGAAAGGTACGCCAAGAGATATCCCCAGAGTGCCTCCTGGACAGGGTTTAGCCCATGGCACTCGTCCCATGATGGAAAAGCGCTGTTCCCGATTCAGCATGATCGACAAATAGCCTCTCTCTGGCCATCGTCGTCTGCGCTCTGGGGCCTGGGGCTTTGCGCTTGCAAATTTTAATGGCACGCCCCCCAACTTCGCTCGCAGCGTCTTTGGCTGATTACTATTTTTTCCCTTTGGCCTTTTTCACCTTTGGCTACCCTGTCGTTCTAAAAAGAGTTGCCGCCAGCAGAAAGCCAAGCTTCATTTCGGCTTTAGACATGGATCGCGATAGAGGCCGATGGAGCCCGAAAAACGGATCGGCCGATTGGAGTGACGACATTTTTTTTTCTTCCCACAGGGCAGAGCTAGTCTAAGGTAGGTTGTTCAGTTGGGTGTTGGAGGTTACACCAAAGATCCCGTGAGGTGATGTTATGTCGAGATTGGGTTGTGTGACGCCCAGAAAGCACGTTTTTTTTTTTTTTTTTTTTTGGGCAGGGTAGCGGGGCTTGGACAGTCCACTCAGGCTTACGAAGTAGGGCATTGCCGTATGAGCAGGAAATTTTTCATCAGATCATTGTCAGCTACGCCAAGTCGTCAGCTCTGGGCAAAATGGCTGAATGGTTAACTTTGCCCATGTGGTTCCCACCAATTTTTTTTTCCATTTCTCACAGCAGTAAAAGTTAGGTTCACGCAACGGGGCGAAGCGCTGACGCCATGATCCGGTCGGCCCGGGATCGTGTTGATACCCTCTACCCCCAGTTTTGTCTGCTAGATTAACGGATTGATCGCCGTTTCACGGACTCCGTTCCTAGGCGAATCTCCGTGGAGGTTTCTCTGCTTGAATCTAATTCTCCTTATGTCGCGACCAAGGAAAAAAAACAAAAGACAAAAAACTTGTTAGTCTGGCCCAGACTTGTGTCATCAACAACCGCAGGGTTCCGACGAAGCCGCCCACGGGCGAGTGCATAAACAGCTCATTGGCTCAAGAGCCGAACGGCGTCATCAGCACCGACAGTCAGGAGCACTAAGAACGAGCTAAAAATCCGAAAGAGATTTTGGATATCGTCATACTTCTTCTTCGGGAACAATTCGCATCTCGTCGATGAGCTTCTCCCCCGATCGGCGGAGGATTCGCTGAGTCACTGCAAGATAATCAGGGACCAGCATCCACTCCTCCCGCTCAGTTCGCAGAAAGCGGATACAAAAGTAAAAATTTTCTGTGATGATGATAATGCGCTGTGCTTCTCACCTTGGCGCCCGCGATAAAGCAAGGTCGCTCTCGAAGGATGCCCCCTGAGATAGGTGAGCGCAGTTCGGGAGCCACGGGGAGGATGGGGGTTCCATGGCTCGCTTTCCCACAGCGGCAGGCAAAAAGTATAACACCAAAATCCCAGACCCCTGTGCTCGTTGCGACGCTGAACAATTTGTCAGTGGAGCTGAGCCGCTCTGGACCTGACCTTGATCCCACTACAGCAGCTAAAACCCGAAAGCCTCGGGCACAGCATGGCCTATGCGTCCTCCGACTGCGTGCCCGTGTGCTATTACAACACTCGGCCTGGCTCAGGGGCAGGATCGCACCAAGGATCATCGGCATCAGTGCCCAGAGTCAGCACGGAATATGAAAATGCCTATCTGAGATAGCTGCATGCCGGAGAGCAAGGTAGGGGAGGGGTGTTGGCTGGAGATGGAGCTCTGTTTTCAAGCCCCAGGCTGTGCTGGGCTGTCCATGCCATTTGCACTTTGTGTCACCGCACATGGGCAGGCCGTGTTGCCTTGGCTTCTTCCCTTTACGACCGACTACATGCACTTACACATTTGTAGGACGAGTAGGACAACCTCACCTCCAGCGCTTCACCGAGAGGCTTCTAGTTACGGGGTGGCTTGTTTGTAGTGGCGGGACAATGCCCACAATTAGTGTCAAAGCAAGGGCAGTTTTTTTTTTCTTCTGCCTGGACTGTTCCTGCCGCAAGCTGTCCGTATTCCTGCCGGGTTTGGCAGCATCGTATCATGCCCACGCTGCTGGCCATGCTAGCTGATCTGACAAGTCACAAAGCTCCCCCGCATTTCCTCACAATTACAACGGCCGTCGGGCCTATTTGACCATACAACAGCGGCCTCCTGGGCCACTTATGCGCTGCAGGATGCCGGCCGCGCTTCCTACCAATCTCGAGGGCAGTTGAGAGGCATTTGGAAATCCGGAAGGGTGTCCCGTCCTGGCGGCACGGTTGGAGGTGCAGAAAAAGGTACATGGCAGCTGCAGGCAGAGCAGGACGCCGAAGTCCTTTCCTGGGACAGTTCGAGGCTCTCGCGTATTGTCTGTGCGGCACCTTTCGCTTGGGATTGTCTGCTGCAGCTGGACGCTCTGGGGAACAAAGCTTGCAAGGACGGCCAGGGGCTTGCCGCCTCGCCCCCCCGTACTTGGTTTGGTGCCTGTCGGTCTCGCCTGTATTCGATAACGACCATGGCCGTTCAGCCGTCGATAGGTAGATCCATGTAGTCCAGGGGGGATACCTCTGCCGCGTGGTGGCTTGTGTCGGCTGGGGACGGCGCAAGCAGAGACGCCCGCTGCAAGAGACCCAGGAAGCGAACCCCACGCCCATGACAATCAGAGATTGGCATCGCTGAGGGGGTGTAGAGATAGGGGAACGGAGTATTGTCATTGTCAGACAACAGCCGCGTCTAGCCAAGGGATCCGTGGCAAGCAATGGTATTGACAAGCGAGAGGGGGAGGGGTTTTCCATCAGTGGAAAAAGAGAGACGGAAAAAAATATCGCGGCGGCATCGTCGCATCGCAGGTCGCCTCCAGCCAACTGGCTGCAACCTTGGAGGAAATCGGACTAATCGAGTGTAAAGTTTTCTTCTTCGCCACGCAGGCCACGCAGGCTGAAGGATTTTTGGGTTGCTCAGTGCGGCATGGCCAATCATGGACGCCATTGTGTTTCCCCAGATTATTGAGTGGACCGCCCCCAGAGAACAAGTGGGACCCCGGCGCACAACGGAGGCATTGCGCCCTTGAGGGTCACTGTCACTGATGCAGGCGTCCTGGTCGTGGGGTTTTGGCGACGCGGATGGGAAAATGGAGCAGGCAAAATCCCAAGAAGAAAAACGACCGGCCTTGCCAATCGTCATGTCACTTTGCCCGATGCGCTTAGCCGAACAGGTGCAAGACATTTCAGAGGGCAACCAAAGAGGGGCTTGGTGTTGCTCGGACTTCGCTGGGGGCCGCCGCCGGCTATCTCGGTCGTGGCTTGGCTCCCGTTCAGCACCAGCTCGCCGACCATCTGAAGTTTACTCCACAAAGGGGAGGGCCACGAGGCCTTTTGGGAGCCGTCTGGAGCCATTTGGAGCCATTCGGAGCCATTTGGGAGCCATTTGGGAGCCCGCAACTGCTCCATGCAATGTCTCGCATGGCACCAAGCAAGCCCGTCGATACGGATGCTCCCAGATCCGTTGCCTTGGTACTACCCGCGCCCGTGGTGCCATTTCGCCGTCAGCAGACATCCAAGTTACCACCATGGCAGATGACTGCAAACACACTTGGTAGGGGTTCATCTGCTCCGACTGGCAGCCGTTGTCGTGCGGCACCTTGCCTGCCCGCTTCGCGCCGGGACGGCATCTCACTCCCATGCAGGTGTAACCCCATTGTTTTTTCTTGGATCTTTTGGCCATCCGTTTTCTTAATTCCCCCTCACTTTGACCTGGCATCCCGTGTCGACAATCTCATTTCTCAGAAAACAACCCCCATCCAGCATAACATGCCATATGCGCGTCTGCAGCGCTCGGCAACACCGTTTCATCCTGTCCCAGGGTCATGGGGGGTTTGGACGCGGGGTTGTTTACAGCACCGCCCGATGATTTGCGCCCAGCCATCCTCTTTTGCTCGAAGCCATGCCCATCTCTTTTGATTGTTTTTTTATTAGTTTAGAACATGTGTGACAGCGGGATGGGTCCCTTGAACCTTTTTTTTTTTTTATCTTCCTCTTTCTCCTTGGCCCGTCATCCATTCTAGGCAAGGGACCAAAGGAAAATGCGGAGGTGGCGTCAGAGTGCTGCGCTAAATGTCTCGGTTGCCGGCGCTGAAGGCTCCATGTGACCATTCTTTTCAACCCAGGTAGGCAGCTCCTGCAGGAACTTGCGAGGGCCAGTCCTCTTGTCCAGCTTTGTACCATGGTGGGGGCCAGGGTGTTTCAATGACATGAAGCGCCGAGTATGCATGAGGATGGGTGGGTGGGTGTGAATCTGTGGTGTAGCTCCACGACGCCGGTGCCTTCGACGGGAGTGGCCAGCGTCTTCTATTCTCTGCCTCCTCACGCTTTTGGTTTGGGCGACGTCGGCAATGCTACACTAGACGGGACTTGACAGGACTATCGAATGGGGGATTGCCCAATAAAACGTATCTGTTTACGTGGACGGAACGTAATTATCAGGCTTCATTTTTTTGGGGGTCATGCGGTTGTAGCTCCAGGGTAGATGGAACCCTCCAGAGATCTCGATGACGACTTATCCCGTTCCATCTTACATCCAGCTCCTGAGGTTATTGGTGCTGTGAGGTTACATGTCATCCCGCAGTTCATCTCTGTGTTGTACACTTCGTCCGTGTGTCGGACTCTTACGGGGGCCGTGATCGGATTCACTTCACCTGAACAACAATCCCATCAACTCGTGGTTCCAATATGGCCTCTCTAGCAGTCTGATGCCAATGGCATTTCTACAGCGTACCAAGGCCACATCACAGACAAACACCATGCAGGCTAAACGTGACAGAGCACGACAGGAAGGAGCTCGATAGAACAACAACATGCACTTCTACCCAACAAATCCGCAAAGCCGCCGAGACGCTGGCCTCAGCTTGTGCTGTCACCAGTCGCGGCATGAATGTCCACGTCGTTGCCGGTCTGTCTCCCTGCACATTGCGTTTCCCGACGAAAACCGACAGTAAACAGCCTCTAGCACCGCGTACCGACAGATAAGAGAATGCCGTGCGTCATTCTGTGCCATGCAGCGAGCTGGCCACACCCTCTCTCGAGCGTGATAGCTGGTGCAACTGGTGCAACTCGCCCGCTTG
The DNA here is from genome assembly GCA_020809705.1 of Calonectria ilicicola. NCBI lineage: Eukaryota > Fungi > Ascomycota > Sordariomycetes > Hypocreales > Nectriaceae > Calonectria > Calonectria ilicicola. The sequence goes on along the minus strand of CP085833.1, from coordinate 2,951,340 downwards.
GGCCCGTGAAGGAGGGGTTGTAATGCGCAATCCCAATACAGCGTCTCTGCGCGACTGCAAACCCGACGTGAACACGCATGCGCGCACCCGAGCTGGTGACATGTCGTTCACTCGGACCGGTACGGGCAGCAGCAGCGTCGTTTCTTTTTTGGGGGCATTGCCCTTCTCGGCCAGGCACAGGGAGGGGAGAGGCTCACTGTGCGACGACGGAAGCCGAGGGGGCTGGCGCAGGGAGTGAGTGACGACACAGCGCAGCAAATGTTGCGTGACCTGGACGTGGGAGGGGGGGGTTGAATCTCGATAACCGCCGGCGCAGATTCGAGCGGCTTCTTGTTGATGGTCGCGTCTCGAGTTGATGACCCCAAGGGTCCATCGTAAGCCAAAAGCAGGAGTGACCTGACATCCAGGGGTCCAAGGGTCCAAGGGTTCCGAGGCATTGGCCAAGCGGTGCTGATATCAATACGCCGCCAAGGAAAGCTGAAGCTGGATTATGTTGCAATGCCGAGATAGCCCATCATCATCCGTCGCTTGGGGCGGTATCATGCTCTGGCTCGCCGTTCTGAAAGTGGGCAATCGGATCGATAATGAAACGCATTTACGAGACTCTTGCGCGCAAAACTAAGGCCTACGTGGGGTGGGCTCTTGCAGAGACATCTGCGATTGTAGTTCAAAGACACCGATCGAATCATGCTCCGCTGCGTCTATCCATCTGGTCTCGAGTTGATTGCATGTCATCGCGTGAACGCACTAGTTGCATTTCTGAAGTCTTTCATGTGGAATTCATGTGGAACTGCACGCTTAGCTGCCATGTCCATGTCTTCCGGTACATCCAATAAGCATCCCGATCACTGTGATAACGCTACTCGTATCATAGTTGGGTGAGAGTGATCATTCTCCAGTGCCTTAATTTGACTGCCACGTACTTGTACACCTTCACCGACTCTTAAAGTATGGAATAGACGGGGAGTGGTCTTAGAAGACGATGTCAATGCTGCGGTTACGTTCACACCACGTATATGTGTGCTGGGATTTTCCTTTGGCATGTCCCCAAGAGTCCGCTATAGCGATGGGATGGGATGGGATGGGATGGACGTGGATCGTAGAGATGGTTCCTCTTTGCATAACTCATCAATATTATGCCATACTGCGGGAAAAGCAAAACGATCAATGCCTTTAGAATCTTCTTCGGTGTTACTAGAACATTGATAGATGAGATGGAGCTTCTACAGTCCATAATTTTTTCTATATCGAGAAACAAAGGAGCTAGCTCAAGTGCTCTGACGATGCTGATAGCGTCCTGAAATCATGTTTATACCTAAAAAAAGATGGATGATCTATCACTCATGAGGCATGATTGAATAGACGAGATAAGGACACGATGAAGTTAATTTGAATGCACCAGGGACTGACATCAATGTCTTGTGGATTCTACAATTCTTGCAAAGAGATGTCGTGAACTTTGGATCATCGGATCGAGTTCGTGATCTCAACTTGAAGAACAAAAATTATGAGAATTCTTTCAAATACAATAATACATCTTCATACCGGACATCTCGACATCCCTTGGAAATATGAGAAATAGGGTATTGCTTTAATCCTGCACAAGGTATAACTAGTTTATGGCTATTGCATACCCACATGTATATATTTATTTGTATATATCGAAGTGAACTAGGGGGAATCTGTGTCTGTGATATCTCTTATAACTCATAACCACGAACCTCTATCCGCTATTCTTTTTTATTCAATGCTTCTTTTATTTCAAAGTAACCAACTCCTCAGCACTCGTTGGGTGAATGGCTACGCAGCTATCAAAGTCGGCCTTGGTGGCACCCATCTTGACAGCAACGCCGAAGCCCTGGAGCATCTCGCCGCTGCCCTGTCCCATGATGTGTAGACCAACGACCTTCTCCTCGGGACCAACAGTGATGAGCTTGTAGTTTGTAGGGCCCTTCTGGTCAGGCTCCATCATGGCGTAGTACATGGCAGTAAAGCCAGTCTTATAGATCTTGAGGTTCTCCTTGCCATACTTCTCGATAGCCTGGGGCTCAGTAAGACCGATGCTGCCGACCTCGGGATGAGAGAAGACAACTGAGGGAATGTTCTCGTAGCTGAGCTTCAGGCTGGAGAACTCGGCTGGTCCAAAGAGACGGTGTGCGAGACGACGGCCAGCGGCAATGGCGACGGGGGTTAACTCGGCTTCACCAGTGACATCACCGAGAGCGTAAATGTTGTCTACGCCTGTGTTTTGATACTCGTCAGCGACAATGTGACCTGAGGGACGGAGCTTAATGCCAGCTTCCTCCAGACCAATATCCTTGGTTAGAGGAGTACGTCCAATGGCCCAGATGAGGTGATCAACCTCGTGAACAACACTCTCGTTGCCATCGCCGTCGCGGTAAGTTACGGTGAGTTTGCCGTTGGCATCCTTCTCAACCTTGCTGACCTGAGAGCGCTTGTGGAGGTTTACACCGAGTCTCTCATATTCCTTGGTAACACTTTCCTGGATCATGGGATCGAAGCTACGGAGGAAGTTGTCGTGTCGGATAAAGAGGTGAGTCTCAGTGCCGAGGCCGTTGAAGACACCGGCAAATTCGACAGCAATGTAACCAGCACCGACAATGGCGACCTTCTTGGGCTGCTTCTCAATCTCGAAGAAGCCGTCGCTATCGATACCTAGCTCGGCACCAGGAATCTGAGGAGGGGGGGTGGGCTTGCCACCAACGGCGACAAGAATCTTCTTGGCGTTGACAACGACCTTGGTGCCATCGTCGAGTGTGACCTCGGCCTGATCTTTTGAGAGAAGACGGGCCCAACCGTGGAGGTAGTCGACCTTGTCATTGTTGAGGTTGCGCTCGTAGATGCCATTCAGACGCTTAATGTAGGCATCACGCTTGGTCTTGAAGGTGGTCCAATCGAAGGGGGCGGTTTCTTGAACGGAGAATCCGTAAGCCTTAGCGTCGTGGATGGCCTCGGCGAGGGCGGCGGCGTTGTATGTGACCTTCTTTGGCACACAGCTGAGGAAAATGTGTTAGCGAGGTGTTTCTATTGGTGTCTTAGGACAAAATGCAGCACGCTACGGCTCCTTCTGGGTGCATGTAGATGGTTGCCCGCACTAGATTGGGGGATGTGCTTGGAGCTCTGGAGCTCTCGACTTACCCAACGTTGACACAAGTTCCACCAAGTCGCTTGGCCTCGACAATGGTAGCCTTGACGCCGTACTTGCTGCTGGCCATGCGCGCAGAGGCGAGACCGCCGCTGCCGCCGCCAATGACGAGGTAGTCGGTCTCCTTGATAATGGGAGCCATGTTGCGCGGCGTGGTTGATAACTGGCGGGACACTGAAGCTATTCGCAGCGGGGCTGATCTCGTGGTCGACGACAAGGCAGATGTGCGAGAGAGGCGAGCGAAAGCTTGCATGCCTTTATTGGGAGTATGGGCAGAGGGGGGAAAGAATGGGCGCGTTGGCGGGGGAGGGGAGGAATGACGTCTTTTTATGTGCGGCGTCTGACGAAAGGACGGACGGCGTAATGCGGCGATGGAAACGGAGTTGGTGATGTCGGGGTCTGGAGGGGCCGAAAACGAGCGAATCCGAGGTCGGGACGGGTCCGATTGCCTGGGCAAGAAAACAAGACAAAAGCTAGCTACTGGTTCCTGGAGCGGGCGATTGTGTAATCAGTGCGAGGGAGCTGCAGCATGGCGATTTGAAATCCACTTCGGCGACTGAAGTTTTGCTTCTTTCCGCTTTGGGCGAGCTGGGTGGAGGCCCTCGGTGTTGACAGACACGGGTGGTACCACCCATCTTTGGGACGCACGTGTTGGATCGGGTTTGTAAATACATTGATTTCACATTATAATTCCACATGGTAAATTTGGGACCTGAGACGTGCTTGTGCATTGAGTGCTTAGATGGCCAGATGATGTGGAATCATGGTGGTGACGACGTAGTTGGATAGTCCCCTGTAAGTAGTAAAGGTTGCAGTGATTAGAAATCAATCACCCAAATGGGCAGTAAGTACCGAGTTGTTTCAACGATTCCGGTTCGAGCTCATTAAAATATAAATCTGGAATACTCAAGACTAAAAAAGAATGCTAGGCAAAGATTCCAGGCTGTCAGATGTGACTTTACTTGCTTGGGTGGAGTAAATATCACATCATAGCGATACCTGATGATGCATTCCCCCATGGCTTAGTTCAAGCTCGACGATGCGAAATTGAATACCAATAGGGCAGCCTACAACAACGGATTAAACGCATTGAACACACTTATACCAAACAAAAGCCACAACACAGCGTGCAAGTCGTAATTCTTATTATTCCTGTCCTTTTGAAGGTAATTTAAGCAATAATGTCCAAAAGTGGAGTTTCCAAAGTTTAATAGTTACGAGGGGAAATCACTCATCAAGGAACACCCGAACTCAATAGTCATACAAATTTCCATAAATCTCTTTCTTCAATATGATGCGAGATGATTTGCTGGCGTAAGGTGAGGCTTTAGCCAAGAAACATCGCGCAGGCGTTGCACTCGGCGTTGTAGAGCAATGTTTTTTGGGAGAATGAACTAGAAGCCTTGACACAGACGGATTTCGCCTCGCCTCGCATCCAAGAAAACGAATATAACCGAGGTCCTTTATTTAATTTTACTTCCAAACTCCACGCCGGTGGATTACGCGTGCGATATTATGCACCAGTCACCGAACGTGCCTACGTGGCTTGAAGGATGGAATCTACAACTGTTTTCTCATTCAACAGCCATAATCAAGTAGCGCACTTTCTGCACGTGTTGTGATAATAGATCGTAGTTGGTACCGCTTTAAATTTATCCCATTACGGACTATTTCCAAGAAAAATGAGCGCAAAAGAGCAATACAAGTCTTGTAAGTGTAACCAGTGTAATTATTCAATTCTCTCGCTCGACATTCGACTGCCATCTGGTCAAGGTGACCGGTGGCCGTTACAAATGTTACAAAGGGATTATAATCGTTGCATACTGCGTTAACTGACTTAGTTTACTGGGGATAGGGAATCATTACATCTGTATAAGCAGGAGCGCATGTGGATCCAGACGACGGCATCTCAACGACCGTTTGGGAAATTTAGAGAAAGCTGTCAACCATCTTGAAATAGTATTAGATGATTATTGAGGCTGAGGAAAAATAAGTACGTGCGCGTTTCGTTTCCATCAATTGGAAGGGTGATTAACATTTGCAATTTGGTAGCTCTCGCCTATCATGATCTTAATAGTGCGAGGCCATAGGGGTGGCAAATTTAATATTAGAAATGCTGCGCTTAAGTTTTATCTGAGATTGGGGAGCTAGAAAACAGATTTCGATAATGTATTTGGTTGAAAATTACGTTGTCAATAGGATAGTGTTATTGAAACCTGGTGGTGCTGAAACGAGGTTACAACCAACGATATACCGTAATGGGCCAAGACTGAAAGCCCGACTACACTCTTTCGCACCCACAATAATTTATAAACCTTGACGGCCAAAATTAAAAATCAGAGTGGAACTTTTTTTTTTTTTGGGCGGAACGGGTCGCGACTAGCTTCGTTACGTTAGTCGCCCTTATGAGAAATGAGGATTTATATAGGAACGGCATCCCTCCAGTTTTACCTATTGAGTATAACATAGAGATGGTATATATGCCCTCGATATGGTTCTATACAATTACATCCTAAATTATAATTTATTTACCGTCGCAATGTAACTGAAAGGTGTGCCACACCTAGGCGCGAGTGGGGAGCACACGATGAACCTGCAGAGTCAGTGAGTGACAGTCTAAGCGGCACGGCGTGACCCGGGTTCACTGTATGCGGCTGGAAATAGAATAAGCCCTGGCGCACGTGCTGGGCCCTGCGTCTGTCATCTGTCATGTAATTTTCCCGTCTCTGTTGAGATGCTTCTGGTCGGTTGAACAACCACATTCCCAAGATTTGGGAATTTGGGATGAGCAGTCGATAAGCACTCCAATGACGTTGTCGTCACTAGCAAGGTTACCACTATGACATAGTGGAGCTCCCGCGGGGAGAGGCTTTTGTGTGGCTTGGGTTCATTTGGAGGGAGGGGGCCCTGATATTTGGGGCCAGTTCAGTTCGGGAATAATGTATGTGCGCCTTGGGTATCAAGGAGAGATGGAGAGAGGATGAGGACCCAAAGATGAACCAAAAATCAAGGAGGAAAAAAGACGATGATGATTTAAGAAAATGCGACGTGAATACTCGTAATTTTACCCAATTATGTTGTTTTACCACTCATAACATGTTAGACCCAATGGCTCCAAGCGAGTCGTCAGACTGCAGTCGGCAAAGCTGCAGCAGCGTCAAAGCAGCAGGATCCCAGCATAGCCTAGCGGCCCACCCGACTGTCTGCCACAGTTCTAGCTCCTGGTTGGTTCACAGGCCTAGTCCAGGTAGCAACACCAGCCCCCCAAAACGACTGTCCCAATACCTGACTTCATCGACATCGTCCACCATCAGGACTGCTCCACGCACGCTTTCCAGTCTGCTTTTCCCCAGCGCTGCATCCGCGCCACTCGTGCTCCGCGACTTGCTACCCGCGCCTTCTCCTCCAACCACAGGCTTCCTGCATACTGCCCGACCGTCCCGCCTGACGCCGCCAGGCCTCGTCTCTTCGTCTTTAGCTACGTGGAGCTCGCATGCGCGACAATGGCGGCCGAAGGAGTTTCTGAGCCTGGTATTTTGCTCGCCCTTTCCTGCCTATATACTGCTTTGATTTCTTTCTCCAGAACTAACCATGACCTACTTTCCAGCTGCGCCGAACCTTAACCTGACCCCCGAGGAGAAACGAGTCTATGGCCAACTTTTCCGACAAGCCGACAACGACAATGTTGGTGTCGTCACCGGAGAGGTCGCCGTCAAGTTCTTCGACAAGACGAGACTAGATTCCCGTGTTCTCGGCGAGGTCAGCTGAAATCGTCTTTGCGCCCCCTGAACTTCCTCGACTGACGTTAGGCGCTACAGATCTGGCAGATTGCTGATAGGGAGAACCGAGGCTTCCTCACCCCAGCTGGCTTTGGCATCGTCCTCCGACTCATCGGCCACGCCCAGGCAGGCCGTGAGCCCACCGCCGAATTAGCTCTCCAACAAGGTCCCATTCCACGATTCGATGGCCTCGGTCCTCCCGCCGGAGCCGTGCCTCCTCCTCCACCCGTTCCCATGGGCTCGCCCCCTCCGCCAGCCGCCCTCCAGGCACAAAGCACTGGCGGCCCGATCCGAATTCCCGCCCTGACCCCCGAGAAAGTTGCGCAGTATACCGGTCTTTTCGAGAGGCAACCGCTTCAAGGCGGGACTCTACCTGGAGACCAGGCCAAGTCCATCTTTGAGAAGTCCGGCCTGCCCAACGAGGTCCTTGGGAGAATATGGCAGCTTGCCGATACCGAACAGCGCGGCGCCTTGGTCCTCACTGAGTTCATCATTGCTATGCACTTGTTGACCTCGATGAAGACTGGAGCGCTTCGAGCTTTGCCCAGCATGCTCCCTGCCGGTCTCTATGAGGCTGCTTCCCGACGTGGCTCTGCCTCTCGCCAAGGGTCGACCGGCCCCAGCATTTCTGCCATTCCTCGACAGGTCAGCGGCTCTGCCCAGATGCGCGCCGGCAGTCCCCTCGGACGCCCGCCCTTGTCCCCTCCTCCTGTTGCCAATGACTGGGCAGTCACTGCTGCCGACAAGGTCAGGTTCGACAAGATCTATGCCGACCTGGATAAGACCAATAAGGGTTTCATTACAGGCGAGGAAGCTGTTCCTTTCCTGAGCCAGTCAGGTCTCCCCGAGGATAGCCTGGCCCAGATTTGGGATCTATCAGATACACAATCTAGGGGTCAGCTTACACGCGACGAGTTTGCTGTTGCCATGTACCTGATCCGACAACAGAGGAGTGGCCAAGCAGCTCCCCTGCCCGGCACTCTTCCCCCAAACTTGGTGCCTCCCAGTCTGAGAAGCCAAACGCGACCATCTACCGCTTCGGCCTTCGATGCCCCGCCGCCTGTTGCCGTAGCGCCGCCACCACTTCCTCAGCCTAGCTCTGCTCTTAATGACTTGTTCGGCCTGGACTCTACGCCAAGTCCGGCACCTCCAGCCCCGGCCCAGGCTCCCATGTCAACGGGCGGATCTAATGCAAACGACCCTTTCGGAAGTGGTTCCAACGTCCTGGCCCCCTCTTCGCCTTTGAAGCCAGCAGCCACCGGTACCCCAACCTTCAAGCCATTTGTGCCTTCGTCTTCCTTCGGTCGAGGTCTTACGGCGACCGCCACGGGTGGCTCGAGTAGCTCGGCTCCCCAGCATGCCCCATCTGCATCTGAAGATCTACTCGCCGATACCGATGACGCTGGCAAGCACATATCTAGTGAAACGACTGAGCTTGCCAATCTCTCCAACCAGATTAGCTCCCTGGCGAAGCAGACGCAAGATGTCCAGGCCAAGAGAACGACAACCCAGAACGAGCTCACACAGGCCACTTCTCAGAAGCAAAACTTTGAGCAGCGACTTGCTCAGCTCCGAACTCTCTACGAGAAGGAAGCCGCGGATACACATGCTCTAGAGGAACAGCTTAAGAATGCCCGCACCGAGACGCAGAAGCTCCAGGCCGAGTGTATGGCTCTAGAGGGTACCTACAAGGATACCCAGGGTCAACACCAGCAGGTTACGGCAGCTCTCCAGGCTGATCAGCAGGAGAATGCTAACCTGAGAGAGCGCATTCGAGTCATCAATGCGGAGATTGCCCAGCTTAAGCCCCAAATTGAAAAGTTGAAGTCGGAAGCTAGGCAGCAAAAGGGACTGGTTGCCATCAACAAGAAGCAGCTATCTACGACCGAGGGTGAACGAGACAAGCTCAAGACTGAGGCGGAGGACCTTGCCAAGAGCAACGAGGAGCTGGCTCGCCAGAACACAGGCTCTCCAGCTTCTGTCTCCAACCCGGTCGCTAGTCCTGCAGCATCTACTGCCAGCGGTAACAACCCCTTTTTCCGACGAACGGGCAGCACCGATATTATGGGGGCCTTTGCTTCCCCCAACCCCAAGACCATGCCCGACAAGTCGTTTGACGACCTTTTCGGTCCTTCTTTCGGCGGTAGCTCTTCTGGCACACCACCACCTCCGACTTCCTTCAAGCCCCAAAACACTGGTGCTTCATCTGCCAGTGTTGGCTCGTACTCTACTCCTCCTGCAGCTCAATCTCCTGTCATGAGCCGCCAGCCTACTCTTGCCGTGGACCCTCCCGCTCCCCCGGAGTCTAGGCAGATTAGCTCTAGCTTCCTCCCTTTCGGCGACCATACTGAATCCCTCTCGTCCTCTCGTCAGGTGTCACCTCCTGCATCGCGCATGGATGACCCTTTACACGGTGCCGCCACTCCCCTTGCTAATGATCTTGCTGCCTCCGTAAACACCCCTCCTCCCGCTGAGGATGCTGAGAAGTCTGAGGCCAAGGCCGCCCCAGCTGAGGCTTCTCACGATGTCCACAGTGACAGCTCACCAAAGCCCTCTGCCGCTGCCCCAGAGTCGGTCGATCCTTTCGGAGTTGCCGATGAGGCCAAGGCCAAGGCCGATTTCGACAATGCTTTTGCCGCTTTCACCTCCACCAAGAAGACCGTCCCTGAGACGACTAAGACTACTTCGGCTTTCGATAGCGAATTCCCCCCCATCTCCGAGATTGAGCGTGATGATGAATCCGATTCAGCGAGCGAGCAGGGTGGGTTTGATGATGATTTTGCTCCAGTATCGCCTCCAACCAAGACCTCGGCTGAAAAGGACACAGCCGACGAGGGGGGAGTGAAGTTGGGCGATGAAGAGTCTAAGACTGTCACTCCTTCCGGCCCATCTATGGAAACTTCATTTGCCACGGATAAGAAGGATAGGTGTGTAAAATCTTGCTAAGCAGGATTGATTCGATTGAAGACTAACACAAAGGGTAGCATCGAGCACATTTCATCACCACCAGCCGTGACCGATAGCCAGAGGACCGCTGTTGATGATATCTTTGGCTCGGCCGCCCCTGGACCCGCTGCAGCCCCTGTTGCTTCGAACCCCCATCAATCCAAGGCCCCTTTTGATGACCTCGATGATTTCGAGGGCCTGGAGGATGCTAAAGAAGGATCGGATGACGAGGAGTTCGCCAACATTTCTCGTTCCGGGCTGAATGATTTCAACCATGTCTTTGACAGTAGCCCCCCAGCTAGCCAGGCTAAGAGTGAGTCAACTGCATTTGGCAACGAGAGCAGCTTTGACTTTGTCTCATCCAACTCGACTGGTGCTATTCAAACCCCGGCAAGCACCCAGCAGAAGCCGGGCGAGGCTCATGACTGGGATGCTATCTTCTCAGGACTCGACACTGCACCTGCAGCGACAGCGTCCCCCGTTGACAAGCAAGCCACCGGCACCCTCGGTCAGCCCCAGGAAGACGACGATCCCACTCTGAAGCGACTCATTAGCATGGGCTACCAGCGCGACCTTGCTATTGAAGCGTTGGAGAAGCACAACTACGATGTTAACAAGGTATGTGATGATTGCTAAGTGTATGTTGAAACGAAGCTAATCCTTGATTCGCAGGCCGCAAACGAATTGGCTAGCCGCTCTCAATGAACTATTCTTTTTGGAAGCGCCGGCATCTTGGAGGAGACGGCAGGAATATTATTTCCCCTTACATATCTCACCTGACATCTCCTTAACTCATCTTGTTTACACCTGGACGACGACCCCCCTTGTTGTTTGATAGTTGCTGGGCAAACGAATCATCCCTTTTGTTCTTTCTTCATCTTGATCCCATTTCTTCCCTGTTTCCGCATCACTGCCTGTCATCTCCATGCGTCCTTTTCCAGTTTGTTGGGTGTGGGAGGGGCTCATCTTTTTTTTGGTTGTTTGTGTTAAACATCTCACTCCGCATCCTGGTTTCATTGTATGTAATCCCACTTGCTGTAGCTTCCCAAAGAAAGAATCATAGTGTAAGAAGTGGTAATTTGTAGTTCATAGTTGCATGGACGATATTGGAGAGTCCTATGCTGTTGAAACGAGTCACAAGTAACATGGACAGTTCTGAAGTGTCGACATTGGGCTCTTTCGTCATGTGTGTGTGTGTAAATGATGCGTATGATCCTGCCGTTCCTTCCGAGCAATAATGCCGATGCTCTCTGTCCAGTTCGAGGGCAGTATGGCTCTTGTACACATAGAGGTGAATGAGGATTTAATTCGGCCAGAGGTTTAAACACTTGAATATATATATATATGTATATATACATATATACATCTACACAATATCTGGCTTCGCAATATAAGAAACGATATGGGTAGTTTAAACGAGTTTTCGGTATGAGAATTCCAAGAAATATCATCGCTCAAGTAGCGCAGCTGCTTATCATACATGGCTTTCTCCCTTATTCCAAAATATCCTTCATGAGACCTGCGTTCATCTTCCGTCTACCTGTTGACTTCAATTGATACCTGTCCCCATCTTTCCATCTCCTTCGAATGAGTATATCGTAATCGCTTTACTTGATGCGCCCCATGATGGTCTCCGCCCCACGAACAACGTCCATCTGCGCGGCTCTGGCTTTGACGGCATTCAGCATTCCACGCTCAAAGTCATCGCGGGAGCGGAGGACAGCCTCGACCCAACTAATCTGGAGGTCCCAGTGTGTAGACTTGAAGGCAGCGAATGTGTCGGCAACGGCGTCGCGGTCAGCCGTGAGCAGCCGTAGGAATTGTTCGGTGACACGCCACGTCTCCTTGATGGAGGCACCGATTTCGGGCGAGGGAAGACTGCCAAAGAGCTCAAATGCAGTGGCGATATCGTTAAATAGCTTGTCCTGGAAGGGATCGGTACGGCGGAACTTGGCACCCTTGTTGCGGACAGCAGTGAGGTAGCGGACAAGCAACTCGTCCGCAAAGATTTCAATAAAGATGTCAACTAGAGAATGGTGCAACATTTGACGATAATCATTGACGTATTCCTCAAATGTAACAACCATCTGCTTCATGGCGGTACTGGTGTACCACTTGGGTGTGAAGAAGTCAGGCATAACGGTGCCAAAATCGACAGCGAAGATGAGCTGGGCAAAGCGGTTGATGCACCAGGTGCTAAAATCAACATAGCCATCGCGTATAGTGTTGATTTCATTATCGGCACGGTCGAGGTAAGCGGGTGTGACACTGGGCTCCCAGAGGTGGCGGAAGCTCGACAGATAGGCGAGGCGACCTTCATCCTCACCATCATCGATGCAGGCAATTTGATCGTTGGCTGTGGCAACTAGCCAATCCTGAAGTGCCTGGAAGCCCTCCAGATCAGGTATCTTTCCAGCTTCGTAAAGGGCGGCCTCTTCCTCCAGCATGCGCTGCCACGATTGTTGACGAGTACGGAGACGAACGAACATGGCATCAATGACACCCTCAACAACGTCTGCACGTTGCGAATTGTTGGCCGCGTCGACCTGCTCGCGGAGCATACGCCACAGAGCGACGAGGTTCTTGGTACGGAAATAGCCATATTCGTCCTGGTCAAGATTGGAGCCCTCAACATTGCGACCAGTGAAGTCCTTGTTTTCCTGGGCGAAAATACGCTCAATCCATTCATCGAGAAACTTGATAATAAGCTCTCGGAAGTCACGCACTAGCTCTGCTTCGCGGTTATCAATGACATGTGGCACTAAATCCTCCTGGCGGAAACCCAGCTTGCCCATCTTGCGATAGTACTTCTCTGGGAAGCTGACGATCTCGAGTGTGTGTGCAGACGAGCCATCTTCGCCGTCTACCATGTCAATGAGAAAGTCGTGCATGAGCTGATGGTAGACGTCGGCATACGTCTTGGAAATATGCCATTTCTTGGGCATCAGAGGCATCATACCGATCTTCACGGCATTGAGTTCGTTGAAATACCACTTCATGATCTTCTCAAGTTTAGTTGGGTCGTCGAGAAACTCTTCGCGAGACTGCTCAAACGATTGTTGGGCGCTGAGCTTGATGGCTTGTAGGAACTTGTCTTTGTAGCCGCGAACTTTCTTGGCACCATCGGTGATGCTTTGGAAACGTGTCGCCATTTCCTTGTGATCTTTGAGAGCTTCCTGGAGTGCCAACACCCTCTGATCACTCTTCTCCTCAGCCTCCATTACCACAGCAAATCTCACCACCAAACCATTGTTGTCATTGACGACAAGACTGATCAGGTTGAGGGCCAAGAGACCCACATGCTCGTCGAACCAGTCGATAGTTTCGTCGAGCCGTGCAAAATAATCTTCAAGTGTCGACTCGAGGCTGGGATCCTCTGCTCTCTGGATTTGCTCCATGGCGTCATCTCGAATATTTCGTAGTTGTGTGAGCTCATAATGGCATGGAAGCAAGTTGGGCATGTTCTCCTTGTCCTCGTCATCTTCTCTGAGCATCGTCTCTACAACAGCCAGCCGCTCGTTGAAAGTCTCTAGATTGTGGCGCATCTTCTCGACAGCGCCAAAGTTGCGATGGGCTTGAGACACGATATTGATACTCGTAAAGTCTGTGATCATGTTCTGGGATTCGGAGCACAGTTTGTCGATCTTCATCATCTCCTCCTTGATCATCTGGACCGTCTTCTGGCCATCGGTCAGGCCAGACATGCCCGCCTGGGTCGTCTCAAGCTGCTCGCGCAAGCCGCTGCGCAACTGGCCGTCGACAGCTCCCTTCTTTCGCGTGAATTCCAGCTTCAGCGCAGGGATCTTGTCGAGGTCTTCCGGGTGCCGCAGCAGCTCTGCGAGCTTGGGCGCAGGTGAGTCGTCCATCGTGGTGGCGTCGGTTTCGGCGTCGGCGGCGGGGGATCGTGAACCATGCGACAGAGGTGCAGGGACGCGCCAATCAGACCATGGTGGGGTGGTACCTTAGAATGCGATGGTCCGCAGCTGTGTCCTCAATTGTAGAGGTGTAGGTCGTCGTCTGGGGGATCAAACCGTTGAAAGGTGGCGGGTTGCTTGGGAATGAAGCTTGTGGTGGGATATGAGGTTGCATGGCCACTCCATCATGCCAGGGAGGAGGTACGTGTGGCTGACGCTACAGCTCCAGCCCAACCCCACAGCACAGCCACTAGCCGTTGTTAGGATTCAGCCAGACCTTCAAACGGAGGTGGAAATAGTTTAAAACAGAGAAGGTATGCAAATCACCCAACAAGGCATAAGGGTTGTATTTTGGTTTAAATCTCACGATTCTACACCGGGTATCATGCTTCCAAACTAGCTCTATCCTTTTTTTCCATTTTACCACATGACCAACCGCCTTCACATAACCAATGTTTCGCTCATCTCAATCTAACTCGCTGTCACTCCCCGAGCTGCTTGTAGTATCATCGTCGTCATCCTCGCCCAAACTTTGCTCCTCCAGTACATCTCCCGCTTCAAGCACCGCGCCCTTGCCTCCTCCAGCTTCTTCCTCGTCCGAATTACCTCCCTCTTCGTCACTGCCAACTTCACCCTCTTCAACGTCATTTCCGCCATGCTTCCTCCTCTTGGCTGACTTCCCAAGTGTCTTCTTTCCTGGCGGATTCTTTCGTTTGCCATTCCCTTGGGGCAATACCGTATCCTTAGATCCAAGAACAAACCCAGGCGGTAACCCCCCCTCCTCGTGGAGAACATAGATGGTTGGAAACTCAAGAACTCGAGTGTTTGCCAAGATGTCTCGGAAGCAATCATGAGATTGGAGTGGGGTGAGAGTAGTCGGGAGATCTGATCGTGTCCCGGACCGTGCTAGGAAAAACTTGAATCGTCGCTTTTGTGCCTCTTCCTTCTCAGATGGCCACATCTCCAAGTCTGCACCATAGCAGGTCGCCCAGGTGCCAGAGAGAGGATCATGCAATGTGTATGATCCACTATGCCATATTCCATTCGATGGGTCTTGCGTAAGGTCATCCCGTTCGACTCGGACCGCTTTTCTGGATGATTGACTCTTGGTCCTCTCCTGCTCCTCCAGAAGTGCATGATATGCTTGGTAGAGGGGAACATCGTCCATCACTTTGGACAAAGCCCGGTGGACTGGCGGTTTTGCGTCTGCATCATCCGCTTTTTTCTTGCCCTCAGAATCGTCCATCAACCCAAAGGTCATCCACTCCACTTGCCAATTGACGCGTCCCGTACGACGGTTAAATGTAGTGTTGTTCTCCTTCTGTCTCATCATTCCGGTTGGCGCGCAAAGAATACTGATGTTCAACTTCTTGAGTCGCTGCGACAAAAGACGTTCGAATGATCTCCCCTTTGCCTCTTTCAATACCCGCGTCACAAGAACTTTGCGCTTGCGCCCATCTCGCCCTGGTTTCCATTTGACCTCTTGAATGGTCATCGGTCGGAGTTCCTCCTCTTGAACCAATTTACGTTCCTCGATGAGTATCTTCTCGGAGCGCTCAACGGAAAGCTCAATCCCGTGTAAAAAGTTATAATCGTGATCGATACCGGCCGGGGTTTTTAGCTTCGAGGTTGGGACGTAGGCCGTGGCATCGCGCTGGCCTGTACATTCAGACCAGGCCTTGTGCTTTTTGATGCAGGCGAGGGAGCAGGTGCGAATGCTGCATCTGGGGCATTTGTATTTAGGAGCAGATATATGGCATATAGCGCAAAGAGATGTCAACAGCGGATCAGCCATGTTGAGGTGCAAAGGCGAAGATCTGAATGTAGTAGGAGTGAATGAAAAGTACGCCCAAGAGTCGCTCGCATTCAACTTTTTTCTGGGCCCGCGAACGCGCCCCGTATCTTATCGGTTTTAGGGGATCCACTCGTGGATACAGTACAGATCGGCGAGACACAGTGGTATCCACGCGCCACAATGAGCCAAACAAGCCTTGTACTTGGAACTAGAAATACTTCTTTTAAACTCTTCAACGTCGTTTTTAAGCACGACGTGATCACTTGAGGAAACGCTACTAAAATTCGGGACTGACTTTGATCGCTAACCAATAACTTGAGTAAAATTTGGGTGTGGGGCTTTAATAGGTACCAAGAACATATCACAGGAATTAAGATGGCAATAGAGACAATATGTAAACATGAAGAGTTCTTGACTCGCTATTTCAAGCCGAGCTAAGGAATGACGTGAAAAGAAACACACCGCTTCTCGACACAATATACTAACATGATGGGGAATAACGTGCCTGGCTTGAGGCTAGTACATGAGCGAGCCTGCCCATAGCAAGACTTGAGAAATGGTTATATGACAAAAAAGGAAACAGTTAAACGCCTTAGTCCACAGATTTTAAGCCAAACCACCGCCAAACTCGACAAGATGAGAACAATAGACAAACAAGTGAGATCAGCACGTCGTGCCCAGGACGTAGATAGACCGCTATTACAGTCATCAGAAACAAAGTTAGGGGATACCATCTATAGTATCGTCATAAATCTTCGAGGGATGTCCTCGCGCCGTGAGATTGAAGTTATCGTCTTAACGGGTACCACCAAGGGCGCTAATCCGGGCGCCAGAAGGTCGGTGCATCAATGATGCGGAGTGCTTGGAAACGAGACCGGCCTCATGCGAGGCACCACCGGTATCGCTTCGATTCTCCTCGAAATCCTCCGCGTCGTCTTCAACGATCTTGGTGGGGATCTCGTCCCGGAGGTTGTATTGCTGGCTAGACCGCTCAGGCGTAGTGGCAGTGGAGGCGTAAGACATCGAGGTACTACTCCGATTGGGAATGAGGTCTGGGGTGGGAGGGATGCTGGACGCCCGGCCACCATGGGGTTGAAGGAGGCTGTCATCACACGTCTCGGACGTAGCGGCGGAGTGGCCGTCATCGCTCTGGGCGGTAGAGAGACTACTTGTCCGTCTACTCCCCCGCGACTCCGCGTCTTGTGCCAGCTGGAGACCCTCAACAGCAGCTTGGCATTGCTCAGCAATGTTGCGGATGATGTGAGCAATAGCGTCAGTCTTGTCCTTAAGGTGACGATCTGCCACATCTCTGAAGCTAGACGACGACAATCGCTTGTTGCGGTTGGTGGGGGTCTTGAGCATGCGGTGGTCACCATCATCAATTACCTCCTCCTCCTCGACCTCATCATAACCCTCCTCCAGTTCCTGAGCCAAGTCATCGGGCTTGGTAAGCGACTCAATAAGGTGCTCAAGGTGGTGGCTCTGGCCACCAACCAAGCTGCGAAGATGAAGGACGACACGGCGGGCCTCGTCACGCTGTCGAAGGATGGTAACATTAGTGTGCTGGAGCTGAGCAAGCTCCTTCTTGTTCCTCTGGCGCTCGCGCTCAAGCTCTTCGGCAATCTCCTGCTGAAGAACAAGAGCCTCAAGAGCATCATCTCGTTGCTTCTCAGTGCCAGTGAGACGAACAGAGAGACGAGCATTGTCATCCTTCTGTTGGTCGATGAGACCGGCAAGGCGACGGTTCTCCCGCTTGTGAGATTCAATCTTGACCTTAAGGTCCTGAGTCTCCTTGGTGAGCTGCTCAGCAAAGGCCTGGAACTTGAGGAATTGTTGCTTCCAGCTCTCAAGCTCTTCGACGAGATAGTTGTTACGCTTAGTAACCTTGCTGAGCTCTGTATCCATGCGGCCCTTGAGGTTGATGAAGTCCTGCCAGGCCTCGAGAGCATCGCGGGAATACTGGTTCCTCTCGCGAACAATCTCGTTGAGGTGGCGCATGGAGACCTTGGTCATGAGAGGCTTCTTGACAGAACCGCCAAAGACAGCCTTGATACCAGTGTTGCGACCAAGCTTTTCGCAAACGTGGTCCATCACAGCCATCACGGCATCCTGGTTCCACCACTCGGGATCAAGAATAGACTCAACTTCACCACGCATGACAATGATCTGGCCAGCGGGAACAAGTTTGCCACCGCCGTATGCAGATCGGAGATGCTGGGGAACACCAGAAGGTGTGACATCACCGTTCAGTGCCTGAGTCAATCGAGTAACAAACTTGTTACGCTGACCAGGTGTAAGAGCGGTAGGAGGGCTGGAGGTCAGGACAAAGTTACGGTCGAGGTCAACAACCAGAGCATCAGTTGGAGCAGTGAAGAGGGAACGGCATTCGGCAGTGATACCAAGGATGTAAGGGCCAGGCTCTTGGACCAGCTCCTTAGCATGGCGAGCGTGAACAACTGGCACATAGAGACCACTCCACTCGTAAACTCGGACGCAGTATCGAACGGTCTCAGAGGCCATTGTAAGCATGGCAGGATAGTGACTGACGAAGATAATTCGGCGAGTAGGGGAAATGGCCGCCTCAATTACACCAACAATGTTGGGAATGGACAAGCAGTTGAACAGTGGCCACATGGCGAAGTTCTGGAAACCAGTAGGGGATGAGGGAAACTGGTAGCACAGGGCATAGTCCTTCATGTCAATGCGAACCAAGTCGTTCAGGCGGGGAGCAGGGAAGCTCAGAATGCGCGACACCTCCTCAGCATGGAACAAGTTGGTAGCTTTGTTCCAGTGAATCCACATCCCACGGAGGTAATCGCCTAGCAGGTTGTATAGAGGATATCGAGAGAGGAAGGAAAGGCAGTAAGGAATCCAGTAGGTCTCGTCGGGGTTGTCATAGAAGTCACTTTCGGTGCGCTTTCGAAGATCGCGAATCGTCTCGGCTCTCTTCTCATCGGCGCGGGACCATACTCGCAGGGAAATACCATACAGAGTGTGAGAGGAGTCCTGCTGGAGCACGAACGCATGGTGCACGCAGTGAGGCTGGCTGCGGCCAGTGCAAATCTCTACGTCATGAGGGAAGCAAGCCTAGAAGCAAATTGAATCCCCGATCAGCAAATCTGTTCGCGATACGTCGCTATTAAATTGGAAAATACATACGCGCATAGCAGCATGAAGCGCTCGAGCAATTTCGTTGTCTTGCTCAAGACGAGGGCTGCTGCCCAAAATTTCGGGCAGCCAAAATTGACCAACAGCACCCTTCATGTGGCTGATTTTTCCTTGGGCGGGAGTAGGAGCTTTGACCCATTGCGAGGGCTCGCGACCAACACCACAAACCATGTAGGCGTGGGTAAGAGTCTTGGGTGTGCGCTGCTGGGGCTTCATGTTGAGCGTGGAAGGAATAGGCTGTGTGATTCGGGAGTGCAGTGATGAGGTGCGACTGGGAATCAACAGGTTCTGGTCAGCGCCCTGGTCGCGGGTGCTGGGCCGGCCATCACGGTCGCTGGTCCTAGGGCGGGTAAAGGAAGGGTGGGTGTTGAGTGAGGGGGGCATGGTGGGCAACTGTGAGGAGCAAGCCTCGTCGTCAATTATCGTATATATATTGTCCTTTCAAAGTCTTGTATTCGTCGGGAGTTTGGTGTTTTGTGATCGACACTTTGGAGCAGTATTGCGTGTGCTGGTGGTGATGGTGATGGAGTCTGAGTAGGAGTCGCAACGTCGGTTTCCAACCTGTTGTGTGTTGTTAAAGGTGAATTACTCGATCTCTCTTACTCTTCTCTCAAGGGTGCCTCATCAAGGCTTGGCCAACCTTGAAGGAGAAAAGAAAAAGAAGACAGAGAGAAAGAAGGGAAACGGTCGACAGTTGGGGGGAGGAGAGGGGAAATGAACGAAGGTATTAGTCCCCCAAGGCGTGGTCAAGGACGAAGGGGGAATGGTTAGGTAGTCAAGGAAAGGAGTGGGGACGCGATGAAAAAGGAAGCAGCAGCAAGAAACGCGCGAGACAAGATGAGACGCAAAGAGGCAAGGCGGTTGCAAGGAGGGCACGGGAGTAAGGTAGGGGTGCCGGGGGTAGTACCTCTGGGGGCAAAGTAAAAAAGTAGGACCGTCAAGTACCCGGACCAGGTCGCAAGCTAGCGAACGAAAGCAACGAGCAACTGAAGGGACGGTGGACGGAAAAAGCCAAGCAGGTAGCCCAGAACCAAGAACGGAACCACCACAATGGATAGATGGGGACGGGCCTGGGCTGCGACAAGGTGAGACAGAGGTGGGATACAATTAGAAAAAAGAAGAGCCACTCAGGGGTGCCTTGTCGCTCTCCTGCTTGAGCCTGGGTCCGAAAGCGTTACTCGGGCTGCGTCACGCCTCACGGCACTCGCGCGTTTTGGCTTTTTTGCCTCTCACCGGGTCCAGCCAACGTCTCCGCTCGAGTCAATGCCTCTATTCTTTTTTAATTGCCCTATGACGGATTGTGTGGCTCACAACACGACACGGAAGCGAAAGGAGGCAATGCGCCGCCGTCGAAACCTGGCCCGCTAGATGCTGCTGAGTCGAATGGCACAGAGAGTGCGTGCCGGGCGACAGGTCGCGAAAGCAGCCTAGTGGACTGTCCAGGCCAGGGGCAGGGGTGCTCAGGTACCTACATTAGCAGATGCCCTAGGGGCGCCGGGATACGTCCTGGCCGGTACAGTACAGAACATGCTCCTCACTGGCGTGGGGAGAGAGGCTGCCAGCTAGAGCGCTCACTCTCCAGCAGGGAGGGAAGAGAGCGTCGCCATCACACCAGGCCTGTCTTCGTATGCCTGGAGACGCAAACGCACCTCCACTCCTCGTCCATATGCAACACCGTCCTCAGGGGCCAGGAGGCCAGGGCCATCAGGGGCGCATTGCGCATTTACCAGGGGCGGATGGCCTAAATTGGCGGGCAACACTGCCATCGGGCTGCTGCACAATAAGTCGTGGGCGTGATCTGTGCGATAATGAACGTGCCACTGAGTGGGTGACGCATACGGAACACAAACGCACACACTACACAACAGAGATCGCCACGGGGCGTTGGATAAGTCCAAGTCCACCGGACCGGCAGAGAGTGCCACGCCGCGGGGCCCACTTCAGCCAGTTGTGAATCTGGGAAGCCTCTGTAGCCCATTTCTGCTTGGAACCAAGCCAAGGCGCCGGGTCCTCCGAATTAGCATCACAATAGGCTGGTGAAGAGATTGGGATGCGATCGGGTGGTCTCTTCAAGCGGCTTGATGGTGGAAAGCTGAATGCCCCATTGAGTGCCCACCCTCTCCCAGCACCTGCTCAGGGGAAATGGTCAGTCGAGTGGGGAAGAGGCGCCAGAGTCACGGATACACAGCGGGATGCAAGCTTGGCCCGCAAGCGGCGCGGTTCAAGATACCCGCAACCAGACATAGTACGAATACCTGCTCAGCCGGTACTCCGTAGGCCTCACAACCTTTCTAAGTTACTGACCGGGAGGCCAGCTGGGGCCCCTGAGCCCGCTGCATCCGCCAGGCCCTGCAAGCTGCAGTGTCTCTGATTGGCGTGTGTGGGCTGGACCCAAGCTTCCGTCACCAAGTGTGGGCCCAGGTTGCTTTCCCGAACCACGTTTTCAAGGTGTATTTCGCCGTCCTCAAGAATAGCGACGTCGCAGCAGTAGCAACAGCTGAAGCCGCCTGGGACATGTCAACAAACGGGGCCATGGCTGTCCCGGATTGGGGAGGGGCGTGAATCTCAGCGCAACATGCTCCAGTGAATATGTCTCCTCCAGCCTTGCGTCGTTCCTCGAGCGCGTCGTATACATCGCAGATCTCTCCGTCTTCGTCCTCACCATCTCAAATCGGCCTTGTTTCTGCTGCACTCTGCAGCGCGTGGTAGGCTAGTGTGCTAGGGAGTCAGTGCAGTACCCCCCACTCGAAAGGCCCGGCCTCAAGATTGTGGTGGTCGGGCCACCAATCACATGCGTCAAATTCACGACCGGGTCTCCAACGAGGGAAATTGTCTCTGCCGAGAGTGAGCTGGTTGGGTGGATCTTCAAAGGGAGAGAGCGACGTCGTTCTGTGACAGCGCCATGCACAAGAAAAAAAAGAAAGCATCAGTCATTGTCGTTGGTCGCCACTGTGCGACTACGATTCAGAAAGAGACAACGGAAATCGCCCTTTTTTTTTTCTCCTACTTTCTTTTCTTTTGGATCTACTACAGAGGATGGATGCTGTTGCATATGCACTGCAGTGAAGCCAAGTGGCTGGAGCGCATCAGCTCCTAGATCTGAAGGGCTGAAGGAAAAGCATACTACTGTACGGATTGACAAATCAGCATCTGTTCCCCGTCTAAATACGAACAAGATTGACAGAAACGGTCCAGAATGTGGCTTGATTAGTTGTTGGGCCTTTCAAAGGCGTCAGCTCCCGTCTATTTCCAACACTGATGCTGATGGAAAAGTTGGTTGTGCCTCGTGTATGCTTGTACCGTTGTATCATTATTTTATCCCCGACATCTTTTTTCTTCCCTTATGTGAGACGTTTGGACTCAATATTGAAATCTGATGGAAGTGGGGCCCCTCCCCTCCCCAGTCCATCACACCCTTGCAGGAGTAATTGGATGTGACCATGAATGGTACCTCGACCTTGGCAGGTCTTTTTGACGAAACAAAACAGTCTGGCTGAGTGATCCGACTCGCTTCGCAGCTTTGGCTCAAACAAGAGTCATAATGTCATCATCACACGGAACAAGGCGACGGCATGAAATCGGGAGTTGATGTTGCCCATTCTCCGAGAAAGAACAACCCCGGACTTCAAACAGTGGACATGGGGATGGCGAGGCACCAGCGACGTTACCGGGCTTGTCTCCCAACAATCACTTGCCTTGTCGGTTATGCATGCACAGGGCCTCTGGGACCAAATCAGCACGACATTGGCAGCATCAACTGGCCGTGCGCACAGATCCAAGCCTAGACTGAGGAGCAAAAATAAACCAAGCGAGCTAGAGGGGATCGGTGGACAAACCGCCCCAAAGCCGCATGGCCGATGAAGAGGGTCATAACTCCCTCTCCTCTCTCACTCTTTCTTCATGAAGAAAAGCCCGTTGTACGCGAGCGAGGTCCGTGGTACAGCTCTGGCCGCTCTCGGGCACTCTACTAGAAGCTTGGGTGCGGAGTATTAAGACGCTATCGATGTGGAAATCAGATCATCGGCTGCATTAAACCGTGGGGAGCATCTTCAGACAGTTTCCCAGAGAGAAAGCCCGCGCGGCTCGAAATTATCAGCACATCTCTTGGGCGATTGTGATCATGGGCTTGATGTGAGAGGCTAAAGGTTGAGTAACATGTATATGGATGGCTTCAGACTAGGCGGGATTAAAATTTAATTTGTCACCGTACGGCAGAGGAAATAAGGTTCTGGCAAGCACTGTGCATGTTCAGACGATATGTAGCCAGAACAGAGCCGAACAGTGACACTGCTGCCGTTTACAGGGCCCCCGGGAAGGTTTTTTTGTTTTTTGGCATCTTGTTCCCTTGACGATATTGCGGTGGAGCGACGGTTCGTGCTTGACCTGGCCTGTGCCTGTAGGCCTAGCGTTGATTATGGACGGCCGCCCCCAGGTCGGAATTAGAGTCGTCATACGGTGGGCGAAATAAAAGCAATTACCGTCACTTTCACTGGGCCATGTACTTGCCCATATCTCCTTTGCGCGCCCTCTCTCTCGGCGAATTCGAGGGCCTGTGGCCGTCAGCCAATTTGGGCTGCTGCTCTGGGGTTGAGAGGCTCCCCAAAATGTAACCTCAACGCCACCAGTTCGTCACCGCAGCCCAGCAAGCACATCCCCTGGGGCTAGGTCTCCCTTAGCCGATCAGTCAAATCAAACTTGGATGTTGTCTTTGAAATGTGCGTGCCGTGATCCATGGGCCTCGGTGTTGTGCCTGCCCCTGATTCGGGGTCGTATGTGTGTTTGAGAATCTCGCGTGCAGCATCTTCTCTCTCTTTCTCTGGGGGGGAGCAGATGTGATCACATTTTTTTTGCTGCTGCTGCACTGCAATGCATGTTATTCATCGTCTGCATGTAGGCATACAATACAGTCCATGTACATACATATGCGTGTGGCACACGCATTGTGTGGTTACGCCGGTCCAATCGAGCTAATCAGAAAATTGCCCGGCCGCACCACCAACCCATCGGTACCAACCAGCTCGCGCCACGGCCAGCAGCGGCGACTTACTTGATTGCCTTGGCAGCACGGCGCGTTTCAGAACCAGATAGCGCCCGTCCGGCTCCAGCAGAGTCCGGAGTGGGCTCTCCCTTCACCTGGCCCAGACACCAGCCTCCTCCTTTTTTTTCCTTATTCCTTCTCGGTACCCAGCGATCGGATCCTGGGATCGCCATGCCACACAATGGCACAGCGCCTCGTTTGAGGCGAGAGGAGGGGAAATCGGGGCCCGCTCTTGCAAAAAGGAAGAAAGCAAAAAGAGACAGAGGGAGGAAAAAAAGAGGGCCCGCGAAAGCCATCAGCAGCAGCGACAGTAGCCACCTCGGTTTCACCACTCTGCCGTGGCGACCACATCGCGGCGTGTGTGCGCACTACTTGCCAACCCCATCGCCGCTGTCAAAGCCGAGCAGGGACCAGTCCAGAAAACACCGCACTGCACATCGTCTCTTGATCCCGTCTTGTAGCCTTGCCTGTCTTGCGAGAAGAGCCCACTGATCCGCGTCTTAATCAAACGGCTCGCCAGGGGGTCAGGAACCCCAACCACCCACCCCCAGACATCGTGTGCGCAAGCCATGCCTGTCAACCCATTTCGGTCGCACCCGTCCCTATCTAGGATGCGCTCGTTTGTGTCGACCTCGATTAATTAACTGGCATCCCCGCTGATCCTCCTTTTGGTGCTGACCTCCGAGCCTGTCCGCCCACCTGACTGAGACGCCATGGCCTCCTCTGGTTGTTTATCTGTTGCAACCCAAGCCGTGGGTCAGTTCATAACGAGTTAAGCCAGTTTCCCTCTCGCGCCCTCTCAGTATTGCGAATCGACAAGCTGGTCTGCTGACAAAAAAAACTGACATCTCGGTAACCAGTTTTGTAACAGTTGCGTAGTTAGTTGGTTGGGTCAGACATGAAAAATGGGGATCCTCTATGTGCATCCTCCCTGCACCTCACCTGTCTGGCACTTTTTTTTTTCTTTTCTTTTTTTTTTTTTGTCTCTCAACCCTTGCAGCGAACATGTCGTGTCTCCGATTGATTGTCTTTGCTTTTTAACAGTACGGACTAATGTCTTTAATATGTCCCTCCGCACTCCGCCTCCACATCGGGATTTGGAGCTCGTCCCTGCTCCCCTAGCCGTTGCAAACATATTAGTCTTACGTTGCATTCGATCGTACTGTAGTGTAGCCACCCAACCAATTGTCTCATGTCCATCCAATTTATTATCCAGCCACTCGTAATACGGATCATAACCATCCGTCCTCATGTGCATGCACGCTTATACGACGGCTCCAGTTTATCTCTTGCAGGTCAAGACGACTGAACCTTGGCTATCCCGGCACGACGTTTGGCGCGCTTCAATGCCAGGATAACCATGGTTCGATATCTCCATCCTTGACTATATCGCCTTACCGATGTTGGAGTTGGACGAAGCGATGTGATGTGTTATCTGACTTTATTGGCTAATCTATTTAACCGTTAAGGGTACATTCATTTAGTGATATGTCGTTGTACTAGCATGTGGTGATAAACTAGAGCCATGGAATCCCTAATAATTAGTTTCAAATATAATATAGTTTGAAAATATTCGTCTGACTCTCGCACCAACATCTCATCACAAAGTTGTACATTGGATGTTTATAGATTAACTGCATGATCCAAGACAGGATTATCAACAAGCTGATCATTGTAGGGGTGTAACCATGCAAACACCAATTCCAAACTACAAAGGAAGAAACGAAAGCAAAGGAAAAAATCAATATCAGGCTATTGGGTAAAATCAAGATAGTTTCATGGTATAGAATTAAATACTGATGCTTGAAATATTTGTATGGTGGTTTTATCACAACCTACCCTATACCACAAGCGATCATCCCGCTCCACCTGAACGATAAAGTGTCGCGTATCACACGAAGCCAGTGGACTATATAGCCGGTTAAGGCAGAAGATTTCTCTTTGAGTAGGCTTTATTTAAAATTGCTGGGTACGGATGCTCGTACTATACATCATACCACTGTTAAACTGTATTGGATTTTGTGACGGTAGAGTTCATCCTGAAGTGAAGAGCATTGATAACAAAGCATCGGGAGTTGCAAAACCATGATCGGATTGAAAGGTTATTCAAATTTCCCGATAGCCAAATCTCTCATTTTATCCCCAGCAAGAAACAAGATAACAAAGGTGGTGGCACACAAGCCATCCTTGAATCATCACTCCGAATCAGCCTTCTTGATACTTCGGCGTGTTCCTCCCTCCACTTCGTCAACTTTGGTAAACTAACCTAGGTTATCGTAATTCGATGAAATTGAAAAAAAAAGGTGACAATATTCACATAAATTTAATGTAGACTTCGGGGCGGTACCATTACTGACAACCAAACAAAAACATAGCTGACTACCTCAAGGACTGGTGCTAAGCTGCAGCTCAGGCCTATATCCTGTGAAAACATCGAAGACTGTATGCTATTGGCACTACACCATACAGTGGTCGAAACTCCCATCACAGTCACAGCGAGTTGTCCATCATACCCTCATTGAAGAAAAGCCATTAGCCAAGACATAAGGCATGCCATGACCTTAGTTATATGACGTACCTACCACGACGAACAAGAAAAAAGCACCAAATGATAGAACGAATTACATAAATGGAAACTGGTAATGGAATTAGAGTACGGTCCTTTCCAAGCGCCCCATGGATCATCGTCAAGCCTCTCAATGCGGCTTCGACCTAACCCCCTAGAGTCCACAAACTCATCACAACAGAACTTTAACATCTGTTTCCAAGGTTAGAGACGGCAGGTAGAATACGGAACTCGGGAAAACTCTTGCAACCCCGGCCACAAAAAGAACCTTGTGCTAGGGGAGGGACGAGGGTGCATCGCGCAAAGCCGAGGAAAGCGGCAGTCTTTGAAAAGGAAAAAATCCAAGAAAATCTATTAAACTCTCATTTTTATGTCTTTTGTCGTCCGCATCGTTCTGCCAATCTCGGCTCCGATCTTGAGCGCATCCCAAACACGAATGCAACCGTAAAGGAGAACTATAAAAGAAGTGATGAAGAAAAACAGAGAGTCCATCGCATCTTTAATCAAACAAAGACTACACTCATATCTCCCCGAAAAAAAAAGAAATCGTCACTGCGCCAACTTGTACAAGGGACTCCAGGAAGCGCGTATCCCCAATACGCTCGTCACGTCAAGTTTCATCTTGCGAGCACACAACAAGACGTCACGAGCCCATGTTCAGATTGGCGACAGAGTGCTCGACGGGAGCAGATAAAGATTCTCAAACCGCTACCAAAAGAAGACGAGCCAATGAAAATGGACGGCTCGGGAGAGAACGATAACCCTTCCATAGCTCAACATGTGGGCAGGCTTGGTGCCCTCCCCCTAAGAGCTCATTCTCCCCTTCACCACACAATTGAAAAGAAGCGCTCCTAAGAAAAGAGAAGCGCACACAGAAAGGCGGATGGGTGGATGATAGAAAAGGGGCCCAGATGTAGAACGCAGAGAGGGTATACGTAGTATGGGTCTTCAATCCGGGGTCGTCGCTAGCTCAAGAGGAAGCACTCTTCGGGATATTCGATTACTGGTTGATCTTCTCGTTGACGGCCTGAGTAGCCTCAGCCTTCTTGGCGTGGAGGAAGCCGCTCAACCAGGCCAGGGTTTCGTTGCTGACAACGAGGACCGTGGCGAGGGAAGCCTTTCCGTAGGCGAAGAGACCGGCTTGCTCGTTCTTCTTGTACTCGGTGTTGTAGACTTCGAGGACGTGCTCCTTGCCCTCAATACCCTTGGTGTAGGGCAGGAGGATTAGGGTCTTTGTGTCATTGTAAAGCTCCTCAGTGGGCTTTTTGACAACGGGGAACTTTTCATCCAGGCGGTCCAGAGTCTTGTCACCGAGAGAGTCGGCCTTTTGAACGTAGGGGGAAAAGTACTGATAAGGCTTGGCCAGGTAAGGGACCATGGGAGCGGCCAGAGCTTGGTAGGCAGCGTCAGTGAGCTTGATTGACCTCTGACCGTACTCGTTGGCCTTGAAAGTATGAACTCCGTCGCTAATGACGGGGTAGTTCAGCAAGTGCTGGTTGAGATTATAACGTTAGCATTGAAAAAAAAAGAAGATGATAGTGAGTGAGCGAGAGAACGGAGCTCCCAGGGCATGTTTCCTACCTGGAAGAAGAGAGAGTGGAAGGAGTCGGGAATGTCGCCGTTAACCTGGGGAGAAGCCATTGCGAATAATTCTTGAGAGGGTCTGTGTGTGATGTTTGGGTTGAGTTGGAGCGAGAGGGGAGCTGAAGGTGGAGAAGCTCAATAGGTTGGTCGAGGTCAGGCGCCGGATGACGACACGAGGGCGGATGGGATGGATGGATGGGCGGGAACCGGCAAGGTACCCTCTGAGAAGTCGGTAGATAGCTTAGCTGGACGGCTCGTGAGGTTGGTCGATGAGAGTGGACAAGCTCGGCCGTGGGATCAGATCAGATGGTTTGGGCAGAGAGCTGGTCTGGTGCAGAGGAAGTAGAAGCGGGGAGAGCTGTGAGAGCTTGCAGGAGAGAGGAGGAGGAAGAGTAGTAGTAGCAAGCAGGAAGACAAGAGAGGAGAAGCAAGGAGGAGATGGATGGTAGCGGGAGATGGGGTCTAGTAGAGGCTAAAAAGGGAACGAGAGGTGCGAGGTGTGTTTGATGCGATGTGGTGTGGACGCCACAGCCAGACGGACAGCGCGGACCAGAAATGTACGTATTTATCAAGGGAAACCTTGCCCGTTGTTGTAGTGTATCGAGGCCAGGCCCGTCTTTGGTGACTCTGGCATGTGCATGCGTATTTGCATGTGTCTGCGACGGGGCCAGGGTTGAGATGCCATCGGATCAGGATTGAGCGAGGCGTAGTTCGGTACCTGAGCTTGAGCTTGTGATTGCTTCCTGAGACCAGTCATGACTTCTGTTTCGCTTTTTCCCTGCTTGCTTATCGGAATTCCAGCACGGCGCAGCGCAGAAAACAGCGGCCTGGCCTGGATGGGGAGCTTCTGCGTGTCCTATCTACAGTCCTTTCCCCCCTCTTGCTGCCTTATTTTTTTCTCTCCTTTGCTCGTCGGAAAGCTGGTCGGACCCATGGATCGCCATGATGAGCATGGTGGTGGTGGGGTGCTGTTGGCGTTCCGTGACACCATCGGTGCTGGGGCAAGGCGTGGGCCCACTCAGCCGCACCATTCCAGGGCGTATTGCGTAGGTACTGCCCAAAATTCAAACCCCCTGTTGATCTGGCATGTGAAAGTGGCTCCGGACCTGCTGCTTCTCTACTGCTGCCTTCGTCACGAGCGAAACCAGCAGCCCTCTCTGATCCTTGTGATGGAGACGCTTTCTACCCACTCGCGAGCTATGGCGCATTCTCCATTCTCCATTCTCCATTCTCTTGGGCAAATCTTTTCCCGTCGCAAGCCCCAGCACCACAAGTCGAGCCGCCACATCTTGGCCGACACATGAACTGAGCCGCAATCCCGCCTGTCGGATTCCCAGTTTCTGGGATGGGCCATTGCCGGCTTGTGAAACGCGGGATTCCACCCCGTCGCTTCTGTCTGGTCTGTCTGTGAATGAAATGCCTCGCTCCCTTTTTCCCTTCCCACGGTACGGTGGCATTATGTGCTGTACGATGCTCTAAAAGTTCCCTTGGCGGATGGACGCGAGGAGGGGACTTCAAGGATTCCCCGTTGCATCCTCCAGCACCCTTCGTCATAATTACACTCCCAATAATGCGCCTTTAGCTGTTCGTGCGCAGGGGTGTCAAGACTGGCCCAACTTCACTGGCTGCCGGTCCTTTTTCAATTTCTGGGCTTATCTGTGCTGCCGCCCACATCGGTTCGTCTGGCCATCATCGAATAGAATGGCGAATGGCGGACAGCATGCATCACACCCTGTCGGCTAACGGTCACGGTCCAAAGGTGACCTGGTATACGGGCATGGAGCTATCCGCTTTGCAACAGTTGTTGAGGCCAGCCAGAAATTCTGTCATGTAGTTGAGAACAGAGCACGAAAACTTGTCGGTCTTTTCGACACGCCCCCCCAACCCAAAGCTTCCTAGCCAAAGCCAGCCCGCCCGCGGGTGTTGGGCCGCTGCCCTATCTCATCTCACTCACGTAGCCATGGTGGCTTTCAGCGAGCATGCTCTCGATCAAAGCAACATGACTCTCCAATCCCTCGACAGAATTGATAAGAGACAGGCCCCTTGCCCGTCTTGGCGATGCCCATGCCGCGGCTAACATCAAACACCGCACGCGCAAACACGAGCTTAATGCATTCGCTTCAGAGCCCCTCCAATCGCCGGAATCGCTCTGGCACAAACCCACGGCTATGATTTGCTTTTTCCGCCCTCGTCTCTTTTCTCGCATTGAGCAGGAAAAGCCCCTCCATTGACCACTAAGCATAATCGCCACGAGCCCCGTCAGCTGCCGGTCACGGATCACGTTCCTCGCACCCGTATCGTGGGCGCATTTAGATTCCCTGTCATCGTCTGTCCCGGTCCCCACTCACTAGCCACATTCACATGTCGAAGTCTCAGCGCGCGCCAGCGTCATGACAAGGAAAGTA
Source organism: Calonectria ilicicola (assembly GCA_020809705.1). Lineage (NCBI taxonomy): Eukaryota > Fungi > Ascomycota > Sordariomycetes > Hypocreales > Nectriaceae > Calonectria > Calonectria ilicicola. The sequence goes on along the minus strand of CP085833.1, from coordinate 2,920,979 downwards.
GAATACTTCCCCTCCAAAGCTCCTTGAAAAGCCAATGGACCGCTCCCGGGCCATTCATTATCCAACACTCAATGCACCATGCGATGCAACAGGGCCCGGCAGTAATAATGGCATGTTGGGCGCGGTGTCGTCACCTCATCAATCCACACATCCATTTCCATTCTGACTTCCTCTGACCAGAAGCCGCCTATGTTACTTCGTGCTTGCCGCACCCGGTGAACCAGCCCTTTGTTGCATCTATGATGTGATGGAACTCAACAAAAAAAAAAAAGAAAGAAAGGAAAGGAGTCTAACTGATCGTCGGGGCCCGGACCAAAGCACTCGATTCTATTCCCAGATCGATCCCTCAATACAGTGAACACGATCTGAGACCAGTCACGTAGGACGCCACTCTTGTTATTCATATCCACCATCTGAGGCCTGGCAACCAACGTCAATGTCGCACTCATCCTGGCTTTGCTGGATTGGCGAGAGATTATTTCTCACCTGGAATCCACGCATCCGAGTAGCGCCAGCATTCCGCATCCTCCTCACACGTTAATAAAGAACAAGGCCTTAGCCACATGTGCTGCACCGTGTTTCACTACCTGTGTGAGACATTTGCAGAACCCTATATGTCGTATTGATTTCTGATAAGGCCAATTACCGGGCCTCGGATTTGTTGGACATGCATTCGTGCGGCATTGGCTCCTCGTCACGCTCGCTGCTGCTATCTTCTTGACTGAGATAAAGCCAAAGTTCCATGTGGCATCGCCCCCGGATCTTACCCCAAATAGAAAAAAGTCGGGCCATATTTTTATCTCATGGAGGACTAGGAGAGCTGTAAGCGCCCTACTGGGTCATATCTGGGGTTTGGGGTTTTCCGAGGAGCATACTCAATATTCTCCATATACTGCCACCCTAAATCCATGCAAAACCGAAGGATTCCCTGCATCATCATATCACAGCATAGGAAACTAGAGGCGGTTTTCATTTGCCGTGAGAAAAAAAAACTGCGCCGCAGTTTGTATCTGTCCTGACATGCAGGCTATGGATGCACTGCAACCATACGACCGGGAAGAAAACACCGGAGCTAGGGATCCGCCACTGCTCGATGCGGGGCTGACATGTTGCTCAATAAGCAGATCAAACCAAGCGTGCAACTATACTAGGAACCATCTGGTTGGTGATGCATTGGTCTGCGGGCACCTTCCGGACCAGTGGGTTGACAACTCAGAGCACCCACACATTTCCGAGACGTGGGTATGGTAGACGACGTCACGACTCGAGGGGACGGCTTCCGGACATGAATGCAAAAAGGGCACGCGGAGCGGACGGCAGCGAGACCTCGTGTCGCATTACTCGGCTTATAGTAGGCCGGATTTCAGGTTGCTTCGTTGGGTACAAACAATTCGTGTTTGGTTCTAAATGATTAAATGGGCTTCGAGTTTATTTCGGTAGTCGCATGCATACCCGAAGACGATTCCCTGCATTCGTATTTATGATGGGAAGCCGGGTATCCTGTTCGAGACAAGTACTGACGCTTCCGTCATGATGTCGTATTTGGGCACGTTGCTAGAGGCTCAATTGCGACACGACGTGTGACCCAAAAGGAAGGTGTCAGAGTAAAGTTACCTGTTCGAACCGGAAGCCGACGGATCATTAGATTCCTGGCCGGACATGAACAAGAAATTGTCAAATTAGAGCAGATTGCTTCTCTCAAGGCTTTGGGGCCACTAGATCGGCTAAATTATCGTCCTATATGTATAAGGGGACTAAAATATATGCGAGAAGAGGCCGCATCTCCGTCTAAAAGCATTATTGTTTAGGGACCAAAATGAGTCGATCATAGGCCTGCTGTTTAGGCCCGTAGTAATGTACATATTTTGCAATCAGAATTGGCCCAGTGATGTGACCAAAATCCATAATTAAAGGGAAGCATCGTTATTCTGATTTAGTATATTGAATACATCGAAATGTTAGAGTTGCGTGAATCTCGCCTCGCAGACGGAAACCGGCAGTTCCGGCTTAGTTGTTTTACATTAATCCAAGCTCTGAAATCGCGCAAGGTCATAAAAAATTGATGTGTGACGTTCCGGGAATATTATGATGAGGACTAAGCTACCGGAAAGATGACTATTCTTATTGGCAGCTTCGGTATTATTGGATTCTACCCCTTCTCCTATAAGACGGAAGGCCGCACTATGAGTGGCTTTGGGTACGATGGACGTACCAACAAAACTTCCAATAAGGCGATCAAAGAACTGTTGAAAATTATGTGTTATTGTGAGACGGATGTTGAGCTTGTCACCGAGGCAAATGTGGAAGTATATCCTTCACAACGCAAGTAAGTAAGTAAGTACATGTAGTGATATTCTCGACATTGGACATCACATTGGACGACAACTCTGGTAACCCGACAACACAAGGCGAGGCTCTAAAATAGTAAATTAAGTAACGCGTTGTGATGTGAAATAATTAATAGCCTAAATTTATCAAAGTTTTAAATCTTGATGGGTTTTGTTGTGGATTGGCGGAGTGTTCACTGTGCGTATTAGACTTCTTCTCCTGGGGTGTTATCCAAAGCCATTACCCTCGATGTGTGATTTAGCGCTGTTTCCCATCGACTTCCCTGGACGTAATAGGAGGGACCCCTTTCTCAAGTATCCTTATCGGTTTGCGCTTGCGTGCATGTTGTCCTGCAGCATACACAGCTAATCGCAACAAATACGTATTGGATGCTCAAGGGGAGTGTTTCTACTAATGATAACACTAAAAAGGCACGCCATGCACTTGCGCCGTACCCACTATTGGCTATGTAGCACCGGTAGTGTGCAGCGGGACTTGTAAGTGGATTGGCTCAGTGTGGTGTAGCTTCGCGTCTCAGTGAATTGAAAGCAGTTCTTCAATATACTTTGCATACCCGTTAGTACGAGATCCCTTGTGGTATTGTGCCATTCGATCAAGAGCAAAGAAAAAAAAGATGTACCTTGCGATGGGTTGAAAAATCACACATTAAACCCATTTTATGGGCCAGCGCCTTTTGGGATCTAATTGAGAATTGAAGGGACAGGCAAAGAGAAAGGTTCCAAAGCGTATCCAGGGGAGATTTTACGACAACATTATGAAGGGCAAGAAGGGGAATAATCAGGTACCAGTCGAATCAAGTTAACGGCGATGATGTGGGAAAAAGCAATGTTGTTTGACGCCGGTTGTCGTACAAGTGTTCAGTGGATACTGTAGGGCTGACAGCGCGCAGGCCCGATAACGATGGGATGATCTTCATGACGGCCACGATTTATTTAGATAAGTAGTGAATTTAACATTTAACATCAACCTAGAAAGGACTGCAATTGCAGGCATGACATGGTTCTATCAATGATGCCAATTGAAACCCAACGTTTTGATGAGAATCTTTTGGCATATTTTATTGACAATCTCTGTCTAGGTGATTTTACAAAGCAATTGATGAAGATTCTGAGTAAAAAAGCATCAAATGGCGTCATGACATGGGTGAGGCTGCTGGTGAATTGCAAATGAGGCTATTCCCAGATTCAGCCACGCAATCACAGCTCGTTGTTCCAAGGTCTGACATGTGCAGAGAGAGGGAGAAAACCGCGGCCCATCGCCGCCAGGTCTAAATCAATGGGAAATAATTATATCAAGGAACAAAAACAAGGGGCGAAGACAGACTAAGCGGAAACCAAACTATTTGCTCATCGACAAAGCAAGCAATGACCTCACGAGCGGTCGCGCAAATGCTCTCATTGTTACAAATTCTCACCAAAGCATTCCTCGGAAATAAAAACGGCCAACCAGTTCGCCCCTCTTAGTAATTCCCCACAGCCGTTCCTCGTTGCGGGCTAGCGCGCGCTCCTTAGGCAGCCTGAATCAGCACCTTCAGCGCACAAAACAAGCTCAGCCCCACAGCCAGCTGCCCGCCATTGCTGATGTAACACTTGACTAAAACTCCACACCACCCATCGCTGTCCGCAATTGTGCCCCTCCTCCAGGGGGCCGCGCGCGCTGGCAACGCCCAGCAGCTTCGGCTGTATTTCTAAACTTCAGGCTGAACTGCCCATTTTTATTCGCTTCTTCTTATTTTCTTCTTTCCAATCACCAGCTAATCATTCCCCCCCCTTCTCCTCCAATTCCTGCAACCGCGCGTCATCTGCCCCGCCACACCAATTCGTCCGGTATATATAGACCCTCATCCACCCCGCGATCCAATTTCCATGTCGCTTTTACGAGACATTCTCATCTCTGCCCTTGTCGCCTTGACCGCTGCGATCCTCTTTCAACATCAAATCAAAGACACTGCGACCACAGCAATTGAGCTTGTAAAGAACTTTACCAACGCCAACTCGACTTCCGCTTCCGCTTCCGAAAGGATTCCCGTCGCAAACGCGCTTCCCAATCAACCCCAACACCCAGATCACCACCTCTTCGCATCCGAAATGTCTGTCCAGCGAGCCATCCGCAAGGTTTTCCTTGCTGTTGAGCAGGCCGAAGGTGCTGGCGCTCGTGTCCGCCGATCCATTGGAACTCCCCAACTTCGCAACTTTTCTCCATTTTTGATGCTGGACCACTTCTCCATTAAGCCCGGTGCCGGTTTCCCTGATCAGTAAGTACAATTCATCTCACCCAATTTCCATGGATCTCTTTTTTTCCTTCTCCCCGAAAATCATTTCAGAAGCTAATTGCAATTTCTGCAGCCCCCACCGTGGCCAGGAGACCATCACCTACCTCCTCGAGGGCGGCGTCGACCATGAGGATTTTGCTGGCAACAAGGGCACCCTCTCTGCCGGTGACCTGCAGTTTATGACCGCTGGTCGAGGTATCGTCCATGCCGAGATGCCCCGCCAGAACCCCGATGGCAGCGCCAACGTCGGTCTCCAGCTCTGGGTTGATCTCCCCCAGAAGCTTAAGGCCTGTGAGCCCCGCTACCGCGATCTTCGAGCCTCCGAAATCCCCACTGTTGATATCGATGACTCCAAGGTCACCGTCAAGGTCATTTCCGGCCAGAGCCACGGAATTGACTCCGTCAAGGACCTCGCCTACACCCCCGTCTGGATTCTCGACATCGAGATCCGCCCCGGTGGTAAGATCACTCAACCGCTGCCCGAGAACTGGAACGCCTTCGCCTACACTCTAGAGGGTCAAGTCATTGTCGGAAAAGATGATCAACGCCGAGTTGTTGAACAGTACCACAACATTGTCTTTGAGCAGAAGGGTGATGTTGTGCACTTTGAGGTTGATGCTGGTGCCGAGAAGCCTGCCCGACTTGGTATGTATTCTATCCAAAAGCTTCTAATCAACGAAACAAGAAATTTACTAACATGATGTCTTCAGCTCTTATTGGCGGTACTCCTCTTGATCAGCCCATTGTTCAGTACGGTCCCTTCGTTCTCAGCTCCAAGGACGAGGTTGTCCAGGCCCTCTACGACTACCAGACTCACTCCAACGGCTTTGAGCGCGCCAAGGATTGGGAGAGTGAGATCGGAAAGTCGATGCTCCACTAGAAAATGAACGATATTGTATTTGTGTATCGTCACGCTGGCGTTTAGAATAAGGAACGGGTATGTGTTAGGACTGCATTTTGTATTTTAAAGGAGTCTTCATGATGGGACCAAAATTTCTTGAGCCACAGCGATTATGAGTTTTATCTAGACAAAGTATACAATATTTTTCTAAATATGTGTGTGTTTATGCTTCAGGCGAAAATAAAGTCAATTTTCCCGTGATGGTGATGATTCCCATTTCAATTACCTAGGTAGCATAGCGGCTGTTGTCTATAAGATTTCAGTATCCAAGTTTAGCGATTGATCAACATGAAAAAAATGCTTTGACTCTGCAATTCATAGCAACTACAATATTTAGAAAAGGCAATAGTAGCACTACATGGTGATAACTTTGCCAGGCCAGATAGACAATGAATTTAGATACACAGCTTGTCGGATGAGGGTTGCCGTTGCGGTCAGTCACCAGTCACTTTGTGATTCATGCTAATGCCAAAAAATTATCTATTAATGCATCTCAACAAAATCAAAGAAGAAACCATCAGAGGCCAACCAAGTGATTATGTTTCGTTCTCCCACACTATGCGAAGTGTGAAGCAAACACCACTAGGTCGTCATCATCCCCATTCCAGCCTCTCATGTCCGAAAGCCTTTGAAAAATTCCCAGCCACTTTCATGCAACTCATCATTTTCACTAAAAAGAAGAAAGACAAATCATATGCATCATTAATCCCTCCTGAAAAAAAAGAACCACTCCCCTTCCATATCCGTTCACCTCATTTTCCGAGTTCCTTGCGCCAAAGATCGTCCCGGTTTGGGGCCTCTGCACTGAGGATAGTGTAATCGTAAAAAACGATGAAGTGGCGATTGGGTATTATGTATCAAACATGTGCAACGTAAACATCGAATTTGGGCGACAATGGCCCGATTTAGAGGAGTAGAGCGGCAAGGCCGGCAGCAGCAATGATGCCAATTGGAGCAGCAGTCTTTTGAGGCATGCCCTAAGGAAATGTGAGAAATAGAAATAATATGAAGTGAGTGTGACACTTACAGCATTGTCGGAGGTGGAGCTGCTAGTCTCGCTAGAGGAAGAGCCACTGCCAGAGGCGCTGGATTCTCCGGTAGCACTGGCAGAAGAGTTCTCGGTTTCAGAAGCAGTCTTGGAGGCAGAGCCGCTCTTTTCGCTGCTCTTCTCGCTGCCAGTACCGGTCACAGTAGCGACAATCGTGGAGTCCCCAGAGGTGAAAGTGGTAAGAACCACATCATCCGTCTTGGAGGCACCAGAACCCTCAACAGTGGTTTCGCCAACGGTGGTGACCTTATCACCGGCAGAGTTGGTGATGACACGGGTGAAGGTAGAGACCTTACCAGAGCCATTAGCTCCCGACTTGGTCTCATTGTCATCTCCGCTGCCAGAGCCAAGGGTAGTCGTAGCAACAGCCGTAGTGAAAGTAGTACCGTCGGAAGTAATGGTGCTGAAGATGGTTGAGACAGTAGCCTACGGGTCTATTAGATGTGGTCAAGGTATGAGGTTTTATCATTCTTACAGAGCCCCCATTAGAACTACCAGATTCGGTCTTGGTGGAACCACCGTTCGAGCCACCAGTAGTGGAAATGGCGACGCCAGCACCTAGAATACATGTCAGCCAATTCCAGAATCACAAGATTGTCGAGTATCTCGGGTCTTACCTTGGCAAATTTGCATGCCATACTGGAGAGCTTGGGAGGCCTCGGAACTACCGCAGATGGCGTTGGAGCAGTCTCGAACTCCGTAAAGGAAGTTTGGATTGGCGCAAAGACATTTCAGATCGCCAGTGCTGCAACCGAGTTCGGTGGACTTCTCCTCGCCGAGCATGTTATCCACACAAGTTTGCTAATTGAATATTAGTGGGTGAGAAACAGGATGGCGGATGATGAACATACACCGCACTGGGCGAGGGCAGCAGCGCTTGACTGGGCAACTGCCGCGGTGGCGAAGCCAGCAACAGCGAAAAGGATGGACTTCATCTTGATAAAGTGTTTGCAAGTTATTGAAAGGTGCAAATCTGGTAAGCAATGTTAGCTTGGTGGATAGCGGATAGGTTTGAGCAGCGAAAATGTTGAGAAGTGTGAGGAAGAAAGTGTGGTTTCAACGGAAGTGAATGGGGTGTATAATGTGATGACTCTGAATCACGGATAGAGAGGAGATAGGGGGCGAAGAATAAATGAAGGGGGACTTTATGAGGTCTGAAATGCAGAGCACAATGGTGTTTGCGTCTGACAAGCATAGGGGTAGTGCCACACACAACACAAAGCGCCGAGATGAGCGTGTGCGAGAGATGAATGCGCAAAGTCCGGAAACACGGTGTGATCCATGAGACGAGAATCTGGAAAAAGCTCGGCCTCGGGACACAAATAACATGGGAGGTGTCCACAGGAGAGGCAGATCCATGAAGGTGCTCGTAAGAGAGAGGGGGGCAAAATCAAGCAGCCACATACCTAGTATCGATACACGACCGAACGAGTGCGGTTCTTCTGAAGAGACAGGCGGGTGTATTTGAGGTTGGCCGGTGTCGAGAAGACGAGAGCTGGGAGTTGGAGTTGGAGTTGGAGAAGAGAGGTTGTGAATGTGTGCAGAGAGAATGTTGAGGATGAATTGAGGGTGAAACAGGATGAGCGAGGAGTTTTAAGGCCGAGAGGGAAGGAGTAACGCCTGGTGGTATGGCAACAGTTGACTGCCAGCTGCTGCTAGTTGGCAGGTACTGACAACTGAGATGCGAGTCGGGATACCTTGGCGTGCGGTCTGCCCGCAGGGGGGGAAGGTACCTGGGTCCCAGCCATGGACAATGACATCGGCATCGCTGAGCCGTTCGTAGCGTGAGCGGTACGTACCTGGGTATGAGTGTGGAACCGTCGGTGGCCTAACGTTGGGTCATTGATGGGATGAATCTCCCATCCGCCCCCTCCACTGACTGTGGTCGACGATGCCTGACCAGCTGTATGGGGCGCTAGGGCAGACACTTGGCGCTGGCTTCGCATAGCAAAGTCACTTGCTCATGAAATGGGGCTGGCGTCAACAGGGGGTTCTAGATGTCTGGGATCTAATCAGGGAACGGGGAGCTCCACTGCCAAAACCCAGATGCATGCCCACCAAGGTAGTGTAAGTGGTTGATTCACTCGTCAAGAAATAATACCCTTGCTTTGCAGGATTGAGGGGAAAATATGGTTAAGCGACTGGTTTCTGAAGGGTATTCTACTCTTGGGTTCACAATTACGTGCAATACTACGCAATTTACAGCAAATGTGTCACCTTCTTATTTGAAATAGAAGCAGAAGCAGAAGCAAGCTGGGTCGAAAGGCACTACGGCACGGGTGATGCGATGCGCTGTGAGACCGCCGCACTAGATCACCCGAATCGACCCCCCCACCCCACCAGACCTGTCAATTCCAAGCCGGGCGCTAGACGGACTTGCCATGATGGAAGATGCGCCACCGCGGAACGTCCGAGTACCAGATTGCGTGGTAATTACAGGGACGCTGGGATTGTCGGCACCAATTCTCCTTAGGCTCTGTTGCAAACTCTGATGGAAGCCGTTTCCGAGGATACTCGGGACCGAGACCCGTCATGTTCAAGTGCCGGTTTAGAGGCAGTGTCAACACCACTGGTTGCCAGTCGAGGGCGGAAATTTGTCCCTCATGAACTGGAGGCCGCCCGCCCTCCATTAGCCACCGAGTAAACAAAACATGACTGACGTTGCACGGGGATGCCGCCATTTGGGGCCCGTTTCTAGCTCTACAACGGTCGCGAACAGGGCGGCAGGGTCGGGTATGACAAGCACACCAGGTTATTCAAACCCCGAAGTCGAGAGATGATGTGCAGAGTCCTTGCCCGACAACCAGTATGGTTGAGCGACACATCAGGTAACCCCAGCCACGGCCATCGCCAGCCTCTAGAACACCACAGCACCAAGCCGGCCCACGTCTGCAGAAGAACAACACGTGTATGACCAGGACTTGGAGCCACAGCCGACCAAAGGTACCGCATTGACGACTGCACTGGGCGATCAATCATGAAGCGAGGCCAGGGTTATCTCAGACACGGCACAACACACCAACTACGATCAAGCCTGGTTGCAGCGGCTTTTTCATCGATGAGGTCAGTCACGGTTGGAAGATGAAGCTGATCTAGCCTCCGATTGGACAATGGCCCCCTGCTCCTTCCTCCATGGTGCTTGGGAGTCGACAAGTCTGGAATCACTGTTTCTCCACTTCCCACTCATCATTCAAGTGTCGACTCACCTTCCCGGGTTTTGTGAAAATCCACTGTAATTTTTTTTTGGTCTCTGCATCACAATTGCTTTCAGTAAGCCACAGTCTATCGCTTTTAAAACCACAAGCTACAATCCCAGAAAGCTTTGGGCGTGTATACCCAACGAAAAAGGCATGCGTCCACCTACCCTATTCCCTCACTCACTCACCCGAGCAAAATGCGGTCGACGTTTTAGCCTGACTCCCCCACATACGCACGCACTTGGTGGCATTATGCACTTGCCCCTCCTGCCCTCTGATTCGGACATCCCTGTTCAGCTGGCATCTGGCGCCACTAGAGGCCACCAGTAATCCATTGAGCTAGAAACCCGACCACCCGGCTTGGTTGATGTCATGGATCGCCCTTGGTCAGGATCCTCACCTTCTCCCTCGTCATGATCAAATCACCCTGGGTTGATCCGCAGAATAAACTTGATTTGCCAGGGCATCACCGGCACTTCTGCCCTACCAGCCCCCCCCCGCCGTGGGTATCATGGGCACCAAAAACAAGTCAAACTGTGCACCAGCCACTGGGTTTTGTCTTTTGCCCTATTATGTCTCTCCAAAACGACATCGGCTATCCAAGTTCATGTCCGATTTCTAGTGTGCAGATTTACGTCCCGTTCTTCCCGGCTCGTCGTCGTAATCACCCAGGCTAAAGCGCCGAATCTGATGCATAGTGTGCATATCATGATGTGTGCGACGCGATACCACCCTTTCCTGGCAATCAGCTCAAGAAGTGTGGCTGGGGTATCAATTTTCATTTATTCAACATCCTTCTTCATCAAAATCACCACTGTACTGTACTGTAATATTGAACGAAAGGGCTGATGAAACCAAGAATTGCCTGTGGCACAAACCACATTCGACCCTTCATTTCGTTCGCCCGCAATTGTATCACTTGCCATGGGTACTTTGCCAGTCTGGCTCACGTAGCCCCTCATGCTCTTTGGTGGCCCACAAGCCATCCGTCTAAGCTGCCTCATGGCTGTAGTGGTGCACCGTGTTGGTGTTTTCCACGCTGACTCCATTCTGCTCACGCCGTCCCCGCCAATCTTTGCCTATCTGGCGCCATTTTGAGTGATACCGTCAGCATCATGTATTCCGCATCATATCATGGATGAATTAGGGGAGCCGGTTTTCACCTGAAAGACGAAACCTGACAACGGACCTAGCTTGGTTGTTCATCGCCTATGTGGTTAGATCTGGATGGATCGAGCCCTCACTCGGCCGCTAACTGGGGTAGATCGCCCCATGTTCAGCTCTACAGGTTTTGTCCAGGAGATTGCACCCAAAACCTGCACTGCGCCCCTCCCCCCCCCCAAAAAGGACGGGCCGAGACTCTCTACACTTGATAAACCTTCACGGACCGCGCTGGTGCACTGGCGCCGTCAATCATTCCCGATACCGTGATCGCTTTACTCCACATCATTTGCGCATCCGAATTGATACTCATAGTCTCTTCTACGATTGAGTTTACTAGTATGACGAGAGGCCTCTCACGCCCCATACATTGTTCACCCAGGTGCATTGACTTGAACGACGTAATACATGTAATCTTTTTCGTAGACGCAAAGGCGTCGCTTAACATTCAAAATCTATAGCTGGGGGGGATAAATTGTATCATCGAAACAACAGCGAAAACAATTCGTCGAAACAACTGATATCCAAACAAACGCAACTCCAGCGCGAGCATGTGTGAAGGGGAATTAATAGCGACTCCCCTGGATGCTCATTATACTAGCGGCATAATAGACCTGGCTTTACATATTACTGTCCTGTACTTCATTCATTCCGTGCTTTCTGATCCATATCATCGTTTCGTTTTCATCTCATCTACTGTCATAATACACCACACAACACCAACGTACGTGTGCATTTAGCCACTGCACATAACGCAAGCCTCGGGGTTCTCAATAGAGCCTATGAAATCTTATTAGCATCTCCAGTTGGTGGGGGAATAGTTGGCAACTTACATTCCAAAACGGCATCCGAATAGATGTCGCGCTCACGCTCCTCACTATCTCCAGCTTGATCCTCAGACTGGTCCTTCTTCTGACCAAGTTCTTCCTCCTTGATCTTCTCAGTGGGCTCAGTAGGTAGTGTCTTGGGGCTGCCTCCATCCTCAGTCTTGCTGCCGTTGGGGGCAGATGCACTTTGAGTGCCGTTGTAGGCGGAGTTGCCCGAAGTGCCATTGGAACCTGCGGGTCGGGATACGGCAGCGTGAGACATGCTGTAGGTAGAGCCGGCAGGAGGAGCACGCTTCTTCAAGGCCTTGGGCTGACCAACGTTGGTGTCGGCAATCTTCAAGGCCTGTTGGTCAACGGTGAACTGAATAGGCGCGGCAGCAGCCTGAGTTCGGAGGTAGTACATGCCGGTCTTGAGACCTAGCTTCCATCCAGTGAAATGCATGCTGGTGATCTTGCCCATGGTGGGATCCTTCATGTGGATATTGAGAGATTGTGACTGGTCAATGAAGGCACCTCGGTCGGCGGCCATCTGCACCACATGACGCTGGGAGATTTCCCACACAGTCTTGTAGAGTGCCTTGACATCGGCAGGGATGTTGGGGATGTTCTGAATTGAACCATCTTCGGCAATGATTCGGTTCTTCATGGCATCTGACCACAGACCCATATCGACAAGATCCTTCAGGAGCCAAGGGTTAACAACCTGGAACTCGCCAGCAAGGACACGACGCGAGTAGATGTTGGATGTATAGGGCTCGAAGCACTCATTGTTGCCCAGAATCTGGGAGGTACTGGCAGTAGGCATGGGTGCCATGAGCAGACTGTTGCGGATACCGTGCTCCTTGACTTGCTCACGGAGGGGTTCCCAGTCCCAGAGCTCAGAGGGTTTGACATTCCACATGTCGAACTGAAGGATACCCTCAGAGGTAGGGGAGCCCTTGAAGGTAGAGTAGGGACCCTCCTCCTTGGCAAGTTGCACAGAGGCAGTGAGAGCAGCGTGATAGATGGTCTCGAAGATCTGCTTGTTCAGCTCACGGGCCTCGGGAGACTCGAAAGGCATGCGAAGGGCGAGGAAGGCATCAGCAAGACCCTGAACACCGACACCGATGGGACGATGACGCATGTTGCTGTTGCGAGCCTCTGGAACGGGGTAGTGGTTGACATCAATGATCTTGTTCAGGTTGCGGACGACAGTTTGAGTGACCTCGTGTAGCTTCTGGAAATCATAGCAATCATTGTTGTAGTCAACGAAAGAAGGCAGGGCCAGCGATGCAAGGTTGCAGACAGCGACTTCATCAGGGGCACTGTATTCGATAATCTCAGTGCACAAGTTAGAGCTGCGGATCGTACCCAGGTTCTTCTGGTTGCTCTTGCGGTTGGCATGGTCCTTGTAGAGCATGAAGGGGTTACCGGTCTCGGTCTGTGCCTCGAGAATAGCGTACCACAGCTTCTGAGCCTTCATAGTCTTGCGTCCCTTGCCGGCCTTCTCGTAGCTCTCGTAGAGAGCCTCGAACTCTTCGCCGTAGCAGTCAGCAAGACCAGGACACTCGTTGGGGCACATGAGGGTCCAGTCGCCGTTCTTCTCAACACGCTTCATGAACAGATCAGGGATCCACAGGGCGAGGAACAGATCACGGGCGCGGACCTCCTCCTTGCCGTGGTTCTTACGGAGATCCAAGAACTCAAACACATCGGCGTGCCAAGGCTCGAGGTAGATGGCGAAAGCACCAGGTCGCTTGTTGCCACCTTGGTCGACATATCGCGCAGTGTTGTTGAAGACACGGAGCATGGGAGTGACACCGTTGGAAGTACCGTTGGTACCAGCGATGTAAGAACCAGTGGCACGGATTCGGTGAACGTTGAGACCGATACCACCAGCCATCTTGGAGATCATAGCACAGGTCTTGAGAGTGTCGTAAATACCCTCAATGCTGTCCTCCTTCATGTCAACCAAGAAGCAAGAGGACAGCTGGGGCTGAGGAGTACCAGCGTTGAAGAGTGTGGGGGAGGCGTGAGTGAAGAACTTCATGGACATGAGGTTGTATGTCTCGAGGACACGCTCAATGTTGTCACCCCAGATACCGACCGAAACACGCATGATCATGTGCTGCGGACGCTCGACAATCTTGCCGTCAATCTTCAAGAGGTAGGATCGCTCCAGAGTCTTGAAGCCGAAGTATTGGTAGTTGAAATCACGGTCGTACACAATGGCGGAGTCGAGCTCCTCCTTGTGTCGCATTACGCACTCATAGGTCTCCTTGGAGATCATGGGGGATGCCCGATCGTTCTTGGGGTTGACATAGTGGTAGAGGTCGCTGACAACAGTAGACCATTGCTTCTTGGTCTGCTTGTGGAGGTTGGAGACGGCGATACGGGCTGCGAGGATGGCATAGTCGGGGTGGGTAACGGTCATGTAAGCAGCAGTCTCAGCAGCCTGGCGGAAGTGTTAGCAGCTAGCAGCAGTCCCATAATGTTTGAATGGCTTACGAGATCGTCCAATTGAACGGTTGTTACACCACCGTAGACACCAGAGATGACCTTTTGGGTGATGGCAACGGGATCAATGTGGTCCATGTCCAGACCGTAACACAGTCTGGAGACACGGGCAGTGATCTTGTCGAACTGGACACGCTCCTGGCGTCCATCTGGACCAGTGTTAGCGTTGGCGAGGCCAACAAGTGTCGTCTTGGCTAAGCATACCTCGCTTTCTGACGAACATGGTGGCGGTTTAAAGCAATTAGAAAAGGAGGCGGTAAGGAAGGGATGAACGGTATGCAAGGCTAATGCAAGGCTCTCTTCCGCTGTGGGGAGCAGCTAGAAGACAGAGCAGCGTTCAAAAGAGGAAAAGAAAATTAAACGCTTGAGGACAAAAATTGTCCAAAGTGGTTTGCGGTGGTGGGATGTTGAGGGGACGTGAAATGAGGGATGGCAAGGGATGTCGAAGGAGGTTTTAAGGGAAGCGCGTCTTGCTACGCGACACCAATTTTTAGCGCGACAACAGGCCAAGCCCTTCAGAAAAATCCATTAAAGTCCCCGCCCGGCAACCACATGCAACGTCCGTGTCCACGCAACGGTGTCCCGATTGCGGCTGAAACCAGGTTTATCTGGCCTCAATCTGGGACTGAGAAGTCGGTAAGATGATCGTATTTCGTTGGAACCCCGGCTTCACACGTTCAAACCCGACATTTTCTTCCCTATGCTCCGATATCGCGTTGTCGCGACCCCTGGTTTCTGAGCTTGCCATGGTGGGGTTGATCCTGTGCTGCAGCGCGGAATCACGTGACTGTTCATGCAATTATTAATTGAAAGGGGCTTTCATTCAATGTCTCGTAAGCATGGCCTAGGCGGCGTATGGAGACGTCTCTTGGGGCAACAGCCAATGAACGAGTAGGCGGGCCAATTCCAGCCAGACACCCAACACCCTGTCAACTGTGTGACTCTTAGAGTCCAAAATGGTTTTGCTGCCTGTAGGTGACTCAAGAACCATAGCCACTGTGCCATTCTAAGTAGTTGAACCTATGTTATTAAAGAGGCGTCTGCGTGTCTCAACTCGGAATTTTCGCTTTTCTCCTCCTCAACTTTCATACTCTAGAACCTTTGCCATGGGTTTTTCAGCTGCATCGGGCTCTGAGCCCGCCGGGGCCGCCTCAAGCTATACCCCGAGATACATCGATGTACGTGTGGCCGGGTATACCCCCAACTCTATATCCGATGTGGAGACCGGACTTACACGCTGAATCACGGAATAGATCGGTATCAATTTGGCGGATCCCATCTTTCGGGGTCGCTACCATGGAAGCCAAAAGCATCCCGATGATCTTGCAGGTGTTATCAGCAGAGCTCGCGAAGTTGGCTGCTCAAAGCTTATCGTAACGGGCTCCGATCTGGCAAACTCTCGAGAAGCCCTCGAGCTTGCGAACGAATACCGTGGGTGACACCCTTCACTTGTCAGTCTCGAACCAAGGCTTTAAACTGACAGTGCTTAACTACATACAGCTGGGACTGTCTTCGCCACAGCTGGTATCCACCCCTGTAGCAGCGCTGTTTTCAGTGTTACTGGACCATCACACGAGTCAGAACATACCACTCCATGCAACCCAGACCCAGAGGCACCGGTTTCTGAGGAGCATGCTGCAGACCCAGAGAAGACAGAGAAGCTCATAGCTAGTCTTACTTCCCTCGTGTCAGAAGCCCGAGCCTCAGACAAGAAGCATTTGGTTGCATTGGGCGAGTTTGGACTGGACTATGACCGCCTCCATTATTGCTCCAAGACCATCCAGCTGCACTCTTTTGCTGCTCAGCTCAAGGTAGCCGCCTCCCTAAGTCCTCAACTACCTCTATTTTTGCACTCCAGAGCTGCACATGCCGATTTCGTCAGGCTTCTTAAAGATGCTTTTGGTGAGAAGCTGGAAAAATTGGAGAAGGGCGGCGTCGTTCACAGCTTCACCGGTACAGCCGAGGAGATGCATGAGCTGATGGACCTGGGACTATACATTGGCATCAATGGCTGCAGTTTCAAGACTGTGGAGAATTGTGCCGTTGTGAAAGAGGTTAGTCTCGACCGGCTCATGATCGAAACGGATGGGCCTTGGTGCGAAGTTCGGCCCAGCCATGAAGGCTATAAGTACTTGATCGAAAAGAAGGAGGAGAAGCCAGCTCCAGAGGTGGAGCAGAATGGAGTCGCTATCGCTCCCTCCGATGCCCCAGAGCAGCCCAAACAGCAAAAGCAACAGAAGCAACAAAAGCAATCCAAAAAGAATCAGAAAAAGGAACCTGAAGTTCCGGACCGCTTCAAGATCGTCAAGAAGGAGAAATGGGAGGAGGGCGCCATGGTCAAGGGTCGCAATGAACCCTGTAATATTGAGCGCGTAGCCAAAATCATTGCTGGTATCAAGGGGGTCACTGTTGAGGAAGTGTGCGAGGTGGCATGGCGTAACACAGTGGCCGTATTTGGAGTAGCGGATAACTAAGTAGGGTTTGGACGAGAAGTTGTTCTCGTCAAGGGGTATCAACTGGAGAAAAGAAGATAGAATAGACGCCACCGTATAGAATCCAATGTTGCTCTGTGTTATAAGCCAGAGCCCTTGTGACCGCGTATTCGCCCGTGCCTCACGACTCCTGTCGTCACCCCATCTTCGCCTGTCATCCAACCCGGCATCCGCTCACCATCTATTATTCCAGCTTCAACTAGTTGCCTCACACCTGCCCACACATGTGTGCCTTGGAATGATATCTTAATCGCTGGGGCCCATGCGTCGGTCTCGTTATGTGGGGTCTCTAGGGATTCATTAACATCCATCGAAGTATCCGCCTCTTGCATCACAGCGGTGATCTTGCTCCGTCTTCGCTTCGCTGCATTGGTTCCATTGCTCGATTCATCTTCCTCATCTTCTGGAAGCGGATTGGCTGATGGAAATGCGTCCTGCAATACAATTTCGACTTTCTCAACACCTTTTCCATCTGTGACGATGCCAGACTCGCCAAATCGCGCCTTGGCTACTAATCTTGTGCGTTTCGCCATCCGCTGCATTGGCGTCAATTCTGGCCCCCTCTTTCCTCGGTCCTTGAGAAAAGAAGATTCTCTGGAGAGGGGTGGTGTGGGCAGCACCGTATCTAGAGGCGACTCTTTGTTCTTTTCGTCAGCGTAAATGCTCCAGCCACCACCTGCGGCATTTGTGCGACCTGGTCCTTTCTTTTCCAGAACAGCGCTCAAGTTTCGACTTGTAAGATTTGTGTTTTTAAGGGTATACCGTTCTCGAGGACGAGACAGGGCCTTGGGGATCCCGTCCACAACCAAGCTTTGGAGACTTTTTGATTCGCCCGAGCTATTGATCCCGGTGGCTTGAGACTTTGAAATATATAGAGCGGGTGTTCCATCTGGAAAGGCGATGTAAATGGTCCGAGATGCATCGAAGTTTGCGGCACCTCCATGGGGGTCACGAGTTGACAAGGCCAAGTTGGTGGCGTATGGCGAGTCAACGGTGAAGATCCTCAAAATGAGAACCGGCAAATCCTTGGGTCTGTGAAAATGGTAATGAGTCTTTACGTCTGGAAGCACGTGGCTTTGAAGATTCTGGAGAAAAGTCGATGGATGAAATCGTGGAATGGAAAGGTTTTTTCGATCCACCTTGGGAAAGTCCATCTCATCTCCATTTTTTGACGGAGGTACTAATGGCAAAATTTGATATGCTGTCCATTTCTGGGATGTAGGGTTTTGGTCAAAGTAGGCGAGATCTGCCATGGCGAGTTGATATAGCGTCAAGCCGTGCCGCCAGTCACCTTCCACAATGCGGCTAATTACATCACGCTTTGAGCCCCTTTGCTGTTGCATGTTCAGATATATTTCCTGAATCTCATCCAGGGAGTGACACGGCGGGAAGATGTCATCATCGTCCTCATCTTCGCCCTCGTCGTCTTGGATATAAGGTACTGCATTGGGAAGATTTCCTGGGGCCAGCCAATCTAAAGCGAGTGATATTATCGACTCGCGAGATAAGCGATTGAGGCTCTTTAGTATAGTAGAGTTGGAGGAATTAACACGAAGTGTTGGTGGCAAGCTTGTGGTGGTTGGAACTGAAATGCGCGCCATGCTGATAGTTGGTGGAGTTATTCAACAGAGCCTAGGATCAACAACAACAACGCGGCCCAGAGAAGGCTGAGATTGAATGACAAGGCTGCCCCGCTTGGTGGAGCGGGAGCATTCGCTGAGATATTTGATAGGGTCTGTCTGTCTGGAAATACACTGAACCGCGACACGTCAGTGATGAGGGAACGCGTCTGTCCTGCATTTGCTGGACCGCAGTTAAGCCGACAATATCCGCTGAGTAAGCCAAGATTGAATCGAGGTCCACATTTTACTTGATGGATCACGTGATCACGTGATCAAGATTCCTTTAACAGATGTTTGATGGAAGTCAAGTACAAATCGCCTGTCTTTGGGATTACAGACGCATACATGAGTCCTGGGAAGTGTTGAAGGTCTTCCTGAAGTCAGTGGTAGAGGAGAAGAATTTTCTATGGGTGCATTGTGCTTGGCGAGTGGCATGTCATCTCACTTTTGATCTCATCACACAATTGTGTATAAGACGGGGAATAGTGTACTTCCGTTATTACCTAATTTCTTTTCGTTTTTAAAAAAGTTGTCGCATATTCATGTCTCTAATCTGCAAATTAACCAGTCCATCTCGCCGCTCAATCATTTTCCATCCTCTAAAACAGTATGAATATACGAGCTGCCTCGGTTGTTGAATTGTGCATATTTCCATATCTCTCGGTACTTGCCAGCGCTGGGGTCTACGCCCCAAGCTCGGCACACAGGTTTTCTTGGTTTGCAATTAAAGGCCTGTTGCCATGCAAATGAGTCTTGAAGTGGTGCCCACGTTTTAGCACGTTTGGGCAATTCATCACTCGTAACCAACTCTTGCCATAAGAGTTGTTTGCGTTCCTTGGAGCAGAAGTGCATTGACCGGAACATCCAGAACAGCTGGTCATCCGTGTATGCTGAGAATCCTGGCAATATCGGGTCTTGGGTGTTGCGAGAGCGCCTTTTCCAAGCGTCGTAAGCAATGTCGGCCCCGTGGGTGTCGGCCATGGCGTTATCGGCGACGGCTGCGCCAGTGAGACGATAGTCCTTGTCCTTTTGGGCGATGTCTACTTTGTTGTAAGTATCCCTGAAACACATGAGGCGGTTCCTAAATTCTTCCTGGTCTTTCTTCGAAAACCAGTTGCTAACCGATCCGTTGGCACCAAACACACTACCCACTGTGTCGAAAGCATGGAACAGCTCATGGCCTACCAGAGAACCAAAGCCTCCATAGTTGGCATAGGAGGGAGATGAAGGGTCCAAAACGGGCTCCCACATTGTCCCAGCTGGTATGACGACTTGGTTTTTATAAACCGAGTAGTGCATGTTTACGTCGTATGAATTCAATCCTGCATCGTACTTGCTCGGCTTATCATACAGGTCCTTAAACCAGGCCTTTCGATAATACCATGACTGCATCTGAAGGTAATCATCCGCATGGGTCCGGGTGTTGGAGGGGTTCTGTGCACCGACAACGCCGGCAAAGTATGATGTGAGGTCTATCTGATCTTGTGTATCAGAGTGCTATCAGAATAAGAAGTTAGCATATATCAATATATGTTAAAATTATGTAAACGAACCGTGTGAGAGTACCCGATCATGGCGGATGTTTTGTTGGCCTTTTCAATTGCCGTAATCTTGGTATTGTTCTGCATCCACGATGTTTCGTTAAGAACCTTAACAAGTTCTTCTTGTAAATCTTTGAAGATCTCGTGGCCCAGTCTATCGGTGCTTTCGTTGTATGTGTCGTTCATGAAGATGGCGCTGAGGAGGGGACCGAAGTGCTTGGATGCTCTTGTTCTGCACCTGGCATCCAAAGGTGGTTCTTTTTCCTATATCTCATATTAGCAACAGCGCGGAGAACCTGTGGTTATTTTAAAGGAAAACAACAATAACATACTGTGCCATCAATGTTTCTAAGGAGATCCCGGTATCTATTTGAGAGTTTGTCCTCGAAAAGGTAATGGGTTTGAACAAAGGCCTGCCAAATCGTGAACGCCCGGAAAACGGCCCTGGGAGTCTTGTTGATGAGACTTTGTAGCTGTGGCCAATAATATGAGAACATGACTTCCAGGTCATTTAAAGGCAGCTGTCGGTTATTTAGCAACCGTTGACTGGCGGTTGTGGAGAGAATCGCAAGGTCCGGAGCGGCAGTCTCGAGTTGCTTGGAAGTCCACTGAACAGTATGATCCTAGTTATATTATTAACAATGTTCAAATTGTATGGAATTATGAGCAGGGAGATTATACCCTTATGTGACGCCACTGGTCAGGAGCTGGCAGAAGTTTGAGGATATTGGCCTCCAGTTCGACAACCTGTTCAGCAATTTTGTCCCAGCGCTTCTTCTTCCATTGCACCTCCCAGGTTTGCTTAAGAAAATCTCGCACAATTTTTTTGTATTCGCTCGCGTGCTTTTTCGAGCCATAGAGTTCTTTTCGTGGCAATCCCTGAGGTAAATAAGGCTGCACCCCGATTTTCATTGTGGACTATTTTACGTCAAGTTATTAGTATTTATTTCTTTGAGTTATTGCTTGAATATAATTTTCTTACCGAATTAAACATCGATTGTTGAGGCATAGCCTTGGCAAGAACCCAGATTTGGTAATTGCTGAGATGCTGTGTTACTTTCGTAATGGCATCTGTGTCATACGTATTCACCATGCCATCTTGGTAGGTCGACTCTTTCGAATCGTACCGCTGCTCAAACTCGCCGAAGATTCCATGAATATCGTCGATGATTTTCTTTAATGGCCCCAACTTGGTTTTTCCAAGTTGCTTTTTGTCCGTACATTTCGAGTAGTATCGCCTCATGCGGTCGAATATAGGCTGGTGCGCCTCCACCAGTGGAGGATATTCACTCTGTCCACCGGTTAGGAATCAGATCTAGGGTTAGGGGGAATAAGTTACATGCATAATTGCCATGGGGATTTTCCATCACTTCCTTAAGCAGGTGATCAATTTGATCCTCCATTAGTGTCCGAATGGTGACCTCCTGTTGATCAGGACGCATCTTCGTTTCCTTGAGCCGTAGTTTGTCATAGTTCCCACAAATGACTGCGTGCAACTCGTGTTAGTATTCAGACTAGAGGAGAAAGGGTGAAACGAGAAATCTTGACCCACATTTATCCCAGTCTTCGCAAGGATCTACTTTATCAGGCTTTCTTGTCATGGCACCGTGAAGACTCAATGCTAGCCTCCAGCACTTGTCTGTAGTACAGGTTTCCCTCTTGTCATCTTCGGCCGTGATCTGGCTCTGGACCACTGTATCATTTGTAGGCGTGGATACGTTGGATATCACAGCCCCCATTGCTCCTGAGGCAAGGGGTAGAGCGAGCAGCCATGCTCGTGACAGCATTTTGACCAGCATTGCCTGTTGTGATTGAGACAAGCTAGAGCCAGGTATACATGAAGCAAATGCGCAAGAAAAGTTTGATGGAATGGGAGGAAAACGGGAGCAACAATAGCATCTAGATTGCTTTACTCATTAAAGAGGATGGCGCAGAGCTCGCAAGGTATCTTATTATCTCCGAACTTGGAAATCCTAACTCTGCTTCGCACAACCGTTTTGACCTTCTCTCGCCCCGAAATCCTGCATGCCAATTTTTGGACGGCTGCTGGAGGCAAGGTAATTTAGAACCAGGTCGGTTTTAGAGCCAAAAGGGTATTGCCAAAATCACTCTCGCACAAAGTTTACGGGTTTACGGAGGAGCACCAGAAAAGAAAAAGGCCTCTCGTTCACGGGTTCCATGGAAATCATCAATGTTAACGTGGGGTGAGCGAGAAACACTCGGGTCCCAAGTTCATGGCACACATCTCGTAAACGTATACCCGAATGCTGGGAAGTCTCTTCATAAACAGGCGAATGTTAAGGTGACGAGGCACGTTATGCGGCTTTGGCATCCTTGCTGCGTTTTATGGGACGACTCGGACGTGGGCATGGCATGACCCGGTATCTAATACGTACTTGATTGACCCTGAATTTGGTCGGCCACCACTGGCTGGCCTTCGCAGGACCCGATGCCCCCACAGCGACGGACACTCATTGCTGGAACAGGGCAAAACTCGGAGAAGCGAGACGTTAGGGCGGGGAGATTTCAAAGGGGTATGGGAGAATTTGCAGAGTTCTGGGGCCTGGCAGACCTTTTCTGATGAACTCCCCGATGACGAGGCAGACGGCGCGGCTCCCTCACAATGATTGCCTAACACTGCCCAGGAATTCGCGGCTGCTTCAATTACAGAACCTCGGCCAGTAGCTCGGCCATCCCCCACGCTCATGCAACAAGGGCTATGTCGCTCCTTGCCTCAGGCCGGTGCAGATCTGGGTCGGCAGATGCGCGAATACCGCAAAGCAGAAGCTAAGGTTGCAGGCAGGATCCGTATTTGGGACGCATGGTTCGTAAGTGGTGTGTGGTGGCTTGCGTGCTTGCGTGGGAGTGACAGAAACCGACAAGGTGACGAGTGAGGGCACACACGAATAATCTGACATTGGCCTGACCGACCTGGTGATCTCGTCAGGCCTGGTGGAGGGTTGGAGGGTGACCTCGGGGAGTTCCCATGTCTTGGGGCGGGGGCCAAGACTAGCAGAAGCGAGGGTCCACGAGGTCGGGGGGGCTTGCTTTTGACATTGGGGCCCCAAAATCTCGGGGAGTTGGGAGGCTCAGGCCACGACGATTGGTGGATGGGTCGAGATTTGATAATGACGTTTCCCAATCAGTCGCAGGGCCAAAGCACACGGCAGCGCTCCCGTCCACACAACATTCATTATTTGCGCCAAATACCCACGAGGAGTTCTTTGACGCGGCCTCTGCCTGCATCCTGGAAATGGGGCTGGAGTCACGTACATACATACATGGACACACGCCGATGGGACACCTCCCGAGCATGTGCAGCCTGAAGCAAGCCAGCCCATTCATTGTCATTCATTTCCACGTCGGTCGAGGGCGGAGCTCCGGCGGAGTCTCGAGGCGGCTGAACACTGTGCGAGGTTGCATTCGATGACCGTTGGTATTTCAGGATCCTTGGATGTCCGATTGGGTTTTCGCTTGAAGTTTTGTTAAATGAAAGTGTGAAGAGTTTTTTCATTTAGATTTGTTTTACGCTTCCATTTCTTTCCCCTCCAAAAAAAAAAAAAAAGTGCGTTGGTGCAGCTCTGCCCAAAGCTTCAATCAGGGTTTCCGACCGGGCACGAAGCTCGGTAATCGAGGTGTCACTGGCTCGGAGGCGAAAAGTTAGCTGGACGAAGTCGGAGGGATTTGCCACGACCTGGCTGGGCTGGCGCTACTGATCGTTGGGCCTTGGCGCTGTGAGGCTGGGCCCTTGTCTGAGATGCACTGACAAACTTGGCCGATGCATGCAGGCCGTGAATGTGAAAGTGGCGACCATAATAATAATATTAGTGAAACGCCTCATCGTGACATCACCTCCAGACCGACAATAAGCACAAAGCAGTTCTGCTACATAATATACTGCACGACAATGATTACATATTTTATGTGATATGTCAAAGAAGAATGCTTAAAATTTTCGTGCGGCACTTCGCACTTTGCTCGGGGAGTCCACGGTGGTCCGTTCGGCCCTGGACTGGCATCTCGTCCAAATTAGACACAGAACGGCAACTGAGCCCGGTCAGTGTTTGTAGATCGGGTGTGAGAGACAACCCTAGTCCCTCTCAAGTCAACCTCTTGTTGGATCCGCAGTGAGGGACGGTCAGAATGGCAAGTGGAGCGCCCCTTTCGAGGCATTGGTTCCCTTGGTCCTTCGGAAGAACGCCGACGCTTTCTAGACCGTGAGAATGTGCCTATGCATCTAGCGGACTTGAGGATTTGTAATCCAGGAACCGGCCCTCCGCGGTCCGCAAATGCAGCACCGGAATGCACACACGCGCAGGGAGCATAGAACCCAAAAAATAATTCCAAAAAAGGTACCAAAACTATCGAGAATCAATCAAGCGTCGTAACCGAGGAGAAATGAGAGACGAGTTGATTCTCTCATTGCATCTGTGCGACTCTGGCAACTCTCGTGGTAGGGCGCAGGGTCCAAGGTGCCATGGACGTGGGGGAAGGTTGACGGAATCCCGGTTCTTTCATGGGTTGATTGTTAAGCAGTCCTGACACACAACTAACTCCGCGCCTTTCAGTGGACGGCCAGGGAGGGGCAGACCCCCACCGGAATTGGTGGCTTCACCTAGCCTGCATCTTTGACGGGCTCACTCGTACAGTACGAAAACATGCAGTGAGCGACCCAGAGGCTGATTGGGTCTGTCTGGGAGTGCTGTCGGACCGCCCTCGTCTCCAGCGACGCAGGCGGGCTGGGATGGCACAGGGCGTTGCACTGTGATCCCTGGGACTGCCCACGCGCACCGCTGCACCGCTAAGCCCACTACAGGCGCACCACCCGTCCACCTCCCGACACGCTCTAGTCTGCCAAACCTCCCCACTACCCACTGTTACTACCCACTACACCGTGGCTTCGGCGGCAATCGGCCTCGACAAAAGCATCCACTGTCTGAAAACCCCCCAGGACTCCAGGTCGAGTTTCTTTCTTCCTCCACATCTTCCCAGACGCCCATCTCGACACTTCTCTGCGTGCGCCGCCCACCAGAGAGACTCGACTTTGCCCGTCAACAGTTCGACATTGGCCATCTGGTTTACGACGACGTGACGCCGACGTTCATTCTCAGCGTTGCCTGTTGGACCCCCTTCGAGTCATCGCCCTGCGACAATTTGTCCCGCAGAAAATAAAGGCCACACAAACCCCGCTCCCTCACCCAGTGTGATTGAACGACTCTGTGCCGCATCCGGTCTCAACCATCCAACTACGAATCCTTTATTTTTTTTTCTCCAATTCGGCATCTCATCCGTCAAGAGGAGGGCTATCTAATTTCTTTTCACTGCCGGAGTGAAGGATTTCCGGTGCCAATTAACCGCGGCAAAATCACATAAAAAACCATGTCCAACAACTACAACGGTCGTCGCGGCCCCAACGTGTCGCAGTACCTCAGGGATCTCAACGCCATCAACCGCCAGGAGTCGGCTCCCGAGGAGCCTTTCACCATGGAGGAGGACCTCGCTCTGTTTACCAACACCCAGTTCTTCGATTTCGAGACAGGCCAGAACACCGACTACCAGGCTCATCCGGTCAAGGTTGATGTTGAGTCTTCTCAGAGCGCTTCACCTTCCGACGACTTGACTCCTGCTCAATCCGTCATGGGAGACCTCGCCAACCTCGATTTCATTCAGAGTGAGTTTTTTTATTATTTATTTCACCAGCATTGAGAAACCACAGATCCCAGTCAATTTTTGCCGTGTTATCGATATATTCGGTCACAGACATGTCCGGGATCATGAGCTTGAGATGAGCTTTCTGCAAGGCGCTTTTGCCGGAGTGCACCGCACGGCACTGCATCTCCGCGGCTCCTGTCGTCTCCTCCTCCACACCGTCAAGTCCAATACCGCTCAAGTGGACGGCTTTGAGAGACATGCATTTCTGGGGCTTTGCTAGCCCTTGATGCAAGACGAACTGCACCCGCTCTTTCAACCAACACTTGCTCCCCACCCATGACATTCTCTTCCCCTGCCCCCCCTGTGCGTCGCGCCCTTCAATCATTGGGACAAAGTTGTCGCGGTATGCAGCCTCTGCTGGAGTGTGGCACGTCCTAGGGTACCAACCAAACCTAAATGGCTGGCTGGGCGGGATGGTGTCTATGGTGCAATATCTCGTGATTTGCGGGCCCCGATCACGACATCGATCAACCCCCCTGTTCCCTCTCACTCCCCTTCCCAAGATGGGAAAGTCGTTTCCCCAGTCTCCATGGCCTTTGCTACATCATGTATTATCCTTCACCTCTTGATTGTCTTTATCATTCCCATACTCTGACATACTCATTGTCATGACTCTTGTATCGCCACCAGCTTGGCTAACCACCCTACCATGGCAGGTGACTTTAGCTTCCCCGACTTCAGCACCAGCGCCTATCCTTCCACGCCCTTGAACGGCTTCCCGGAAGGCAACCAGAACTTCCCTTCTATGCAAACTGGTTCATCTGCCTACCCCCAGGTGCCTCAGACCCAGCACCAGCCCGCCCACTATGCTCAACCTGCCGCCCCTCAGTCTGCCGAGAAGCGCAAGTCCGAGAGCGGGCCCGGCTCTGGCCGTGCTATGAACTTCGAGGAAGCCTCCCGCCAGGCTGCCGAAGAGGACAAGCGAAGACGCAACACAGCCGCATCTGCCCGCTTCCGAATTAAGAAGAAGCAGCGCGAGCAGGCCCTTGAGAAATCCGCCAAGGAGATGTCCGAGAAGGTCTCTAACCTTGAGAGCAAGGTTCAGCAACTCGAGATGGAGAACAAGTGGCTCAAGAACCTCCTTGTTGAGAAGAACGAGGGCAATGATGAGATTGTTACCCTCTGGAAGGAGTTTGCTGCCACCCGACAGACCAGCGACAAGTCAAAGTCCGATTCGAAACAGGACGAGTCCGTCAAGGAGGAACGGTGATATCTTAGTTGACCAATACTATGGAAAGAAAAAAGAACAATTCTATGGATGGTAACATATCTCATCTCTCTTGCTGATGCTGAGGGTCGGGCGGCGTTCTTCTCTCTGGGTTGCGGAAGGGGCGGCTGGGGGCGTTTGATTGAAATTCAAAAGACCTGGGTCGGACCAGGCAGGTGTGCTCCGGGTTGGCCATCAAGGCTGCCCAACGACAAATGCATAGATGAGGATGAAGACGGGGTTTTTGGGTATATATCAGAGCGTCGTCAGCTGGCAGAGACGCATATGCATGCATTCATGAGGGGCGACTGGATAGAGCCACATCTCGAGGTGGCCAGGCGAGAGACATAAGGGGAAGTCGTATTTTGGTTTTTTTGGGTTTTCTTTTCTTGCAATGATATCAATGGGTTTACGACAATCGTACAATTTTAGTATCTCCTCGTTGCACGAAAGTTTTCAAAGAGAGGAACCGTCAGTGCTCAACACACCATCGGCAAGGGTCTTTTTCGATACATAATCTGGACCACACAACATCTGAACCCTTCCTGCCCACTGATTCTTTTGGGTTGTCTGCGTGTGCGTGAGTGAGCATGTGAGCGTATGAGCGCATGTAATGTGTGTGTGTGATTCCTGTATCTCCTCTATGGGCTACAAGCCACTCAAACCAACGCTTTTCCCTCCACCACTAACTACCCGCTGCCGTTGGTGCTACGACCTCGGTTGGCCGCCTCCTCGGCGTCCTTCCTGGCCTTCAACGCCTCCAGCCTCTGGCGGTTTCGTTTCCCCAACAGGCGCAGCGTCGCTTCGCGCTCCATCTCCGTCATGCCTACCCAGTTGCCTACGCGGGCCATGGATCCGTCCGTGTTGACCACCAGCGGGCCGAGCGCGTCCAGCCGCAGCGATTCTCCCACACGTAGCGTCGTCACGTCATCGCCCCCGTCTGCATTCATCTGCTCTGCCTGCGGGGGCGGTGCGGGGAGCGGAAGCATCCCATTTCCTCCGGGCGGCTGCTGCGCGGAGGCGGTGGAGGCCGATGCTGGCATCGTTTCGGAGTTGCCAGTCTGCTGCTGCTGTTTTTGTTCGGAAGCCCCCATTTTAGTGGCCGGTGATCCTCCTGAAGGGCCGGAGGCTGCCACACCTGGCTGCGAGCGTGACGTGCTCACGAACCTGCACAAGGAAATCACAGGTTGTCGGGCGAGGCGCGTGAGCATGGCGTAGTAAGAGTTCAAAAGTCTCCCACCCCACGGACAGCGTATTCGAAGCGTCTCGATCCGAGGTCCCCCCACGACCGTAGAAAGCGACGGTGTTACACAAGAAAAAAAAAAAAAAAAAAGGGCAGACCGTGTGGGTTGGGATATCTGAAAGAGAGCTAGAAGCTAGGTGTGACAAATATCTAGACGGAAAGTGGGTTGAGTTTGCAAGGTAGAAATTAGACAAGAAAAAAAAAAAGGAACCGAGCCGCCAAGCGCTCTTCGTCTTGATTGGCTTGGCCACAAACTGAACTCCCCGATGCCCACATTGCAACGTAATTCCTTCTGTATAACCTCACCCTGTTCCCCTCTCCTGTTGTTACACGAATGCACATGAAAACGGCGGCGGTATGCACTGAACCCACCTTCCCGCCTATGCGGGGAGCGATGAAAAATTGGGGGAGCTTGCGATGCAAGTTCAGATCTGCAGCGCGGGATGATGCGCGGGATGTATGGTGCCATCGCCGGGGGTCTGCTGTGGGCGACATCTGATAGGTAGGCATCTCGTTTCTTCGTAATAAGCCGCATTAGAGACCTATTCAACAATATCCGGGGCGATGACGAGATGGACAGGGGATATGATGACCTGACAGTCTGGCCATTCACAGGAGGCTTAATCGTTTTCAGGGACCACTTCAAGGAACTTTGTGTGTATCTTCGGTTCAATTCGCAACCCTCGGCTGCGAGGATTGTCTTTAATACGCAAGTGCCATGGGCATCATCTAACATGTGCATGTTTCCGCGGCATGGATCGGTTAACAAAGCTTGGTTCCCACACCATCCCCTCAAGCTTACATCACTTGAGATTCTAGTTATAAATGTCATCCTCTTCTTTCTCATCATAAACCCTCTCGCCGTACGGATACCCAGCTTCGACATTCTTCAAAGGATGAGACCTTTTCAGAACTCATTAGTCAGGAGCTGAGCCACTGGCGAGGACTCCGGGCAAGGTATCAAATAATTTAACCACGGTTCTTGGCCCTGCATAACACGTTAGCCTGCTTCTATTAGACAATCGATGCCATGATAAAAACTTACTTCTGGACGACACGCTCGATGGCGTCCATGCCCATCTTCAGTACATCCATTCTGGGTCCGTATGAAAGACGAACGAAGTGATGGCAAGGGCTGTCAAACAGGTCACGACGACGCGAAGGGTTAAGATCGAAGAAGATACCAGGCACGACAATGACCTTCTCCTCTAGACAAGCCTGGAAGAAGTTGAGACCGTCGGCAATAGACTCGGGAAGACCCTCAAGGTTCAGCCAGCTACCGACAATCAGCTTTTCCAATCCTCACAGTCATGTTCGAGAGATGGGTGTACACTTACAGGTAGAAAGTCGAGTCGGGAACGTACTTGATGACGAAGCCCATCTCACGCAGACGACGAACGACGTAGTCACGCTTGTCCTAATACATTGTTAACAATGACTCCTGACAAAAAATGGGACTTTTGTAAAACATACCCGGAAATGAGACTGGAGGTGGATCATTTCCTTCTTGACCAACTCGGGCTCAAGCATGGGCACAGCAGCCTCCTGGAAGGGGTGGCAGGCACCACCGTCAAGGTAACTACCGCAAGAGCCAATGCTAGAAATTTGTTAGTAAAGAACTTGAACATTACATTATGAAACATACGCATTGATGTATTCTATCGAGAAATCGTTAGCATTAATAATCCTGTCATTGTTGGGCAGATGTTTGTTCGGTTTTACTCACCCTTGGGACCTATGATCCAGGCAATGCGCCATCCAGGAAGACGGAAGCGCTTGGTGAGACCGTCAATGATCAGGACATCGTCCTCATCGACATCCTCAACGTTCTCAGCGGCAGAGATGGTAGAACCATCACAGTTGCTGGTGTAGTTGTATCCAGAGTAGAACTCGTCGCTGATGAAAGTGGCGCGGCCACGGCAAATGTCCTGAATCTCAGCAAGCTCAGGGTTGGCAACAACACGACCAGTGGGGTTGCGGGGGTTAGAGGTCAGAATGACTGAGGTACCACGGGCAATTTCCTCAGCGATCTTGTCGGGGTGAATGTGGTAGCCATCAGACTCGTTGAGAGGGACAGGAATGGCAGCAAACTATTGACGTTGGTCAGCATGCCTGTTACGACGAGTTTATATCCTTGAAGGAACCAATTCAACGCAAACTCACGTTCTTGAAAAGACTAAGCATTTCGTTGTAAGCCGTGTAGTCGGGCAAGAAGAAGGACAGGTAGGAGTTTCCGAGGACGGCAGCGATTCGGATGAGACCAGCACGACCACCAGGAACAATGGCTACGTTCTCCCAAGTATATTGGCTGTCCTTGCCCTTTCGGTGCATCTCGTTGTACAGTTTGGCAACAGCCTCTCTCAAGGGCTTGATACCAGCAGTGGGACCGTACTCACGGCCAGCCATGGAGATGTCGACGGTCTGAGGGCGGGGGAAGCAGCCCTCAATCTCATCTTCGACTTCGGGGGCACCCTGACCCAGGTTGGCCCAGGAATCAGGCTCCTCGAGGAAACCATACTCGGAGGCACGTTCGGTACACCAGATAACACCGGTGGAAGATCGGCTGGCATCAAGGCCGGCGTGAGGCTGGTGACCCTCGTGGGCGTTACGGAACGCACGATGAGCCTTGGACTGGAATTCTTTGGAAAAAGTCAGTATTATAGGATAAAAGCCATGGTGATCGCATCAGGAAAAGAATTGAAATAAAAATTCTTGGTCATTGTTCTCAGAGGAGTTGAGGCGATGGTTGTGTCGATGGCTCATAGCACAAGGCTGGGATGTTGCCAATGACGTTATGGGCGAGGAGCTCCAGAGCTCCAGGCAAGTGGGAGAGAGGGGGGAGCTGGAGGGGTGCTTTGCAGACAAGCTTGCCAAGCTGGGCAGGTGGTGCAGGGGAGGGGCAACGCCGCAAAAAAGGTTAGGTACCATTGGGTAGTGCTAGTGGGAATGAGGGGCAATGAGTAGCAGCTGGGAGAGCCAGGTAGCACTGGGTAAGGGCAGGGGAAAGCCTTCAAGGTGGGGAGCCCGAAAAGGCGGAGAGGACAACGTGTGAGAAGATGAGGGGGCGATTTTTGGAGCTTTGTCGGGCCTCGAAAAAAATGAATTTCTCTGCGGCCGCCCATGGCGATGTTGGTGATGATACCCAAAGGTCCGCCACATGACGCCCATGAAGCTTAGGGCGTGGGGTGACAATGTTGGCGAGGGGTAGCTGAGACATACAACGCGGTCGAGACGAGACACACACAGTAATGGGACCAGAGACAGGGAGGAGAAGAAAAAGGAAAGTGAGGCTGACCGCTGTTGGTAGGCTCGCCAGAGCTGAAGCGACGAGCGAGCGTCTTGGGGGCGCCAGTGTGGCGGTTAATGGAGAACTTGCGACCACCGAACATGGTGACGGCGAGAGGAGGTCAAGGTAGAGGGAGGATAAAAAAAAAAAGAAGGGTTGTAAGGCGGAGGTTGTGGTTGACGACGGCGCTGGAGAAGCTTGTCGTTTCACGTATCTTGGCAGACCAAAGATGGTCTAGATAAGATGCTTGGTGGGAGGTGAGAGTAGAAGAGGCGGGGTCTAAGCAACCATGCAAAGACAGACCACCTGGTGAGCGCAAGGGAGAAGCGAGGAGGATCTGGGATAAGCGTGAAGCTCAAGGAAAAGAAGAAGAGAAGGAGGGGAAAAGATTATGGAGATGTGAAAGGGGTCTTGGATATAAGTGCAAAATGAGCGAGTCGGGGCCTGGCACGGGGATGGGGCCGGGACGCCGCCTTGCTTGCACGCACAGCGCACACCTGAGAGGAGGGAGGTACATGAAGCTCTGTACTTGCACGCGTACCCCGTACCTGACCTACAGTAGGGGCCCGGTGGTCTGTGAGTGTTTCTGCAGTGAGCAGTGAGCGGCGAGCATTGGTTGACGTTGGGATGCATGACGATTTCCCGGTCAAGCTGCAGCAACGAAACCGGCCCCTTTACTCGCCGTCGTCCCATGGCAGAGGATTCACCTTCCTTGTGCTTTAGCCAGGGCCCAGACCCTTTTGAATGTTACTGGGCTTGCGCCCGAAATCTCTTGATTGGAGCAAACCCGGGCAGAGCTGACAGCTTAAGATATCAAGGTCAGCACTGGCGGCTTAGGTACATGTTGCTATCCCATGTGCCGCTCTCTAAGTCCCCATCCCACAGCATCGTCCCTGCAGCTTAAATCCTGGGGCGCATGCCTCAATTGTCTTATCCGAGCTATACCCTTTGAGTTCTTCAAATGACTATTTTCCATTGCGCTGCTTCGTTATTGTCGCTCAGTTGTGTGGTCAGTTGCTTTTTTTCCCACCCCTCCCAATAGCCGGCGCCATGTCGGAATCGAGATGTTACTGGTCGTTTCGCCAGCCCCCCCACGGCAGCTCGACTAACAACAAATAAAAGAGGTAATCATCAGTGAATTAAACTGGGATCCCTCTTCTTACAGGCATGGGACTTTGGAACTACGTACATGCATCTACAGTACATAATGCTACCCGCCTCGTACACAGTCTTTAGTTACCTTCTCCATGTCTCGCTCCCCTGCAGAGCCAGTAAAAAGTGACGTACTGGACTGGGCTTTGCGTGCGCGGTCCCATTACACAGCAAGGAATGACATGGTGGGCTGCTTTAGCTGCCCTCTCAATTGTCAACCAGCGGCCACCGAGAGGCCTCTTACAACAACGTGTACATCTTCAGGTCGGATACTCGGCATGGCCAATGCAGGTGGATCGCGGTACATGCGATTATCACCCACGCAGATCGATTACCTTGTAAGCCCTAGGAGGCGGCAAGTTGTGTTGTCTTTTGGCAAAAAAACTCCTGTTTACCTTTCGCCCCCTGGCTGTTACCCAAGCGCCGGCCGGGTTTCCCACCAGGTCAGCAACTCGGTCTCTGCTGCTCATGGTGCGTGAGTGCGATTCCACAAGTTGCCCCTCCCTCCACCCCAGCCCACTAGGTGGAGGTTCCAAGGTGGAGTCTATTATCCCACGATAACTCGCATAAACGCTCTGGGATAGGGCCATGCCCGGATCTAGCTGCCGGCCCGGTCCCTTGGTCGCCTTGGGAAACTGCACGAACATCTTCAGAGTTCTTAGTCCACATACACGGAAACAAATATGACAAGCCTCTTTCTTATGCTGCTTGCTCGACCGGCGAAGGCGAGAGGACCCTTTTCACATCAAGCTTTGGATCCATTTGGGGCGCGGTTATGGTTCTATTATTTAATTGATTGGACGCGAGGATTGGGTTAACTTAGATAATACCCAACAGGCATCCTTGGAAAACACCCCTGGCAAATGAGCTCGCTCTCGTATGGGGAGTCGTCGGGTATCGCCCCCCATTAAGGTGGGGAGATGCTCTCCCGGCGCAGTACTGTTTGATGATTTCTGGAACCCGCCCTGGCCGAAGGCCTTGGTCTGTCTAGGAACAACACGAAGACATCGTGGAACATTCTGAACCGACCCGGTTAGTCCCGATGTCGCGGACCGTACTGAGCACCTAGCACTCGCAGCTTACGGTGAGCAGGGGGGAAATCATCAGACCCACGGAGGATACGGCCCCGGGTTGTGTTGGCGATGGTGTCACATCTACTCCTAGGTGGGATGTTGGTGAGGCCTCGTTCGCCGCGCTCACCTTAAAAGCCGCACGGTGACCTCGGGCCAGGGATCCCACAGGCCTTCTCTGCTCGCTTTTTTATTCGCGCACACGTACGAAGATGGAAAATCGCTCCATGAAGAAGCTGCTTTGCGTGTTTCTGTCCACGATCTGCCATTCCACCACACCTTGGCCGGTCGTGGGTTAGCCTCTGGTTGGAAGGTCGCGTTGTGGGGAGACTCGGGCAAAGTTGGGGCAAGGTGAGGGTGCAGCTGGTGAAGATAACCAGAAGGAAAAAAAGCACGATGAGAGGGCCACTTTCAAACTCGCTCAACCAGCGGCGGCCCAGCATGATTCCGAACTGCTTCACCGAGGTTTTACATCCTGGCTCACTCCATCCATCCAACTGACCCCGAATTTTTGGCCCCAGGAAAATCAATGTCCACATGGCTAGACCGATATCCACAGTGTCATTTGGACCCCATAGCCCACAGCATCATGGGTGCGAATCAAAAGTGGCATGGCCTCTATTGAGCCTTTTGCCCGATAATTAATTCCATTTCTGCCCTCATTTGATTTACACATATTCGGTATTTCTAGGCTGTGGCAACGTTTTAATTGCGCTCTAACTGGATTTCAACAGCCAGCCTGCGCGTGTCTTACCCCCGCACAGTTTGTCTTTGTGCCTCTCGGCGATGCAGAACTTACAAGGCCGCTTATGCTGAAAAACACAAGGCTGGGGTTTTTCAATGGTGTGAGCCGCCATATTTCGAGACACATTTCCCACATTGATGGAGTATACACGAAACGGAGGAATGCTGTGGTGAATTGCCTTGGCAGTGCTGAGAAAGCCTTGTCGCCAAACGATTGGATGGTCAAACAGTAGCCACACAACGCACAGTTGTACTGGTGTGCTCTGCCCCACCGGCCACAGCCACAGCCACATACATATCCACTTGGATTGCTCAGCCCTGAAGGGCTCACTCACTGGTGTCAAGTAGCGATGCATCGCCTGCTTAGGCATATTAGATTCATCTTGTATTTGAAATCAAGTAATATATATAATATCATCACTTTTGTTGTAGTTCGGACATCTAGAAACAAACACAAGAAAAGTGATTCACTCCAAACTAGACCTTGAACAACCCCAACCAAATCGCCCAATATGCTCTCACCACTTTGCCATCGTTGCAGCTCTGGACTCTCATCCAAACCAGCCAAAAAAGGGTCACTCTTCTCAAACCTTAAGCAAAAGTTTTCTAGCCAATCAGGCGGCAAGAGCGCCAGTCGCGAGAGAATCTATGCTGCAGATGTCAAATACACCGATTCTGCAAAGACCTCACTGAACCCATTCACCAACTATAGCCAAGAAGGTGCGTCTTGACAGGGCCCCAAATCTCGCTTCTCCTAGAAAACATCACTAATATTCAAACCAGATGCCCCTCCTCCCTATACCTCCGCTACCGACCTTTCAGTTTCAGGTGGCAACAACTTTTCCAAGTGCAAAGCCTCTGCTACAGTTTGCCCCGCTTTCAAGGAGGATCCATATGCCTATCTTTCCGACTTTGATACCATCTTTGTCATTGACGACTCAACATCTATGACGGGCAATCGATGGAAGGAGGCTAGAAATGTCCTTGCTTCCATTGCTCCTGTCTGCGCGTCCCGTGATCCAGATGGCATCGATATTTACTTCTTGAACCACAAGCCAACCGCCGGTTCTTCATTCAGCAACAACGAGCGTGGTTATGTCAATATCAGCAGCGCCGACCAAATCAAGGAGCTCTTTGAGCAAGTCCAACCTTCTGGCTTGACACCAACCGGTGCATGTCTGAACCGGATTCTTAGGCCATACCTGAAAAACCTCAAGAAAATGACAGATCTTGGGAAAGAAGAGCAAGTTAAGCCGATCAATATTATTGTCATCACCGACGGGGCCCCGCAAGACGCCCCAGAAGAAGTAATTGAGCATTGCGCGAGGACACTGAATAAGCTCGACGCACCCGCTCATCAAGTTGGCATCCAGTTCTTCCAAGTCGGAGACGACCAATTCGCTAAATCACGCCTCGAGGCGTTGGACGATGGCCTGTGCAAAATGCCTGGTGTACGCGACATAGTGGATACTGTCACCTGGCAATCCAACAAAAAGACTCTGACGGCTGAAGGGATTCTCAAGGTTGTTTTGGGTGCAGTTACGCGTCGCCTTGACAACATGACCATAGAGGAGATGATGCGCCTCCGCCGAGTCTGACGATATGACCCAGCTTTCTTTCCTTTTTTTTCTTTCCTCTTCTTCTTCCTTATTCAGCCGGTCCTTTTTTATTTCTCCTTTGTAATTTATACCCTACAT
This sequence comes from Calonectria ilicicola, assembly GCA_020809705.1. Lineage (NCBI taxonomy): Eukaryota > Fungi > Ascomycota > Sordariomycetes > Hypocreales > Nectriaceae > Calonectria > Calonectria ilicicola. Next base: position 2,884,962 of record CP085833.1, on the reverse strand, counting down.
GTACTTGTACTTCTTCTAAATTCTGATGTATTACGGACGGACTGGGCTGATAGAAAGATGTTCATGAAAATCACCGTGGGAAACGGATTGAGCAGGGCACACAATAAATGTATCATAGAATTAGAGTCGGATTAGAAATATACGACCGAACAAAATACCAATTTTCAAGCTACCAAATCCCTGATGACGAGTGCAGTGTAATGAAAATCGCAAGGCGAGCATAATATCAACATAAGAAAATTCACTAGGCTATAAATTTACACAGCGAAGTCATCAGTACTTGAATATAGGATATTCCTAAAAATTAAATTGCCTATTACCACAAGTTCTAGTAAACAGAGGGTATTTCTTTTGAGCATGACTCGTCGCTTCAATAACCCTCGCCTAGTTTTAGGACGAGATCCAATCGTCAAGAGATATATGCCGCAGCCGTCGCACTTAACTGAGGACGTATTCCCTTTTTGGCCCCCTTACTTCGTTGACTTCTCTCGCCTAAATAATCCTCGGTTTTCTCCCTCCCGTTTTACCCCCTGGCACAAAAATTGCAAAACGTATGACTTTTTTCCGAAATAGACTTGCTTGTTCTCCTTTGAACTGTCCATCTCTCCCAGCCCCGGAAAACAAACGAAAACCAAAGCCCCGTAAATGCAAGAATCCGGAAACCTCCTTTATTTCCGTGTGTCCCAAAAGTAAAAAACTGCGACAGGGGATACAGGATAAGGTGAATATATGAACGCTCGATAGCGATTGTAATGTAACAAAAAAAAAAGGCGCTCATTCCAATGGCTTTGCCATGGTTGCTTCAAATTGGTGAGATTGGCCAAGGAGGCGTGGGAAAATTGGTCGCTGGCTATGTGCCCAATCAAATAGTAAACGACCTATGATTGCCCGCTTAGCACATTTCCCAATGATATCTCTACTGCATGCAAACCACATCTGCCAAGGCAACTGAATGGGCTGAAATATTGGTGCCCGTGTCGTTGCGGCAAGTGATTACCGGGGTAGTGACGAGCGCAACACGCCAGTGCTTCGCCTGCAGCTCCATGGGGTCCATATTGGGCCAGATGGGAATCATGGACTGGCACGAGAAACGGCATCCAACTTCAGGGAACCGGAAATCGAAGGTCAAGCGACTGGTGAGTATCCGCGACGACAGGCCCCAAGCTATGTGGGAAACGTGTTCTAGATCGCGGTATGTGTTGGCGGAGATGGCGTCAGGATTGAGAAGAGGACGAATCATCTGGATTAACATTTCCGTGATCTCTTCAGTGCGTGCCTTGCCGAATTGCGCATAATGGTCAAGCTTCATGATGGAGTCAACCACAGCAGCCTGTCGATCTAGGATGGGTTGTCGGTATGTAGAGGGTTGGCCTGTATGTATGGTGTTAGGATAGGAATATATAGTTGGATTTCAACGATTAACTTGCCTTGGGTTCTCTCAATTTCCTTTTCAATATCCATGATCCCATAGTTTGCCTCGGTATCAGCACCACACCAGGCACGCGGAACCCAGACTCTGTTTACGATGAAATCAATGATGACTCGTGTGACGAGGCAAGATTTAGAGCTCTCATCCTTCAGGTGGTACTCTAGATAGGATATGGCTTCAGATTCGAGAAGAGGATAGTATGTCGCCAGGAGAACTGGCCAGAGGCGAGTCTGTGACAGCTGAGCAGGATTGAGACAACTGGGCTCATTGGCGTTGTGCTCGACAAATGCGCGGATGGCAGTGTACAGCTCCATTATCTGCTCATTCCAAGCAGCCACAGCCATGTTAGTGATGTGGATGAGAGGCCCCGAAAAGGCGTTGCGGTTAACCAGGGAAGTAGCGGATTGGACGCTTGGAAACTCGGGAGAGACAGGGTCGCGGAAGCGAGTGTACTTGTTTCGAGTAGCCGAAGGAGTAGCAGGATAAAATTCTCGTCTGTGCCCAAAGGCACTTTCAGGTCGCAGGTTCTTTTCGGTCAGAGCCATGTTTTGGTGATATAGGTCAGACATGCTAGGGCGATACGACCCGTTGTGAAAACCTCGGCGTGAAGGCGCTCGTCCGAACGCGGCAGATCCCAAGCTACCATTCCCAGGGGTGTTCGCGAAGCGGCCTTGAGCAGGCATTCCAGGCGCCCAGTTCGTGGATGCCCGCCGGTCAGAGGGCGCAGTCGATCCGACTCGCGGGGGACCAGCAGTCAGAGGTCCAAATCTTGGAGGACCAAACATGCCGCTTCTGTTGGGCTGGAAACCAGTCGCGGGGCGAGCCGTGGTTTGAAGTGCCAAGTCTGTGAAGACGTGTGACAGGTGCTTGGAGTCTGGTGGGCTGGGCTCATCTCGACTCTCAGGGCGAAGAGACATAATGGATTTATGGACAGCTTCCTTGTCCGGGCAGGACTCGGCGATAGTCTCGATGGCACGGGCAACTGACTTGGGGCTAGAGTGCTTCATGACCCACAGAGAGCGTCGGTTGTTGACTTGGCCCTCCAGGTGTTGAACAGTTGCCTCTAATTGCTACGGTGCAGTGTTAGAAAATTGCAGGTTTCCAGATTGATCATCGGCTGCTCACCTTGATCATGTCTGAGCGACTCGGAGATTCATCATTGTGGTGGTGTGTTTCTTTCTCCTTGTAAGACTTGAACTCCTGGGTGAGCTTCTGGAGATCCTCCATAACCTTGGAAACCTCAGCCTCAGCAGCCTTGCGCTTCTCCTTCTCCTCTCTGAGTTCAACAGTAAGATTACTGACAGCCTGGACTTTATCGTCTATCTTGGCCTTGGCCAGGTTGGCTTCGATGCTCATGCGCGCAGTGGCCTTGTCTGTATCTTCGGCGTCGAGCTGGAGATTCATCAGTGCGTCAACGAGCTGGCTCGTCTCCTGGCTGATTATCTGGCCAACTTCCTGGAGCTGCGAGATGATCTCATTAGATTCCTTGGCTGAGACGCCGGGCATGCGACGGAGAGAGGTTTGGATTTTGACAAGAATCTCCTGAGACATTCTTGCCTTCTCAAAGGCAGGCTGTGGATAAGCACACGTCAGCGCCTGGGTTTCCAGTATGAAACGTAAAGGAACATACATGGTTATTGGTCATTTGCTTAATTCGTTCTGATCGAGCAGGCCCTGCTAGGGGCGTCGAGAAGTTGATGGAGAGCATGTTGCTTGATTCGGCTCGAGAGCTGAGCCCTTCGAGGCTGCTAGACCAGCGCGACCCAGGTTGTTTATCGCTTGAGTCGCTATCTGCAGACTTGTTATGGTCCTTATTCATTCTAGGCCCAAATGAATACTCCAGTGGTAGCTAAGAAGGCGCGGACAAATTAGAAGTGTTGAGGAAGAAAATGGGTGGTGGCCAGGGTGAGGTGAGAGCGAGAGGCACAGTGCAGCGTTCAGAGAGCGGAAAAGAAAACTTCTGCTACTGTGCTCAGATTTGGGCCTTTTGCTTACATTTCAATAGGAAATCATAATAAACAAGGGCAAACAAAAGAACGGAGGACTCAGCAAACTCTGGCCAGGCAGATGCCCTCGGACCGTCAGCCATAGTCATGGGACGGGAGTTAGAGTCAATGAATCATCCCCCTAGAGGCCATCAACTATACATTAAAAATAATAATAATGAGTCATGGCACAGCAGTGTCCCTTCAATCCAGCATTTTCTAATAGTAACCAGCACATGGACGATGAAACAGCCATATGTAAACTGCTTTCGAAAACCAAGCTCATGAAATTGCTCATCATGTGTTTTTGAGGAAACTGAGGGCAATAAACGACCGCGTGCGTTCCACAGCAAACATGTTAAGGCCGCCCACTACTATTCACTGTTAATACGATTTATTTGCTATAAAAAGGGGACCAGGGCGAAGCATCTAAAAACAAGCAAGACGAACTCATCTACTTCTCTCATCTGATCTCCCTTCAGTCCGACTGACTGCTTGCAACGAGAAAAAGGGCGATGGAGGGTTTTCTACTCGTGTTCATAGAATGCAATGTTTCTGAGGTTGCACAAAAGCTCAACAATACTTAGTTTGCTTAAACTTTTTTATTCCTAGCCTAAACTATGCCACTATATTAACGACTCCTAAGGACATGATAAATACCCAAAACGTCATGAAATTACAGCCATTTAGCAAATCAAACACCAAAACAAAAGTAAAAAAAAAAAAAAAAAAAAAAGAGAAAAAGAAAACCATCACAAAAACTAAACAATCGTACTCTCTCTACTACGCTGAACACAATCTATTTTGTACCAAATGCCAGGGCTATCTAAACAGGCGTGGTGGGGCTATGGGCAGTTGCCCCTTCTTTTCGTGGAGGAGAGGGCCATCCTAAGGTACAGATATCAGCAGGGGGCTTGCACCAGGGAGTGCTCGACCTAGAGTAGTTGGTGAATCCAGGGATACTGCGTGGCATCCAGAGTGGCGGGAGACATAACCTGCAATACCAAGTGTTAAGATGGGAAGGGATGCTTGAGTGGTATCCCAAACGCGGTGTGGGTGAGAAGTTGAGGTTAAGATTGGGGAAGAGGGTAAACCGTTGTCGGGTGCTTTGGTGAGTCGTCATGAGAGTACATGCTCTCTCCGAGGAAGCAAAGGCTTCATGCCTATTGAACAACCAAAAGTCTTAGTCGGGGATTTCAGCCAGTCGGGGCGGACACTGCTAACCTGCGCAAGACGTCCTAAATAGCAGTGTCGACAAGCCGACATTAGCTTCAGATTGCCCGGGTACGAGAGAACAAACTGCTGTAGACGGCATCTACAACAGGTGCCGCGTCAATCATTCGTCCACCGAAGTATCGGCCGTTGAGGCCCTTGATTGCATTTTCGCCGCCCTGGACTTTGTCAAACTTGAGGTAAATGTCTCCCTTGGAGTTTGGATCGACAGAGATGTGAACGACATGTCCGTATTTCGACTCGGCCTCCTGCCTAACGTCATCCTCGAGCTCTCTGACCCATTCGTCACCTTCTTCCCTAAAACACAACGAGTCAGCAATAACTTCTTGGGCTGCAAATTAAAAAAAAAAAAAAAAACTTACTCTTCGGGATCAAACATGTTGTGAAGAACGACACAACGGCTCGCCATATTAACATTCACGGGGAGCGGCTTGGCCTCCGTCTTGGGTTTGAGGACCTGTCGTTCGTCATTGCCATTGGTGCTCTCGTCAGTTCTGGCAAGCTTTCTCATCAATGCATCGCGACTATAGTTGTTAAAGTTGACACCAGCGACATCGGTGTCGTCAAGGGCGCTGGCACCACCCGACTTCTCACTCTCTCGGCCTCCTGCTCGGTCAAAGGCCGAGGATTGAGGGCCGCGGCCACCAGCACCAGAAAAGGCTGAGCCTTGAAATTGGGAATTCTGGCCGGAAAATCTCTGCAACAGGTTGGCAGTGCTCTCAGGGGTGAACTTATCGTTTCCAAGACCAACGCGGATAGGACGACCGGCCAAATCAAAGCCGTTCATCTTCTCCAACGCTTCTCTTGCCTGGGTTGCATCACGGAATCTGTGCAAGCGTTAGCAGATGATTAAAAAAAAGTATTACAGGGACAGTGAGAGACGTACTGGACAAAGCCGTAACCGCGGCTTCGGTTATTCTCATCCTTTTGAAGTTGGACAAACTCAAGCTCACCAAATGGCTCAAACACAGCCTGCAGATCTTGCTCGGTCACGTTGAAGTGAATGTTGCCGACATAAAGACGGTGAAATGGAATAGAGTTGGGATGTGACCCAGAATCGGGGTTGCGGGCCTGTCGGTTTTTCTCGGCTTCTGTCAATTGAACAATGACAGGAATACCTAGCAGTTTCTGTCCAGTGAGTTGAAGTGCCTGGGTAACGGATTCTTCATTTTTGAACTCGACGTAACCAACTCTAAACATATCAGTTAGCAATGAGCTATTCACCAAATGCTTGCTTTAAACACTTACCCCTTGGATCTTTGACTAATTCGGTCCTTAACAATTTGAGCTTCATTGACTGGGCCAACCTTTTCGAAAAACTCCTTCAGCTCGCGAGTGCGCAGACGGGCTGCAAGCTGTTGGACAAACACAGTGCGGCGATCTCGTTCGTCTTCAGTAAGCTGGGGTGTGGCCTCACGCTTGTAATCTCGGCGATCATCGTCTCGGCCGCGGCCATATTCACGGGGACGGCGGTCACGATCCCGTCGTTCACGGTGGTCGCGGTCATCGCGAGGGCGGTAGTGGCGATAGGGTGAGCGAGATCGGGACCTCGAGCGCCTTCCACCTCTGTAATAATCGCCGTCTCTATTTCGGCGTGAGTGGCGGCGATCATCATCGCGACTTCTGCTTCTCCTCCTACTTTTGTGGCTGCCGGCATCGCTTCGTGGCGTTCCTACATCTGGTGTGCCTCGTCGGCTTCGTGTCTGGCTGTGATCTCGACGGTCGCGCCTCCGGCGGTCATGGTCGCGGTCTCGGTGTCGGCTGCCATCACGGCCACGGTCGCGTTCACGATCCCTGTCACGTCGGTCGGATCTCTCATCCCGGGTTTGCTCTTCGGTGGGACTCTTGATCTTCTGCTCAGTATCCTTCGCTGTGGCATCAAGGAGCGCCTCCACGTCCAAAGTAGCCATGGTGTCTATGCCGTCTGGTAAGTTCCGAGATGCTCAAATATTGAAATCACCTAATCGGGCCTGTGAGTCGACCAAAAAAAAAAGTTGGATTGTTTCACTCGCGTCGTTAAGGCGGCGGCTCGGATGATCCGAGGGAAAATGTCCGTATTTTATGGATGATGCCTGATGAAACAAGGTTTTGGCCTGAGCCACAGAGGTCCTCACGTGATGCGCCACAGTAAGCTAAGCTATCGAGATGGCATGTGAATCAAGAATTATTATTGTATAAGATTGATGCGAAAAATCCAAGTGAGGAGTATTATTTAGATATGTCCAAGAGCAGCTATCCTGCCACGCGTACAATCTAGAGCATTAAAACTATGGTAGTGGTTCGTGGTCATAAATGCCTTGCGCCCGGCATAAGCTCATTACCATCCTAATCATTACTGCTTTGGCCCCTTCCGACTCCAGTCAAAGTAAGCGTTCTAATGAAGAAAAAGAATATGTACCATGACCTCAAAGTAGTGCAATTTGTTAAAGAAAGAATTAGTTTAACACGGCCTGGATGAACAGCTTTAGTTCGTCTTCTTAGCATCGTAAAGGAGCGCGGTGCCAAAGATATTATCCCAGAACTTGCTGGTGACACCGAAACCAAGCTCGTAGTCGAGGAAGTGGTGAGCGAGGTGGTACTTCTTGAGCTCCTTGTACCAGAGGGGGAGGTTTGTGTGGTGAAGGAAGTAGTGAGTAAGATCGTAGCAGACGTAGCCGAAGATGCCACCACAGTAGACAGCAGTAGCGGCATGCCAGCTGTAGGCAAAGATAGTATGGGCAAGATACCAGAAGGGGGTTGCAAGCACCACGAAGAGAGTGGGAGGCATGACCAGTCGATACTTATCCATGGGCAAGTAATGGTGAACACCATGGAGCAAGAAGTGCAGAGTGATGCCAACACGGTTGTCGGGGAGGTAGCTGCGGAGAAGGGTTAGGTTGCTTTCAAGACACGAGGCGATACAATACGTACTAGTCAAGATGGAACAGGAATCGGTGAAGGCAATACTCGGTAAAAGTCCAGAAGAAGATGCCAAAGGCCCAATACCCGGCGGTGATCAACTGGGTGCTAAAGCCCTGAGAAGCCAGATAGGTGCCGTAGGTGACCCAGGGCAACCAAACAGTAGGGACCACCCACCAAGGGGTCAAGGAGAGGGGCTCGAGAAAGTTGCCAAAGAGCGGCGCGGATTTACCGCCCTTGTAATGGCGAGGGCGATGGACTTGGTCCAAGTAAAATTCCTTGCTGAATCCGCCGAACCAGACTTGAGGGAGGAGGGGACGGCTAAGATCAAGGAACTTGTGCTTCTTATAGTCATTGTCATAGTCCGTCTCCTTATTCAAGTCTTCCTCACAAGACATGCCGGTTCGGGGGTGGACGGGGGCATCGTTCTCGGAGGCACCGGCCTTGCCATTGGCATGACCGTTGGCGTGGCCGTTACCGTTGGCCGCCTTCTCGGAGGCAACGAATCCAACCAGAGAGTCATCAAGGACTTCATATGCTGCATCGGAATGGGTATGAGAAGCCGGGTCCTTGAGGATCTCTTCGATATCGCGACCGGCGTAGTCGAGGACGAGATCGGCACCGCCAGGATGGTCGTCGGCGAACTCGGTCACATCGTAAACTTTGTTGCCGATAGTGACATAGCAAGACTTCTTGGAGTTGTGCGACTCGATTTGAGCGCGCGTAAAGGTTGGGAGCGTTCGAGCAGGCATGTTTGAAGATGGCGGTGGGGGAGGAAGATCAGTCGGGACTGTTGATCGAGGGGGGCGATTGCATAAGAGGACGATGCAGTGCGCGACTGAGGAGTGGTAGCTTTGGCGCCAAAGGAAGGTATGATGGAGAATCTTTAAAGGAGGGAAGCCACAACGCCAGGCGAACAGCGATTGGAAGCAAAGGAAGGAAACTGGTGCCTGTTCTTAGGACAATTGTACACACGTCGAAGGGACGGAAGGGCGGGAAGCCGCACAGGGGTTTGGGGTTGGTTTTTTTTTAATGAGGATCCTCCCTATCTGTGTTAGCGACCAGGTGGCGCTATAATGACCAGAGAACAGGCCACACGGATGGAGGCTACGGGTAAAAAGGCAGGGAAGCTGGGATTTGCCGGGAAGAAAGTAACAATATTCCAATAGGAAATGGACCATTTGTCGTATGGGCTCATATGTAGGTTTTGCCAGATAACCAACCCGTAGACCGTGCCATCGGGATGTCTAACGCGAAAGGGGGATGATTAATTGCATCATACAAAAACCATATGCAGTGTGCTCCGAGTATGGCTACTTGGGTATAGAGCAAGTACCGAGTTTAAGCTAACAAAGAGCTGAATCGTGGTCAATGGCATTAATCAATCTCATCGAATCCAGGGGTTTTGCTTTAATGGGATCCACGTATTATTACAGTAGACACAAACGAACAGACGCAAGGGTAATGGGGAAAGAAAAAAAAACTGGCCCGATCGGAAAGCCCAAGTCCCGGAGGCAACAATGCGGGTACCTCCTCAAACAAAACGACCATGTGGAACCGTGCCCTTTCAAGACGACGGCTTCCTCGGACGTGTCGGACAGTGTTAAGTTTTTAATAACGGCTTAGAAATATGGATATTTTACGAGGAGAAAAGGCTAGCCATACTGAGATTGTATGTCCTTGCAATTAGACTTGACGTAGGACCCAGGAGGTCATCAGCCCATCATGCGGATGCTTTGGTGCAGGGACGCGTTGGATTGGCTGATGCTTCGGCCATTGCGGCCACTGCGGCATTCGCACTCACCAACAAGCCACGGCTGCGACAGTCAGACAGGAACCAGGTCGGCTCCCTAGTTTGGTTGGCCAACGGCAACGCGAGAACCTGTACTTTTGCCGAATTCAATCTCATTTAGGTACCAGGTAATACTAAGGCGCAAACGGTCCGAAATTTGCTCCCGCGTGCCACTGCCAAGAAGAGAGTATTACCTTGGGTAATCAATTGCGGCCTCCCAGTATCACCGAGGGCAGAGGCTTTCTTGAAGAATCACATGTGCCATTGTCTCCCAGGCCCGCAACTTTCTACTTTCCAGCATGACCCAGTATCTACATCTCACCAATCTAGCCTAACAAAGGAATTTTCGTAAAAGCAATGGTAGAGATGACACAGACTCAGTAACGTTAGATTTTAACATCCATTCCATTACTGGTGGTGAGCACATCATAATGCACGGGATCGATAGCCCAACCACGCACCGCAACGGTTGACACGGCACCATCGTCGATCTTGGCAGGAGCCTGCAGCTGTTTTGACAGTGTTAGTTTGCAGGATCATGTGCAGAGTCATGGGCCTGGTTGGGCGTTGAGAGCCGCTGGTGAAGCCCTCATGCAGCCCAGCCTTGGAGGCCTGGCGGGGCATACTGAGCGCGCCTATCCGCGGGTCCCCGTATCCCCGTATCGAAGCACCAGTGGAAGCGCTAACAATGAGCCTGTTGATGCGCTATGCACCCAATGCAGCACTGCCCTACCATGCCTACGCCAAAGAAGACACCCAACAGACCCTGGAAGGGCTAACCCAAAACCAAAGCTGGCGGAGCTCAGGTTCAGCCACAGTCATCCCGTCGTCAAGTGGCCATTCCAAGTTCGTGCCCAGAAGATTCAGTCTTACTGCCCGGAAACCGCTTTTTTTTTTTATTCCCCTTTCATCTCACTCCCCCTCCTTCACCTCAACTTGCGCTCGATCTCTTACTCCGAATATCCCCTCTCCTCTTTGTCGACTGGGACTACATACGCCGCCGTAATACACCTACCTGTACCCCGCCACCTGCTCCGTCGTCCGTGCTGCTCCGGCTGTAAGGCTGCGCAATGCCATCATTTTCGTTGCCGCGGGGCACCTGGCTTCTGCTCATCGCAGTCTGCCTCATTCTGCTGCCCGGCAAGGCCTCGGCTTTTGGAGCTGGCAACATTCCTTCCATCGCGCAGGTGCGATTCTTATCACAATAAACTCCATGTTCTCTTATCGCTAACTGTCGCGCCTTTTAGGTTGAAGGTCACAATTGGCGCCATGGAGGTTCGCATCTCATGCTACCCCTCGATAGTTAGTAGACACCCGCGCTAACACTACCACCTCCAGACATTGAAGATATTCTCGAAACGATCGCATTTATTCACGGAAAGAAATGGACATCTATGCTCATCAAGCGCACCTATTTTGGAAATTGGCTGCGTGACTACTCCCAAGCTGTCGACATCGGTAGCTTAAAAAGCGTCAATGCCCCAACTATTCGCATTCTTGTATGTCCTCCTGTCGCATTGCCATGTCGTGTGCTTTTCAACCAATCTAACCTTGATCAAGGTCTGGGTGTTGTCTTTTATGGCCTTTGGTTATGCCACCGAAGAGTTTGAGGTGACCGAGGAACGTCTAGGCGTTTATCGCCCTGAGGAACACATCGATAACCCCCTCGGCTATGCGGATGGCGGCGATGCGCGCACGTTTGATCCTCGCCTCCGCGGCCCAGTCCAACCGATTGAAACAGAGATCGACCCAAGGACAGGCATGAAAAACTACATTGCAAACGAATCTGGCCAATGGGCAACGAGTTCTGGCTATCTTCGCTATAGTTTCGCCAGATCCATCCACTTCGGCCGACTCTACACCAGTGGCTCTAAACGTGGCAAGGAGGAGGATCTTTGTGAGGCTCTTCGATGCTTGGGGCAAGCCCTGCACTGTATGGAGGACTTCAGCGCGCACAGCAACTACTGCGAGCTGGCTCTCAAGGAACTTGGGTATCACTCAGTCTTCCCCCACTGTGGATCGGCGACTGAGATCAACCTCAATGGCAAGCGAGTGTTTCCCCTCGTCACTGGTACCTTTGGAGTTGTGGATTTCTTGCATTCAGTCATTGGAGAAGCCTCCGACCACTTCACACAGGCCGAAGTCGACGAGGTCGATATTGCTCTCAAGAACGCAGAAGGGTCTTCTGCCGCCGCGTCCTCCTCCCGAGGCTTTTTTGGACTTTCCGGTCCAACTGACTTTATCTCTCTGGTCGGTAAACTTCCTGGTGTTGGTGGTGGCTTTGCTTCCCAGGCAAGGGATCTCAAAGCCGCTTCGGAAGCCCAAGACCGATTGAACCATCAAAGTCGAGACTTAAGCCGAGACAACGCTAATGTCGTCCCCGGTATGAGTCCCAATTTTGATCCCGTCAAGGTCGCAGGACAAATTTACCCCATCCTTGAGTTCCGAGACAAGATCGTCAAGGCTATCAGCCGTGGTATCGCCAAAGTTCCCGGGCTGGAGAAGCTCCTGGAGAAGATCAGTGAGACACTCACAGCTTTTATTCTCGGTCTGCTTGCCCCGTTCATCCGTCCTATTATCAACCAGGTCTCCAAAGTCCTGAAGGATGGTTCCTCGGGTGTCATCACTGCCAGCGCCAAATCACAGCTGGAACCCTGGGAGAACCCTCGCTGCTCAGACCCCACTCACTCTATGTTATCCAAGGATCACTTTACGAACATTCTCAACTCATGTGCAGGTCGCATTGCTGCTACTATTCTTCAATATGTTGTCCCGTAGGTTGCACAGCTGGAAGCAGCCCCTCTCTCACGATTACTTGCTAACTGTGTTCAGGCGTATTCTCTATGCCTGGGAGAACACATCTGTTCCTGTAGACGAAGTTATGAATGATATTCTCCGTGCGTTCCATCATCCTGCGGCCCGGGATGATAATATCCAGATTCAGCGCGACATGTTCGATACTGTCAAGCAGTGGGCTAATGAGCATCCCCGTCGCCATGAGCTCGCCCACCTTCTTTCTTCAGAATCCGTTAAGAACCACAAAAATCACATTCTAAACACCAAAAATGGTAGCCGAAGCTTCAACCCTAACGAGGGCTGTGCTCATTCCCATGGTACCTTTGGTGGCCACAGCAAAACGGCCGGCGGGCTCTGGTCCCAGATCAGCACCCGTGATCTAAACTCGATGGAGGGCAAGGATGGCAACCCTGCAACCGATTATCTCTCCAATACCCCAGCTCCTGCCAGTAACACTTCTTTTGACTACGGTCAGAATCCTTCGTATGGTTCATCCGAAGTCGGATATAATCACCAAGGCCCTCCACCTCACCAACAACATCAGTCCGGAGGCTACGGCGCACCTCACGGCTATGGCGGCCAACCGCCACCTGGACAATGGGGACAGCCTCCACCACAGCAATATGGAGCGCCAGGATATGGAGCGCCGTACGAGCAACCAACCTATTCCCAACCTCCATACGGACAGGGGCCGCATGGACAACCTCCCTCGTGGAACCAATATCCCGGTCATGGCCCCAGGTACTGAATAGAAAGGCTGTAGCTGGAGATGCACCATTTCGTATTCAAGTTGGTGACATGAGATATGTGAATATGGACCGGGGTCAGTAAAGGGGGGTTGAGTTGACGGTCGTGAAAGATACCCAGCACGGATAAGGAAGATTGAGGGGAAGGTATTCAATTGACTAGGTAGATCTCTTCTGGCAAGAAAATTTACAAACATTTCGTACAAGGGTACAGATCCCACAAGCTCAGTCCAACTGGGGAAGAAGTTCTAACCCCGAGCAAGTAGATGGACGGCCCGCTTCGCATAATGGCATCTCTGCTCTGAACTATCCCCGAAACTCCCAATCCCATGCTAGAAACCCAGAAAAAAAAAGACCCAAACAGGAAAAAGCAGGCAAATCAGCCGCTGGGCTATGAAGATGCAATGTATACATATGCTATCGCCGGGGCTTCAGTCTTTTTTCGAGAAACCCAAAATCGGTTTTCTAAATGTAGGTTTTTGCTTTCGATTCGCTCATAATTTAACTTGTACACAACGGAATGAGGGATATCCCTCTACCTTTTACCGCGACGAGGGTCCTGGGCCTCAGTGATGCGCATATCACGGAGTTCTTTCGTGCCCAAACTACCCAGGCCGCCTTCAGAGCGTCGTTCCCAGCCACCGAGACGGACGACTTGGCAAGTGGCGTTATCGCCATCGGAAGATACCTCAGTCGCATACTTTACAACGCTGCGGGCGCCTTCCTCCGGGGTGCGGGCCTCCTTGACAACGTCGACAATCTCTTGGTCACTTAGAGTGCCAGAGATTCCATCTGACATGAGCACGAGGAACGAGTACTCGGCAGGGCCCATCTCGACGCGAGTGATTTCGGGCTCTGCGGATACGCCAATTCGTTTGCTCTTCATGTCGCCAAAAGCGCGGCTATTTGCTAGGCCAGCGATACGCTCTTCGCCAAAGCTGTCGCCAGACACCATGGACCCGGCGGGGGCATATCGGCGTAAACGACGGGTTTCAGTGGGGTTGCTTGGATGGTGATCCGATGTGAGAGGCTGAGCAAGACCCGTGGCCGTATCGCAGAGAAGAATGCGACTATCGCCAACGTGGGCGCAAAGAAGGGTGGATTGTGCGGCCGGGTGCCAAAAAGGCGCAGGGGTGGGCGTTGAAATCAGTGCGATAGAAGCTGTAGAGCCTCCCTTGAAACGAGTTGGGCCACCAATGCCCTGACCCGACGGTGTCGATGGAGCACCTAGGATCTCATCGTTGTTCAGTGGGGTATCGCTCACCCTGGAATCGTCAGGATCTACCTTTTGGGCCTGAGCTGACACAAAATCAAGGTCAGCGCGCAGAAAGGCGTATGTCAGGACGGACTCGATCGTGATGTTCCCATCCTCCGTGCCGTCCTTCGAGAGAACAAAGTACTCAGGATGGAACCGCCTAAAGTATCCTCCAATGGTTTGTTTATACTCATTGACCAAATCCTTCTCTAATTGGATGGCCTTTGCGCGATCTGTAACCTCAGCAGGGGGGGAGGTTGCACTGTGAATTGGCTCCCCATGTACAGGTTTATCAGACATGTGAGCGGCCTCGTTGCGTGGAATTTCCATATCCTTCTTAACTTCCTCAGGCCCTTTCATTTCCACGGCATTCAGGGCTTCATTCTTCGTGGCGGGAGCTTTGGATGTCACCCTGGGGTACCCATTTTCTCGCCCTGGTTTCTTCTTGCGCAAGCTGCTCTGCAAACCAAAGTCCTTTGCAGCGTTCTCAATATATCCGGGTAACTCATCTTTTATAAAATCAGCACACTGAGTTCCTCCGTGTCCATCGAAAACGCCAAAGTAGAAAACTTGCGGATCACCCAAAGCGCTATCTGCAGGGGTTGCTTCTCCCGGCTTCTGCTGTACGCTTCGTGGAGCTCTCCTAGCAAACGCTGGAAGGCTAATGGTACCAGCTTGGTCTCTATCCTCGTTATATGGACGATCTCCACGGTCGGTTGCAACACCAAGGTGGTGCTTGGCTCGGCGCATGGGGATGCGCACAACGGTCAAATCTCTCGTCGACGGAATATAGGGTGGGGCGACGGCGGGAGCAGACCCCGGGCTTGGGGTATGAGGGGTTGAGGCATCACGCGGCAATTTGTGACCTGGGCCCCGCGATATTCGGGCATCTGGATGAACAGATGATGAGGGGAGGTGGGTTACAAAATATGTGTGGAAGCTGTGCTGTGTTTGCGTCGCGACGCACAGCGGGGATAAGTCGCTAACACAGAGCGGCCGCTTTCTGCAGCATGTCCAGGATCGTCCAACGGCAAATTCTGCAGTTAGAAGGGAGGTTGTTTGAGAAAATGAACGGAAATTTGCTCCTAAGATGCGCTGTCGCCGGAGTAGCGCACCAGAGCTAGCATTTCGAATGGCCTTGTTGGGGTTGAGGGTGCTCGGGGAGGCGCAAAGTTGCGAGATCGGGTTCGGGAACCGAGCCGCAAAGGTGGCCGAAGAAGCTACTGCTGGACGCGCAAATGGGGCCATTGTCTTGAAGTAACGCTTTTGTGAGCTGAACAGCCGAGTCTTAGGACCTCAGCGACCCAGGAAATACAGAAGCGCCGCACAGATGCCGCTGTCCAGAGCCATGGGGCAAGCTGTTGGGGGTAGAATCGTTGGCGGAAACGGCAAAGGGGGAGGCGGATCGATATCGGAGACTAAGGTCGACAGGCGCAGTGGACAGGAGACGCTGGGGTAAGGCAAGGTGAGAGGTTAGGGTTGGTAAAGCACCTTGAGAGGGCCGTCAAAATCACGGTGATCCCCCAGGCACTCGCAGTGCTGTGGAGGAGAAGAAGCTGGCGTAGTTTTGAGATTCAGAGTTCATGGTGACGACAATGGAGAATCGTTTCCAGAGTGGAGCCTTTGCTAGGCTCAGAAGGTCCAGGGAAGCTTGCCAGGCCTGTCATGTGGCCAATCATAGCAGGAACAGCGCCACCTTTCGGCGGTGATTGTGCGGCGCGGGGTTCTGACTCCCAGGAGCCCCGTAATTTAGCGCTTGACAGCGGCTTCAGTGGACTTGATGGAGGGGGCCTACAGTGACTGACATTGTCGCTGAGGCTGCGTGTTTCAACAAGGTGATCCAAGTCTCACAAATGGCGGGTTCTCAGAATCTAAATAAGGTAAATTCAATCATACTAGTTTGCATAGCCCAATCCGGTCCACACACAAGGGGTGAATTGCGGATGGGTGAATGTAATACTTTCAGCACACTAGCCACGCCAACGATATTGACGATGATATCAACCAGTCTAAACGAGACCACGAGATAGAACCCGTGCGTGAGTGGGTCGATGATAAATATATAGAAGCGGTGAAAGACAATGTGCTCTGTGGTAAAGGCGAATAAAATAAAATAAATGAGTAAATAATGATTCAATGGAAATGAAAGAGTCCAGATATTGCAGCCCGGCTCCTTGCAGAAACTCAGCAGCGGTACGTACCCCCGCCGCAAATCGGTGGGGCATAACCGCAGCCCAAGCCCCAAAGACGGATCCAGGCGGTGGTGATGCTGTCTGAATCCATGTCGATGTTAGAGTCGACATCATAATCCGCCACCTATTCACGTACCAGACTTACCGGACAGCCGCCCGCGGCACACACAAAGCCACAGTAGCCGAGATTCCGGCCAGCCTCTCCATGTCTATGAAATCGACGTCATGGGCGAGTCCGCAGCCACTGCTCCCGCCGATGCGGATGCCTCTGACCCTTCTAAGAGCCGTCCGCCTCTTGCGGTAGACGTTGACCCTGCCGGAGACATTGTCTTGGATGTGACATTTGAAACTTCTGCTGCCACCTTGAACAAGACACGCAAAGCAGCCCTCGCAGCGAGCAGAAAGGCTGGAACCCAACCTCCTCCAGTTTCGGATTTGAAACCAAAGGTTAGGGTGACCTACCGTGTCAGCCTGGAGGCACTAAAGAAGCACTCAAAATATTTCTCAAACTTGCTTTCCAATTCGCAGTTTCGCGAGGCGAGGGTTATATCGGAAGCTCATGATAAGCTTGCTCAGAACGGAGCCAAGCCGAGCGAGGCGAAGATTGAAGACTTACCCTGGATCCCCATCAAGGATGATGATGAAGCTACAAAGGCTGCTAGTCGGGAGAATGTCTTGGAAGACCTTCTGAACATTATTCATCAACGACCTCCAAAAACCACACGTGCAACAATGTCGTATGCCACGACGCTGGCCATCATGGCCGACCGCTTTGACTGCGTCGCGGGTGTGTCCCGATCGCTCATCTCGGACCTCAAGTTCAGGTGGCCTGTGACAACAAGCAAGCCTCTCCGAAGCGAAGATGGCAAACCTACCGAAACAGAGCAAGCACTAAGGCAAAAGATTCTGGTTGCATGGCTGCTGGGACAGCCAGTGCAGTTTCACCGGGCCACGAGAGAGTTGATTCTACGGGGCTCTAGTCTCTGGAGTGACTTCCACGACGCTACCTCAATCATGACTGCTGCCTGGTGGAACCTGCCAGACGGGATAGAAGGTAATTTTTTTTGGCCAAAATTTGAAGTGAAGCACGGCGCTGACTAAATAATAGAGGAACTTCGATACAGGCGAGAGTGCATTCTCAACACCATCGCGTCGGTTCAGCGTCACTTCTTCTCGCAGTTCTCATCACGCGAGAGACAGTGTAAAATGGGCTATGACACAAGCGGAGCATGTGACTCGTTTCAACTTGGCCAAATGCTCAAGTTTTTTATCTCCAAGAATCTCTTGTTCTTGGTTGACTTTGGACCTGCGTCTCTAGATTCAGTCCCCGATACAGCCATGTTGGAGGTTGAGGAATTGCTCACATCCATTCAACAGTGCCCCAATTACCAAATTGACAAGTACCACACAAATTGTGGCCTGAGGGTACGGGTGGAACCTATTATTAGTTACATCCGTACCATGTTGTCCTCCACTGTCATTTCCATCTCTCATCCCGATTGGAAAAAGCGACGAGGTGACGTGTCGTGGATCACTTTGAAAGAGAATGGTCATGATCATGATGGTGATGACGACGTTAAGACATTTTCGTTTACAAGATCCCTCGCCAGCGATTCTCGGCTTCGACATGAGGGTGCTCTGTACACCGACAAAATGGCTAGGACCATGTTTACGGCGGATGCATGGAATTGGACACCAGAAACATGATAGAATACATGGCTTGATTGTTGCTTCATAAATAAACTAGATAGACTCATGAAGATGTAAAAAAGCGACCAACTTAGATGTCTGCACCCGGTGGACTTTATTCCTCGTGGTGCCACGCAGTTGCTTATCCTTTCATATTCCCACAGCTGACCTATTTTTAAACTGTCGTTGTCTTTTCACTAGCAATGTTCTTGTCGCCATGAGTACTATCGTGGCTTTCGCTGCTGTTGTCAGCACGAGCGACTGGTTTAGCCTTTGTCAATGGCCATCGACCATTGACTTCCTTGAATCGCATCACGATGAAACCAGTCATAACAAAGATCCAGTACAGGTTGTAAGAGATGACAGACCCATATGTGGCAGAGTTAGTCCAGCCAAAGATGGCGTTGAAAATTCCCCAACCACCACCATCGGACGTAATAGGCGAACAGCACTATATCTTGTTAGGACTGCTTGCGTTAAAATCTACAATGTAAAAGAGATATACGCACGTTGACATGCCACACGCTCTGGTCAATATCGTACGAGCCGGGACCAGCACCAAACTCTGAAGCTTCGCCGCCGATGAATTCATTCCACTTTTGCTGTTCAAAGCTCCAGACAGATCTGGAAAAGAGGCCGGCGGCGACTAGATATAGAAGACAAGTCGAAGCAACGAGGAAGATCTGGAGCTTTGCCGTTGACCCACCCCTATGGCACAAAGCTGGTTAGAATGGTAGTATGAATTGGAAAGGAGAAGAAAACAGCTTACTTGTATAAGATGTAACCAACAATGCTGCCGGCTAGGAGACCAATTATGGTAGGCAGCGGGATGGCCTTGGCAGAAGCGGAGAAGGAAACGCCGGCGACGAATACAACGGCTTCAATGCCCTCACGTAGGATTGTGATGAAAGGCAGGACAAACATGGCGTACTTCTCAAAGAATTTCTTGAGAAAGCCGCCGGAGCCAGCCCGGAGAGGCGACTCTATGGCCTTGGCAAGTTTAACACGCCACTTGGATTGCATTTTACCAATACGAAGAAGTGCGGCGCCCATGACGGTGATGATGAGGGACGCGAAGAGACAGAAAGCACCCTCGTAGTAAAACTCGTTCTTCTCCCAAGAGGTGTTTCCGACGGTGTAAAATACACCAATGACGGCGGCAGCAATGACCATACAGATGAAGAAACCAATGCCGGTTCCAAGCCAAACCTAGATGAAACCATGTCGTTAGTCTTCTATGATGAGGGAGATAGGTTCATGGCATGAATGGTGGCAATGGCTCACCTGGCGCCTCAGGCGTTTGTAGATTCTGACATCTCCATCGGGGCCATCCAGCGTCTGTTTAAGGAAAGCTAATAGAACCGAGACGATGATGACAGTCTCGACAGTCTCCCTAAAAACAACGAGAAAGACGGGTACTGAAAAGACGTCGACAGCCATGTTAGGGAAGAGAGACGTCGCTCAATTGAATGGGTTTGGGAGAGTATGACGAGTCTGAGCTCGAGGGCAAGCGAGGGAGGGGAGCGATCAAAGGGTGTTTTTGGCGTGTCCAGGAAATCAAGGTATAAGGGTATTTCCGGATCAGATAAGTTGATATGATAATCAGGCAGGGGTAGCAAGAAATGGTGCAAGATGGATATGATAATCGGAGCAAGATCGCTGGGCCGAGCTGGGGGTCACTAGGACAGATGAGAGAGTGGCCATGTACTGGGTACACAGGCCAGGCCGGCTTCACAACGGCAAGTCAACCACAATGGCACTTAGCAGAGGACGATTAGGTGCCCATCCCCAAAACGGATGCACCAATTATCTCCCAAAACACAAAAAGAGGGGGGGCGTCTCGAACGACAGGGCCATCTAAACGGTTGGCTAGTTGGGTTGTGGCTTTGAAGCCAGAGCCGCTAGTATATGCGACAGTCGGCATGGAATTGCCGTGGGCGTGGGATGTGTACTGGGTTGTTCCGAGCTTTGCGCAACTGTGACTAGCGATTGGGGATCGCCTGGCACGAGCAAGAGCGGGGGGCGGGAGGGAATGAAGAGATTGACTCCATGGTTTGCTTTTTATCACACGAACCCTGTGCAAAGGGCGGAATTGTGTTGGAGGACTGCGAGCTAAGGCGTCTGGTCATCATGTAATGGGAACCCAAACGAGAAAAGGGCTGACATAGCAGGGGCGGGAGGACCATTTCCATTTCTCAATGGCCGTTTCCATCGTGTCCAGGATGAAAGTGCAGCGCAATGATCAAAGTGGCGTGCATAGACGGGCGGTCGAATTGAGGGCGCGTCGATCAGACGAGACGAGAAGATGGCCAGCAGCAGGGCACACACACACCGGGGCACGCATACGGGGTCATGCGGCGGGGGGGTTTACGGCTACCCTGTCTGTAGGTTGGATTTGACTTAGGCTTATGCTTTGGCTTAAGCTTGCTGGGGCGGGTGGTTTCAAGCTGCAGCAGCGACTAACCAGAGCAAGATGGCAATTTTAAGCCTAGAAATAACCCTGTATTCGCTCCGGCGACGTTGACTCCACACATCAGTTCAACAAGCCCCCCCCTCCTTTCCCATTCCTAGAAGGAAAAAAAAAAGGACGGAACCATGCCGCATCCTTTCGGAGCGATAACCGAACAACCTGGGAGAAAAAGATGCGAAAATCACGTCTGCCGATGGACCGGGGTTGGAGTGTGTCGGGTCCCAATTATACACCTCAGCCGCAGGAAGCATGGATGGAGCGTGTTGGACCATGCTGTCTCTGATCCAGCTCGTCTATCCAGTCACAGACCTCGCGTGGCACCTGGCCAGGATTAGCTAGAGTTTAAGGGTGGATGAGACCGCGGCCTAGACCCTCCATGTGGTGAGGAGGGTTAGCTTGGGAAGACATTGGTCTTGGTTATGGTTTGAGCTTGGAAGGGGGAATTGTTGACCGTTTGCCTCTGCTCTGTCTAAGCTGGCTATGCAGTTGATCACTCCCCAGGCTTCCTGGTCTCGGATATCAACCTGAATCATCGTGGGATGGGATGGGATGTGATGTGCTGTGGACCGCTTCTCTCGGCTCTGTCGTGCCGTAGACGGACCCTCGCTGACCCTGCAGAACCCGTTTAGTGGGAGCTTGGCTTCTGGGGGTGGGTTTCCCACGCGGTCGGGGATCGCCCAGACAGCAGATATCTGCTTGTCCCGGCTTGGCGTTGATAAGATGGGGCCCTGTGATGAAGCTCCCCCCTCCCCTCCCCTCCCTGTTACAACACTTTGTGGCGGCCGACATGCTGGGAGCAGGCAGAGGAGAAAAAAAAAAAAAATGGCAACACCCATACGCCAATCAATCGCGAATGAATGGACGGCAGCATCATATGCGTGGCACCACCATCTGCCCACGCCCTCTGTGATGGGCGAGATTGCACATCCACAGCATAGCGCGGAACCACACGCCGTCGACTGGCGCGAGTTAAGCCACAAACCCCCAAAGCGCCTGCACATCCCATCCGTCTTTGGAACCATGCGGTGCCGCGGCGGGGGGAGGCTCGGATTTCTCCATCAACGTACGTTGGTTGCCAAAAAGCCATGCCACTCTGTCTCAGCTCCTCCCATGCCGCTTGCATGAGCCATGCCACATTCCTCAGCCGGTTTTATCAATCGAATCTACTTCTGTACCTTTGTATCGGATACTTGTGCGCTGAACAGGAAAAAAAAAGGCCGCTCTTGGGGCGACTTACAGGCCATTGCCTCTGGTCGTCCCACATCGCTTCCGCGTCGTCCCTCCATCTCCAACTGGCCCCGTGAGCTTCGCTACTGTCCTACCCGATTTTTGATGCCATACCCATGTAGACGAACCAGTCATCTCTGGTCTACCGGCAACTCGGGCAACTTGCGCTCCCACGCCTTAGCTCCGTGCTCGGCCGCCACCTTTAGTCCCTCCTCTTGATTCATATTTCCCATCTTCTCGCCAACTCGCGTTGACGAGGCTGGTGTAAATTGTGCCTTGATCAACTCTGCTCCTTTCTTTTTCCTCACCCTCTCTTTACACTTTGCCTGAACTGCTGCTCCCCCCCTAAACGTGATGGTCACAAATTTTCTGTCCGCTGTGGCAGCCTCTCTGTTGATAGCCTCCCAGCTCGCGGATGCTGCCACGATCAAATATGACTTTGACATCCACTGGGTCAGAGCTAATCCGGATGGAGCCTATGAGCGCCCGGTGATTGGGATCAACGGGAAATGGCCAATTCCAACAATTGAGGCCAATGTTGGCGATAGAATCGTCATTGATGCCCACAACAATCTTGGCAACCAGTCGACCTCGCTGCATTTTCATGGTCTCTACATGAATGGCACCACCCACATGGATGGACCCTCTGGCGTGTCGCAGTGCGAAATCCCCCCAGGAGCTTCCTTTACTTACAACTTTACTGTGGGTAAAAATTTGACCTTAACACCATCAGTACTAACAACTCTCCAGATTGATCAACCCGGTACCTATTGGTATCATTCCCACACCAGCGCGCAGTATCCTGATGGCTTGCGTGGTCCCCTGATTGTTCATGACAAAGACTTCCCCTACAAGGATAAAGTTGACGAGGAGCTTGTTGTCACTCTTTCGGATTGGTATCACGATGAGATGCAATATCTTATCCCCAGGTTCTTCATGGCCAAGTCAAACCCTTCAGGTGCCGAACCTGTTCCCAATGCTGCCCTCATGAATGAGACCCAGAACTTTACCATTTCTGTCAAGCCAGAAACCACCTACCTGTTCCGCGTCATCAATATGGGAGCTTTTGCGGGGCAGTATCTTTGGTTTGAGGGTCATACGATGCGCATTGTCGAGGTTGACGGTATCTACACGGAAGAGGCTGAGGCTGAAATGGTCTACATCTCTGCTGCCCAACGTGTAAGCTTCCTCATTACTACTAAAAAGGATACGTCCAAGAACTTTCCCATTTCTGCCAGTATGGACACCGTAAGTAGCTCATCTCTGATATTTTCTGCTGAGTTCTAGATGCTAACCACCGGCCACTAGACTCTTTTTGATGTTCTACCCGATGACCTCAATTACAACTCCACCGGCTGGCTCGTCTATGACAAGAAAAAGGAGCTTCCTGCCGCTAGTACGGTTGACGCCCTGGAGCCCTTTGATGACATGAAACTCGTTCCTTATGACAAAATGGAGCTCCTCGGCGAGCCCGACCGCACAGTCGAGCTCGACGTCATGATGGACAACCTTCGCGATGGCCAGAATTATGCCTTCTTCAACAACATTACTTACCGAGCGCCCAAGGTTCCCACGCTTTACACAGCCCTGAACGCTGGCGAGGATGCCGAGAACCCTGCAGTGTATGGAACCTATACGCATTCCTTTGTCCTCAAGAAGAACGAGATTGTCCAACTTGTTGTCAACAACCTCGACTCTGGTCGCCATCCCTTCCACCTCCACGGCCACGCCTTCCAGGCCATTTATCGATCCGAGGAGGAAGCGGGTACTTGGGAGGACGTTGGTGTTTCCGAGAAGGATTTGCCCAAGGCACCCATGCGCCGTGATACTCTTGTCATCTACCCCAACGGCAACATCGTCATGCGTTTCAAGGCCGACAATCCTGGTATGACAAGAACCCCCATGCTCCTCATCACATGCTCCTTTGTCCGGCTAACCTTAAATATCTAGGTGTCTGGCTGTTTCATTGCCACATTGAATGGCACGTCATCTCAGGCCTCATTGCCACCTTTGTCGAGGACCCTCTTGACCTGCAAAAGACGCTCACTATCCCCGACAATCACCTAGAAGTCTGTAGTAAGGCTGGTATTGCTACCAAAGGCAATGCTGCTGGTAACACGGCCGACTACCTTGATCTGACTGGCGAGAATGTTCCTCCACCAACGCTTCCTGCTGGGTTCGTAAACCATCGCTGCCCACACTGGGCTCCCTTTCCCGCTTGGGCTTATCCAACTGACTCTGATTGCGTTTAGCTTCACCTCTCGAGGCATTGTGGCCCTCGTATTCAGCTGTATCGCTGGCATTATGGGTATCTGCGTTGTTGCTTGGTATGGCCTGGCCACCCCCGTCGACGAGGATGCTGCTGCCACCACCAGGGGCGGTACTATCGAGAATGACTCGACAACGGAGAGCCAGACGGCGGTCCATGATGGGCAGAGGGAGGCTGTAGCGGCAGCAAGTGGGAGTGATACGAACGCAGGACGGTCATGAAACGAGATCCAGAACGGTTTGGATACGAGGTGGATATTTGATACCACGGGACGAAAACGATGCCATTGATTCTTCTCGGAGCCCAGAGCTCTTCGTATTTAGCTTTGATATGAAATAATAAATACCTTATGTATGTTTAAGCTATTAAAAGTATAAACTCTTCTGGCCATCTAGGCTAAGAAAGTCAAAAGGTAAACAGCGAATGAGCCCCTAATGGCAAGCTGCTTGGTAATAGTGTAAATTTCAGCGAGTGTTCGAGGTGTTTGGTCCGCGATTAAAATGTACAAAAAAAAAATGAAACAAAGACTATGTGTACAACGAAATCTAAACTAAAGCCACCCGCTAAATCAGACGAAAAATTTCGCCATTAACATCCTTCAGCTCCCACACATCATTCCTCAGTGCTCGAGGATGTCTCCATCAACCCTATTTTCGATTAATTATTTTCATCACCACCCAGCCGCCTTGTCCCTTATAATTCCCCGTTTACGCCATTTCATGCAGCTTAGGGGATCCAAAATCCACCTAAACAAAGTCCCAGGTTGTTGTTTGAGGTTGTAGACGAGACTTGACCGAAATTTAGTTCAAATAAATCTGGGCAATGAAGCCTTGCAAAAGCCACATGGGCCATGGCTTTGAGAAAGAGGGCACCTAGGAAAAGTACGAGTAACAATAACGTTTGACGTTCACTTCCAGGCACCGATGCGTATTAAAATATATATTGCCAGTTCGAATTCGAGAGGGCTGCTGCATTTAAGCCGTCTTGGGCTTGGGCCTGGGGAGGCCATTCTCACGACGAGTCTGGATATCAACCTCAGCCAGTCCCTTGCTAGCGTTGACAAGCTGGACAACGTTGATGATCTGCTTGCCAAACATGATGGGGAAGCTAACGCCAGCAATGACCCAGGGCCAGAACGAGTCCATCTTGTTGGCACGAGCCAGCTCGAGAGCGGCAGCGCTGAAGGGATCGGGGAAAATTTGTCGAAGGAGGGAGGTGTTGACCTGGGCACCTGGCTGAAGGGCCTCCCCGCTGGTGTTTTCGACAGTCTTAATTAGGTGGGGCGACAGGAGGGGAGAGGAGAAGGAGAGGAGGTATAGGGCGATGAAGAAAACCTCATTGAGAGCGCAGAACACGAACAGAACAGTCTGGAGAGACAAGGTTAGAACCCACAACATAGACAACGGCTTGGAGACGTATATATACCTTGTTGGTGTAGTACAGGTTGAGGATCCAGCTCTGGGTCTTGTCGATGTTCTTGTGGCTAGAATTGGTGCCAGAAACGACAAGAGTGGCATACATGTGCATGTAGTGACTGGCAAGGTCGAGGGCAATGAGGCCCTGGAAAATGATAGCCCAGCGGGGGAAGGCGGAGGAGAGGAAAACGAGGAGGCAAGCAGTGGTGCAGCGATCTGTGACCATGTCGAGGACGGCGCCGAAACGAGTCGATTGCTCAAAGATGCGGGCAACGTAGCCATCTAGAGCGTCGAGCAAGCAGGAGACGCTGTAGAGCACAGAGCAGGTGCGTGGGTGGAGGGGCATGTAGTAAAGAGAGGCAATGGCGAGAACGATTCGCGCATAACCTGTGAGCAGTCGTTAGCGGGGGAAGGAACGGCGCCAGATGATGGCCTACATACCAATGATGTTGGGCCAGAACAAGAAGATGTTCTCTTCAGGAAAGTCGCCCGAGGCATCCGGGGCTTTGTGAACAGAGCCGTTTCCATTCTGCTGCTGAACCTCGCGCTCTTCGTCAGACGAAGTTGGCGTGTTGCGAGCCTTGGCGGCCTGGCTTCGAGTCTGTCGCGCAGGCATGATGTAGATGTGGGAGGGGTCGTCGACGCTGAGGTTGGTGAGGCGTCGCGGTAACTAATCGATCTTATCGTCTGCCGCCCTGGCTAGGATAGTCGCGAGCCGATGTCAGCGAACGGTCAGGGGCTGACGGGAAGGACGTTTAGAGTGTTTGAGGGGAGAGGGCGGCGTCGGAGGGGAGCAGAAAGAAGAGGACAAACTAGAAAATGGATGATGTAAAGGAGCGGATGAGTACGATGTAAGAAAAAAACTCAGGGGAGAAGAGAAGATGAGCTCGCGCAAGGTGGAGGCAGAGGGAGAAGGTGGGTTAAAGTTCTGAGATGATGCTGGCCTCGAGCAGTGGGCGGCGATAACGTGTGTGTGGTGGTACGTAGCTTCAGCCTGTGCTTGCGCCAAGCAGGCAGGGGCTTGCTCTCGGTAGCACCGGGACCATTAGCGGCCCGCTTGGAGAGCGGATGGTATGTGTCAATTTGGGTGACAGTGGTTTGGATCTAAGCTGCTGGCCTACGGGGAATAACGCAAGCTTGGGACCCGGCGCATACGCAACCCCCTCGATTGGGGCCATCAAGGCAAATTGTCAGCCAGGGATAAGCACGGAACGGATCCACTAGAGAGGCTGATTTTGACAGATGCCCGTATACACGGAAAGAGACCACACGTACGATTTGGGGTGCTTTGGCACACCATAATGGCCCTTAATGCACACACACAGGCTGAACGACTGGCATGCGGCATTGTGAGCATCCGTCGTTGCCTTGGCGGCGCCGTTTTCACCTCAAACCAGCCCACCTGCTGAAACCGGATTAGAGATAAAGAGAATCAACGTTTTAGTTGATACCGCGGTGCATTAGCAGCCACTAGAGGTAGATAAGACACATGAACCCCTCTGATATCTGATATCGACTACGACCGTGGGATGAGGGCTGCATCAGACATCGGCAGCAGAAGCGGAGGGGGGCCACCAAACTCCCACTCCATGAAGAATCTGATGAATAACTCCAGCCAAATTTCCGCACTTGCCTGCCAAGCCGATGATCCGACGGGACAAGCAGCAGGTCCCTGAACGCAGTTGCGGTGTAGTGTCGCAACGCACCAGATCACTGTCACCCGTCCATTCGCGATTCCTTCAGGCTGGCCACGTCAACCTTCGGTACGCATTCCCCGTGGGAAAATTATAACGGTGTCTCACACGGAACACAAGAGGCACCGTCTGCCATGATGCTCAGAGCAGGGGTCAAGACAATCAACGTAGAATGCAGTGTGGGGTTTGTGACGCGATTGAATCATAGAAATCGCCCATGTCGATTTCTCAGTGGAAGATGGAGACTGAAACTAGACGCATGGCAAATGACGCAAATTTCTCTGCCGACGCTACCTTGATTTTTTTCTCTCCTTTTTTTTTTTTTTTGGCGAGGAAATGGATACAAATTACAAATAAATTAAATGGTATTTCTTGGCACCGGATTCTTTTTCAATATTTGTTCTACTTATATGGTTTCATCAATTTTCATCGTTCTTGATGCATATATTTTGCCACCCGCCTAAGTGAGACACATTCGCCGCCACTCACAGTCGTCCAACAAGATCCCCCGCACCTTGTACCGACACAAAGGGATGAGCCTCTATTTTGTAGTGTGGTGGTCTAAACTGATGAGTTGGTTGGATTTTTGTTAGAAGAGTGATTTTCATACTCTAAAATATTGATCGCCTTTGTGCTCGTTAAGTTTGTTCGAACACTAATCTGCGACCACTTAAGACGGGCATGCTCCGTTATCCATCAGGTGATTCTAGCCACTCACGCCGCATATCACAAGCGACATTGCTTCTCACTTCCCCAGAGTCCTATACTTCTGTATTAGTTTTACTCTTAAATTGAAAAGACGAGAATTGTATTCGACAAGATGCTTCCGGCTTAGAGTATTTTGCTTTCCTTCGCGCCTGAACACATGGCTGTGCTTCCGAATACAAGTAAACAGAAAGGTCACACTCACACGGAGCGAAATTAGTGACCGACCGCGGTACAGTGCAGGATTACAACGCGCACACAATGCATCGTTGAAAGCGACGACAAAATCCTGCTTGTATGGTATAAACCAAAACCAAGATCGTAGGAAGACAACCCCTGTTCAGCCCATCGGATATATGATTAAGTTTGAGAATGCTTGCCGATTGCTCTCTTGGGAAACAACTCTTTGAATACGATCCACCTCACTGGACGGGCCGGCGTCCACGTCCCTGGTCCCACTCAATTATTTCTCCGGGTTTTGTGTCGCAGCCGCGCCGATATCTCCGCCAAACACGGGTGGCCAGCCTCGTTACAACACTGTCAACTTGGCTCTTTCAACATCCAACAAGCCGATCGGGCTGTGGCGCAACCCACGCCCACTACCATGCCCCATTGATTGCCGTTGCAGATAAGCATCACTGATAGCCAGTTCTGATTTTCACGCTCCGGAGCCAAGATGCTGGAGCCACCTGACCCCACAAAGCCGTTGTTCCGCACTGGGCCGCCCGCGAAGAGACAGCGTCTTAGGTCGTCTTGCACAGAATGCCATCGACGAAAGCAAAAGGTTTGCGCAAGGAGCCGTCTAATAGGCACGGCACATGGCTTTTAATGCAGTGTTGGCTAAGATTCATCATCAGTGTGACCGAGAGAGGCCGTGTTCAAATTGTAAGGGAAGGGACAAACCAGAGGCATGCATCTATGAAACCAAGTTTCGATATCGTGCCCCCGCGTTGCCATCAAATGGGCCCCGTGGTCATGGAAAGCGACCAGATAATGCCACAATCACGGTCTTGGAAGCACTCCCAAAAGTGGAGGACGGTGGCACGCTTGCTTCTAGTGCGGCAGACTGGGGCTATGGCCGAAACATGGGCTCTACCATGGCCTTTCTTGAAGAGATCGATTCAAGCATGGATGTCCAGGTCCCCCGGATGCCTTTCGAGTACGAAGCACTCAGTGCCCCTCGGGATGATGTTGCCCTCAGGGAAAAGTACAGAGCACTGGTCAGGCAGCTGCCATCCAAAAAGTACATCGACTCGCTCACGGAGGCCTTCATGCGTAGCCTCAACTGGCAGTACTATTTTATCGACCCAGATATTTTCCGTAAGCAATTTGACGAATGGTGCCAGTTGCCCTTCCTCACCTTCACCGATATTGGCCCCCGGGGCATCCCGCCTCACCTCAGGGCGTTCCCGGCCGTTTTACTTCAAGTTCTAGCATTGTCACTTATCCTAGTCACTGAGAAAAACAATCCTGATTATGACCCATTGAGATACATAAACAGCATGACATTGGAGGATGTGGCCACCGAGTACAGTAACGCTGGAGCCGCCATTATTGATGTTCTTGGAACAAGCCAAATTTCGCTTGAGACTGTCCAGGCGCAATTTCTACGAGCCACGTTTTTCAAGTACACTGCAAAAGTCACTGACGCAGTACGTCCAGTCGTCTGCTTTAATGTACTAGAGCTAACATTGATAGTGGCATGCTATATCCGTGACAATTCGTTATGCTCAAGACCTAGGAATGAATCAGCTGAGTAGAGACCCATTGCCCAAAGACCTGAGTCAGGAGAGCATATATGAAAATCAATGGCTTGTTGAAAGACGAAGGAGGCTATATGCAGTCCTTGCCTTGTGGTAAGATACCATCTACCTGGAATATGTTTCCATACAGCTACTGTGCTTACTTTCTTTTTGCTTCTAGGGACCTTACATGTTCCGTCATACTTGGACGTCCTGGAACAATAGATTGGAACCGGCCAATGCCCCCTCTACCAGTTGATGCTCGCCTGGTAAAGGATAGATCAAAATACCCACCCACCCCTCGAAGCGAGACGGACCGGCCAACTCCAATAACGCTAGTTCTCTGGAGTATTGAGCTTGCGAGGCCGCTGCAAGACATCCGAGATTTGGAACACTCGGCACCATCTCCCATGCTCTTTAAAAAAGTCGATCAACTTCACCGTCGGATTTACGGTATCCATGCCAATACCCCCTCTATCTTCAGGCTAGATGAACCTGATACACGATGGGACAAGCACTCAAGCACAAACTGGATACAGGCGGCGAGATATTATTTTGCCCAACTGCAAGAGTTTACACTCATGGCATTGCATCGGCCATATATTTTTCATCGCCGTGAGAGCAGGACCGAGGCGATCGAAGCTAGTCTACGAATGCTCGAAGTTCAGAAACAGACCTTTTTTGGTTTGCCTCCAGACAGTTGGAGAAAGTGAGTAACACATGTATAAGAATTTTACTCCTAGACTTGTATTAACTTGAGACATGCAGCCATTTGCTCTTCTTTGGGAGCTTTGACGCCGTTGTGCTCATAGCGTCCATCTATATTTTGTTCCCGCACGACTATGAAGAACTTAGACAAAGCGTGCTGCAGCATTTCGATTGGACAGTCGAGCGATTTCGGGCCATGCAAGACCGTAACCCCTTAGCAAAGGCTGCACAGGGCGTACTCAGAGCCATCGTAGCGCGATCTAAAATGGTCATCTCCAGTCGGTCACCGTCGACCAGCGGGAGGTTGAGCGTAGACCACAACAGGTCTACTTCTTCTGCACCAATCAACTCAACAATAGGTCCAGAAGAGGAGCTTGGGCGTGCGGGGGTTCCGACGCTGGACGTGGCAGGTGGGTGGAGTTTGCCGTCAGCAGATAGTCTTGCGATGCTGGCACCCATGTTTCCCACAGGAGATATTATCTACAACGATCTCAACGTTGTGCAGAATGGCATGGTTTCAACACTTGGCACGGGGTTACTGGAAAACATTGAGGTGGAAACCGGAGTAGATGCTGGGGTAAATGCTGGGGTAGATGACTTGGGTTGGTTATTTGGAGGGGATTTGGGTAATGACACGGTGTGGCAATTGTTCAATCAGTTCCCGCAAGCGGGAGATGGCACTGGAGCCTAAAGGCCGGAACGAAACGGGTTACTCGACAGGATGGTGGATTAGAAGATGACTCTGCATGTGCTTGGGCTAATATGAGAGGATAGAATGGGAGGCGAGGAGTCGGTCAGCCAGCTGGCAGTGCAAGATGATGTAACGAGAGCATAACAAGGGCGTATGGTCTGCGGCGGCGCCAGAGCTGGGCTTAGGTAGGTTGTGGTGGGTTACGGTGGTGGTAGTTGGTGACACATGACATGGACGGGAGTTTTGTGAGCACAATATGGGAGTGAGAATGACAACATCCCCTCACGGCCTGAGCGCATGGCGACTGATGGGCATGGATGCCGTGCAGAAGAGAGTGCAACATCTTCAGGTTCCCGTAGAGTTAGGGAGCCGGGATCCTCATCCACGTCGTGTTTGGCAATATTGGCGGCTATGGTGACGGAAATGAACAACGTTGTCAGTAAGACAAGGGGAGGGGAGCGCTGAGTGGCCCCAGATTTGGTACATTTACTTGGCGGGGAGTGACGACGGGGGGGGGGGGGGGCCTTTCGCAGAGAGCGACTACTGAGACAGGGGCCCCGCGGGACGAACCACAGCGGCGGAGAAGCCCGCGAGCTGCGTCGCTGGCGCTCAGAACAACCACCCCCCGGCGTGATGATGGCATGATGTTGTGGGTGGCACACACCAGACCAGTGTACTTGAAGAGAAGCGAGCATTCTTTTTGCCGGTGCATTGACGAGGTATTTATTTTTGGGGGCGTGCTGCCGGGCCTGGCACTGCGGCGAAGCAAGCGCTGCATCATAAAAGGCCTCTCATCCGCACGCATAGGATTGTGGCTGTTGGGTGCGCATGAAGCGAGGCATGCTCTGCGAATTCGAGACGGGTTGACGATTGCCTCTTGGCTGCTTGAAGCGATGTCATGGATACTACTGAATCCGGAACTGGAGTGGCCCAGGCCTTGCAGGGCATGGGCATGCCCGACTTTCTTTTTTTAATTGAGACGATCATTAATTTAGAGCGCCACTGATGCGTCATGTACCACAGAGGTACCCCTGCAAGAGGCCGAAACTGCTGGTGGCACTCTGTCACTTTAATTAGGGCTACTCGTGTTCATATTCCAGCCCTGTCGCTCGTTATATTGGTCATTTGCGAAATCTCCCTTGCCGACACACGCCATATCGGGATATTGAGGCCAGATAATTTTTTCTTGTCTTGCAACGCTCACCAGGGAGGGTAGCCAAAGAAGTAGAAGGGAAGAAGAAAAAAAAACTCTGAGGCCTGCTCGTTTAGCGCAGCACAACCCGATGGAATCGATGTTGTGGTCCCAGTGCAACCTATGAGTGATCTGGAACTGGTGGAGCATCGGCATTTGGATGGGGTACTTACGAGGTACCAATGCTTGCTTGATTTTAATGGGTCTCTTGAAATCCTTGTCTGGGGCGACAAACAAGTAAGAGAGAGAGAGAAAAAAAACGGCCAAAGTAGGATGGAGGAAGAAAAAAAAAAAAAAGAAAAAAAAGAAAAGACCTCACCGACTATGAAGAAAGATTACCACCATCCCTAGACATGCTGTTGCCCTTATGGACCTACACCGTTTTTTCCCCAAGTCTTAGACAGATTCCCGCACCGTATTGTCTTCACTGGCGCACACAAAGTATTTTGTGCGCTGGTAACTTCAAAATTCAAAATGAGAGCAAATCTGGCGGCGTCGGACTTTTCTTGGCTCCACAGGCAGACTTAGACGCATACCTACCACGTCCCTGGATAGCATCATGGCCCTTTGACTTTGCTTTGTGCTCGCAAACAAGCCGCATAGTGCAAACTTAACCGAGCCAGCAACCCGTGGCTCTCCAGATCTGGCATCGCTCGCAAGCAAGCACTCAAAGTAGGTATGGTAAACATCAGCCCAGAAGAGGTCCAGAGCCCAGGACCCAGAGCTAGGACCAGCAGGCAAGCAGTGAGTGACGGCCAAGTGCAGATCCGACCAAGCACCTAGCAGGCCCCCCAGACCCAGCCAGACCAAAGGGAAAAAAAAAAAAGTACACGCCCAAAGGACCCTGCACCCACACTTGGTCGACTTCTACTTCATTTCTACTCTGGGACCTAAACCTGAACCTCTTCCAATTGTCTGTCACATCACAGCTTGCTGCGCGCGACTGACTGTTGCTTTAAATACGCGCCCTTATTTACACCCTGAGGTCTTGCCTAATCCCGCCTGACCGCTCACTCCCTCTGCTCTTTTATTAATCCCTGAATCCTGCCGGCTACCCACTGGTCGTTTTTTTATCCGTGCAAAAGCTCCCGGAGAAAAGGCAGACACACAGACGCTTCTCCTCCACCCACAAGCTCACACATATCGCAGAATAGTTCTTGATTTTTATTTTTTGCAACATATTTTTGGCCTCCATCATGGCGACTACGTTCGTCGATTTGATCCAGCGCTACTCAACGCTGCAGGCATACCAGGATACTAGCAGCGAGCTGATCAAGGTGCGTTTCCGCCCGCCGTTTTGCCAGTTCCAGCTTCCCACTGCACCATGCTCCCCCGTCATTCGTTGCCTTCTTTGCAGAGGCAACGCAGGAGGCCGAAACCTGTTGGCCCGGCTCGTCGCCCGTTTTTTTTTCTTTTCATCGCATCGTCTCCATTCATGTCTCTGCCTCGTACCTCACGTTTCTTTTCATGCCGCCCGCGCGCCCAGTAGCAACCTAATGCTGACATGACTCTGCGTCGCGCTGACAGGATATTCTTATCTACGCCCAAAATATCGAAACCACCTTGCGAGAAGAGAACAATGCCTTGACCGAGCGCCTGCACAATACCGAACTCGACCTCGCCGATGCGACACAGTCAAGAAGAGATCTGCAGCAGCGCATGCAAACGTACCAGAACGAGATCCAATATGTATCAGCGGAGAATAGCAACCTCAAGGTGTGTTTTTTTAGGAATAGAATTCCTAAATACAGTATCAGGCAGCTAAATATTCCAGAACCGTAATCCCTACATTTTGATTCTGATAGATGGAGATGGTCTATTGGTATGTTTCCGTCCGATCGTCGTTTTATACGAAATTTGCGATTTGTAGTCTAACCAATGGCTTTGTACAGTTTCATGAGGAACTGATTAAAGAACGTATTGAAGGCGGCAAGAAGGCTGCCTATGCGCTGCGAGCTGCAGTCGCCAAGCATGTGGGCGACCGCGCCGACGAGCTAGAAATTGTCGCCCGAGTAGTAGCCAATGTCAACGGCCTAGGCAAGGCCATGGCGCGCGATGGGTCTCTAGAAAACCCCACAGATTTTCGAGATTTCTCTTTAGGCTTTACACAGGCAAAGGCCTCGTTTGATTTTATCGATGTCGGCTACGGAAAAGAGCGAGCTGACTCCAAGATCAAAGGTAAGCGATGCATGAGTTCGAAATAATGGATACGGTGACTTACACCAGTCGCAGAAACCGCCCGATGGCATTTGCAAAACCACAACTGCAAACAGGTTCTTTTGGGAATTTCGCATGATGCTGGTTATGCGCCTTTCCTAGATGAGCTCCTCGCAGATGAGACAGCGCGCCAGAGAATATCGGTGCTTGAAGGTTATCCCACCGTCCGCGAACTAAGGGATACCAACGTCAACATTGCACGATTTAACACGAGCATCTTCCGCAACGATAAGCTTGTTGACAAATCGATGGTATTTTCGCTTCCTAAATCATCAACATCCAACTCTATGCCGGGTATTTTGACACCTGCAACCAGCAATGCTTCTCTATCGCCCCCCATGGCATCAGCAACCACCGTCACCACCGATCTCGATGACTCTCCCGCTCCCCCTCCCATTGGTCTGTCTTCGTATGCCAACATCACGGCCACACCTAGTCCGCCACCTCAGATGGTCATGCCTTTGGCACCCAAACCAGCCGCGATCCGCCAGAAACCAGCTGCAGCCGCCCCAGCTGCTCCAGCACCGGCCTGGGTTCCAACTCCAAGAGGTCTGGATGATTCCATTTCAGTGAGCCAGCAGGCGATGGAGGGTATCAAACGTCGCAAGGAACATAACAAGCTTTGTAACAACCACTACCTCCGAGGACCCTGCACCAAGATTGACAGCTGCTTGTTTGTACACAACTATAAGCCTACCAAGGAGGAAATTCGCGCGCTTGCGATGCTCTCGCGACTAAATCCCTGCACACGAGGTCAGGAGTGTGAGGTGGAGGACTGCATTTATGGCCACCACGTAAGTTGACAGGGTTTTAACATGTCCACCAGGCGAACCAAACTAACAAATAAAACAGTGCCCAAGCTTCAGAGATGGTGTCTGTGGCCACCCCTATTGCAGATTCCCAGTGGAGGGTCATCCACCGGGGACAAAATTTAAAAATCCCAAGATTAATGAGAATTAATGGCGGGGCAGACACGGCGACAACAACAACAACAAAAGTGTCAGCATTGAATATTTAAAGCTTAACTACTACTATTTATTTTGACTGCGATTTTTGAAAGAAATTTGGTGGCGATTGGCCACAGCAGCCAGATTGACCTAGATTTTTGACTGGTCAAGGAGATGAGAAAGAGAATACAAGAGATTTTTTCTCAGGCTGACATAGAACCGTCCATGGCAGAGGACGGAGATGGCCAACGTGGCTAAATTTAGCTCTTTTGTGTCGATTCAGTGGCCCTTTACACGCCAGGGCCGCTATTCATGTTGGTTTTGGCAGAAGTACTACCCGCTCGCTGGCTCGGGTTCCATCGACCTGGTGTCGAAGTAGACGGGAGCCTCAGATATAGCCCGAACTGGGTCGAATCCTTAAATTGATTCTAATTTGCTTTGTCCACCTCGCTTATCTTGCGCAGCTCTCAATCGTGCAGTAGTGTGAATGCTTGATGGCGTGTCTTGCCATTGCTCATAGCGCGTATGTGTGTGTATGTGTATGTATGTAAATGTCTATGCGTATATATATGTACGTACCCCACAAATCCGCTGGTTGCCAAATCCCCCCCACCAGCCTATTTTTCTGCCAGGTGCTGAACCCACCAGCCAACCCCACCATGCTCATAGGAAATACACCACCTGTCCCGTGCCACCACCACCTTGAGTGAACCTCACCACGGCCTGATCTCCGTCTCCATCGCCGCCGGCCACGTCCTCCCGGTGCGCTTTCTTCTTCTCAATTGCCTCTCTCTCTCTTTTCCCTTCTCCTCCTCTGCTCCGGCTCCTCTTGTCGCTCTCCCCCGAACCCGAGCCCGCACCACCACCAGTACCTCGCCATGTCTCACCCCCGGATAGAAGAGGTCTCCGACAGCGACCTCGCCTCCGACCCCGATATCGATGACATTGACGACTTTGATGACGCCGAGATCATTCGCCGCGTCCCAGACCCGGCCTCCCAGGCGGCTCCCAGACCTGCAGCCGCGGCTTCGCACATCCTAGACCCAGCCCAGTTCCAGCAACCTCCAACATCGACGCTCCCCCAGTCGGCCGATCGTGCGGCATACGCAGACTTCCAGTGCCTTTACCCCGTCTACTTTGACGCCTCACGGACCCGAGCCGAGGGCCGCCGCGTGCCCATCGAGCTGGCCGTCAAGGACCCCCTCGCGCGCGAAATTGCAAACGCCTGCTCGCGCCTGCGCCTGCCCACGCTGCTCGAGCCCGAAAAGGTGCACCCCAAGGACTGGGCCAACCCGGGCCGCGTAAAGGTTGGCCTCAAGAAGACGCCCGGCACAAACGTCAACAACAAGCACCACCTGTACCGCCTCGTCGCCAACCACCTGCAGGCCAACCCCACCACCGACGACAGCCCCGGCTTGCGCCTGCGCATCGGCGGCCAGCTGCAGCCCGACCCATCCAAACCCTACCCACGCCCCGCCGTGCCGCGAGGCTGGAAGATGGGCGACCGCCTGCCCTACCTGAGCGCTGCCATGACGGGTGGCGGTGTCTCGGAGAACCTGTTCAAGGACATGATGAAGGAGATGCAGAGCGGCGGCGACCCCATGGCAGCACTCATGGGCGCCCAGGCCGGCATGGGCGGCGACGACAGCAGCGGTGGTGGCGGAGGAGGCAAGAAGAAGAAGGACAAGAAGGGCAAAGGCAAAGCATAAAGGAACAAAAAATACAGAAAGGAAGGGGGAAGTAAAGAGGGGAAATGAGCGGGCGGTTAGGTGGGCATCAATTTCATGACTAGGAGTTGTTTGCAGATATCAATGGCATTGGGATGAATAGGTTTCTAGAACCAAAGGGGTATATACCATGGATGAAAGCATGACTGACCCCACGAACATGGGGGGAGTGGAACAAATTCCTCCTAGAACGAATTCCAAGAAAGAAAAAAAAATGAAATGAAGAACTTTTTTTGTTAAAAAGAAAAAAAAACCAAGGGCTAGAATTATTGTGTCTGATCAATCATGAAAGGCTTTATTCTGTTGCGAATTGATACGGTTCGCTGTCATGCTATAAAAGGTACATGAAGTAAAAAATGTAGAAAAAAAACAAAACACCAAGCGTCCACGAGGTTTACAAGGTGATGGAAATGAAAAAATAGGGGTATGTCTATATCGCTTGTTGCCCGTCGTCTTAAACGCATTCTCATCATACAGCTGTCACGCGGCCCTGAAGGCCCTCCCATTCGCGAGATCCCACGATTTGCACCTCGTTTCCTGATCCAGGAACCATCTTTCCATCTGGGCCAGCCATTTTGATCCGGAGGCGAGCAGCTGCGGCTGCGGCGGGGTTTGACCGACTGAGAGCCTTGCGTCGGTCCGCACCTGCGACCTGGGTGCGCAGCATATCGGCCTTCTGGAGGACAGAGTCTTGCCAAGCAGTCCAGGCTGCATAGTCCTCGGCCTGCTTGGCGGCGTGGTATTGGGGTGTGGAGCGAGCAGGCTTCCAGGCGAGCTTGTCCTTGGGCAGAACCGAGTAGTCGTACACTGTAGCCGAGCAAGCCATTCTAACAAGCTCGCCAAGCACATCCTTGCCCTCGGCGGCGATCAGAGTCTTACGCTGCTCTGTGGCACTGGTAGGCTTCTTAAGCGGCTCTGCAAGCCAATCGTACTTGGCCTGTTCAGCTGTACGAGCTCGTCGGTTATCTTCGCGAAGGTATCGCACCGCCGACTGCAAGCTCTCAATGTCTGACTTGAGGGCATCCATTTCCCGGGCGGTGGCAACAGCACGCTCCTGACCAGCCTTGGCCCCTGCGGCGTCGGCACCGTCAGCGTAGGCACGGCTGTCGCTGGCAATCTTCTTCCACTTGTCCCGCTCAGACTCAAGGTTCTTGAGCTCACGGTCTTGTTTCTCAATATCCTCCTTGAGGCTACCAATCTGTTCGCCAGACTGTTCGAGTTCGATCTGCAGTTTGGTAATACGTTCAATATTAGCTTGAGCGTCGCGCATCCTAGATTCGAGAGTCTCAATCTTGAGAACCGCAGTACTGAGGTGCTCATCACGCTGTGCAATCGTGCGACGGGCCTCGCTGTACTCCTCCTTAACGCGGCGAAGCTCTTCCTCTGCATCAATGGGAACAGTCTTGAGGGCCTTGAGCTCTTGAGATCGCAACTTCCAGGGTTCTGGGCCCACATCGAACTCTTGAGTCTGGTCAAGATCCGATGCCAGCGTAGCCAAGTCAGTGATTTGTGTTGTGAGAGTTCGAAGCTTGGCCAAGTAGGTAGAGAAGAGATCAGAGTCGTTGGTAAAAGTAATAGCAAGAACCGTCTTCTGGATGGATCCTTGAACCTCCGAGTAGGTGAACGGCTCGGTTCTAGTCTCGTCCGAAGTCAATAGGTCGTGGAGACCAAAGCCAATCTGCCGGGATAGATCTGCGAGCTCTTGAGTAGCCTTGCCGCATTGTTCAAATACGTCCGAGGTTTCTGGAAGCAGCGAGAGGGACCGGGTCTTTAGGTCTTGCAGAGCACGCACGGCCTTGCCGGCAATGACCTTGGCACCTCGGGTTTGGGTAATAACCATTTCAGTCTTCTTCGCAAAATGCTGTGCAAGTTCCTCCTCGTCGCCTTCGCCAGGAACCACACGTTGAACCAGGCCGCGCAGGGTGTTAAATGTGGCGGCTGCGGAATCAAGATGGCTCTGCATGACTAGGGATCTCATGTAAACATCATCAGCGTAGTTAGAAAGGTCCCCAGAAATGTGAACTTCGGCAAGATGGGTCAACAATGCGATAGTGCGCTGAAGCTCATCTGCGCACTTCTGCTCCTTGAGCTCGTCTCGGCGTAAACCATCGATCCATACGTTGAGAGCACGCTCAACAGGCTCCAGCTCAAGAAGGGCGTTCTGGTACTTGGAGAATTGTTCAATGGAACAGTGGCTCATGTCGCTGACAAAACGGTCGCACATGTTTGATACCCAGACAAGTTTATCAACAGCATCACATCCAGCAAAGACGTCATTCTCATGACCAGGGTGGGGCTGTCCGTTGATACGTTCACGGATGAATGCGTTGAGAAGGTTAGCCTTGAACGCCAATCTGCGGAAACGGAGTAGGGCAAGAACAGAGTCTTGGTCCTCCTTATAAGTATCGGGCAAGAAGAGCTTGACCATCTCAAGGTGCTGCTCGGCCTCCTGGGCCTCCAGACGGCGTAGCTCTAGATCAATAGCCTTGACTTGAGCCTTGGCGGCAGAGATTTGGAGTTTCATGTTGAGATCCATCATGGCACGCGATCGGTCGTTGAGCTTCTCTGATTCTCCCTCCGTGACGGCCTGGGATGCCCTCATATCCTCCAAGTCGCTTTGCAGGTTGGTCACCAGCTCGCGGAATCGTGATAGGGTGTATTCCATGTCCTCCAGCGTTTCCTCTCTCTCTCCGGCACGGCGGAGCTGCTCAGAGATAACCGCATCCTTCAAGTCGAGTTCCTCTTGCATTTCCTTCTCATTCTGGACATGGTTAATCTCGAGCTCGTCGTTAATCTCCTTCAGGCTCTCCAAATCGTCAATAACGGCCTTGAGCTCGTCGATCTGTTCAGTCATGCTCATGTTTCGCTCTGTGAGATCCTCGATCATATCCTCAGCGCCGAGAGCATTGTCGAGCTGTTGGCGGAGGTCTTCAACAGCAGTCTCTGAATGCTCGAGCTTTTCCTTTGTTGTGCTGAATTCCTCCTTGACCGTACCAAACTCCTTGACTTCTTCCTCAAGCCCCTTAATATGGTCCTTGAGCTCCTCTTCCGTCTCTTGGGTGATATCTCGCAGACGTAAGAGAGCCTCCCGTAACCTCTCATTTGTTCGTTCCATTTGCAGCCACCCAACACTGGATCGTTCCTCGGGTGTCATGCCTTTACTATATTCCTCGTTCTCCTCTCTAAGAATTTCGACCTCAAGATCCAATTCTTCAACCTTCTGTTTTAATGCTTCAAGTTCGACCTTGAGAACTTCGGCCGTCTCTTCAGCCATTTCTCGATCGAGTGTCGCCAACTCCAGCGCCGTGTCGTGTTCGGCTTGGATTTCTTCAATCGATTCTAGTCTTTGCTCCGCCTCTTTTAATAGCTTCCGCAGCTCGTTGTTCTCTTGCTGTTGAGGCTGATATTTCTGTTGAAGCTTCTGGATAATTGCTTCGAATTTGTCCCTCTCTCCCTGGACCTTCTCTAACTGCATCAGTTTATCGCGGTCTTCGATTCGTTTTCTTTCCAAAACTTTCAACTTTGCTTTAAGATCCTCAATCTCACGGCTCGCGGCCGTACTTCCACCAGTACGGGTCGTTGTGGGCGCAGCGGGTTTTTTTGTGGCCGGGGGGGTAGCTGATCGTGAGGGAGGGCCACCAGTGAGTCTCTCCAAAGCCTTTGTTCGGGCCATAACTGGGCTTCGGGGTTGGGGAGAGAGAATCTCGGCTTCGCCCCCGTCATCATCCCTATCTGAAGACCGCCGGCCTCCTCCTGAGTCGACAGACGGTCGTCTTTGAGCTGATTCGGGGCGAGAAGTTGAAACCGCTCGTGACCCGCTCAGTGACATGCGACCGCTAGTCCGAGGCGGTGGCGCGCCTGATCTTGATGTAACTGAGGAAGTAGAGGCCTGTCGGGCACGAGAGACAGGCGCCGCGGGGGGGCCCATAGATGTGCGAGCACCCGAGGTTGGACGAGTCTTCGAGGCAGCCGATGGCACTCGGACATTAGAAGGCGTTCCAGTTCGAGATACGGATGCACTGGGAGGTCCACTGAGCTGTTTGGTAGGTGATTTCGTAGGAGACTGTTCAAATGTTAGCATATCCGGGTTATTGGCGTGTCATTGGTACTGTTCATACTCTTGCAATGCTCGATGGACGGGTTCTCGGTATCGGGCTCGGGCTCGGTGCATTCAGACTCTTCCTTCTGCTCAGACCCGAATCACCAGATACGGATTGCCTCCCACCTCCTGGATTAAAACTCGAAGGACGAGAAGGCTTCCTCCCCGGCGCAGGCCTAGGTGCAGGGGGCTGCGCGATGACCGTGGCCATCATGGGCTTCACAAACATGCCATAGCCCATGGGGCAATCGAAATAGCGCTCGCCCTGAACACTTCCATCGTTCTTGCCGGTCTTCTCGTCAAGCTCGACGCCTATCCACTCGCCGACCTGGAAGCTGGTCGAGCCGACGAAACGGACAGTCCCCTTGCGACCGTCGTTGAGTTGGACCGTCTGTCCGGTCTTGAATTCTTGCATTATGGGCGATGGTCTAGTTCGAGGAGCATCGTGCTGGCGTCAAGTTCGTTGTCACTGTCGTTCGTCTCGGTCGTGTTTGTTGTTGTGAACGTCGTTGACGGAGCGTTGCGTCCCTGCAGTCTGCGAGCTTAGCTCCTGAACCGCTGTTGACTCTGTAGTTGAACGCGTTTCCTTTTCGGATAAACGCGACGGCGGAACGGGTTAGCCTGGCCAAGCTTGACGGGGCTTGGCGGGGAGTACGTACCTGCCAACCTCAAATTATTGACAAGAGTTGCATCCACAAGCCCAATAATTGATTGAGGAAGGAAGGTCATTACATAAGTTGCAAATATAGGAATCATACAATATCAGTACAATAATGTCTCTTTATTTATGAATACTCTTCGTTTTCTTTGTTCCTCCAATGTAGAACTTTGTCTCATACATTCTGTTGCCCGTGCGAACCCCGTACCTTACATCTCGAAAAGTGGGGATGACGCCGACGACATTGCGCCTTAGGTATCAGGTGTCAAAGCTCAGCTCAACAACATCACGAGGCTATTAGTCTCGCAAAGCTATCACGCTATACACGCTATCGACGTCCTTTAGGTACTTCTCTTTCTTTGCTTTTTTTTCTTCGACCCTTCTACTTTCATAAGAATCACTAAAATTCAACGCATCGGTTCTTCAATGCAACCACTCATTGATCAAATATTTTGTGATAGATGCTGAAACTATTTGGTATTCCTAGATCATAATAATAGTCATCTTTCAACAAGTCTCCTTTTCTTTAGAGCGTCATGCAGATCGGGTCGTTGACATTCATGAAGGGTCCCCAACAAAGATTCCCAGCAATCTCAGCCAACCTCCCTAGTTAGCAACGCTCCTACTTATCGTACATAACACACCCTCAACGCCACCGCTATTGATATCTCGTTGCAGTCATTATGAATTCTTGCCCAACTCCTTTCCTTTTAGAATTATGCTCCCCGAACCCATTCAACAACTTCGAACGCAACTCGACGCTCCGTAGTCTCATCAAGATCGCTTCCAGATGGAATCCGGACAATCATCAGTGCAGGGCGTTTCTGAATATGGACAGCCCCGTACTTCAGAATCTCCTCCTCCAGAGTAGGCTTGACATAAACCACCAGGTCAGGGCCCACGATTCCGCGCCAGAGGGTCGCCATCCACTGCCAGTGGTCAATCGGGGCATACGCATCACCAATCGGAGCGTTGCAGGCAAACATGTCAGAGAGCGTGAGACTGAATCCTTCTCCAAGTAGCGCGACAGGAATCTTGTGCGGTCCCGTTTTACTTTGATTCCCGGCAGAGGATGTTGATTCAGCGGAACCTCGGCGTGGGCTTTCGTCGGCAGCGTAAGTATTTGGTTCTTGTCTAGAGCCAATATGTTTTACAATCTCTTTGGATTTCTCATGCCAACGTGCCATGGTGTGAAAATATGCTGCAAAGAAGTCTTGTGACTCCAAAGGTGTCCCTTCGCTGTCAGATCTGAAACCATCACCTCCATTGAACTCTTGGGTGGAATGGTTCTCCCAGGTCTTGAGATCGAATTGTTCAACTGCCATCAAGGCTTTCTGAATCACTTTCCCGACTTGCTGGATCAACTTTGGCTTTGGACCCTCGACAGCAATGACAGGGCCGCGAGGTGTGATTTCTGCTTCCCCGGGTCCAGGTAGGGCTTGAGGTTGGCAGATTCTGGCAAGAACAGCCAGCTTTTTGGTAAAAGAGATAGACATTACCATGGCCTCAACACTTCGAGCTTGGGGGTCACGGGAGCCTGAAATTCCAAGTCCTGTGACGGGTGTGTTTATCTGCCGAATATCCACCTCTGTAGCCATTGTCGGAGACATGGGAACTGAGGTCTGCAGAGGTGGGAGTCGGAGTGATTCATCAAAGGAATGTTGACGGCCAGCATGGGGGCTGTGTTCCGACCATGAACCTGACATCGGCGGACGAGGAGGAGGAGGCATAGGGCCTGACTTTGATCGTGTCAAACCATCAGGTTCAGGCAAGGTAGGACCCCCATATGCTCGCATGGCGCCTGGGGGCCCTCCAATAGAAAGAGCACGCGACGCTTGCCCCGGTGTGATGTTAGGAGACGTCACCGAGTGGTAAGTAGCGTTGCTGTTAAAGCGTCTTCTCTTCATTTCAGGAGACTCAGGATCGTATTCATCAGCATCATAGATGTTGGATCTTTGATTGAGATAGCGTGGCCTACTCAGGGGTAGGCTACCAAAACTGGAACGACGAGACATGTCCGGTTCTTCCCCTCTCATCGTGGATGCGAAGGGATGCATGCCTGGTTTTGCACCAGCCGGTGTGGAAAATGACGCTGAGGGGGTGCGGGGAGTCGCCAAAGAACGACCGTTGCACTTGGGGCAGCGACCTACATCATCAGCAGGAGACGAGCCAGGGCGAGTAGCCTGTGCTCGAGCACCTCGACGAGGTTGGTATCGATAATCCGGATACTGGCGCTGATGACGCTGTTTCTCTTCATCGGCCAGGCTCTTCCATCTGTCCTTGACCTGCTCAGACTCTTCCT
This sequence comes from Calonectria ilicicola, assembly GCA_020809705.1. Lineage (NCBI taxonomy): Eukaryota > Fungi > Ascomycota > Sordariomycetes > Hypocreales > Nectriaceae > Calonectria > Calonectria ilicicola. Next base: position 2,840,884 of record CP085833.1, on the reverse strand, counting down.
TCCATTGCTCTCCAATAATCTTGGAGATCTCTGGGTTGGAGAGATTTGGGTTTTCGGCGACAACTTGGGCTTGGTGATGTTGACGGTAAAGAATAAAGGCTGTATATCAAGAATGTCAGTCGCAGGAAGGCAGTGTAGGTGGAACACTGCGGTGATGTGGTTTTCCGCTCGAATGCTGTGCGAGTGTCTCGCGGCAAACAGTATGCCGACAAGTTCCACCGACGACGACAAAGAAATTCCTCTGACTTACCATTACGAGGCCTGGGGATCTTGGGAGCCGGCGTGCAGAGACATATATGGTCTCTAGGGCTATCAGAGTTCATGGTGCCAGGAGTGTTAAGTTGAAGGTGCTCAAATCGAGCATAGCTAGCATCGGCAGTGTTGATGGAAGCAGCACGTTTCTTCGCAAGACCGATGGTGCGAGGGCTAGGAGATTCGGGGGTGTCGGCTGCAGTTCGAAAGGCTCTGGGCCCGTCCTGGTCATCAAGCTCCATAGGGGACGAGTGGGCCGGGGTCATGGCCTTTGGGGGAGCAACCAAGGAGATGACTTGTGACATTTTGGACGGCAGTGCAAACGAAGCGGAAGGGCGGGGTGACAGGGGCAAGTACGCCAACAACTTACACCATACCCTGGTTCGTTGGCTGAAAGTGGACGATCGATCGGGAGGGCCAGACGGGGTGAAGGAAAAAGAAATAGCAGGCTGACAGGCCAGGGTGGGAGGCAAACGCGGATGAATATGAAGTTCCAGGAGACGAGTGGCTTCGTCCAAAAGTTTGATGAAAGGATTTCCCGACTAAATCTGAATCTCGGGTGCGTGGAAATCCGGAGCTTTGGTCGTCTTTGTGGTTGAGGTCCAGCTGAGCATTCACGAGATGGCGCAAAACAATGAAAGAAAGGAAGGCCGTATGTCAATCACGACCCAAGGCAACCCGTGGATTACCGTCCATTATCGGATGATTCCGCTGCTTCTTTCTTCCTCGCCTGTTTCTTTTTCTCTCTCCAGTTTCCTTCTCCAAGCCGTATCTTCAATATCACCAGTCTCCAACAACTCTTTCACTGGCTTTCCTCAGTTTAGTTCAGAGCACTTTTTTTTTTTTTCGGGATGAGAGCGAGTCCACTGAAACAAGATCCGTGACGAAAGCCCTTACATGCCTCTAAAAAAAAATCGCTCCAGCAGGGTTGCAGTAATGACTGGTCACAGTTCTTTGTTCGCGTTTGCGCCGCTAGCCGCTCCGTCACCCGTCTGCAAAGCACCGGGCACCAACCGCACAAGATGATTATAAAAAGAGGGCCCCGGCAGCAATAGCAACAATACTAGGCAGGCCCGGGAAGGGTAAAACAAGGGAAAGAAAGAAAGAGGAGCACCCCGATCCAGGGTCGTAGACAAAGTAACACACAGGCCATGCATGATATATGATCGTCCCAGCACTTCTTTTGTTGTCTAAAGGACAGCAAAGGAGACACTGAGACGCTCGCGCCTCTACCTGGACCGCGCCCTCCTTCTGACTCCCAACCTCGCCGCTCAGGGCTACAATGACCACGCGGAATGTTGATGGCGCCGGCAGTTGGTGCTGGAATGATGGGCGCCCTGAGACAAAGACAATGCCCGCGTCGAAATTGGATGCACTAGAAATGCCGCACGTGATGCTAAACGGCCATTCTTTGAGCAAAGACCGCCGGATGGGAGCATTGACTGAGATGGGACGGGGTGCGCTGTGAGGGTGTGCGCCCGGGACATCGATTGTAGGATTGTATCGTCATATCTGGGGGAGACAACAAGCGGCCCCCCCCCCCTTTGCACGGAAATAAGGGGCGCTGGCCGATGGCCCTACCTCATTCAAGACGTCAAGACAAGGCACACAATGATACTCCAGGGAGCTGGGAAGCTTTTTTTCTTTGCAATGGCATTTTCTGCTGGTTCCATCGATGACAGCTCAGCACCCAAGCCAGCCCGACGCCGAACCTTCATCCTGTAGTATTCCTAACAAAATTACACGAAACTCTTTGCTCTCTTTTTTCTCGTCACTCTGAAATGTCCCGTTCGCAGCCTTGGAAAAAATTGAATAATTATGACACGTCGTCCAGCCCCCGACGCCGCCCAGACCGGTCTAGCAGCCTCTTGTACGACCCGACCCGTCCACCTTGACCACTCAGGGGAGGTAACCTCGCCCGGCCTCACTGCTAAGGAGCGAGGCGCTGCGGCCGGCGTCAAGGAACAGGCTCTCACACTCCGCGACGTCCTGGACGTCGATCTGCGAGCGTCCGTTGGCCTTGGCAAGAATGCTGTTTGTGCCCTTGTCAGTCATCATGTCTCAGAGGCGTGTGTCCAGGGGGTTGCCCTTCGGGTAGTGGCGTTACTTACCTTGCGGGTGTCAGCAGCTGCAGGCAGTATCGCAAGCTAATGCGGACGCCATGTTCTGCAATCTTATCAATGGCGGCATCCGTGATGGCCACATTTTCCGTCTGGACCCGTATCCGCACGATGCGCTTGATCTCATCGGCGTCGTAGGGGGTGGTGGGGATGATGAGCAGACGGGCGAGGAAGTCAGTCGGGATGCCGTGAGCCGCGACAATGTCGTCGGTGCCTCTGATCGTGCACATTCCCCGGTTGGAAGCCAGCACGACAATGGGGGAGATTGGCGATTCCAGGGCTCGGTTGAGATAGGTGAAGCACTCCACATCAAGCATGTGTGCCTATCAAACAGAGAGTTTGTTAGCCATGGTTTGCCCTCCCGACACATGAGACAGGGGGGGATATTACCTCGTCGATGAACAGGACGCCTGGCACCAGCTCCGCTACGCCTTGGTCGATGTACTTGCTCACCACCTTGTTAATCTCGGCCCGGAGCTTCTCCGTGATTTCCGTCATCTTGGGCTTCATCAGTTGGCCCATCATGCTCATGATGTCCTGACCACCCTGGGGTCGGGCGTTGGCCACGTCGAGGTCGTGCAACGTGACATCCTGCACAATCTCCTTCTTCTTGTGCACCTCACCCTTGGGGATGGGCACGTACTCCTCTGCCTCGAGATCGAATTCTGTGGCATAGGCGTCAGATCGGCCCACACGCTTGCAAGCACCAGTGTTTGCCTCGATATAGATGACGTCGCCCACTGTAACACGCTCCTTTTGGATTGCCTCATAGATGCTGGGGTCGAGGCGAAGCTTCTTCTGGCCCTTTGCGCTCTTCAGGCCGATCAGAAGGGTGCTGATGGTCTTGCCATACCCGCCCAGAGGGTTCTCAGCCTCCTCGGGTGTAAGTTCCGTAACCTCTCCTTCGTAGACCTCCTTTGTTTCGCGAACCTTGAGACCAATTGCCCTTCGGAAGTTCTCCATTAGGATTTCTGTCTTCTTAACTTCGGTCGAGTAAATTTCACTGCCGACGATGGGGCAGAAGGGAATCTTGGTTCCCAATTCCTGGCTGATTGCGAGCGCGAGCGCTGTCTTTCCGGTTCCAGGGCCTCCAGCAAGCAGAACACCTCGGCCGGCCATCTTCTGAGCTCGAATCAAGTCTACCACAACACCGCAAGACTGGTCAACAAGTTAGCGGCCGGTGAAGACAACCGGGTACTTTCTTGGTTCTTACCTCTCGCGCGGCGGCCTGGCCGACGAAGCCTCCTAACTGCTTTTCCGCATATCCATCTGATTTCAAGCCCAAGCCCTTGATGTGGCTGTGGGCAGCAGTGCGATTGTCTCGCTTGTTGCCTTTCACTTCGCTGATCTGGACCATCTTATCGCGTGGCACTCGTGGCCGTCGAAATGTGCGATTAATATATTCGTTATAGGGATTAGGGTGCTAAGCGGCGGGTCTCTTGTTTTGGGGTTTGAGGACGAAAATTCGGTGTTGAAAAGGTATTCTCTAGCTCCCAAAGATTTGCGACGGAGCTCAGCCTGTTGGAAAGCGTCTCCTCGACAATGCGCGTCTACGCGCTACCTGGTATCACGTGATCTGCACTGTTCCTAATCTACCCTATAGCTTGTCTTGCGCTTCAATTATTTTTACATCGTTTACCTGATGGAGCTCTTCATTTTGTTTTCTTTTTTTTTCACGTGTATAGCTTTCTTTATTTGGTCGTTTTTTTTTTTCCAGCAAAATATGCAGGCAGTTGAGTATGTCGAGGAGCGCAATAGAAAACAAGCCACATTCTTGGGGAACCAAATCTTAATGTCATCATGAATTGTAGCAAGTTTACAAGATGAATGAAAGAGAAACCCAAAATCAGTGCAACACTACACCATGTCAATTAATATATATTACCACTGCATTATTACCGTCCTAGACGTAGTTGCACTCCTAGAGCAATTAGAGTCATATATGCGATAATATAGACGAATGCACCAACGTGCTCATGAGCGTATTCAGAGGAAGGCACGAGAAAGAGCCAAGCACCCAAACAGCGCCTAAAGAGGGAATGGAATTTATCCAACAATGATATTTCATTTATCATATGAGCTTACTTACATGCATTGGGCGAGTGTCCATTTGTTGTTTGTATCTCACAGTACCAATAGATGTATACGGAAAACACGAATCAACATCCCCTCGTCATGACACCGAACAAGACATCAAGACCCCTACAAACGGCGCCACGATTTACCCAAATGAATAATATGGTTACAATTTTTTTTTTTTGGAATAGCTTAATTGTTCTATCAGATACTATATCTTATTGCGTGATAATCCAGGGCGAAATTTCGCTAGGTTCGTATCAAAGCGAAAAAAAAGTCAATGAATTTAGGAGTATAGTATTCATAAACAATAGCTTTCAACACCAAAGTTCAAAAACAGAGTCGTGGCACAACTAGACCACGTGATCGCAGCAGAATCATGGCACTAGTGAATTGTCTAGAGCAGTTTCGAATAAAGAAAAGACATTATAGACTACTGCAACAGTTATCTAAGACAAGAGTTGAGATATGGACCTGGTCGAACCAACACCGAAGTAAGTAAAAGTCAAAAGAAAAAGATCAGCTTAATCCTCAAAGTAAGCGCCCACGACAAACATTTTTTTTCCAATAATGGAATCTGCCGATATTTTATGCCAGGTTATAAAAGAAGTGACCAAACCCTCAAACAGTACTGCATTGGCCCCAATATATGCGGAAGACCCCTAAAAATGCACCATTTCCCCTGATACATATGTCACTGAAAACCAAGAGCTAGTTGAAATGAAATGATCGTATATTCATGTGGGTCAGATTTCGTATTCAAAATCTCCCTCTAATATCTATCATAAACCGTCATCCATGCATGGCTCCATACACATTTCATTCTAACTACCATACTCAATCCTTTATCGAGAAACGCCTAAGCCATCTGATGCCCCCGTGGCGCTTAGAAGCATGGGTGAGCCCTCTGACTCTCCCAAGAGATTCTCTTGTCTCTCTACATCGTTTGACGATGGTTTTAGTGATGGAGATTTCTTCATCAACATGACTCCAATAGCACTCCCAAGGATAAACGTACAACCAGCTCCACTCAGCAGATCCATTTGATGATTAAACACCCACTTGTCGAATGTAACAGCGAACAACATGTGCGTGTAAACCATGGCGTTGGCGCGGTTTGACTTGTCCGACCCAAGCCCAGATGTCAGCAGGTACTGCATGATAAAACCCATCAACCCGAGAGGCAATAGAAGCAGCCACTGCTTGAGAGAAGTGGGTGTGACCCATCTTAGTCCAGGTTGTCCAATGTCGAGTAAAGGAGCGGCAATGAGAACAATGACTGAGATAATTGTAGAGATAACGCCGAAATAATTGACCGATATCAATGGGTGTGCTCGTTTCCCAATGGTCCGGAGAGTTGTAAACGCACCCGCAGCCCCCAAGACACCAATAAGAGCGGCACCCACTGCAGAGAGTCGTTGCTCTGCAGTCACTTCGTGCTCCCCACCTGGAATCACTCCATCTGATGGTTCGGCTGTGGATGGCTCCTCAATGCTCGATGTCGCGAAAAGCGATACTGGTTTCGCAATTAATACTACACCAAGAAGGGCAACGACTGTCCCAAGTTGTTCTGCCCGGGTGAAAGGTTCCTTGAGAACAAAATAGCAAATGAAACCGGCAATTCCAGGCGCAAGAAAGGTGATGGCGGTGGCATCACCAAGGGACAAGCCCATCAGACTGACCCAAGCTCCAAGGATTCCAGCGAAACCTGAGATTCCCCTAAGAACTAGAAGATGTCGGATGTCTTTTCGTCCAAAGGGAAATCCTGGTGTCTTCATGACCGACATGTATAGAATACAGCAAAACGCGGTCACCGACTGCCTGATAAGGAGAATTTGGACAGGGTGCATGCCCTCACCCTCGAATTCGACTAGACGGGCACATAGGTTCATTAATGACCCAAAAAATTGTGATAAGGCGACGAGAAAGGCAGGTTTATTTCGAACCCAGAACTGTTTTAGTTTGGACGGTTGCTCTTGAATTCCTGAGCTACGACCCGGATTCACCATGGGACCCGAGGGTATTGGTGCCAATAGCGGACTCGCACCAGGGCTTAGAGATAAGCGGCGGAAATTGCTAAGGTCTGGTTCTGCTAATTTTGGTGAATTCATACTGGCGGACTGGCTATTTGGTAATGATAAGAAGCGCCGAGACTCTTCTGTGGTTTCTCCCATGGCGGGCTTCGAGAGGAGATTCGGAGGGATCTCATCATCCAGCGCGGGGGGACCAGGCTCCCGTGCCATGACGGGACTTCGGGAGGAGCTTGTGACTGCTGTTTGGCCTACAAAGCTATCAAGGTGGAGGGGCAAGGCGACGGACGGAGAGCTTATCACGACGAACCAGAACTCGACGAGAGCACAACCCTTTTTCTCTTCTTTTTTTCGACTCACTGACTCGAAAGAAAAGAAGATGAAGAAGCAAACCTTGAAGATCTGCACTAAAGGAACGCACCACAGGAAGAACCAAACCGAACTTCGGTCCCCGCAACCGCAGCTGAACGGTCAGAAATGCTCCATAATAGGCCAAGCCCCGGTGGGGGTGGAGCAACCCTTTGAGTGAGCAACATATGAGAGCGCCTGCTCGGCTCTCGGGCTTCAAGAACAGGCATGTTGGGTGGAACCCCACCCCCAGTTTTGTTCTGGTCGGTCTGCTGACCATTGAGAAGCCCTGCAAGAGCGCTCACGAAACCAATGAGAGTCATCTGTTGGTGGCGAGAACGTGAAAAAATCGAGGTGAGGTGGTGGGTCGGGTCCAGACGAAACTGGACGTGCAGCTCTTGGCTCACCTAGGCGCTTCAACGTCTTGGTTGTGTTGGACGGTGAGCGGTAACCCTTGCACGAAAGGATCAACACTGGCTGTGGCATGCAAGCGGTAGACTAAAAACGTTCCTTGCTAAGGTGAAAACCGCCACAGAAAGAACAAACGAAAAAGAAACAAGGAATAATATTTTATGTTTACTTATTGGTATGACAAGCGTGCATAGGAAGATATTTTATTTACTTATTTCCAAGACCTTTATCGTGCGTGGCAATGGGAATGCTTGTTGAATTGTTCAATGCAGTGAATGCGCTGCTCTTTCGTTAAACTGGCTTGCTCTCAAGGTTGATATTTTTGCCCAGAATAAAGTCACGCTTACTGTTTCATTATCCGATAGCATCACCTGAAATCAACTGTAGAGTTTATGGTAGGAGAGTACATCACTTTGGATCAAAATAATCTTGCATAGTGCTGCAGGTAGCTTTTAGTAGACTGAGTGTATGGCAGGGTCGGCGTTGCCGATCTGGGAGACAAGGCGAGAACACAAGAGTCTGAGTTAATGAACTTAGTTAGGAAAAAAAAGAAAAAAAAAAGGAAGAAGAAGAAAAGAGAAGAAGAACCCAGAAACAGGCGGAAGAAGAAACTATATCATCCAAATATTCTAGAAGCAAGCTAAGTTGTAGACAAAACATGTCTACGGGATTCCAAAACAAAAGAAATGGTGATAACTGGCTCGTTGCTGCGGTTCTCGGCCTTGCCGACTTCGGGATCAGCGATGGCTTCCGAGTCACTCGGGCGCGCCCGTCCCCGCACTATTCCCGCCGCCCAGCCACTTACCAGATGGAGGACCATTCGCTATTCTCATTGGCGCTTACGCAGCGATTTATTGAGACAGCAGCTGTGTAAGATGAAGCACGGAGATGATCGTCGAGAGGCGAACCTGTTGCCACCCAGGCGATCAGTGGGGTATATCTTGAGGTGTTGTGCCCTGCAAGTTGATGGAGCGGGAGAAGCCAAAAGCAGAGGATAGGAAGAAAATTGGCATGGCTGGGGGGCTAAAGGCCGGCAACTCGGCAGGCAAGGCTGCTGGGCAAGGGAAGATGCATAGTCACTAACTCCTGCATATCCTCCAGTCGTCTTTGAGCAGTTTCGCTGGTAGTAGCATTGCAGCGGCGTGGCCACGCAACTCAATTCCCATTTGCGAAGGTGATGTGCTCCGCTTATCAGTTAACCAATTGCACTACATTGACTCTGCTCTCTTGCGACCCGCCCAAGGCTCGTAAAGTTTGGATGAGACGCTCCTTTTACGGGTACCCGGCAATGTTAAGAGTCCCTTGCTCCGAAGGTGGTATCTTGGCGTAAGGGGGGGTGGTGGATGCTTTTTGACCCTGGGCTGGCTCAAACGCGTATAGAGCAAGGCAAAGAAACCATGGGGGGTTGCGGGCTTGTCCAAGGATTGTTATGTCCTTGGACCAAAGTCCCAACATTCTCTAGTCTGTGTTCTGACCCGTTGTCCCAAATAGTATCACAGTGTTCAGCTTAGACGGGTTGTCGTTCCCACTGGCTGCTGCTCTGCCTCTGCCGTCCTCCTCGCCTTGCTCTCAGGTCATGGCTGTCCAAGCCAAGAACGCCCAATACCCCACTTACAGCCACAATAGATGCATGTGGCATCCAGTCAACATGATGGAAACAAGCCCAGTCGTCGGAACATCAGACGCCCGCGTTGAAAATAAGCCCATTTCCGAGTCAAGATATAGCTGATCCCTTGCACTATATGCTCGGACGTTGTGACCTGTGATGTTTTGACTCGCTCAAGCTCAACTAAACCAAGGCGGGGTCTGACTTTGAAGGAAGAAACCGAGAAAAGTGCTTTTTCCTTGATGGATCAGAGACAGGAAAACACACACGCACACACTGATTCAGTCAGCCACAATCCAAGCCATGCCACCAGATAGCGTCCGCGTTCCGCACCGGTGCCTTCAGGGCGCGAGACGATGCTGACCGCAACCTGACCCACAACGCAGCAACGGAACGACACAAAAAAGAAAGGAAGGGAAGGGAAAAAAAACAAGACGCGGACAAATGATCTCATCAAGCTGATAGACGCCCCACAGCGGGACTGGGCTGAACTGACAAGACAGCTTCTGGAGGAGGCTAACAACGACGTCCGTTTTTTTTCATTACTGGATTTGCGCCTGTGCTTCTACACTTGTGCTCGAGCGCGTACGTGCGTGCGTTTGTGTTCGACCAAACCAGCCAGTGAAGCTGACAACCCCCCTGATGAGAGATTGCGCACACGTGACTCAATGCAACTCTAGACAGGGCCCCCAACAGCTCGATCCCAAGGGTGTGCTGGCTTGTAAGTGGGATAATGTGGATTCGTGGATTGCCAGCCAACGTTTTTCTCCGTGCAGCGTCCATTCTCGCAACGGCCTGTGCGCAAAACGGACAGGCGAGTGACACATGTAGCTATGTGCAAGGCAGTAAAAGCCGTCGGGCCTGTCAAATGTGCCAGACGTACGTGCGCGGGCGTGAGTGTGTGTGTGTGCGTGTGTGTGCGTGTGTGCGTGTGTGCGTGTGCGTGTGTGGTGCAGTGTGTGGTGCAGTGTGGTGTAGTGTGACCACTAACTGCTAGGTATACTTTTGTTGCAGGTGGGTTTTTTTTTCCCTTAATCCAGGTTTTTTTTTATGGCGGGGTTCACCATCCCATCCCACATTGTGCTGTGCCCTTCTCTTCCTTTTGCAAGCTCCCAAAAGCGCCACCCCCTGCCATTTGATTTTGCCTCGTCGCTGTTTGTTTCTATTCTCTCCTAATAACCCAGGCTCGGACCCGGACCAGGAACCTAGTCGTCTAGCCTTGTTGCCTCTCTAGCAGGCCAGGCCACTCAGCAGCCCGTGGATTGTCACTTCTCAGATTGACCAGGGTCCACGCATCTTGCTTTCCATTCAAGTCGTCCTCGTCCTCGCCTCATCGAGGCGATTTCTCCCTCCACACCTCTCCTCCTTTTCGCCATCAACAACATTGCCACCACGGTTGGCACGATAAGACAGACACACTTTACACCCTAGTCCTGTCTTGCTTGACCCTGTCTCATCCCTCAACCCTCAACTACCCCTCCATCCGTGACCACTGGTCAACTCTGTTTCCTTTTGCATTCTTAATCTCTCCTCTTGGACTTGAAATTCTCTCAGCCATCCTCCACATCGACTCGGCATCTCACTCCATTCCACTTGCCAACTCTTTCGCCATGTCGCCCCATCCTACTCTCAAGGCGACCTTCGCCAACCGCGCTGAAACGGCTACCCATCCCCTGAATGCGTACCTGTTTAAGCTCATGGACCTCAAGGCCTCGAACCTCTGCCTTAGTGCCGATGTTGCTACCGCTCGAGAGCTGCTCTACTTTGCGGATAAAATCGGCCCCTCCATTGTTGTTCTGAAGACTCACTACGATATGGTTTCTGGTTGGGACTTCCATCCTCAGACCGGCACTGGCGCTAAGTTGGCTGCGCTCGCGCGTAAGCACGGCTTTCTCATCTTTGAAGATCGCAAATTCGGTGACATCGGAAACACTGTTGAGTTGCAGTACACTAGCGGCGCCGCTCGCGTCATCGAGTGGGCTCACATCACCAACGTCAACATGGTGCCCGGTAAGGCCTCTGTTACTTCTCTGGCCAATGCTGCCAACAGGTGGCTTCAGCGTTACCACTACGAGGTCAGAACTTCTGTGACTGTTGGAACTCCTACTGCCAGCAACAATGACGATGAGAGTGAGCGGTCCGACACCGAGAAGTCTGATGAGACTGAGGAGATTCTCCTTGAGCCCGCTCGAAAAGGCAGCATTGTTTCCACCACAACCGTCACTCAGCAATATGAATCTGCAGATTCACCACGTCTGATCAAGGACATTCCAGAAGATGACGAAAACAGCTTTTCTGGTATCGAGAAAGCCCCCATCGAGAGAGGTCTTCTCATTCTTGCGCAAATGTCCAGCCAGGGCAACTTCATGAACAAGGAGTACACCCAGGCCTGTGTTGAAGCCGCAAGAGAGCACAAGGACTTTGTCATGGGCTTCATCTCACAGGAGGCTCTCAACACTGAGCCCGAGGATGATTTCATTCACATGACACCTGGCTGCCAACTGCCCCCTGAGGGTGAGGATAACGACGCACCCATCAAGGGCGACGGCAAGGGCCAACAATACAACACCCCCCAGAAAATCGTTGGCATTGCAGGCGCCGATATCGCCATTGTCGGGCGTGGTATCATCAAGGCCAGCGATCCAGAGGAAGAGGCTGAGCGATACCGGTCCGCGGCCTGGAAGGCTTACACTGAGCGTGTTCGATAAATTCTAAGCACCGTGTCATTAGAGAACAGGGACGGCGTCCAGTTGCGAGTTGTTGGTGAACTGTCTAGCGGCGTATCATGATTTACGAGGAGGCATGTATGGGAGGTAGGCATATCAAAACAGTGAGAACTCCTAGATTGGGGGTTAAAAACTAGCCACTTGGTCTTTTCGCATTTTGCACAGCATTGGGAATATATTTGTATACGCTTGCATCTTGATCATATAATTGAATGGATGCCGATCTATTCGTCTTTGCGCGATGTTTGGCACTCTCGTATAATAAGTAACATATTCTTTGAATAATATAAACAGTCTTTGTATAACTCCCGGCGGCTACCCGGCACAAGACATTCAACCCTGCGGCCCAGGCTACCATAGATGTGTCCTAATGTAGAGTATGAAACTCATAGACTCCCAATATTTCGTTTAGTAGTTGATTGTCAGTTAATATATAACCAATCCCTGTACAGGATAGGATCGTCTATGAGCCCGCTGCGATCGGCTTATACAGGTGGCAACTTCTCCACAGTTCCTAACGATAATCATATTAGCCGGTAAGCCAGTCCTCGCCTACCCTGGGCCTCTTAGCATTTCTGTGCCTGCAGGAATCCCCCTTCACGTGTAAAAGAAAGCTGAGTATTGATTTGGTGGAGCTCTCGGCTCGTTTCTGTATTCATGCTCGATATAATACCCTTCCATAACTAGTGATTCCATGATTCCCAGGTCATTACTTCGGTAATTGCTCGGAAAAGAGTGACCAAACGCCAAAATATATGCAAATATCCCAACTCCTAGGCAGAAATTTGGAGCCCCCAAAAAAGCCAAAAAACCGGCGATCCATCCATCAACGCTTCCTTCCCAAGGCATCTGCCTCCGCTTCGGCGTCATCATCGGCTTCGCCAAGTTCTTCTTCGACTCTCGGCGCACGCGTATCAGTCTTCTCGCGCCGTTTCTCCTCGTCGGCGGCATCCTTCATAATCTCATCCTCGCCATCGCGTAGAATCTCACGTGCCTTCTTGATTTCTTTTTGCTTCTCAAACACTTCTTGCACCTTTCCGAGGAACACTGGGTTCTTTCGAAAGGCGAATTCGAAATCCTCGTATTTGATCTTTTGGCGTCCGGAGTAGTTAGCGGCCCGTGTCGCTTCGAATGCAATCGATTGCATGAAGTCGGTGAGGATCTCGTCGAGGACTCGGACAGTTTCGGGAAGTGGGTTTTGGACATCGCCGTGAGCGTAGAGAAGTTGCGCCACTGCGTGTATACACGTTAGGATCTAGATACTAGAGAGAGACAACCGGGAAGACGTACGCTCGTTGTGGCTAAAGTTCATCTTGCCGACATTCTTGCCGGCACGCGCTCGAGGTTCCATCTTGAGTTGGGCGGGGCGTCGCAGAGCGGCGCAAAGGGGTGAACAAAGAATAGAAGGACCCTTAAGACTAATTCAGAGCGACTTGGACTTGCTTGATACGATCTCAGCTGGACTTGATGTCAGATTTGGCACTTTTAGACGTTTGATCGTGCCTGAAGGTCAATCGGCATTGGTGGGGGCAGCATGTGTTTGTGGGGGCTCAGACGTCACCCTTGTACACGCCGGCTCGGCGAATCTTTACCCCTAAGCACACCTTGCCTATCAACGAGCTCCCTTTGCGCCAGCCAAGGCGATCGCGAACGACAAGCTGTTCCCCACGCACGAATTCGAGAAACAACACCTTTCCGCTCTACAGGTTTTCTCGCCCTATATTGACCATGGTGAGCTCTCTATTGCGACCGGCGATTCTGCAAGCTCTAACAAGCTCCTCTAGTCGGCCCTCTTCAACTTCCAGTCGCTGCTCCTCGTCCTGCTACTGCTGATTTGCACCAGCGCATATGTCCATCACTTCGCACCGGGCATCATGGACCGCAACAAGGACGGGTAAGCCGCACAAATTCCTAGGTATTTGGCGCAAATGACTCACAAGCTCAGTGTGATGGGAATCTTTTGGAAGTGCGCAAGGATAGGAGAAAGATTAAGTCCATACATAAGCATATGCTGTGTCCTCATGGCTGTATGTTTCCATCCTGTGCCTCGACTGATGGGGGTTTGCGGGATATCTGACTGACACAATTTAGGCTACTCTCCTCCTGAACTAGATTGTTTTTTTTTTTTTTTTTTACTTGCACCACCACGAATGGCTGTATTAAGATATCACGACATACGAGGGGTAGGGGCCAGCACGACTGTTTGTAAATTGCGAGGCGTACGCGGAATGGATTACGATGATTCGAAACTATGACCGAGATTGCCGTTTCGGGAAGATGTATAATTGCTGAGGAAGTTACGGGATACCGGCTTGACAAACTTCTCATGCCAGAGCCGGCGACGGGCTGCGAGACGAGATTGCGTCACACCAGAACATGCCGCGAACCCAAATTGGAAGTCTACGGACCCGATGTCCCACGAGATGATTTCATTCTTGACCGAACTAGGGAGTGGCCGACTTCTCAGCTCTTATACCATCCAACCGAGATGGCCGACGGCATGCATTTGTTCCACGAGGTTTTGGTCTCAACGATCACGGCATTGGGTGTTGGGTTGGGAGACGAGACGCGGAATCCCCCGATTGTTTGGTGGGCTTAATGTTTGTTGCCGTCAGGACGAGTCTGGGCATTGAATCCTGAAGTAAGCCTTCACGTCCCAGCGACCAAGGCGTGAAGAATTACTGGCCAAGGGAGCACTTAGTCATGCTCTTGCAGGATTGTTACATAGAATACGATACACGACCTATCACTAATAAGATGCGACTTGCCGTCAATTGGCCTCGTGAATAATGACTGGCGACTTGCATGTGTGGAGGGGTTGGGTAAAATTACTTGCAGGCACATCATCTCATAGAGCAGCCAGCCGAAGTTTGTTGGCTGATATGTGCATCTCCAGGCTGTATCACGTATCAATGCGACGACGGGGATGTCAGGATGTGCAGGCTAGGACTCAGCTATATCACGGACTGCATGTGCGTGTTGAACAAAGGGCTGACGCGGCGAGACTTAATTGAGTAAAAAGGCCGAAAGGTGTTTGGAGAGAATGAAGGCGGCAAGGGATGAGGCCATTGCATTTCTCTTTCCCCTCTAACGCAGCCCAGATAAAGGATGCGATGAAACCGCGTAGTTTGTTCCACGGACCGCTAGTGGGAATAGCACTCTGGACATGGGGGCGGATTTGTCGTGATGTGTGATGTTTGTGCGCGAGGGAGCGAAGGGGGGGGAGAACAAGCAGCGAGCACTTTTTGGGGCGTTTCATGTGTGTAGAGTTGCGGCGTCGGGATTGGAGACGGCAGGGCAATGCGAGAAATTGGCGAGGAGTGATGGAAGGGTGCATAGTTCTCCGACAGCAGTTCGCCTCTCTTCCCTTTCCGGCACCCTGCTTGATGCACAAGTTATCACAAACCCGACGAGCATCTCACACCAGATGCAAATGCAAGTCTGGAATGAAGTACCAAGCAGCCAATGGGTGCGCGACAGCGGGTTCGGATCGGCCTTCACCCTTCACCCTTCCACCCTCTCTCAAAATGTGCTGGTCGGGTGCTCGCTCGCTGGAGTGAATTGATTGGCACACGCACGCTCGCACCAAGACGGTAATCGGCAGTCTTGCGCAAGAGGGTGTGCCTGTGCTGACTCTGCATTTCTGTCCTGAGATGCGATCGGCTCTAAGGACTTGTAGGTTTGCTAGTCCAGGCAATATCTCAAGTCTCTTGCCCCGGCACCGAGGGAAGGGGGAGCATGGACTTTTTCTTTTCCTCCACCCGGTCTGTTCCCTTTTTTGTCCATGTTCGCATTTTCATCGTCACATGGTTTGGATCGCCTTATTTTAGCACCGTTGTTGGCCTGTCGTGCTCCATAGCGGCCTGGCGCTGGCGCAAGGGGAAGCAAAAAAGAAAAACTGGAGTCGAGGGGTTCCATCCGCAAACCCGCATTGTTCGCGTGGGGCTCTCGTTTTGGCAGCACCAAGTTTCCTCGCCCTTGAGACTTGCACACCCCCCTTTCGACGTGCGCTCCGCTCCATCTTTACCCAGTGCTGACTCGCAACGGCTACTAAGTTAAATAACTTGGGTGAGAAGCGCGGGGCAGGTTTCTCGGAGATAGTCGCGTTGCAAAAAGAAAAGAAAGAAACCCAAGCGCCTCGTCCGGGCGGCGATCCACACGCTGGTGGTGTGGTTGACTCAGGTGAGGGTGAAGGGAGATGAAATGGTGCGCCCATCAACAAGAACAGGGCTAGGGGAGCAGTAGGGCAAGCGGATGTAAGCCATATGTTTTATTTTGCCTCCACGTTTCTAGTCTCGCTGTCATTGTTGTCGTGGACGGCATGTGTGCGTCACAATTGAGCTGTCGGATTGATGCAAAATGCGTCGATGGGTGACGCAGTGCCAGCTGTGATCCCAGAGACATCTACATCCGGGGTATTGCTGGATATAGTTCGTCCAAGCACATCACCATCTTACCCGGGAGGGGCGAGCAAGGACAAGGAATGGAGCCGGCAATTGTGGCAGGCGGCCCTAGTTTTTGTCTCATCAGCCTGTCTCGCCCTGTTCTTATGAGGGAATCCGCCGCCCATACACTTAACAAGCACAATTGGCTAGGAGAGGGCCAAGGAGCGAGAGCAGAGGAAAGCAAAAGGCAAATAAAAAGCATGAAAACCCACATACATTAGATCATCCTGCATGCACGAGGCGCCAACGTTAACGCAGGGTTGCTAATAAGTGATCCAAAAGGGTTCCCCTTTCGTATTTCGGGGTTGCATGACGCTATCGCTATTTCCGCCCTGACCTGGTTGCATTGGTTGGTGGGCTTATTCTAATGGGATATTAACCCAAGCTAGGCACGGAAAGAGATGATCAATAAATAAAAACCAAGGGGCGCTTGTGATCTGAGAGGTATCTCCTTGGGGCCATTTTACCCACCCGTTCGGGGTCGGCGGTTTTTACCTGAGGAGCTGGGCAGACGGTTGAGCCGCGCACAGGGAGGCGCCTGTTTGACTGGCCGGCAATGAGCTCGGTCGGAAAAGGGAAGGTGAGGTGAAAGGTGAGGCACCTTACTGCGACGCTATTATCTCCACATCCTGGGGCAAATCTGCCGTGGGAGAGGATACATGCGGCGCGTGTTGCAAACAAAGTAAAACGTCGTATAGGTAGGTTGCGACTGGGAGATGAGCACGTATGGACGGGACGGGAGCATGCCGTATTGGCACGTTGACGGCAGGCCGGTTGGGGAGAGGTGAGTCGTTGTGTGTGCGCGTGTGAGTGTGAGTGTGCCTGTGTGTGTACCAGGGCGGATCTTAAGGTTCAAGAGGGCACTCGGGGGGTTTCTCAGCTGCGGTTCGTATCGCGATGGTTTACGGTTGCACGAGCGCGGCAAAGAGATGCTGGATTCGAGCACGAGCGCCGGGCGTTTGAGTGATGAGGGTTAACTCTGTGTGTGCGAGGGTGTTACGAGCTCAATTGTGTCAGTCGATCAGTCGGTTGAGGTGTGTGGCTGAAAGAGCGTCCGAGCCAGTTTGGAGGAGGATCCCGCACACGCCAGGCAGGGATTGAAGTCCAGGTCAAGGTCAAGGTACCAGCTGAAGCGGCCAGGCGGAATTGCGGACGAAGTTTCTTTGTCATGGCATCGCATCGAGAAGAGCATTGGAACATTCCAGCGGCGGGGGTCTCCAGAGCATCTGGGGGTGCCGGGAATGATGGAGCTTGGAGGGGTCTGTGTTGGATCGCCCGAGGCTACAAAGGGTAAGCAAAGCGTTGGGTAACACGACGCTCGAGCCAAAGGAACCAGAAAAGCCAGTGCCAGAATGGGGGACGGCGGCTCCCCGTTTGGGCTCGCTACATGGTCGTAGCAGCAAGCCGGCTTGGCTGGAGGTGGGTTCCAGGTTGATCTCATGGGTAACACAGAAACTGACCAGAGTCATCGGGGCTACGCTATGGGGAGTGAATTACTCGTGCACCATCTGGCAATGCTAGACACCGCAGACTATTTTAGACATGCGGGAGGGAGGGAGGGGTAGCATATGTATGTATGTGACGACGATATCCATCCTTACATAGCATAGCATGGCGTATGAATAATGGTTGGGAAAAAGGAAATGAGAAACAATGCTTCAGATGTGCATGCGTGGTTGAGTGAGTGAGTGAGTGTATGAATGAGTGTGGTTGCGTACATTAAAAGAAAAAAAAAAAAGGTCGGTGAGGCCGGTTAGCAACCAATTCCCACCATGTTCCATTTTTTTGCTTCTGAATGTGGCAGTAAATCACATATCTGTGTGTATCAGTATGCGGGATGGATCAATGGGATTGGCTTCAAGTGTTGCGTTGGGTAACCGGCAGGGAGGCAGTGATGATAGGAGGGGGGCCACCTCAGCCATCGAGGACCATAGATGACTTGGAGTGAGTGAGGTGTATGGTGGGCTAATGTATGTACACCCGTATGGACATGGCTTGGCGTGGCTTGAATTGGTCGGTGCTGAGCATGTCGCATGAGGTGCGTGAAAGTTGAGACCTGCCTACGACGCACAGGATGATCCAAAGAGCGACAGCTATTCGCTGTGCTCTGCACTATGTGACGATTCAACCCCCTTCAGACAATGCTGCAGCGTGCGGCTACGGCGGCCAGAACAGTTGGGGTAGGGCAGGTATAATAAAAGCTCAGCTATCTTTGGGCAGCAAATGAATGCAGTGGTGGTGCAGTGCAGTGCAGTGCAGTGCAGCGCAGCGCACCGCAGCACAGCCAGTCCAAGTGGATAGGACAGGTAAAGGAGGGATACTTACGGCCCAAATATCCGTAGTTGCAGCGATGTGTTGGCTGTTGTTGGACGAGACACGGTGAAGCGTCCACAGGGTGGCGGACGATCGAGTGGCGGCCAGAGGATACTACTGGTTGGTGGGTTTCAATCGGAGCACCAACGCTGAGAACATGGGGAGCGACAAAAAAAAAAAAAAAAAGAGCGCCACACTGAACGGGATGAAGGGGGAGAGACCATGAGGCCCCCATAGGGCGCCAAGCAACGATGAGGATTCATTCCAGTCTGATTGACGAACTTGTGACTCAGGTAGATCGAGATGAGAGACCGGCCTAACGCCAGGCCAGGGACTGGGCTCGGAGGAGAGAGACGAGGGATAAGACAGTTGGGCACCCAGAATGAGTGCACACCACCAAACAACAAATAAACAAATAAATAAACACCAAAAAAGTACAGGGACAAGGGAGACGACGACCACTTTGGAAAGTCGGAATACGATTCGACATTCGAGTCATTGCCACATCTGTCTAATGTACTTCCTACCTGTGCCTGTCTCGCGTCGTCGCTGTCGCTGCCCATCCAATCCCTCCCTCGCCCACGCACATGACTTTGACAGACAGGGTTCCAATTACGGGGACCACTTTCTTTTTTGGGGGGAGGCATGAGACAGGCCAACCCAAGCACAAGCACCCAGCACGCACCAAAACCACACCACTCCGACACCACCACCGTCCGACGTCACTGGGCGCCGCCATCGAAATGTCCATGTCTCGCCAAGGTACCAGCATAGCACTGTCACCGTAACCCAGACCCAACCTAGAACCTGGACCTAGAGCCTGCGCGCGCTGAGTGCTGTTGGTGCTGGGTAGACCCCGACACCTAGAACCAGCAGCCTGACTCTCTCTAGGCCTGGCCACCCTGAACATCTCGTCCTTGGGACGTGCTGACCCTTCCCACTTCCCGCTGCCCAGGGACGGGGTTATTCCCTTTTGATAGCAAAGCGACAGCCACGATGCCGTCACCAACTTAACACACACGCAAATTTAAACCCAGCTGAGCTGAACATAAGGGACGGACTCGGCCCTTCCGGTCTCAGCACATAAGGATCGCCTATTCTCGTCGGATCCTCAACTGTCGTCAGCAGGCATGAGGTTTGAGGCGTAGGGCATGAGGCATGAGGCGCGATACGTAAACCGGGTCCCGGCAAACGGTAGACTGCTTGTAACTGGTCGTAGTTGGTCCAGTCTCTCACATTTTCTAGGTCCAGGTCCCAGTTCCCACGCGGCTGGGATCTGGCCCGCCGGCGATGAGCGGGTTCGGCCTTACCCATCGGCAGTAGCGCCACTGGATACACATCTTACAGTGGCCAGACTTTGACTCCATCCTTACTCATCCATCCAAGGTGACGGTGTGCTCTGGTCGGGTATGTCTCGGTCTGCTGCCAGCGCAAGGCCAAAGTGGCACGACACCTGAGCATTGTGAACGGGACCACCCCTCCTCATCCACCCTATCTCATCCCATCCTGGACAAGGAGGTCCTGGGCCATGCCCATCCCATGGTTTTCCTCCGTCGGAAGTCGACCGCTGAACAACGACACTCGCCGCGTGTGGCGAACGATAGTGTGGTCCGTAATCGTGGGGGGAGGAAGTGAGTGGAGGAGGACCACACCGTAATTCACACATCGTGACCGACGATGATGTATTCGGTGTGATTTGGGGTGACAAACTATGGTAGTGGTGGCGGTAGACTCGTATACCGGTGGACGATACAAATGATAATGAGATAGTGAAGGGACCTTACACGTTTGTGCAAAGAGGCAACCGCCGAAATGGCCCTAGAACAGGACCCATATCCGCCGCTGCCAGACGACTGCAACAGCTGTGTTGTTTTACATCTTGCATCTTGCGCCGCCGCCATCGCCATGGCCGGTTCGGGCCATGCGCTTTGGCTATTGAGATGAGCCCCACGGGTTGTTTTGTGTGTGTGAGGTGGTGGTAGTGGTGGTGGTTGTATTTTTTCCCCCTTAGCCCACTTGCACCACGGCCAGCGTCATCGCCAATCTCGTTTCGAGGCTTTTGAGTTGGCCGACCCAAGTGACCTCACAGGTGGGCAAAAGAACTCGTAGTGGCCGAAGCTCGGGCGCCTCATTAGTCGTGACGGCTCCGCTCTCTGCACGCTTCTGGCCCGCTTCTAGATCAGCGGCGGCGGCTGATGGGTCCCTTGGTCCCCTCTGTCCCCTTGGCGGTTCCCACCCCTGGAAACCGCTGGGTCCATCCCTGGGTGACCCTGGAAGTCCTGGGGATGTCCTGGATCGGTTTGGCATTCCTTGGAGATGGATTGGATGAGGATGAAATGTTAGAGACCGATGTGAAGCCCTGGGAAAAAGGCGAAAATTGGTTCCGCGAAGACTTATCGCTGCCATCGCTCGGATGCCGGTCCATTCCATCCCGTCCCTTCCTACATACATGTGGCATCTCATTTCAACTGCACGCACACTGGCTGCACATCTGCGGACTGCTGCTTGTCCCATTCATTGCCTCATTGTTCACTAATAGCTACCGAGGTGATGCTAACGCCGTCACTAATTGGTACCGCCGCCACGCCCACGACGCCAGGTGTGGTCAGTTAATCGTTCGCTACCGCTCATCACCACCGGGGTTGAATCTCAAGTTGGCTTGGCCCCCAAGGGCCAGTCCAGTTAGTACCCACGAGGTACATCCCCTGCAAGAGCTGACGCCTCGTTGGATCAGGTTGGTCGGTACATCCTCTTTGTTTGGAGGAAAGGCATGCAAGGGCAGGCTGAACGAGCCGCGGCATACCCATGACCCTGGGGTGGCTACTTATTTTGGGGGCGACGGGACAGCTTTCAGCACCAACCGGGGCCACATTGTGGATATTGTATATCGCCATCGTCCATCGCTCATCGTCCATCGACATGCCATTAATGTCCATTTGATGGAGAGACACGTGCTTATCACGGGGTATACGTACGACCAGGTTAACTGCATGTAGGTGTTTATTTCCGCGGCCATATTCGTTGCAGGGTCGGCAGCGCAATGGCTCGGCTTGGCCGCTCCCTGCTGTAACCCGGCCCAGCCCAGCCCAGCCCAAGCAAGGCTGGATCCCTCCCGACGACGGTCGGGCTCTTGGATGCAATGCAATGTACGAGAAGCAAAGAGCCAAAAAAAAAAAGAGCCATTCAGTTGCCCATCATGCCGCGTCGCTACTGCGGCTGCTGATGCAGTGTTATATTACTCATTACATTGCCGCGCTCCCCCTGGGTGGCGGTGTTTTGGGTGGTGGCCACAGAGATGTTTTTTTCTTTCTTTCCTTTTCCTTGTGCATCTCCCCCCTTCCCTCCACGTCGGTCCGCTCATTAATTGGCAAGGGCAGCGAACCGAATGTTGGGGACCCAACCCTACCCAAAGGAGCGGCCAGGACGAGTGAGGCGAGACGAGTGGAATCGCCAACCTAACTAAACAGCTCTGGGTTCATTAGATTCCGGGGGGCGGCCGGTGGGATTCGGGGCGGTATGGATAAGATGGGCAACAGCGCAACGCCCTGGATTTGCAGGTCACGCACGCCTGGGCCAAAATCAAGGTACCCGTGGACGCCCTGTAACCCACCCACCGCCGCCCCCCACACACCACCATAACCCACTAGAACACGCCTGCTCACACGCCCATCGCACACCCCCCGTCAGGGCCGTCCCCCTCCATCAAGTCGCTGCATGCATGCCCGCCCACAGTCCGTGTAGTATAGTGCCAGTGTAGTGTGTAGAGGTAGTGTGCACCTGGGAAGAGCCACGAGAGGGACCGAGTACCATGTACGTGGTGGGTACTTCGCCTCCCGCCATTTCGATGCGCTTCATGGGGTCTCTCGCTCGTCCCCGAGCCCACGCTATACCTTACCCATCCATGGGATCTGTCATGCCACGACCTATGCCGGGCTCGGCCTTGCCAGTTTTTTTTTTTTTTTTTTACTCCCAGGCCAAAGTAAGTCCCTTACTCGCCTCCGTCCGGCCTGTTCTGCGTCGGTGTCTGTGTCGTGTTTGAGGGACGGGCATCCATCTAACTTCCGCTGCATCCTTGCCTGAGACTATACTACCCCCTTTCCCTTCCACTTTCCCACTCGCTTCCCTTTTCTTTCTCTCTTCCCTCTCTCTCTCCCTCTCCCATTTGCAAAAAAGGAAAGAAGAAACATCTTTTGGGTCGTTTGCTTCTCTGTTATTTCTGCTCGCCCACCCACCCTTCCCTCCTCCCTGGGTTCTGGTTTTTTTTCTATTTTAGATTTTGCGTATCTTGGTCTCTTATTAGATCTCCTTGCCCTCTTGTGCACTTGCACTTTCACTGGCACACCGGCCCCGAATCGAATCTCAATAACACCAGAGAACACCACCAGCCACACCACGAATCACTACACCCTGTTGGATTATACCATATCGAGTCGCTGCCGACCACATCAAGTTGGGCTTTCAGATCGTCGACAATTGTGTTGGTTTCCTGTGCCCACGGACGCACAATCACCAACTCGCGGACCAACATTCACATTGACCGCTGTCACCCGACACCACCAACCTATCAACCTAGGCGACATACAAACGACGGCGAGCACAACCTTTCCCGCCCGCTCCGCCCGCTCCCTCGCATCTGCATACATGTAAGCCGGCCCTCACGCTTCCCTACATTTTTTTCTGGGGCTGTATTGTACCATCCCCATACCCTTCGTACTCGGTGTGCACGTAGGCGTGCTGCGACATTCCATAACCGACTGCTGCTGCAGCTGTCCGTCTGCTCGTGACTACGCCCCTCGTTGCACCCACCCAAGTCCATGTTTGATTTGGTTAATGCTAGAATCCTCCCCCCTTTGCTGACAATCATTTAGCTCTGGCGCTTAGTCCACATTACGAACCGTCATTCACACCACCGTTTTTCTCTGGATCACCCAAGAGTACTAATTGCCTCCACAACCCACTTGCATTGCAAGAAACTCATCGCATCTTACCGAATAATCATCTGAGAGTTTTTCAGACTTCACTCAGGCATCGCATCTACCGAGTCTTTACGTCAAAATGACGGCTGATCAGGGGTTTGGTGGCCCAGTGGAGAGGTCGACAAGGAGGAATCTGTCAACCTCGGCCCCTGGGCCCAATGGAGACGGCGATGCTAGACAAGAGAAGGAGGCGAAGAGAAAACCCAGCAAGGACGAGAAGGACGAGACAGTGCAGTCATCGCAGGTCTCACCGCGCAGGTGCGACGACCCTTCACAATCTACAGCTACCCCGGTGGCTGCGCCTCTCACACGAAATCTTTCCGACACTTCAGCAACTGCGAGCCCAGCTCCCGAAGGCCGCAAATCACCAGCTCCTTTCCCTCTGGAACCCCCAGTGACTCGGTCAAGTCTGAGTGAGCTGGAAGTATCAAAAATCATCAACAACCCCAAGTTAAGACACGACATCAACTTTGACCCCGAGCTTCACTTTAGACCAAATGTGGAAGGCGACAAGGGCCGAAGAAAACACGACCGTGCCAGCCTTTTCTGGACCGCGTTGAAGGATCAGTTGGTTGAGTTCATTGTTGACCGACCTAGCTTTTATGCCAAGTACGGAATGGAGGATGATTGGTGTCTGCCCAAGCTGTTGAAGGCAGTCAAGGACATCATTCAGACTCTGGTTCCTCAGCGAGACCGCCAATTTTTGGATGAGGGTCTCAATGTTGAGCTCCTGATGCAGCAGTTCCACAAGGGAATCGCAGACCTTGAGAAGCTGGCCCTATGGCTGTCTCGCGTGCTTAAGTCTCATTGCGCACCGATGCGAGATGAGTGGGTGGATTCCATGTACAACCAGCTCAGCAACGGCAACCGAAATAACGATGTCGATGAACTCGTGAATGGCATGCGCAGCCTGCTCAGTGTGCTCGAGGCTATGAAGTTGGATGTTGCCAACCACCAAATCCGATGCCTACGACCTGCACTGATTGAGGAGACAACCGCTTTTGAGCAGAAGTTCCTCATGAAGAAGCTACGAAACCGTAAGATGGACATTAGCGATGCGAAGCCCTGGTATCGGGCTGCAGCCCAAGCCTACACCGGCTCCAACTCTTCCTCGTTTGGCGACATGGCCATCTTCTTTGAGGGCCTTTCAAAATCAATGCTTCCCTCAGCCGGCGACAAGCCACTCCCTGGCACCTTCTTCTTTGACGAGGACCGTCTTGGACGCGTGAGATCCGATATCCTCGATGCTATTAACCTGGATGTTTGCATGCGCATGTACGAAGACCTTGACAGAGTGGCTCGCTTCAACAATATGCCTGCTTTCTCCAACCACGCCTCGGATGATGAGCCTTTGATGCCCTCAATGAACCACAGCCAAGAGTTCAACTTCAACACGCCTCCCTCAACCTCTAGACCCTCTAGCATTGCACTAAGCTCAGCTGGCTCAGCTTCTTCATCACCTCGGTCATCGCTGATCTTGCCTTCTTACATCGTCCCCGACACAAACGAGGCTAAGGTTAAGGCCCGCAACCTCCGGGATTCCCTTGTCGCCCTCCTTCAGCAGGCTCCTCATGAACTCCACCACCTGGACCGCTGGCGTGCGATGGCATCTTCTATGGCTCTCCAAATCTTCCGCTTCACAAACGCCCCTTCAGAGATGCTTCCCACTTTTGAGGAAAAGCTCACTCAGAATGTTTGCAGGATTGAATCCCCCGTATTTGAGGAAATCGAGAAGTCCTACCACGCTCGCCTGATGACGGAACTAGCAGCCCGAGTCCGCTACTTCAAGTCGCTCTCCGGCGTCTGCTTATTCTCCATCGCCACTGGTAACCGCGTGCCTAGCAACACCCGTGGTCTGGATCTTGGACGAGATCGGGACCTCGACGCGGCTATCCGCGTGGGCCAGCAGGAAGGTGGTGTCGAGGACATTGCTACCCGCATTGCCCACGTGGGTGTTATCCACTGGAGGATTTGGGCTCGTATGGCATATGTCGACGAGGACGACATGGCTATGGACTAAACAAGGCAATTTTGATGGAATTCACGTCACGTTTAGCATGTCAGGCAACTGGCACTTTTCTGTTCCGCAACAAAAAACCACATTACCCTTAATACCATCCTTCTAATAATCGACAACGATTCGGACTTTCGAGGAATAACCACACCCCTCCGGCTGGACCGATCACGAACGACTGCAACAACATCACCACCCTCATACCACTACTACCGCTTTTCCCATCGTCGCTACAATTGGAGTCAAAAGAGCAAGGGAGGAAGATCATTAGACAGGCTGGGACAGGCACACAGCCTGCGTTCATGGTTTTGCATTTTGGTCATCCTTGTTTTCAGTTATTTGTTTTTTTTTTTTTGGCTGGGCTGTTTTTTATTTGGGTTCACATCATTACCCTTTGCCGTTACATTTTGTTGCTTTTTTCGCCGTCTGGAGGGTTTTTTTTTTTCGTTATTTTATTGGGCCTTGGCGGCGTTCAGGATGGATGGTTGGGGACGGCAGGAGTATTGAAACCCCCTGATACATGGCGCAGGGCACATTGCATTGTAAGATTGAGTCATGATCCTGGCTTCTTTTTCCTTTTGGGTGATTGGGCCACTGTGGAGTGAAGAGTTAGCTTTTTTTTTGGGCACACCCACTTGATATTACCAAAGACGCACGCGCGCAAAAGACGCATCACACTAACACCCGCCCGTCACACTCAACAATATCACACGCACACACACACTCTGCAACTTTTGTACATACACGGGGCGCAATTAGAGAGGAATTAGACTAAACCATTTTCTGTTAACACTACGTTTGCTGCTGTTTGCCACCATTGATTGCCGATACTGAAGTGCCGATACCGCTGTTTCCCTAGTGTCGCCTCCCCCATGACCCATGACAGATCAACCCGCAGCGCAGCGCAGTGCAGTGCAGTGCAGTGCATTTGTTGGCGCTCATGTCAACTCACCTAGCCTCGCAGATCCTGTGTTGTCTCTTTTCGGGTTGACTCGATGGTGAGGGAGCTGAGAGGCGCGCATCCACTTTTCCCGGGCCGGCCGGGGCGTTCCCGGCGTGTCCGGCAAAGTTGACGGGTGCAAGCACTCCGCCTCGAGCTGAGCCCAAACTGGCTGCCGAACTCACTGTCCCCATTTGGTGAGAGGTACCGGCAGGCTCGCGGCGCGGGCTCACGTAAGTACCGTAGTGAGAAACGCAAGACAAGGGAAAAAGGAAAAAAGAGAAGAGGCCAAGACGAAAAGAAAAAGAAAAAAAAAAAAAAAGTCTGATTTGAATTTTTTTGAGGGGGGGGGTTGAGACTTTGGTTTGCACATCTCAGATCTCGTCATCGCCTGATTACACGCGCGCACGCACACACACACGCACATTTTGTTCGTCTCATTCATCTTTTTTTTTTTTGTTTTTTTTGTTCCTTTCTCACAGTGCACACACGCCCCCCTTCCCCATGCTCGTCCCCGATCGCTGGGCTGCCGGTGTCCCGAGAAATCGGGATATTATTGCGAGCGGATCCCTCGCCCCACGGCTAATTACGTCGTCGTTGGGCACTCATTCACTCACTCACTCACTCATTCATTGATTCATTGGTGTGTGCATTGTGCATGTGCTGCTCTTTGAATGCTTGGCAAGTTGTGAGTCTTTGGTCTTGGTGTGTGTGTGTGTGTGGACTGTGCTGGCACCTGAAAGGAGGCCCCCCAAATGGCAATAATGCAGCGTTTCTGGCGCTCCGTGACATATCGGGGGAAGGTGGAGTGGGACACGGGAAAGGGAAAGAGACATGTCGATTGAGGGCCCATGCCGCCTGCAGTGCGTGTATCTTATCGCGTGACCGAAATACGGGTACCGTGTGTATGCATCTCAACCTTGTTTCGTCACATTTTATTGTGTTTCTGTTTTCTTTTCCCGCTTTGCATTAATCTGTTTTCATTCCCTCGCCCCTTGTTGTTATTGCTGCTGTTTTTTTTCCCTCGCCGGATACTACAACATATCTTTGCTTTTTTTTCCCACGGGACGAAAGAGACCAGTCATATTCGGTGAACACAAAATGGCTTGCATATGGCTTTGTTGGATCTGATGACTCTGAGACAGCGGGACTCTTCTGAGAGAGAACAAAAAAAAGTAAGAAAAGAAAAGCAACAAAGGAAACATAGTCAAGACACACCCTTCCTCCCCTCCCTCTCTTCCCTTGTCTCTCACACACTCTCTCTCCGTGTGTAGCTGAGTTTCGCCCCTGTCAACCCAAAAAGAAACAAAGCGTCCCACTTTGCTTGCGGGATGTACTGCGCAAGGCGTTTGCGGCTGAGTTGTGGCACTCGTTTTTTGCTTCTTTTTTAGGAGCTTCCCCCTTTGCCCCGTCTCGGCTATTCCTGTCGCTTACGGAGCACGCATGAACTCAAAGCACTGAAAAAAAACACACCCTCAAGTGAATTCAAATAAGCCGGCCGACTGGCGGGTTTCTTTAGGTTCACGCCTAGTTTCCCCTCCCCTCCTCCCTCCATCAAGCCCGAAAAAAAAAAGAAAAGAAAAAAGACTGGTTTGGCTTTGATCACGCAAAAACAAATCGAAAAGCAAATCGCCATTGAGCTAGACCTGACGGGACAAGCTCCCTTGCCACCGTCGTGTTGCATTAGAGTTGACAGTCAAGGTTAACAATTACACAAACGAGACCACATTCACTTGAGCCAGGGCACTCAGAAGTCTTCAAGGGACAGTCTCTTGGTATTGGCTTGCGTCTTGTAGTTGCTAGTAGTACCTCTGAAAATCCAAACATAAATCACAAAAGACGACCAAGATTCGTCATGTCCATAAAATCCATCTCCGCCGCCATACCCTCTTGCCAGGCAGAAATAACCCCAAGCAGTCTCGCCCATCCCGAAATATCTTCAGCGCTCCTTGCTCCCAACTTTTCTTAACTGGTCCGTTGCCCATCCACAATAGCTCCTGTACTGTGGTTGAAATGTGCCCCAAAAGAGGAAAACAGCCAACTCCTAATCGCCAGACGGTTCGGGCTGGCTAGCCAGTAAATGATATCCCACAACTAAATAAGGGAATAGAAGACGCAAACAAGAAAAACAACTACTCGAGGTGAAAGAAGTACTATACAATATCCCACAAAGCCTCCCCCGCCTTACAGGCTGGCTCTCATAACAAGCACACGCGAATTACATTACCACATCTCATCGGGGGGTCGAGGTTCCTTTGGTAGAAGATCCACCTCGCTTTAAGCGAGCGAGCTCCTCCTCTACCTTGCGGGTTCTGGAACGCTCCTCCTGTAATAATAGTTAGCAAACTGTCTATAATGCTTGTGGTTGGCAAAAAGTAAATGCGTACCTTCAGCTCCTCTTGGAATTTCTTCCTCTCCTCCCGCATTGTGGTCCTGAATCGCTCGCTGATAATCGCGGCACCGGTTCCTGCTCGACCTGCGCCGCCTTGGCCTGGCACAGCCTTGAGACGTTCTCCATCCAACTCATCTTGTAATTGGGCGATACGATCTCTAGCACCGTTTGCTTCCTCTTCGAGACGGTCGCGCAGGCCATTAATCTCACTCTCGAGAGTGTTCTTATAGGTCTCGGCGTCATCCAGCTTGTTCTCCAACTCAATCTTTTCACGCTCGGCGCCCAGACTCTCCTTAGTGACATCTTCCAACTCCTGAACCGTTCCAGAGAGCTCAGACTTGAGCTTCGTGATCTGGTTCTGGAGCTTGGTGACCTCGGCTCCCGTCTTCATGGCGGCAATATCTTTTGCGCGCTCTGCCCGACTGCCGTAGGCACCTTCCAGCTCGGCTTGTGCAATTGTGAGTTCCGTCTTAACCTCGGCCAGGTTCATGTTGAGCATTTCCAATTCATCCTCCTTGACCTTGAGCATCTTGGTCTTTTCGTCCAAGTCCTCCCTCTGGACCTCAAACTGCTTCTTCAGGTTCTGTGAGGATTCTTCAGCTGCTGCATGTGATCGTGTAGCTGTGGCGAGCTGCTCGGTGAGGGTGGCTATCGTGGTTTCAACTTCGGCTAATTTGGACTGGCTGTTGTGGCTGGTGGTGTCGGCGGAATGAATGTGCGCTTGCAACTCTTGCAAATCGGATTCGAGTGTAGCAATTCTAGCATTGCGCTCCTGCATCTGAGCAGAATGATGGTCAGCCTGAGCGGCATGGTCTTCGAGTTGGACATCACGCTCTTCAAGCTGGGCCTTGTGCTGCTGAAGCTGAGCCCTATGCTCTTCAAGCTGAACCCTGTGCTCTTCAAGCAAGGATTTGTGTTCCTCTAGTTCGGCCTCGCGGTCACGCAGCTCAACATCGCGCTGCTCAATGTAGGCATCCCGTTCCTCAATTTCCCTTTCATGGGACTCGGTATTGGAACGAACTGCGTAAGCGCTGGTGGTGGCCTCCCGGGCCTTTTGGAGATCGTCCAAGGCCTCGGATAACATGGTTTGGGCATCCAAGGCGTCCTTCTCAGCCCGAGCAATGAGTATTCGGCTGTTTTCAACCTCCTCCTGCTTTCGAGCAATCTCGTCGTCCTTCTCTGCATCAGACTTGTTGTTTAGCTCACGCTGCTGTTTGATCTGTCTCTTGAGCACTGATTTCTGATCCTTCAGTGTAGTCGCCTGCCTGTAGAGCCACTGGACTCTAGTAGAGAAGCCAGTGAGGGTGTATGGTTCGTCAGTGTCGAATTCGTCATCCGAGCCCTCGTCATCTTCAAGACCCTTCTCCATGCGAGCTCGTCGGCGCTCTTCCTTCTGTTGCTTGATAGTTGCAAAGCCTCTTTGGATTATTCCCCACAAATTGATCAAGACTGCCTCTACTCGGTCGCTGTCTGGGTTTCCTGATGAGCCCATCTTGGCGTTGTTCACAGCACGCTCCAATTCTGAGTCGACAGCGCGCATCGAGTCCTCTAGATAGGAAATTTGGCCATCGAGATTGGTTTGAGAGGGGTGCGGTGCTGGGGGGTGGTCGGGATCTACGCTCAACAGGATCTCTCGGATGTGCTGGTTCAAGGATTCGATGCGCTGGCTCATA
Source organism: Calonectria ilicicola (assembly GCA_020809705.1). Taxonomy (NCBI): domain Eukaryota; kingdom Fungi; phylum Ascomycota; class Sordariomycetes; order Hypocreales; family Nectriaceae; genus Calonectria; species Calonectria ilicicola. Next base: position 2,810,562 of record CP085833.1, on the reverse strand, counting down.
TTCTCATCGCCGGCAAAGTCTTCCTGCTCAGTTTGGATGGCAAAAATGCCCGTCTCAAGGTAGTCCATCTGGTTCTTGAGCATCTCGCCGGGTTCCATCTTCTGCGAGCCGTAGGGGGGCTCGATGTAGTCGTTATTCTTGGTAGGGTTGAATCGGACAATGGCCTCTCTCAGAGAGCCATTGAGATTCTCGAGTCTGGCCTCCATTTCCGACATGGAGCGAACCAGAGTGTCGGTCTGTTTGCGCAGCTGGTCGTTTTCTTCCTTGGTTCGGTCCAGATCCTCTCGAAGCTGGCTGTTCTGCTCGCGGATCGGGGATTTCAGGGGGATCTCAATATGTGTTGCGCGTGGTTGTTGAGTTGTCTGGAGCCCGTCTAGTTGATCGAACTCGTAGGGGCTTTCATCGAAGTAGTTGCCCTCGGCAGCCTGATCCATGCTATTGCGGGTATAGGTATATAGGCTCTCAGGGCTACCGGGCATGCCATTGATGGGCTGGCCATGGGCGATGTTGTTCTTCTTCTTGGAGACCTTGTGTGTCAACTGGAGGATACCGGCAGTGTGCTCAAGGAGCCGTCGCTGGGGCTCCATAAACCGCTTCTCGAGGTTGAACAGCTCCGACGCCAACTCTTCGCATTTCCGTTCGCTGGCCTGCCTCTCAGCTTCAGCTTCTCTGACCTTGGACATGTCGCCGCCGTTGCTGCTGCCATTGCTGCTGCTCCGTCCCAGGATACTCATGCGGCGACCTCCCCGGCGGCCCTCAGAACGGCCGGGGGAGTACAGCCTGGCCATGGAATTGGCGGCATCTCGGTATTTAGACTGGATCAGGAGGTTGTTTCGAGTCGAGTCGATTCGCTGGCCGAGGGACTGGATTTGCTTCTTGAGGTCATCGACCTCCTCCTGCGAAAGGATCTCATATTCCTTGCTGTCGGAGAGGGCGGTTTCGGTAAGGAGGTGGACTTGGATTGGGTCTTTGAGGTCGACGAGGGCCGAGCTCTGGGTGCGTTCGGGATTCATCTGGCAGCTTGTTAGAAGTTGCGTCGTCGAGGTATCGCATTGCAGGGGGTGCAAGGCAATGAAAGAAGTAAAAAGAATCGAGACGTACTGGGTTGAATCGGGGAGGGTCCTTTTCGAAACCTGCGATAATGTCCTTTCGATAACCTTCGACGAGGGTCTTGCCGTCAGGACCCTGTGCTTGATGCGACGACAACCGGGAACCCGAGTAGGCAGTGTAGGAGGGCGCCGCGGCGTCTGTCGCGTAGACACTCATGGCTGCAAAATCTCAACGTCGCGCTACCGTGGTCATAAACACATTACTCAGGTAGAGTCAATCAATGCTGGCGCCGTGATCAGGAGCTCGTCCCGAGGGCCATCAGAGACGGTGGCTGGAGAGTCAGGACAACAAAAGGCCAGGAGGCGGGTAGACGTAGACGTCGGCGGGCAGGCGTAGGCGGGCAGGCGCTGGGGGGATAATGAGATGTCCAAGTTAGTGCCACGCACACAGGGGTGGTGGTGGTTTATTGCGCTGTGGATGTACGCGGCGACAGCCTCTTTCGGTGGAATGGGGAAGAAACTGTGGAGGGCAATACCGAGCTGGGGACCAGGGGAAAAGGGAGAGGCCGGGATGCGCGGGCGAGGGTAATGCGCAATGTTAAAAGGAGGTCCATCGACAAGTCCATTTAGGATAGTGGATCCGCGAGTTCTGGAGGAGTCAAATATTGGACGGGAGGCCACTATAGCGCGTGCATGCACCGTACCACATTACGGTCTCTCTGTATTACATTACCGCCCACAACGGGCACGGGCTGTGGGCTGCACCACGCGCTGCACCCACGCGCTGCAGCTGGCACTGGACCAAGCGTGCAGACAGCCGCTCATCATGAGTGGGGCCTGGGCGCTGGGGCGGCTGGGGCGAGGGGCTAGGGGCGAGAACTCCCCTGAACTGGGCGGATTGGGCGCTTCCAGTCAGGCGAGGGCTGCGCGCTCAATTGGGCCACTCGACCCGCCGGGGTGGTCTGGACAGGCATGGAGGCCACTATTGAATCGGCCTAGCGTACTTGCCGCACTCACAATGTCATGTCGGCCCTTATCACCAGGGCCACGTACTAGCCGTCATCCGTCATCTCTGCACAAAATAGATTATGCAGAAACGGATGCTCTTGAAAACGGTTACCTTCTAAAAACGGAGTCTTGTGGTCGATCAGCTTGCAACCGACACCACTACCACTATCACCACCATGACACACAAACTTGGCTTCCTTGCTTGCTTGACCATTAACCATGTCAACCAAAAAAAAAAAAAATTCAAGTAATTCACCGTATCCTAGATTCATTCCTTGTGATTAAGTCTAGAAGCCATCTGCAAGACGAGCCCTCTGCTTCAGGTCACGTTTTGAAGGTCCGTCCGAGCACCTACTGTCTGTCAGAACATCAGGGGGCGACTTTGACTCGACGCCATCCCCAGACCAATCCATCAGTGTGCTGTCCGGCTTCCGCTCCCCTTTGGCTTCCATTACGCGAGATCCCACATGGCAGTGGGTCTAAATTTGTGGTGAAAGCTTCAGTCGGTCATTCGGACCACTGCCCTCATTCTTGTCGAGGAATTTATCCCATCCTAGAACCTTCCGTAGACGGCTGTCATCACAATGCTACGGCTTTTCTTGGCTATTGACGCACATGTCACCTAGACCCAGCTTGATTCCACAACCCTCGGTTCGCGCATCCGTCTGAATCAAAAACCCCCTCCATGACCCTTAAAATAACCCGACTTGAAATGTGATTCCGCTCCTTGACTTTGGATGGCGCGCAGAAACGGCGCCAATGGCAAACTACCTCCCTAGCCGCCTCGACCAGCGTCCCAGTCATCCGGTTGCTCTAAGAGGCAGCCACCAGGGCGGGCTGAAGTGGAAGCCAGACCAGCGCGTAGCATGAGCGAACTCCTGGTCAATCACAGCTGCCATCTGATCCTTTGTCAGCAAATATATTGGTTGGTCGCAGGTCGTTACACTTTGGCCGAAAGGACCCAAGAACTCAAATTTGCTACCCACTGGCTCCTCAGGGCTCAAGCTTTTTGGAGTAGCTGCCTACAGCAGAGATCAGCGAAACAAATGTCAGCTGGTGTAACGCTTCAAGGGGCGAGCCAACAGCACAGTTGAAGTAAATGGCCAGCTTTAAACATGATGTAATTCAGATGCGTAATCGCAATCTCCTCACGCCCCTCTCATATACGTCCCCCCTTCGAATTTGCGTTCTACCCATGTCAGGTGATCGTCCCAAGAAAAGTCGTTGCCGAGAGTAACTGTTATATATGACGACATACACCAAAAATATCTTTAGGAGAAGTGGTAGAACAGGATCGAAAAAAAGGGTTCTGCTTCTATTGTACATAGGTTGGAAGAAATGCCCGTGGAACAGCGTGCCTATTGCATTGAGAACACTGACCGTAGCTTTGTCATTTGCCCTTGCTGGCCATCTTAATACTTTCTGCATCATTGGGATCATCTGGTAAGCTGGCTGGCGGATTGAATTTCTGTGAGCCTACACGGCCAAAGTTAAATGGCTGCCACTGGAACATTGTCTCAAACTTGGGAATTTTAGACGGGATCCCCATCTCGCGTCGCATTTAACTACGACAACATATACGAGCTCAGCAGAACATTGTCTTCAGTAGAGATGAACCTGCGACAGCTCATTCCAACGAAACCAGATGATTGACTCAGCCGAAGATTGCAGAAAGAAGTATATTGTCCGGGGACCCGGGCCTCAGATGCAGGTGCATAGGGAGAGCGCAAGTGCAGTTCCAAAACGGAGTCAGTCAGTTCAAAACTGTGGGATTGACGGTGATGCATAAAAGTCCTGTGCATTGTTTAAGGGTTCGTTTCGATCGCTTGGGAGAGTTTCGCTTGTCGGGCCCACCGCACCGGCCAAAAAGCGGCACTAAGAAATGGGCTGGGTCAGCTCAAAGGACGCCACATATTTGGGGGCCGCTTAGCTGGATCGGGCATCGGAGATGATAGGATCCTCTTCTAAGATTCCATCTCGTGGCGGAGCTCATCCTCAATATGTGTTGTGACATATCAGTCGGCGAATAGATGCAGTTCTCATCACACCCATTCAACTTCCCAAGCACGATTCCCAACTCTCGGGACGCTTTATTTATAGACATCGAGACTCACAATGGTTGGTTTGAGGGGCAGCGTCCAGTCCATCTCATGTTGCATCTAACTGCCGATCCAGCTGACCTCTTTTTTTTTTATTTCAAGAAAGGTGGTGTGTACGTGGGTGTCGCGAGTCTAGAGCGATCGCCTCAATCGCCAACTGGCATTTGCATCCATGCCTGAGATGCTCCCCTTAACGCGTATGGGCCGCGTTGCATTCTTGATATTCCATTAATAGAAAACAAGCGGTCGTGATGGGTGTCAAAGGGCAGTAATGGTCCAGCTGAACGCTTCTTTTGGGTGTGGCCAATATTCCAAACAGCCCAATATCATTTACATCGAACGCAACCTCAAACATCGACAATTCAAGCACTAGGGCGGCCGTGCGTCGATCATGACTGACCTGAAAATGTTTATTCTCGGCAGTTTGGCTGCTCGCATGCTGAGACAAACCGTCCGTGTTTTTCTTATGTGCTGCCAATACGCGAAACGCCTGCAACAGGCCGATCCCTTAGTGACGGAACTATGCCCCATATTCTAAACATGTCACCAATCCGATGGCAAAGTGGCTTAATCCATAAAAAAAGAAAAGAAACAAAGCTAGAGAACCTCGCGCATTTGATCATAAATCTGCTGCCCCATTGTTCTCCTCCTCTCGGCTTGATTCTCTTCCGTACCCTGTCCCGTCTGCGCACCCGTCGCAACGGCTGTGTTTTCACCTTCCAATCGACGCCGCAAACCCTCAAACTCGGAGCTACGCCTCTGAGTGCTCAGCCCCACCACCCAGCCGGGCACCCGCCAGCGCACTAGCGCCGCGGGGAGCAGGCCCTCCCGCCACGAGGAGCCCACCACCCAGCCAATAACGGCGCCCAAGAGCGAACCCGGCCACTGTAACAGCGCCAGGTGGATAGCAATAGCATATTTGTAAGACTTGTCGGAAAAGGTGAGTCCTACAAAGGGCTCATTCGTAGGAGGCGCCTCGCTTGTGGCTACGCGATACTTGTACATGTGCGGCACCATAGCGTGGTACTGTGCCAGGATGGCAAATATGATAGGCGTTGGTCCAGCTGGGAGGTAGTTGAACCAACCAGCCGTTAGTGGTCGCAGGACGATCATGACGAGGGGAGGGAGAACGGCCGTAAGGAGGGAGGATATGAAAAGGAATGACTGTTCAAAGGCATGGTTGTTAGCAAAACCGGTCATTTTTATGCAAGTGATCTATTATTGGGCATGGCGAGAAGCCAAATACTCACAGCGAACTTGCGAGACCCCCACATGCGCTCAACGATGCGTAGGTTGTAAATGGTCATGGCAGCAAAGAGCACCTCCGTCGAGTTGGTATAACATAGCTGGTAGGCCAGCAGGCGCCAGAACTGTCGGTAGCGCCATATGTGCGTATCGATGAGGATGTAAAAATAGTGCTTGAGATCGAGGATGCCAGCGAGGATTGATCCAGTGACGAGGCCCATGACCACGATGCGGGTCACGGGTGCGTTGGTGAAGGACATTGTCGTCGCTGTATTTTGTAACGGAGGGGCTGCGGTATGGTCCTGGTAGTGCTCAACTTTATCGACACATGCTGCGTAGGGATCTCGGGACGAGGTGGTGTTGGACTGAATCGAAGTGATTTAACTGCGCGCTGATGGGAGCTTCGGTGGGATCGGGAAAAGAGGTGTATCGCGGGCGCATAGAGTCGCGGTACGTGTGCGATCCCAAAGGCCAATATTCCAGGGCGAATCTTGGTGTGTTTGGCCCAATTGCAACTTCGTCTTCTTCAACCCAAGTTTCAATTGCTGATGAGTGTTGCTTCTTTCAATGTGGCATCATCGGGTCACGTGGTTCTACGTTCAATGGTGGGGTCTTGCCTGTGGGGTTCGATCCAAGCTAAGAAACATCAGGCTTGTGCAAGGATAAGGGGAACGAACTCATGGCGCAAGAAATAATTTCCCCTTGCATTTTTAGCATTGAAAAATAAGAAGCTGAATAATTACCGATGCCAGGATAAGAATTGACGAGTGCATATTTTAGTAGAGTCTAAGATTTCATTAGTTCCGTTGTCTAAATACTCCTGGACATTTCTTTTTGTGAGGAGCTCAGAGGCACGTGAATGTTTCGAAACAGCCTTCCACCAAGTTAACAGGGGTTATAGGGGAGAACCATTCATCTTAATGGTAATATATGTGCGCATATATATTCTTTATTACACCCGTAAGATTGTTGAGATGAAAGAATTGCACTTTGGATGGTTCTTGGGGTTCGCCAGAGTTGCATTGTGGTGATGTCCCGGAAAGGCAATTCCTTCTCCAGTCCCATGCGACCTATCAGCGGACAGGCCATTGATGAAAAACGTCACTGCGGGCTTAGTGCGCAGGTCGAAGGGTGGGGGCAAGTTCCGACTGGACAGAACGAACCCCACGACCTGGCTTTGGATGGGTGAGGGTCGGGAAACTCGGCGTTGTATTAATTCGCTTTTCAACAATTGCCTTGAACCGAGAATTGTCGCATTGGGGCTGGGTCGCAGGCTGAATAGGCATTTTCTGCCCGGCGAGATGGGAACATTCTGACGCTCCGCCTCCCTTTCAGCGTCGCCTTCGATGATTGTTTTTTTTTTTTCAATAGAGTAACACGATCAAAGCAAGTTCAACTTCGCGTCAGGGGCTAGTGCAACAAACCTCAGCCATACAACCATACTACTCGCCGCCACCCATCGCATCGATCAACAACCACGCACCACGCAAACGGCTAACGGCAACCCTCCATTAGGCCCGGCAACCTAGCACTGTCACTTAAATTTTTTTTTTCTCGGACATCCTCCCTCCACTCCCGGCCATTCCCGACTGGCTAAAGACGCACGCAAAGCCGTCCATACGGTCAGCGAGCGACGCAGCCATGCCGCTCTCCAACTTCGGCACGCTCGTGCTCCACCACATCATCTTTATTGCCCACCTAGCCTACTTCCACATTGCCTTCTCTCACATGGAGGAGGTAGCTGTAGTCACCCTCTACTGCATTTACAGGCTGCTTGCCCGTCGCCCTGACGACCTGAACGGTCCGCCTCCAGAATGGCCTCCGCCCGTAATCGACTGGTGAAATCGAATATCGGCAATGGTCCCGCCGCTTTGGTGGGAGCCGCCGCCGAACATGGCTCGGGCTATGAGTCGCCCACTGAAGACAACATCCCGCACTTCTTCACCTCCTCGACGCCTTCCTCCACCGCTCCTTTTAGTGCGGCTACCCTCGTGTCTTCTCCCGCTGTTCGTCGCCCTGTGCTAGCCCAGCGGCCGTCCTATATCGCTGCCACTCCTCCCATAACCTCGAGAAGCGGAGCAGCCACCCCTCCAAGTCCAAACCACGGAAATAGCCTTGCATCCAGCCTGAACCATGTCATTCTCACGCTCGAAAAGCTCCCTCAAAGTCGAAAGGTTGGTGTTAGAGACCGCATTGCTTGCTATCAATGGACCTATTTTACTTTGGTAAGTATTCATTCACCTGACGATCTCCAATAGCATTGACTAATATCGTGTGCCTCTAGAACATGTCTACTGGTGGTATCGCCAATATCATCCACGGTTGTAAGAATCTTCATTCGATTCCTTCGCCTATATATTTCTCTAACCTTGTTTGTGTCTCACAGTAAAATGGCACTCACCATGGATCAACGACATTGGCCTTTTCTTCTTCTTTCTCAACCTCGCCCTTTTCCTTCTCAACTGTGTTCTCATCTGTGTCCGTTTTCGTCTTCGCCCTGGCACCTTTATTAGCTCCTTTACCGATCAGGTAGAGTCCCTTTTTATTCCAGCGTTTGTAAGTTTTGATCTGTATCTCGGCATTTGAATGACGTATGGTTCTAATCTCATGTCTCAATGCTAGTTTGTAGCGTAAGTCTTCATAACTACTAACTAAACATTGGCTGTTTTTACTAACGCGTATTTTTAGTATTGCCGTAATCCTAATCAACATTTGCCAGTATGGAATTCCCAACTCTGGGCCCTGGCTTCTTCGTACTATGGAGATTGTCTTTTGGATCCACGGCGGAGTCAGTGTTTGCGCCAGTGCTGGAATGTACTTGATCCTCTGGTCTACACTGTATGGTTCTTCCCCTCCGCGGCACAAATCTTGCTCATGACCTCGCTAACCCGCTTCAACAGCATCTTCCCGGTTCACACCATGACTCCAACCTGGGTTTTTCCCGCGTATCCTCTTTTACTTAATGCCCCCTTCGCTGCGAACCTCATTGTGGCTGCCCAAAGGGCCGGCCATGATCTTTCCTTGAATCCTACGGCAATAGCCTTCGGTGCTGCCACACTTCAAGGAACAGGTTGTCTTATCGCCTTCATGATTTCTGCTGCCTTCATCTATCGCCTCATGACCCAGAAGCTACCCCGAGACGCCCAAAGACCCGGTATTGTAAGTTTTTGTTGGGGAAATGGCAATAAAACCAACTGACAATGTGCAGTTCATGTCGATAGGACCTTATGGCTTCACGGCAGCTGGAATAGGTTCGCATATCCTGCTTATACCATATTATACTCGGCATCTAACTGTTTCCAGCTCAGCTCGGCAACCAAGCTGAATCTATCATCCCGGAAACCTTCATTGGCACCCATGGCATTGCCCCGATTGTCAAAGTCATATGCGTTCTCGTCAGCATGTGGCTTTGGGGCCTGGCTCTGTGGTTTTTTGTTGTCTGTGTTGGTGCCCTCTGGAAATACGTCCGCACTGGAAGTCGTATCCCGTTTCAAATCACTTGGTGGTCTTTTGTGTTTCCCAACACCGCCTTGGTATGATGCTCAGACTTCCCATGGTTCAATGCGTTTTCTAACTGTCGTTACGTCTAGATAGCAGCCACGAGCGTTATGGGCAACATCTTTGAAAGCGACGGCCTACATATTTTTGCTGGCGTAATGACCATCGCCATCGTTTTTGTTTGGATTTATATATTCTCGAAGATGCTGTGGGCTCTCAATGCCAGAAAGCTTCTTTGGCCTAAAAGTGAGGTGTGAATTCCCTACTTCTCTCCTGAAGATTGTTTCAGCGTGCGTTCTCAACTGAGGCTCGCCTCGCTTGGTCGTGCTCTTCTTGCCCCTTCCTTTTTGACACCAGGTTGTTATTGTTCAATATATTAGAACTAGACGTGATGAATATCATGCAAATGGTAAGCATGATAATGGTTGAGGGTTTGCCACGCAAGAATACATAGAGTTTTTACTGTTTTGTAGTCAATGTGATCGACATAGAGAGAAATTCCTAAACAAAAATTTTGCATTCTTATAACCAGAAACCGCGCGCTTCCTCCCTTGATCCTAAAGTCGTGTGGAAAATGTTGTATCAATAACATAACATCAACGTACAAGCATGTCTAGCACCATCTTGACATCGTGCAGTCATCACTTCCCCTCATCTATAATACATAAGGATTCTAGAAATCCAAAAACATGAAGACCGTTCTAGGGGTTCGTTTAAATCCTTACAACGCCTCGGAACTCCCTAGCCGTAAGCCTCGTGGCTACAAGCTGTCTAAAGCCTCGCCTTGAACCCTTCAGAGGCAGTTGCTTCTAGGTTTAATGTCACTTCGCCAGTCTTCTCGCCTTGGCCAAAGAAGATTACCTGTACGGTGAGATCATCACTTGAAAATCGCGTTAGTGGATATGAAGTAATCGTATATTCTCGAGGGTGCTTACCGGTAGCGTCTTGAAAAGGGAGAGGGCAGAGTGAGCAGAGCACAAACCTGCTCATCGTTGGTACCGCCGAGAGCATTGCGCACAAGGTGAGTAGCTACGTTCTGGTCCTTGACGACGAAACGGTCCTTGGCCGAGGGATCAATGCCCCATTGCGCAAGGCGGATTGGGGTCTTGCTTCCCTCTGGGCCGGCCTCCTTACGCTCCTCGACTGGGAGCGGCGCCTTGGACGAGCCGAAGATCTTGGCCCACGTAGCATCAAACTGAGAGCCAGAGGAGGCGATGGCCTGGGTTTCGATCCACTTGCCGACGAGCCCAACGACCTCTTCGTTGGTCAGCATCTCCCATAGGCCATCGGTGGCCAGAACAAGGAAGTCACCGTTCTCGGGCTGGATCTTGGTGGTTGTCACAACAGGCTCGGCGGTCACGTAAGGAGGTGTCTTCAGAAGGGGCGAAGGGCTTCGGCCGAAGAAGTTTTCACGCAGCTTGTATGCCACCTCCTTACTCCACTTGTAGACGGCATCACCAAAAGCACGGGTGGGCTCCAGACCTCCGAGAACACGACCATTGCGCACGACATACTCCTCTCCAGGGTGTTCCTTACGCATGCGCTCCGCCTCACTAGGGGTGCTGCCTGTCTGGTCTTCGGAAAGAGCAGTGGCCGTCCACTTTCCAGAGTCTGATCGGCGTCCAAGCACAGCACGTGAGTCGCCAGTACATGCAACTCTAAGGAGCTTGCTTCGGCTATCGTAGAATGAGAGGAGGGCGCAAGATCCTGACAGAGCGGGCTGAAGAAGCTCGGCAGCTACAGTTTTGGAACTGGCCTTGAAGACCTTTTCAACGCTCTTGTGAACGATTTCATTATCCAAGTTGGTGAATCCAGTCTTGATGGCAAGCTCAACGGCATCGTTCTCCGGGGAACCGCCCTGTGCCTTTTTATAAGTGTCGTTCAACTCTCGCGCAACGTAGCTAATTAGGCTCTCTCTCAGGGTAGCCGATGTGGTCCAACCACTACAAATGTCAGAAACTGATATATTGGTAGAATGCAAGGTCAGTTGGGTGTAAACTCACGAGTGGCCATCGAAAACACCCCAGAACATCCAGTCGCTGTTATCCGTCTCGGCGCGATTGGGGACCTGGACAATCTTCTCGGCATGATCATCCTCGATGGGATCATTACTAGGCAATTGGACCAGGTCATATCGAGTAACGCCCTCTCCACGGTTCACGGAGTAGGACTGCTCCAGCTTGCGCAGCTTATGGGTCGCTTGGTCGGGGGTAAGCATCTCGACAATGCGCCGACCGTCGTCGCCAGTCAACTTGGAAATAGGCCCCTCGCCAACAATGGTGCCCTGCCTTAACTCGTCGGCGCCAACTACAAGAACGGTTCGAGTAGGCAAACCATCAGTCTGGGTAGAGGTGAAGCCGTGGGAAACGGTAGCCGAGCCACCAGTTACGCCAGTCGTGGTGTTGTAGGAATACCAGGCACCGTAGCCTACGACGATGCTGGAGACAAGGGCGACGGGGAAGCGGCGAAAGTACATCGAGGATCTCAGCGGCGCATTGCCAACGTGGAGATGACGGCGAGCGTTAGCTTCGGCGTGGGCGTGCGACTTGGCCTTTGCTTGGGCCAGGGAGTAGGAGACGGAAAAACCACGACGGGGGGTTGAACGCGAGAGGGTGCGGATGGTGGAGAGAGTGGTGGTGCGGAAAGCTCGCACAGCGGCTCGATTCATCGGGACGGGGTGGCTTGGTGGACAGAGGACCAAGACCGAAACCTGGAGGGGAAGAAAGAAGTCGAAGCTGCCGACCACGATGGGAAGGTTGAAGGTAACGACATGGGTCAGCCACAGATAAGTGAACTGAGGAGCCCCCCTAGGCATGCCAGCGTTACCCACTGCCCACTGTAGTTAGTGGGCGGGCGGCCACTACCCACTGAAAAGGGAACTGCGTACAGATTGACTGACTAGCTTCACCTAGCAACACCCAAGGTAAATCATCTTCAAAAGGCGAACCATCCAGCCCGGAAAAAAAAAGAAAATAAGAAACAAACCAAAGAAAGAACGAAGTATGACGGATCTCGTGTATATAACCGCGCACATGTCCCCGACGCGAATGCCCCTCATCACATCCTCCTCCAGCTCACTTGATCACGCATTCCCTTCACATTCTCGTCCATTGACCCACGTGAGCTAACGCCGCAAGCTACCACACACCCTTAGTAGTACCAACTCTGTCTGTAAACAGGTCGTTACCGTATCGTGCCGAGGTTTTCCCCCTCCGTCGCACATTTTCCCGCCCATCAATAATCATACCCCAGATTCTCACATGCCCAGCGCCCGCTCAAAAGGCTCCATTCATACCTGCCCATCACCCCTCACGCCCTGATATATGCACCCAGGGCTCAACCGTCACGCTCGCCGCAAACTAACTCCCCATTGAGACTGCAGCACAATTTCAATTTGTCAATAGTCTCCCACCATTACAACATTATACCTATTTCTCTCTTCATCCTAACCATATAATCTCTTTTCGTCATTGGTCCATACACTGAATATTCCCTTTCCCGGCCTTCGTCATGGCCCACGCTTCGCAAGTCAGTCTTTCCGGCACAGAGCGCATACGTGCTCTCAGGGGTGAGGATGATGTATTCCAAGCATTCGATGCCTACCCTTGGACCAAGGATAAAATGTTCATGGTTCGTTCGATTTCTTTTTTTCCCTCGATCCGCCATCGGCCACTCTCCAGCCATTCTCCGATACAGCTCACTAGCCCATCTTTGGCTTATCATGCTCATGCTGATCATATATAGTCTGGTTTATACGCCATCCTAGGTGAACCTGGTCAACAAAACCCTCAGGCTTCCCTTGTTGATATGGCTACCCACGCCCGCATATTCTACTACACCCAGCGTATTGGTGTTTCAATTGACTTTGCTCGTTACCAGGCCTGGCTCGCCAAACATCCGGATCACCAATCTCCTGACGTCCTTCCAGCCGGATATCGCCAGCCTACACAATCCGCCCAGCCCTTTGACTGGCAACAGGCTGCTCCTAAAGCTGAGCTGTGGGTCGATCGCACTGCAGCTGCACAGTCATCAAACGACCAACCAAATTACCCTATGGGCTTTGCCGAGATGCTTCAGCTGATCCAGGAAGGGAAGCCGGTTCCTGGCATTCGCCAGATTCCTAATACTGTCATCCGAGATCCTGTATGGACCCTTATCCCATCCCAAATTCAAGTGTATTGACTTTTCTTAGGCAGTTAAGCCCGTCGGCTCAAGAACTGTGCCAAAGAAACCCTGGGAAAGGGATGCCGGCCATTCTGCCCCCGCTGTTGCGGAGATTCCTAAAAACTTAGACAGCGAATTTCCCCCTGTTGATGAAACTACCGCTCATGCAGGACCTGCCTAGATATGGAAGCAATGAAAAAATCTTGCAGATGTTTTGTTTATCTTATATCATATGTAGTAGCGCTAGGAAGCACCAGGGTTGGACTGTGTTGCTGTTTTATTTAGTCTTTTGGTCTCATCGAAGCGATCACTTGGAAATGGCATTGGATGTGTTTTTTTTTTTTTCACCAAAACCAAGCCAAGCACGTAAAAGCAACGTAACCATTATTAATGCGTCAAGAGTAAATAACAAAATTAGCTTGGCTTTCCCTTCTAATGCCACCCTAGAGAAACAACATACACGTTTCCTATGAATCCACCCTCTCTGACCCGCTCCCTAAGAGTCACCACTAACAATCGCAAAGTTAATTGAAGCTTGGTCCTAAAGAGGAACATCGGTCTTGCCAATGAGATTAAACTGGCCATGTTATCTGAGATGAAAACTGCGGATTCCCCCAGAGAGGTTTCACTCGCAATGATTAGTGCTGCTGTCTCCTCCATATTGCAAAATCCATAACCATGATGTGTCCAATGCACCCAGACAAGCAGTAGCCGTCCGAGCGTAGGATGACGTGTGATCTGTAAATTACTTGCATGGGAAGATGTTTCTAAGAAAGGTCGACAAATTCTGGTTTGTTCCGTGTCATCCTGACGAGAACGATCGAAGAGTTCAAATAGGGGCTCCTCGACAATATAGGGTATTGACAAAGAATAAGACAAACGGAAAGGAAAGAATTCAGTTGCCATTTGGAAAAAGATAGGTGGCATACTTTGGCAAGAGTCGCTCAAATAATAGCGTCTGGGATTCTCAAAACCTTAACGGTAGCCATTGTAACGAGGCCCAGGTCCCATACGGCCGTTCATACCAGGTCCTGCACCTGGGCCCGGGCGAGTAGTGACTGCGTGGTTAGTACAGAGCATTCCAACACGAGACCCAAACTTGGATCCACGCAGGGATACCATGTGCTTGCGAATATGAGCAGCAACAACCTCGCGATGCTGGGGGGACGCATTGTTGAGAATCCACTGGATAAGGTAATTGCCATATTGATCACTCGCAATATCGATCAGTGGAATACGAGTGCGATCTCGGCGTCCTTCACAAACTCGATCCAAGTAACGACCTAGAAACTCAACACCGCCAATCTTGAGGCACTTTTCAACCACCTTAGAGGCAAATTGATCAGTGCTGTACTCGGCTGCATACCGAATAACGTGGTCGATTGCCCGGCCACGATCAGGAGGGCCTCCGTGTTCACAAATATGTTGGATGCACCAATTTCCAAACTGACCGTGTGCAACAATGTCAATGTTTGCCAGGACTTCTTCAATGCAAGGCCGCTAGGAATTTGATTAGCTTCAATATTGACATGTAAGGAAAGTCCATACCTTGTCATCTTCCAAACAATTCTCGAATATGTTCTGTACGACCAGGCTACCAGTCTCCCCCAAAGCAACTTCATGCCACATGCCTCGGAGCGCTTCATTGACATGTGTCATAATGACTGGTGGGGTCTTTGTCCAGCGAAGCTCGAACAGCTTCTGCCAGACATGGCACGCGTAGCGATGAATGACAGTCTCCGGGATTCGACGTAGTAATTCATTAACCATGATGGTTTTGTAATCTTCAGGGACAGAATCAAAAGCTTTCTGAACAACATGACAGCCGAATGGGTCCATGGAAAGGTTCAAGGTGTTGCCCCGAATCGCCTCAGCAATCTTGATAACTTGCTCCGGGGTGCCATGTTCGAAACAGCGTTGGACAAGAAAGTTTCCAAATCGATTGACCATCAAAGGATATGCCTGAGCCACTATGGCCTCGACAATCTCGTATTTTTGTTCTGGTGTACCAACTTTGAGTTTCTGCTGAAGGAATATGGAGGCCTGTTGATCATTGTTGCAAACAATCTTATCAACAATGTACTTCCAATTACAATTGACATTGCGGTCTAAAAGACGACGGTAGTTGAGAGGTTCAGTTGGGGGCAGATATGTCTGTCCCTCAGGGGCACCAGCCTGTTGCCAGATTAGTAAAAAAAAACACTGGCAAAAATGCGTGTCACCTGGCTCACCTCATTTTTCCAAGACATTTTGGACGTGAATTCGGACGCATGGGGGGAAAGCGGCGTTCCCATAGCCTGTGGCTGATAAGGAGAGAACACACCCATTCCCATAGGAGCAAGTCCTTGAGATACAGTCATGGGTGCGCCTGCAGGAATCGAGGTACCTGCGAAGTCAGCCTGGGTCACAGGGCTGTTGTAACCTCCTCCAAACCCGTTGAAAGGTTGGGGAGAGCTGAAGCGACTCTCGTAGCGATTCCCACGCCGATTACTGGCTGGCCGAATCATGTCAAGGTCGGGAGTGAGACGATCACCACGATATCCATCAATAACTGAATAAGCTGATGGATTAGGCTCTCCATAGGCCGGGCTGAAATTTCGACCCCCTAACCAATTCCCCGAAGTTGGTTCGGAGACTGGGGCCTGTAGAGTTGTGGTTGCAAATGAACCCTTTGGGTTTCCCCAAATACCTCTGGTACGGTTGAAAGTGGTGGATGACAAGGCATCACTAGTATCAGACCGAGCATCATCATGAGGGCCCCAAGTGCTCTCGCGAGACATTTGAGACGCGCCACGGAACCCAAAGCCAGGGGTTTCGAAATCGTCCTTGACAGAACGGGTCTGGGCTAGTTCTCGATCAAGCTTGGATATCTCATTTTGAGCCTGCGCCAATTGCAGCTTTAGTCGAAGGACCTCGTCGTTACTAGAACGGCTATCATCGAGCGTAGCGCTGGCGGGACGTGTAGCTGGAACAGTGCTTGGAAATGCATCTGTAGCAGGCGTGATCGGAAGCGAGTTGCTTGATGAAACGTAATCTAAAACTCGAGGATATAGGCTTTCATCATCGCTTGACTTTAGAGCCTCGGCTTGTTGGGTTAGGACAACCTGTTGCTCAGAGAGCTTAGCAAGAAGCTTGTCCATCGGATATTGTTCGTCAGCACCGGGAACATCGTGGTTCATTTTCATCTTCTATCGGGATCAGCAAATCAGGTCTGGACTGGAGGGAGTCTAATTAACCTTTGGCAATCCTTGGTTGGCCAGTTTCGAGGTGGCCAAGGCTGCGACACTTTTCTTGGCCAGCACGTTGGATCCGGACTCCTATTATACGTTAAGTAAGCACACACATGAATGTACTTTCTTTAGCGACAGATCAGAGGATCCAACGATGGAAAGTAGGAAAACCATTGAATCACAAACAATAACACAATGTGCAGGGATAAAGGAAGACTTACGCTACCGGGAGTAGACAACGAGCGGCGGTCTCCAGATTCCTTAACGCTCGCTTCCTGGCGAATGCCAGG
Organism: Calonectria ilicicola; assembly: GCA_020809705.1. Taxonomy (NCBI): domain Eukaryota; kingdom Fungi; phylum Ascomycota; class Sordariomycetes; order Hypocreales; family Nectriaceae; genus Calonectria; species Calonectria ilicicola. The sequence goes on along the minus strand of CP085833.1, from coordinate 2,793,979 downwards.
GAGGTTTGGTGGCATCTTCTGCTGGGGAGATCCGGTGGTCTCGAGGTTCGACATGGCGCTGCCTATAGGTGAGCAGCAGAATCAAGAATCGTAGAAAGAGATAACTGGTCGGTCAAAACTGAACCCAGATATAGGATCGATTTGAGCAACGAACGAGAGCGGACGTGGTGTGGGAGTAGTGAAAAGAGAGAAGTTGTGCGAGGGGGAGAAAAGTGAAGCGGATGAGGGGGAAGGGTTAGAATGGAAGAGATTAGTAGATGGGGCGTTAGTTATTCACTGACGCACCTGGACTGTGCAGGAACAATCAGCAAGTAGCTGAGGAAAGAGCCACAAACTCGCTGCAAAAAGCGGTAAGAACAGTCATGATTACAGTGCCTAGAAGCAGCTGGCCACTGGCAAGCAAACTGGTCTCGGTTTGTAGCAGCCGGACACAGGTGCAAAGGTTCTATCACCGTGTATCAATGTCCAAACGGCGAGAGAGGCAACCGCCGGTTACGTTTTCATGCTTTATCTATCATCTCCAAAATGTGACGAAATGCCATCTCTCAACATTTCCTACTAGTATGTGCGTGATTAAGAATGGGGCGACACTAAATGAATATGTGGCGATGCAGCTCACAGATAACAAATGAATCAGTATGATTCATAAACGAATCAATACATTCGCCCGGACGGTTGGTTTACAAATTGAAGATGGCGTTACAAAATGGTCGCATGCAAAATGCGAAAGGAAAGCAGTGTGCTTGAGGCACATTATAAAACCGGAGGAGTTTAGGATTTTAGGAATATTATTAAAACCATCCGCATTCTACATATTACACTTCGTCAGTCTGGGCGACCGGCTTTATATTCAAGTCTTTCGGTCTCAATATTCCTGCTTCATTCATTGTCACATTCTATTTGGCCACATATAAGGCATAATTTCTCCAAAATCTCTCATCGTTTGAAGTCTCGTGTCGTTTAATGGTACATATGTTTTTACATGCTCGGTTGAGATTCGCAGGAGCCCATATTGCCGAGCTTCTCCTTCTCCCCTTCTATACCAGCAATAGCAAACATTCCCACTCATACATCGTCAAATGAATCCAATGCGTGTTTTCTATGAAGCAATCTTTCGAATTTCGAGCCTCGCCGCGAGTGATGGTCGTCTTATCGCTTCTTGCCGGGGGTAGGAGCTGGGGAGCTTGTCAGCCATTGATCTTGGATCTTATGAACGTCGCACATACCAGGGGGACCTCTCTTCTTCTTAGGAGCGCTCTTTCCGCGGAGTTTGAGTCTGTTCCACAACCGTCAGCCCACATCCCATCGTAGAAATATATCGGGACCAGTGCATACTCGTCAATGTACTCAAATCGGTCCTCCTCGGCCTCATCCCAGGTGGCCAGAGTAGGGCCAAACTCGCGCTTAAGATCCTTAATAGTTGCCGTCTTTCGTGGGTAGTACGCAGCCACAGCCGGACCCTTCAGGCGCTGTCGTAGAACTTTGTTGCCCAGGCGGGCGCCCTCAGGGTTGAAGGTGGTCGCGAAGACCTGGCATTGCGCCTTGCACAAGTTAGCAAATGAGCCACAGAGCATCCTCGGAGGATCTATACCTTCATCAAGTCCAACACTCGTGCGCGTGGGACACTCATCTTAGCATTGTTGACTGAACGTGCTGTCGAGGAACTTTTTTTTTGGAGGTTGAATTGTCGTTGAAGGCATTCTGGGCCGATGTTGCGCATGCACGTTTTGATTGGCCGCAGGACATGATGTGGGTCTGTGTCCCTAAAGCTCAAGGCTGAATCAAAGTCACGGAGCCTCAGATTTCACATACGCATTTCTAAGACCCGGGTTGACGGTTGACAATTTTTGATACCATTTTTATTTCCCAGGACTTGAAATGAAAAGGCGCTCGGATTCGGACACGGAAGAGGATGCGGGCCAGAGAAAGCGACAGCATCTCCAATCCAATTCTCCCCTTCAACTTCCCATTCCAGACTTAAGCACCGTCACGCCTTGGTCGTTTTCTGAAATCCCCTCCGAGTGGCCTCCTTTGCCTGAGATTTCAGACCCAGAACTCGAGGTTGCAGCATTTACCCATCCCGGAGTCGGCCATGGGCCAAATTATGAACGTCTTGAGTGGCTAGGCGATGCCTACCTGGAGATGATTGCCACCACCCTCATTTTTCAAAGTTTTCCCAACACATCAGCGGGACGATGCTCCCAGATTCGAGAGCAATTGGTTCGGAATACCACTCTTGCGGAATACTTTCGGCAGTACAAAATGGACAAACGAACCCGCCTACCTTCAGATCTAGGCATTGAGGAGGTACTGCAATCAAATACTAAGCGCAAGGATGTGTTAAAGATACAAGGTGATATCTTTGAAGCTTTCGTCGCTGCAGTGATTTTATCCGACCCGGCCAAAGGGCAACAGACTGTTATCACGTGGCTGAAAGCGATCTGGGGCAGAACCATCAAGGACCAAATCAAAAGTGAGGAGAGAACTAGGAGCTTGGCGCCGGCGAGCAAAGAGGAAGCTGGAACAATGGGATCAAACGCTACAAAAAGTGCAAACACGCCACTTCCCAAGGAGCAGCTAGCCAATACCTTGGTGGTCAAAGGGGTCCGGCTACGCTATGAGGACATGCCCAACAACAACAAGAAAGACAGAAACCTAGGGTTGCCGTTGTTTACGGTAGGCATTTACATGGATGGGTGGGGGGAAACGAACAAACTCCTCGGGTTCGGTACGGCATTGAAGAAAAAAGAGGCAGGTCAAAAAGCAGCGACGGCGGCATTGGAGAACAAAAAGCTCATGAAGCTTTATGGGGATAAGAAAAAGGCATTTGTCGAAGCACAAAAGGAAGCAGGGGCTTAGAGTGACTCTGCGACATTGGTTGGATGCTTTGATACTGAGGAGGCATGAAGCCCAATTTAACGTCATGTCCGCATATGAACACGGCATACTGCTAAGCCGAAATAAGGCTACCTGACATGCCGATTTTAGCATTGTACAAGTAGCATGTATTTTTTTTTCTGGCGTCGAGTATGGGTCGATAGACAAATATATTGCTTTTGTTTCTTCTATTTTTCTCAATGTGTTGTTGCCTGCATTTGTCAAATGTTCAAAACGTGTCTCAAGTCTGGTGAGAGGAGAAATGCCGTTGGCATTGCCTTATGATGGATCGCCGAGAGGTGATGGCTGCTGAATCAATCACCTCGGCCTGGGATTAAAATTAAATCTGCGGGGGGATCGATTAATAAACAATGCACAGGCCCGACGTGTGTCAATTGAGCATGGATAAGTGGCATGGGTCGGGCGGTGTCGTTCTTCACGTGTGCGCATGCGCATTTGCATTCGGAACCTGACCGCGGGGAGAGAGGAACGAAATGCGAGGTGCCGGCTGTAGCGTCTCGTGCCTGTCGCCATCAATTTCCAAGCTTGTCCAACACAGCCGGTGGGGGGACTCCAGCTGCGTGTTGCCCAGGGGCTGCACGCGCCGATTCCAGCGCCGCACCGAGGTCAAAAAGGATCCATTGGGTTTGGATTTGCCGATGGCGGAAACGGCCTCCGCAAATTCCCCATTGGCGCTGGCAGCCCCGTCATCCACCATCTTAGATTCTAGCCCCATTCATCCATCCAACATCATCAACACCACTTCAGTTCAGCTGTTGTGATCCCTGTATTGGGGATTTTGCCATTGCGTTTCTGGGTCCCGGCGCCAGAAACATCGGCGAAATCCCAATTCCATCTTGGTCCCTGTTGTGTTCTTTATTCCTAAAGCGTCCTCTCGCTTCTAATCACACTCGCGTGTTTACTTGCCTGTGGGGTGGTTTCGGTCACTAAGCCGCGGTTCGGACGGCCCAGGGCCCGATAAAGGGTATCCGGAATCCAAACCTCTGCCACCGCCCATCGACTCCGATTTCGTTGACCGCCACTGAGAAGCCACAAGGTGCCCTCTCATCAATTTGTGCAAGATGGCGGACTCCGTTGGTATGTACTTCCATATCGGCTTGACTCTGTGTGCCGCATGCGTCTGCTGACGACTAGCCTAGATCGCGTGTTCGTACACGCCCTCAATACCGTCAAGAAGATTCCCAAAACTGGTGCGTCGCGACCGCCTCCGTCCGACCGACTGCGTCTCTATGGACTCTACAAGCAAGCCATGGAAGGTGATGTCGACGGCGTCATGGAACGCCCGAGTGCCGCCTCAGGCATGAGCCCCGACGAACTGCAGCGCGAGAAGGATAAGTGGGATGCGTGGAATATGCAAAAGGGAATGAGCCGCACAGAGTCCAAAAGAAAATACATTGAGGCCCTCATCGATACGATGCATCGCTATGCGACGACACCGTAAGGCTATCTCCCCATAACGCGGTTCTGGTTCGGCTGACTGACCCGGCTTGTTATCGCAGTGATGCCAAAGAGCTCGTTGATGAACTCGAATTCGTTTGGAACCAAATCAAGCACAACAGCCCGAGCTCGTCCTTCTCATCACCAAAAGCGAACCGTTCAACTGACGCACCACCACATTTCCAGGATGCCCCGAGCGAACCTGAAGGTCCGATGAAGGTCATCAGCCCTATGAGCGAGCACGACGAAGCCGAACTACAGTCTCAGCGACAAATGGATCTTGAGGATGAGCTTATTGAGGGGGTTCAAGACCCCGTGCAGAGGGGCAGCCGGTGGCAGCGCAAGGTTGAACGGGCCCTGACAACTCTGTCAGCCGAGGTCGCGGCGCTACGGGAACAGATCACAACAGGTCGTGAGTGGCGAGCAAAGAAGGAACGAAGTTTTCCGGCCTGGATCAACTGGTTGGCTTGGGTTGTGATGAAGCACTTGGTCGCCGACTTCATTATCCTAACCATCGTTTTGATATGGATGAGAAAACGAAAGGACAGGCGGCTGGAAGACTTGGTGCGAGCTGCGTTTAAGCTGGTGAGAGAGTATGTCCGGAGCGTTGTCCCAAGCCGGTGATAAACCTGCGCGATCCTCTTATCCGCCCCAGGTTGAGATGTCTCAAGCTTTGGGGACAAGTACGATGGGATAACGCTTTTGGAGAAGGTTATATCACGACCCAAAGATGGAGACATTTATCAATTCCGACCACGACCTTCCCAATCACACCCACGATGAATTCCAGCACAGCAAGCTAGTGATGGATATAATGCCACGAATCTTTGGACACCACTACATATGTCTCTCGCATATTGTCTTCGATTTGATCTAGGAGACGCAATATATTTAGCGCGACGATGCCTTGGGAGATGGCATCATGACAAGGTCAACAGCAAACCGAGCCCGAGACTCCTGCAGTACATGATTTTGGTAGAAGATAATATTCAATTGGCCAAGGCGCTTTGGAGTAAGAGGTCTCAGTTTATGGTTGTTTTTTTTTAAGACTGGAGCAGACGGAGATGGTTTATGTATAGGGAGTAACGAATTGGTAGATATCATGACGGCTGCCCACCTGACTAGTTGTCCATTTTATGTACATAAAACCTTTGTATCTAAAGCCATGTCTAGTATTTAACTATTTGACTACTCCAGGCGACCGATTTTCATCTGTGGTATATGCATCATGTGAATAGAAACCGGCGTGGCAGCCTCTAAGCAAACAGGCCGACCCTCCCATCCACTAACTCGCTCGCCCTAACTCGTTCAGTAGGTCGGGCTGTTGCGTCTTGTTTAAGCTGTCGCACCAGCTTAATGCAGGTACCAATCCGCCCTCAGCCTGACGGCGCAGCCTGACTGCTCTTGTGATTTTCCTTGTTTTGCACTTTTGATGCCACTAGCCAGCCCTGCCGCCAACCAGACGCCCCCCAACCCGCACCCTGCAGGAACCGTAGCTGCAACCTTGCCAAGCCACTGCCGCTGTAGCACCTGAGGATCGCCAACCCGGGAATCTGGGCATGGCCGCAACGAATCAATTCCTCTGATTTCCCCAAATCGTCAAAAACTCACACTCTGCACACGCCCGCGCCCCCCCCCCGACCCCTCCTTCTTATTGCGTTTGACGGGAGCAGAGCACCCGTCAAACGCCTAGGATCGTCCATGGCTCAGCCAAGTCACCAGATCCCAGGCTCAGACTCAGCTTCGTCAAGCACAAGCCATAGCGGCATCGCATTTCCCCAACCTGCCAGCTTCCGCGCAGACCCCCCGCGCTCAGAGGAGGATCCCGCAGGCGAGCCCATTATCCCCTCCATTCAGTCCCTTGCGCCATGCATCTTTGTGCCCCTCACTGAGGACCCCTCTGCACCCTTCACGCCACCCACGACCCGTCTCGAGGAGCTACATGAGACACTCGCCCAGTTGGACAAGCACTCGGCCGCAGTTCACAACAACCTGCTCAATATATTCACCCGCGACGCTGCCCGCATCGTTCAGGATGCCCGCCGCCAGGAAGCCTACCTCTTTGAGATGGGAACATACCTTGCAGACACGGAGCCGGGCATGAGCCCCTCAGAAGTGGCCGACATGATCAGCAACATGGAGCAACCGCAGGACCCCAGCAAGGACTGCAACCTTGAGGTCATTCCCCAGCCCGACTTTATTAATGGCGTGGTTCTGCATAACCCCCGTGAATGGGCTGCAAACCACATGCTCCGCCTAGGGGTAATGAGTGCAACAGACCTCGAGGGCTACGAGAGGCACATCAACGAGCTTCGCAGTTACTACCAGCAGGAGATCAAGAAGGAGATGGACCGCCGACCTAGCTAGAACCCGGTTCAGCGAGCCGTTGCCCCCTCCAGATATCTCCCCAAACCTCCAAAAGGGCCATTTATACCAAAGAAGCGTGTCATTTCAGGCAAAAATCAGCATCAGCGCAGTCTTCAGGAGGTCCATCAAAACCAAGTCAAGATGATGTAAAAAGGCTTTAATTCAAAGACGCACGCCGAAAGGGGGGGGGGACCAGCATGTCGACTTATTTACCTTCACCTTCCAGCCCGACGTCCTATATGTACAAGCACTACTAACATCCCAGACAAATGGAAATCTTTCTATTCTTTTACAGCCGCCTCTTTATGCTCCGTACTCGACTTGGCCCATGGGTCTATCCTCCTCCATACCGGGGGCCATAAAGTTCGTTCGGGGGTCGCCTGAGGCCTTAGCAGCCGAGCAGCGAGCCATTGTGGGTGAACTACCAAATACGTTAGCAAATGAGTTAATTAATGAATGCATGATCGATATATCTTACCTCCTCGAGATGACGTCTGTGAAGTAGAAGTTGTCGATAGGCTTCTTCAAAGGAGCGCCGGTGACTTGGGCACCCTTGTTTTGGTCCACAAGCTGGACCTTGCTGAGCTGAGGAAGAGCAACAGGCTCAACGACATCGTAGGCAGCAAGGGCAGGGCTGATCTCAACCATGCGGTCACGGACCACGGAAACATCGTCGTAGGGCAGAGGAGCGCCCAAGAACTCACTGGCAGCTCGCAGGATCTTCCAGTCAGTTCGGGCAGCACCGGGCAGGGAGGTGGCGGCACGGGTCATCTGCACTCGGCCTTCGGTGTTGATGTATGTACCAGCCTTCTCGGTGTAAGCGGCACCGGGGAGAACGATATCAGCGATCTGAGCGCCCTTATCACCATGGTGGCCCTGGTAGACGACGAAGGCATCCTTGGGGATATCGGCCTCATTGACCTCATCGGCACCAAGAAGCCAGACGAACTTGGGCTTGGTCTGGGCAACCTCAGCCGAAGGAACGGTGAAGCCGACCTCGAAAGCACCAGCACGCGAGGCCTCACGCTGGAGGACGTTGTAACCGTCCCACTCGGCAGTTCGGAAGTTGGCAGCGTTCTTCTCAACGAAGTCACCGACAGTCTCGTAGAAGGCCTTGGCATCGGCGTGATCAGTGACGCCAGAGCCGACAATGATCATGGGGCGCTTAGCAGCCTGGAGCTTCTTGCCGAAAGGTCCGGCAAGAGCCGACTTGAGGGCAGCGTGGTCGGATCCGAGGTGCTCGAACTCAAAGGTAGATTCGAAGGACTCACCAACAACACCAATCTCAAGGTCAGATCGGAGCCATTGCTTTCGGATACGTGCGTTAAGGACAGCAGCCTCGTGTCGAGGGTTGCTTCCAACGATCAGAATAGCGTCGGCCTCCTCAATGCCCCAGATGGTGGAGTTGAAAATGTAGTTGGATCGGACGTCAATACCGTGGGCAATAGGCTGGCTACCGGTGGGTGTGTCCAGAGCAAGGTTCTCGGATCCAAGCTTGTTAGCCATATCCTTGGCGACGACAAGGGATTCGATCTCAGTCAAGGCACCAGCAATGACCTTGAATTCGTTGCCCTGGGGGTTCTTGATCTGCCAAGCACGGGACACCTCAGTCATGGCCTCCTCCCAGTCAGCAGGCTCGAATCGACCCTCGCGGCGAACAAGGGGCATAGTCAATCGCTGAGTCTTCAGGCCATCGCAAGCAAATCGGGACTTGTCGTTGATCCACTCTTCGTTAACATCGTCGTTGAGTCGGGGTAGAATACGCATAACCTCAAGACCTCGGGAGTCGACACGGATGTTGGAGCCGAGACCATCGAGGACATCGATAGACTCAGTGTGCTTCAGTTCCCAGGGACGGGCTCGGAAAGCATAAGGCTTAGAAGTAAGGGCACCGACGGGGCAAAGGTCGATAACATTGCCAGACATCTCTGAGTCGAGGTTCTTCTCAAGGTAGGTACCAATCTGGATATCGTTGCCACGGCCTGAGGATCCAAGTTCCGGTGCTCCGGCAATGTCGTTGGCAAATCGGATACATCGGGTGCAGTGAATACATCGGTTCATGGATGTCTTGATGAGAGGACCAATGTTCTTGTCCTCGACGGCACGCTTACCACCAATCTCGTGGAATCGACCTCGGTCGGCACCGTAACGCATAGACTGATCCTGAAGATCACACTCACCACCCTGATCACAAATGGGGCAGTCAAGAGGGTGGTTAGCCAAGAGGAATTCCATCACACCCTCTCGAGCCTTGTGGGTAAGGGGAGAGTTGGTCTTGACGACCATTCCGGGCTGTACAGGCCAGGCACATGAGGCCACGGGCTTAGGGGCTTTCTCGACTTCGACGAGGCACATTCGGCAGTTACCGGCAATCATGAGCTTCCTGGGGGCGGTGTCAGCATTATATCGGTCGGAATTGCAGGTTCGGGGTATCGTACTCGTGGTAGCAGTATCTATACGGCATTAGTCAAGTTATAAGTGCATCTTGGGTCAATCTCAACGCACCTTGGGACAATAGAACCCGCCTTCTCGCAGGCCTGGATGAGGGCCGAACCAGCTGCAATGACGTTAGAAACGGCTTCCAAGGGCCCCAATCATCCAATCGTACCTTCAATCGACACCTTCTTTCCATCTACCGCCGAGTTAGCACACCGTCGAGTGGTCAATGGCTGGATACACAAAGATGCTCACCAATTGTTAGCTCCACCTCGGCAGGACGCTGGCTTGTCGTCGCGAAGGTCCGCGAGACATTGACGGCCCGCCGGCCGGTCCGCCAAGCCGAACGAGCTAGAGAATGACGGAGCATCGTGTCGCCTCGACGGAGTGAAGGGGATTGACGTTGCTTGCCGCTGCGGCGAATATGTGCTCAATGCTTGACGTCTTGAAGGGAACTTGCTGTTCGGGTGATGGATTTAGTGGCGCTAACCTGCGATTAATTTACGTGATCTCTCATTGGCCGGATCCCCATTCTTTATGCCTGAGGCATAAACATGCTGCCCAGTGGAGCCAGTGCCATATCTAATTTGCAAACATCGGCTCGTCTTTTTTTTTCTTCTCTTCTTTTACCAAATTAATTGTACACGGGCACATTTTATTGTAGGTGAGCTTGCGCACAGGTCTGCTTCGGTAGCCTGCTGCTTCAGTCGAGTCTTCCTCTATCTTGTGCTCCAGAGAAATATTTACGCCGTTTATGGAAGCATGGGAGAGTCATCTCCATGACCGTTGCCTCTTACCGCCGGTCGTAACATTTCATCACCAAGTGAAAACTTGGTTCGTAAGCTTGGGGTCTGCTCATCAGACGATTATTCCCCAAGGTATCATTAGGATATACGTGATTCGTGTCTATTCGCACTATGAGCTACAGCTGCATTGAATGGCTCTCTGTGTCTTCGGAGGGTCCGAAATCCAGCGCGTCTCTTCCTCTTTGTCTCCTTCAAACTTGACGCCATTGAAAATTTGGCCATCCCAAGAATCCTCGAAGGGGTGAAGTGCCATTTGCATGATCCTATCGAGCACTTCCCTCTCATCTTCCTTCTCTACGCGATGTATGACCTCGTCCAGGATCCATCCACGCGGGACAAAGTTGGGGTTGACCTGCTTCATGGCCATGATTCTTTCGTCATCTCGTGCCGCTGATACGGTGCCATCCTCTTCCTTCCAGTCTTCGATAATGCGATTCCTCCAGAGTGCTAGCCATTTGGCAAGTCGCTCTCGAGCATCCTTCTCGTTGATCAGCTTTGGGGGCCCTTCCTTGTGGAAGAAAATGGCCGCCTTGTCCTGCCTTGTCTCATCCGTTGCCAGCTCATCTATCTTCAGAGAGCTCAATCGGCGGAAGAAATGATGAAAATCAAGCTCGAGTGCTTCGAGAGTATCGAGTGCCTCGCTAAAGAGAACGTCGAAATCGGACTCTTTGAAGCTTCGAAGACCCAGGCGAGCCGTCATCAGTCGCTTATATTCTGCCAGAAAAGTGGCCTTGTACTCTTCGCCGACTTGAGTGATAAGTTTCTCTGCCCTGGCAACGAGCTTTTCTGCCTGTTCCTCCGTAACGCCTTTGTCGATGAATGTTTGATCATCAACGTCAGCACCGATACCAAGCAACTCCCCCAAGGCTTCGCCCAATCGAACCAAGTTCCACCAAATAATTGTCGGTTGGTTCTTATAGCTATATCGGAGTGCGTAGTCGTCATGGTTGGGGGTATACGTTGGATCGAAATCGTCCATAAAAGCGAAGGGACCAAAGTCGATTGACAGACCATAGATGGATGTATTGTCAGTGTTCTAGGTCAAGCTATGTCAGTATTGCTCCTTACATCTCACGGGGCAAATTTAACTCACCAGCACACCATTCATGAACCCGTAGGCCTGCCAATTGGCAACCACCAAGGCATTTCGCCGAACAATCTCTCGGTAAAGCCTAGTGAACCTATTCTCGGCGGCATCATCCGGGCCTTCAATATCTGTAGCAGCAACTCCACGCTTTGGCGGAGGTGATTTTTTGGGGTTTTCAGGGTCTTCTAGCCGAGCAGGTAACTTGTCCCAGCCCCCAAAAACATCTTCTGCAATGTATGTTGCCAGCCGTCGGATTAACGCGCGGTCTCCTCTGGCACGAAGGATATCAAAATTACCCAAACGCAGCCAGCTCTGGGCAAATCGTAAAACAATGGCACCAGGCTCGCTCCTCTCCCGGAAAACCTGAGAGTGTGGCAGGTGGGTAAGAGACAATGCGCGCGTTGTGGGGATTCGCAAGGCGTTGAGAGCTTCAGAAACGACAAATTCCCTGATGCTTGAGCGCAAAACGGCTTTCCCATCAGCGAATCGAGAGTAGGGTGTCAAGCCTGCGCCTTTGAGCTGCAATTCATAGCGCTCTCCAGAGGCAGGGTTTGTGGTTTCAAAGAGAGAAATGGCTCTGCCGTCGCCCAGCTGTCCAGCCCACTGGCCAAACTGGAAGCCTCCGTAGCATTGCGCCCATGGATAGCCACCCTTGAGCTGCTCCTCGTCCCAACCCAGGAGCTTGTTGCCGGCTACCAATTGGCGGAAATCCTCAGTCTTCTCTTCTCCTGCTTTTATTCCCAGATCGCGCAGGGCAGCTGGGCTAACTGCAAGAAGTTCTGGGTTCTTTTGTTCTTCGGGGCGCACCCAAGTAAAGGTGGCATTCAAAACCTGTCGAGGTCGAATTTCGTCTCTGGGAGTTTTGTGGGAATCGGCCGGTGTCGGAAACTGGGCGTCGGCGGGGAGTGAATCGGTAAAATTCCAGGACTTGGGGAGGTCGGCGAGCGTTGCGCCCTCGTAGGAAGATTCCTGCGACGCAGGTGCGGGTGCGCCGTTGGAGAGATGAGCGGCAGTCATGGCGATTCGGAGCTTCGGAGCACGCGGGGTAGCTCTTCGGAGGGCTGTGCGACAAAGCATCAACACGATGGCCGGGGAGGAAAGATGTTTATAACGACATGTAGAAGATAGCTCCGGGCCTAGGGATGACCAAAGATGAGCGTCTGCTTAGGCAATGCGCTTGAGGCAGCCGCGGAACCTACCAGCCCGCAAAGGTGGCGACGGAATTTCTGCGCCAAGCGGTTATCTTCGCCATATCTGACATCACTCCTCGGAGGTTACAGCGACCCCACATTGCGTTCCGACCACGGCTTAGAGCTAGGCCGAACTAGACGGCGCAAGGTTCCTATAGCAGCAACTATTATTAACTATTTGATGACGGATGTATAGTCTATGGCTTTTTTTTATACCCGTTGCCAAATGAAGTGGAAAGAGCAACGTTTACCTTAAAAACAAATTACTCAGGCTCCAGGCTTTCGATTACCTCATCCGACAGAGATCAAGTTGCCAATACCGAAACTCCCACCTCACCATTAATCAAACATTGTTCGAAATTATAATGTAAATCCCATAGAAGACCGTAATTATGAGGATGCGATTATGATGTGTTAATTTGGAGTTTGACGCAAATTACATGATGGTACCCTAGACTCAATTTTTAATTTTGCATTAGATCATGATGATGGATGTTTGCTTTCTCAGCTGTAAGTTATAGTTGTGTGATTGTAAAGAGTTGTATTTGATGGACTATCTAACGGATTGATTGTTAAAGAAAGAACAGTAATTTGATCATCATTGTGACAAACAATGCATTCTTCTACTTTGAAGCAAATGGTCACTCAATACAAGCGTCCCAACGAACTCAACACTGGTCTATTAAAAATAAAATCACTCCAGTGAAATACCCAATCAATAAAAAGGCATATATTTAAAGTACATGATCACTGCGATGTTCCCATGAAACCCCAAAGTGGGCATCGCCCGCTACCCTACAATGGCGCCCTCTCGACAATCGGAATATGAAGTGCGAACCTTTGGGAGAATACTATGTCAATGCCATGCGATGGAAATAGTTATGGAGAAAATTAAGTAATAATAATATAGAATATACACGAATAAAATAGGGAAATGTATACTTAGCCACATCTCTCCCAAAAGAATAGAGATACGTGCGGCTCCATCAGCCATCCCCATGGCGACAAGCTGGAGATTGGCGAATTTTGGCCTGAATTGATACACGACGAGTAAATTATGAAGAAATGTCGAGATTAAATACTGTAACTTTGATATATCCCGATGCAACATCCAAGCGCAAGCTCGACGGACAGTATTGATGAGCTTTTGTTACAGCACAGCGTTTTGCAACTCATGTTATGAGGACGATCGATTGGTGAATTTTGTCTAGAATTCGTGGTCTTGGTTTTATTATAAAATACGGCTTTTAATGCTTGCAGGGAACAAGATCGAAGGCTTCATGAATGAAGAACTTGCATATTGCAAAACCCACCATCTCATGTGACATGAGCTGTTATGTGGCGACCTCAATGAACCGAAATAAACGCGTGTTAGTGCACCCGGTATGAGAAATTGAGGAAAATAAGTTTTTTGGAGGCAGTATATCTATCAACATTCTCAACATGATTCATCTGAGAATGAGGTCGGCAAACGATGAACCGCGAGTGGGAGGACAACCCTTCAGACAGTACCATATTAACATATCGAACTCTCCCCCGCCTCATCATGCAGCATATAATTCGCGCAAAAATAAATCCCTGCAAGCTTTGAATGGAAGCAACACTTCTGGGGAGGTGAAAAATGACGCGAAGCTTAGGGTTTCTTGGTGGGATACCCTTGGGAACACACTGCACATCTTAGATAAGGCGTTTCAGATTTCAGCATGAATTGATCGTATCAAGGATAGCATTTCCACAATTCTTAGAAGGCTGAGAAAAGAAAGAGATCGTCAGTGACCCAGACCAAAAAATCGGAGGCAAACAACATCGCATAAGAAAAAATGGAGAACTCAACAAAAAAAAAAGCAGCAGATAACAAACACACATGAATCTAGACCTGTAAGACCAGGTAAAGCCCTGTACTCATTTGTGTAATACTCTTTCTATCGTGGTTTTCAAACCTCTCCTCGTGACGTCAAAAATGTTTGATATTGTGCTGCGTATTCACAAGTGCACAAGTGGGTATGCTCAAGAGGGTAATTTGTATAATACAGGGTGATTGCGTCAACATCCCGCTCACTGCAGAAAATTATTCGGTTGATTTTTCCTAATTGGATGGCGGAGCTTATGCCTAGACTCAAGATAAAGAATCAGCAGAGCATTGCGTTTGTTGATGGCTGATGGCTCGTGGTACACTGTTTGCATACGGAGACCAGCAGCAGCACAGTGCCTCCATAGTGCGATCACCTGCTAACTTTTTAATGGAGGATGAGCCCCATCATCTAGAGAACTTGACAATCATGGCAGCATCAATGAAACGTTTCTTTCAGTCAATATTCCTAAGATCCATCAAAAGTACCAGGCTACGTCAGTTATTTACGCCCAACTATATTGCCAATACCTCCATTCTCTTCCTTTCACTACAGCACCATCTTCAAGCACTAGTAATAATCTAGAGAACCTTGGCACTGGCCCATTGAATCCCACAAATCACCACATAAATCTAGTGCATAACTATGGACAAGAAACATTGATTTCAATGATAAACCAGTCAAGTGCAGATGAGTTTGATGAGTTTGTCGGCCATATCGAGGCTGCTCAACAGAGACGACAAGCTGCTCGACCACTTCTACGCCACGATACTTGGCGAGAGAGTATGTAATTTCTTCGTGGAGAACGATGGTCGCACTGTACCATGGGCCAGGGACGTCTCCGAGCGATGGCATAAAGTTGGATGGAAGGATGATGCCGCAGAAAATGGCTGAATGAAATATTTCACTGCCAAAAATGAAGTCATCTGCGGTCCTCAACGTTTTCTAATACCGGGAGAAGGTGGAATGCGAGGTGGCTTTGAAGGCGAGATTCGGCTATCCTCGGTGTTGACAGCGTCGTCGCCGCATCACGAACTTCAACAAAATTCAGAAATAGGAAAAGTCTCGAAATCTAGCGCCTGGGTCTCCAGGAAGTGACAAGAAGCAATTCTTCAAAAACTTGCTGTGAGTGGACGGTTTAGTGAACGGTAGGCAGAAAGGGGACCACAGGAAAATGGGGGAGCATGATGAATCGAGACCCTTTTGGACGGGTGGTAAAAATAGGGGACCTGGGTTTCATGGTCATCCCGACTTCACTAGTCTTGCCGATTCCTGCTTCAATTGATCAAGTCTCACCAAACGCGTCAGCCTGTCTCATTGCTTTTTTTGCGTTTTTGCGTCATTTTGGCCCGAGCATTCTTGGCCCGGTTGACCAAAAAGTCACACGCGATCGGGTCCGCCGACCAGCCATTTGATTCTGGGCCGCCGGGTCACGGTCCAGCGTGACTCCCTTGATACGAGCTTGATCTATACTTGGGTTGCAATTGCCAGCCGCCCAGCTCCCTCCCGAGGAGCGGCACAGGGGAGAGCAGCGCAGGGGGAGCGGCGCAGACCGAGCGACGGCCCATGCCGCAGCGCAGTGTGCTCGGGAGCAAAAGGATTCCCCGTGGGCAATGGAATCCCCGGCGAGCTGTAGGACTGTGCAGAGCGAGAAGTGTTAGAATCTTGTTTTTGGCCCTGTCAGGCTACAGTGACAGGGAACCCGCCGTCTGGTTGGTGGACCCTTGTTCAACAGCAGCACTATTGTTGGTGCCCGATGCGCCCTAGTTGGCGGTTGACTTGCTTTGGTCCTGCATCGCCTCTTTGGTGCAACCCGTTCCAAGAAAATGCCAAAATGTTCAACCCCGTATCCCAGTCTCAGAGCTGAGCGTGATGTGTATATAAGGGAAGGGGAATGCCCAATCCCCTCAGATCTCGATCCAAGTTCCCCATCAAGTTCGCTCATCATCCCAATTGACCAATTCCTCTTCTCCTCAGAGCCCGCCTAGACCACTGACCAGTATTATTCCTTGCTTTACACACTTGCCAATCATGAGAGGCGAAGTTACAATGGGCCCCGACGCATCCCAGTGGTATGGGGCCCTATATGTCGACAACGTTCGCGACAGCAAGGGTCGTGGCCTTCCTATTCGAAAATTCCTAGCCATCAAGTTCGTGTCGCCTGTCCGCGTCTATCCTGAGGACTTCCTCCTCCAGATCAACCCCTTCAAGTTCATTAGACCGGAGGTTGAGAGCCTGAAGCTCGATCCCTGGACCTACGTCATCACAGCCAGATGGATCATGATTGACGGCTATACCTTTACCCCCCACGATGCCATTGGCATCAGCATCAACGGCAACTTGCCGAGGGAGATCGGCCTCGTCAGGAAGTCGTTCCGGATTGCTGCCGACAGAATGCCCGATGACCGGGACTATCTGAAGGTCTGATGCACATAAACAAACGCCTTCGGCCCACCACCACTTACTTCCCCGCCTGTGGTGGGTTCTCAAAAACACCAACTATTAGACCCTTAAAAAGGGCTGACGCGCCGCGTCTCGCCGAGGTGGCTTGCCTTGTCACCTGCTGTGACATGCACAATGGTCTGCCTGGGCGAATCACATACTCGCCGATCTCCTCCACGCAACTTGGGTGGCATTACTGGACAATGCCTTTGGCCACCCACTTTTGGTGACCTCCACCAAGCAGCCCATTGCGAAATAACCATTGGGGCTGTTTTTTTTTATCGAATGTATTTATTATTTGGATGGGATATGGCTACACGCGAACTCGATTTCGCCTGGGTCATCTTGTCTTTGTACTTGTCCTTTACTCATCCTTGAAATTGCAAGCGGCGGCGAAGGAACGGAAATCGGGTATCATGGGCGGCAAAGGGAAAATTTGACTTTTTTAATGAATCATGTCGGAACGGGGAGTTTGTATTTAGTATGAAGACAAGAATGAAATGACAAGCTATTACTAGGATTATTCGCTTTGGCTTCAACCTGTGCAATTTTGTTTTTAACCCACAAGAGGAAGTCTCGCTCTCTTACCGGTCTCCGCTAACACGGCCGGCCAAGACGGGCATCATCATCCTGCATCCCGATGTCGTCACAGTACCCACCCATATCGTACTCAACCTTGGGGGAGGAGACGGCGGCACAAGTGGGACGGCGGGAGGGGTAGCTGAGGGTCGGAGCTCCGAAGCAAATCTGTGCATTGGGTTTTCATAAATAATCGGATATCGCACGGGAACCCGCCGGATCCTCCAGATACCAGATAAGCGAGTTGCAAGGCTCTGGTTGACGAGAATCTCTTGATCGCCGTTTCGGAAGCGCTGGTGGGAATGTCACCATGCATTCATCATGATGCGCGTTACTGACATCATCCCGACAGCTACAAAACACGTCGTCGCCAGGAGTGGTGGCCGCTCCAGGGGAAAAGAAGCAATGAAATCACCACACGCTCACGCCCACGCCCATTATGCGACTTGTAGCCGACGACTTCTGAGCTATCCGAAAAGCCGGGTGGGACAAATCACGGCATTGTTCCGCCCGGCCTCGCAATGTGCGAAGCTACCAACGATACTACCCCCATTCCCTGGCGGGTCTAGGTACTAAACATTTATCCCACTCTTGAGTCTCCTCGGTTGAAATTTCCCATCCCATCCTTCTTTTTTTTTTTATTTGGAAAAAATTTCTTCTCTTTCAATTACCGCCATTGTAATATTCGTTACCTCCATCTACTCACAAGTTTTGCATCCAAGACACCTCACCATGGCTGGCGCCCCGCTCAACGTTCCCCACGTCAAGCTCAATGACGGCAACGAGATCCCTGTGGTAAGTGGCTATTCCGGAAAAACTTATCATCAAAGAGAATACAAGTTATTGCAAGGAATCGAAGAAAAGAAGCCCAAACCAAGATTATCACTTTAAGAAGCTAATGAGAATTTTTCTAGCTTGCGTATGGCCTGGGTACTGCCCGATACAAGAACGACCCTAATGCTCCCCTTGACCAGGAGCTAGTTGAACTCACCAAGAAAGCCATTGAGATTGGTTATCGCCATCTCGATGGAGCCGAGGGTAAGTCCGACCATTACCTTTGCAGGAAAACCATCTCATTTATATTATTATAGTGTACGGTAACGAGGCGGAGCTTGGTGCTGCCATCAAGGCCTCTGGCATCCCTCGTGAGCAGCTCTTTGTTACCACTAAGATCAGTGCCCTCAAAAAGCAAGACACTTTTGAGGCTTTCGACCTTTCTCTCAAGAAGCTAGGCCTTGACTATGTGGACCTGTACCTGATTCACGGACCTTGGTTTGCCGATTCTGAAGAAGAGCTGCAGGCGAGATGGGCCGATCTCGAGACCATCAAAGCGTCTGGCCGTGCCAAGTCCATCGGCGTTTCCAACTTTCTGCAAGAGCACGTTGAAACAGTTCTTAAGAAGGCCACGGTTCCTCCCGCGATTAACCAAATCGAGTATCACCCATATCTACAGCACGGTGACCTTGTTCCCTTCCACAAGAAGCACAATATTGTCGTCGAGGCCTATGCTCCCCTTGCCCCACTCACATCGGCGCCGGGCGGCCCTATTAATGACTATTGGAAGCAATTGGCCGAAAAGTACGGCGTGACGGATTCCGAGGTTGGGCTGCGGTGGATCATTGATCAGGGTGTCGTTGCCATCACTACGAGCTCCAAATCATCAAGACTGGAGGGTTATCTGGAGAGGTTGCCCAAGTTTAAGCTTACTGATGAGGAGATTGCAGAGGTCGCCAAACTTGGTGACCAGAAGCATTTCCGCGCCTTTTGGAAGGACAAATTCGACCCCAGCGACCGAAGTTAAATCTCTGCGAGCCAAGTTCATATTTTGAAAATACAACCCAACGACCCTGATGAGGGGTATGATATGGGTACCATCATCTAATGCGATATATATTGATAAATATAAACAAAGTTTCTTAAAATGCTCGTTCATTATTTTAAACTGCATGTATGGACGTCGTTTATTCAGAGTTCATCATCGGAGTCCGTCTCATTGCCTACAGGGGGCGCTGGACTTGGCTCAGCGCGCTTGTTGTTGAAGGGAAGGCTTCTTTTAGGTGGCGGCTGCTCTGTTGCCTTCTTGGGCAAGACCTCCTCGGTTCTAGTTTGCTCTGCAGGTGGGGCGTCATCGACCTCATCATCCTCGTCATCTTCGTCACTGTCAGCCGATGCGGTAGCTTCAGTCGTATTGCCAGGATCTGTGTCTTCTGGTTCTTGTTTAATGTCAACGTCCATAGCGTCAGGACTCTCATCGTCATCTGATTCTTCAACTCTCTTTGACGCGGGTTGTTTTCTTTTTGTATTCCTAGACTGACCAGCTTTACGGGATGGCTTCACTGGCTTCATTGATTTCGCTGGCTTGGGTGGCGGAGGTGAGGCAGCCGGTTTAGATTGCGTAGAGGAGTCAGGATTGACATTGAAAGAGCCTGAAGCCAGGACCTGATGCTGCTCACGGATCTTGACCTTCTTTTCGTTTAGAAGATCCCTGAATTTGCGTAGCAGAGCCGTTTCGTCTTCCTCCTTCGCGTGGAGAAGCTCTTCTAATTGCGACTTGAGCTGCGCAATGGCAGCATCAGACTCTTGCGATTTGGCTGTCAAGTCAGCAGCGGCCCGTTTCGCGTCAGCAGAAGCTTCCACAGCGGCCCCGCACCACTCAAACAGTTCAATAGCTTCGTCGGCATCATGGTGCAAGGTTATGGCGCCCAAGCGTTGCTAAAACCGATTAGCACATGGATCGAGTTTTAGATGGCAGAATAGTGTTTGTACTGTAATACCCCGTGTGTCTTTCCGCACCGTGATAGATATTGTGGATTCAGTCTGAACCGTTGCTGTCACTTGGATATCCGAGAGCGCTTCTTGGTTGAAGACTGACTCCAAGATGGTTTGCCATTCGCTCTCGGAAGCTGGGCAATTCTTCGCTCGGAGCGAGGATACCCGGTCTTGTTTCACTAAACCAAAGGTTAGATTGGCGACAACAAGTTCAGAGATGTCAGTGCGCGGAGAAAATTAGGGCGGGCCAGGATTGAGTATTGCGTTGCGGGAAGATGAAATGGGATGACTTGCATGAAGCAACATATGGGGCTTCCCCTTCAGTGCCCACCAACTTGAGGTCCAACGGCCGTGAACCCTTGGATGTGACTTGCAGGAGGATGAAGGCGGATTCGTCGTCACTGCGGACAAATCGCAAGACACGGGCGGGGGCCATCTGGAAACACCTTGTCGGTAATGTGCCTGGACCCGGCCGAGATGGTTACAGGGATTTTTGATGATTTGTCTGATACGAGCAAGTGACTCGGCTTGAGTGGCAATATGAGAACGGATGTGTAGCCGCTCGAACCCTAATCAAACCCGGAAAAAATGAAGCATGGACAACTGTCTTTCCAAATGAGACACGGGCCGAGATCTGCTAGGGGAAATATGTTGAAGGAATGCAGATATAGCAGGGTCCGGGACAGTTGCGACGGGGAATTGCCGCCGCGGATGAGAGGGTCCGAACAATGCGTAAGGTCTCGGGGGAAGCTGCTGGGTGCAAAAAAAGGCCGAGAGAGGAATGTGATAAAGTTGGCTGTGAGCACGACACAAATTGCGTGGCCGATTTGGCGAAGCGGCGTCGCCCTTTAATGGACGAGAAGTGATGTGGGTGAAGCGTGAGATGTGCAAGGCAGCAGCACCAACTAGCTGCAGGCACATGCCCATCTCCATATCGACAGCACGCCAAGGTACCTGGCCAACAGCTGGGTCAGGCCAGGGTGCAGTCTCAGCGTGTAAGTGCTGGCAGCTGCAGCCTGCAGCACTACAGCAGGGCACCCACATGGCCTCGTCGGCGGCTGTCATGCCCCTGTGGCTGAGGCTTGCCGGCCCAGAGAGTGGCCATCACACACAAGACACAGCGGGAAGATCACAGCGCACCAACTGCGCTTCTACTCCTCGGTCTGGGCCGCCTAGTGGAATATTGGGGCGGACACGAGGCTCGACAATTTATGAGAGACTTGACTGAGATTCTGATGGATTAACCCGCCCTAAAGTCGATACGAGCCATCTGCTCCGTGCTCTGTTGCTGAGGTTCCCGGCTCGACGAGGTATCCATGGTTGTTCGTCCTCCCGGGAGTGGAGATGAGTGCTTGCATCGCGCTCGCATGAACATTGGCAATGCAAACCCAAGATTTCCAATCTGCGCCATCACTGTTCTGGAAGCCGTACAATGCAGGAGGAAAGGAAGAAAAGAATAAATCTGGGAACACATGCACCGTTTAGAGATAGATAGATACCTCAGTCACTCGTTGGTTGAAGAGGTTGGCGACTGCTGGTTGCAATCAATATCCGTCCCATCAGGCCATGTCGCAAATATGGGCAGGAACACAATCAAGTCATCAAATTCAAACCAACCTCTCTGGCTTTTGTGGTCATATTCCTCCTGAAACGAGCGCCAGTCCGCAAAAACCTGACAGACACTCGCCCGTCCCCCGTCGCGACCATGACGCGTGGGAGAGGGCTGGCGCGGTGTTTTGGCTGACGAGCCAATCGGGCGGCTCCCCCGACGCAAACACTAACACGCAAGCATGGGTGAATTGGTGAAAAGTTGCAAACTGGGTAAAGTTGGCGAGAGTGTCACGTGTGTATCATCGTCAGCCCGCCCGCCCGGCCCCCGACTTTTGGACAAAGAAAATTTCTTCCGTGCAAACAGGAGCGATGGGATCATGTCCGTGTGTTACAGGGCCCTGGGCTCCTGCATGTCTGTAAAGGTACGTAGCGGAAGTGGAAGGGGAGGCGGAAGGCGCAGAGGGCCGGTGGTGTGGTGTGGTGAGGTGGGTGCGTTAGACTGTGTTTTTAGTCCCATGCGTAGTGCGAGGTAGGAGCAACCCGTTCCTTATTAGTTAGCAGGAACTGCCACCAGCCACGCACACTACCACCCCAGCCTTTTCTCTTTTTCAAGTCCCAACCAACCCACCTTCTCCCACCGCCCACCTTGATCCACATCCACCACTCACCAACCTCGTTGGAACCCGCCGGCCACATTCCTGACCTCGCATCAACCTTTCACGTCACTCTTCCCACACACACAAACACGACACCCTGCGACGAAAATCCTGTCCCTTGCTGCTGTACTCAATTGCGTATTCTTGTTGGACACCGCCGCGTCCCTTGTATTCCTGCGTCGCTCGCTCCTTGATTTTACATTCGTTTTTCCCCCCCGACGCTGCGACAACAAACAGTTGCCCTGCAACGCTAGATTCTCGCCAACAAACGCCTTCTGCACCTGTCGCGATCGACCTGCAGGGCCAGACCCATCCGACACCCTCGATACTGCGACGATATTGCCACCACCAACGGCTTCTCATCCACGCTGGTTTTACGCCTGGGGGAGATGCTGGTGGATGCGGGGAATAGTTGGCCTTGACGATAATGACAGTGCGCAATTGACATAGCGTTTCATCTGTCGTGTCCCAAAGCGCACTCCCTTGCAACTTTTTTTTGGACTCGAGAAACGCCTGCATCTAGAATCAACCACTATATTTACCATGGAACCTTTGCGTCTAAAACCCCGGCAACCTGTCGTGGACGACATCGAGAACTGGGATGATGACGACTTCGTGGTAGACGGTGACGACCTCACCTTCAGAAGCCCTTCAACCGCTGCGAATGCCGCCTCAAGACCCCCTTCCAGACGCCGAGATTCTGGTTCGTCACATTTATCATTTCGGTCAGAACTCGAGGGCGAGGAAGAGAAACAGGTCCATATCCCAGGCGACGACGAAAAATCCACTCTTGACGCTATTGCTGCAGCTCAAAATGCTGGCATTCCACTTCCAAAAAATATTCCTTCTTCGGCTTTGATGGGAGGTACTATCAGGCGATTAGGAGGCAAGAAGCTGAGGAAGATCATCCAGGATGACTGGGAGAATGATCTGGAACTGCCGGATGCGTCTCAGGGCTTCAAGATTAAGAAGCATGCAGAATTCCCTGAGAGTCTGCGACAAGTCAGCAACGGTTCCCTTCCAACCAGCCCAACCAAACTGTCTAAAACCGGCTTCTTTTCTGAAAACGATCGAAGGGAGTCGAATCCATCCACAATCAGTAGCCTATCTGCCGCCATCAATCTTGACAGGTTCAAAGATGCCGAGGACGACGACGACTTCTTCGGTGATGGTGGTGACACAATTCGGGTCTCCAAAGGCCGTCAACCTAAGCCCATATCCTTCATAACCCCGCCTACTCCCTCAAGAGAACACCAACCAACTGACCCCGAGGATGATTTTGAGATGGATCTTGAACTGCCGTCGGACGGGAAGCTAAAACTCTCCACTAGGAAAGATATCCCCAAGACCCCCTCATCACAAACTGATGATTTGGATTGGGGAGAAGGCAGTCTTGGTACGAGATATGGAGGCACCCGTCGTGATGGTCGATCTAACAGATGCTCCTCAGCAGCACTGAGCCCCAGTGTATCGAGCTCTATTACAGCCGAGAGTGAAGACGAAACGTTTGATGGCTTGGTTCTTCCCGACGGTCCTGTCAATTTTTCAGAGAGGCTTCAACATCGACGAAAGAGCCGCTCCCCGATACGAATTTCTGAGGAGCCCATTATCCCGCCCCAGAAATCCCAGTCTGCAGAAGCTGAGAAGCTTGATTTCCTCGACGGCCTTGACATTGGTGACGGAGAGGTTTTCGATTCGGGCAAGCTAACTCTCCATCGAAATGTCAAGGTAAAGGAAACGCGACCTGCCAGTCCAGCCAGACCTAAGGCAGCCGTGTCCTTGACGTTTACCAGCAAGCCGCCGGTCAACACACGTATACCGCGGCTGAATTCTCATGAAAGGACGCACTCAACGTCCCTTGAGCCCGTGTCTGAGAGTGGTGGGCCAATTCCCCGAAGCCGACGCTCGCAATCGCGTCTTGGTCATTCAACGCAATCGTCGGTCTCAAGCCTCCCTACCCCCACCACACCCTCGCCCGTTGCCGCAACACCCCGTCGAAGGGAGCTTGGCTTGAGAACCTCTACAAGCTCTCTCCGGGACGGGCCCACTACCACTAGCGCTCAGCTCTTGAAGCATAAGCGCTCTCTACCAGCTATCCGGGCGCTCAACTCCCCAGCGAAGCCAACAGCTTACCGTCAAGAGCGACCGCCATCTAGGTCTGAGAACAATCGACCGCTCTCTGGCATGCGGCCGAAGACACCCGTTGACCGCCAACGGCCCGCCGCCACCGATAGCCAGGCAACCTCCCGAAAGCCAACGTTGCCATTCTTACCCGCTGGGACCTCCCAAACTCAATCCCATCATGTGTCGTCTAAAAGTCTTCGCCAGTTTCGACGTCACGACTCTGACAACTCCATTGACCTGCGACCACATTCTCGCACAATTTCAAGATCTTCAACCATGCGGTCCCCTAGCCCACATCGATATCGAGTGGCCGCAGATACTTGGGAGCGTCTGAGCAAACCCAAGAACAAGAAAAATTTTGGCGATGGGCACGAACTGGACGGGTTTGATGATTTACCTACTTCCAGAGAGAATGAAAGCAAGTACCTGAGGCAACCCCTGACCTCCGGACCCAAGGCTGCTTTACGAAACAAGCTGTACCAAAATGTGCTTCCTGACCGTGCCTCATCAGCATCACCAACTATCCCCCATTCTCCGGCGAAGCCTGCAGGATACACTCCTCATTTTGCCCGGGATACAGCTGCAAGCCGAATTGCTCGTGAGACATCGTTGGCTCAGCGAGTCCCTAGTGCCGGCCCGCTTGCCTCTCTCACCAGCCAGCGTGTCGCGCAGCTCTCTACGCGCACCAACCTTAACCCCTCAACCCCTCAGTCGACTGTCCGGTCAAAGAAGCATAAGCGATCTCAACAATTGAAGCCTCATTTGATCTCTAATTTGAACACTGGCAAGGAGTCAAAGGGTGAGTGACTTGTCTGTTTGTTGTGACCTTGGCGCTAATATTGTTTATAGTGGTGAATGGAATGTACTATAATGCTGAAACATTCCGTTGGGAAGGCAATGAGAATGCCCTCAATCTCTTTGATGCTGCAGTCTCGACTCCTACCCAGACACCTGCTTCCACTCTGCTCCGCGAGAAGGAAGTCTCGACTCCTCGTCCGGCATTGATTACTAACATTAGCGCAACCAAGGGAGTGCAAGTTGTTGGTGGCATGGTGTTTGATCCTCAAAACATGTGCTGGCTGAAACTTGATGCTCCCGCAAAACCCAAATCTGAACTTAGCGATCCCATGGATGGCTTCGATGCCCTTGATGAGGATGAAGACGTCTTCAAGGACATCCCCGACCTTGATGATAATGCAGCCGATGACGACGGCACGCAAGGACGAGTCAGCGATATCAAAGATGATTGGCTCGTCGGAGAAGAGTTTGATGTTGGTCCTGAGTTTATCAGGAGACAACGTGAAGAAGAAGATAGATGGCGCAAGAAGTGCGAGAAATGGGTCGGCCG
Source organism: Calonectria ilicicola (assembly GCA_020809705.1). Lineage (NCBI taxonomy): Eukaryota > Fungi > Ascomycota > Sordariomycetes > Hypocreales > Nectriaceae > Calonectria > Calonectria ilicicola. Next base: position 2,768,439 of record CP085833.1, on the reverse strand, counting down.
AGGGACCAGGGACCGCGAGGCCTGGCGATGGACGATCCGTGAGCTTGTCTCACAATTCGACGATTTGTCCGTATGAGTGGACAAACTTTTCGACTTTGATTCTTTACCACAATTTTTTTTTCTTTTTTTTTTTCACCGCAAGACTTTTTATAATACGGGCGACCACCAAACCGGACAACCTCAATTTTTTTTTGTGGATACAACACCTCACATATTTCTGTCACCAGCGTCAGTCATCAGGAGATACCCGCGACTGGATAAAGGGTGGTGACAGTTTTGCTTCGACTTTCTTCGCGATTCTTGGCTAGAATTGCCTTTACTTTGTTTGGGTGGATTTTTATTATTGTTGCCGTATCAATATTCTGATGTGATCATGTATTTAATGAAATATGGGTTTTGGGGGAAACTGGATATTGGGACCTGCGATAGAAAAAAGGTGGGTTGCGGCAGCAATGGCCCCTGATGGAGGATGTTGGGCTTAATGATGAGATGAGAGAAATGCTTTATGACATGTTACTGAATGAATGGTTTGTTGTTTGGCAACTTTTTTTCTTTTTGGGCGTTCACTGTGAGGCGTACGGTGCATGGTGTGCTTTTGAATTCCCTTTCTATTATGATGCATTGCAATGACTAAAATAACGTGAAACAGACCCATGAAAGCTATCCGGTTGGTATATCTACTCTTTCTGCTTTTTACTCGACTTTTTGCCCTTGGCCTTTGCCTTGGATTTCTTTTCATCACTGTTTGGATCCAGACCTCTCCTGCGCATGGCGTTCCTTCGTCCCTTTTCAATGTATTCCTTGTCCTCGTCATCATCCCAACCGCCAAAGTCGTCATTCTTGGCCTTGCCATCAGCATCCTCGTCATCGGTGATGGGTGTGCGGTCAACAACCTCGGACTCGAAAGAGTCCTTGGCAGCTGAGGACGAGGCACGGCTGGCGTTGGCTGCGGCGGCGGCGGCCTTTGTAGGAGTGGGACCGAACTTTTGGAACTTGGCGACGTAGAAGCCGTCGACGTTGTAGGTGTGCGGGTAGTAGCGGCGGGTGTGACGCACGGAGGGGTCGAACTTCTTGCCCATGTAGCTGGTGAAGCCCTCTTTGCCAAAGGCGAGGCCGGCGTCGACAAGGCGGACGTTGGGACGACGAGACAGGGCGTACTGCACGACTGCCTCGTTTTCTTCGACAGTGACGGAACAAGTAGAGTAAACAATGTAGCCACCGGTCTTGGAAGCGTGGTTGACGGAGTCAATGGCGGAGAGCAACAGTTGCTTCTGGATATGGGGCAGCTGCATGAAATCGCGTTCCGTCTTGTTGGTCTTGACGCTAGGATCCTTTGCAATAACTCCGGTACCAGAGCAGGGAGCATCCAGCAGGACACGGTCGAAACCTCCCATAGGCTTGGGGAAGTCACGGGCATCGTAGTTGGAGACAATGACGTTGCGGGCTCCCAGACGGTGAATGTTACCAATAAGACCTTTGGCACGAGCCTTGTTGGGATCATTGGCCATGATGAAGCCTGTGTTCTTCATCATGGCGGCCATGTACGTAGTTTTACCACCAGGGGCAGCGGCCATATCTAGCACGCGTTCGTTCTCCTGGGGGTCGAGAGCCATACAGGGCAGGAAAGAAGAGGCAGCTTGGAGAATATAGTGTCCGGCGAGGTATTCGGGTGTAGCACCGAGAGGCACATTGCTCTCGAATACCTGAAGACCAACCTTGGACCACTTGCCGACGGGCTCAAGTGTGACACCGCGGTTGATGAGAGCCTGGGCGAGATCACGACGGTGAGTGCGTAGCGTATTTGTTCGAATGACGACGGGACGGGGCGACTCGTTGGCCTCGAAAAAGGCAAAGGCTTCGCGAGGAGTGAAGAGATTGAAGAGCTTCTCGGCCAGGTACTCGGAGTAACCATAGTAGGCGCAGATATCCTTAATGAGCTGGGCTGTGTACTCGGCTCTTGAGCGACCCTCCTCGGCGAGGTTGGAAAAGTCGTCGAGCACGCGGATGTTTTCGGTGATTCTTGTTCGTAGAAGTTGTAGATCGGGGGCTAGGAGAGCATTGGTCTTGGCTGAGAGCTCATCATCCTCATCATCATCGCCTAGAATATGGGGTTTGTCGCCGTCGATGTTGGTCTGGAGAGCCTCATCAGCCATTTCTGCGTCCGCATCCGCAGCCTCCTCCGCCATTTGGGCATCTAGTTTCCTAGAGAGACCCTCAATGTTTGCAGCTGTAAGCTTCTCCTCGGCGTCCGACTCGTCCTCGTCCTCAGACCACATCGTCTTTCCACGGCTGGCCTGCTCCTCTTCAGAGTCGAACACCGAGTCATCATCCGAGCCAAGGAAGTCATCCTTCAATCCAATGCCACCCTCCTCGTCATCCAGATCAGCATTGTCTAGATCCTCCACGTCGAATTCATCGTCCAATTCCTCGTCGGAGAGATCCTCCAAGTCTGGCACAGACTTCTTCTTTGACTTGGTGGCCTTGCCATTGGCCTTGGGAGCCGGCGCGGCAGCCTTCACAGCCTTGGCGCCGTTCGTCTTCTTGGTCGCCGCCTTCTTGGGTGCTGCGCCATTGCTCTTTGGCTCGACGGGCTTGGCGGTTCTGCGCTTCTTCTTCTCGGGCGCCTCGACAGCAGCATCAACAGGTAAACCGGCCTTGCGCTTGAGCTTTGTGAAATGTTCTTCGGACAGGGGCTGGGGAGGGCCCTGCTTCTTCATACGTCGTCCGACACCCATTTTGAAAAATGGTAGCGAATCAACCGGTGAATTGGGAGAATTGGGGCATATAAGAAAAAAAAAAAAGTTCGAGCAGCGCAACTGCCCGTCTTGTCTCTATCCAAAAAAACCAAGATCGCGCCCCGCCGAAACTTTTTTTCTCTGAGCAGGTCCTGCAGGGGTCCGATAAGACGGCAGAACTCCGTATCGGTGCCAGCGACACGTGACCATCTCCCTCCTGGAGCGTGCCATGCAAGCATGGAGCTACACCACATTACTAGTCTTCAGTTCGAAGGAGTTGAGAGCATTCCCGCCATATCGATTTAGCGCTTGTTCATTCTGCCGCACGCTGTCCGTTTTTATTATACTATACTTGATACTTTCAGATCCTCCATCTTGGGTTCCTGCCAGGCCAGGTACTCACGTTATCCCACTACTTTGCTGTCAGAGCTTCAACCCCGCCTCCACCTAGTAGCGGCATCACCACCACCATGGCTGAGGTCGCTTTTGCAAAGACCTTTCTGTCGTCGCTTGACTCGCGCCCAATCAAGCTATCTGCCGACCATGTTGAGGACCCCAAAAACTTTCCTGCGCGACCGCCTGTATGAGCTCTATCTGTGGTCCTGGTGCCCTGTTTGATACTAACACATCGCTCTAGTATATCCTCCCTCGGATGCCCAAGGCCATGAGCAAGCCCGTCAAACTCGCTCCTGGCCAAGAACGAAGTGTCATTGTAACTCTAAAATCTTTGCGCAACCCTCCCCTCGACCTCAAGTTCACCTCCCAACCGCTCGATACCTCGGTTTTGGACCTCAAGTCTAAAGTACAAGCCCAAACGAGAATCACTGTCGACAAAATCAAGCTTCTTTTCAACAGGAAACCTATTCCGGACAGCAAGATTCTCAAGGATTTATTGGGAGAGACAGATGCGACTATTGAGTTCTCAGTAATGGTGATGGGTGGTGCTGCGGCTATCCCCCCGGAAGAACCTCAAGTGGCTCCAGAAGACCAAGCTACGGGGTCGGCAGCACTGGAAACGGAGAAGTTTTGGCAGGATTTGAAGGGTTTCTTGGCGCAGCGATTAAAAGACCAAGAGCAGGCCGAGACCTTATCCGCTCTCTTTAAGTCAAGCTGGCAGTCAAGCCAAACATGAAGGATGGCATACAACAAGTATTACCTACAGTATAAATATAACAGGCGGCGCAATTTGGCCAAAAAGTTCCACATACCAGTATGTGTGTTTATTTTCCATTATGGTATATGGTGAGGGCTAGCAAATCTGTCCATTTACGTGCCAACCCGAGAAGAAAACTCGATGGCGATGTCCCTAGGGATGTCCACCACTCCGCTGCCTTATTCCTCCGCAATATCACTACTCCATTGGTCTTGGTCCTTCATCATGGGTGCTGATAGCGACCCAGTGTATGTTCAGCTCTATTCCATGCCTTCTAAAAGGACAAACACTTAAGCGAGACCCTTGCTGACGGTCTTGATGATGGTGTCGTATTCGATGTCATCCGTGTCGTTGGCCTGGATCTCGGTGGCGACACCAGTGAGAGATCGCTTCAGAGCCTCCTTGGAAGAGGCGTAGATCATCTTGGGCTATGGTGGGAAGTTAGTGAATTGCGAAGGGGCCTAGTTAGAATGTGTAATACACACCTTGATACCAGCATCATCGGGGGACCAAGCGATGAATGTGATCTTGTTTCTACTGAAGCGTTAGGAGGTCGAATTCTCACTTGATACAAGATCACGAAAGGCGTGCGTACCGAGAACCCTCACCGGAGGCAAGGTTATACTGGAAGTCGTAGACGGCATATCGGGGACCTTTGCCGACGGTGCCCTGCTCACGTTGTTAGCATCTGGATCTGCTTTGTTGTCGAGAAAGACGGTCAATAATGGGTCGAGGCATACCATCCTGTTCTTGCAAGTGGCGTCGACGAGCTTTTGGCGGAAATCCTCGTAGTCGTCGCTCTTCACAGAGTGCTCGACGACAATCTCCTTGTTGTCGTCTGATAGCTTGTAGATGATGTAGGTGAATTTCTTGTTAAGCTTGAGAGCGTTGAAAGCTTCGATGCATTCCTGCGCAACGGTGGCACTGTAAGGCGGCACGAAGTTAGCGCGCCGTTTCAATCGAGATGCGGTTTCATCATCTAGACAGGGCAGCTGCATGCCCCGCGGCGCCGTTGTTGTCTTGGAGCGGTTGGCGGGCAGCGGACCCGGCGGGGGAGGGGTAAGAAAATAAAAAGGGAGGAAGAGGGGAGACGAACCCGGATTGAGACTGCGAGGCGTGTTAGAGATGGAGGAACATGGGGGCTTTCAGGGGGGCTGTCTTGTTGAGCTTACCATGATTGCGGTCTACGTCGGGAACGAGGATCTCAGGAGATGAGGGGTGGACTGGAGCGAGAGCTGCTGGTTAGCAGCTGTTGTTGAGAGCGCGATAAGGATGGAGGGGTAAGAGAGTTGAGAGGGGAGGAGGCTGCAGCGAAGGGGGATGGGGCGAAGTATTTGAATGGGCGGGCGTACCAGAATTGGAGTGTTTGGGGAGAGGGAGAGAGGGAACGAGGCTCCTTGATGAAGACTATGTAGCAGTAGAGTGTCCTTGGGGGAGTTGGGCGGACTAGGCGGTGCCATGGGAGGCGGGGCCATTGCGGGAGAAAAACACCACTCTGATGGTGGGGTTGCCCGTGAGATGGACCCACGTGACAATCCTGGCGTGCGTGTCAAGTGTGGCTCGTCATGAGAGCAATTGTGTTCTGCTTTGGTCTGCCTGCAAGGCATCAATTCAAACTAGCCGGTATGGCATTGTGTCATGCTTCTTGGCCTTGCTTTTTCGTCGTTACCTGCCAGGCTGACCATGGTGGTTGGCGCATTTCGGATGTGAGGCCCCAGCATTTACACCGACAAAACAAAGCTCCATCAGCCAACCCCTGGCTGTTTACAGGCAACAAATTCACATACATGTTCACGTTGCAGATAGGAAAAGAGGAGCCTGAGCTGTTCGATGATGAAATCATAATGTACATTTATCTCATACAAGTTTCGTCCTTGTGATTTTTTTTTCTTTCTAGTACTACACCGACCGTCAGTGCTACTATACAGGGCTCAAGCGGCCTGAAAATCTGTGAGGGGTATGAAAACGTGGTCGTAAAGATGGTAGAGAGGAGATTGCAGGGCCACTTGATCCGTCCCATGATAACACACAACACCATGTGCGCCGCTACCCAACCCGGCGGGTTTATACATCCAAGTCATGCTTTTCTTTTTTGCTTTCTTTTTTTTACATCATGCCACCCATGCCGCCCATTCCGCCCATGCCACCCATGGGAGGACCGCTAGGCTTGTCCTCGGGAGCATCGACGATGGCGACCTCGGTGGTACCGAGCAGAGAGGCAACACCGCTGGCGTCAATGAGACCGGTTCGGACAACCTTGAAGGGGTCAAGGATACCGGCACCAATCATGTCAACGTACTCGCCCTTGGAGCTATCGAAACCCTTGTTGAAGTCGGCAGCATGCTCATCAGTGAGCTTACCAACAACAACGGAACCCTCAAGGCCAGCGTTCTCAATGATGGTGCGGGCGGGGCGGGTGATGGCGCTCTTGACAATGTTGACTCCAAGCTGCTGGTCAAAGTTGATGGTCTTGACTTCGCCCAGAGCGTTGACGGAGGCCTTGATGAGGGCAGTACCACCACCAGGCAGGATACCTTCCTCAACAGCGGCGCGAGTGGCGTTCAGAGCATCGACGTATCGGTCCTTCTTCTCACCGACCTCGACCTCGGAGGAGCCACCGACCTTGATGACGGCAACACCACCAGAGAGCTTGGCCAGACGCTCCTGGAGCTTCTCCTTCTCGTACTCAGAGGTGGTAGGGTCAGCAATGACACCACGGATCTGCTCGCAGCGCTGAGCAATGCTGTCCTTGCCACCACTGCCGTTGAGAATGATGGTGTCCTCCTTGGTAATAGTGATTGAGCCAGTGGATCCAAGCATGTCAGCAGTAGCCTTCTCAAGCTTAACATCAAGCTCGTCGGTGAAGACGGTACCGTCGGTCAGAACGGCAAGATCGCCAAGAATAGACTTGCGGTTGTCACCGAAACCAGGAGCCTTGACGGCAGCGACCTGGAGCTGGCCACGGAGCTTGTTGAGAATGCAGACAGCGAGAGCCTCACCGTCAATGTCCTCAGCAATGATGACGAGAGGTCGTCGCTGCTGGGTGGAAATCTCAAGAGCAGGAATGATATCCTGAACAGCAGAGATCTTCTTCTCAGAAAGGAGAATAACGGGGTTCTCGAACTCAACCTTCTGGGTCTTGGCGTCGGTGATGAAGTAGGGGGAGACGAAACCACGGTCGAATCGCATACCCTCAGTGACCTCAAGCTCATCAAGCATGGTCTTGCCCTCCTTGACGGTGATAACACCCTCCTTGCCAACCTTCTCCATGGCGTTGGCAATCATGGCACCGACATGCTGGTCACCGTTGGCAGAGATGGTGGCCACCTGGGCGATCTCAGCACTGGTGGTGATGTCGCGCTTGTTCTTCTGGAGGTATTCGACGACGGACTCAACGGCAGCCTGGATACCACGGCGAAGGTCCATGGGGTTGCAGCCGGCGGCAACGTTCTTGACGGTCTCGGAGAAGATGGCACGGGCGAGAACGGTGGCGGTGGTGGTACCGTCACCAGCGACCTCGTTGGTCTTGGAGGCCACATCTTGGAGGAGCTTAGCGCCGAGGTTCTCGAACTTGTCCTTGAGCGTCACAGCGCGGGCGACGGTCACACCATCTGTTCTCAGTTAGAAAAGTATCCCAATTGGGGAATTGGCTACCAGTACGAACCCTTGGTGATCTTGGGGGAGCCAAAGCTGGACTCAATGAGGACATTTCGGCCCTTGGGTCCGAGAGTGGTAGCAACAGCCTTAGCAAGGGTGTCGACACCAGCGAGGAGAGCGGCACGACCCTCAACACCGAACTTGAGCTCCTGTAGACATGTTAGAAGCTGATTGAAATTGCAACTAATTGAGATTCAAGTATACCTTGTGAGCAAATCGGACTTGCTGACCGAGACCAGCTCCGGCTCGGTACTTAGTGGCAGCCGAGGACAGGACTGAGGCCCTGGCCCGAGAGCTCAATGCGCGCTGCATGATTCTGAATTATGGGGGGGTATAAGGCGTAGAAGTACAAAAAAGAAAGGAGACACGCTTGCGGACTTTCGACTTTGGAGGAGGACAAAGACGGAAGTAAACCGAGGGAAGAGAGTTAAGAGGGAAGAAATGGTGAATAATATGGAGGTCAAACTGGAGAAGCTCTCGCCCCAAAAAAAATTGGTGTCCGGAGCGTCGGCAAAACATCCACCCAGAAGCGACGCTAGCCCTAAAGCGGAATGGCCCCAGCCGAGGCCATTTTTCTACACCTTTCTAGCGACGTCTGCACACTGGAGGTGTATTCCCGCAAAGAAATGCCTACCTAATGAATAGCCGAACACTGCAGTACAGTACACCTTCTCCAGGCTGTGACTTTACACGCGGCCCGGCGTGGATCCACCTGACAAATGCAGTTTCCGGGGTTCGGCTGCCCGGCGGTTTGGTAGCATGGCAAGAGTCAGCGACAAAGCACAGGTTTTCGTTGGTTGGGGCATGGACATGTCCACAGTCAATCAATACCTTTAGCAAAACAGGCAAGGGACAAAAAAAAGCTAAAGAACCTCTATGAATTGTGCCGTAGCTAGCTAATCGTTTGCTCTCATTTCGTTCGTTACTCTCATTTCATTCGTTATTTTCGTTCCGTTCGTTACCCTCTTGTGCCAACCCGTAAACAATGTGATAGCAAATACGCAACCTTCATAACCGAAAACCCAGTCCGCAATACTATCTCTGTCTGGTGCCCGCCCTCAAGTCTATTGCCTCGGAGAAGTTGATAGCCGATTCATCAGCCAAATGCGTCTTCCTCCAATGCCCTTTCCTTCCCTTCCCTTCCCTTACCCCTGGTATTGAAACATACAAGAAATCAGAAGCCAAGCGCCTTATCCTGCTGCGCAGTACAATGATGGTAATAAATGCAGTTTGCTCCCTGTGCAGGGATACATGTCAGTAGGCTGTACGACTACTGGATACGATACGCCACAATGGGCGGGCCATGATTTGTTGTGGTTGCTCAGCGACAACTGGATGCACTTCACTGGAATTACCAGGTGCTATTCCAAGAGCTATCGTTGCCAGCAATGAATTCATTGAAATCTAATTCACCAAAAGAAGCCTAGAGTAATGTGAGATGAGAGATCAACTATAGTAGAATTGTCCAAACTTACTGGTTTGTTAGACTGAGGCAAGGCGACTGTCTCTTGCTTAGTCAACGCAATGGCGCTTTGCTGTGCAGGCAAGCCAACAGGCTCATGTTGCTGAGGCAGATTAATGAACTCCTGCTTCTGAGACCGATTATTGAATCCTTGCTGCTCAGGAAAGCCGATGTTATTTTGCTGTGCAGGCAGACCGATGAACTCTTGCTGTCCAATCAAGTTTGGATTCTGCTGCTGCTCTCCCCGTTCCATGAACCGCTTCAACCGCTCCAAGTTTGGGAATTCACCCCAAGTCGAACCTTGAAAGGCTGAGGAGAAACTCTGTTGATTCTGGTTGACATTCTGGGTGTCGAGCCAAGGAGAAATGCCAGCATCATTCATAATATAGTTAGTCACTGGGTCAAAGTCACGAGGGGTTCCCTAAGCACCCATAGGACCACCAATGGCATTTTGCGACATAGAACTGCACTCAGTGGTGGCTGACATGAGGGACAAATTGCTCCCAGAAGAGGGTAGCTGCGTGGGAACTTGGCCTGTAGAAGAGGTCTGGGGCTGCCAATCGATATCGCCAGCGCCATCAACAGGCTTTTGAGCAAGAGCCATGGGCTTCTCAATAGGAGAGCCGCCGTAGCTATTGAAGGAATCAAAGCTAGTGGAAGAACTAAAGCTCGGAGAAGAGGTGAAGCCAGTGGAAGAACCAAAGCTGGTAGACGCCAGGTTTGTCTGGGCCTGTGGGGGGGCAAAGCCCTGTTCATGGTTTGGCTGAGAAATATTAGCACATGTTGAAATCTTGTGAAAGATTAGCTTACCTGAAAGTCGGTCTCGATGCTCTGCATGATCGAAGCATTCTTCTGCATGGGCTTGCGGCTGGCCATGTTGGCCTTGAGAAACGCCTCAGAAGAAATCATTTCAACAGATGACTGACGATTGCCAGCAAGGAACTGCGAGGCCTCAGGAGCAAGGGTGGGTGTCTCAAAAAGTTCTTCTTCGAACTCATTGTAGCCGTACGCCATGTCATGGGCCTGGTTCTCAAAATCAGCGGCATCGGCAAGGTTGAACCGGCGATCTTCAATTTTTTCATTGAAGTAAACAGGTCGAGTAACAATCTTTTCGCCAGTCACCGTCTCATCCCGGATGTAACCTCGGATGTTGCGGTCATGTGGCTGGGCACCAGGCCGTTGAAGGGGAGGGGGCACAACGTGACCCTCGTTGACGAGGTTGCCACGAAGACGGCTGAGATGCTGGGTAACAGCAGCACCAGAGGAGCCAGGATGAAGACGATGAGCAATGGCATCCCAAGGCAACTCGACCCTGAGACGAGCACACTCGTATTGAATAATCAAGAGGGCCTTGTCAGACATGCGAGGTCCTGCTCCGAAGTTAGTAAAACCCCCCAAAATTAGGAAAGGAGAAACGTACGACCCCATGTGATGAGACTGCGTCCAGGAACACGGCCATTGGAGCTGCGTTCCGCTGCAGTTGGGGGCAGGCTCGTGAAGTTGTGGTTCTTGGCTGGAGACTGGCTTTTGGGAGTCTTGTAGCTCTTGGTAACCTTGGTAGGAGTGCCATTGACTGGGGTCTTGATGGCAGGACGGCGAGTCTGCTCCTTGGTAGGAGTTCTCATGGCACCCATGATGAAGAGAAACAAGAACAGTTGAGCTTGTCTATGTGTATGATTAGATTAGCTGTGTGCTTTGCGGGTTCGTGTGCAAAAGTGGCATTCAGGCAGAAAGAAGGAAGTGAACCAAATGATGACTTACAAAGGTGGTTTGAAACGATGTAATTTGGAGACAGAGATAGATTGAAAGCTTTTCAGAGACCTGAATAAGGCGGAAAATAGAAAGAGCTTGTGGAATAAAAGAGTTGTGTTGTGTTGTGGGATTCTCAATGGTGGTGAAGAGAAAAGTGTGAGTTGATGTGGGTGAAGTTTTCAAGTGGGATTTTAAAAACGAGAACTCACTTATGAATGAATGAAATCTCACTGAAATTAGGAGGCTGGTGAAGTGAGTGAACTGGCAGTACCCACTTTGGCACCATATCTTGTGAGTTTACAGCTGTAACTGGAGGTTGGAATGGGTGCAGAGAACTGACAAGCAGCTGGCAACCGACTGTCGGCCCTGCAACCCCCGCACAGAAATTTTCATTCCAGCCTCTCAATAACGATGGACCATTGGTTTTCCGTTTAGCAGAATTGGAGCGCCTTTAGGGCTTTCTGAGCGGTTTGGAGAATCGCGCCACCAAACCCGCCCGAGGTGGTAAAAGGGGGCGTTGGAGTTGAGCATATTCCATGACTCAGGTTCTGGATTTTTACCACTTTGCCACAAAGCTCCCAAATCAGATGCCCTTTTTCGAATTGCGGACATCGATGTATTTTTTGTCGCGTGTATAGCGAGTGCTCTTGTTTTGGTTCATCGGCTCGAGTTCCCTTGGGCAAAGCATGTCTGACTTTGGTGGTTCGGTTTTGGGAAGTCAGGATAGCTTCACACAGAACACGAAACAGTGCCACGAGAGGGCTCAAATTTATCAAAGACTTCATGTGCGAGTTTTGGAGGACCCGGCTACGAGAAAATAAACCTTCAATTTGCTTTCAAAAACTGATTACTTTTGGGGGAATAGAATGATGCTGCTCAACCAGCCATTGCCAAAACACGAACAAGTACAAAAAAAAAGAAGCCAAAATTAATCATTGCTTAAAAGCTTTTTCACCATCTTTCGCATCACTCCCCTTCTTTTTGTGACACTGAGGTCTTGCGATTGCGATCCAGACAAATGGACCGACCCTAAATCTCTCCTTTCCTTCTCCAACTGGAATCTGCTTGCTTCCACCTCCAAGGCCATGGCTTGAATCTGGCGTGATCGTTTTTCGAGGTCAAGAATAATTCGCTGCTGTGCTTCTAAAATATCCTTGAAGGCATCTTGTGTCTGGTGCTGTACCGCCGTGTATACCACTTGGTTAACCGCATTGGGGAGGTTCATCACAATTTGCGACAAGGAGCCGACGAGATCCCCCGCCTGCGCAAGCTGTTCAGTCGTGGCTTGAATATTCTTGGTTTGGGGTCCAAACATATTATGCAAGGCGGAGATGCTAGCAGATTGCTGCTCGAGAGCATGGAAATGTAAATCAATCTGACGACCGTATGCGTTGTTCTGGTCTTTGAGGCTGGCAGTCTCGTTGCGCAGATTTCCAATGTTCAATCGCAGCGGGCTAGCGGCATCAGCCATAGTCTGTTCTGCAGCCTTCTCGATGATGGAGAAAATCTGGTCTGCCACATCGTCAACTGGTGGGTGTGTCGCTTGATGCTGAATTGACGCCTTGGCAGCATCAAAATATTGTCTCTCCTGTTCGATAGATCGGAGATAAGAATCCATCCGACGGGTCGCTTCTGCCTTGCAGGCGATTTCATCCAATGCAGCATCTCGGTCCTTGATGTAGCGGGTGACCTCGACAAAAAGCTGCTTGTACTCCTCGGGTGTATTCTCGGGGTTCTTCCCACGAGCTTGACGGAGCTTCAGAAGGTTTTCGTAATCTTCAACAACCACTCGAACATCTCTTGATGATGCTGATGTGTGGGGAAACTCATGGTTGTCTCGAGCTTGGGCCAATTCGTCTGCCATCTCACGGATTTCGCCAAGGGAGTATGCAATGTCACCTTCCGTCAGAATGTTGGAATCGGCCGTTGGATGAAGTTGGTTGAAACTTGAAGCATCCTTGTGCTTGGCAGAAAAGTTCTTAGTCGGCGAGTCAGGAGGAGTCATCAATCCTGACACGGCGACCATGGGAATGGAACGTTTAAAGCAGCTTGCAGGTAGTGCAGGTGTCTGAGGGCTTGATTCCATGAAGAATGGTTTAGATAGTAAGGATTACGCAGTATCCAGGAACAGATCAGCCAACTTCGGATTGTTAGTGACCTTCTTGAAGATCCGAATATACTTAGAGAAAATGTTCGAAATAACAACAAGTCTTGATGATGTAAAATTCAAGTATGAAGATAGAAGAATGTCACAGTGGTTGATGCAATAAATATATACATGAGAAAGCTGGTGAGAAATAAAATCTCAGATTTCGCTGAAATATCTGTCATGCTCAATAGGTACAATAAGGGGTGGCTATCGTCATCGGTGCGTTTAGTCCATTCTTTGAATAGCCACAATGGGGCGCATGTGGGTATCAATGTGCCGACGTGAACACGCAACTCGGCCGCCAAACTTTGAATTCGGGTGTGCCACAACGGCCTACGAAGAACGAACTAGCCTGGTTGGTTAATCATGACGATCAATTCAGACCATATACAGCACGCCGGTGCCGTTAGCTTTGTGGACACGAGGGAAGTTCAAACCCCGTTAATCGTTTTGGGAATGGAGGGTTGTCGGCAAACATCTAGAAGGAATGTGAACATCAGTGTCCCTGGCCTAGCCCAACTACAAAAGCGGGGTGAACGAAACCCGACGAGCACTCTAAACCACGTTTGAGGAAAACTTTGTTCATCTTCAACGAAAACAAGGGGACAAAGTTTGGTCTTTACTCTGGTGGTATTTTTCTTGAATCAGGATACCTACTATCAGGCCATAAACAAAGTACTAGTTTTTTCATGATTCTCTAGAATCCCCGACTAGACAAGTCACCATCTACTGAAAAGAGGGAAGCTCCGGCTGTCCGCCGGCCCGGCATCGCTCTCGTGTTCTACCATCCGCATGCCTCCCGTCATTCACGGATGTTACCGAACAAGACCGTGTTTGGGTCTAGTCTTCCTCAGAAGGAGAAGGAGGGGGGTCTGTCGGAAATATTTTGTTAGATACTGAGAGTGCGATTCCGAACTGGGCACGTACCGCTCAAGGACGAAGTAGGAGAGGGGGCAGATTCCTCTTGCTTCATCTCCTTCTCCTCAGACTTGGGCTCAACCTCTTCATCCTCCGTTTCTTCCTGCTGAGGAACTACCTTCTTTGCGCGAGGAGTTCGAGTTCGCTTCTTTGCAGGCGACGACGTAGGTTCGCCATTAGTCTTACGCTTGGTAGCCTTAGCGGGAGTGGTCTTTTCTTTGGCAGGAGTCTTCTCGCCGTTGCTGGCTCCGTTGCCGGCCGGAGCGCCACCTGGCTTAATGCCATGGGCCTTCAGCATACGCTCGTATCGCTTCTGCCTGATTGCTTTTGTCAGTGCTGGTATGTGGAAGAATGGGGATAGTTGAGGACATACGCCGCGGCCTTGGAGACAATTTCAAGTTCATCGGCGACCGCCTGAAAGTCGGGCTGCTTCAGTTAGTGGATGAAGAACGTAGAATGAAACTAGCAACTGGCTTACTCGGCCATTGGAGGTGTGTCCGATGCAAGACACAAGAAACTTGACTTGTTCAGCGGGTTCTTGCTTCGACATTTTGGAAGAATGGAGCTAGACGAAACGAGGATGGTCAGCCCAACACAGGATGAAAAGCATAAACGAGAAAGAAATTTATTGCATCAGAAGAGCTTGAAGGTTCAATGAGAAAACACTTACGTGGATGGTCCGAAAACGGGCTTGATCTGAACAATATCGGATGAAACGAGTAAAGACCCACGCCAAGGAGATTGAAGACGAGAGGGAAAGGGGAGTTGAGGACGACAAGTTGGGGGAGATCAAATGCAGTTTGTTTGTTTTGGCCAGCGGATGAAAAGCGCTTGACAGCGCTAGGGGCAGAGCACGCGAAGCAAACCAAAGTCAAGGCCAGTGTCAACCAGTTGGCCTGACAGTTGACTGAATTCGGCCAAGATGAAAGCAAAGGAGACAAAGCAAAGGCAAAACGAGGCATATTTTCATCATGATTGAATTCATTCAAATTACAAAGATTAAAATATTGAAGTAGAAAATATAGGACCACCTTCGTTATGCCGGCCTCTTAATGGAGCATTGCGCGAATGCACGATGGACATGCGAAGTAGAACGTCTCCTCAACGTCCAAAATTCACTAGTCTACACACTCGGGTTGGTTGATGAAAACAATGTTTTGAAGGGCACCCTCAAGCGGAAATTTTGTGTAATATATGCGAGATCATACATTTACTATGAGAGAACGTCTGCCTAGTGGACCGCGGATTGAATGGCGTGGGCCTGTTGCGTTGAGTACACCCGCTGGTGACACCTTGTTTGCTCGAATTTAAAATGACATTGTGATTCACCCCTGCCTTGGCCCTGAACTTTAGTATCCAAGCCACTAATAATCCTTCCGTTACTAAAACTGTCTCCTGGTGATGTCTTACCGCTGGAAATGTGTGGGATTTTGCACGTCGACGAGGATGATTTAGACACTAGAGTTAGACATCAACAATCACCTCTGTCACGCCAGATAATTTCGTCAGGATGCCAGTCATCTTTTTATGAGAGTGTTTATTGATCCACGAGTATCATCCAACTCGTCTTTTTGTAAGAAGATTGGTACCATCGTATTTTTTGAGGTAAATGCTCTCGCCCAGATTCACCCTCTTAGCCCAACGATCTGACACAGAGTCTAGCAACGTCAAGTATTGCCTAAAAGTGCTCCTAAAAAATCTCCCAGGTCCTAAAACGCTTCGGTCTCCTCCTTGACCTCCGTCTCAGACTCAGCCTTGGGCTCAGCCTTGGGCTCATCCTTGGCTTCAGCTTTGACCTCGGAGTCAGAATCCGAATCCTTCTTGGCCGCTTTCTTGCGGGGGGTGCGAGGCTTCTTGGTAATCTTTCCATCGCTAACGGGGGCTGGAGTGCTCTTGGTCTTGCGAGGGCTTCCAGTGGTGCCGTTTCCCTCACGCCAACCATGGCGGACAGACATTTGGCGGAAGCGCTCTTTGGCGCACTTGGCGTCCTTGAGACCGAGGGCGCCCGCGACACCGTCCCAGTCGGCATCAGGCTTTTGGGTCATGTTATCGAAGACAGCCTTGATGAAACGAAGTTCGCCGTCGGTAAGGCCAATAGGGGTTTCACCCTCAGTGGAAACGGGGGTCTTCTTAGGAGGCATGATGGACTAGGACGGTCAGTTAGTCCGGGAAGTGGGGATAGGAGCTAGAGTACTTACCGTTTGTCTTGAACGAAAAGATAATCTCCAATGATATACGAGGTTGTGAACGGGGTAGCTGAGCTTCTCAGTGACCTTTGATCTCCGGTGGTAAAATGTCTAGATATTTGGGGGGATGTTCAGCGGGGAGGAGAGAAAAGAAGTTCGAGATGGGGAGATGCAGATAAATATTTTTTTGAAGATGGTCAATCTTAGACAAACATCTCACTTAGCTCCCGTTTGTTTGCTCGCTTTTTGGGCGCCAGAACCGCTGAGTCCAAGGTGAGAGTAGAGTGAGTGAAGAGGCGGGTCTGCTTGCATGAGGCGAAGGGTTTACAGGTGTTTGTGAGCGAAGTACCGGACAGCCAGCCTTTCGCAAAGCAATCAAACCGAGCTGGTTCTCTAAGCACACGCCCACATCCGACGATGAATCTTGGTTGTATGATGTGAATTTATATCTCGACCACATTCGCTCTGTTAGATACCCCGACCTCAGCCTGGTATAGTAGTCGTTGAATTGGGGCAATTATGATGTGTAAACAAGTCATCAACCGTGTTCTTTTGAATAAAATCACTTCGCGAGTCTATGGGCTATCACGAATTCTGACTTTCAGGTAGATGTGACATCTTCCTCAGCACAGCGGTCCTACACCGCTCCCAGCCAACCCTGGAATGTTCCATCGTCCACCAAATCTCGTTCAGTGATGGTTACGGACGCTCCACTAAAGTCAAGGTTCCATTCCTTTGAGCCTCACCTCCATTAACTTATTCCTCCGGCTTTAGAAAGGGTCGGTACCACCCATCTCTCCCAGGATCTGATTATCGGGACCGTCAGTGTCGCTCCCATCTTGCTCGGCCTTGACGGGTGTGAAGGGCTGCTTTTCATCATCATCGTCTAGCGCTTGTTCCTTCTTAACCTTCCCTCGGTCCTTGCCCTTGCTGCGAGCAGGCTTGGTCACCTTGGAGGGGGTGATGGGTCCGGCAGCAGCTCCGGCACTTTTCTTGGTGGCTGTGCGGGCTGGCGTAGCTGCATCGCTGGAAATTCCCAGCTTGCGTTTGACTTGTCCGAAGCGAACCTGGGAAGATCCCGATAGTCAGCACAAGGATAAAGTGGTTTGCAACGAAGCAGATAGAAGACGTTTACACACCTTAGCGACCTCCGCATTCTTGAACCCTTGTTCAGTGGCGACGGCCTCCCAGTCAACGTCAGCTTTGTTCTTGGTGTTCTTGACAATGCTGAAGAATAGCATCGCCTCAGCGGCAGTGGGCTCCTTCTTTGGTTCAGACATGCTGCTTGTGGTGCAAAGCGATTGCTGAGAAAATGTCAACATCGAAAATCGAAGATGTATAAACCAAGCATATAGGCAAACCTTGAAAGTTCTTTAGCACCTTACTCGTTGTCGTCACGCTTAGTCGATAGCACAAGCCAGTTAATGTCAAGTGGTGAAGGGGTGGTGAAAGCAGGAAAGAAGAACGAGATTCAAGTGCAACGCAGGCACAGAAATATTTCCTTAAAATTCTACGCTGGGCGAAGAAAAAAACAATGCAGGGGACAAACAAATACAAATTGCCGGACAACGCAAACGCTTGGCCCCCGCCAGTCGCTGAGGAGAAAATGGCCGTTGCTGACGGCCGCCTACAAGTGTTGACAATATCCATCCTTTCATGGACTGTTCTCGGAGCTTTTTCCACACTTCACCCTCGCAATTATCAGTTTTTAGCAGTGGTTAAGCCACACTATGCTTGAGGGAGTGAAGGAGGTTATTGGGTGAAACCCTCTACTAGCTCTATAGTTTTGATTAATAGCAAAAAGCGCATCGCTTCAGTTTACTTCTTTAGATCGCATTTTTGATCAGTTTGCCTGTCGAGGCTGCTTGATTCTTGCCCCACCCATCCTGCCTATAGTTCCCAGATGAATAAATAAATAAAGCAAGCTCATGTGATATCTTGAACAGATTATAAGCATGAAGACTGCCTTCTTTTTTTTCAGCGGGGTTTCGAGCACCAGAGTTGTTTTCATCTCAGAAAGTCGCAACAGGAAGAATAACGGGCCGGGCGCCAATCATGGTCATCACCCATAACGGAGCCGCGCAATGTTTCCTTGCTCCCGTTTTAAACAATACCCGACATAAACGTGCAGGTAAATCGTAATCGCGCCTGAAACATCCAACATGGGCCAATCCTTAGCATGTCACAAAAACGTAGACCCATGTCGTGAACAGGCGAACTGTTCCAAATATTAAACAACCTCGGTGGGTCGCCGGTTCATCTTTGATATCGAGTTCGACCCGAAACCAACCGTTGTCATTCCATTTCAATGTCACTTTCCCAATTCAAGGTCGGTTATTAGAATGGCACCATTGTTGTGGTAGGTTGGGGTTACACTCAATGCTCAGGGTCATATGCAAAAGACTGCTAGGAAATCATTATTCAGATATCAAAAAAGGGAAAGCAAAAGACCACGATTAAGTACGAAATCATTTTTTAGCGGAGAGACTGTGAGATTTTCCGTTCACCGGTTTGCAGGGGTAACGTCGACCGGATGAATGCTGCGGCTGCGAGCGACTGTCTCGTCACAGTGGGTCGAGCCAGGGTACCACACTGGACGTGGCGAAACGACACCACATTACGTATATGAGAACGATCGGGCTTTATCTTAAGAATTCAAGTGCCTAGTTGGTCTCTTGAGTTAAAATTAGATATTTAGAGCCTAAAGGATCAGGGTACGGTATTCCGGCCCGGACACATAAACTTTAATACACCATTCAGGGTAGATCGCTTAACGCCCCTCGAACTTTTGACGGTGATTTTCAACACGTAGAGGGGAAATTCCCGAATGCTACTGAACCAAATACGTACGTATGCAAGTATAGACGGTTGCTTTTTTCTTCACCTTTCTATTATTTTCTTCGTTGGGAGGGGGCAATGGGTTTCTTTCACTTCCTGGGATGTGACACACAAGATCGCGGTCAACACAGCAGCTGAACTTTACTGATGTCGTGTGAACACAGTTTGTTTCAACACTGGGTAAAATAAACTATACGCAATGAAATGAATTAGGAAAACGAACTTAAAAGACAATGGGTGATGTATGAGTGGATTGAGGAGGCACCGGTTCTAGACTAGAAGAAGCGCCATATAATAAGTGGAGTGTTTCGGAAAAATATCTTTCATGATTAGGCGGCAAGCGACTTGACTTCAAAGGAAAAAAGGGTGCGTCACATGGCAGATAACTACATGTTGGGAAAAACAACCAAGCGTCTATCACTGTAGTAACTTGAACGGTTGTGGTGACATTGAGATGTAGATCAAACAGTGTAGTATACATTCTGCTACCATCACAACGACTAATCAAGTCCAGAGAGACATACTTGTTAAAGCCCCGCCAGCGCGGGCACGAAGTATCATAGTTGAGAGATAATAATAAAAAATATAACAAAGACCATACCATAATATCCCAGCAGTACACACAACCTAATGTCAAACTCAAAACCATGGTCATTAATTCATAAAAAAAAGTTCTAAGCAAACCCCTATTTTAGTACATTACCCATCCGCTCTATTCATATGCCTTTTTTTCTTTTCGGGTATCAAAAAGGGTGGTGATCATGGAAGTTGTCAGTCCACTCAGGACTGAAGTCTGCAAGAGACGGAGCGCCGGTCAAGTCTAGAGCAACCGGGCTCTGGGCTTCACCAACAGCTCTGTAGCTGCCCAAGTCATAGGCAGCATCAAACGTATGAAATGGAGATTGTGCAAGGCTGAGGTGGTCATGGGGAGGCTGCATCAAGTCTTGGTTGCCTTCCACTGATGGGCCAAAGCCATTTCGAAGTCGAAGATCTTCGAGAGAAGCAGGGTTCACGGAAAGAGTATGGGCAACGTCATCGCTGCACGGAGTGAGGAATCGAGTGTTGAAGTCGTCTTGGTTGTCGGCGAGGTATGGAGAAGTGTTGGAAGCAGGAGAGAACTGCGCGAGATAGGCAGGGGGGTTTTGCTCTTGCTTGATTTTGGGAGAAATGCTCTGGCGCACTTGGACGTAAGAGGAAAGACTAATACCCGAGTCCGACTTGGGAAGGCTGTCCCTCTTAGGTTGTGCTGCCTTTTTCGACTTTGTAACTCGGGATTTGTCGGCAGTGCGGTTTCGCTTCTGTGGCTCGTGGCCGTTGACGGAAGCACGGAAGCGAGCAAAACGCATTCTCGCAGCATGACCATTGGTGATGGGCTGCATAAGAACAGGATCCGAAGCAACTTGGTTCCAATCGATCTATGAACAGTGAGATGGAGTTGTGGCGATAGCGTAATCCGACTTACATCTTTGAGGTTCTTCTGGTTCAAGATGGCCAAAAGGAACCGAGCCATGGCGTTCTCGCTGTTGGGAGTCATGGTGAAGATGTGTAGAGGAGTTGATAGATAAGAATTAGGGAGTAGTGTGGCACGAGGCTGAGGTAGCGGGCAGGCAGAAGAGGAGCGGAGGTGTCGAGATATATATACGGGCCCACGTGCAATGGATGAAGCCGCAGGCAGCTGGGGATGCCTTAGCTTGGGTATGCAATTAAAATCGGCGGCCCGAGGTGGTGGAGTCGGTTTTGAATTATGTGAATCAGCGTGAAGATCGGTGCATTTGAGTCAGGCAGGTATTGGGCAACGAGGCGAGACGATGTTGAGCATCGGTTGGGTGGATCAGCCGAGACGGAAGGATATAATGGAGGGTTGAAAAGGCGTAGTGTTGGCCAGCAGGGGAAACCACCACAAGAATGATGAGGCGAGCGAGGAGAGACCGGGAAAGGGCCTTTTTATGTCAGAGGGATGCTGGGGGCACGCCGGGTGATCTGGATAGGTGGGATACGGGGAGAGTGGGATGAGAGAGGGAGGGGGCCAGGGTGAGAGGCGATAAAATAGGGAACGAGCTACGGAAGAAGAAAAAGCTTCAAATCCAAAAAGGGGACGCATGCATTATATGTGAGCCTGCCTGCCTCTTCTGCCGCCACTATTCGTAAACCTCTATGATGGCCTTGTGGGGGAAGTCGCAGGGATCCATTGACCTTTCCAGGGACAGTGCGGGCAGTTTTTCGAAGCACCCCAGCGCAGGACGGGGCCTGGGCCTCTGGAAACGCAGCCCGGCCGTCATCCCACCTGCAGATGTCTGAAGTAATGGTGATAATGGCCATGGTTGCCTGGTGTTACCGACATTTGTTGGCTTTCTGGGAGCTGGAGATCCCTCCCAATGCTGGAAATGGGGCGCGACGAGGGGCTGCAGCGGGCGTGGGCACCGCGTAAAGTGGTTACGCCCCCGCCGCTAAACCCACTAAAAATGGCACCAGACATCCCAAACCACCTCCAAAGTCCGCTAAAGTACCACTCAGGAGGGGTCTTTGCCTCCGTGGGCCCACTAAGTGTTCCCTGCCGTCACTAGATGCTGCAACCACCAGCGGCTCGCCGCAGCAGCGCAGCAGGCCGTAGCGCTTTCATCTCAATGCGATCCGAGGCAAACTTCCATTGTCAATCAATTGAGACACGATTAGATCCAATTCATCTAATGGAGATAGAAGCATGATGGAATGGAACTTTCCCGGAATCGCCCATTTCTGCCTGCAATGCCGTGAGCTACTCCACAAAGTGCCTGTGTCTTTTGAGCATCAGTCTTTCAATTGCGCCAATGATGGGGAACAAGATTTTTTTCTCCCCTTTGGCAGCATTGCGTCGCCGAACCAAGACTTGCTGATGACAGGGATGACAAAGCTTGGAATGGGGTGAAACCCAGTGTGACTCATTCGTGGACCACAGACGAATTAGCTACATGAATGGCTTGGCCTTGAACGATCCAACGGCAGGGGAAAGGAGGGAGGGTGTGGGCATCATTGGGAGCCAAGCGGCGATATGGCGCACATGGCCTTGCGCTGCAGCTCGCCAGCTCCTACGCCATTTATTGGTCCAGCTTTTTCGAGCTGTGCAATTGGAATCACAATAGGAAGGTAAGCCGTCAGCTCTATTTTATCAGCCATCACAAGGTTCTAGAGGCAAACAAAGCCTGCACCTGGCGGGCTGGGATATGGGCACGATGCAATCCCATCACCGCCATATCGGTCTTGATTGTAAAGAGAGAAGAGGTAACGTGCGAAAGGACCCAAATCTGATGATACGCTAAGTACGTCTCAAGAATGAAGAAATTGCGCCATGCAGCAGATCCGCCGAAATTTTCTTCTGGTGCTCAGCTGAGGGGTGGCTCTCGGGGCATGATGGATGACATCCGTCCGAGGATTCGAGGACAAGTTGGCCTCGCACCAGAGGTAGTAATTCGAGCATTAGAGATGGCCTGGAGCCCGGGGAAATTTGTAGAACAGTTAAGCTGCAAAGAAAAATCCATTGGGATGCATCCCAGCCGCATCTATGGTGACCGAATGAGCTCCAAGTCATGATGGTCGTCATGGAGGGGGATGAGATGAAGTGGTGGGAGACGCGACGGACGCGAAGCCCGGTGGAACCTGTGATGCCTGGCGGCCCACGACTCTGCCGCGGGTGCACGTGAGACTCGTAAATTGAAAATAAATGGGGCGCAGCATCCAAGACCAAGGGCGGGGATATGAGAGGAGCATCCGTGTCCAGGGAGTGTTAAGGGGGCCCCGGCGTGCTCCCTTATGTTTGTGGAATGATGTTGCACTGACGAGTCACCGTCGTCACACTGCTGCCCGCACCGTTTCAAGTCCGTTTTCAAACCGTGTATTATGGAGCGGTCTCTCTTTTGGCTTGGCCGGTTAATCCCTGGTCTACCCTCGGCTAAGTTGAAGCATCTCGATTTTGAAAGGAAAGCTAAATCCAGTATTCTGGGAATGCGCGGGTGCAAATTGCCCTTCTTTTTTTGGTGCAGCATCTATTGCATGATTCCTAGCCTGACATCCCCTCCTGCAGCCAGATAGAAGCTGCTGGAATTGCAACTTTCCAAGGCGAAGCAAGAATGGTGCAACCGGAAATCCGGCTTGACACTTTTTCCGCTGTCCGGATCCTTCCCGGCCGGGCCCGCTCGGACCACTTTGCGCCTCGTTGTCCCCAACCTCTTGCCCGCCGGCTCCCTTAGCAATTCTCACTACCAATTTTCCCATTGATCCAGTCATCGACTTAACAGCTTCTAACCTCGTGCCGCCTCGGGTTTTGCCCATCTCGCCAACTCTCGTCCCCACCAGTCTCCATCGAGATGAACCACAAGAATTGGAATGACAGGGCCGATAAAGACCTGTTCTTTACTATTCTTTCCGTGAAAAACATTGGTGTCATCAGCGGAGCAGAATGGACCACTATTGGCAATCACATGAGAGCCCTGGGCTATGGATTTACCAATGAGGGATGCCGGTAAGTCAGCTTGGCTCCTCCGGGTTATCGATGTACCTTGTTTATTATCATTCCGAGAGCCATCTACCTCTTTAACTCTTGAATTAAATTTCAAGAGTTTATGTTGCCAAACTGAGATGTACTTCGGAATCTACAAGTCACACTCCGAGTCTTTTCCGATTGTCACTCTTCACATATATAGTTTTCTCTCAATACCATCAACCTATATACATCATCACGCTTGGCCCATGGTGTTACTCATTTAACATCCTTCCCATTACCAATGTCACTAACTTGAAACTAGTCAACACTTCCAAGGCCTTCGCCGAGCTCAGAACAAGTCTGAGGTGAATGGCTCTCATGAGAGTGCGCGTAGGGTTGATCCAACATTAAATCCCATCACGCGTCGTCCTGGCCCTGGCAGAGGTCGACCTAGGAAGCAGCCCGCCGCTCCAATTGAAGATATGCCTGGGTCGTCTGTACCTGGTGTTCATATTCCTCCAGCCCAAGCTTCTGTCATGTCTCTTTCAGCTGTCCCTGGTGTATCTGATCCGAACCACCCTGGCGCCCATGTCGCCGGAGAGCCCATGACCATGGTCCCTATCCCTCCTCATGGTACTCTTCCTCACGGGATGCCTGCAGAACAAGTTCCAGACTCTTTATCTGCACCCCCAATGACGTTTCCCAGTCCGCCTCATGCCTCAGAACTAGCTCACGACACATCTCATATGCATGCGCTCACAAGCCCCCAGCAAGTGCAAAACCCCCAGCACCAACACCCACACCAGGCTCAAGAAATACCCCTTCCCCAACCCAATGCAGAAACCTCCATGGATCCTGAGACGGTGTCTGTTCCTCCTTCCGATTCCTTAACCCGAGATTCTACACACCTTGATGCAGAAAGCGAGGAGCCAGATCCAAAACGACAACGCCTTGCATCTCCAGACCCAGACAAAGAAGTCTTGGATGACGAGGCTGTCCTTGCGCTGGCGGCACACAGCGGTTCTGCGGACCCGTTCCCTTCAGAGTACGTATATTCCTTTACCTCAGCGCCTGGAAACACTTTTTAACTCTTGTCAGTTTCACGTATGGAGAGGCGTAGTTGGCCAATTTTATGCCATGGCAATTTTTTAACAGCGGGCAATGGGAAGTTTTGATTCATGTGCATGACTTGCTCTCCTTGTAACGACCTGCTGGAGTATGGAACAAAGGAGCTCATGTGTTTTCGTTTCTATGACACTCTCGGAGTATTTAGGGCATGGCTTGGTAGTTGTACAAACGGCATCTATTTTACGGAGTTGAAGAATTATGGAATGAACGAGCGGTTTGAATGGGTGGCCTTGGGATCGGCCAATGTTTTAAGCGTGGGCTAGATATAAACAAACAATTTACTGACTGGCACTGGCAAATGATCTGGGCTGAGCATTTTGGACTGCCAACTGCTCGCATGTGCACTCATTCCTAGCTGTCTATTTATTTTCATCTCGCTGCTCGATCGGCCCTTTCATCCTTAGTTTCTTCAACAACGCATACTCTTTCGACCTTGGGCAAAGTCCTCACGAACACATTACACCTCCACCTCCACCTCGCACACACTTTTACCTGCATCCATCATGCCTGCGAAACCCGGAACCACTGCTTGGGACAGCTCCGAGTTCCTCATGGAGATGGGAGTCGCCCTATTTGTGGCTGCGCAGAGCAGTGGTGGTCTGAATCAGGACGCGCGCGACGCTATCGCAACTTATCTGCAGCAGCAAGGACATAGCACCACTTGGGAGGCCATTCGGTATGTTCTAACATTTTCGCTTATTTCTGCGCGCTTGATATTTTCTTCCTTCGATTTTCTTCCTGTGAACATCTCCCCCCTTTTTTTTCCTGTTCTTGGAGCCTCTAGTGAGCTCTAGGTGCCATTCTGATGCCTCTGGCTGGCAGGCAGCTGGCAGGCCGCTGGTCGCTTTATGTCTTGGGGAAACATAAATTCCTCGGCATTCACTGCACGGGATCTGTCGTTTTGAGTCACAGGCATTAACACCCTAAACCGCATCCTAATCCTTATTGTTTTCATCTGCTCCTCCTTCATTCTTGCCCCAAAGATTTTATCTTGCTTCCCCAAGCTATCCTCACGCCTCTGCGATCCGCCACAGCCTTGATTGCACTACAAACACCCTCATCCTTCCATTCGGATCACAAAAGTGCAATGGCTGGACGTCAGACTATGAAATGGGACGCAATCGTCCATGAAGACATTCTCATCTGCCTATTCCAACATTTGAAGCTTGGAAACCAAGAATGGGCAAAAGTCATGAAGGATCTTAAAGATTTGGGATACTCCTTCACTGAATCTGCCCTTCGGTATGGTGACCTTTTCTTCTGCCCAAAATAATTTGTTTGCGCATTTTGCTGCTGCCTCATACACGCCTCTCTTTGTTTGTTTACATGATCTCGCTACCCCGTTTCTCTCAACTTCGCCCCTTACTCCTCTACACCTCTACACATACACACACAAAACAATATTACTCTACACCTCACACCTTCTCCACCTTTGCTTGACTCCTACATACTTTTTCATCTTTTGTAATGTCTGCGAAACCATCTCGCGGTTGGGATCCCAACGCACATGGTGACCTTCTCCTTGCGTTTATCGAGGCTTCCAACCCAAACAAAGGCGTCATCACGAGTGTGACGGAGAGAATGCGTGAAATGGGTTACTCGTACTCATTCGATGCTGTCAAGTACTTTTTGGTTCTTTTTATTCTTCATAGCACGGTTGTTTTGTGCATCTGGAGAAGATACTAACCGGTTATCCCAGTCAGCATGTTCAAAAACTTCGCCGAACCCGCGACACTTCTGGTATCCAGGCCGCTATTGGAGGCGGTTCCGCTAATACTACCCCCCGAAAGCCTGCGGCGCCGCGTAAGCGTGCCACTCCCGCCAAGAAGAGTAAGGCTATGATCACTGCCGATGAGGACACCGAGGACGACAAGCAAAAGCTCAAGCGAGAGCCCGAGTCAGACGAAGAGTATCCTTACACCCACAAGGCTAAGCGGGCCAAGCAAAAGACCCCAAAGTGAGTTTCCTGTTCCCTTGAATTATATCAAAATGATCTCTAACATGATAATAATTAGGCTTGAGGATGATGAAGAGGATGAAATGACCGCCGAGGTCTAGTCCTATAAGGGCATGACAGCCCTCTTGTCAGCCATAACACGCAGGACGGCTCCGACAAGATAATTGTAAAGGCAGTCATAAAATCGCAAAGGGGAATTATGGAAGGTCGGAAAGGAAGGTATCTGGGGTGGACAAAAGCAAAACTAGACGCTTTCTTAGTTTGACTGTTTCGTTTGGGTTACTTGACTCAATCTCACGGTTTACGGTCTTTAAGACTTGAGATATCAAGCAAAATACGGAAAGCGATATTATCCACAAGTTGTCTTCCCCCGCGTAATTGTACACCTAAGCTTTGTAGATCCACTTGGTCAAGGAAAGCCCATAAGTGTGTTAGGGGAGGGATAGACACTCGAACTTGTAGAGAGGGATGTATTCCCAAACGGGAAGCCCCAAACAGTTCCAAGTGCATACAGTGCGTAGAGTAGTGAATACTTACCTATGCACCAAACCATGAGTTTGCTCCCCCCCCTCACATCCCCTAGCAACCTATTGTCAAGCAAACAAACAGTGCCAACGCTAATCTTTCTCCTGCATGAGTCAACATAAGGGCTGGTGTTATTTTCTTTTTCTTCAATCTGGGTTTTCCTCTATTTCATCCCTCTGCTTTCACTCCAAGGCCCAAATTCCGCTTTCATCTGCCTCGATCTTTCTCTTCTATCTTGAAACTATCTAGCTACCACTTTGGGGAAAACGGTACAGTTTCTTGTGTTTTCAAATTTTCCATTCTCGTCACTTCAACTGACTCATCCTAGCATTTCAACTTGATCAAAATGCCTGCCGTGGAGAAGAAGTGGGATTCCAATGCGGAGCGCGATCTCTGCCTCGCCATCATCATGGGCAACCAGGATGGCGAGCGTATGCGGCACAACTGGCCCAGCGTTCACACCATCATGTCCAACCTTGGCTACAAGTTTACCAAGGATGCTATTTCGTAAGTTCAACCGCCCTTGTACATGGAGTTTTGCTAACACTCAGCGCTCTCTGCAGTCAGCACTTCACCAAGACTGTCATGCGCGAGTTCAAGGCCCGCCACGGGGAAGAATCTATCGGGGGCACCAACTCTACCACTGTGACTCCCAAGAAATCTGCCACCCCGCGCAAGCGCGCTACACCCGCCAAAGCCAAGAAGTCCAAGGCCATGGTTGACCCAGAGGACGAGGACGAGGACATGGATGAGGGCTTTGAGACACCCACCAAGAAGGTCAAGCTCGACCAAGGCATCAAAACCGAAGAAGGAGCTGGTGTTTCCAGACGCGAGCGAAGGTAAGGACTTCGACCCTCGTTGAAATCTAGGAGTTGCTTGAACTGTATACTAACATATTGGCAGCGTCACAGTTGCTGGCTTAAAGCACGGCGAGGAGTCCGAGCAATGGGCGACTGACGATCAGTCCATTTAGCTCTCTACTTGACTATTTGGATCTTTTCCTGGGTGATGTATCATGGGTATTGGAATCAAAGTCACTGCATACAACGGAACGCGACCATCGCGATTGAAACTGTGGAGGTTTGATTCTGTCCAGCCGACTTAGAATAGGTAGAACTCAAAAGGAGAGATAAATATGATCACACCAATCAAAGAGCATGCGCGATAGTACTCCATATTGTCATAATTAAACGTTGATTTGTTTTGATAACTAGTCTACCTTGAAACTGGACTAGTCATAGCCTTGGAAATCCAAGGTTTCCTCAAACTCTTACCCACGACCCGAAAATTCCTTTGTGTTCCCAGGATCCATTTGAATTGCAGACTGCCACCTCGGGTCTGTTGGATGTTTTCATCCTCAAGTCAAGCTGCCTAGACATGAACGTTGCACCCTATTGCTCCTAAACGCCACTTAAACCCGGAAGATCCGTGCCTTTATCGAGGTCGCCGACCATCCAGTCTATTTCCTTCACTGGTGCCCTTTTTTTCGGGCGCCTTGGACTTATCCTCACCATCTCCCTTTCTCTTCACAGCTCCACGAAGTGTCTGGCCTTGTCCAGCAAAGTGAGGCCGGTTGGCATCTTCCTTTTCCTTTTCCTTGTCTGCTTCAGTCTTGACCGGCTTTATTTCGTACCCGAAAAATAATTTGTTGGGTGGCAAGCGCAGAGCAGCAGGTGCGCCTGTTCGTCGCTTTGGCATCCCCGGAATCTCCACACTAGGCGGCACGGGGGTAGACGGCTTGGGAGTTGAGTTCTTACTGCCCTTCTTAACCAGCCGTTGGCCGTCTCCCAGAAAGTTTGTAATATTGCTCGTGACGGAGGGAGCGATGGAACTGTAGTTGATGGCTTGGGCCATTGTGCCTTGACTGTGGAGCAGACCGCCGGCAGGGACTCCGCCGCGTGTGCTTCTTGGGGTACTTGTGCCGCTCTTTCGCTCAGGCTCGACATAGCCTACAGGCGGTGCAAAATCGACAGAAACATCTGTCTCGATCATACTGACACCCATCTTCTCTGTTTCTGGCTTAACATCCAAAACAGCAACCTCGTACACTTCATCATTGTACTCGAAGTTGAACACATCGCCTTTAGTTAGGGCGGCAAAGTTGCGGAAGGCCTTTTCCAAGACAGCCTTTGGATCGCTAATGTCAAGGAAATTAACGGATTGAGGCTGTAGTTTGACCATCCGAGCGAGCTCAAGCGAGGTGGTTCGTATCTGGATCATATCACCGACATCCATGCCCAACGTCTCCATCATCTATTATTTGTCAGCTGCTGTTGGATTCTCGAGAAAGATGGCTGTAATGAAGCACACATACCCACTGCGGAATATACGCACGCCCCTCCTCAGCAATGAATTCCAACACACCAGCATGAGAGTGCTTCCCCTTCTCTCCGTTGATCAGTTCCATCAGCAACGGCCACTGAACATGCAACTTGGACACTTTATCGAGGGCAGAAGGGGGGAGAATGATCTTGGAGCCGTAGTTGAGTTCCGGTCGGGCAGACCCGGGGGCCATGATGACGGGATAGCATCGGTAGTATTCGTCGAAGCGTTGCACGATGGGTCTTCGCCCATGACGAGCCATGGGGTCGAACCCCCCGCCGCCGCCAAATCCTGAGTACTGGGAAGTAAAGTATTAGGACTAGTGTTTCCAACAATAATGAAAGGATTCCCTTGACAAACCATGGCGAGAGCAGCAAGTGTATGTGAAAAAGCGATTCTTGAGGCTCGGCGTGGTGATGTCCGATGTCAAGGCCAGCGGTCAAGGCACACCTCGGATGATGGCAAATTCCAGGAGCGATGCAAGGTGTTGTTGATGTTATAATATTCTCTGAAATGGCGATGAGGGAAGGGCAGAAGGCGCTGACTGGTAAGGCTGTGTGGCTGTATTGGTTGTTGGAGAGAAGTTCGACAATGCAGGACGAAGTTGTCCCAGGACGACATCTACGTGGGGCCCGACGGCTTAGTGGAGGCGACAAAGGCAGCTCTGGGATGACGCAGTAAAGCTGATTCATAGAGCCTAGCAGCGCATGTTCCAGTACGTTATGCCTGAGAAAAAAACGGGCCTAGGTAGGATTGGTCCAACCAACGTCCAAGCTTCTGACGCAAACCTAGCTTCAACACCAAGCTCGCATGCACGTGTGAACCCTCGCGTTCGCGTCTCTAATCTTCGGTTTTGCTCAATTCACATTTACTGCTGCTACGAATAGCTGCAGACAAGACCCGGCGCTATGAACCCCCGTCACTCAGCGGCGCGGCCCAAAAGGGCTGGCGAGAACTTTGCGCGCACCCATCACAACGACGACGAATCCGAGAACAAGCGAGTCAAATTTGATCTTCGAAATCCATCAGCCTTGGCTCCTGATGCCCGGGAAGATGATTCAGTCCTTGATGCCGATGTTATCGGCCGCTCAGGCGCGACCAAGCGAGGCGCTGTCAACATTGATGGCTACGATAGCGATTCCGACAACGAGAACATCAATGCTCGCGCGCAGAGCCGAAAGAAAGGCGATGTGAATATTCTAGATCAACTCGACAACTATAACGCCAACCAAAATGCTACATCTGGGAATGCGGCCGATGAGGACGACGACGACGACATGTTTGCTGTTGATGACGATGAAAAGGAGAAGGAACCTTCAGAGAATGGCGACTTTGACAAATTTGGTCGCAAGAAGAAAGATGTGCGATTTCTTGACATCGACCAAATCGAGGGACAAGATCAAGTCAGTAAAGATGGAGGTCAGATTCGACTAGATGAGAGGGGGAGCAGCGATGATGAAGATGAAGTCGACCTAGCCATTCAGGAAGAAGGTGTCGACGAAGAGGTTGGCGCAGGTGGTCTCAAGAGGAATGCCCCGAAAGTGGAGGCGTTTAACTTGAAGCAAGAGATGGAAGAGGGCCAGTTCGATCAAAATGGCAACTACGTGCGCAAGGCGGGAGACCCTGATGCAGTTCACGACAATTGGCTAGATGGGCTCAGCAAAAAGGAGATGAAGAAGGCAGCAGCCGCACACGAAAAGCGAGAAGCAGAAGCACGCCAACAACGAATACAGGATGATGAGTTGCTGGTGTCAGACCTGCTCAAAACACTTATCCTTCGATTAGAAAAGACAGAAACGCCACTCGAAGCCCTGGCTAGACTTGGCAGAAGCCAGACTAAAACGAAAAAGGTCCCGAAGTGGAAGCTCAAGAAGAAGAACAAAGGTGCCGAGGGTATGGAAGTGGATGCCGAAAACACCGAGGATCCAGAACAGAAGCGAATAAAGGAAGCGATCAACGCCATCACAGAGGCCGCCGACAAGCTACTAAGCCGAGACCACGAAGACATTTACGAGCAAGAACGGGAATTGCTTGTCCGGGAATATCGCAGAGAAACCGGGGAGGAATGGGTCGAACCGGAACCCGAGCAGGCTGATGTCGATGGACAGCAAGACGATGCGGTGAAGCCTGGAACCATGTGGGAATTCCGGTGGGCAGACGGGCGTGATGGAGGCGCCAAGCAGGGACCATACGACGGGGCTACGATGAAGGCATGGCAGGAAGCCGGGTATTTTGCAGAAGGGTCGGTCGAGTTCCGAGCTGTGCAGGAGGGGCAGGAGTGGACGCCGCGAGTAGGCGCTTTTGTATGAGCACACGAGACCACTCCAAAGAGAGCCGACGGCGTGGGTGCGGAAGGGGGAGTGTAGGGGATTGGTCCGGGGTTTTGCATGTCCGGGGACGGTGTAATACTTCCAGCGGTATCTACTCTTGGCCATGGGTCCTGGGCTACTGGTAGATCATGGGTGCTCGGTCAGCCAGGTGTATGTGTATACGAACACGTACGGTCAAACGGCACAGTGGCTGAAGCAGGGCAGGATCTAGAAACGCGACGATTGGCGGCGTGTGGAGCCGGCAGCGCCAAAAAAGCCCACAGAACAAGGACGCAGAGTGAATGCATGACACAAAGGCTGCAACCTTGGGTGGCCGTTGGGCAGTTTTGGAGTAGACAAGGTCACGATGCTGCATGATGGTGCCGCGGGAGGACCCTCGTGGACGAGGGGTGGAAGCTAAGAGCCGACAAGGTGGCACCAGCGGGCACTTAGTTGCCTCTGGTTCCTGGGGATCCCGATCCGCGCCGGGGGCGGGCATGGCCGGGCAAGCCCGGGCGAGGGGGAAGAGGCTGAGAAGCCGGGGAAAGGCTGAACGAGGAGCCTCATAGGTGAAGCCTTGTGCCGACCCCAAGCCCGTGACCCGTGATGCTCCGGGTGGTGGAGCTCCGTAGCCGAGCGCTTCCCGGGAAGCGGGCTGAATCGGAAAAGTCGACAGGGATGGAATGGATCGAATTGGGCTGGGGAACTGAGTTGATTGGGGAAAAGAAGCATAAGCGGCGTATTGTAACTACTAGTTTGAATGTCTTAACCTCGAACTATGATCGAGCATGTGTAAGTCGAGACACCAAAACGGGCAATGGTTGGTGGAGGCCATGCATCGTCACCATAACCCACCACTGAAGCAACCGATGCAACAACATAATTCCGGGCAGAAACCGGGTTATTATTGTTAATATTATCATTCGAAATAATATCAAGCAAAAAAAAAAAACATTAAGAATTATGAATCAACATGGAACGAAATTTTATCATAATGAAGGATTGCATAACGACTAGAAAGGAAAAAAGAGGATATCGTATTGCAGTGTATACGTGGCTAGCAGGGTCCCGAAGTCAATATCGGACCCGAATCTGCCAGGGGAGGTGAGCTGAGGTGAAGTCATGTCAGATCAGGTCAGATCTCAGGTGAGGATTTCGGTGAGATTGGTATGAGACCATCGCTAAAAAAACCATGGACCGGGATGCGTGTAAGGGGGTTTGGATCTGTCGCCAGGGTAGGCAAAGAAACCACGCCAGATAGACGAATGGGCTGAGATTCGGCTCTGGACTCTAAGGGGGTTGGTTTATGGTTTGCACCGAAAGCATGAACTGATTAGAGGAAGATTTGTCACCAAATCCAGGGCTGCGAATACCGTCAGTCAATGGAGCCCGTGCCCGGTCAACGGGCCGACGCAGGGCCGGATTCGTTGGATGGCTTGCTTTCTCTGTTCATTCGCAGGTTTGCCATCCGATTTCTCAGCCGACTAGGGGCGAGCAGAAGAGTCACATCATGAACGGTCTTGGAGCTCGGGTTAATTGTTGGTTTCGCCTCACTTTTTTTTACCGTTGTTGCCTTCATCCTACGCCACCCCTCCCCCGCCGTGAATGACTGATTGACCACGGTGCCAGGTTACTGGTGAGGGAAAAGCGAAGCTATGTAATCATGGGGAATACCTCTTCGGTCCAATTACAGACACACCCAACACAACCAACACCCACCTTTGTTGAACGGTGACCAAGAAAAAAATTACGCTCCGCTAGTGAATCACTTTCAAACAGCCCCTCACCTGCTGGTTAACAGCTCAGGTAGAGAGCTTGGGTTGAGGCGGAATTACTCAAACGAGCAAGGCATTCCCCGCGGGGCTACACCTTGATTTAGCTCGCTAAGAAAAATTTTGTTGAAGAAAAGGCGTGGGAGACGAAGGTGAGCAAGAAAGGGCAAGCATTGAAAGCGAGGGTCTCCTTAGCCTTGTCTGAACCTCGTCGTAGTGGCCGAGAGAACGATGTCGATACTGGCCCCGCAGCCCATCATTTTGTCATTGCGTAAAAAGGCGCAACGTGGATGAGCCAAGCTAGGTCAAGATAGGCCAGCTCCAGGTGTACTAAAAAAGATACGCGCAACTTTACGGGCCGTCATTTTCTTGTATAATAATAAATAACGAGGCAGAAACGTAAAACGATTCCCAATTTTATTCCATCTTCGGCGGCAAACACGGGATAGGGAGGTAGTACTCGGTGGTTTACATTGGATAGGTTTTTTTTGGGGGGGTAAACCAATCCAACCTGAAAACCAAAAAAAAAAAAGACGCTTTGCTGTCTAATGTCTCTCATCTGTTTTGCTGGGTTGCCCACCCCCATGAACACGTAAGAGATGTGACTGTACGGATTGCCCGGACGATAAGTTAATTGAGACATGCTGGGAACGGGAACGAGCGATCCCGTTGAGAGGCCACGGGCGACGCGGGAAGAGCCATAAAAGACTGAGCACAGACTTGAATAAAGACGGTCAGTGAGAGATTGAGAGCTAGACCCCGAGATCTGTGTTGGCCGACGTATCAGAGCATCAAACCCCAAAGGCAAGGCCCAGTCGGCGCGGGTTCCGGAGCTCGTGAGGACATGGCACAAGCATAGCACAAGCATGGGACATGGGAGCTTTGGCATCAATAGACACAGCACATTAGAGCATACGGGGCATTTGGCGGCGGGCAGCAGCAGCATGGCAGATGCAGGCAGGGGGTTGAGCAATCTCTGGGACGATTTGACTGGGCCGATAAAGTCGTGTTTTTTTTTTTCTCTCTGGCTTGCTCTTTACGGTGAGACACAGACATATGCAGGCTCATGTTGGAGCTTCCCCCTCATCCATGGGCCAGCCAGTGATCCACGATACACCGTGGTGACGCCAGAGGAAATAAATGAGCCAATGCCAGGGCATTCCACAGCCACAGCCACCATGGAGCTTGCCTCTTGTTGTCGCGAGCTCTCTCAACGAGATACGACAAGGTGGGAGAGAAACGGGGCGACGAGACGCCAAGCGAAAAGGGGTACCTGTCGTCACAGTAGCGCGACCGTGGCTGGCCATGTACCTGGTGGTGCTTGTCCCATGAAGCACCCCACCATTGTCCCGCCCACTGACGCCGGACAGGGGGAGGAGGGGCGAAGGAGGGGCAATCCATGGGCCCTGTGCATGAGAGACCAGATGCTTGTCTGTGAAGAGGCGCGAGACAGTTGCTCAGGCAAGCGAACGATGATGTCGGCAGTGTCGTGATTTTAATTTGGGCACATGCGAGGGGGCAAACGGAGGACAAGCCATGATGGGCTTTTTTAGTGAGCCGGGTCAAGGGCAAAGGGCAATGACAGAGCAATGCGGTAACGGATGAGCGGGAGGGATGAGGGATCAGAGACGAGGGCTGAGGGATGAATGGACTGACGTCGTCGTCGGCCTTGTTGAGCGAGACCACGATGCACCGCACCCAATCTACCCGCCCAGCTTCATGTGCATCGTGTTCATCCTTAGTGGCTGCCATGGAAGGCGTTTAGAGAGGGTGAAACAGAAACAAGAACAGGCTATTCGCAACTCTTTCTTCAATCAGCCGTCGGGAGCGAGATGCCACTATTCGGCACTTTTCCCCGAATATCCATCCCATCGAGCTCCGGCTGAGGAGGAATTTTTTACGTGTCCCGACATCGACTCCCAATGTCAGAACAGAAATCATGATGATATGTCCCTCACACCCTCAGCCGATCCAATCTACTCGTCGGCGGTCTGTTGCCCCTCCTCATCCCTGCCCATGCCCTCCCCCCCCCGCCGGCGTGTAGAGGTCCAGGTCTAGGTTGGCCCTGGACTGGATGGAGCTTGTGCTCGTCGCATTCACACCCCTCCCCCCACTCCACTCCCCTCTTCCTTGCCCCTCCAAAGCTACCCTCACCTCACCTTGCGCACGTAGCAGCTGAGGGACGAGGGCACTTTGCGGGAGTGACGGGAGTCTGAGAGTCTCAGGCGTCGGACTGGTGACGGGGCGCCGGCGGGAGAACAGCGGCCTTGATAATCCGGCCGTGCAAATTGAAATATGTACTTCTTCTCCCCTCCTCCTCGCTTTTTCTCTCTTCTTTCTTTCCTTCTCATACCAACTCACTCTTCACAAAACATCTTCTGGTACGTTCTCATTCCCTCACATGCACCTTGGCTCCGTGTCTTCTTGCTCTCTCCATCTTCCTTTTGCTTGAAAGAGAGCCAAGCAGACTTGAAGCCATCCTGCCACCACCCTCTTGCAGTCCTCCATCATGGCTATGCATTCGCCGTCGTCACCCATTGCATTATTGTCACGCCACATCATCAATCATATCATCAATCACATCACCATTCCCACCCCTCCCCCTCCCTTTGCATAGTTACAATGGCGGGTTTCGTTGGCGACAACATGAACTCACCAAACATAAAACGCCATGATTTGGAGGGGCTGCCCCTCCTTTCAATCACGGTTGCCCCTCTCAAGGTTGCCCCTCTTCCTAGCTCCCAGCAACAGCTTCGAGCAAACAATATAAATTACCCCACCCCCTCCTCACTGAGCCTCACCTTTCTTTTTTCGCATCCCTCCATCTTTCCTCTCCAGCCAATCTAACAACGAAGAACTAGAACCAAAACTCTCTCCCAAATACTCAAAATGGCTCCCATCAAGGTCGGCATCAACGGTTTCGGTCGTATTGGCCGTATCGTCTTCCGCAACTCCGTCGAGCTCCCCGAGATCGAGGTCGTCGCTGTCAACGACCCTTTCATTGAGCCTCACTACGCTGTAAGTTCCTCAACGAACCCGCTACACCTCGAATCGACATTGATCGACGCAACCCCGAACAATCCCTTGCCTATCTATCATATCATACCACTTTATGCTACTTGGCATCTGCTAATCATCTCTTTCTCTATTATAGGAGTACATGCTCAAGTATGACTCTTCCCACGGCGCTTTCAAGGGAGAGGTCACCAACGACGGCAAGGACCTCATCGTGAACGGCAAGACCGTCAAGTTCTACACCAAGCGCGACCCCGCTGAGATCCCCTGGGCTGAGACCGGCGCTGAGTACGTCGTTGAGTCCACTGGTGTCTTCACCACCACCGAGAAGGCCAGCGCCCATCTTAAGGGTGGTGCCAAGCGTGTCATCATCTCCGCTCCTTCTGCTGATGCCCCCATGTACGTTATGGGTGTCAACGAGAAGACCTACGACGGCAAGGCCCAGGTTATCTCCAACGCCTCTTGCACCACCAACTGCCTGGCTCCCCTTGCCAAGGTTCTCCACGACAACTTCGGTATTGTCGAGGGTCTCATGACCACTGTCCACTCTTACACTGCCACCCAGAAGACCGTCGATGGTCCCTCCGCCAAGGACTGGCGAGGTGGCCGTGGTGCTGCCCAGAACATCATTCCCAGCAGCACTGGTGCCGCCAAGGCTGTCGGCAAGGTCATCCCTGAGCTTAACGGCAAGCTTACCGGCATGTCCATGCGTGTTCCCACCGCCAACGTCTCCGTTGTCGATCTTACTGTCCGCCTTGAGAAGCCCGCCAGCTACCAGACCATCAAGGACACCGTCAAGGCTGCTGCCGAGGGTCCCCTTAAGGGTTAGTTATTCCTCACACTATAATTTATCGCAGATTGCTAACAAGTCCAATAGGAGTTCTGGCTTACACTGAGGACGACATCGTCTCCTCTGACATGAACGGCAACCCCAACTCCTCCATCTTCGATGCCAAGGCCGGTATCTCCCTCAACGACAACTTCGTCAAGGTTGTCAGCTGGTACGACAACGAGTGGGGTTACTCTCGCCGTGTCCTCGACCTCCTTGCCCATGTTGCCAAGGTTGATGCCGGCAACTAAGCGTTCACGCCAAGCGTAGACAGACGGGGTTTCACAAGGTACTGGCATTATATGTATTTGTCACGGAATCAAAAATTGATAGATTAAAATAAAAATATTAATACCTGGAACGAACGACCTCTATTTTCATCCATAGCTATCCTGATAGCACTATCATGGCCAAGCTAATAATCAGGAACTCGTGACACCCTCGTCTGGGTAATCTCCCAGGATTTTCGACCAAACTCTACATCACAATCGTTGAACTTTTTATTTCTTCTACTTTCTTCTATGATATGTAAATATATAAATAAAATAAAAATAATTTAAATATATATTTGTTTGTTTGTTTGTTTATTCATTCATTTATTTATTTATTTTGGTAAATCGTGGGCTCAACTAAGAGAGAGCTTTAAAGCCATAACGGTGGCAGATCCCCAGCACCAACCAGAACCCACCAAACAGGTGTCCGAGATCGCTCAAGGTGCGGGAAAACATGGGCTGTAGAGTAACATTACTTATAACATTGATTGCTTGCACAGGAAAGTTAATAATAATCCACTTTTTGTTTTATATCTGAATAGGGATTAAGAGCCATTAATAGAGATTCCTATACAATCAACAACCCAATAGTTAATTATATTCCGCATAACTGTAATAAACCCTCTATGCTATATTGCTGTCTATCTCTAGTTTTTCTAGAAACTGGTCTCCTGATACTTTTAGACGCAACATCAACTCGGCCGATAAATAAGCAGGGACAAATTATATGATGTTGGGGATTTTGTAGGCTATATTCATCTCATCAAGGTATCGCATGTTTTTGGGCTTGTTAGTGCCTTCTAAAATGTATACCTGGGGAGCATTTCGTTTCCCCCCAAGTTCAAGGACTATTTGATGGAGAGTTCTTTTCATAGTTCTTTCTTTTTTTTCATTCAGAGGTTCCTCAAGTTGTTTGACCCACAAGTACTTGAAGCAGTCCAAGACTCGACATGTGTTACAAGAAGAAAATTGCTTCTCCTGTTCCAAGTATCATTTGTTGTTCATGAAGGTAATGTAATTTGTCTTTGTCTATGTCCAACCTAGCCCTCCGCTCACAAGGTGGATCCATCGCATCGTATGGGTTACAATATTCCCTGCCAACCCCTTCTCTTAAGCATTCAAGACGACGAACAAGGTCCCAAAACGCAAGTTCCAATAGTTTGCGTTGCATGTAATGTGTGATTTAGTTCTTCCCCAACCATCCTTCAAGTCATTCACTCGTGCAGCTCTTCCATTTCTAGCTTAAATAACATAGTCTTTCCTCTGTGGAGTTTATGGCAGAGCCGCTTAGGCGAATTCGTCGTCGGCCTCCTCAATGCTGTTCTTGACGCGGACCAAGAGAGTTGTCTTCCACTTGTCGAGCTTGCTCACCTGGTCAAACTTGAATAGCTCGTCTGAGAACTGCTCCTGGGACTTGGCCTCGATGCTCTCGCACAGGCTGACGAGTAGCATATGCTCGCGTTGGGCGGCAAAGGAGGGGTCAAGCTCACGATACCTTTCGAGAGCGCGCTGAGAAGCCACCAGGTCGCCGTTGGCGAGGTGGCAGATGCCGGCCTTGAGAAGGTAGTCCTTAACGCTATACTTCATCAAGTTGTTGTTGATGGATGCTTGGGCGACCTTCTCGTAGTTCTCGATAGCCTTGTAGTAGTCGCCATCGATGGCCGCCAGGTCGGCGACCTTGAGCCAGAGCTTGTTGGCCAGACTATAGCGGAAAGACACAGTGTTAGTCACTAAAACACTTATTTGGCAGTCTGAAAAGAAACGTCCAGGAAAACACTCACGCCATAGCATTATCTCCTTCGTACCAGCCAGCAGCGGCTTCATAGCACTCAAGAGCAGCCTTGTTGTCGCCGAGGTCCTGCTCAAACAACTCGCCAAGGTTTTCCTTGTGGGACGCAGCGCGGCGAAAGTTTCCCTTGGCGCAATAACGGTCGATGGAGACGTTGAGGCAGCGGGCGGCGGCCTGAGGGTCGTCCTTGCGGTAAGCCTTGAAGGCGTCAACAAGAGAGTTGGCGGCATCATCAGGCTCCTTAAGATGCTGTGTCTGGATCTGAGCGATCTGCTCGAAGGTCTTGCCGGCATCAATGTCTGCCGCGCAAAAAAGAAGCGACCCGAGTTAGTCACAGGAGCGTAAAGGAGGCAGGGCAATTGTCGCGACGTACTCAGTTTCTGCATCTTGAAGGCGTTTGCGGCCTGGACGAAGAGTTCAACGGCTTCCTGGTACTTCTCCTCCCGGCCGCCAAAAAAGCTGAAGCCGCCGCCGGCGCTTTGCAGCTGCTTCTGGGCCTGCAAGACGTGGTAAGCTATTGATCATGGCGGTTGTCGGCCAAACAGGCGGGAAACGCCATGCGCCAGCCAAGGCTGGGCCCAAGGTGGGGGAGGGGTTGCTGAAGCGGGCACGAACCTTTTGGAGGAGGGCGCGAGGGTCTTGAGCCATGATTGTGTAGAGTCGTGGGCGATAGGGAGACGCGGTAGGGGTATCGAGGGTCGGGGGCGAAAACCGAAGCGACGCAGAGGCGACGGTGTTGGGTTTAAAGGATGGTGACGCGGGAGACGTTGGATGTTTGGTTGCGGTCGAGAGCTTATGACGACGAGCGCCGCCCGAGCCACATTGCAGAAAGCCAAGGTTCCCATCAGCCATGCCATAGTGGGGTTGCCGGCTGCCAGTGCTACCTGCGAGTGCTGTGGCTGCTGACATGCCCCGGCTGTCTCACTGTAAGACCCCTACAATGCCGTGCGCCAAGAAGTGGGCAAGAAACTGACGAACCGTCCCATCGTCACAGAGGCCGCATCCAGCTTTTGAGCCAGAGCAGATAGACTCACAACGGCCTGCATGCCAAGCTCCATCACAAATACCACGCCGACTTTTTATTTCCCACCACACATTGTCTTTCCTAGAAAAAGCCGCCTCAATGGCTCTCTGCTCATCTTGCCGGCAGGCCCTGCGCCGTGCCATGACACCTTCGGCGGCTCGCATCCCTCATGCCACAATGTCTCGATACCTCGCAACCAAATCCTCAGCCGCCGACATCCTCTCTGAACCTACTTGGTCCGTCCGCAGCCTGCTACCTTCGTCGTCGTCGGCCCCCCCAGAGCGCATCACGCCGTCCCAGCTCCGCCACCTTCTCCGCCTGTCCGCCCTCCCACTCCCCAGCAGCCCCGAGGCTGAGGCCGCCATGATCGACACGCTGCAGAGCCAGCTACAGTTCGTCCGCGCAGTCCAACGAGTTGATACTACGGGCGTTGAGCCCCTGCGAGCCATCCGCGACGAGACGTCAGAGGCCCGCGAGGAAAACGCCCTTGGGCTGGCAGAACTAAATGACCTTCTCGAGCGCGAGACCCTCTTCGGACACTATCAGCGGCCCAAGAGGGTGCGGGAGAAGATAAACTCGCAGGCGGAGGATTGGGATGCCCTAAGTACAGCCTCGAGAACAGCAGGCAAGTATTTCGTGGTGCAAAGCGGCAGCAAGCAGGTTGAGGGCTCAGACTAAGTCTATCAACTCTACTTTTAACCGAAAAAAAAAAGAAAGAAAAGAAAAGAAATGTGGACGCCTTAGAACAGATAGGCATTTGGAATCTTGTAATCACTGATTGATATCCCTTGTACAACAATACTTTGTGAGAAAATATTTCTAATACTAAATGTTGGCATTGTATCTATTCGTGGTCATGAATGCTCGCTCGTTCTCGTGTGAATGGTATAGCCCAACCTATCTCTCTGCCGCCCATACGTCTTATCCGAAAACAAGGACCGTCCTT
The DNA here is from genome assembly GCA_020809705.1 of Calonectria ilicicola. Taxonomy (NCBI): domain Eukaryota; kingdom Fungi; phylum Ascomycota; class Sordariomycetes; order Hypocreales; family Nectriaceae; genus Calonectria; species Calonectria ilicicola. Next base: position 2,727,245 of record CP085833.1, on the reverse strand, counting down.
CTATCCGTAATCATAGCCTTTAAAACGCCCTTCCCAGTTGATACTCCGTCTAGAACCGCTCTAGGCCTTGTTTCCTCCAGGCCCATCCCTGGGTTTTGGCTTGGGCACCTTCTCGTATGCATTTGGGCTCGGGGGCCTCTTCTCCTTGCCCTTCTTGCTCCCCCTCCCCCTTCCGTGGTCGTGATCGTGTCCGTGCCCGCAGCCTCGGCCCTTGCCACCCGCTGGTCGCGCGCCGTCGGGCTCTGAGTCGGAGTCGGAGTCTGAATCGGATGAGGATGAGGATTCGTCGCTGGACTCGCCCACGGCCTTGGGTCGGTGGTAGATGCAGCAAACTAAACGGCAGTTTGGGTCAGTACTGTGTCGCAGAGCGTCACGGGGGGGGGGGGGTGTTTTCAAGCCATACCTTTGGAGCTCTTCCGCCCAAGCCCCTCGTTGTCTACCACATCCTCTGCCCACTGCACGGAGCGGCCGTTGGACTGGCTCTCGCCGCGCAAACGAAGGATCCGCGGCGCAGGAGTGCTGGATTCGGCCTGTGTTGCGGGCTCAGTCTGTGTCTGAGATGGCGCTGGTGCGCTCTGTTGTTGTCGTTGCTGCGGCTGTTGCGACATGGCAGGAGTTGTATGTTGCGGCCCCTGCAAGGGAGAGAGGTGCTTGGCTGCGGTTACCACTCGCCGACCTGGTATTTCTAGCGATCGTGGGCTCTTGGTGTGTAGATTTTTTCCCCTTTTATGCGTCTAAAGAGGTGGTAATGTCTAGGTCACGCGTGTGATGATGATAAATCGGAGTAGTAGAATTATCGGCTTTGGGCTTTGTTTTGGAGGGGCAGAAAATCTGGGGTCACCCCACGTCATCGCTAGCCCCTGGAATGAAAGCACGACGACGATCACTAGTAGACAAGGTGATCACGGAATCACGACCGAACATGGCCAGTCAGCCCAGTTTTATGCATGAATCGATGTCAAGCCTTAATGTGCTCCATGAGTCATCTTATTTATGCAAGCTATTGGTACATTTTACATCCAGGTAATATACACACCATCATCGTACAGGGCGTCAATTAATACATCACTCGTCTGGCGTCGAGCTCACTCGTCGCTCAGCCTTGTCCTTCTTCTTGGCTCCCCTCATACTCTTGCGCGGGCGGCTCTTCTTGTGCTTTGCCAGCACTCGAGGTTTGTTGTTGAGCCATCCATTGATGGGCATGCGTGAGCCGACAAATTTACCCTCTGGGCTGAAAACATCAACCGCTGGCCAGCTTGGCTCGGCTGGCTCCTCTATCACCTTCTCAACCACCCTCTCGTTCGAATCTCTCCGTTGGTCAAAGAGGGAGGCAAACGGGTCTGAATTTTCCTTTTTCTGTTCCTCGCGCGTAATCACCCGACGAACCGTGGATGGGCCAACTTCAAGATCTCGGGCTCGAACTTGGGCAATCAATTCCACATAACCGACACCCTCGATCAGGATATCAGTTGAAAGAACCCTGAAGGGCAATTGATCCACTAAAAAGCCCACTGCGCTCTTCCTAGTCAACGGTCCAGCCCTTTTCTTTGTGACATCGTGAGATAGTTTGAAAGTCCCAGCGTGCTTCATTTTCTCGCCGACCCCATCAAGCATGATGCTCGGGACGCCGACCGAGTGCCGTGTCTGGTCCTGGAAAGCAACCGCCTTATCCGTATGAGTGAGATGGTCCTCCAAAGGCGTAAAATTATAGGCCAAAATGACCATGTTCGGATTTTTAGGCGTGATGCGAATGAGACCTCCGCCCAAAATCAGTGACTTGCCTGGTTTTAGTGTTAGTTGCTCGGGTACGATTCGCGTCTTCATGATCATGGATTGTCTATGTTCCTCTTTGACATATAAATCCAGATCACTGCGAGCCAGGCCGGGCAAGTCGATTAATTCTCCCTTTTTATTTCCAAAGGGAACTCGAATAGGTGATGCCGTCGTACCAGGCAATGAGGAAACAATAGGCATTTCGGGGTAGTTCGTCGCTGGTTGCGCAGGAGGGAGCAGGTCTCCAATATCGACATCCTCCAAGTCGTCTACTTCTCCCGCCGACTCTGCAATAGACTCGGATTCGACATCTTCTCGAGCATATGTCGATACCGAAGCACGTTTCGCGTCCTTTGAATTGCCCATCCTACCCTTAGGGAAGACAGCTTCAAACAGCTGGCTCTTTCCGACATTGACCTTTCCGACCATCCAGCCGGCACCGCCTCGTTCCCAGATTTCCTCCCTGAGTTCTTTTGTCCACCATGAACGCTTGGCACTGACACACTTGACATTACCCAGACGCACACGGCCGCCCAGACGTCCCAGCGCATCTCGCAATACCTCGCGCAGGTAGGGCATCATAGTATCCACCATTTCCTTTTTTGGTGCGAGTAGATCACTACGAGTGATGATGAAGCTCAATTCAGTCTTCCGGTCATGCTGATACTTGCCGGAACGAGATCGTCGGTTGCGGGTTCGAAGGGGAATGTCGCCCAGCAGAACATTTAATCGTGGAATCAGCGACATGGGGAAATCAGCGCCGTCAATGACATGATAAATGTGGTTGTATTTGTGCGGCGATTCCTCGATCGTCTCGCGCAACGATTCAACGGTTGGATGGAACATAGGAAGTTTTGCCGTATCGCTAGAGATGTTATAGTGCTGCAAGTTGTGGCATCGATCGCACACGGGCTGTCTATCAGCTGGTCCGGCTACAGTCCAAAAATTAGCTCAAGCTCCATCTTTTCATGAATCAATTGTCATTTACCAGCTGCGGTAGCACCTTTTGTCTCCAGATCCGACTTCAGCAAGTTAGGGTCCAGACCCAATTCTTGAAGCTTGCTCGGGTCCAGAGACTTTAGTGCTTCTTCCACAACTCCATCTTCTGTCGTGTCCTGTTGTTTGGCTTCGGGGGGAGGCGGGTTCAGCCATTTCTTGACCCTCTTGCTCGCCAGGTCAAAATAACCCAGCTGCTGCGGATCGTTGGTTTGTGTAAAAGCACCACAACCAGAACAGTTCATTGGAAGCCTCCTTTGAGGAACCACCTCCTGTGTGATTGTATCCGGTGCATTCGAGGCGGCATCAATTGTTATCGCATCGGTGTGGTTCAGTCGTCGAGAGTAAAAGGACGGACGAGGAGATGGAGCCACCAGAGCCGGTCTCGCCCAGCGGGAAGCTCCCACGGCGGGACATAAAAAAAGAGGCACGCTAGCAGAAGCAGATGCCTCGCCGATACTCAAAGCCCGGTTGAGCCATCGTGCCGACAATGCTCGGTGCATTGTGAGGCGTGTCGTCGCTATTCACAGCAAATGTATCGACTTGGGATCAGAGGTCTAAAAATTTCCCACTCCCACTCCCACTTACATGCATCCCACCACAACCCAGAACCCGGGCACACGACAGGGGGGCTCTTGCATGTGAGGGCTCCGCTCTCCAATTGAATGCTGGGCTGACCGGGTCAACGTTCGGCCCGCCACCACCTCAGCCCACGCAGGGGTCTAGCGGATTTTCTGGGTCCCTCAGTTGTCGACTTTTCGAAGCATATCGCGAAAAAACGACCCAAACCGCTAAATCGGGAGAATTGGCATTGGGCGGGCTCAGATTCTCAAAATGAGGTCTCTTGGTGAACGGTTAAATTTGCTTCGCAAGGTAAGCCGGAGAATCGCCCCCCAGTAAGGCTAAGCAGCGCTAACTCTCAACCATAGAAGGTACAGCATCTCTTCGACGTCGACTCATAAACAGCTCCCTCATGCTCACGTCTCGCAGCTAATCAACGTACAATGCGGTCCTGGCGCCGCAATTCTACCCCCAGAGGTGACTAGAATTCACCTCGACTTCGCCAAGTCGCTCAATGGAGGCCACATGGGTGCTAGGTCCGTCCCCAAGCCATTACCACACCACCCTACCCACCGAGTCCCGATTCTAACATGAGGCCTCGAATTGCAGGAAATTCTGGCTCGAAAACCTTCCCCGACTAAAATACCACAACCCTGCGGTCCCCATGATCGTCAACCGCCATACGCAAAACTCGCAAGCCCCCACAATGTCCATCTACATGCGCAAACCCGGTTCCGCCGACAGCGCCCCCGAGAAGCGCAACCAGCCAGCATCATCACGGGACAACCTCTCCAAGGCCCCCACGCCTGACGCTGACGAGCGTGTGGTCACTATCGATATGACCAAGAAGCACTCTTCCCACATCCTCGAGTTCCTCCTGGCCGAGACAAAGGCCGTCGTCATCCAGCCCACTCCCGAAGAGATCCGCGAGATACAGGACCTCGATGCCATGCGCAAGCAGGCCGACATCGACCGCGAGCGTGTGAAGAGCATTCGCGAGGAGAGGAAACGTGAGGAGGAGATGCTCAAGCGTGCCCGAGCGGCGGGTGGCGTGGCGGAGGAGGAGGCGTAAAAAAGCAACCAAGGACGACAGGGCTGTACAATACATGTGTATTAAATCGGTGCCATATATCTGGCAGTGTACTAGTTGGAGACATGAATCTAAAATCACCAATGATCTGATTTACGCGACAACAGATGTTCGATATCGCCTTGTGATGAGACAAAGCGCATATATCCCGATTGAATGTTGTAGATAAACAGCCACTCACCCAAAAACATGAACAGGAACCTACATTGCCATGTCCGAGTAAACTATTACCTGGCATACCTATGTGTGCATCATTCATCAATCACCCCACTGCGAGGAGTGTTTTATCAACTTGTGTACTATACAGGGATATGACTGTTGCCTTAACCAGCTTGTACAAAAGAACTAGGCTTCACAGATTCACCAGACTCTACATATTCTGTACAAAAGAAATGTCTTCATATTTGATGTGCTTGCCAACGTCAATTTCTTAAATTGTCTTGCCTAACAAGTGAACCAATGGTGCAGTCCAGTTCATTCTCGCTTACCCGCGTGCGCGGCTATCTATCTATAAACGGATGTTCCCATCGGCCTCCGTATCAAAACTCCCAGAAGTATACAATGGATGCCCAGTCATGAATCTCATCAAGTTTGCAGTAACAATTATTTTAGCCCAAAGCCTTCGCTTTCGTGAACAGCTGTCCACAGCATCTTCTCCAGCTGTTCCTTGGACTCGTATCGTGACAGTGAAATCATATTGAAGCACGTCCTGGCGATGGGGAACCTGTCCGCCTCATCGCCAAGGTAGGAGATTTTTATGGGCAACACGGCAGCGCCCATTGCTGGGATTCGATCACTTCCGGTAATAAATAGAAGAAGCTTCCGCTGGTCCTTGGGGCCAGCCGCCTGGAATGATTCCCAGAACCAATCAATCATCGGCTCTGACCCATCTGGTTTCTTGCTCTCCCAGTTGTCATATTCAGCAACAGCTCTCAGAGAAGGGATGTCAAGCTCTTCATCCGATCCCCGGATCAGGAGCTCGATCTCTTCAGGTCGGAACAAGGATAGAGCATTGCCTCCACACACGGTATAAAAGCCCCTTTTAAAGGGTTCGAATTGACGTTTAACAGCCACATCGAGAATGTACCTTACATAGAGGTCCACATACTCTCGCCGGTTACTGTTCGTCACCGGCTTTCGCTCGCCTCCAGTGCATAGAGGGACTTGTACAGTAGTTCCGTATTTATCTGTATCAATCACAAAATCAAGAGAAAAGGTTGACTCAACATCGCCTTCAAATTCCAACAACTGTCGCAATCCACGTGCCAGCGTTGGACGGTATTCGGCGAGATCCTCCAGCGAGTATCGCATCGCTGGCCTAGGATGGGCCGACGCCCCGGTACCTTGCGTAGGAGCAGACGCAATGAGCTTTCGGAAGGCAAATGGAGGAAGAGCCAGATCAAGGATTGTAGAATTGTAAATGGCCAGTCCCATCACAACACCAACCAAGAAAAATTGATCCGACGTCTCAAACGAGTTAGGATTAAAATAGCAGTATTGTGAATCCTCGTCGTAGAGAAACATGCCTTGAAATTGCTGTTAGCAGGATACAAACACTAAATATTTGGGCAGCTGTATAATTACCATGAGCAGGGTTAAAAACCTCCCTGATGAGGAGCAAAAACCATTCTTTTCGCAGACCGCCAGCATCTATACCCTCCTCGCCCTTGAAAGTGATTCGGAGGCCCTTTTTGATATCCTCACTGCCACTGCCGATGACCTCACTCACGGCTTTAAGGCTATCATCCACCAAGCAATCTCTGCGCACATTGAGCATCAGAAATTGAGTGACGCTTCTACGGCTCATGATGCTATCAAAAAAAGCATCGCGCGCCTTGCTCTCCATTTGCCGGCGAGCATCGTGCTCCAATATTCGGTTCTTGGCCCAGATACTGAGGAGGAACGGATATTGGCAAAACGAGAATTTACCTTTCCGGCCCTCCCAATTCTCAAAATCCGCAATAAGGTCCACATAGTCTATCATTGAGTTATAAAAGTCGCTCGTCGGCAGCATTTGCCCTTGTGAATGCACGCCATCACGAACAGCGCCGAGATTATCCTGTGGGTTTGGTGAGGGATCGTCTCCGCGTCGCACATGTGACAAATTATTCGCTGCGAATAGCAATGCCAAAACACGAGACGTGGCTTTGATCTGCCAGTCGTCAGTGTAGGTGATTTTCTTAGTCGGCTCCTGCGCCTTTTTGTTCGAGTTTGACACAATGTTCTCCTCATATAGATAGGCCCCTGATCGACCCTCGCGCATCTGTGGGATAAGACCAGCAGTAATATCCACCTTGACCTCCTGTTTCTTCTCGCTTTGCCGTAACATGCGATAAGTGAGGAACCCAGAAACTAGTTCCTTGGTCTTGACAAATCTTGACGGATGATATTTGGCAAACCAAGTAATTAATTGATTATGGCACTCAATTGAAGAATGTGAGATTAAACCAATGATGCGCTTAATGATACCCGAATGGTGACCAGACAAAGGGCCGGATTCGGGTGTGGATTGAGCCTCACTTGATGGGTTTTCTTTTTTCGCAAGTGGTATTTCAGTTGCTGATTGAAGTAATCCGCGGAAGAGGGTTTGGTCTTGATGAAATAGAGGGTTTTCCAATAAAATAAGGAGGAATCGCAAGTCTGCTGGGTCTCGAAAAGGTCTTCCAGGTCGCTTAAGAAGCATCTCTGTCGCTTTAAGCAAAACCCTACGAGTATGTTCTTGCGCATGCAAAATCTCACGCTCCACTCCCTGCAATTCTATGTCTGTTGGGGCTTTGAAGCCGTCCTCTCGGGAGAGAGCTTCATAGATGCTGAACCACCCCTCAGCAGTATTAATAACCAAAGAGTACCAGTTCGCCAAATCACCCCAGTGTATTTGGGGAGACCTGACGCTGGTCATTGAATTGTGAGGTGAAATATCATGGCGAATTGGTGGTGACTTGGGTGCGGGAGCAATTTCTTGTTGTCCACCAGTCCACCATGACCCATTCTCTGCAAAATCACCCAAGAGTAACAACTTGGGGTCCAAATCCCAAACACCCTGGTTCGATTGCGACTGCGGCTGATCCCGCCGATCGCGGCGTTCCTGGGGCTTTGGCACCTCACGTTGCCCTTGAGGAACCCGGGGAGGCTCGCGTTGTGGAGGAGGCGGAATATTCGTAACGGGTTTTTTTCGAAGCGTCTCACTCCCTCCTCTGGAAGGGTGTCGAAAATGATGGGTTGTGAACGAGGTGTTGACACATTCAAATGTATTGAAACAAGCCACTATGTAATCTTCCAGGGGTTTGAACATTCGCCTGGGGTCACCATCGGGGGCCCGAGAAGGCATTCGCTGGTGGCCCCTTGGTTTGTCGTCATTCAGAACGCCCTGCATCGAAGGTCTTTCCGTAAATGATGTCGAGTACGAGCGCGGCGAAGTAGCACGGGCAGGGCTGGGGCGGAGAGTTGGCTGTTCCTCAAAAACATATTGAGAGACATATATCGAAGGAGATTGGCCTGGTGCAGCGGTTTCCTGTGGCCTGATCCCATGGCTGTGTGTTTGCATTCGATTGCTAAAGGAACCGCCGTTTGATTGAGAATGGTTGTGTTCGGGGGCCCGTACGGGAGTCTTGCCGAATTTCCGGGACAAATGCGAATGAATACATTGATGGACCAGTCGCCTCGTGTGCTCGACCGAAATGTACTGGACTGGTTTTTTTTAGTCAGTTATAGATTCTTTAGCCAGGTCAGAACAGTATGTGAAGCATACCTCGTGGGGGTGCACTTGGTTGGGGCGCATTGGCGGGAGCCTGCGTCGCATCGCAGCGCGATCTTGGCCCTCCATTCAAAACTCCAGCGCTCGGTGGCTCCAGGTCATTTACCGTCATGCAAATGGTGCACTTAAAAATCTTGAGCTCTCTCGGCCATCTCACGAGCGAGCCACACGTCATGCAGTTACCAGTCGCAAAGTCCTTGCTTCCGGCAGGGCCTCCACGGGTGTGTGTCTTGCTGGGTGCTCGCGGAGGCATGACTGCGTCATCGTCGAAGCCCAGGTCTGGTGGGGGGCCTCCGATGGAACTCTGCCTCTTTTTCTTGCTGGCGAATAGGGACGGGAAGGGCTGGCTCATAGAGCGGGAGTGTCGAGCTTTGGAGGGGCGGGATGACGACGAAGATGTTGCGGTGGTCTGAAAGTCGGCGTCGGAGTCGCTCGAGTCGACATGAGCATGAGAAAGGTCGAAGCGGCTGCCAAAGGCCGGAGACAGCGACGAGGGCGTGTGCAGGGCGGAATTGTGAATACGACTAATGAGGTCACTGTTGGATCGGTTGGGTTGAGACCCACGGCGACTCGACCAGGGAGCCATTTCCAGTGCTCGAGCTTGAGCGTCACGGGACGCTCTTATGATTTTAAATGATCAGCGAACAAGGCGGAGGTTTGGCGATGGTGACAGCAGCAGCAGCGACAGCCAGTAGCTGCATCGGGGGGAAGAAACCTCGCCAGTCCCCCCCTCTAAAGAAAAAAAATAATAAAGAAGCAAGAAAGAAAAAGGAAAAAGGCACCAATATGCAGAATTAAGAAGAAAAAAAGAAGGAGAGAGAGACCAATACTCTAGACCTAGTCAGGGTCCCTCAGCTGCTTGGATTTAGCTGACGCCCCCCAGGGGGGGTTAATAAAATAAAAATCGACGCCAACGAGAGCAACAGCCGCGGCTGTGGTGGTGAAACACAACCCGACTGCTGGTACCAGTGATGTGCAATGCAGCACACAAGTGTAGATGTAGTAAGAATTAGCCTTGTGCTACAGACGTGCTGTCACACCCAGCCAAGGCTTCGCAGGCTTGGACACGTCGACCGTCCCGAAAATAATTGAGGGGGGAGAACGCGACGGGCAGTCCAGGAGTTATTATCTAACCGCCTCGTCTGCTTTCAGCTGCCCCCTTCCGGGTATTGACAAGATGGGCCAAAGGTCTCGTCCACTTGGAGATGGGGATGACAGTGGGACGCACTTGAGTAGTGTAGTGTACGTGCTGCACGGCATAGGCCACCACCAAGGGATGGGATGCGAGGCCCTAGAGTTCCAGTCACGAGCCGAAGGAATGACGTTAGAAGAAAAAACCTCCGTTGGGAGCACCTTGAGATCGAATAAAGACAGCCCGTGCCGGGAGAGACATGGATAAGACGGACCAACAGTGGGAAAGGGCAACTGGGATGGCGACAATAAAAACAACCGAGATGTCGCTCCTGAAGTCGCAGCTCGTATTCACCGGCGACGATAGACGCGATCGCTCAGACGGACCAGGGGCGGCTCCAGCCTAACTGATAGTCCGGACGAATCATCTCCCAGGGGGCAATCGCCAACCATTGACATAATCAATCACTCATCTCATACGGCACCTGCATCGTATTTCGACCAAGCTGAGCAGCGAGTCACCTTAATCAGGTACCTAGATTCACGATGGGACGAGCTGGGGTCGGCCGGCCAGCGAGTCCATGGTTGCCCCCTTGACCGTGATATTGGGTTCGTCAATGCTGCCAAATGCCAATCCCTAATGCCAATCTTGCCAATCTGAGAGACCCATAATACCCAATGCCAATGACAACCATGACAGAACCTGGACTAATATGACAGTTTGCAAGATCTAAAGAAACCCCATGGCCGCAGCTGTGTGAGATGGAAATAACCCTTTCAAGACGCCACGTCGGACTTTGACTATTTACCCCCCATTACATTACAATACACCCCTTGAAAGATTGTGCCCCTGTGACTTCCTCGCCTTAAAACTCAAGCACCTGAAGATATCAGTTTGGTAGAAAAAAAAATTAAATAAAAAAATTAAATAAATAAATATTAATAAACTTTATATATAAATTACTTATTTACTTGATTTATATAATAATTATTCCCTTATAATTTGGCTGAAAGATGGTAGGAAAAGGTAGGCAGGGTACTGCAAATGTGTCTTTGACGGGCCCCCAAAGCTAGTGTTAATTGTAACCAACGAATAGGCCTAAAACAAGGGTTTATCGCGGCGCGCCAGCCTAAGCAGGGATGGTCTTTGTCATTTGCGCCGCTGATGGCCTCTCGTCCCCGCAAACTGGCACCGGACCTTGCCGGGTTGCCGTGTGACAGCTGAATCAAGTGTTCCTTGCTGCCTGTACCTCGTGCGACCCCATGCTGGATTAGGCCACGGCGCCAATGAAACAGTTCATCGTTCCAGCTGAGCAATAGCCCATAGCTAGCTCCCGACCCGAGTCCAGCTACCCTGAACCTTCATGTAAAGCTTGAAAAAAAAAAAGGCATTCATGCTTATTCTTAAGCCCAAATATCTCCGCTTGTGATTTCGGTTCCCGTGGTACTCTCAATTTCATTGTCCTTTTCGCTTTTCAATTGGCGGCAATCAATCAATAATTTTGCAACTAATGAGTGCCACTTTGTGTTTCCGAAACAGTTCCAGTGTCCCAAAATCAATGTTTTTCATAGCACATCCTCACTTGGCTGAGCTGAGAGCTGTATTACGGTGCATCACTAGGTCGTCCGCTATAACGGCAGGAAGAATGGAGCCAATGCGAGCGAAAAAAGAAAAGAAAACTCGAGAAAACCCAGCTCAATCCACCTGTTCTAGCTGCATCATTCGTATCGTGTCATTTTCAGAGCGGTCCCACTAGTTTTTCACCCATCCCATCGACGACGACGTCAACCTGCTGTACTGTCACGTTACACCACGAAGCCCTATCCACTCCTACTCCGACCAACCTGGCTTTGTCTGTTGGTGCTACCCCTGGCAGTAGCGTTCCATGCAGAATTAGATCGAATTGGCCTCGGACTATTTTGAGCTCCCCTCTCAGCTCCGCCATTCGCTCGCCTTTGCTGTTGCGCAATTCAAATTCGCAGACCCCATGTTCCAGCTCCACAGGGCTCGGATTGTTTACTCGAAATGTCGTCGTTATACTATTTTTACCCGATTGCGATAGTTTTTTCAGAGACATTCGCAGGCCGCCCATGGCCGTAAGGGGGATGTTGAGATTGTAATTGCAGTTTGCGGTAAGGCCTAATGACCTAACTGTGCACTCTCCGTTTTCCAACTGGAGGCTGGTCTCGTCATCAACCAGGATACTTCGTGTGAAAGCATGCCATGTCGCCATATCCGTTATGTTTACTGCTTGATCTTTCACGATAATCATGGAGCCCCACAGACTTGCGCGTATCCCAGGGAGCTGGATTTTGCCAAATGCGGAGCCGTTGAATGTAAGGTCGAGTTCCATCGGGCTGAGTGTGCTGCCGATGGGCCCGGTCCCGGTTACACGACATTCGATGGTGATATTGAATGAACTAAGATAAAAATAAAAAAAATTAGTCCACAGCTACAACGAAAACGAACCACTCACTTCTCTGTGGCATTTGTGATTTGCATCCGCGAAACTTCCAATGTTGCCTTGCTGATTAGATACTGTATGATGGAATCCGTGATGCTTGACGACGACGATGAACGACTTTGGGTCGACTGACCTGTCTCGGGTTGCAGGATGGGCCGAGCATAGTCTTTGAACAGGGAAGAATCAGCGATGTTCATGGCGTTATCGTGTTTTCTGCGTGGCTGTTTATGGGGCTCTCTTCAATGATGAGAATGATGCGTGGTTGAGGATTTTGAACACGAAAGGTAGCAAGCAAGGAGAGGAAGGCAGCGAGCGAGTGAATGGTCGCAGAGAAGGGCAAGAAAACACAGCACAGAACAAACATGCGCCAAATCAGGTAGGCGATGAAGATTCCGATGTAGCTAGACAAGTACACAAAAGACCAATGCCAAAATGGAGAGTTGATGTGTGAACAGAGGGTTGACAATGCGATACCAAAAAAACGTCTACATGTTTACACGGCCTCACGAGCGCATCTGAGCTACCCGTTGCCCAAAGTCTCCGCCTGAAGTCGTGCGTCGATAAGGCCACAGACACCAAACCAGCAGAGACCGACACGAAGTGGGTGGCGTTGACAGGAGGAGCCTACGTACGCTCGGCACGCGACGCATCCGTGGATTCAGCTGTTGACAGGCGATGGGCTGACTGTATTTTGAAACGGCTAAATGTTCATGTGTCTTATCTGCCTCGTCTCATGTCAGCCAGGATTGCACTTTGGGGCTTGTCGCGCGTCCATGTACCTGGTTGGTGGTCATACCTGTGCTGACAGGGCAAACGAGCTGAGTGGCATTTGAGCGATCCACGAATCTCGATTTCGATGGAGCAGGCTTCTATCACATATCACTTGTAACACTGCGTTACCATTCTACCATTCTGGGACAGGATCCACACAATGCATATACACTGCCAAGGCATTCTTTTAAGCAATATATTCTCAGATTGTCGTTGATATCAAAATAATTTCTCAGTAAAATCCCGTCCCCCCCAAAACTCATAACGACACTCTCACACCAATCTCAATGCCACATGGCCTGTATATTGCCGAGCATTACATCTTCCCACTTTAGGAATTATAGCATGACCTTTTCGCTGGCATAAGCGGCGTAATGCGGTCAGCCTCTTCGAGGACTTCGCACCTCCCTACTCGGTCTTTTCAACCCCGTTTACCACGTCCTCGCCCTTTTCTTCAGCTGTCGCTTCTTCCATGGTCACTTCGGGGACAGTCGACTCCTCCACATTCTCAGGAACAGCGACACCATTGGTAGGCTCCTCAGGAATGGCAGTACCGTTTGTTTCAACTTCAGCGGCAGGCGACTCGTCTTCAAACACAATGGCAGCCTTGATGGCGCTCTTATCCTTGATACTCTGCAGAGCCTGACCAAAATCTTCAAGCTTGAATGTCTTGTTCACAATACCTGCAGTTTTGACCTTTCCGGAGTCAAGGTAATCGATCGTAGCAGCTATGTATCAATTAATTCTGGTTCCATTTGAAGAAAAACGAGAGTGAATTGTGGCTTACGGAACATGTAAGTTTCGGAGAATGAACCTAGGATGGTGATTTCGTCTCCGAAGATCTTGGACGGGGGCCAAGACACGCGGTCAGCATTGGCGTATACACTGGATCAGACTAATTAGCCTCTTAAAATGCAAATTGTTCAATGTTAGGCCGATTCGTACCCGTATACAACTAGAGTGCCGCCTCGTCGAACATAGTTGATGGAGTCTTCGAGAATTCTAACGGAGCCAGTCGCCTCAACAACTGCAGCATGGTTAGAAAAAGATTTCAAGGCCGAAAGGATGACTAACCGATATCAAATCCATAAGGATTATCGGTTCGAAGTTGAGCAAACTGTTTGACGGGGTCACTTCGTGACAGTTCAACATAATCATCAGCAGCATCGAGACTCTTGGCTAGGTCCATTTTGAGACCTCCTGGTGCGGCAATCGTAACCTTGCAACCGCCATTTTGTCGAAGGAGCTGGGCAAGCATCTGAAATATTCTCAGTCAGAATATTCACAAAAAAGATAATAGAGGGTTGGGGGAAATACCAGTCCAGTGGGGCCAGCTCCAAACATGAGGACGTGTGATCCGAGCTTGGGGCGGATCTTCTCTAGACCATGGCATGCACAAGAGGCAGGCTCAAGTAGCGTAGCATCTACCCATGAGAGATTCTGGATCTTGAAGACCTTGGCGGCAGGATAGGCGCAGTACTCGGCGAATCCTCCATTCATTGTAACACCATGGGCATTAAACTGTTCGGCGTCAGTGTCATTTCAAGGGAGCGATTGTTGGGACTACTCACGTTCTCACAGAGGAGAGGTTGACCTCGGCGACAATAGAAGCACTCGTTGCACAGCTCACTGTTATCTGCGGCTACCCGGTCTCCGATTGCGAAACCATTGACATTCTGGGGCTGGTGTTAGAGATAATAAAAAGAACATTGCGTCGTGAAGTACAAACCTTGCCGATGGCTGCAACCACTCCAACAGTTTCGTGGCCGGGGATCAACGGAAATTTGGCAATAAATTCACCCTCGTGGATGTGCTAGTGATTCTATCAGTCTCGGTTTCGAAATAGAGTCGATAACACGGGACATTACCAGGTCTATTATTATGGGTTAACTCGAGAAAACCTTTGGCCAGAGACATCGGTTCGACTTACCAGTTCCACACACACCACAGGCCTTGACCTTCACCAAGATATCATTGTCTCGCATTTCTGGGAGTGGGACCGTCACAATGGACCAGTCTTCGGGCTTCTCATATCTGAAATTGTGGTGGGAATACAATTAGTAACCGAAGACAAGGGATGGCTGAATGGTTCTATGGAGGCCGAATCCAATTGGTCATGAGAACAAAGCAGGTGTAGGGCAACCCTGATGGATACATTGATCCCATCTATAAAACCCGGTCACCGCGGGTGCACTTAGACTAACTTACCTGAGAGCCTTCATCTCTGCAGGCAATGAGACCATTTTCGCGGTTGGTTTTGTGGATCTGTAGAATAGGTAAGTTCTGAGATCAGATGAATGCCTTGAAGCAAATGCTAACACAGTGAAAGAGGATGATATATTATCAGACGAATAGGGACGGATACGTCAGGAGTCGAGCAGAGAGTGGGAACAGACGATGAAGACTATGAGTGATGGAGATATACGAGAAGAGAAACGGGAGAATGATTGAAAAGGAGCGAGTATTTTAACACTTCGAGAACAGGTTTTTCAAAGCCAGGGGGCTGATTCTCTGCCCACATCTACGACATTCACCGAACCAAAATAGCAGTGCAAAATGCTACTGCATCCTGGAAACCCCAACAGATGAAAGTGAGGCATCGATCTAGGCTTCCGAAAGACCTCATTCAATCAAGGGGCTTGAGGTGTCCCCCCACCCATTAGGCGCACGACTACACCAATAAACAGGCCAGTTATCAGAATCATGTCCCATATTGGCGACTGTTGTGGGTGCTTTAGGAGGAAATGTCACCTCATGGGAAGCCCAGACCTTCTTCCCCGGGTCACTATCCCCTGGACCCGTCCGGCGGCCCTCGGCCCTTTCGACCGTGGTCATGAGAGGATGCGGGAATTGGCCGAGACTCAGGACAACAATATCACCAAATACACATTCGACTCAACAAGGGCAATTTTTTCCTGCTCGAAAGAACTCGCATAGAACCTTCCGGGGTCGCTGCAAATGCAGGGGAAACGCTCACCTGCAGCGACCTTCCCCCGCATCAATCTTAATGTAACTTACTTGGACGGATGGGAAAGTCGGCACTCCTCGTCTATGTATCCCGTGGAACATGCAATAAGTTTTATTCTACGATAACTGGAAAGGGCAACGAGAGCTACAAAATCACAATGGTTTATTACTGCGATTCTCCCGCCATAGTGTCGAGTCTTCCGAGCACAGCTCGTACTCACGCCACACAAGCGGCCGTCAAATGTTGCCCGTCCGCCTCCAAATAGCCGGGCGTATGGCCTAGTCGTCGAGGCTGTTGGACCCTGCTCCGAGTGGAGCGGGATACTCTGATGCCTTCCGCGAACGGGGCTGTGTCCTGGCCAGATTCCCAGAGGTGAAGTGAGGTGAGGCGAGGTGAAGGTGCTGGACCAGCGCCAAGCTGTGTGTGAATGGATCGACAGCGTAACCTCATCTTGCATCCCAAGCCACCCTGGTTGGTGTACAGGGACAGGGCTCCTTACACCGAGAGGACAAGATGGCAGCGCCCACGCCGGAACTCGTCTCAAAGTGTGTTGAGGTGAGCTGTCGTTCGGTAACATTCGCATCCATCACCGAGAACACACCTAACTGAAATGCACCCTCAAGTGCATCTCAACGTCTGCAAGGCGAGTCAACAATGTTACCGGTGAAGCAACTCTCCCTCGGTCACCGTTGTTGGATGCTACATCGCTCACTTGGACCCCTGGAGTGCACACAAAGGACAAATGGGCTTGCGGCGTTGGGACGGGGGCGTCAATATACCATCAGTATGATGCAGTTCCGAGCTCGCCCGCGAGCTGTCGCGTTTGATGGTGGTATCTTCGAAAAAAGAACGTGTTTTAACAGAACATCTGACGTAAGAGTCAGCCGATATCCATGCTGGTTTAGATATGCCCAGTTCGCGATCATCAGCTACCCTAAAGCCTTCATGGATATCAGCTATCACCATCAATCGAGATTACAGGGCAATTCATCCGCTTAGGCCATCGTCGTGCAACGTTCATGTAAATTGTTCTCTCGCACAAGTTTTGTAATTGTGCATGTATCTGAAGGTGTAGGATTAGTCTGCCACCTCCCAATGGATAGGGTTTGGACCGATTCACAATCACAATTTCACCCCCAAAGACAGATAGATACACACAGGTGGGAAGTAAGTTGGTTCACATAAGTTTTTGACATCTCACGCATTCCCGAGCAATTAATCTCGTTGACGGCAAAAAATTGACCCTGATGCAAATGATTTCCGAGGATCTACCCTCAAAACTCCCACGGTGTCTTCCACGCAACCTGTCTCACGAGCGGACCCATGGTGAAAAATTGCCCTCCATTTTTAGAGTACACGTCGATACCGTTTCGCCATGCATCTCAACCGTTTGATCACCCAAAGGAAATGGCTTCGTTTAAGAAGGGGGAGCGCCACGGCCACGGCCATATCCACCACGGCTGCAATATATGTTAGAATCTGTACGTCTTGTCGTCACCAATATAACCAGGGAATACTCACAACTGAGGAGCGAACTCGCCGGGAGCACCACCCTCCTTGCCCTCGCCAGCTTCCCTCCTTCGGTATCCACCCTCACGGTCACCACGGTCACCACCACGGCCACGGCCGAAAGGTCGTCGCTCACGCTCACCCTCGCCGAGCATGCCACGGGGAGGAGCGTGCGATCGCTGCTGCTTGATGTGGGTAGCAGGAACGATCTCAGCAGGGAGGTGGAGCCATTCGCGGAGGTAGTCGAGACCCTCGGGGGTCAGGGTGTAGTAGTAGTACTGCCACGAGAACTGGGTCTTGACGTAGCCGCGGGAGGTGAGCGACTGGCAAGCCTTGATAACGAACAAGTTCTTGGTGTCGATATCGGGGTGCTTGGGAAGGTTGAAGTCCTTCGCAGCGACGAGGACACCCTCTCGGAAGAGGTACTGATGTCAGTGTTAGTTTGCTGGCCATTCGCTCAAAGTTTTCCCATCGTTCATTACCTCGTGGATCTTCTTGCGGTCGGCCTTGGGAATCAACATCGTGGCGGTTGTGCTGCTCGAGGGTCGGGTCGATGTTGCTGCAAGATAGTTTTCGTTTTGAGCGACGAAGGCAGATCAATTGGATTTGTGTTGTGGGCGCGCGGAAATTCCAAGTGGGGTGCACTTACCCTGATGCTTTATCGGCACGTGTTGATAAGCGATTGAGGGTTGTGGCTGGTGCTTTTTGTGGCTGAGCATTCCCCCAGACGCCATGACCATCAAAAGTTTGGTTCGCGGTTAGCCTAGGCCTTCAGTTGCAGCCTCTTGCATCACGCATTCGAGTCGCAACAATTCATCAAAAGCATCATCAGCATCGCGAAATAATGTCGCCACGCAGTTTGAACGTGCTGGTAACCAGCTTCCCGGGTCTTGGGTTGCCGCCCACCTTTGTCCTCCCACTTCCGCCATCAACAACAATCTCTGAGCTACGGAATCAGATCGATGACCAGCTGCCAACTACGCAATCGCGACTTATCCTAACAACCATCTCGAACAAGCAACTTCCAGCCGAATCAACAGCGCCTATTTCTGAATACCTCTCATCTGACCGAGATGACTTCTTGTCGCTGCGACTTTCAGTCCCCCTTTGTGGTGGCAAAGGTGGTTTCGGATCTCAACTTCGAGCGGCGGGTGGTCGCATGTCATCACGAAAGAAGAAGAACCAGGATGATCATGGATCAAGCCGAAATCTTGATGGCCGACGTCTGCGCACCGTCAATGAGGCAAAAGCGCTTGCCGAATACCTCGCTATCAAGCCAGAGATGGAAAAGAAAGAAAAAGAAAAGCGCCGCGAACGGTGGGAGCAGATTGTTCAGTTATCAGAGCAAAAGGAAGCCGAGATCAAGTCGGGAAGCAAAGGACGTATCGATGGCAAGTGGGTGGAAGATAAGGAGGAGAGCAGTGAACGAACACGAGATGCGGTCCTCGCCGCAATGAAGGCAGGCAACTACAAGGATAATCTTCTGGGCACCTCTCATGACTCAAATTCCACGCAGCCAAGCAACGACCAGTCCGGCTCCGACGAAGACAAGGGTACGTCATCGCAGGAATCAACACCACCTCCTGCGGAAAATAAGCCTGGAAAAGAGAAGGCAACAACCTTCTTTGGATTTGACGAGGACGACGAATTTATGAGTTCGGATGACGACGAGGCTGAGAAATAGTGATTGACAACGGCATCATACGGTTATGGGGGGTAATTCATTTTGAGGGCGGGTCGAACTAGCCAATGGCAACGGAGATTTTCGGGATGACGGCGCATGGGACCCTGGGTAGTTTGTCAAGAGTTTTTGGAATTGCCAGCGTTTCCGAGTGAATAGATAGTACACAGCACACCACATGATACCATTTTTTTTTTTGGGCTGACAGAGCGCATGGTCCCATGCTTCCATTTTAGGTTCACAGTCAGGCGTGATTTGAGGCACAGGCAACAAAGGAGCCAATCTCTTTTCGAGGTTTGTCTACAGCTGGGTTAAGAAAGTGGTACAATTGCAGCGTGTCTGCTCAGTCATCTATCAACAACTCCACTCGTTCTCCAACGCTACATTGTCCATCTAAGCGTCCAACTTGGCGGGGAAGCTGCCAGCCTCTGAATATCACGTTAGCCTTCATAATCCTAATAATCCAGTTTTATTTTTTTCTCCAAGAGTGCACATACCACGCTGCTCGTCCCATCGGGTGTACCAGCCGGAGGGGCAGAGGGATCGGTAAGAGAGCCAGAACTGAGCGCCAATTAGCGATTGAGATGTCTAGTGATGTTTGCCGTTTTCTGCGTCGCGCGTACCTGGCGGCAAGGAGCGAAATCCTCGCCCTTAGCGTTGATACACTTGTGGTAATCGACGTAGTTTTGCCAGCAGTGCTTGGTCTGGTTCTGGTTGGGGAAACGGGCGTCGGTTCCTATGAGGGGTCAGAAGGTCCAATTCGCATTGTCGGGAATTCAATTGAGCGCCGCTCGAGTATCGGTTCGTCATCGATAGGCGGCGTCGCGAGTTAGGCTTACCAGCTGCGCGGAATTGTTAGCCTCGGATCAAGGATCAGGTCATTTTTTCGCCAGCGGGATTATCAAACGTACCAGTGACAAACTTGAAAGGCTTGGTGACAAGCTCCTGACCGTCGTCGGACATTTTGAATCGATTGAAGAATTGACTTGCGGGAGAGGAGATTTGTCTTGGAAGATGACGACGTTAGGATGGAGCTCGGTGCGTGGGATGGGAGGTTGAGGCGTCGACGTTGTCGGCTCGAATCAGGTGGTTCGATTCTGGAAGCTCAGTGGCTGCCTGAGGCCGTCACGGGCCAATGGGGTAAGGCACCCACACCCATTGGTGGGTCGGATTGCAATTGCACATCAGATGTTCGGGCAACTCCAAACGTTCCTTCAAAGGTCGACAATTTCCAATTGAATCATCACTCTTGGACCTCCCACAGACCCTCCCCACTCACCAAGATGCGTTCCACCATCGCTCTCCGTATGTTCAGGCAGACGCCTCGCATGCTGCGACCCGTTCCCGTGAGTACAATCCACTATCTGCCGCGCGCAGGCAACTCTGGGCCGAGAATTGATGCTGACCTGATGTTGTTACAGAAGGAGGACCAGGCCGGTACGTGATGCCACAACAGCACCTGTCGATGTTCATCGGACGATTCAAGACGCAGCGACGGACAAACTCACTCAATGGGAAAGTTGAACTAACATGCGTCAAGGCCACACCATCTCCCAGCGCCTCCGAAAGCTCAAGCAGATCCCTCCTGAGCTGTACCCCCTCGGTAATACGACCGCCGTGCCATTGAGTCTTTTCTTGTGCTAATTGTTTTTCCTAGCCGTTGTCGTTGGCTTTGCCCTCGGCGCTGCCACATACTCCATCACCCGAAAGTTCATGGTTGACAAGAACCTTCGCCTGGCGCGACAGGGCCCTGCTGCCCGCGAGACACACGGCGAGCACGCTGCTGAGGAGCACTAAGCTCATGCGTGGGGTTTTGGGAACCTACCGAGAAATTCTACCCATCCGGGACAATTTTTGTTTGTAAATGTCAAAGAAGAGCAGGGTGTTCAATCAAGCAACCGTGGAAGATTGTCCGTGATCAGTTTATAGCTCATGTCCCACCGCCCTAGTAATACCTGTGAACCCAATGCCTCCAAACGCCCTCGCTATGCCAACGTACAAGTGAACACGAAGACTCAGTTGCAACTCCGTCATTCGGGTTTCGGTCCAGCAACATCTAATCCCTCCAGCCCTTGCATTGGATCAGGCCCGCTTTCCTCCATAGCCTTGCTGTCATCAGCACCTTCTCCCACTTTTTCGTCTGCAGCGTGCTCAGCAAGCCAACCCTCCTAAACGTTTCGCTGTCAGCATCAAATTTGGACAAGGCTTTAGAATATGCCTACCTTTTCCCAGATAGCAGTCTTGCTGCCCAGGCCGTCCTCGGCACTTTTGGGTGCCTTGGCTTGTGACACTTTGAGGACCTTTCCGAAAAACTCCGATTGATCCATGTTGTCGATGGCCTCTTTGGCGTCTGCGGCGTCCTCGTACTCTACGTATGCGAAACCTCGATGAGCCTCTGTAGAATTTGCCGCATCAGGCTTGGGGACTTTGACTTCAACAATCTCTCCAAACGGGATGAAGGCGTCGAGAACATGTCTTTGAGTAGCCATTTGAGAAAGTCCACCCACGTAGACCGTGGCTTTCCAACGGGCGGCGTCTGTCATGGTGGTCGGTACAGATTTCTCTCAAGGCCAAAGTAATAGAGAAATTGTTTGGTTTGTTGGGAAGTGATGGCTGACTTGTAGCTTATCCCAACTCAAGTGAACAAGGCACCTGTAGTGAAATGTTTCATGGCTCACGTGATCTGGAGCTGCTCCAAGAGATGCCGCCAGTCACAAACCAACCTTGTTGAGGTTAGTAGCCATCATCCAAAAGGAAACTCTCAGAGCAAATTAAATCTGCCAATTGATTAGTCATTTTGTGAAGCCGCTATAAAGCTGGATTAACTCAATTGAATTTATTCCAGTGACGATCATGTAAATAAATACTTGCCCAAGAAGTCCTTTACAAGATAGTGCACCCGACAATACCAAAGCACTACAAGGATGAAACACGGGAACCGGGCATATAGCGCATTCGATGAAATCCCGAATATTTTAACAATTACTAGTCGGGTTTTTGGGCCAGAAAGTGTTATGTCCATTCCTTTCAGTTGCGCCCTCTTTAATATTATCATGGGGCCTAAATCACAGTTCTGGAGTCACCTCCGATAGATAGTTCGTTTAATTTTCCCACTGCCCTCACTACCTTACAGAAAGTCAATCACAGCATCGTCATGACAAAAAAAGCCAATCTAATTAAAGCATACAACGCTGCCTGCAATGCGTGCTGCAGAGGAATATGACGAACACGTGACAAGAACCCCACCTCCCTTGTCACTCAGGGGGGCACGGACGTGTGCTGGTGGCGGGAGCTCCTAAGCGTGGGAGGGATAGCCTGCAATCTGGCATCATACCTTTTGGTTCAAGACACCTATCGTCCTCGCCCTGCTTCGACCAACTTTGAAGCTTCATCTCGCGGGCAGAGGCAAGAAGCTTCATAATATTCACTGGCTTTTATTAGGCCAGTGTTGTTAAATATTTGTTTTAACCAAGCTCACCGCCATACCAATCCCCTCTGATATACTTGGCCCTTTCGTCGCACATCCCCCGCCATCACCATCATGGTGCGCCTTCGAGATATACCCCGAACGGCCGCCTTTACTTGGTCGCCAGGTACCGGGAAACCTTTTCTGGTAACCGGAACCCGCGCTGGCGCTGTCGACGGTGACTTCTCCGATGAGAGCAAATTGGAGCTTTGGGATCTTGCTCTTGACGACCAAGACCAAGGGCTAGAGCTTCAGCCAGTCGCCAGCATTAGCACGGATGCTAGGTAGCTACTCAAAATAATCGCTCGGTCACATAATTCATATTAATTTACCACGCAGATTCTACGACGTTGCCTGGTCACCTCCCGATGACGATCATCCCAAGGGTATCATTGCCGGTGCCCTTGAGAACGGCTCCCTCGATTTGTGGGATGCTGAGAAGCTCATCGCTGGAGCTTCAGACGCTTTGATCTCCCAGACCCAAAAACACACCGGCCCGATCAAGGCTTTGCAATTCAACCCATTGAAGCCTCAGATTCTCGCCACCGCTGGCGCCAAGGGCGAGCTTTACATTTACGATGTCAACGACATTGCGAACCCTTTCCGGCTTGGAAATGCCCAGGCTCGTTCAGACGACATCGAGTGTCTTGCCTGGAACCAAAAAGTTTCCCACATTCTTGCTACTGGTGGCTCAGGAGGATTTGTGACCGTGTGGGACCTCAAGACTAAGAAGGCTTCCCTGACCCTGAACAACAGTCGCAAGGCCGTCAGTGCCATTGCCTGGGACCCTGAAAACTCAACCAAGCTTTTGACAGCAACTCCTGATGACACAACTCCGGTTATATTGCTTTGGAACCTCAGAAACTCCAACGCCCCCGAGAAGACCCTCCAGGGTCATGAGCAAGGTATTCTTTCACTGTCTTGGTGCCAGCAAGATAGCGAGCTCTTGTTGTCGTCGGGCAAGGACAACCGAACCATTGTATGGAACCCGCGAACTGGAGAGCGTTACGGAGAGCTTCCTGAAGTGACGAACTGGACATTCCTCACTAGATTCAACCCCCACAACCCCAATTTATCAGCTACTGCTAGCTTCGACGGAAAAATCACAGTGCAAACACTCCAAAACACAAACCCAGACACCTCCAAGGCAGCGGCAGAAAAGAACCTAGATGATGAAGATTTCTTCCGTGCTGCTCAGGACCAGCCCCAGGATGCTTCATGGTCATTGACCAAGGCGCCTAACTGGTTTGAGCGCCCCATCGGTGTCTCGTTTGGATTTGGAGGCAAGGTTGTAGTTTTCAAAGCCAACCCAACGCAGCCTGGCCAAAAACGATCATCCAAGATTTCCATCTCAACTTTCTCTGTGGACTCCGAGGTTTCACAGGCAACCGAGAAGTTCCAGAAGGCCATCGCTTCTGGTGATGTTTCCTCAATCTGTACTGAGAGAGTTGAACGGGCTAAGACTGATGAAGAAAAGGCCGATTGGCAGGTCATGGAAACATTGGTTGGAGAAAACCCTCGCAGCAAGATTATCGAATACCTTGGATTCAATGAAGAGGAACTCACCAACGGAGCCGAGAAAGAAACTGAGGCTGAGGAGGAAGATTCCGAGGAGAAGCAAGAGGCCGATGCTGAGGATGCCGAAGATGCTGATAAGAAGAAGAAGCGCCTCTCTAACTTCTTTGACGGAGCTGAGGGTGAGGGTGATGATTTTCTGTCCGACCTTGCTGCGACCAAGGGTGCCAAGACCGACAACCCCTTCCAGCTGTTCAGCGATAGTGATTCGTCTGTTGAGAAAGAGGTCACCAAGGCACTGATGCTTGGCAACTTTGCCAGAGCTACGGATATTTGCCTGAAGGAAGAACGAATGGCAGACGCGTTCCTGATTGCCAACTGTGGAGGTCAGGAGCTCGTGGACAAGGTCCAGACTGCATACCTCGCTCGCAAGAAGGGCGTTCCTAGTTATATGCGACTCTTGGGCTCTGTCATCACAAAGAATCTCTGGGATGTTGTCTATAATGCTGATCTGGAGAACTGGAAGGAGACCATGGCCATCATCTGCACCTTCTCGAACCCAACTGAGTTTCCGGACCTTTGCGAGGCGCTTGGTGACAGAATCAACGAAGGCGGCCTACGAAAAGATGCCTCTTTCTGCTACCTTGTCGGATCCAAGTTGGAAAAGGTGGTGGAGATCTGGGCCGAGGAACTGGAGGAAGCAGAGGAAGAAGGTATGGAAGAGGAGTCCGGTGATTCCACTTTCTCTGTCCATGCCAGGTCACTGCAGAACTTCATCGAGAAGGTCACTGTATTCCGCCACGTCACGAAATTCCAGGACGGCGAGAAGGGCCTGACAGCTGACTGGAAGTTGGCTGCTCTGTATGACAAATATACTGAGTATGCGGATATCCTTGCCGCACATGGTCAGCTGGATGTTGCTCAGACATATCTCGATCTTCTTCCAACCACTTACCCGGCTGCTGAGCTTTCTCGCACTCGTGTCAAATTGGCAACCAAGAAGTCGGCTCCTCAGGCTACTACTGCCAGAGTCACTTCTTCAGCCAATCGAACATCATCCAGACTACCACCAACTGGATATCAGCCTCAAGCTGCACCGGTTTCAAACGCGCCCAACCCTTACAGCAACATCAACCAAAATACTACTCCACGAACAACTGCCTCAGTGCCTGCTCAGTCATTCCCTCCCCCAACGAACCCCTACCAACCCCAGGGATTCGTGCCCCCGGTCGGATACCAACCACAGCCTCAGTCTGGATACCAGCCGCAACCTCAGTCTGGATACCAACCTTCCACTCTGCCCGGATACCAGCCGCCCACCCAACCTGGATATCCTAACCCCACTGGTCCTCCACCAATGGGTGGTCCTCCTCGAAACACGACCCCATCGGCACCACCTGCTTCGAAATCTAAGAACATGGAGAACTGGAACGATGTTCCAATGGTGACCAAGGTGCCGTCACGCAGGGCCACCCCCAATGTTGCTCCGATCACTTCCCCTTTCCCTGGTCAACCTGGCGGCGTGCCACCGCCCCCAAATTCAACTCCATATGGGCAGCGAACCGGTTCCACCCCTCCGCCTCCGCCTCCCAAGGGGCCGGCCCCTCCCCGAGTCCAGTCTCCGCTCGCTGGTCCTCCTCAAACATTCCAAGCTCCACCTCCACAGGCCGGCGCTCCCAACCCTTATGCACCCCCTCCTCCCGTAGCCGGAGCCCTTCCTCATATGCCAACGGCAGTCCCGCGAACAGCATCTCCGTACAACGCTCCTCCAGCTGGCGCACCTCGTTCGAACAGATACGCGCCGGCACCCACAGCTCAGCAGCAATATAACCAGCCTCCTACATCTGCGCCACCTCCGGGAACCCGACCTCCACCAGCTGGCTCATTCGGAGCTCCCCCTCAGCAGGCACCTCCCTCAAACCCGTACGCTCCCACACCATATGCTACTCTTCCCAGTCAGGCTTCGGCGCCACCAACCGGGCCCCCAACTGCCGGGCCACCTCTCGCTGGACCTCCACGAGGTGGACCTCCACCTGCTGCCGCCCCCTCGCGGCCAACTCCCCCTCCTCAAGCTGCCAGCCCACCAAAGGCTCGACACCCTGCTGGCGACCGATCTCATATCCCTGCCAGCGCACTTGGCTTAGTCGAGATCCTAAACCAGGACATGCAGCGAGTCGCCTCCAAAGCTCCTACTACTTTTGCCCCCCAGGTGAAAGATACCCAGAAGCGCCTCAACCTGCTCTTTGACCACCTCAACAACGAGGAGCTGGTCCAACCCAGCACAATCGAACAGCTATCGGAGTTGGCATCGGCTATTCAGGCCAAGAACTACGAAGCAGCTCATAAGCTCCAAGTTGAAATCCAGCGAGACAAGACTGAAGAGTGTGGCAACTGGATGGTAAGTTATTCCCCTTCGTATTAGCGCTCTTGAAAACTAATGAACTATTACAGGTTGGTGTAAAGCGATTGATTAGTATGAGCAAGGCTACTCCTTAATGATGACCCTTGTCATGTCCGTGGATGTCTTAATTTAGTTGGCCGAGGAGATGTCGTATTGGGGTGTTGAATTGTATAGCTCAGGCAGCAGGAACGGGGATGACTCATGAAACGCACCTAAGCTGAACGACGCCTAGACTAGAAAAAGTATATGACGAAAGCTGTTTTGTTACGTGTTTTCGAATGTGCATTCCTTGAGTGTGCGTGAACTTTTTGCCTAAGTCCGAAAAGGCTGAATACGAGATGATGCCTGAATGTATATGTAGAATTGTAAAATATTACAACGGAGGGTGATCAAATTATAGAATTGAGAATATTTGCTTTGATAGTGATGAGGGTCAACATCTTGCGTTCACGTAGAAGGTGAAGTGACCCTAACTTGGTGTCTTAAATTTCGAAGCATCCGTCAATTAAATATTGGAAAACTTATTTTGATCGCCAATACATGCTAGATTAGAAGCGAACAAAAACAAGAAGAAAAAAGAAATTGAGGCCTCAATGCTAAAAAAAGCAGAAAGTTTTATTGTTAAATCCAAGAACCAGTATCGCAACGTAATTCTTTCACTATATCGAACCCTTGTCTTCCCATATAATAATCTCAGAGCCACATAACTCCTGTCGGGCTGAATCTGCAACGTCACGCAACCCTGTCGTCCAGGGTAGGTCCCCACGTTGGCTGGAGTGCATGGGCCAGCTGTCAAGCCCACCAACTTGTAGACAGCACATCATCGCCACCACACTCCCCGAGGTGATTTCACCCTCTTCAATTTACACAATGACTGAAGCAGCTCTCAGCCCAGAAGATGCCGCTGCCAAGCGTGCTGCAGATCAGGCTCGCCTGCGAAAGGAGCGCCGCGAGGCCAAGATCAAGGCGGGCGGCTCTGCGCGATTGAACAAGATCACTGGTCTTGGTGGCCGTGGTAAGCTCTACAGCTACGATTTTGTCATGATATGTCTCGTGGGCTTCCTCACTGACCACGCCTTGCTTCTCTGAACAATAGAACCCATTCCCGATTTCGCACCTGCGACACAAACTTCGGGGGACAGTTCTCCTACTTCAACTCCTGCTCCCAAACCTGCCACGACATCAGCTCAACATGCTGACCCCGACGAGGTTGACATCTCGGAGCACTACTATGAGCCCAAGAAGGCCGCAGCCCGCCAGACTCCATCTGCTCCCGCCATGAACGAGGATGAGCTCCGCCAGATGATGCTTGGCTTTGAGCGCGGCAACCCACCTCGTGTGCCGAGCCCCAACCCTGGCGCACCACCTAATCTCGAGGAGGACCCCATGATGAAGATGATGTCCCAGCTGATGTCGGGCGCTGGATTTCCCACGGACGGCTCCTCACTCTTCCCCGGAATGCCTGGCGGTGCCAACCCTTTCCAGGCTCAGCCTGTCCAGCAGCAGCCACCCTCGACCTCAGCGTACATCTGGCGAATTCTGCATGCCCTTGTTGCCCTGGGCCTGGGCCTGTACGTTGTGCTCCTGACGCCCTTTGCAGGTACCAAGGTCGAGCGCGAGCGTGCGGCACTGTCCATCACCTCCTCTGAGGACCCCTTCAGCGGTCCCACCGATGCCACTGAACTCGACACGGACTTGGAGCAGCGAAAGCGCCTATTCTTCTGGACATTTGCCACTGCCGAGACGCTGCTCCTCACGACACGTTTCTTCATCGTTAAGCGCGGCACACCACCTGCGGGAATTGTTGGCACTGTCGTCGGATTTCTGCCCCAACCGTACAAGGGCTACGTTGAGATTGTGCTGCGGTACGGCCAGATTTTTACGACAGTGCGCGGAGACATGCTGGCATGTATTTTTGTGCTGGGAGTGTTTTCGTGGATGCGGACATAGAATTACGGGAAATGATGAAAACTAGCTTAATGATGAAACCAAAAAAATATTGAAAGCAATGACGTTATGGATTGGCCTTCACATCCTAAGTCGGCCTGGCTGTGATGATGTGTAGATGAGTGATTGCACGCTTTTCAGAGTCTGAAGACAGCTGTTTACTTCCTTGAATCAACGAGACTGAGCGCCGATCGGCCAACATCAAGTAGAGGACTCATTATGATTATAGTTAAAAGTAGCTCGCTACGGTTTCTAGGATATGTATGACATGGTGATAACAGACAAGATTAAAGAGTCGAGATCCAGCTCCTCTTTAACGGCAACCTCTCTGTACAGTTATAATGATTAACGTCATGTTTCCAAGACCATCTTCAACAGCCGCCCAAATACCCCCCTAACTCGGCTGGGATTCTCCTTTACACATGTGAATACAACAGCCGTGCTGGCTGCAAACACCAACGTCTCGCGCCATTGCTTGTCAAGCGCATAACGTCTGGGCACCAGTGTAGCCATGGCGCGTGGCGCCACAAAAAGGGATATGTCCTTTCGGCGATCAGGTGTCTCGATGAGCATGCTCCAGCCGCAAAGCAGGCAGCCAGTGCCAACGCACAACCCACCGTCGATGCGCTGGCGGCATTCAACTGATGATCCGAGGATCCGAGGGCCCAGGCGAGTGCGGGAAAGACAGACGCCGTAATAGAAGAGAGTAATAAAAGAACCAAGAAAGGTGGCAGAGCGGCAAGAGGAAGTGAGGGCGCGAATAAAAGCTTTGCGGGAGGGCTTGCGCAAGGCGAGCGCAAGAGTTAGGGGTAAATATGTGGCAATAGACCACTTCCAGGCACGGAGAAAGCGGCTCAGAGCATGGTATTCACATGAAGAGCCACAACCCATATGGACCATCTCGCAAGGGATAGGTACCGTTATTGCTGGGTCGGCCCATTGCTGGGGCCAATTATAGTCAGCACACATTGGCTCCAATAGGCCTGCTTGGTCCGTGTCTTCCCCATACTGGAATTCGCCCTTTCGACACCTGCGGAGAGCTTCAATGAGACGCAGATCGACTGAGGCGGCTGATGTGATCCATTTATTGTAAGATCGGGGCAGCGTCTCGGGAGCATAGAACCAGGCCCACATAATGAAGCCACACGAGGAGGCAAATACGAGAGGATCAATGAGCGTCGATATGCATTGTTCAGCCTAAGGGTCAGTTAGCGATGGGCCATAACCCTTCCATCAAAAGAAATGGTAGACTGACATTGGTCCACTTGTGTGCGGCCTGTCGACGTGCTTTGCGCCGAGCCCAGAGGTCACCCAGGATTACGTCGAGGGCCCGGGCGAGAGCAAATAAAGTCAGATCTAAAGTTCGACCAGCGAGCTTGATTGTTTGAGGTTGGTTATCGGTGGATAAGTCTGACTTTGAGGGGATAGTTTCCGTGTAGGCTTTGCTTTCATATGAATGCAATAAACGAATACCGTACCACGCGGCAATAAATGTTGATAGCCATCTTGCAAGTCTGGTCAAGCATTTGTGAGCACAGGCCGTATACATGGCATGGTTGTAGAAGAGATCTCACCTCAGGCGAGCCGCATTACTGAGGCTTGTTGTGGTTTTATCAATGATGCTCTTGAGAGGTTCCTATTCGAAGTATGTTATTAATTGTTCAAGCCGCAAAACGAAGACTAGTACGTTATAGTGCCGGTTTAGCATACTATAGACCAGTGGGCAAGGTAGGGTGGCGCATGTGATGAGAGTCTATCGGCAGCTTTGGAGAAGTGGGGTGTATGTTACCTGTAATATGGTGCTCCCACCAGCTAGCACGGCGCAAAATGTTGGGAATCGTTGTAGATTGAAGCCCATGAGAACAATGTGCTTTGCAGACTTTGCAAAAGTGCCATCGTCCTGCTCAGGAAAGAGTTGCTTGCGCCTCCTTCTGGCAAAGTGTTGAAGAATCAAAGTTAATAGTCGAGGGGCTACTGCAGATGCATACCCTAGGAGGTAGGCCCGAATAAGTGGACGGAGAATCTGGGGAACAGCATTGAGCTCCAGGGGCCCCCTGCGGGGCGGATTCACGGCGAGGGCCATGTGTGATGGACTCTATGTCATGTAATAGGGCTGCGAGCAGGACTGCGGGACCTGCGGCCGGAGGGGGGACGAAGAGAGCAGTTGGGAATCAAGGGATAGGCAATTATGTGGTGACACTGAGCTGATCCCGGTGAAGTTCCTATAGGAGAGAATGAAAGTTAATAAGAAAGTGAGGCCCCTGTCATGTCGTGAACAAAAGGGGTGTGGATGAGAGGACGAAAGGAAGCAAGTGCTTTTGCGGAGACGGGATACAACGGCATCAATGCATGGCAGATGAGACAGGGGGGATCGAGGAGCCGGAGGCTTGGTTTAAGGACAGGCACGACAAAATCTGAGGGATTTGGCTGGTTTGAGGCCAGACAATGGTCGGGAAGATGTGTATGGAGCTGGTGCTTGCGGGGTTCAAGACAGGCGTGCCTCGGCTTCAAGAACTCCAAGTTGTGCACAAGCACAAGCATAAGGGGACGGCGTGTAAGGAATGGGGTTAAGATTCTCGCATGCAGGCGGTAGACGGGCCATCTTACCAGGGCGGGTAAGAGATCGTTGGATACTCCCCCACAAAACGATGTGACAGGCTGGGCGGTTAGGCTGAGGAGGGGGACGAGGATTGACGGCCATGGTGGTGATGCGATGCGATGCGATGAGGCGGGCTGGCGAATCGGGCAAGGAAAATGGAGCTGGAGGAACAAGTGGGGAATGAAAGAGACCAACCTGAGATGAAAGAGACAGCCGATTTAATTTCGGCCACGATAGGAAAAAGGTGGTGTATAGAGAGTGAAGTAAGGTGCCTAGTGGTAATCCGCCAAGAGAGAGTATAATGGAAGAATGGCAGTCTGTCAGTCAGAGCGCGACACGAGACTCTAGCAAGACGCGGATGATGACCGAGTTGAAGGTGTGCTGATCAGGGGCCCCGCGAGCGAATTGGGTAAGGACTGTCCGGCTTGGTGGGATGTGCACGCTTGTGTGTGAGTGAGTGTGTGTGTGTGTGTGTGTGTGTGTGTGTGTGTGTGTGTGTGTGTGTGTGTGTGTGTGTGTGTCTGTTTGTAGTGTCCTGTCTGTAGTGTTGCGTGTGGTATGTAGAAAAACAATGTGTCCTTGTTGAGCAGCTCGACAGTGCGAGCGCAATCAAATTGTATATGTGTTGGTCTTCAGATGCAGTGGAGCCAGGATTGAATTTCTTGGGGGAGCGGACCCGAGCAACTGGGCAGTGGGCAAGATGCAGTCATTCCACGCCCCAAATCTGGGGCATCACTGATTAGATGGGGCACTCAACACGTTCCGCCTGCCTTATCCCTTTGGCGTGCGAGTCTAAGATGGACAACTGCATTCGTCAACCGGCCGGGGGAAATTCGCCCACCAAGAAGCAATTGCACCAGACAGGGCTCCATGGCAAATTTCGGCCCTTGGACGATATTCGGCTCGTTGTCCTGGGGCCGATTCCCCTACAAGGTAGGTACCAAGGTCGGTAGCTGTAAACCTGTTCATGCTAGTGGCCCCTGGTTCGTCTTGGACCGTCGCGGGCCGAGAGTGGTCACGAGACAAAGCTTGCGTCCCATCAGGCCAGCCTCAAAGCATCAACAGCAGCCATTCATTGTTCCGTCTTGGACATGACTGATGTTATGTTTGTTTGTCCCGTCTCAGACATTTACATACAGCGTGACTGCAGCGTAGGTGGCAAAATGCGACTCTGGGCTTCTCCAGTCCTCAGCTTGAAATGCTACTGAATGGCCTCCGCCTCAAATTTGGCCACGCCAATGTCACACTCGGGGTCCTGTGGTCAGAAAGAAGAGGAAAGCCGAGCAGCGCAGTCTCTTGCAAGTGGCGGAAGTGACTGGGAGCTAGATTACGGCAACGAGGTGGAGGGGCAGCTTCTATGACATGGCACGCCGTGGCCTTGTCCTTGTCCATTGACAGCTGAGTCGCAGACTTTGGGCGAGCACCGTACTCTGTTGACTCTCTGAGGTTGACGCGCAGCCCGCAGCCAAATTTTTTTTTCTGCGCGGGTCGCAAGCATGTGATAGTCCCTTAGCTGCATAGTCTTTGTTTAGCGCATCCCCACCGGTACGCACCCGAACAGGGCAGTATCGGGGGGTTTTGGGGGGGTTTTGAGAGGGCGTGGCTGTCAGTCATGGTCGCAGACGGAGCCAATGACAGGAGCAAACGCCATGGCTGCGTCGTACCGTGTCCTGACCGGCGATGCAATCGATCAGCATCACGGGGGGGTCCCCTCGACGTTTTTCTGGTCGAGCTATGCAGGCGATGCAGGTGACCACAGGAGGGACAAGGGCTTTGGGACATGGCGCATCGCGGGATATGTACACATGTAGGCTCCTACGGCCTGTACCTGGGCCCGTTGTACCGGTACCTACCCACATGGCTTGACGGCGTCCCAGCACACGGTGGGCGACGGTGCGGTGCGGTGCGGGCGGACGATCAACCACGCCATAAAGTACTGTACCTCGTCTCCGCTCTTCCCCAAGGTCGCTTCTGTTCCACCTCGACTGTGGATGGACCCTCTGCGGTCCCTCTCCCACCGCCGCCGCCTCCTCCACACCTCATACTTCCATACCTCACACCTCACCTCGTTCGCCCACCATCTCATTCAATCAACTCTGCACTTCGGGGCTCGACCTCTCTACTGCCCACCCCGGAGCACACCTCCCCCCCCTCACCCTCATCCTTGCTCTCACTGCCTGCTCTGCTTCTCCAAACAGCCGCACCCGCCCAGCCTTGTCACTGCAGGCAGGCCGGTCTGGGCGTGATGTGAATGCACACACCTGCCTACCAAACCTGCCTTTGTGCATGCGCCTCAAGCCCGACTCCGTCCCTCTCCTCCGCTTCCTGCTCCTCCTTCTCCTCTTCTGTCGCTCAGCCAAATCGTCGTCCTTTTCGCTCTCTTTTTAGCTGCTGCTGTCACTGCTCCCTCTGCCGCATGTAGCTTTCTCTGTCGAGCCTTGTTGCCCTCCGCTTCGTGCTCGTGCTCGTACTTTTTCGCCTTTACCTCTCACTCGGAGCCTGAGTCCCTTACCAGCCTAAAACACCCCCGTCGACAAGTTCCTAGAACGACCCCACGAACCACGAGCCACATCCCGCGACTTCATCCCACGCGCCCAACTTCACCCTCTTCAACCTTTCCAACTCGACTGAGCCAGCGCATTCGCCTTCCCGTCTTTTAAAAGCGATTCCTCCCCACTGCCACATTGCTGGCCTGTGCCCGTGTCTCGGTCCATCACTCCATCGCTGCTTTCCAAACGGCATCCCAGTTGCGGTTGCGACATGTGCTAAAAGTCCGAGCTACCCAGTCCGCCAGTGCTCTGTCCGTGGTTTTTGTCTATGCTCAACGACAACTACACCAAGACTTCCCCGCTCCTGGCTTAATCGACTTGGTCTTCTCCAAACGCTGTCGCGATTGTGAGATATTCTAGCACATAAACACCAAAACCAAACCCTCCGGATCACGACGCAAACCGATAACTCTGCAATCAACCGACGCCCCCATGCTCGCTGTACAAAGAGCACCGAGGATGGGTTCGTCGCAGCCTCCCTCCGATCCTTTCCTAGCCCTTGGCTGTATGTATTCCCGCCTGTCCCCTCGCCCAGTTTTGGCTCTTTTGCATGTTTTCCCCATCATGTTTGTGATCATGGTGCTGACATGTGATGACATTAGTGTCGGTTGATCCTAACCAAGAACCCCCTCTTCTCGACCCCCCGGAGCCCGCGCCCGGCGCTCCCCTACTATCCGACAATGACAATAAGCTGCTCTCGTCCTTTTTTGAGGACATCACCGCCGACCACTATAATATGCCCTCATTCGGCGAGGGCTTGCACTTTACAGACACCTGGCTGGACTTGCCGCCTCAGTTTATGGGCTCTACCACCTCGTTTGGACAGCAGCCTGGGCCTTCATTAGCATCACCACCCGCCCAGGCACTTCACAATGGCTTGGGTGACTACCACAACCTGATGCCCATGGGCGCCAACATGATGCCTCCCCCACCTCCGCCTCCCGTTGCGCAGTCTCATCTGGAGCATCCCGATGAGGTACTCACTGCCGCCGCTACCTTGTTGCAGAACGGCTCCTCTCATCGACACACTTCAAATGGTACCGATGCAACGTATCCTCGGCGAGCAATGGTCCCTCCTGTTGGTCACCTCCGACATCAACCGTTGGAGGAGTTTCGAGAAGAGAGCCGAAGGATCTCGACTGGCGAGGTTGAAAACACTTTTACAGAATGGGTCTTTGGCTCTCAAGAACGGCGGCAGGTTCGGCCACCGCCTCCTGCCGAGTATCAATGGGGCTCAGATTCCAATTTCAATAATATACAGGGCTACTCAACGAACTCGGAAAAAGAAACGGCCGAGTCTATCACCAAGGAGCAACTCAAGTACTTAGAATGTTTTGAACCAAGCCAAAGCGCTGGCAATACACGGCCTAGTAGCCCTAGTCCTGGATCAATTGCACCTCAAACTCATGGCCGAGTCACGCTGGTTAAAACACAACAGGACGTAGATGCACCGCCGCGAAAAAGGCGGAAGAGCAGAAATGGGAAGGATATCCCCGATGATGAGGGAGATGAAGAAAAAACCCCCCAAAAAACTGGCAGGAGAAGGAAGCCAAAGGTTGAGCGGATGGTCCCCACTGCATCTCTGCCCATCGAAGAAACGACGACTGGGAAACGGCGCAAGTCAGCGGCAAACGGTGCTAAGCCCGTGCGGGAGAATCTTACTGAAGAACAAAAGCGAGAGAACCACATTCGCAGCGAGCAGAAGCGAAGAACGCTTATTAAGGAGGGCTTTGATGACCTTTGCGACCTTGTTCCCGGACTTCGTGGTGGTGGTTTCAGTAAGAGCACTATGCTAGCCATGGCTGCAGAGTGGTTGGATGAGCTTCTCAAGGGAAACGAGGTTCTTGCGGCCCAGCTAGCCGCTCTAGAGGGCCGATGATATTTCGACCACTCATTTGCGCGATTGGCTCAGTAATATCTGTTGTACCCATACATATTTCCTCGCTCGGCGAAATCGGAAAGGAACATTTGCTTTGTTGGCAGGGCTGGAATTCCCCAGGGAAAGGCACAGGCGTTGACATGATGGTTGATTTGGACAAAATGGCCACAAGTTGCCAGAGTCATGGGTGGTGGGTCGCTGGAGTCATTGGATCCTGGAGCGACTGGTGCAGTATAATGATTTAACAGGCCTATTTTAGTGAGTTGCAGGACTAGAGTCGGTGGCTCTGTTGCGCATCAGATGCTATGAGCTGATGTAGCGATTAGTGATATGATAAAAATGTGAGAATGATTTATTGGACACAATGACGGGGCCATTTCGGCCGTGAGGCAACATGTTTGAGCCAGGTCTTGGGAGGGTGTGCCGAGTCGAGAGGTTGGAGATTGGAGACATCGGATGAACGTTGGCTGTTTGCCGTGGGGCCTCATCTGTTGGTAATGCCGGAAGACTGGCCAAGTTGCTGCGTTTGATATAATTGAGCTAACTGACCACTGTCGAGTATTTCCCGGTGGGTTCAGGAGAAATAAGACTGATAGAATATAAAATATATATCATTTCTCATTTGGTTTTCTCGCTTATGTCTACCCAAAGCAGAATTTATTTCCCGTATTCTGCGCCTCGGCGTGCCAACCCGTGGGAATTACTAAATGCCACGGTGGTAGCCTACCGAGATTCAAGTTGCGAGTGCCCGTGGCAGTTATTGGCTGGCCGTTTGATGACGGTGAAACGGCAACACTGGTCAACCAACTTCGATTGCGTTAGCGAAGGTGGTGTTGTGATTGAAACCGCGCGCCTTTTGAATCCTTCCATTTTGAAAAGTAGAATAAGGGAAGTCTCTCCCTCGCGCCATTGGTGCTTTTTTAATTTTCCTCCTTTATCCCAGGTTTGCTAGCTCCTGGTGACAGGAGGAATGGCTTGGCTAGTTTCGGAGGGTTATTAAGCTTATCCTGGAACGCGTTGCCATGGCTCCTGCGCACGGGATTGATTGGCATGTCATCCTGTGTCTGCAACTGCTGACCTCCCCCCCACGATCCCACGATGGTTAGGGACCAGAAACTCGGCATACAGGGCTGCGGATCCATGGCGGGTTTCGGAGTGGTGCATAGGCGAAATTTCACTTTCACATCCAGCACAACCAACCTACCTACCTTGCCGCAATTCTGGCTTCGGTGATTTTTTGAGTCAAAAGTTCTGTGCTCTGAACCTGTGCGAGAGGCGTTATCCATGCGCTTTGCCAAGTGACTAAGACCCCATCTGGGCCAACAGATTGGCGAGGTGTCACTGATAGGAAACACACCAGCCGATCTGTGTCAGCACCTCGCGCGCGACAACATCTAGTTGCATCTCGCGCCAAGAATAGAGGAGATTGGTAATCACCGCCTCGCGTGTTGGTAACTGTGCGTCTCGTCACATTGCCTAAAAGAAAAAGAAAAAAACTCCATGTTGGTATATTCGGGCTCTGGAGTTGGCGGAGCTTGGAGTGGAGCGCTTGAAAGCGGCTGCCTTGTAACGCTGCAGGATTCCGTGATTTAATTAATTTGAAAACAAGGAGAATCAGGATACTCGATGCTTTTTGCAAACTATTGGATGTGGTGGAACGAATGCTGGCGTTCCGCCCTTGAGGCGGGTGGAGTGAGGGAGGGGGTTGAGCAAGTTTTGAGCTGGTTTCTCGACCCAGTGGGTTCGGTGGTGACGGGGACGCACCGTGAGGCTCTTTGGCTTGTTCGGGAGCGTCGATCTCTGGGGAACGAACGGGCGAGCGAACGGGTATAAGATCCCTAGTAAGAACCCCGATAATAGTTTGAGTGTCCTCTATGCTTTGACAGTTGGTCCCTTCCTTTCTTAGTGTGTTGCTCACCTGCTCGTTTCTGTTGCTTGATTCCTCTTGTGTATTCAGCGCTGCGATTCACATAAGAACCCAAGTCTTTTGTTATTTACCACTCTTGGACAGGCATCCACTCCTTCACTGTCTTCAGTATCACTTCTCTGGCCTTCTTCATATTGAGAGCCAAGTTCGCTTCCCTCCAGCAATAATTTTAAATTCTTTTTATCATCAAACAATCGGCACAAAATAACCAACAAGCACCGCCAGCCACGATGCGCTTTTCAGCTTCGTCTATTCTTGGGGCCTTTGCCCTGCTGGCGCCATCTGTTGCCTCGGCCTTGCCCTCTCAGCAAAGCCTCGTCCCGAGAGCCGCGTCAAACCAGACCTGCATTACACCTGGGGCAGTACCAAATATCAACGGCACGGAAATTCGAAACATCGGCATGGTGCTCTTCCAAGCCTTTGACTTGGTGGACGTCTTTGGCACGCTGGACCCTCTGCAGCTGATGTCCTTGTTGTACCAGCAAATGAATCTTCATCTTATCGCGAAGACGTTTGACCCCGTTCAAACGCGACCAATTACTATGAATAAGTTCAACTCGAGCTTCTTCCCTTCGTTCCAGCCCACCAACACGTTCGATGACGACCTTGACCTGGATGTCCTCATTGTCCCTGGCGGCGGTGGCGCGCGTTCCCCTAACTTGGAGTCCGAGATAGCCTACATCAAGAAAATGTTCCCAAAGGTCAAAATTTTCATGACGATATGTACTGGATCTGGCGTTGCCGCGCAGGCGGGTGTACTTGATGGGCATTTGGCGACGACCAACAAGAATGCTTGGGCCACCATGACGCAAAAGGGACCCAACGTTAATTGGGTGACGCCTGCACGCTACGTTATCGACGGCAAAGTTTGGACTTCCTCAGGCGTGAGTGTTTCCCCCTAATTTTACTTGCTCAACATCAAGAGGCGATGTGCGAGTTGTGAGGCTCGGAAATTGAAAGCTAACAATCTTCTAGGTCACATCTGCTCTGGACCTCATCTTTGCCTTCATCACGACCTTCTGGGGCTCTGAACCAGCTGAGCGCATTTCGCACATGATGGAACATACGATTCTTGAAGCCGACCAAGATGAATTCTCTGGATATTACGGGCTCGAGCCATCGAAGGCTCAGCCTTGTGATACATCCGCTTGATTGAGAGTGCCTTGAGAGGTGGTGTATTATTGTAAATATTGATACATAGGTATATTTATTTTGGAGCCTGCATCAAGAATGCCAATCCTCATTAAAATCTCTTGTGCGCTCCTGAATCATCACAACCGGAGGTTTCTGTGACGAGATGAGGGAATAGAGACGTAGAACGGAGGAGCAGAGCAAGACTACAAAGTCTGCGTGGAGCAACGAAATACATTTCTGAAAGGCCAAATTGGGTTAGGGGGTTCACTATTTCCTACCTATACACCCCGACTCATTGTGTAGGGCCTGTGGTGACATCGTTTCATGCTTCATGTGCCAGGCTTGGTGTCCTCGTTGCCAGATAGAGGAATATGCAGAATACCAGTCAGTATGCTTTCGTTCGCCTCCAGTAAGAAAGGGCGGAGGACGAATGAACGCCGCTTATATACATCGATAAGGACATGTTATTGGATTGTACACCTCTAAATTTATTCGTATTGTTGATGTCCGCTATTGATTTCGTCTAAGCATTGGTGTGTGTTGCAGCGTGTCAGATTTCCGCGCAGTGTGGTATCGACACTAAGCCCTGTCAACGGGTTCATTCATCATCCACGACCTGGTCCTTATGCAAAAGACATGGCTTACCCATGCAATCAGGAACTTTGGATATGCTTTGGGCCATCATGTCAATCTTTCACCTACCTCCTCGGGGCCTCGGTCGGAGCAACCGATGTATGTAAGTGCGCTTGCAACCACCTGCTTATTAGTCCATGGCGATCTCAGGGTGCAACTCTGACAGTTGATTGCACTGCAGCATCTGATTTCTTCAATCGACGGCTGAGGTGAATCCTAAACCGTCTATATCTACATTCACGTCCTCGGCCGACACCCCCAGCATATCTTGCGTCATGTTGAGCGCTAGACTAGACCAAGTGCGGAGTCAGAGGTGAGAGACGGCCCAATCATCCTGGGGGGCCAAATTTGGCAATCATCCAATGTAAACCAGTATCGCCACTGCTCAGCCTCTGGCCTCTGAGGCTTGTGAAGTGCTCCCAGTGGCGGCCCGAATGAGACGTCCTGTGTTTGAAACGATAGGCCTGGGGATGTTTATTTTTAGTGAGGTCAGGATTCTTGCTTTGTTGAGCGTTGCATGCAGGCAGGGGCGGTTGATATATGTCTTCTTTTGGTAGAATCCCTCCAACGCCTTCTGAGCGGGGATAACGAGCAATGCGACATCTGTGTTTTACACCAAGACATATTGATGCGGCTGTAGGCCGCCAAAGCTATGATTGTCTCTCCTAAGCAAAAATAATTAGGAAAAGCCACCTTCATCATCACCCAGACCTAATCTGCGCACTATAGCCCCCGTTTCCCACTAACAAGCGCCCCCAGGCTTGTTTCCACGCTAAGGAAGCCAAGGTGTCATCCATTTGGACTGATCGTCTCCCGCCCACCCAACCACATCATGTCCTCCAAGGGGGCGGCTGGCCTTGCAAGGCTTGTTTCGCCCCACTCCTGTAAGATCCGCCCAAAACCACAGGCCTCTGCCTGCACGTATGTCGTCCTCGATGCTTAGGATGCTTGTGGCAGGGAACAGGGGAGACTTCAGCTCAGCAACATTCGCTCTCCATTACTCAACTGGCTTGGCAAGATCAGAGATCATCATGGACTAGAATTGATAAAAGAACATGTGCGCCGATATGCGATGCCCAGGAAGATGCTCTCCTTAAGACTAGCCTCCGTTGGCGCGTGCCAACCCCATCCCACTGCTGCAGCCGTTTCAACAGACCAGCTGCTAGCTTGCTTTGCTAGGTGATGATTGCCTTGATGTGCCTTTCTTGATTTCCTTCATTTGTAGCCCCCTTACCAGCCCGCATTTCGTGACCTTCACATCCTCACGGATTCCAGTTCTGTCATCCTCTGTGGCGGTCCTGCAGGTCTCAGGCTCCAAGACATATATAATCGACAGCAGCGTATTGATCAAACAATCAATCAAGATCTATTTTTATTATGGTATAGAACCCTTCACTTGCCCCTACCCACGTCACCCATTGTTGCTTCAGGCTCATACTGACAATAAGCTACCGCCAGCGCGACGATGAAAGATATCCCACGGTGGTCGCTGGCCCCCCAGATCCCACCACTGCACCCGAGGTGACGACGGAACCACAAGTGGACCTGGAAGGTCGTGACAAGTTCGTTCACGAAACTCCCGAGGGGTTGATTCCAGTTGATGAAACCTCTTACAAACAAGACTCGGACAAAAGCAATGGGAGTGATACCCCAGGCGATGGCGCCGTTGATTCCACGATACCGGCCGATCGCAGGACTTGTGGCATGAAACGCAAGACCTTCTTTATTGTTCTTGCTGTCATCGCTGTTGTGTTAATAGCTGCCATAGTCGGCGGTGTTGTAGGAGGCCTCAAGGCGCACAAGACCAATGATGCTGAGAGCTCAGGGTCTGTATCGAACATTACAACAGGTCCTATAGATGCCGACAAGCGATGTATGACGGCCGCAATTGTCACCAAAGATAAACAGCAAAACTCGCAAGTCTTCTTCAACGATCTGAAGACGACCAGCATCAAATACCGACGCGTCCACAACGACAAAGGCACCGGCTCGTCCTCCACCGTGAACTTGACAATCGAGCCCAACTGGGGTGCCCCTCTGGCTGCAGCGGCCCGAATGGATGGCGACACAATCGTGACGGACCTGTACTACATGACGACGGATAACAATGAGCCGCAGATTGCTCGGGCCGTTCTCGACTGTGGCGCCATTGACTCCACCGACGGCTGCTCCGTGAACTCAAATGAGATCATCTCGGCAGATGCGCAGAACGGCGTCCACGCAGATTCCAA
Source organism: Calonectria ilicicola (assembly GCA_020809705.1). NCBI lineage: Eukaryota > Fungi > Ascomycota > Sordariomycetes > Hypocreales > Nectriaceae > Calonectria > Calonectria ilicicola. Next base: position 2,686,265 of record CP085833.1, on the reverse strand, counting down.
GCTCGCGGCCTTGCAACTCAGCAACGACTCGATGCGCGTCTACTTCCAGGCCACCAAGGCCAACATCTGGGTCCTGCACAACGACAATGGGAATTGGTCGAGCTCTAACCTAGTTGGTGGCGTCTATGAGGGCTCGGCTATTGCCGCAGCCGCGGAGAATAAGACAAACCTGCATGTGTTTTATGTGGCCAACTCGACGGAGAGACTGGAGTATGTTGACTACTCCGACCTTCTCGGAGCAGACGATAGTATGTGACACACAAAACCCAAACACCCCCGCTCCCCTTTCGTACCACTTTGGTTCATTTCTAACCGCCAATACTAGCCGAGACCATCTCTGATAGCCCCGGCTCCAGCTGGTCGCCGAGCAATGCCTTTTCGAGCGTCTATGTGCCGGGGTTTGAGTCGTACCGCTTGTACTACACCAACCCGTCCACAGGCAACATTCTGTCCTACTTTATGAATACGACGGAGCCGTGGCACAGTAACCACGCCCAATCCTGGGGCAAACCGGATAGCAGCATCGCGTCCATTGCATGGAGCGACAAGGTTCGCTTGTTCTACTTCCAAAACTCCAAGCTCGTCATGTCTTCCCAGGATGATTCCGTATGGAGCGATCTGGAGGAGCTTGGGTAGCTAAAGAAAGGGCTAAAATATGTTTTGATGGTTTGTAGACATGTGCAAGCTGCATTTAATGGGCTGGTTGGCGTTTAGCGAGGGTTTTGGGGTTTTGAAATGGTCCCATTGATCGAGAGTGAACTGCACTGAGGGCTACATTGTCTATGAGGCATGTGCACTTGCAAACATCGGCCGAACGCCATCTCGAGGAGTTTGATACACGCGTATGATATCCATATCCATATAGAAAGAAAAAAGACTATTTCTGCGTTTTCATCTTTTGACGGACCCGTCTACGCCACTAATCGTATGGTACAATATCCATCACATCCGTCTTTGACCACATCCGATTCCCAAACGCCAGGCCTGCTTGCCGATTATTTTAACTAAGATCCATCTTCTCTGCGCCGTTGGATGCTGGCGCCGCCCCTGTCGCTGCGAACTCCACCGATCCACTGTTACCGATCAATCGCTTCTCAGATTCCGTGACAAACTTGATGCTTCGGGCAGGGTCGTAAAACAGTTGGAAGCTGCGCTGCACGTCCTCAATGGTGACCTGCTTGGATTTTCGCTTCGCGGACACTAGCTGCGAGGTCGTGATAAGGTTGCTAGCGTAACGAAGGCCAGCTTCTTGTCCAATCTTCGTTAGAAGAGCGAGAGCGTCAGCGTTGATGTCAATCTCTTCTTCCTGAGCTCGGATTGAGAGGATCTGCTTGATTTCTTCAGGGTTGTAGGGGTGAGTGTTGATAATGACAACACGGTCGAGGAAATCAAGGGGCAGACCATGGGGGCTGCGGTAGTCTGTGCCACGAATACGCGAGTTACCACGGTTGCTGGCCATGATTACCACAGGAGCCAGGTCGTCCTCGAGGGCTCGGTTAATGTACGAGAAGCACTCAATGTCGAGCATGTGAACCTCATCAATGAACAAGACACCTGGGACAATCTCGGCCTTGCCTTCTTCCTTCCACTCTCCAACCTTGGTATTAATCTGGTCGCGGATCTCGCTGCGGATCTCTCCAGTGTCGCCGGAAAACAGGGCAAGGAAACCCTGAGTCCTCGAGTTGATGACATCAATCTCGTGCAGCGTCACAGTGTGCACAACCTCCTTGCGCTTCTGCAACTCTCCATCGGGACACTGGAGGAACTTGGTATCGACACCCATCGCATCGTAATCGCGAGATCGGGCGTATGACCGACCGAGCTTGGTAATCTTGCCGGAGGATTTGTCTATCGAGATAATGTCGCCGGCCATGACGCGCTCCTTGGTCATGGCATCGATCATCTTACTGCCCATGTCGTACACGGCTTCCATATCGGTAGTCTTGATGGTGAGTTTGCCCTGCTTGGCGGAACCCGTGACACTGCGGTCAATCTGAATCTCAACGACCTCACCCTCCATGATTTCGCTCTCTTCCTTTATCCTGACACCAATCGACTTGCGGAAGGCTTGAGTTAGGGCTTCAGTCTTGGACATCTCGAGGGAAAAGATTTCGGAGGACGCGAGCGTTGTGAAAGGGACATCTGGGCCGAGAGATTGCGCCATACCCATGGCGATGGCGGTTTTTCCTGTGCTTGAAAACGGTCAGCGCGCATCGAATTGATGCGGTGGCGATGGAGCATACCTTGGAGGACCAGCAATCAGGACGGCGCGACCAGCAATCTTCCCATCCTTAATCATCTGAAGAATGACAGCGGCAGCCTTTCGCGCCTTCTCCTGTCCAACAAGGCCCTGGGAAGCCGCTCTGGGCTCTAGAGTTGCGGCATCGACGCCGAGACCGCGAATGTGAGAGTGGGCGGCGATGAGGTTGAGACCTCGAAGGTCCTTGGATTCGGACACGGTCATCACGGGCTGAGGAGGTGCATTGTCAGCGACTCTTCATATTAAATGATGAAAGAAATACCTACAGCAGCCATTTTGTCGCGTATTGCGCCAACCAGGCGGCCAAATGTCAATGTTGGGGATGAAAAATGAGTTTGGCAGTTCTAAAGAAGTGCCTGCGAGGTGTGAGGCTGGAGATTGGGAAGCTCCCTGGCTCTCCTGCATGAAACTGCCAGAGAAAAAAAACATGGGCCTGGGTGCGCGGCTGGCGCCTAGTTAGATGGTGCGCCACACATTACGCGCTAGCACCGCCTCAACAGACAGGCGCTTCCTCGTCAGGGTACTTCACTACAAAGTACCACTGGCTTTGGGGTCTGCACGGTTGCTCCAAACCCAAGACTGCAGGTAGTGCTGGCGCTGCGTTGGTTTGGTACTGCTGTCACAGCTTCGGGGGGTCGCAATGAGGAACCGAGACATTTCCAGGCTGCATGACGACGATGACCCGAGAACAATCCAATCAAGCCATCTTGCTCTGGACGATGGAGCGTAACACTGTGATCGTACCAATGGCTTACACTGCCCGCGCAGGCCTATCATGCCATGTGATACAGGTTTAACATGGGGGGCGACAAAAGAGGAAAAGAACCGTCTTACATTCGTTATTACTTTTTTTGGGGCAGAGACGTTTGCTCTCTGGCTCAGGACGACGCCTCTCATATATCAGATCAGAACAAATAACAAACACAGTCTGCAAACAGGAGCTCCGACCACCTGTAGACCGCTACTGCAATTTGGCTCGTGATCCGCTAGCGAAGCTGCCATGATTCACCCACAAACGTTGCCCAAGAAGCAATCAAACACTGGATTGACTTCCCGATCGCAACTGCCCGCAAGCGGTGACCACCCGGCCAACACAAGAACCCTGCCAGCAACGCTACTACTGGCCAGCGCACCTGCCTGGCACTGCAGCGATCCGTAGGTACAATTTGCTTCCATTCTCCATTCTCCGTCTTTTTATTTGAGGACCACCCTCCCCAAGGTATGCCCAGTGGCAGCAGGTGCGGGACCGTCACTTATTTGTATCATATCGCTTGTCCCTTGCTGGTCTTGCTTTTTTCTCCTTCGCGCCACGAGCTGGCTCCCCTCATTAGATTTCCCTTTTCCTTTGCCTGACCCCCCCCCCCCCCTTTCTGAGGGGACACTTCTTCCACCTCGCAAGAAATAGAAATCTCCGATTCAGACACTGAACGCGTCTCTTGGGCTGGCGGCGAATGTGAACCCACGTCCCGATCGCGCCCAATCGGATCCACTTATACTCCATTTTGTCTGATCTTACCTGCGCCAACGAATCCCTCACGACTTGCCTGAGGGGACGCGCGAGGGGACTGCGCACGCTGCGTCTCACCCTATCACTACCACCCTCTGCTTCATACATGTTGGCACCGACGGCTGCGCAGTTATGATAGCGAGTATGTCTAGGCGCTACGACTACGAACGCCGGCCTTCAGACTTTCAACGCCGTGATCGCTACCCAAAAGATGCAGACCGTAGAGGCCCCAGTCCAGCTCGATTTCGCGGCTCACCCCCTCCGGGTGTCTTCCGCCGGCGGAGTTCAGATTTCCATGATGAGCCGCGAGATTGGGATCGGAATAAGGACGCGCATCCCTCTCATAGATCTCCAAGTCGAAAGTCGAGCTCGACACAGTCAACGCCCATCGCGGCGGATAAACCTACAGACCAAGGTGTGTGATAGTGTTTGGAGCGATCCCTTGTGGTAGCTTATTTTTTTTTTTTTTAACTCGTGTGTAGCACGACACTCCACCAAATCGGACTCCACAACGGAAGTTGCGAATATCAAAGCTTTTTCAAGTCTCATCTGTGACAAGGCCACCTGGGTTCAGAAACGGAAAAATGCAGAAAAGAATCTTGCAAAGCTGCGCGCAGATCACGCACGTTCTGGTACCAAGCACGTGGAGTTCGCCTCAGTCGTTGAGATGTTTCAAAACCAAATTAAGACAGCCGAGAATGAGGTTTCATCATGTGATAACCGTATCAGAGCCATTGACGACAAGCTAGCATCGGACTTTTCTTCTATTATACCAGCCTTCTCTCAAACTGCCTCTCGTCGGGACGAAGACCTTGACAAACGGTTGATGCAATTTCAGACTTCCACAGCAGAATCCTTCCGGAACCAACTGGATATCGAGCTTAATAGGCTCAAACTCCGTTTTGAATCTGATCTTGACGGGCTAAGGACCCAGTATGAGACGTCCCACAAGCAGGAATCCAAGCTCGAATTTGAGAACCAAACCCTCAAAGGGGACCTTGACGACATCACTCAAAAATATCACCAGCTGGAAAAGAAACTCGAAACACTGGATCAGAAGCAAAATACATCCTTTAAAAATCTCAATGAAAGATTAGGGGACCGAGATGAAAAAGTTGACATAAAATTAAACGAGTTGGAATCCAAGGCTGAGAGTGAAGCCGCAATCAAAAATGCTGAAAATGAGACGAAAAAAATGTTTGAGGGATATGATAGCAAACTTTCAGGCCTGGGAAAGCATCTTGACTCTGCGCAGCTGGAGATCAACTCGATACAAGAAAATATCGCACGCCATCTCCCCGTCACTACACTACCTGTGGTCGAGAAACTATCAGAAAAACTGGCATCCCAGCAGAATTTCCTCAACGTACTACGCCCTTTGGAAGTACTGTTAAGTAAACTATCAAAACTGGATGAATTGTTGGCTACACTACCACAACTAAACGAACTTTCTTCCGAGTTGCCAATCATACGACTATTAGTACAGAAATGGCCCTCACTCCAGGACGTTTTAAAGCAGCTTCCAAACCTCCAGAAACTACAAAATGATGTTATCACGCTCTCAAAATCAGCAAAAACTGCAAGGGAAAAAGCAGAGGCTGCATTTGTTAAAGTACAAGCCTGCTCAGAACTCTCACAGAAGAATGAGGCATCGGTGGAGAGCCTGCGGAGTCGCCAGGAGACTATAAAAAGCGATGTCATTTCAATGCAATCGTCGCAATCGACAACCCCAAAGATGCCAGATGGCATTAACCAACTACTTGAACGTGCACCTCGAATCGACAAGCTTTTGGAGACTAGTCAAAATACCCTGTCGGAGAATGACATTGTCAAGATTATCAAGTCAGAATTGGCTGATTTTGAGATGACCCAACCTAAACAGCCTGAACAAATCATAGAGCAACCTACCCAAGAGCCAAGTAATGCCATGACTGAATCGGAAGTGCTCAGGATCGTGACCCCACGACTCAAAAAAGTTGAGGATGGATTGGTCGGCCGCTTTCAGACACAGTTCAACGGCATTGCAGACGGAGTAGGCAAATTCATCGATAAGGAGAGAACGGCCAGATCATCAACAGATGTCTCCGTAAAGGAGTTAGAGGGCCGTGTGTCAGAATTGAAGAAAGCGACTGAGGAAGCTCGAGAGGAGCTTACAAAGTGGAAGTCATCAATCGACGGCCAAATACAATCACAAGACAGCAGTTCCATGGCGCAGAGAAGGGAGCTTTCAATTCTTAAAAATCACCTGGCCCAAGTTCATCATGACCTTGGGGAAAGGATGAACACGCATCAATTCCAGATCTTACACCTCGACAACTGGGCGAATCATTTTGGTACGAAACAACTGTACGCCGAAATTGTGGAGCATATGGCAGCCACAATCCCGTCAGGAGACCAGGTTAGGATGTTATCAGAACGAGTCGAGGCGTTAGAGGATCGGGCAGATGAATCCAGGATCAAAAAACGCAAGTTGATGAACGGGAGTGCTGCTGTGGTGTGATTACCTAGTCGGTCCGTTGCATTAATACCACTGCTTTAGGGAGGCGGGACATGATGGGTTTTTTCCCCAGGCGCTGGGATGGAGTATACTTGTCTTTGAGGAACTTTTTAAAAGGCTGACACGGATTGAGCGCCTTTGTTGGTAATCTGGTATGGGATAGGATTGATAAATGCACTGGAAGTGGCAGGAAGCCAGATACCCCTGATTCTATCTCGCAGGTAGTGGACATGGAACGGCGTAGCACATTATATAGGGCATAATAAAGTGTGTTTTTCTCTTGGATGTTCGCAACTAAAAGAATGAAAGAAAAAGCTTTGCGCGGGTTATGCTGAAATAGCAGGCATTAGTAGGCTACTGGTGTGTAAGCCGGGTTGCAGAGGACGCGGCGTGAACCAGCTGAGAATAAGCCCAGAATTGCGTACAGGAAGCAATGCCACGGAAGTATTGGTAGTTTTCAGGGGGGGCGTAAGAAGGCCACGAACCTACGTAGGGTTTCATTACAAGCAAGGGATGTGACCTGATGAACCTTTTCTACCCAGGTCGACGGTTACAATTGGTGCAGATGCATGGCACGTGAGGAGGCGGGCATGCTTTGGAGATGGCGGGAGGGTTCATACAAATCAACGTGATTTGTGGGTTGTCGGGCCTAGATGGTGTTGGGCTCAGTGAGGTGAGGGAGGTGAGGTGAGAGAGGTGAGAGAGGTGAGAGGTGGCTCTGAGATTCGCTCCCAAGCTAGCAAGAAAGAGGAGAGGAGAAAGTGGGCATCATGATGATGATGCAGGCTTTGGTTTGTTGTCATTGTCTTGTCTGAGATTATACCGATAATCGGGGACTACTACTATGCACTTAGGTTGCGAGACATGATAACAGCGCATACTCGGTGAAAAACGATGGGGGCCAGAGGTTCCCTCAGTGGTCAGTCAAAGCAGGGAGGCAGCAATGCAGATGGCATCTATACAATGGACGATGAGGTTGGGCAACGCTTCACCGGTAGAGTTGGACCAAGACGCAGGACGGCCTATTGTGGGCACGGCACTCTCTATGCATGTGCCACTTGGCAAAGGTGAACAGGACGCTCATGTGGTATTTGATGTCGGGGTTAAAATATTTCTGCAATGGCCGGAGCTGTCCAATAGATGGCGGGATCGCTCGAACGGGGGGTCGGAGTGGGAGTGGTGGTAGTGGGAGTGGGATGGAGAGAGAGAGTGACGTGACAATACGGCCGGTTGGTCAACGGCACGCCCCGCGACCATGGACCATGGGATGGATGGGACAGAGAGCGGCCGAGTGCGGTCGCGTCGCAGATCTGGCTGGAGAGGCGCCAAGTGGGAAAAGGGAAGTGGCATGGAAGGGGACCATGGAAGGGGACCACGGAAAGGGATCGACCAATGCCCGCTAACACCCGCCACTGGGATGTTTGGAGATGGCATGGATCCCTACTGTGGGTGAGAAACCAGCTGGACGGAACCGTGGTGTTCTGCCGCTAGAACCACTGAGCCCAGGGGAAGCTGCTGCGCAGCGACCGCTAACAGCTAACAGCTAACAGGACGCGGATGGTGGATGCAAGCTAACAGCAGGAGCTCGACCACCCGTGGGCCCTCTAACCCGCCCGCAGGCTACGGCACTTGGACACCCCCCCCCCCGCTGGGCGCAGCCAGCACTGAACAGCACTGAACAGCACAGCACGTAGCGATGAGCAGCCTGAAGCACACCACCACTGCACCCAACAAACAAAACACACGCCTATGTCAACGCCCACTTCCCCAAATCCACTCCCGTTCCCGCTCTCCCAATTCCCACTCCCGCTAACTACTCACGCACACGCCTTTCCCTCTCCACAAACCAAGTCCTCCTCCTTGCACCCCAAACCTCCGGGCTCCTCCTCACGTCGCACATCCCATTGCCGGGCCTCGGACAGAGCTTTTGGGCTCTGATCCACTGCCTCTCCTCGCCTCTTCACAGCGCAACTCTCTGCGATCCAAGTCCGACACTCCTTTGACGCCGTACCCGTGCCCGCGTTCGTCGCCTCTGTGGCCTGTGGCCCGTGGTCTACCTTCATTGTTCCGCCAGCCGCCGCATCGCCATCACCCTCATCAACGCCGACGATATCCATCGCCGTCTGCGCGCCGGCCTTCGCGACTCGTCACATCCACTCGTCTTCACCCTCTCCCGCTGCCAATCCCATCGCGTCCTTCTCACCGTGTTTCCTCCTTCGCGCCTACCATCCGCCTCCTAACCCGGCCGCTGTCGCCTGCTAGTGCTCCTGTGGTCATCCCCGTCGCGTCCAGGTCTCCCTGCATCTCTGCATCTACGTCTCTCCCACCGCGTCGCCTGCCATCGCCCACCAGCCCGTCTCGTCCCACCCGTCTTCGTCCTCCCGGGATGCCCACATCCACGAACAATGGAAGCTGCGGCGAAGACGGTCCAGTTGCTCAGCCAGCGCATCTTACCCGAAAAGCCCCATCACCTGTCCTACTCCTCCGACTGGCGATACCGCATCCCCGCCGACGAGTCTAAATCAAAGCACTTTGAGGAATGTGAAAACCGCCGTCTGCAGTACACCACCCTCGTCTCAGAGGCAGACCGCGGTGTCCTCCTCACCCGATCGTATTACGACATGCGTGTCGAACCCCCTCGACCCGCCCCCAGGGACGTCAGCGCCCTTGCTAAAGCAAGCGGCGAGAAGAAGAAGTTGTCCCTGAGCGACTACAAAAACAAAAAGACCACTGGTGTCACCGATACCACCCCGGAACCTCCCAGTGCCAAAAAGCGGGATCTTGAGCGCGCACATGGGCAACCAAAGTCACTACCCGACTCTGGGGGGAAACCAGATAGCCACCGGTCAAGGGAACCTCCCGTAGCAGCCAACACCAAACCTCCCAGGATTCAGGAGAACACTGTTGATATGAGGTACGCCGCCGGATCGTGTTCCAGCCCAGAAACTGTCATCGCTAACAGAAAACATAGGCTCCCTCCAAAACCACCCGCAAAGGCGTCTCTCCCCCCACGACCTGTATCACCAGACACCAGAAAACGACATGTCGACAACGACGACGACTTACGAGTACAGAAACGAGCTCGGCAAGATAGTAACCGCGGCCCCGACGACCGATCGCGATTATCGCGCGATGATCCCCCGCGTCGAAAGGACAGAGACTCGCTTGCGCCTTCAGACTATCCTTCCCAGCGAGACCGAGACAGCAAGTCTTCGGCATCCTCTCTCACCAATGGTCGGAGTGTCCTCAAGAGCGCATCAGCTCCGGGTCGCAATCCCTCGCCTGTTGGGCGTGCTCGAGGCGATTCTCTGAACGGAGCTCGACCAAGCCACTCAGGGGGCACCAAGGGAACACCAACCAAGGTCGAAATGTCGCGGCCGTCAGTTCCTCCACTCCTATCTCCTCTGCACCTCAACCTAGACTCCCGGGACGCTCCCAACCGAGCAGAGAAAAAGAAGCCTCGCGAGGAAGCCCCGGATAGCATGAGGGCAGCAAAGCCAAAGAAGCCAGAGGACCCTCCAAAGTTGAAGAGGGAAAAGTCCCCTGCGCATATACCGCCACTGCTGTCCCCCACGTTACCGCCCATGTTGGAAATGGAATTGACCAAGCGAGGCAAGCCTAACAGCAAGCTGGACAAGATCAAAGACGACAAGGATAGAGAAGAACAAAGTGAGCGGCAAAGTGAAGAACGACAGAAAGAAGAGAGGCCATCTGCCCGGAAGGCCCCGATTGATCAGGACGAGGACGAATCGAGCAGCAAGGAGCGGCGGAAGACTTTAATTGTGACTCTATACATCTCCAAGCGGATACGACAAACAGTAAAGCGATTCCTTGCTCTGCCAGCACGAAAAGAGCCCCCGCGACAGGAACGATCCGCCAGTTCAGAAGCGCCGCCAGTGCAAGCAAAGAAACGTCCTATCAGCTCGGGAGAGATCATTGCAGACACGATATCAGTCAAACGGCCTCGAACCTCGTCCATCTCCAGCTCCTCCCGACTACCACCGCCGCCCTCGACCCCATCAAAGAAAGGCACCACCGCCATGTCTCGTGTTAGTTCTAGTAACTCGCAAGCTTATACCCCTGGGGAGCAAGCGACGGCGACTCCTTCAGCACCCGGCTCTTCGGATCGACCTGTCGCAAACGGGACAGATGACGCCCACGCCGATAAAGCCAAAATCAGGGCTCTCCACGAGAAGCACAGCCGCTTCAGCAGTCTTGGGCGTCGTCTCAAACATAATGGTGATGTCGCAATGAAGCGAGCCTCCCAGGCCAACGGCGGCGCACGGGGTAGTGAATCAAGCGTAAAGCTGGGTCATGTTCTCCAAGTAGAGAGCATAATTGCATTCATGACAAGTTTTCACGCGCTTAATGTATGGCGCGGGCTTTCAGGAAAGGCTTGCGACCCAAATAGCTGGGAGACATTGTTCCCACTGCTTGAATATGTCCAGAGGGAGATGCGGAGGCTAGATACGCGCCGATACGGACCGCTAAATGCCCTAATACTAATGCTTCATGCTGTAGTGGTGGAGGAGGTGCTGAGATGTTATGGGACATTCGAAAACCCGAGCTCCCACATTTCGGTTCAAGACCTGATTCGGCATGAGCGCAATCGCGCTCGCTTATGGCCCCTTGTCCGCGAAGCGAACGAAGCTATCGAGCAGCAATCTCTCCGTGCTTCGATCACACCATGGTCCAACCTAGACGAAATCTCCAACGCCGCTTTGCGTATCCTGCGGCACTGGTGTACTGAAGAAAACGTCGACTGGACTCCTGAAGTCAACCTCAAGGACGAAAGCAGCTCACGGAGCCACGCAAACTGAGAGAGATCGCCGTCTTTGGGATGATATCCCAGTGTTCTACTATCTCACACTAACCCACAAATTATCTTGACGAAAGAGGATTTCACACATATGTATTATGACCACCACTGTTACCGCTACCACAGCGCAGTTGCATCATCACCAATACCGTGACAATCATGGACTTGTCCAAGAGGTTGCTCACCTAAGCTATCTTGGACGTTCAGAATACGAACAAGAGCAGTTCGACGATACCCAGGCATCAAAACAACTAGGGCTAGAATGGGATGCTCGGGGGGCAGGATGCAGGAGTCAGGTTAAACCGACCAGAGGCGTTTATTTCTATTGTCAATTGTTTTTTCTCGATCCTCGATCGGCATCATTAGTGCTTTCTTTGTTTATTCTCGAATCTTTTTTTATTGCCTGGCGGCTGCCCACGAGACGTTGTACAATGATATCCCTGGATCAAACGGAACTCGTTTAATTCGTTTTGCTTTTAGGGGACAGGGGAAAAGGAGATTTGGGCGAGGGGTTCGGATGGACGGACGCATGTTGAAGTTAGGAATCAAGGCATCGGAATATGGGTTTCGCGTTCGCTGGAGGTGACATTGGTCGACGAGAGAAACGACTGCAGGTTAGCCTGCGCGGGGTTCAAGGGTGAGTAAGATAAGAGAGGAGGAGGGGCAGAAAGAAATAAATGTGAACATGATCAAATCTCATCAGCCTTGTCTAAAGCCGCCACCTCAGACTTTTGAGTTGAGACAATATCATTGTGTCTAGCGATGAACCATTATATTCCAGAAACCCCCCAGGTTTTAGATCGGTGACTCGTGTTGATAGCCCCTGTCCTCTTTTGCAAGACAAGCGTGACTAACGATGACTTGGGACAAAGCACAAAGCCTGGTGAAGCTTTGCAAGTGTCAATTAAGACCAATCGAACCCCCCTTATCAAAGGAACGGTACAAAGTTGGCACTAAGAATCACATCCGTTATTACACCAAGTATGCATGTTGTATCATAACTACATTCTGTTCCTAGGGACCACCGCAACGTGCAAATGACAAACCCATCAAGTTTTTTTCTTTTTTAACTTTCTGTTGATTCATGTTGCGCAGCAACAATTTTAACATGATATTGGGGGGAAGCAACTAGCTATGAAGAAGACAAACTAAACAAATCCTAAAGAGCAACAAGAAAAAAAATCACGAGTTGGCAAAGAGTAATAAACAGAGTGATTTCTTTAAATTCATTATACTACCGAGCCTTAGGTCAAGATTGCCATGTGTCTTTCTCCGTAGCTGTTGTGGCACACGTCTGGGAGACCTTGTAGGTGCGGTTAGGATCCTTCTCCCAAGTAAGTGTACCGTCTGCCTTGATATTAATATATTTATATTCAAATGAATCCCCAGCTTTCAGAGGAATCGTCACTTTCCACAGTGGGTTTGAAGATGTGTACTCCGAGGCGTCAAGGGCGACTGCGTTGTTGGTGTTCCAATTGCCAAGCGCGCCGTTACTACCAACAATTTTGATGGTGTCACCAAAGCTAGTCGTAACTAAAGCCTCAAAGGTGACAGAGACTGTTGCGGCAACGGTACAGCTTGATGAAGTTGTTGTTGTCGGCGTGGTTTGGGTTGGAACAGGAATGGTCACGGTCCCAGATATGGGTGTTTGTGAGACTGGGAAAGAAGTAGCTGAAGCAGAAGTATATGATCCCGAGATCGAAGTCGCTTGGCACGTTCCTGGAATTGATGGCGAGGAGGCAGCCCAAGCCGGGGGTACCACAGCTGCTCTGCGGTCTGCGGCTGAGAGGAAAGCAGCATAGGACCACGTCAGGTCGTCCGCCGAAAGCGGTGTTCCATCGCTCTTAGAGAACTGCTCGGCAAGTGAGCCGTTCGTGGCAGCATATTGAGAAACGACTCCGACAAACCCATCTGCATATGCCGACACAGCATTTATCAAGCTCTCATAGGTGCTAGTGCCGCTGTTGTATGTCCCAGCCGAAGTTCCGCTGACAAGATCAGTAAAGAATGACAGCGAAGTATCCGACACTGTGATGGAGCCTTTGTTTTTCCAGACATAGATGGCGTCATATAGCTGCTCTGCAACGGCAAGAGTATTCAAATACCATGGATTTCCGTTGTAGTAGACATCTTCTGAGTATCTTCCCACAGCAATGCCTTTACCTACGGCGATATTCTGGTTGATGCCGTAAAATCGGAACGAGTCGACAACCTGCTTCAGATTTGCAAGGGCTTTCTGACTGCATGGCTGGAATGTCAAATCGTCACAACCGAGATTTGGGTCAAAGTTGTGAATTGAGGCAAGAATGGTGTTTGCATCCTTTCCAGTTCGCCCATCATTGGTATTGACTTGAATCTTAAATCAGCTGTCATGGTCAAATCCAGATATAGGTTAGGTATCCTTACTATTGGCATCAATGTATCTGCCTGACGACACCCAGAAACTCTGAAGGAAACATAATACGTGAGGAGCAATAGCATCATATGAGTCCCCGGATTTTCCGAGTTTCTTGGCCAAGGTACTTCCTTCCACCAGAGCTACATTTGAGATACAGATATTAGCCTCCCCGTGCTATGAAGTTGGCGGTTAAGGACTTACCTCGATACTGGCTGGCAATAGTAAAAAATGAGCTGCCATTGACCTCTTCCCACAGATCAAATCCAGTTCGGTTCCTGGAAATATGCGTTAAATTGATTGGGGCATTGAAGCATGGTCGACTTACCAATACTGAGTCACATAACTGAGATCGTTGCGAATGATGGGCCATAGGATGTTTGAGGCGGTGGAAGAATAACCGTTGCTCACTAACCAGTTGGCATAGCCTATGATCGCAATAGCCCTGAGAGAAGGGCCATCTCGTTGGGGTCGACCTGGAAATATGTCAGAGCCATTTCGAGATATACCCCAGTGTCTTGCGTGAACATACCCCAACTTCCTGTAAAGGCGCTCAAATCCACATTAAATTTGGGTTCTCCTAGACCTGTGCCATCTAACAGAGACCCAGAAGGGTTAGAGACGCCCTGAAGCTTGGCTTGTGCAGCAATATACTCCTGAATTAGCTTTTGCAAATTCGAGTCGTAATTATTAGCAAATCGGTCAACAACAGTCTTGAACACGAGAGCACTGTCTCTAGTCCAAGTGTAAAAGTCTCGATCTTGTTAGCAGCAAAAAACACCTTGTGGGGGCTGCAAGAGCTTACAATCCGGATTCTGCTTGCTCGGAGAGGCAATGACAACGCCTGAGCTCACTCCGGAAGAATGGCAGCCGTCGGAGCCGATGTTGCACAAGAGCTGTTCGAGAGCAATAGGTGTTTCAAAGTCAATAAAGTCATCAACGGCCCGTTTGAGTAGATGATTTTCCCGCCTCAAATTTGGACGGCCCAAGACGCTCTGGAGAGCGACGGAACCGAGCAGCAGAGCGGAGGAGAACAAGTGCATGACGGGCTGTACCAAGGAGGAGGTGGTGTTGTGGGATAGCGAGGATACTGACTCGTCAATGAGATTCATGATGGCGGCGTATTTATAAGGGTTCTGGATGGAGAGAAGGTGTGTATTGGACAAGCAGGTTGTAAGTCAAAGGCCGAAAAAGGAAGTCCGGAGGCTCTCATGGGGTCGCAGGAAGGTGTGGCGCAAAGGGCCGAATGAACAGAAATCGGCCGAGTCGAAGCCAGACCAGGGCCAGGACCGGGGATGTGAGGTTGGTTGTGACGATGTACAAGAGCTGGGAGCTGGGAGCTGGGAGCTGGGAGCTGGGAGCGACACGGGCAAGAAACGCCCAGCTTCAGTCCATACCACTGGCGATGCCGGCTTTAGCCCTATTGTTTACTTCGACTTTGCTTGACGCCCGCGCTCTAGTCGGACGCGAGGTTCGGTAGTCGCGGGGAGGCGGCAGAAAGCGTAGTGTGTCTTTGACGGCCGGACGTTATGACGTTGAAAGCGTGGTGATGGCGTCGTGTTAGTAGGTCGGTAAGGCAACTAGGTAGGTTGTATTGCCCTGCATGTACATGTACATATCGCAGTAGACGCAGAGGCAGGGAACGGCGCATTCCTCAGGTACTTACAGCTCGGCTATGCCAGTGTGGGGAGGAATCGTCGCCCTTCACATGCCGATGCTCATGACGTCCCCGCATCCCCAGACTACCTGCGCGTGGTTCCATATTGATGAGGCTTCCGGGCCGCCGTGGTTGGATGGATCAATTTCTATCAAATCACCCGTCATTCCCGCAGCTGGGCGAATAGTCTGGCTTGTTGGCCGTGTGTCAACTATGTTACTGTGCTTATGCGCCGCCATTGGCCGGCATGTAATTACAGGATTTGGGTTGCATCTTGCTGGGCTGCATGTCCTCGCAGCAACGCATTCTGACCTTAAGCTGCAGCAGACAGTTGAATGAGTGGATCTACCTACAAAGGTGCCGAAGCTGAGTTCTGACAATGCGACTGCGTAGTTACTTGCCAGGTCCAGTTGACATGATTTCTGGGGCGGCTTTTAACGGTTTATCCGCTGCAATCCTCTGCAATACACTCCTCTTCACCTCTTCACCATCCCCGCCACTTAGCTGGCAGACGTGCACCTCGGCGCCACTGACATGTGTTTCGGGGCCAAAACCCGGTCCGAAGATCGTGCCGTCTTTGTTTATGGCCTGCATTAGGGTGACATCGCCTTTTAAACTCAAACCTGAAGAGATCATCACGACACGCCCTTCAGCATGTTACGAGAGCGATAGGTCCGAATGGCTTCAGCTCGCTTAGAAGGCGACCAGGGGACTGCGGTTAAGATCCCGTCGAACCTCGCACCACTACATTACTACGATGTGGGAACAAATACCCAGAAGGAAGCCTAAGCAAAAAATTCAAGAAGAGATGTAGGAACAGCCATGGTTTTCCCCAACCTCACTAGCCAACGGCCTCGGAAAAGGGGGGTGGAATATAGCGTCTTTAGTTTCTCCAGCCACGGACACTCAAGCCATCTTGCGACAGCGAATGAGGCAGCCAGAGAACCCGTTATTCTAGGACCTGTCGATAGGATGATTGACACCATAACAAGTTGATGGCTCCATAGAGTTATCGAGCTGCAAAGCAATCGACCCTGACAATTAAGCAGAGGATCGCAGAGCACAGATCCGTGTTTTGTTAAGAAAAATTTCCAACGAAGAATTTGCGTTGCAGCCTTAATAAGTAAAATTCTTGACGCGTTGTCACGTGACTACGGTCCAACGTCGGATAATTGCGACGTCACTCTAGGCAAGCAGCTCCAAAGCTGGCAGTCTCTGTGTTCAAGGTGATCCGTGCTGCATGGATCTTTGACTGCCTGGTCCATTCTCGCCGTTCCTGGCGCATCCCATCTTTTGGAGGATTAATCGCATACCAATCGCCCAAGATGGACGCAGCAACACTTGAAGAGACGAATCGCATTCGTATCTCCCTGGGCATGAAGCCTCTGCCCGTTCCAGGAGCCGACCCATCAAAGCCAACCGGAACCCTTGCAGCGGTCAACGACGACGGCGAAGCACCCAGCACTCTCGAGAGCCGCCAGGCGCAAGCCTATGACAACTACAAGAAAGTCCAAGACGCAGAAGAAGCCAAACGAAGGCGCGAGGAAAAGGCCGCTGCCATTCGAAAGGCGCGCGAACAGGCGCAACGTCACGCGGTTATAGAAGGCAAAGGTCTAGGAGAAGAGGAAGACGGCGGTGATCTTAGCGCCAAGGACTGGTTATTGGGCCAGAAGAAGCGTCAAAAGAAGATTTCGAAAGCAAGAAAGATCGATGAAGAATTGGCCGCCGCAGAGGCTGCCGCAGCCGCAGCTGTTCAATACACATCCAAAGATCTTGCCGGAATCAAGGTCGCTCATGACACTGCTGATTTCCTCGATGGCGACGAGCAGATTCTCACTCTCAAAGATACCACAATCGACGAAAACGAGGCCGATGGAGACGAGTTGGAAAACTTGAACCTACGCGAGGCTGAGAAGCTAACTGAACGTCTCGATCTCAAGAAGAAGCGCCCTGGTTATAACCCTCATGATGACGATGAGGATGGCGAGCGTGGTATCCTCGCCCAGTATGACGAAGAAATCAGCGGAAAGAAGGCTAAAAAGTTTACTCTTGATGCCGGCGGCATCATCGCCGAGTTGTCAGATATTCTTGAGAAGCCTGTCGATAAGACGAGGGCGGTTCGGGGTGTCAACCTTGACGACATAGTTGGTTCGTCACATCCATCTCATTCCTCCAATCCTCACGATATACTGACACTCCCCAACGCAGGTGATGCCCCCATCTCTTCAGATTATCTAGATCCATCACAAATCAAGATAAAGAAACCGAAAAAGAAGAAGAGCAAGAGTACAAGACAAAAGCCAGTCGACGAGGACGATATCTTCCCTGTCGACCCTGCACCTGTTGACAACAATGCTATGGATATCGACTCTAACAATTCGGTCACCAAGAAGAGGAAAACTAGCGGCGATGATTTTGGGGATGATGACGATCTACAAGCATCTTTGGCTCTTCAGCGAAAAAGTGCTCTTAAGAAGAGAAAAAGGAGCCGCCCTGAGGATATTGCACGACAGCTCAAGGAAAGTGCAGAGGAAGACGAGCAACCAGACACTCAAGAAGGTGGTCTTGTTCTTGGCGAAGTTTCAGAGTTTGTTGCTGGGTTAAACAAACCCGAGGAGAGTGAAGTACGAAGACCCAAGAAATCAAAGATGGATTCGAAAACCCCCGAACCTGATGAAGATCACGTCATGGAAGACGGGCCCCGCGAGGAGGAAGACGAACCAGAGAAGCCACAGACGTCAGCTCTTGATGAGCTAGACGAGACGGGCGTTGAAGTAGAAAAGAATGTTGGGCAAGGAATGGGCGCTGCCCTGGCATTGCTCAGAGAGCGTGGGCTCATTCAGGAGTCTCGCGACGACGAATACTCAAGCATGCGAGACAAGGAGGAATTTTTGGTACAGAAGCGACGTTTGGAAGATGAGTTGGATGAGCAAACCCGTATGCAACGTGAGCGTGACCGTTCGAGCGGCAAGCTTGACAGGATGTCGACACGCGAACGAGAGGACTTTGCTCGTCAACAAAACACCTGGCGCGAACAGCAACAATCCCGTCGTATGGCTGAGCTCTTCCAGGCTGGGTATAAACCCAAGGTCGAACTCAAATACACAGATGACCACGGTCGCTCTCTAGACCAGAAGGAAGCCTTCAAGCATCTCAGCCACCAGTTCCACGGCAAGGGTAGTGGCAAGGGTAAGACGGAGAAGCGTCTCAAGAAGATCGAGGACGAGAAGCGCCGCGAGGCCCAGAGTCTGTTTGACGCCAGCCAGTCAGCAGGTATGAGCCTCGCTGCTCAACAACAACTCAAGAAGCGACGGGAAGCAGGAGTGCGACTGGCATAATGGATTATTTATAGGTTGGGACAACTTGATGACGAATTGTAATATCGGCTACGGAAATTCAAAGACAAAAACAACAAAGGTGCATTTTCCCTATCTTTTTTTTCGTGTGCTTCTTGAAACATCATGTCTTGCTGACACCGCCCCAAGACTCTAGCCTCGAGGTATGTCTTGACTCGTGCTGTCATGCTAACATAGGTCGCAACCTCCATGTGCTTGCACCACAAGATGAATATTGTGTTCCCATTATCTGGCTCCTCCAGCGCTCTGCAGCCATTCCATTCCGCACCCGGGATAAGGTCTCTGCGCCCCGAAACCACCAGCAGACGCCATGTAAAACACTTCCCCTTTTCGGTATATGTCGACCCAGTTTATGATATCTCTATGCATGAAAGACACCAATAATCAAGACGCAATAACTCGCCGGTATAGATAGCCACCCATGTGCTCGTTCCGTTGCCGAAATGCATATCGCTTGAAGAAGTAAAAAAAGAATAAAAAAAATCCCACCCGGACGCCAGTCGTATTGCGCGCTATTTTCTCTTGCCCGTACTGTCGAACCCCGTATTGAGGTCCTGCCCCAGCCCATCGAGCTCCCGGATCATCCTCGTAAGCTGGGCTCCCGTCCCGTCGGCCATTTGTCGCTTCAGCATGGAATATGGCTCGATAGCTGCTTCGCTGTTTGGCTGGCTGCGTCGACCCTCGTTTGCTGCGGGGTAGCCGGCCCCGCCACCCTCGGAGGACCGCCTTGACTCCATTTCGAAAATTTTCCGATCAGCGTGGTTTTTTTGTATAATTGAGCTACAGGGATTGCATTACACCATATATATCGTAAAGAAGAGGAAGAAGAGAAGAAGAGAAGTGTTTTTTTTCGCCTGCCGAAGAGATGTTTTACCCGTGGCTCGTGGGTGCAATTTCGGTACCTCAGCGCATAGTTATATGGTAGACTGAAGGTTGAGTGTACACCTTGTCATAGACTATCATTGGCTATAAAAAATGACTCATCCTCTGTGTTTTCCACCTCTTTGTCCACGCTCGTGTAAAATTCGCCTTTGGGCCTTGATGGTCCTTTGCCACTTGACCGCGTCAGAGCGTTGCCCCCCAACAAAAAGGAACAAGGCAAAGGAAAAAAGGAAAAAAAAAAAAGTCAAGTGACAAGCAGACAAAACAATGCATGTAAAGAAACAAGTAAATAAAAATAAATAAAACATCTCTGTTCAGGTCGTCTCGTCTTAATGACCGTGTATATAAGTACCAGGAACGCCAAATTCCATATCCGGTTAAATCCATCCAGCCTAAAACCTCCCAACCAACAAACGCCGACAACAATTGTCAAAAGTTGCCATCCACTATAGTGAAACCTTGGCACCAATCCCTTTGCCCGTATAGTGAACCGTCTCTATCCAATTTCCCAATCTAAGAGTCACATCCGCCACAGCATCCAACTTTAACGTTCCGCCCAGCGCTTTTCTAAGTTTGTCATAACCAAGGTGATCTGCGGACCACTGAACAGGCAGGCGAGGAGTCTCCGATTCCCCAGGTGGCACCTCGATTTCTCCATCATGAACAATTTTCCCGACTGGCTCAGTGTGATTGTAAAACGCTGTCGCATCAACATGCTGAATATGCAAGGTGTTGAACTGAAGGGGCGAGAAAAGACCAAAAGTAGCAGTTGAAGAGAAGACATGAAATACAGCACTAGTAATGAATCGTTGATCGGTATCCTCATCCTTTCCGGGAATTCTAATTCGGGGCGCAGGAAGCGTAAAATTGATGTTCGAGAGAGCTTCACCAATCAAAGGCAATGACGGAATGCTGCCCCGGTGTGCCTTGGCAGTTAAAGTTGTGTTTTTCCCGGAAACATAGTCTGACAGAAGCTTGCGCCCAACCTCGTGCGCACGTTCTCCACCATATTTCACCGGGTCCCATGTTGAGCGCACAAGAATGTTGGTATTGTTTCCCAGTTTAAAATCAATGTCGGTGGCGACAGCTTCTCCGAGAACTTCTCCATCATGAAGCACATGGATACTGATGTAAGGAACAATGGCCGTGTACTGTGTAGGGTTGGTAATGTTCACCAGAGCTTGCATGTGAACGCCAGTCTCAGAGGTATTCAAGACCCGGATGTTTCCAACTTGCGGGTTTAACTTGGCGAATGTGTTTCCCGGAAGCGCTGGGGCGCCAAGTTAGTTCCAATTCAGGATGAGACACGAGGCAACAATAGAAAATACTTGGATGGTGAAGACGTATCATCTTCAGTGCAAGTGGATGAGGTGACTGAGCAAAGACGGACCGTTTACAGGAATCTTGCCCTCTGCAGGGACATTTTTGATTGTCAAGGTTCCAAGAACAGTGGCAACCTTGACATCAACATCCGCTTTCGCGGTCATGATGACATCCTCATCTCCGAACAGGAGCTTCTGCATCACCTCACTGAAGACATCGCCATCTGTAATTGTCAAAGGTACGTCAACCATTCTCGAAGTAATGTTGAGAAGCGTCTCGTCGCCACCAGTTCCTTCCAGCTTGGTCGAATTGGCCTTTTGCCAGTGCTTCAAGTTGAGTTCCCCCATTTTACGGTCTTCGTAGAACAAGTCGGCCCTAGCGCGAATGCTCTCGATTTCAAGATCGACATTTAACTCTGGAGGAACGGCTGCCAGCACATTTGTTGTACCAGACACACGTGGTTGGTTGGATGGATCCTTGGCATCGGCGAATGGGTTTGGAAGTTTAAAGTCGACGTCTGTGATAGAAAAGTTGCGGATGAAGTTGTCAAAGGATCGACCAGGGAATTCGATCGGGACTGTGATGCTTTCGAGGATGTCCGATATCCATTCTGGGGTGTCAGAATCATTTGATCTCTTCCCGCGAACAAAAACGCGGGCCTCTTCGCCGTGAAGATAATGATCCATGAAGTTATCCAGCGGGGACGATTTTGAGTCGGGACAAGCGCGTATGAGTGTCTCTGGGATATCTCGAATGATGCCTTTAGCTTCCGCCTTGACGTCTTGATTGGCACGAACCCGGATGATATCGGTTGTAGCATCGGCGACACTGATGGAAGGCAGTTTGGAATCGCAATTGGGCACCAAGACTTCGAACCCAAGCGATGGAACATCAAGTCCTACGGGAAAGTCATTGTGTACGGTAACTGAAACATCGGCCTGGATCGCCTTCCGTCCGCTGCCGTCTACCGGGACATCGTGAAGATCAAGTCGGTCTATTTTATACTCGGGCAAGGAAGGGATCTTATTGGCTGCAAAGGAACATTAGTACGTTTCTCAATCAAGGACAATTGCGTAGGTTCGATTAAAGTATCGTCTTCACACCAAAATACAATGAAGCAAAGGAGCGGTAGAGAGATTGACCTTCGAATACCATAGTCTCTGCCACGTCGTGAGTTCCCAGGGGGAAAATGCCCGATTTCAGCTGGATCTGTGTCTTGCCAAGTACCCTGAGTTGATCCAGTCTGCCAAGCAGCCAGTCGTTGGCAATCTTGCGAATGTTCTCAGCCGCGCCAGGCTTAATTTTCGTCACAAAATCCAACGAAGTGTTGTGTCCATTCACAATATCTACCACCAAAGGGGGTATAACGGCGGTGCCAGCAAGGGCATCCCCATAGTCCGGCAGGAAAACGTCAACTGTTGTTTCTCCGGTCTCTAGTTTTCGCATCATACCAGTCACGGCCTTGCCGATGCGGCGCGAGTTGGTATCATCGACACGAGAACCCTCCAGGCGAACATTAGCCTGAACCCGAACCCAGACGCCATCGGTGGTGATGTTCTCGATCGAAAGATCGGTAGGCTCGAGTACGGCGGCTTTCTCAGCGTATTGTTGCACAGCCGGAGGCACTATAAAACCCAGGAATATGATAAGAAGAACGAGGATGGCTAGCACTGCCATGGCAATGATCGAAGGCCATCGCCAGGCAGATCTAGTCTCGGCACTGGTGGTGTTCTTGGGAGACCGAGACCGAGACCAAAGACCCCAAGTCTTGGGCTTGGTGTCATCGCGGCCGTTACGGTGACCGTCTACTCCATCGTTGCGGTCATCGTGATCATGTAGAAGCGGAGACGATTCCATGGCCTCATTCTCCTCGCGGTCGCGGGCGATGAGGGGCGTGTGCTCGTCGATGGTGGCCATGATGGGCTTCGGGCTGTGAGGTTGCCGCCTAGATATATAAGAGCATGCACGGAATGCGCCCAGCCTAAAGGCGGAAAATCGGTCGCTTTGGGATCGCGGTCCCGTCAAATATCGGGGGAAGAAGCCCGGTGCTGCCCAAAATCAACGGGATTTCAAGCGTCGGTGCAGCAAGTGGTAGATGTAGAGAGGAAATGGCCGTTTGCAGTGGGATTCGTCATCACGAGTGAAGTCACCCAGTGTGGCAGATCGATAACCCAAACGCGAGGGGCACGCTCCGATTGGCCGCCAGAGGCACTGCGCCAGGAACAGTAACTGGGGCTAGAGCCAAAAAAGCAAAAAGGGAGATGTGGCGCTGCGGAGGTGTGCTGTCACCAGCCACATGGCACGGCTCAGTCCACACTCATGTGAGAATCTGCTTGGTGTTGGAGGTACCGAGTTCCCCGCACCTGATGTCGCGAAGGTCATTTTGTGGTGTCAAGTGACGGATCGGGGCATGTGAAGAGCCAAATACAGTTGCCAAAAACGGCGATTCCATTTGAAGCCCCAGAGGCTGTGGGAAATTGTTGTAAAATTCAGCTTCCCAGAGAAAACGGTGTTCAGCTTCACGTCCACCCGCTGAGCCAAGACATGGTAAGCCGTCAATAGGCGGCCAAACGGCACAATGTCTTATCGCACCAAACCTAACCACTTCACCGCCTCACATGTGGGCTATCTAATCCTTGAAGGTCCCTTCTGCTCCGATATAGGGCGTTTTAGCCGCAGGTCCGCTCCCCGCATCCACTTCTAGGTACTGTAACGGGGCGTGGTCAACTAACCAACCATTTGGGCGACGTGCATTGGAAATTTCACAGCTGCCGGTCAAATACAAGCTGATGACTCTTCTCATCGACAGCTCTATTAATTAGCAATTTGCTTAATTCACCATCTTCTACGGTTCGATCAATTATCGGGTTAGCTGTCGCTCACCTTCACAAAACCAATTGAGCCAAAAAACCACCGTCTACAGCTCTCATTGCGCATCGCCGACCCAACAATCCCGCTCTTGTTGAACTTTGTGCTAAATTCCCAGCTCCGCCAACATGAGGTCAGCTTTCAAGGTCGCTCAAGGAGCCATCAATGGCATCCAGGCCCGCGCCTACTCACAGGCTTCCTCAGCTCCCCGCCATCTCATGACCATTGCCGACCTTACTCCCGCTGAATTCGCAAACTTGGTCCGCAATGCCAACGCTCGTAAAGCTGCAGTTAAGGGTGGTGCGCCACTCGCCTCCCTCAACAACGGTCTTCTTGGTCACACCGTTGCCATGATGTTCAGCAAGCGAAGCACTCGCACTCGAGTTTCCACGGAGGCCGCCGTCACAATGCTAGGAGGTCATCCCATGTTTTTGGGCAAGGATGATATTCAGCTTGGTGTAAGTACATGACTACAATCCAATATCAATACACCACAATTAACACATCCTTTCACAGGTCAATGAGTCACTATATGATACTTCCGTTGTCATTTCGTCCATGACCTCTTGCATGGTTGCTCGAGTTGGTCCCCACTCAGACGTAGCCAACCTCGCCGAGCATTCCAGCGTTCCTGTCATCAACGCCCTATCCGATGACTTCCACCCTCTCCAGACCATTGCTGACTTCCTCACGCTGCATGAGACTTTCCCCTCTGCCAACTCCAAGGGTGCTAGCCTTGGTCTCAATGGCCTCAAGGTTGCTTGGGTTGGTGATGCCAACAACGTTCTCTTCGATCTTGCCATTGGCTGTATCAAGATGGGTGTCGATATTGCCGTCGCTGCTCCCAAGGGCTATGAAATCCCTGCTGCCATGAAGCAGCTCATTCTCTCGACTGCCAAGGGCGTTGAGTCTCCCGGCAAGCTTACCGAGACTACCGTGCCCGAGGACGCTGTCAAGGATGCTGATGTCCTAGTCACCGACACCTGGGTTTCCATGGGCCAGGAAGCTGAAACTCAAAAGCGCCTGAAGGATTTTGCTGGTTTCCAGATCACCAATGACCTCGCTAAGCGAGGTGGCGCCAAGGAGAACTGGAAGTTCATGCACTGCCTCCCCCGACATCCTGAAGAGGTTGCCGACGAGGTCTTCTACAGTCCTAGATCCCTGGTCTTTCCCGAGGCCGAAAACCGGCTCTGGGCCGCTGTTTGTAAGTTTTCCATTTTTCCCATTGCGATTTCTGGTCTTCTACACAAGTTGCTAACATCTAGAAAGCCGCCCTAGAAGGCTTCGTTGTGAACAAGGGCCAGCTCTAAATAATGGTGATGTAAACGAAAAAAAAAAATTGTATGATAAATATCCACGTAGGGATCACAAGTCTTGGAAGGAGGAGCACTGGCGTACGAACAAAAGTAGTTATTGAAATTAAACCAACTAAATCATTACGTCTCTCGCCGTACTCCGAGTGGCTTTCCCGCCATTCAATACAACGTGATTTAGCCGGGGGGGAGCTGGCTAGCATCAACAACCTCATCCGCCTCCTTAACAAGTGACTCTTCGGCATTCTCGTGCAGGGGGGATCGGGGCAGGGCCATCAGACCAGTACGGGCCGACTCAAGGATACCGAAAGGTCCAACAAGCTTCAGGAAAGAGTCGATACGAGACTGCTTGGCGGAGCTAATCATTCATGTCAGTATCAATGAAACCATTAGTGAGGGGGTGACTTACACCTCGACAATGCAGCTGTTGGTGCTGATATCAAGAACCTTGCCTCCGAATTGGTGAGTAAAGTAGGTGATAGACTTGAGATGCTCGTGCTTGTGTCGGAGGGCCTGGCTCACTGCAAGCTTGCTGGGGTGGAAGTCCTTAGCAGCATCGATGAGGCTCCCCTCAATGGCCTCGTGGGCGTAGTCAACATCAGTCTCGCCAGCAGTAATTTCACGGTGATGAGCCAGGAGCTCCTCAAAATACTCAGGTCCGAGAATGTTGATCTTGGCAAGAAGAAGCTCACGCTGGACCAGAGCTGCGTTGGTGTAGTCAAGAACAGCCCAAACAGGAACAAGATCCTCCAGCTGTCTGCGGGCCTGCTCAACAACTCCGTCCTGACCAGTAAGAACAATGGTCATGCGGGAGAGATCATCAACCTCGGTGTTGCAGACGACGAGTGAGTCAATGTTGAAGCCACGCGCGGCAAGAATACCAGAGACGCGGGACAAGACACCAGGCTCGTTCTGGACCAGACAATTGAGAATGTGGCGCTTGGGAGGGGCCATCGAGGGGGTCGGGGTCTCGTAGAGAATGTTGGAGACAGCAGCCTGAGCTGACCAGGCGGGAGGCGCATCGCTCACGGGAAGGGGCGCAGAGCGGCGGCGAAGAGCCTTGTAGGCAATGGCGGAGGTCGAGCTGGTAGAGCTGTATCGCACAGCACCGAGATGGGCGGCGGGGGCCCTGGCGGAGGACACGGCCCAGCGCAAGGGCGCGGTCAAGGGCCGAAGAGAGGCCATCTTGATAAGGGCAGGGAGAACTTGTTTGTTCTCTAGCCGGACAAGATGCTTCCCACAGGCAATTGAACGTGAATTGGACGAACAATTGTTCAGAGGATGAAGGAAGTGACTCAGGGAGGTTGGACGCCAAGTCCCAAAAAAATCAATGGACCCTCGGGAGGCCGGTGACCGGAGGTGCTGAACGGGGGGCGGCTGTGGCCAGGGGAGCACGGACACCCCAGCGGGCAAAAATGGAAGGAAAGGAAGGCAAGGACGAAGTCAATGTCTGCTGATAATTGGAGAAGGGAGGATTACGAGCGGGTGTGGGTTTCTACAGTTTAGTTGTTGATTGTCCTATTGTCAATCCAGAGAGATTCGGTGGCCATTGGCTCCAGGTTCGACTCATCGCAGCGAGGTTTGCTCCAACACCGCCCCGCGATTGTACGTACCTGCGACCGCCCATCGTACCAATTCCCCGGATTCGCAAAGACACCTCTCCCTCGGTACCCATGCGTTTGCTACGCCACATAGAGTCCAGACCACCCAATAAACACAACTGGGTTGCACACCAGACCCAGCGCTCTCGGGCGCAGTGTGGCGCGTGCTTTTCTCTTGTTAAGCCACACACAAACTACAAGCCACAGGACAATGTTGTTGCTCCACACCAGCCACACGAGGCTAGCCCTCGAGCTTTGAGGCTTTGGCGCGCCCTGAATTAAAGATGCTGCAGCCTTACATTTCAACTTTAGCCCAGCCATCCAGCTCCACTCAATTCGGGGCAACTTGTGAGTCTGCCACCTTTTTTTACAAGCTTCAAGCAACTCACACACATCAACCAGAGCATCCCAACTGCCTCCCTTCATTTCGTCGAATGCCAGCTGAACGCCTGCCATCCATCTCAGATCCAAACCTGGGAAATCTCATCACGCGCATCCGACACGGCCGAGCCTGATTGAGGCGCAACTGAACCATGGACGACTCCGAACGCCGAACCGTCAAGCGCTCTCGCTTCGACCAGACCGAGCCCGAACCCAAGCGAGCATCGCGCTTCGATCGACGCTCCCGCTCACCTCCAGCACGTCGATCCGATTCTGGAAGAGACCGCAGTCCTATCCCCAAGGATGGCGCCTCTGAACCAAAGAAGAGTCCGAGCGACGCTGCTGCCGCCGCGGGTACGTTCCAAAACAAGCCCATGATGCCATCCAGCATCACCGTTTGCAAATCGCTAACCCTTTTCTAGCCGCTGCTGCTGCCAAAATCAATGCCCAGCTCCAAGCCCGCAAAGGAATCCAACACGTCGATGTGCCTCCGATCAAGAGCTCAACCCCACCTCCTACCCAGCCGGCGCCCTCGTCGAATAGCTCTTCCACGCCCGCTCCGGCGCTCAATGGCGAGATGTACGTCGCGGACGGTGACTACATCCAGGATATCGAGGTCAATGATCTACGAAACCGATACTTACTGACCAAGGGGTCCACTCAGAAAATGGTAAATATTCTTTGATTATTCACTGATCCTCCCAGTGTCGCCATCTCGGAACTCTTTTTTGCACTCAAAGTCGAGAATATCATGCTTACTTTGGCTTGATAGCTCGCCTCACACCCCCTTCTTTGCCCCTGCTGACTCCGATTGGTTTAGATTAAAGAAGACACCGGTGCTGGTACGCATTCTCCTAGACTTACTTATCAGTGGGAATCTCATGTTGACTTTGCAAGATGTCACCACTCGCGGCAATTATTATCCCAACAAGGCCATGGCGACTGCAGCTGTAAGTGCTCCAAATTGCTTCCAAGCTGGTCATTGTTAACCGCCTTGACAGAACCCCCCGCTTTATCTTCATGTGACGAGCACCAGCAAGCAAGGCCTTGAGTCGGCTGTTGCCAAGATTAAGGAACTGATTCAACAGGAACTTCCCCAATTGGTCGATGAACGACGGTTCCGGCGCCGAGATCAAGAACAGGTTGAGCGAGATGAGTTTGGCCGAGTAATCCCACTTCCAATCCTTTGTCGAATTGCGTTTATGAATACTAACGCGTAGGTCTTGTAGCGCAAATGGCCTGAGGAGAAGATTCCCATTACTCTGGAGCCTGTTCCCGGTTTCAACCTACGCGCTCAAGTCGTAGGGCACGGCGGTGCCTACGTCAAGCATATCCAACAGGAGACGGGTTGCCGAGTCCAGATCAAAGGTCGCGGATCTGGTTACCTTGAAGCAGCAACGAATCGTGAAAGCGATGAGGACATGTTCCTCCACGTTACGTAGGTACCAACATACAAAAAGAACTCAGTTCCCATGCTGACTAGTGCTTTCCTAGCGGCCCCGATGCCAGCATGGTCTCCAAGGCCAGAGATCTCTGCGAGGATTTGATCGCAAATGTCAAAGACCAGTACGAGGAGTTCAAGGCTCGTCCCCCTCGCTTCGACCGTGGCGAACGCGGTGGTTATGGCGACCGCGACCGAAACCGCGGCGGCTCTCATGATGGGCACGGCAACTCATACGGTGGCGGCGGCTATGGTGGCTATGGTTCGGGTGCAACCAACAGTCCAGCAACTCCTGGTGCTAACAGCTCGGCCAATGCTGCCGCCGACTATGCCGCGCAGTACGCACAGTACTATGGCGGTGCGGATCCCTATGCCGCTTATGGTGGTTATGCCAAGTAAGTTTTGTCTCCCGCGTCCGATGTACATCCAAGCACCGATCTTGATGCCCAGTGATAACTCGCCTCTGCCGCACAATGTTGCATTACGCTAACAGCACCTGCAGCTACGTCGCCATGTACCAGCAGTACTACGGAGCCCAGGGCCAAGCACAAGCTCAAGGTGTTGCTGCTGCCCCCGGCCAGTCTGCTTCACCGCCTCCTCCTCCTCCAAGTGAGGCCGCTCCTCCACCTCCTCCACCACCCAGTGCGGCTCCTCCCCCACCGCCACCTTCGGGCTCGCCCCCTGGCGCTGCCAGTTACGGTGCAGTATGTTAAGCTACTTCTCCTTCTGTTGGATACTGGAAGCCCCGGTATCCACAGTAATTAATACAAGCAATCCATCTAACAATAACTGCCTGCAGGTTCCTCCCCCGCCTGGCCTCTAAGAGATTTCAGGCTCCAATGCCTTGTCTTGCGGTTGGGCTGTAAAGACGCGGACTCGGTATACTGAAATGTGTCAAAAAAAGAAGAAAGACGATGTCCCTGAGCCTATGAAGACTATGGCTCTATACTTACGGTGTTCGAGTTTGCGCTGAGTGAAGATTCAAACCCCATTCCTATCTGATCCCCAAGGAATGGAGCTTAGCTCTTCGATTCAGTATTATATATACATATATAGTCATAAGAAATGTTATTCCATCATTTATTAGTTGATTCTCTTGCTTGGCTTGTGCTCCCTTATTCATTGACTTGGTTGTGTGAGGTGCATAATGTATAATATTCCCGCCACTGCGACAATACCCACGAGCTTTTGGGATCGATTATTTCAAGTAGTGGCGGTGATGAAATTCAATAGGTCTAGTATTGCATCACCCCTATGTGCACAATAAAACTAGGCATTACATGCGCTTGCATGCAAGTTCAATTCTGTAGTACTCTAGGGTAGGCGAGCGAAGATGCTGACATGGATATGATGCTTGGGAATTCGGGTAAAGAATTTGTTTAGTTAGCTGTTTTAAATTTTGCATATGCTACATCATATAATTTTGTTTCTGGTATATGTTTTCTACCAGTTTCAACGTTGTTGTTGATTTGATGGTAACTTCATACTTTATACAATGTAGCGCTCCATGAACGTATAGATTAACCTGGAGCTCGCGTGACAGCCAAACGTCACGCGACTATTAAAACTTGGCCCCTGAAAGTAATTTAAACATTAACAAACCCTCCGCATTAGCCCCTCTCAGACACCTGAAAGTACACCAAGCCAATCAATCATTATTAAAACACCACCCCAGAAGCTTGGAACAGCTGTTATGCCTGAGGTGGCGGGGCACTCTTATCGATAAGTACACGCATTGCATAGTCGTTCTCATGCGACGTCAGCAGCAATTTCTAACAACGACGACACACCGATATACGAGAGCTGAATGAACTGTCGCGCACTACTCCCTCATAGCATCCCTTAAGCGCGCGGGCAGGTCCGCGCCTGGAAACATGAGCCATCAACGATACCCCTCCCACGATCCTGTCAAGGAGCCGCACTCTATCTCCCTCAAGGTGCTACGGTGAGCTCACTTCCTCATCCCGCGCCGCCTCGCCCCTCGAGGTTACTGCTCTCCCAGGCCTAACCAGCCATTCATAGACTGTCTCGCCCTGCTCTCGTCAACCAATATCCCATCGACCCCCCGCAGTCCATCGGTGCGACTGTCAAGCCTGCCCCCGTGCCCGCATCGCTGGCCTACCAGTCCAAGGCCGACACCAACCCATCGCCATTCCTCCTTAGCCCCATTGTCAACCTGCCTATATCCTTTGGATCTGCCTACGTGGGGGAAACATTCAGCTGTACCCTATGTGCCAATAATGATCTGCCCCCGGACTCGGCTAAAAAAATTCGTGATGTCCGCATTGAAGCCGAGATGAAAACGCCCGGGCTCGGAGCCGTCCAGCGTCTCGAGCTCGGCCCGGACGGTCCGGAGGGAACACCCCAGTCGGATCTTGATTCGGGGGGCACTTTGCAAAAAGTCGTGGCATTCGATCTCAAAGAAGAGGGAAACCATGTCTTGGCCGTGACGGTCAGCTATTACGAGGCCACGGACACCAGCGGTCGGACGAGGACATTTCGCAAGCTCTACCAATTCATCTGCAAGGCGTCGCTGATTGTGCGAACCAAGGTTGGATCATTGGGTCCCGATGCGCAAGGGAACCGGCGATGGGTCCTTGAGGCACAGCTGGAGAACTGCAGTGAGGATGTCGTACAGCTAGAAAAGGTGGCCCTGGACGCTGAGGACGGGCTGGACTGTCGGGACTGCAATTGGGAGGTAAGCAGAAGCGCCAAGCCAGTTTTGCACCCCACCGAGGTAGAACAGGTCTGCTTCGTCCTCCAGGACAAGGGTGACGGGTCCGCCGTGGAAGTGACACCAGATGGCCGGATCATCTTTGGGTCCCTGGGGATTGGATGGAGGGGAGAGATGGGTAACAGGGGCTTCCTGTCAACTGGAAAACTTGGGACGAGGGTACCGCACTGAAATCCGTTGTGCGACAGCATCCACATCGTTCGCGCAAGCCCTTGATTCACTTTACATGGCGGTCAAGTCGTGTCTAATGATTTGGCCGTGCTGCCTATCAAGCGGGCACTGGTGTAGACAAGGCTTTAGCCGCACCTAATTTGGTCTTTTGTTGGCACCTGCGAGCTTGTCACTCAGTACAAGGAGTAAACCATGCTCGGCGCATAGACAGGGTATGACTCCAGGCAATGCCCTGGCATTTGATGGCTTTCCCCCCGATAAACGAAACAATTCAAAGAGGCTGGCTTGCACAGCAAGTATGGTTGCTTCTGAGGGTCAAATGTGGGCACTAGTCTCCATCGAGGGAGACATGGGTTTGGGTAAGACATGGCGTTTTTGTATTTCGTTCGTCACATAGAAGGTTCATTCTGTGAGATGCTCGTTGGCTAGAAGTCTCGCAGCCATGCCCGAATAATGCGAAAAATAAAAAATCATGACGTATCGCAATGTGTAGCTGTACACCATTCTTGAGAAAGAAGCAAAGCGACCCACCGGGCGGTCTCCATAACTTTGTTTCCCGCGTGTCTTGTCTTGGATCGTGTCTTGTTGGCGTACTACGACAAGTGAATGATTAATTCGATTCCCCACTGGTCCTGCCCTGAAGGACTAAAGGCTTGGTTTGGGACGAATCCGGGGAAGCCCGTGTCCACGTCCAAGAATAGCCCAAAGCCTAGAAAAAAAACACCAAAAAAAACACCAAAAAAAAGCTCTTCCGAGAGCCAATGTGAAAGCACTCAACGCTATAACAAGGGATTGGAAGTTGGATTGTGGACTTACAAAACGGGGCACCTTGTCATGCGATGGTGCACAGGGGTCCCCCCCAAGCAAGTTGGCTGTGGGCCATCTGTTCTCAAGGGCGAGTTTCTTGTCGCAGAAAGTAAAAACTGATTTTCCAACAGGGGTTGATTGCGATGACGGACATGCTCATGGAGCCAAACAAACAGTCAACTAAACGACACATTTGCACCTGCATCTCCCGAAGCTACTACCGTAGCACCGGACACTAATCAGAGCACTAAAACGTGCGGCAGACCTGAACCGGCCAGCAGGTAACGTCAGTCCAGGTCTAACTCTGTTGGGGTGATGTTCACAATGGGACGACGGTCATGGAGACGACCTGAAACGAGATAGATGGTCTCCAGTCAGGATAGCTGCAGATCGCAACAAACTAGCGGCCATTCGCGAAGGAAGGGCCCGAATGAGGCCGAAGCGTTCTTCTCCTATCTTAATGATTCTCTGCGTCACATCGTGTGCGTTTCTTTTGACGGGGTGTTGATGGACGCGTATTGACTTGCGTGCCAGAATGGGGATGGTAACGCGTCTCAGTGAGGGACCCAGGTGAGTGGTGCGTGGTGGGAGTGGGTGGGTTAGGGCTTACGTCTGAACGATGACGCTCTGCGCCTCGATCGCATCCCTGGGCGACTGCCTGGGGAGACGAACCTTGGCGAACAAAACGAGCGCAGTGCATTGGTGACAGGTTAATATTAGAAGCGACGGCAGTCGAGTACGACACCGAGATGGGATGACATTTCCCCCTTCGCTTCCCCTTCGTTCTCAGTTTGTCGAGGTTGACCAATTTGTTGTACGACTCGCCTCGCTCAGGTAAGATCAAATCGGATCCGGCCCATCCATCGGGAGCTTTGGTTGAAGCTATTTGCGCAACAGGATCCAGACGCCGGGAGCCAGGAGCCAGAAAATACAATGGACCAGGGCACTGGCTTGTTGCCAAGTTTGTCGTGTGCAGGCATTCCATGCCATGTGATTTGCGGCGCAAACTTGGAGAGGTGGGGGGACCGGGAGGGCTCAACTTTGGAGACGGAGCTGTACCTGGCAAACTCATCACGTCCGGCCCGACGCACGACCTCAGGGGTGCCCAGTCTGCTCGTCATGACCAAGGCGGAACATGGGAGCTGGGGCCCAAAGGCGAGTCCGAATGGTCTCGTGTGTTCTCCTTGTCTGCTGTACCTGCATCTAGAGATGGCTCGTGCTTTCGTATGACCAGGCACCAGGGGCACAAAAGGCTAAAGGCATCTCGGGGTTGCCTGTGCAGCTCCCCCTGAATAAGGGGGCTGATGCTGGCCGCGCGCATGAAGCCTCAGCGCTGCGGGCAGTTATTTTTGCAATTGAAAAATTTCCGGATGGGGAGTTCGTAAAGTCGCTACGAGGATGCTTTTGCAGTTAGTAGGCAGTGAATGTCGTCGTATCTGGCCCTGGCCATGAGTCTTGGGAGACGTCAACATGGCACCTGTACACAGTCTGCCTGCCGGAATAGGCGCATGCCCGATTACCTACCCAGCAGATACCACCCGCCTGGCTCGCTTTCTCTTTGGCTGCGCCCGCTGATGCCAAGTACGGAGTGTGCCTCCTGAAGAATGCCTTATCACGGCATGCTACGCCTCCAGAGCACCAGCGGATGATGCAACCGAGTTTGTTGTCGAGGAGATGGCTTCCTCCTCTCGTCCCTATTGGCACGTGTATTGGGCGGATTTGGGAGATACCTTCCCAAAACGAGACATGGCCGGAGGGAATCAGGAAGTTGGCAAGGGATCGCCGCTCGGCCGATGGAAGTATCCTGATGGAGTGGGTTGAGCAGCCTGGAAATTCAATCGTCGTGCTGTGGTCGGGCACTTGCCCACACGCTGGCCCGGGCTCTGGCGCCTGTGCCTCGATGCTGGTGATGGGCGATCTCCGTGGGAAACAAAGTCTAAACGATTCAAGCCAACCGCACTGGTGATAGAAGCCATCCATGGAGCATGTCTCTCTCAACGTAGCGGCAAGAAAATGAACAAATTTTAAAAAGAACAAAAACCAATAAACCAGAATGATCTTATTTAGACTTAAAATATGTTTATTTCATCTATTGCGTGATTGGGCTTCTTGATTGATTTGATTTTGTTTGGGTAGTGTATTGTTTTATTCACCTGCATGAGCACTCACTACATTGTCCTGAATGCACTTACACCTTTTTCCCCCACGCATAATGTTAAGCTGTAACAAGACTTGAAGTGCGTAGAGGGATGAACTACCATGTTGTCCATCTACCCCTTCATTATTTTTTAGTTACTTATTATGTATATAGAATTCACGGAGCAATCGCTTTATTGTGCGATGGCTTGCGACTTTTGATCAACAAGACCCCCTCGTCATTCATCCCATCTCCGTTTCATGGGTCGCTGTCTAGTGGTCAGGGTACCCAGCCGAAGTATTCGGTACGCTTAGTGCGCAGGCTTCCAGGGGAGGCACCTTGGTAGCACATCGTCCACTGCGGAGAAGCGCAATCCTTATAATCGATGGGATTCCGAATCATGACATCCCACAATTGACGTATGCAAGTGGGTTGGCTGGCAATCCTTGGCTTGGGCTTGGTAACTGTATACGATCGTGCGATCACGGCAGTAGGGCAGATTGGGAAAAAAAAAAAAGAGCTCAAAAGCAAGGAAATCAAAAGCCGAAGCGGCTGCAAAAGGTGGGTAGGACAAGGAAAAAGCAAAGAAACGATAACAACAAGGACGATCCTGCGTCTCCCTTGAGGCATCCCCAGAAAAGGATCGTTTTTGGGGGCGTCGCTCCGCAAGCAGGCTGCACGAGAACGGTGAGGGTGATCCTGGCAATGCATGCATGGGTGGATGCCAGGTGGCCAAGCCGAGGCGCCCGACCAGCACCAATCGGGATATTCTCTGGTGCTTTTCGGCTGGCAACTGTGCTCAGCGTCGTGGGTGTCACGTCCGTTTTGGGTTGGGATGGCCTGGCCTGACCTCTGCGCTCTGCACAGGACGACCTCTGCTGTTGTTGTGTTGTTGTGTTGTGGTGTTGTGGTGTGGGTACGGGCTGGGTCAACCCATACGCTCTGACAGATTGTGTCTGCTGCTGCCGCAAGCTGCCACTCACTGCAACTTGGATCCTGCGTGAGTGCTGATGTGTTGTTCGACTGGTTCACCTCTCATGAGCGAGAATCATTCCCGTGCTGGACACCTTTTTTAGGGTTGGTGGCACCGATGGAACGTCAGCTCCGGATTCAGCATTCTTAGAGTCCCAAAAAAGCAGACATGCATTCATTGCATCGATGTATGTATGTATGTACTGTCTGGGGGGTCGCGGCGCACCAGGCGGTCGGGCACCGTGGATCCCGGTTGGCCGAGCATGCAGCGTGCTATCCCCGGCCGTAAATGGATTACTGGCGTTTCTTTTTCCTGTGCCGGTTTGTTGTTGTTTTTATTAACCCGCGTACTGATACAGGTGCCGGTACAGATGCCCTCGCAGAACCGGACAGATTCGATCGGAATAACAGACGCCGGCGGCGCTCGCAGACCAGTTGCAGCATCTACACCCGTAGCAGGGTGCAAGGGTCTGTCCAAGTTGCATGGTTATGGGTCTGTCTAGATTCAACTCACTCCAAAGCGTAGTATCTGGAACTTTTTCCTCTGGTCCTCGTTCTTGCACACATGGCAGACTGGCGTACTCCTGGTCCATGCTGCCCTTTCCACTTGAGCGCAGCCATGTGCCTTGGATCGACGGAGTGGCATGTTGCCACTCTTTGCCGATAAAACAAGGCAGACTGACTGCCTTATGCCGTCAGCGCCTTCTTGTACCTGACGAACGGACTGTGCAGATGCCTATCTCTGGTCTTCATGGGACGGACGGGGCATCCCACCCATACCCACCGTGGCGTCCACGCACTAAGGTAGGTACGGCACTCGGACTGAACACAACCGTACACATTCACAGGTAGCTCAACAAGTCGAGCAACCGCTTGGTACTAAACTATGGCACTAGGCAATCAAGCAACCACCACAATCATGTGGCGTGGCAGCGGCTGAGAGTGCTGGCGCGCTTGTTACAAATGGGCGCTTTTTGGGCTTCTTGCTTGTCTAACCTTGCATGATTCCCCTGAGCCTGATACCATGGGTTGTGTGTGTGTGTGTGAGTGGTGTTGGTGTGTGGTGTTGGTGTGTGTATGTATTTTTATGTTCATCCGTGGTTGTAAGTGCGTGCACCTACCAAGTCGGGCACTGGTTTGCTGCCCTGCACTCACGAGGTCGCGCACGTTCACTCCCTGAAAAGAGTACCCATCTGGGTTTGAGGTGAATCGCTCGGCAGGAAATGGGTCAGTCATTGTTGATGAGGACAGTCAAAGACGGGTGGCGTCTTGAGATCAACACTTTTGGCTCACTGGAACAGAGTCTGACTACCTACCCAGATGAATGAAGGATGCGGGTCGAGGTACTGTACTGGTACTTGGATACCCTGGGCGGCCTGGCCCAGAGCCCCCCTGGCAGGACCCCAGTGCCCGTAGACGCGCTGTCGTCGTGCTAGGTGGGCGGCGCGGGTGGATGGGTGGATGCAGGACGCATGGGCCAGTTTAGGCCCCTGGGATCCCCTGTGCACTTGGTCGCTGGGGTTTGGTTCTCAGTGGTCGTGTCCCCTCAAGCGATTTTTTCCAATGTAGGCATATGGAGACGAGCAGAGGACTGGTTCCAGTTATGCGGACCTATGGGACTCGGGGAAGAGGCAGAAGAGGTTTGGGGGAGTGTTAGGATGCGTAGCTTGCATCCGCTTTCGCAGAGACCGCGTCTCCCCCTCGCGTTTTTTGTATGCGTGGTTGTGTTTTTTTTTCTTGTTATTCTTGTACATAGTTGTCCATGTTGTCGTCGGCAGTCCCCTAAACTGTGGGCTCGCTGTCGTCTCCCCATGACTCTTACGTAGTAGTAGGCCGTCCCCCCGCTTAACAACGACCCCCCGGAAGCCCCCCTGGCCGTGGTTCGTGTCGGCCCTTCAGGACCTGCAGTCTGTACATAGTACAGCGGCGTACATGCCCTCCCCAAAGCTACAGGACCCCGAAGCTCAGAGGTCTCAGGTCCCGATGTCTAGGCGCATCCCCGTACCTAGTCCGCTAACTCACCACTCCGATCGACATCAATCCATCTTCGTCTCTCTTGTTCTTTTTAGCTAACTCCATCTCCATCCCCATCTCTACCACTTAACCCTTTTCTCTTTCTTGCCTCTTTTTGCTTGTCGACTATTCTGGTCGCCGGCACTAATCCAACAGGCCCTCTCACTATCATCATCTGCATTCTCTGGTGTTTTCTGCCTTCAGTGTTTTTTTTTTTTTTTCTTGTCCCATCTCGCTTGCGGCCCACGCTGGCGACTGGCTGTGCTCTGTTGCTTCCAGTGTCTCACACATACTTCCCATCTCGTCTCCCTCTACCCTCCGCCTGACGTTTGCTTCTGGTGAGTCTCCCACGTTGTTCCATGCCTATCTCACCGGCCGCATTCACCGGTAGAATATGATCCCCTTCATCTGTTTTCTATGCGCCTCGCTGACCACAAAATCTCCAGTTCTCGTCACACCTGGCGCACTTGATCTACGAACCCCTCCCTAGCACTGCGTGGAGGAGTATTGATATACAACCAAAGCCCTCCCGACCAGGTAACTGGCTCACGATTTCATCACCCTAGACGGCCTACGCGGCAATTGACATGCCATGGAGGGCCCGTCGACACCCCTCGCCGACTATTTCTGGATCGCTGGAATAGAGTCGGTATCATATCACGATCCTCCTGCTCCCAACGCCCCTGTTGAGTCGACTATTGCTGAAGATGGCGAACCCGAAGATGAATTCCTTAACCGCTCCCTGTCAAAGGCTTCCACACGTCACCCTCGCCACTCCGCAAACCGCCTCTCTAAGATCTCTGTAACGGATCGATTCTCTATCCAAACAACGCTGGAGGAGAATGATGGTACCAAGAGCAATCGAAGCAGCGCAACCATTCTCCCCGCGAATCATCCCAACGGAGGGAACTCCAATGGTCTTATCGCGAATGGCTGTGGTGGTGCCAATGGATTCTCCACTCCTGAACCAAACATTTTCGGCGAGTTCGACTTTGACACGGCGCTTGTGAAGTTCGCCGCCGAGCGTGAAGTTTTTCTTGAAGACCTCTCATTTTCCGCTGGCGCCAAGGTCCAAGCCAGGGCTCCAATGGTGAACCCCCGAGCTGAGAGAATCAAGGCTGAAGAGGCCGAGAATGGCAGATTGAGTCCGCTTAGGAGTATTAAAGGTAGCATTCGCCGCAAGATGAGTTTTAGGGATATGAACAGCGTGCGCAAGCAACCCAGCACCAGGGTGCCGAGTAGTCGAGCCTGTAAGTTCCCTCGGACAGACTTTTCATCGTCTCATCCGCCCCAACCTTGAGAGGGAGATGATAGCTAACAGTGACCTGCAGCTTCTATTCGTACATCAAGGCGACTCAGCAACTACAATTCCGTTATTCCTCCCCCCGAACCATTAAACACCGACCCCGATATGCACCCTCTGAAGCGACGATTCGAGCCCGTACTTCTCGACCGATACCCATCACAAGACCACGTCGACGAGACGACTCGCCGGGGCAAGTTTCCTGACTATGTTCCCATGTTTGCCTTTCCCAACGATATTCAAATTGTATCCTCAGATGATCGACCACGATCAACCTGGCATGGTTTCACTATGACCTCTGATGATAACTCTAAGTTGTACGGCATCACTATCATTATCTGGACGGCTCTTAGCGTTGATGTTGCGGATGAGGTCGAGAAGAAGTGCGAGCAGTGGCGACAGAGTCACATGTCGAACGAGGAGCGAGAGCTCGCTGCAAGTCTGGGCGTGAGGTTAGCTGGTGAACGCACTCATCTTTCGCAGTTACTTTCTAAGCTTCCTACAATCCCATCTGGGTCACCTGCTCGAGAGCGACTCGAGGACGAGATCAGTACAGTGGAAGAAAAGATTGCTCTCATGACTGATATGTTGAGGCCGCTGAGGCATGGTGCTGCATCAAAGATTGAGGGCCTTACGGCAGGTGAAAGTGGACTGTGGACGCCTCGTGCATATGGTATTTTGGGTCGTGACCCCGCCAACATGTCCTTTTGGAAGGAATGGTTGAAGGCCATAATCACCCCAATGGCTGATGGTGCCGTTCTGAGGATTCCCCCAAGCTCGCCCAAGGTTGGGCGCTGGCAGCCCCTGGAGCGATATGTTGTGAATTTGTGTACGGAAGCGGTGACTCCTTTGGGATCCAAGACTCAGGTCGAGTTGGGCGTCCGAGAGTTGCGAATGTTTGCTCGAAAAGAGGCCCACAACGAGCTTCCTGGCTCTCGTTCCATCGATCTCTATGCATTGTTCAGGTGCTTGTCCCTTGAGAACATTGTTGCTCTATTCGAATACGCCGTTGCCGAGTCTCGCATCATCTTCCTCTCTTCCCACACAAGCATGTTACATTTGGCATGCCATGCTATAGCCAACCTGCTCTATCCCATGAAATGGTCTAGTATTTTTATCCCAGTCCTTCCCGCTCGTCTCCTGTCAGCTCTCGAGGCTCCTTGCCCATACATTGTTGGAATCGAGCGGCGATACGAGAAGATTGAACTCCCCGAGGACGATTACGTTCTCGTTGACCTTGATAAAGATACGATCGATGCAACCTCGCAGCCGGTTCGTCTGCCTCGACAGATTCGACGAAAACTCATGTCTCTTCTCCAGGTTGCCGCCCCTCACAAGCTACGATACGGTGTCACGACTGGCCCACCCCCATACGCAATGGAATCCTTCCCCTACGACGCCTTTTCTAGCGAGAACGGTTCGATTTTCAGTAGCCAGCCTCCTCGCAGCACTCTGGCCAAGTGGGTGTCGCAAAACTCGTCTGGCTTTGGGGAGCCGGAGGCTCCAGCCGATATCCACCCGCCTGTCTTTAACGCATTTTTAACTGCCAAAGTTGAAAATGGAAAATCCGACAGGCCTAGTACGAGCAAGTCGGGCAAGACGAGCCCTCAATCATCTGTATCCCCAGTGTCGATGACTTTCCCTCCCATGCCAACAACACCAGTTTCGCGCAGCGACTCGGGCTTTGCACTCACGGCTACGCTTCGTGAGAAGCGCTCTGGGCACTTTGACGAGAAGACACGACGCAGCTCATCCTTTGGACTGGATAAGCACCAGCCCTACCATAAGCCGAGCATGCCGTTCCTTAACGGCCACCAAGCCAACTTGTCCATCTCAGCCATCTCTATTGAGTCTCAGACATCATTCGGTGGCGGTTACGCCCCATCTACCTACGCTCAGTCCACGATCGCTGCTTCAACCATTATGCCTAGTATGCAGATTCAGCCTGTCCATGACACCGAAACAACGGTTTGGGTTGAAGGCCATTGCTTCAACTGGGCTCAACATGACATGTCCGCAATTTGTAGCGTTTGTAACGAACACTCCGAGGGAGACGGAATCTACCGCTGTACCGGTTGCAAAACGACCTCTCATGGAAGATGTCTGGGATTCGTATCACTCGTCTGCCCTGATGCTTTTCATGCAGACCGCGTTAGGGCTGCTTTCGTTCGTTGCCTCACTAGTCTGGTGTACACCTACCGCAAATTCCTCGGTCGACCAACGAAACAGCAGAAGAGCAACGGCCAGCTGTTTGCCTTCGATATGGATGGTTTTTTGAAGAGTCTCCCGTACGAGCAACAGGAATATGCTGCAATGATGCGGGAAACACAGTGTAAGTCCTTCGTAAAACTTGTTTGATAATACCCCGTTAACAATATCTAGGCTTCAATGAATTCATTCATGACAGGGAGACGAAGGCAGCTTCTGAGCCTGTGATTCGTCTATTCGATGAAATCATCTTGGCAAAGAAGGCTCGTGGCCGTACTGGCCTTTCCACCGGCCTCTCGCGCCTGTCTACCATCCGTGCCTCGGCAGGCGCCTCAATCTCAGGGCCACAGTTTGGTTCATCTTCACGGTCCCAGAAGATCCCACCTTATCTGGGGGACACTTCTGATCACATCTGGCGAACAGCCTCAGTTCCTTTGCCCAAGGGCAACTTTCCCGGAGAGTACCGGGCCGTCGTGACCCGTGTCCCTGCCCGTCTTGATCGTTCCCTCATGCGGGAGCCCCGGTCTATTCAAGGTGTTCCTCGTGTTGAGCAACGTGGCGCCCGTGGTCTCATTCGAAAACAGGTGGCTAGTATGCTCGGCACCACCCCGCCGACTTGAGAGAAATGATGTTGAATATAGATTGATAAGTTGGAGGATAATCGAGCCCGCCATGAATTGCTTCATGGCGCCGCCCCTGCCCCCACCCCTCCCCACCTACCTAAAAGGGAGTGGCTTCTGTCAGGATAGAAGGGTTTAGCGGAGGATCATAAAGGGGGCACATGGGCCTGGAATGGGGAAAAACCCCTGTACGATATAAACTGCGTTTTATTGTAATTTAGGATGATGACGTATGGGGCAATGGACAGGAAAATAGGGACAAGTGTATAATTTGGCGAGCCTTGGGACACACTCATGATGGAAGGAAGAACAAAGGCGGCATGGTGTCTGCCATTTTAGATGAACATTGGATTCTTGTGCCAACAGTTGGGCTTGATGGTTTGGTTTGTCATTTTTGTTTTTTTGCAAGAGCTGCTTTATTGAGGGAATACGTGAGCGCGAGCATCAGCATCAGGCAGGCATATCGGAAACGGAATAGGAAGCGGGAAGCAAGGAGTGGGTTAAGGAAAGTGATTTCGAAGTTGACATGAACGTTCATACTACATGTGCCGTCATCGTGGCACGCATATCAAGAAGCCCTGGCCTTGTTAATACTACATACACAACAATCATCTTCCATCATCAGCAATTCGTATTTTTGACATCTCCCTGTCTGGGCCTCCGCCTCGGTCTCTGCCTTTGCCACGTCGATTGATCCTAGTTCCTGACAGTTTTTGACAACCGGTCCGCTTTCATGGCGGCCATGTCCATATCTTCCCATCCAACATCCCTGAGGATTTTGCCCGCCAACACTGCGTAACGCAGATGTTCATTGATTAGGCGACTGACGTCATGATTTTCAACACCGTCCGCGCCGCGGATTTGCTGGAGCCCCGCTACTCCGAAATGAATGTTAGATGTGCGATACAAAAAGCCAAGTAGGTAGTCGTTTTCCGAATAGACGTTGATAAGTCGTCCAGCTACAACGCTTTTGAGCGTCAACCAGACTCTGCTCTCTGAGGGGGCTGGTGTTCCCATTAGGACAACAGATTCAATAAGACCAAATTGACGGCGCTCGGCCAGTACCATGAGGCAGATATAGATTGCTCGTGCGCCAAGGCTGTATCCTACAAGTGATATGGGACGATCACCGTGTATTTTGCCACGCATGAGCACGTCAGCAAGAATAGCCCCTGCCTTTTCTGCACGAACCATTCCAAGACTCCACGGATTGTCAATAATTTTGCTGATTTTCATCAAGCTCGCTGGCCAAGTGGCGTCAATTAAATTCGAGAAAACTAGAAACACTGTTAGTGAATTTTGAGAAAAAACGTGACTGATAGAGACTTGCGTGTTCGTGATGTGATTTCCTTCTTTGACGTGCTCCATGCCGTGCTCTTGGTGACTGTTTTGAGAGCACCTCCAAGGTTCGAGAGAATTGTAACATCCCACCTCAAAGAAAACACCTCGGCGTGGTCACCAAGAAATCTCCATGGTTGGGTGATGGCATCTTCTTCTATAAGCCAGCCGTTGAGTCCAATAACGACCCGAAGTCTCCGGTCCTTAGCGGGAGTCTTTTTGGCGTCGGTGTAATCGCTTGGAAACCCGTCCCGTACGGGAACTAGGCCAAAATCCTGGATCTCACGGGTACAAGACTCAATCATCTTACTAGTTGGTCTCGCCACGTAGATGCCGAAGATGGGTCCAGATGCAAGGCCGTTGTCTGCCATAGCACCTAGGAGGCTCGCGGCAATTCCTGGCTCTAAACCGTGACCTTGGTGAGTTGTCCCAATTCCGACCTCAATTAGTGCATCAGCGAGTTTTCCAGGAGTGACCGAGTTGAACTGTTTTAATTTTGGCCTACGTAGGCCCTTGCCTTCCTCTTGTTTTTGGTCGAGCGCATTGTCTGCAAAGGCATCGAGGGCAAGTTGACTCAAGCCTCGAGCAATGCGAGTCTCTTCTTCCCGAAAGAACTTGGACAGTAGATTCAACGAAGAGGTCAAATATAGCAGAAGCAATCGAGTGTATGAGCTATATTCTTGTAGAGAGAGAACGAGTAGGTGCGTACTATGGAGTAGTGTCTTCCGCTTTTCTAGTGGAAGGGTCCAGAGAGTTGTTGGAATTGGGGGGTATCGACGGGCCAATTCTCGATCCAGATGATTCGAAACTGGTCTGAGAGGACCTGGAAGCAATGTGAGTATTGAAACCAACAGAGGAAGGTGTAAAGCTAAAAGTCAGATATTGAATAAACATTGACATTTACACACCTGTTGCCAATGTTAGTCCACCACGACTACCTCTACCCCCACGACCTCCCCGCCCACCCCTAACGCCTCGAGCACCGCGACCGCGGCCCCTGAAGCTTCCTTGAGGTGCACTTGTTTCGGTAACTGAAATATCTCGAACGCGCTGAAGAACTGTAGTCTGCCACTTGCGGAAGGAAATCAGGGCTTCTTTTCTTAGCTCTTGGAGCTGAGGGGCTATGCCTCCTGAGTCATCATCGTCAGTCGACTGGGAGAGGTCATCTCTTGAGTTTGATGAAATTTGTCCGCTCTTGGGCTGTGAGAAAGATTTGTTTTTCTCCTTCTGATCTCGGCCCTTTAGTGATAAGGCGAGCCAGTGATGCTGACTGGAGTCGTCTTGTACGGGTGAAACGGGTGGGGAGTCAAATATGTTGTTTATTCCATTGTGAATCTTGTCGGTAATGGCGCTTATGAGCGTTGACAGATCATTTCTCTCTGCAACCGAAATAATACCAGTCAGGTCAACTGGTCGGCGATTGCTATGCTGGTTTCCTCCACGGCCTCCTCGTCCCATTTCGCCTAGTTAGGGTCTCAAACAACGGTATAAAATCAAGGCGTAAAGGATATCAAGAGATACTGGTTCGTGTTTCTTTGTGAATCACGGTGAAGTCAAGAGGAAGAGAATTCTGCGTAAGAAAATGAGACAAGCATGCGTTCAGGGACAAAATCAGGTAGCATTTAATTGAACAAGGATGTGAAGTCGTTTCCTCTAGTGTTGAGGATTCTCGAGTTTCGCCCAGGGAAGGGCTACGGGCTCGGATGCAAAATAGAACAAGATGACAGGACGACGGTAGAGCGCAGGCGGAGTGACGATGGTGAGAAATGCAGCCCAATGTTATTGAAGATTGTTGGAGGATGAGGAGGAGGGGGAACAAGTGTATTTCTTGTGGGATGAAAAGGCAGGAAAGAAGGCAGGCAGGAAGGAAATGAGGAGAACCA
Organism: Calonectria ilicicola; assembly: GCA_020809705.1. Lineage (NCBI taxonomy): Eukaryota > Fungi > Ascomycota > Sordariomycetes > Hypocreales > Nectriaceae > Calonectria > Calonectria ilicicola. The sequence goes on along the minus strand of CP085833.1, from coordinate 2,641,779 downwards.
AGTGTGCATAGAGATGAGAAGGAGCAAACGATCGATAGACAGCTGGACACAATGGGCAAAAACGTCAAGAAGCAGGCAGGTTGCAGCAGCTGGCAAGTCGGTGGCCGGCAGATGGCCGCCAGCTGAGAGTGTCGAGCTGTTAAATCGGTTGCGGACGGCGTCTATTCATCATGCTTCATCTGCTTGGCTGCTTTGCGCGTCCCCTCATTGTCACCAACCTTCTCCGCCAGCTGACCGGATGTGACCAACGAGTACGCTATACAATGGTAAACAGCACACTGGGCGCCTGGAAGACGGCCAAATGAGTGCTGCTTCCGTGGCACGGTTGGTCGCACAGCAGTGTGTCACTTGCTCTGTCTCCCTCCCTCTCCACCGATTCCTAAAGGCCTTTGCGGGCCTCATAACCGAACAGTGGTCACCTGGGGCACCTTTACAGCATCCATGGCTCCAAGGTTGTTTGTGTCACACCAGCCTCCATTTTGTATGGCAAGAATTGCGGCCGATCCAACAAAGCCTGGCGGCAATGACTGCAGTGGCTGTCGAATGAATTGTATATATGGCTCGTGAAGCACCATTGAAAATTGGATTGTATGAACCGGAAGAGTTAGTAGAGTATATTACTCCTTCCTGACACTCCCTCTGGTTTTTTTTCTTTCCTTCTTCCTTTGTCTTTTTTTTTTCTCTTTTGTTTGTGCCAAGGAATAATGAGCTTGTGAGAGGATTGTTAGTCAAAACATAAAGCCCCTTATCCCCCGCTCGCAGCTTATGATTACCTTGTTCGGTGTGTCCGATCCTCTCACCGGTCCCGACATGATTGGTGACGCACTGTCGTAGTGCGCCTGATTCCTTGGTTGTTACCAGCCCAGTACCGTCAATCAACTTTTGCGTAACCGACCTTCTGCGGAGGGTTGCAGAGCTTGCGTTCCCGTTTTAGCGAGATCGACGACTTTCGGCCCGGGGAAGGCGGCTATCTGGAGAGCAAGGACCTCATTCAGAATACTAAGCATTTTGAATTAGACAGCACCATAATGCTTGTATGTATCAATAATCCAAACTTTTATTCATTCCCCGAGTTCGTGATATCTGATATGGGCTGATATGGCAAATGGAGGGATAGAGTGTCTGCATTGGGGGCAAAGTACATTTTCCACAGAGTCCCACGATTCTTCATCATCTTCTCCCGTTTCCTGAACCCAGTCGGAGGCTGCCATGTCCTCTTCACAGCTTTCTGGACCAGGCTCGATCCTAAAAGGCCGCAGCACCTCGTCTTGCTGTTTAAACATGGTTGATATATTTCGGCCCGCGCCTGCCCTGTCGTCTGCAGCACCAAGGGCCATATTAGCAACACAAATATTAATCAACTGCAAATTCCATCGCTGCCCTTTTTCTGGCTGAAGTCGCCGCAGAAGAGACAACAGCGCCTCTGTTACAAGCCGCTCAGCAAGCTGGCCAATGTTCGTATTAAGATCAAAGACAAAAGTAGGCAGTGCACCTGAGCGCGAAACCCGATTAGGATTATGGCCCAATGCATAGTTAAGTTGGCCCCACGACCTAACAGTAAGGCGAAGTGTTCTGGGTCTGGCAATCCACCGCTGACACTCGGCAGCCTTGCCGTTTTCATCAGCGGTGAGTAGGTCTACTCTCATCCTCCGAATGAGCGAATACGATAGCTTATGTAGTTCCTCGCATATTTGCGCCATGGTGTCTAGACCCTTTGGGTACGTATCCTCGATGCTAATTTGAGCTGGTACATCACTAGCTTCCTTGATCTCGGTAGGGTCTACGCCGTGTAGTAGGCTCCAAATCCTCGATCCGACTCCCCTCTCAGCCCCTGGCCCGGCCAAAAGGCTTTCTATAATCCCTGAGGAAATATGCGGATGGAGTCGCACTTGACGGGCTGTTACAATAGAGTTATCCTCTCTTACCCCGATTTCCTCATCATCTTGGGGAATGACGTGAGATTCGAGAAGTTGTACTATTTTAGTCCCCAATCCAGGCACCTTTCGGAGAGGATAAGGGTCCATGAAAGCGATGACATCGTCATCCGTCAATGCCAACAAGGTCGTCTGATTACGGGGCTTATTTTTGCTGCCCACCAACTTACTCAAGACTTTGTTTATTGAGATGCCGCAAGTTGATGTATAACCAAATTTCTCCTCAATTTGGAGGCGCAAGTACTGAGCGAAGTGGGAGCCTAGTAGAAGGCGCAGGTAAGCGGGACTCTCAGTGTCCAAATTAGCGGAGGCTGTGCCCTCGACACAGCCCGCTATACTTGTCAGATCGCAATTAAACCCTCGCTCTGGATCCTCTTTCGAAAGACAGAAGAATGAGTCGGCTAGGTGTTTCGTGTTTAGACAGGACATGTTATAATCGATGATATCGGTTACGTCTGATTTGGTCAACACGGCGATTAGGGAAATGAGAGGGGGGTGTGATGTACCCATGAAAACTTCGTCAAATCCGAGGCGCTCGGCCTTGTTATTCCATGAATGAGACTTAAAAAAGTTGAAGAGAGTTTTGCTCGTATCTCGGAAAGGAGTGAGGTCCTCGCCATCTACCAGCACGAGCTGTGGGCAGGCTCGTTTCGCCTCAGTTACGGACATTAGCTTCTTGAGTCCGAGGGCGCGGGCGTTATAGTTACATGTCGCCAGGCAGTTTTTCTGCTTGACTCCGACTGGCAGACTCTTAAGAGCAGGGTTCTTGTTTTCAAAAACCTGAGCATAGAAGCAATCATAGTCCTGGCATGTGATGAGCTGGGAATCGCAGGCGGACTGCGGGTGGGGAGGGAACACACGAATTGCAGGATGACTCGGTCATCCTTGCGTCTGGGAGGCTTTTTGACAGGCGGCTCCATGATCGGTTGGTAATGGGCTAGCGAACAAATGCAGGCGATAACGTCGGCACCATGGACCTGTCTCGTGGTGGGTGGGACGGAAACGATGGGCAGTCGGCAGGACCTAGAATCCCAACCCAGGTGGGTATTCCCGTAGCGGTGAAGCAAGAGTTGGAGAGGCTGGTCAGTAGACAAAACTGGTGGAAAATTGTACACGGCAGATGCTGTTTCACGGGTGTGGGACGGGCGAATGATGCGAAGCACCGTAACAGCCGCCTGTCGCGAGAGGTAGAGTCGTCGTTGTCAGCCAGATGCTGCTCGCGTGTGGCCCACTGGGACGGCCAGTCTCCGCCCACTAACAACACCAAGCGCTCCCATCTCGCATGCATGGCTTGCACACACGCACACACACGCACAATGGAGCGGGATCCCCCCACGAGATGAGCGAGACATCTCGCGGCAATATCCTTCTGCAGGCGCTATATCCTTCTAGGGCTGGAACTGGGGCATCCATCTCATTCTCAAGCTTTCAGACGTAGGGGTGCATCTCAGCCTGCACGTCACAACCGTTTCACCGCCAAAAAAAAAAAAAAACGATGCAGTCTTGGCTTTGAAGGCATTTCATTCGCGCATTTCATTCGCATTTGCCAGGATGCCCGCATCTCAACTAGCGCGCTTGATTTTGCGACCTTGGACGAATGGCTCAGACAAGCACACATCATCAACGCACGTCCACCCACATTCTATAATTATAATGGCAGCTCTCCTCGAACCATGCAGCTGCCGGTGAGCTGTTACAGCGATCAGGGCTCTCACATCACCAGTCACGCAGACGCCGATTAACGCGAGAAAATGGGTAGAAAGATTTTCTGCTGCGCTTCGCTCGTCATCCTATTTTGGGTTTTTTTCTTTTCTGTCCCTTCCAAACGATCCACCATGCACTAGCTTTTGGCCCGAATGCTGGTCAAGGTAGGTCACCACCCACTCGCTTCCGCTGGACCCGGCGACTTTGTTTGGCCCAGTCTGGGTGGTGGCGGTGATCTGGCCACACATATTCACCTTGTAACCGCCCATGCAAGACCCAGTACCAGAACCCGAAAGCGAACAACACCCCAGACATGGCAGCTGCAGGTGCCTTGTTCTTTGTCAGAACCGCCATTTTGGTCTCTGGAATTGCCCCTCTGCGGGTCATGCTTAGTTAGCAGTCTTGGAAGTCTTGGAATTCTTGGGGGGCGGGCCCGATTGTTTCTGGGGTTGACTAAGCCGCACGGTTTGTTTGCGGAGTCATTGTTGCAAATATAGCTACTCGGGCAGTGCGCCGCCCTGACCCAGAGAGCACGGGGAACCTTGGGTTAGAGCTTATGGCGACAAGCGAATAAGGCTGAGCAGCTCCCACCGCCATTGGCGGGTCTAGGGGTTGACGCGTTCACCGGGTGAGACATGAGACAAAGTGTGAAGTGCGAAATGCGAAATGCAAAAATTTGCCGTTGTGGATTGCCCATGATGCTGTCAGTCGCGGGGTGTCGAGGCTCGAAACCACTCACTTGCGATAACCCCTCACAGCACGCAGGGTGTCGGCCGTTGAAGGTAGGGTTACCATGGGGAATAGACGCCGGTGACAGCGGAACAGCCGACGTATTAGCCGCGTGATTGGATCTGCCTCATACCTGACATACCTGGCATACCTGCGCGCAGGGGGGTGCCCTCAAGCATGGGCGCTTGCACCTTCACACAGTCCTCCCACCATCTCGACACCATCTCGAGCCCATGGGCCAACCAGAGCCACTGGGGCCTCGCCACCCTTGTCGCTCCATGCAGTCCACATCCCCTCTTGGTCGACTCCTTCACTGCCCCGGTTGGGTCCGCGCCTAGCTCGAAAGCAAATATCACACTGCATGCATGCTTAGGGGCGCTTGCCCACAATCAGGAGACAGGAGGGGCCGTGGCCATTCAGCGTGGCCGTTTCCTCGTCAAGGTCCAGTTGAATCCGCACTTTCCATCTTGTGTATATAGCCGCCGGCCCCCGTTTCCGCCTGTTGGTTCTGTTTCCTTTTTGTTGTTGTTCTAATATCGTTTGTGATAGTAGTCGCGAGCAACGACTAACGCCTTCAGCCAAGCCCCCGCTAGTACTAGTCAATTGTGGCAGGGCAGATCATTCTTCTTCTATTTGTCCCGTCTTGCTCCTCCTCATAACTCTCCAGTCCCGCCCATCCTCCTTGACCAGACTAAAAAGTCGACAACCATGGCATCTCTGCAGGTTCCCCCTAAGAGGCCCCGGCTCTCGCTCCAGATCAAGACATCCTGCAGCCCCGTTACTAGATCATCCAGAAGTTATGCTGTGGACCCAACCGACCCCACGGCCTTTAATACCCTCTCCAATGTCTATGTCACGGCCATTGAGAGGTCAACACAGAATCACCCAGAGCCTCTCACAGCTATCAACACCCTCCAGGGCTTCACACTGGCAACTCCCACGGAGACAAAGGATCTAAAGAATCGCGTCGTCACCCCTTATGTTGCATCTTACCCAGAAACTCCCGTTTCGGATGGGAGTACCTCGCCTCGCCTCATGGAAGTCAACTTCCCCAGCATCATGACGGCTACTCCTCCTCTGTCCGCTGGTCCGGTCGAAGGAAACGAGCCCAGGGTCTTCACATTCTCATCAGAGGACACATCTGCCAGATCAGCAGCACACAGGAAGAGCTCTCAATCCGAGGCTCGGAACGCCAGTCATCGGGCCATGGCTCATACTCTTGCCAGTCTCAGCTTTCAGCCACCTCCTTACACACATCCTCGAACACTACATAGCATTCTCCGAAACTCACCTCTCCCTCCTCCTACAGCCATCCCTCTGCCTTCTCCTCGACGGCAATCTCTCCGTCTTCAGGAGAAGGCAGCCAAGAGGGTCGGGTACAACAATCCACTAACACAAGATATTGTCACCAACCTATACACCAAGTCTCATATCGATCTACTAGTGGAGGAAGCATCACCTCGCTCTCCTCTCTCTGCCATGATGCAGCCCCAAACCTCGCTCGACCTCGCCTTGGCATTTCACCCCAACGAAATTCAAGATGGGGGACAGACCCCTGGGCCCTTTGAAGATATGCGACTTCGCATGGCCGGCTTGGCTGCTGGAGCCCCATCATCTCCGTCTTCACCTGGGGGCATTCGCAAGAAAAAGAGAAAGGACAAGAAGCGGCGCTGGGTGTGGACCATCGGGGTGGATGAGGATGATGATGAGCATGCTGGAGGCTCGATGGTGGCTCTGCGGGGCGAGGCCACCAAGGCAAAGGAAGATCCTGAGACCCCCCTCACTGCCATTCCCATTGTCAAGATACCAGAAGTCCAAAGGTATCTGACACCCACCCCAAGCGTCGATAGCGAAGACTCAGGAAGTGAGTCCCAAGATGTTGAGATGTCAGACACGAGCAGTTGTCTCTCCCATACTGAAGATGACTGACCGACCTAAGCAAAATGGATGTAAAATCTAAAGCTTAGGGCACTTCATGATGGCGGCATTACATCTGAGGCTAAAGCTGGAGATGTGAAATTCCCCAGAGGTTACCCTTTATGATCAACTTTTTTAAGGCCAGTACAAATTTGGCTACTACAATATCATCAGGCATGATGTAAAACACAGGGATCCGGAAATGAATGAGGGGACTTTTAGGCTTGTACGGCGAGCCATGTTATGATCAGGCGAAAGGCTTTTGGGCTATCTTTTTGGCAAGCGACGGAATTTATTGGAGTTCTTCTTTTCTGGTGGGTGTATTGGTAGATACCACTTCGCGGGGTCAACAATTATGAGAAACGGCTATGGTGGGGAAAAAGCATGGTAACTGGGCGGGGTAGCAGGTACCTATTCCAATCAATTAGAATGGACATATTTGAAGGCATCAAGTACATCATGTAACAGAATTGAGTATTGGTGGATCCGAGCAGTTCGCTCATAATATACAGTCGGAGCTATAAAAGCGGAAATATCCATAACCAATATCTTCTACATCCGTGACGTTTGTCAAGGTTTTCGTCCCAGTGACAATTAAGTATCATTTAACCCAGTAAAAAAGCATAAAATCCCCCTATTAACTCTAACGAGTAGAAGAGAACCAAATGATTTAAAGCTCGGGCTAAGTGTCAAGCACATAAGACCGGCCCGTATCTTTATATGGCCCAAAGTTAAATTCCTTCCTAGTTTCTTTTCATGAATCTTTCCCCATTTTGCTGTAGGCTCGGTCCTCCGGAGAGAAGCCTTGTGTATTCCCAAATTATCCGTCGGTTTACTGCATCTGAGAAAACGACAAACGCATAGCACCTAGCATAATGTCTACGACCACTTACAAGGTATTCTCAGCCACAGCGGATTTCCATGTCGCAGAAACACTTTGGTGGTTTCCACACTAAATGAAAATTTTGATAAGAGTTTGGACTCTCTCTCTCTCTCTCTCTCTCTCTCTCTCTTTTTTTTTTTTCTTTCTTTCTTCCTTCGTCTTTCTTGTTTCTTTTCATTTCATTTCTGATATTTAGAAGGTGATGATGTTGTCATCAGCAATTCTCCTACCTTCCTCCAGCAATAATAATGACCAATCTACATGAAAGACGAAATCATTTTACATGATATGAGTTATTATATTCAGTAGCGCGCGATTTTATCATCATATCATGCTTGTTTTAATTATTATACTCCAATTACCGAAAGAACTAGGCCACGGCAGTGATTAACAACAGCTATCAACTTGCATCCGCGAATCACCCTTCACTCACATCAAAATCACCACCATGATAAGGATATGGTCTACGACAAGTCATGTCACAACAGAATATCAGTTATTTCACATATCTCATGTCCTACTTTCAATAATGGCCCTAATTGTATTTGGCCGCTAGTCGTTATGGAATGACGCAAAGAGCGGCAGCCAGCAAGTTCGCATTCAAATTGATACACCTTGCTACAATCATGTAGCCGTAATAATAGGCTTGGAGCTAGGGTTTTCTTTTTATATAATGCAGTTTAATGATCGTATCAATCATTTGCTTCTCTCTTTATTTATTCGTTTCGTGTTGAAACTGGTATGTTCCAACTCAGATCATCCATCCGCCACCCACATCCTTCTTTAAACAGAAAAAAAAAGCGAAACAAAAAACAATCACTTGAGTCAACAAAAAAAACAGAGAAAAAAGGGGCGAGTACTAGAAATCTCCAGGTCACAGTAGATAGTCAAAGCATGGGCGAAGCAAAAGGCCATGGCTAAAGAAAAGGTTGGTAGAATTGTGTCTCCCCAAGTTGATTGCATCGTTATTCCCCTCACATGCGCCAAATCCCAATGTATGTGTCAACCCCATTTCCCATATATATGTCTGAAAACGGCTCAGCTCTCAATAGCCAAGGCCTTTGCTCCAACAAGCTTGCCTTCCATGGACGAAAGAACCCAGTACTCGGTCCTAGTCGCATCACGTACCACGCGATACACTCTGACATCGTTGCCCGCCGTCGCCAGTCTTACAGCCTTGACCACGTCATCGTACTGCCCTTTAGAGTCCCATTCCAGGGGATCCATGATTGTAATCTTGGCGTCGGAGGGGGATGGGTGGTTGGTAAGGGACGCAAACTGGGCTAGAGCAGATGCCGGTGTCAGCAAGGTTCCATGACGATACATGCACACAGCTTTATGGAAAATTGAAGGAAGGGAAGGAGATTCGTACACTCAGTCGGCAGCCCATGATCCCACTTCAGAGAAACCACTTCAAACGGCTCGTCTGCATCGCTTACATAGACGGCTTGCTGGCACACGGCGCTGATCCCCTTTGGCACATCAACGCCTGCGTCCTTGGCCTTGAGAGCCACTTTGGCGCTGCTCTGAGCCGATACTGAGCCAGTGTCCTGGTTCGCCTTGTTGAGAAAGGCCATGTAGTCTTCGTCGCTAGCCATCTTGAGAGATCGCGTCCCGCTCAGACGTCGCAATATGTAAGTGGAGGTACGTAAAGGTTGTGGTGTAATGGTTGTAACGGGCAGGAAGTTGACCCTAGCTACCTGCGCAAAAGGATTCACCGGCAATCTAGATAGAGAAGTCAAAGAACAAAACCTTGGCAAAAGGGAGTTGGCTGGGCTCGGTCGAGGAGACATGAAGGGGAATTAATGCCGTTGAGGTGGGACACAGGCAGCTGCATGTTTTGCTTAGAGCGGGGTGACGTCAAGCAAGAAAAGAGCTGCGGTTGGCAGGCTGCAAATCGGGCCACGGATCAACCCACTCACACTAACCAACCATTTTGCCCAAGCAACCCAACCATTTTTGCCACGGCATCATCACTTTCTGTCTCTAATACAAGTTTAATGTGCATGGGGTGCATGTCAACCTGCAATAGAAGGGATAAGAGGGGATAGCGAGAATGGTCACTGAAGGAAACGATGGCGAAACGTCTATCGGATAGCAAGGTCATCTCTTTCAACCGGAAGAAAACTTCATCACGACAGAGCAATAGAACACGAGGCAAGTCACCAGGACGAACAGGTCGAGTTGAATTAACATTGGGAATCTCGGTAAATTTTTGTATCCATCCCTCTCTAGCTGGATTTTTTTTTTTACGTTCATTCCAGCATGAAACCTAACCCAGCCCAAATGTAGGGCGAATGAACCAACCCTCGACACCGATACAATGGCCATAACAAAAGGAAACTAGCTGCCGCTTTAAGCGGAAGCAAGATCCTTCTTGAGGGTACCCTGGTACTGCTTCTTCTCGGCAGGGGTCTGGAAAGCACCGTGACCGAACTCGGAGGAGGTGTCGATCCACTTGAGGCTGACCTTCTCGAGGGCCTTGCGGGAGGTGTGGATGAACATGGACTTGCGGATAGTCATGACACGCTTCTTAGTACCGGGAATAGAGCCCTTAACCATGACGAAGTCGTTGTTGACCTCACCATAGCGGACGAAACCACCGAGGCTGCAAATCTGTTAGCATATACGGCCTATTCCACATCAGGGGAGAAACATACGGAGTGATCTTCTTCTTGGTGACATCGATCTCAGTGGAGGCGTTGTCGTCAGCGTCACCCTTACCAATGCGGTAGATCTTGTGGTTGACGGAGGTACGGTGGTGGTAACCGGCCTGACCAGCACGGGCAACAGTCCACTGGACGTGGGAAGGATGCCAAGCACCGATACAAGCAACCTTTCGGAGACCCTTGTGAGTCTTACGGGGAAGCTTCTTGGTGCCCCATCGGGAGGTGACACCGTTGAAACCGTGACCCTTGGTGACGGCAATGACGTCGACAACTTCGTCCTTCTCGAAGATGGAGTCGATGGACACGGGCTTCTCGAAGAGGTCCTGGCCGAAGGCAACCTTGTCGGCAATGGAGCCACCGTTGATCTGGATCTCCATAAGGTGGGCCTTCTTCTGCTTGAGGGGGGTCTTGCGGATCTGAGTGTGGGCGAGAACACGGACGACAGTGCAGTACTTCTTGATGCGCTCGAGCTCGCGGGTGATGGAGGCACCGCTGTTCTCGGAGTGCTTCTTGGCGTACTTGGTGAAAGCCTTCTTCTTGCTCTTGTACCAGTTCTTGTAGAATCGGCGCTTAAGCTCGTCGCTCAGATGCTCAGCCCACACGGTGGTGAGGGATCGGAGACCACGGGGAGTCTCGATGTAGCCCACAAGACCAACAACGATCATCTAAAAGATGTTAGCCATAGGCACAAAGCCAAGCGGGCTGCATTGTTCGTACAGGTGGGGTATCGATGATAGAAACCGCCTCCACAACTTCCTTCTTGTTTGCCTTGGCGCCGGGTCGGTCGAGGTCGCGGACGATGGTGGTCATACCGGCCTTGTAGCCCATGGCGGCGGTCAGGTGAACGGGCTTCTTGGCGTCATCCTTGGGGAAGCTGTTCAACCAGTGCGTCAGCCATTGTTCTCATTGAACGTTGGCAAAGGGAGAATTTTTTTTTCTCTCCAAGAGAGGCTATACTCACGACTTAACCTTTCCACGGTGACGGGCAGCGCGCTTCCTTGGCAGGTAAGCCAGGGAGCCGTGACGGGGAGCCTCGTACTTTCGGTGCTATTTGCAGAGTCAGCACCACCATGCGAAGCCATTGTTACCATGGCTAAAACTTACACTCATCTTGGGCGAGCTGTGAAGGTTGACGGGTTAGTATGAAAGTTGTCGGAGCCTGCGAAAGAAAAGTCGAAGAAGTTGTGTGAAGCATCGCCCATGAAATTTTAAGCGAGGTGGCCCGTGCGTTGCGAATTTGACCAAAATCTGCGAAATGGAAAGTGCGACCCAGCCCTAGGGTATCACCCAATTTGGATTGGTCACGTGATGTATTTTCGGTTCGCAGCCGTTGCATCGCAGGGCCATGGCCGCATCTCCATTTGCGGGGCAGTGATCAACAACCAGATGAAGTTTGCAAACACGTGACGAGAAAAGCATCAAATCACAGCACATTTAGCAAAACCAGGATGCAAAGACAATGAGATAAATAGTTAAGTACTCGTGATTCAGGAGCTATGGTAAACAACCCGATATGGATACCGTTCGCTTGTAACATCGTAGCCAAGAAAGACCGTAACCCCGGGATTGACAATACTGGTGTGTCTTTAACGAGACAAAAGAGACCAGACCTCCTAATAGTATACATGTAAAGGAAAAGATGAACGATTTAACATATAAAAAAGACTCTTCAACTCGTAAGCAGCAAAATATCCAAACTTTACTCGACTTTTGGTGTGGGACCAGAGACTCCGTTGACGGTGGCGCTAGCTGGCGTTGAAGTCTTTGCCTCGCCAGCGGTAGATCCAGGTCCAGATCCATTGGTAACGATTCCAGCCTTCTTCTCGTCCTCGCCGCTATCATCGTAGTCCTCATCAACTTCCATCTTCCTAGCGGCCCTCTCGGGCTCAGAAGGAGGAGGAGCAGGACGAGAAGCGGGAGTGTGTTCCAAGCTAGATGGTCGCTCTTCCTTCGGGGTCGGGCCAGCAGGCGGCTTGTCGTGAACTCCAGGAACAGAGCCAGGACCCTGTTGCATTGGGGGAAGGTGGTTGGGTCCGGAAGCATGGCTAGGGGGGTGATGGGCGGCGTCTGAAGGGTGGTAGCTTTCAGCCGGGTGGCGAGGAGCCTCATCAGGCCGCCTTGGCTCTTCAGGACGGCGCTGCTCCTCCGCTCGTCGTGGGTCTTCAACACGGCGAGCTTCAGAGGAGTTTCGACGGTAAGCATCACGAGGAGGAGTGGAGGGTCGTCGATGACGCATATCATCCAGACGAACTCTGTTCTCCTCGTTTGCCTGCTTCTTAACAGCAGACTCTTCTTCCCATTCTCGCATCCGCTTAGGACCCACAGAGGGCGGTCGGTCATCAAGTCTCTGAACGGGACCATCGCCGTGAGCAGAAGGGGGTCCAGGAGGTCCTGGGGGCCCGGGAGGTCCAGGGGGTCCATTTTCAGGAGCACCCTGAGCTGGCATTTCAGGGTGGTGGGGATACAGAGGAGGAGGAGCCTGATGCTGGGGGTAGGCAGACTTGGGAGAAGGCATCCTGTTATCATGTGCCGGGCGGCCGTCAGGGCGAGGGCTGTTAGTTGGTCGGAATGGAGCCATGCCATTAGGAGGGTTGGAACCGTTAGCACTGCTGGGAGGAGGAGCGACTGAAGACGAAGGTGTAGCTCCACCCCAGTTCGGGTTGGCAACACGGCGCTCAGAGGCAGACGACTGAGACTGAGGCGGAGGCGGCTGCGAGTACTGGTGGCCTTGAGGAGGGGGAGGCGAGCCACGGCGGGCAGGTCCTGGTCGGGTAGGATCATTGTAGGGCTGGCGCATCTGCTGGTCCTGCTGAGGGCTGGGTTGCCGTTGCAGGGGAGGGGCAGGGCCGCCTCGGAAAGGCTCACCACGAGACTCATAAGGATTAGGAGGCTGAGGAGGAGGGTTAATGTTGGAAAGACGGCCGGCCCAGTTATCACCAGCGCCCTGGGGAGGAGGTGGTGGTCCGTTGGCAGGAGGCTGCTGGGTAGAGCCACCCCACTGCGGTCCGACTGGCCCAGCAGCTTGATAAGCCTGAGGGTGCACATCAGCAGGTTGAGGAGCAGGAGGAGGACCTCCGTTAGTGCCACCGGAGCGGAGGAGCTGCAGACGGGCCTTGATGTGAGGGTTGCCAGGATCAAGCTCCGCAGCACGCTGGTAGGCATCCAGTGCATCAGTGATCTGGTTGTTGCAACTCTCGTACTGAATCTTGGTTAGTATCAGGATGACGCACAGCATATTTTGGCTGGACTTACCAAGGTGCCCAGGTCGTACCAGACCTCGGAGATGTAGGGGTTCAGGCGGATAGCACGAGAATAGGCATCAAGGGCATCTCGGTATTGGTTGATTTGGTAGTAAAGCACACCAATGGAGCACCAGAAAGTAGGGTTCTTGCCATCGCGGTAGACAGCCTGCTGGTAGGCTTCATACGCCTTGGGGTACTTCTGCTGGGACATGTAGCATCGGCCGAGCAAGTACCAGCTCTGGGCGTCCTGGTTGTCTATTGCATGTCAGCATGGCGCTCTGATTGGGTCAGGTCAGGTAGCGGCTTCATTCTCACCTGCGCTAACAGACTTCTCGAGATACTGGATGGCACGATCCTGGCTCTCATAGGTATTGCTCTGTTGGTGATGCAACCAACCCAGTTGCTGAAGTACCTTAGCGTGGTTTGGAGAATGATCCAAAACACGTTGATAAGCTGCCTTGGCACTGTCGAACTGGAGAAATGTCAGTCGCATTGTCATGTTAGTGTTGATCAAGTTAGCTTACATCTTTTTGTTGCTCGTGGACATGGCCAATCTGAAACCAGATGTCTTCCTGGGTCAGGGGGCCAGGAGGGGAGTTGACAATGTATTTGAAGCACTATCATCGTTTAGTTTCGACTGCAAAGACATGACCGGTGAAGTATGCTTACGTCAAGAGATTGGTTGTATTTTGACTGCTGCTTGTATATTATGCCAAGTCGGAAGTAGATTTCGTTTGCCTTCTCGAAGTCGGGTTGGATATGCATGACCTGAGAAAATGCTTCCTCGGCATAATCATAGCTACCGTATCGGTCATAGAGAATACCAATGCCGTACCAGAGCATTGGGTCCTACACGCTGTCAGTTACTGCTACATTATGATGTACTAACAGGGGCGTCCAATCTTACCTTAGGATCTCTCAAGTTGACCAAGGCCTGCTGGTAAGCATCGTAGGCTTTTTGCAAGTTTTCAGTCATTAAGTAGCAATGTCCTAAGAAATTTGTTAGCGTCGCGCAGATGATAAGGAAAGAGGCGACAAACCTAGGTTGCCCCATGCTTCGCCGTTGTTTTGGTCAATCTGGACGATGGCGCGAAAGAATTCGAGCGCCTTGTCGAAGGCCTCACGGCCCTTGAGGAGCATTCCTATAGCATTCATGGCGGGAGTAGAGTTAGGGTTGGCCTGAAGAGCGCGCTCGTAGGCGTGCATGGCCTCGTCAGGGACGCGCAAGAGCTCCGAGAAGCTTCCTAGAATGGTGTCAGTAACCGTCGCGGAGAGCCCGCGACAAGTGGTACTCACCGATTTGCAGCCAAACAGCTTCATTCATGGCCGCGATCTGGTGTGACGGTGCGAAGTGGCTGGGAGGCTGGACACCAGGCGGTGGAGGTGGTGGAGGGACCTGGCCCTGATGCTGCTGCATCTGCATCATGGTCGGCGATGCGTGATGATTCGCCATGGTGATTTGGATGATGTGCAAAGATTCGCGATGGGGAGAAAATGGGGCGCGACAGCAAGATGTGTATGTAATAGCACGTCAGGCTACTTCGATGGTGATTCTAAAGCTGCCCGGTGCTGGCGGCGACTGCGACGCGCGTGATGGATTGCGAATCCAGTCAATGCCCGATGGCGTGCCAGATGCTAAACAACTATGGCAGCGTATCAGACGCCTCGGTGAGGGAGCGGGAAGTGAAAAAAACACGGTCACTGGGGGAAATGGCGAAGGGTGATAGAATCGAAGGCAGGGAAAACAGCCAAGATGGCAGACCAAGGCGCAGAGTATCAAGAGAGAGAGGCGCCGATGAAGCCGTACCCAGGCGACGGGATGGGTGGGAGAGAAAGAAAGTGAGGAGTTGGGAAGAGGCATGGGATGGTGGAGGAAGGACCTGCGCTGGCCTCGCAAACTCCCCTTACCCATGAAAAAGGAAGGAACGGGCAGTCTAGAGACACGGAGGCGTGAGGCGCCAAGCGAGAGTGACCCACTTCCGCTCCACCCCATGCATTTTACTTTATTTACGGCCCTTGTGAGCCTCTGGGAGGCTCCAGAGCCTCTGGCGCCGCTGGGGTGTCTCTTCCCTGAGGCGTGCTGCTAGCCTCGGCCGCCCTCCCACGCTGCCACCACACACACTTTTTCCACCCCAAGGCTCCACAACGCCTTAGACCACGGACACGCCCACCCTCGCATCCACACCAGTCCCTCACGCTCACAGATGCCCAGCCCGTCGTCTCCCTCCCGGTGCTCCCCAGAGACCCAGAGAGCGACTTGTGGGACCGCCCCTTGGCCCTGCGGTACCCGTGTACCACCCTGATCCTGGCGTGCTGGCCGAAGGTACGTACCTAACCCTCAATGTCGGTGGAACAGAGCAACGCCAGAGCGACGCCAGCAACGCCAAAAACGCCAGACGCCTGGGTACGTACTCGAGGATCGATGAGCTAATGGGGCGTCCCCGGCCCTGTCGCCGGCGGGTCAGTGGCGGGTCAGTGGCGCGTTCGGCAGCTGGAGAGGATGCTTGGTGCTGAGCCGCTTGGGGACGCTGTGACGCTGGGGGCGGCTGACACACACGACGCACTCTCGTCAAAAGGGCAGGGTCCTCGACTGACACGACACACTCACTGGCACATGCAACACCCACAGATGAGTTTGCCTACTCTCACAGCACTCACCAAGACCCTGACAATAAAAGCATTGGGGCGTCAAATGGCCTGCTACCCTCCACTACATGCGCACAAAAGACCAAGTTCACGTCGGAAAAGGGAAATCAAGGGATATAAGTACACATGATGCGGGGTGCATCGCTGGTTGCTGGGCATTGCGCTCCATGGATCGAAAACATCAGTTGCAAGGCATGGTGGTTGGTTCGCGATGCAACGAGCGGGAAGGGGATCTGTGTTGACGACGGAGTGAGGCGCCACAAATTCTTCGGTAATAGGCGGGCTCTACCGTTGACTGCTGACGAGCCGCACGCAATACGAAAAGAAACGAGCAACAAAGACAGCTGTAATTAGAAATGAACCCGTGCATTCGCCGGCAATGTCCTGGGGTGGAGCGGAGGATTTGTGTACAATGCACAAAGTCGCGCACACCGACGACGGATACCATGTGTGTTCGTCGCTTTGTTGCCAAGGCAAACAGGGCTTCTGGACGATTATACCCGGGACCACGCACGGTCGAGCCTGTGTGGCGCGCCCCGTCCAGCACCAAGAACGATAAGATTACTTAGATAGAGAGAAGGCGACAGTATGGATACGTACCGGCGGCCATGCTAGACCCAAAAACAGTAGAGGCCGCAGGGAACAGGCATGGGAGAGAGCGTCTTGTCACGGACAGGACGTCGCAGATGACATCGATTGATAGGTTTTGGTACGTGCGCCGTAGTGTGATCCTTGAGGGGCGTGTCAGTCGTCACTTTGGAGGGGGGCGCCGGTGCAGCATACACTGTCCTGCAGTACGATGGGCGATGTCGATGTCGATGTGACCCTGGGGGAAGAGATGGAAGAGGACGGGGATGTAAACCGGCCGAGTCGTGGTGGTGGGAGCGATGAATGACATGAAGTGCCAGTCCGCGCACTCACAATCCCTACCTAACTCCCGCATCAACCGACAGACAGGCGTGCCACAGGCAGTTTTCGGGAAGTGATGGGATACGAAAGAATAGGTAGCCAAGAAGGGACATGGCCAATCTTTTCACCGCTCTCCAGAGTCACCGCTAAACCTTTCCGGAAGTCACCCACGTGTTTTAGGACTCGCCATTAGCAACCGTTTCAGAACATTGGAAGATGGGCGGGCGAGGTCAAGAAGTCGCATTGCGGGAGCAATGACAGGAATAGGGGCAGGTCCCGAGCCCAAGGTACCGACATCGCCTTGCGACAAAGAACAAACGACGCCGCAAATGCACGTCCCTTGCGAAACAAGACGCAGGCTGCTAAATTCTACAATGATAGAGCCTCGGGGCTTCGGGGCATTAACGAAACAGCTCCTAGTCTTGGCTATGGGGCTCCAGAGCATGGGCTCCAGAGCACAGGCACCAACATTGATGTGTTTTCATCTGATCCCTGGATATGAGGACAGGCTGAGGGTCCGTTTCAGTTTGGCGATCAAGTAAGCAAAACCACCTTAGCAGGCCAATTTATTTTTTTTTTTTCTCAAATCAGCAAGGAATCTTAATTTGTCTGGGATGCTGGCGATCGGATAGCAAGGGATGATGGGGAAGAGAAGAAGAGAAAAAAAGAAAAAAAGACCCTGTCCCAAAAATCGCAACAGGCAGCGCACCATAGTATGACATCGCAGGGAAGTTGCAGACTCGCAGCAAGGGCCGAAGACAGAAGACATCACGGGATCGATGCCGACAAAAAGGAATGAAGCCCAAGGCCAAACTGGTAATAAATCGGATTTCCGCGACCAAGGAGCAGGGATGGTGAGTTTCGACGGCAGATTAACATAAATGATTGGGAGGATCCGGAAAATAGGCTTGGCGTAGCCAGACCCCCGAAAGGACTGCGTGCTGAGCAAGGGAAGGGGCTGTTTGGTAGCTCAATTCTCAAGTGATGCCGCCAGAGTGTTGAGGCGAGACGTGGCGGCGGGCGGCAATGTGGGCGTTGGTCCAGGCAGGGGGGCAGACAGCCTCCAGGCTCCAGGACGTGGGAGTGGGAGTGGCAGATTTGACCTAGAAAGTGCAGGAAACACGGGGGCGCTCTGACGAACGGTGATGTCGAAGGAACCAGGTTGGGGTTTGGAAAGGCGCCAGCGCCGCGAGCGCCCAGCCCAGCCCAGCCCAGCAGCAGCCCCATGGGAGGCAGGCCAAAGAGGGGCCAGCATCCAGGGCCCAGGGGGAACAAGGGAAGAAGGGTAAAAACACAAGGGGCAAGGGTCAGCACACACAAGGAGAGGGGGTGGGCGATGAGGTGGACGGGTGGATGGATGGATAGATTGGATGGAGATGCCGGGCGGGTGGAGACGGGGTTAATGGTGAATGATGGACGAGGGAAAAGATGGGGATAAAGCGGTGCGGTGGATGTTCGCTGGGAGGGTGGGTCGAAGATGGGAAGGGCCGGCAAAGGAGGGGTGTTCAAAGTCACAAAAATGGGTGGGCGTGTACGAAGTAGAAAAGCCTCCGTGGGCGGCGGGCAGGGGGCTTATTCTCCATGTTGATGATGATGGCGCTCGCGCTTGGCAGATGGAGAAGGTACGTACCAAGGTTCTAGCGGGTGGGGAAAGAATCGGTGGAGAAAACAGAGTGCGGCGCGAGGGAACACAGGTCAGAGAGGCCCGCACTTAGGGACGATGATGGATGGCATTTTTTTCTGACATGGTGCTGCGGCTGGTGGCTGGGGCTTGGTGGCTTGCCTCGAAACTCATTCTTTGGCCCATTGCCAGAAAATGGTAGTGTCGTAGAAGAGGACGGTGCAGCAATTTGGCTCATGGTTGCTGTTGCATGCCGATCTCAGGCATGGAGGGGAGCTGGTAAAATAATGGGCGATGTGGGCATTGCTCCTTGATGACGATGGCGATGGCGATGGCGATGGCGGCGGCGGCGGCGGCGGTAATCGGTTCGCCGTCCAAATGGGAGACGAGACGCACCTCGGCAGGCTGGACTGGTGGGCAAGGTGGGAGAGACAGACATGCATCATCTCATGTAGCCCGACCGATTGGGTGGGCTGCGGGCAATGCTCAAGACCGGCCGCCATGGAACGAGGCCCCCTCTGCCATCCCCTCCACCTCCATGTGAGGCTATCGTCTGCTTACATAAATGACCCACACACACACACACACAACGCTGCAGCACGGAACAGCATATCGCAACAGTGCGCAGCGTCATACAGCTCACAGCTGCAACCCAGAGGCTGCCACACCACCACACAGCGAGTCGTCCCCCATGTTTGCCCATCCCACCATCCACATGCACGCCCAGCCCAAAATCAGAATCAGACCTGCATCTGCAGCCTATGCCCCCGCTCCATTGCACCACACCTGTCCCCCCTCTGCACACTGGATGCACGCACACTACACTGCATGCTGCACGCAGCACGCTGCGCACTGCACCTGCACCTGCCGCACCTCTCCAGTTGCCCAGTTGCAGGTCTGCTCTGCTCAACTGCGGCATCGTGTCCACAATTCTCTAGCTTTCTTTTTGTCTCTCTCTTCGCTGGCAATCGCCCTCGTTTTCCGAGACCCATCTCGTGACACTAACCTCACCGCGCGTTGCTCATCAACGGTTACTTTTGTGTGGGCTGGGCAAATCCCTTGATGCTTGAACTCGCACTCCTTGCCATCATCGCCGCCACTGACCGACGTTTTGCGCATGGTCACCAATGCGGCCGCACCAGGAACACTCACCTCCCTCGGCGGCAACTAGCTCATTTATTCCATAATTCCCACGGAAATTTTCGGCCGATCTTTTTTAGGTGGGAAAAATGATGACAGGACGAAGAGGGAGGGGTATGTTCCTATATTTATTTGTTGATTGAAGCGGCACTACATCCATCGATCAAACTCACCCATTTTACCCCAATAACCTTCTCCCCCTTCCCACTGTTCCTGTCGACTTGCCTTAAACGAGCTTCTAGTCTGTATACACTAGACAAATGTAGTACCTGCCTTAAACAACCCCCCATGTCTCTTCCCACCATGTCCCTCCCCCATGGCCACTTGCGTCACATCCGGCAACCCACGTCCATCTTTGATGATTTGCAGCCCATAACACACACACACACCTTGACTCGGCTGCCAGCCTGGCGCCCTCTGTTGTTTCGTGTCTTGTTGCCCGATCCCATGCCCTGAAGCACCCCATTCCCAAACGAAGCCCCCCGCCGCCGATGCTTCCTGATGCATCGCAGTACGCCAAACACCAGGCAATATCCGACAGCAGACCCTCTCTTTTTAGTCTTGTTTTACCAAAGTACCCTAGGGCAAATTTCCCGTGGCGGCGCGCGTCCACACCCAACCATAGCACCTAACGCTCAGGTCATACCCTGGCCTGAATGCCCCCTTCTAGTCGCCCATCAGCTGGTCCGGCCGGGTGCCGCTGCCGCTGCCGCTTGATGTACCACTGCACTGGCAAGCTGGAACGAGGGATCCGGCTTAATCTTGTAATGTGGCGAGCACTTAAAAACACCTCGCAGGTTCCAGGGCGCGAGGCGTTGCGGGTGTCTCGCTGTCACTGTGCCACACAAAACAATTGCGCTTTTTAGAATTGCTTTTTCTTTTTTGTCTCGCCTGCGCGCACAGGGGATGCCAAAGAGCCTATTCGCCGAGGCTTGGTGAGTGGTTCTGTTGGCGTATGTGTCGGATTTCTCATTGTTTTCTGGCTACCCGTGACTTGATCGGCCCCCGACTCCGCAGGCAACCAATATTCTGGACTGCGCAGTCGCAGTCGCAATCGTAGTCGCATTTGCAGTCACAGTCCAAACAAGACGGGATGTGGGAGCTACAGAAGAGAGATAGCGGATGAGGCATATCCGAACCTAAGTCTGTCCATCCCCAATGATTGATCACAATATCCTTGCGATTCTCCCTTCTCAAGGCTGCCATCTCATCCCATCCCATCTCACCTCACCCATGCTCAACACCCATGCCCTTCGGTCTCTCCCATCCACACCACCACCATGGTCGCGCAACGCCTTACGCAGCACCACTCTGTCGTCCTGGACGGCTGTTAGCCGCGGTTATCTCGGACAGCGGGCAGCCGCACGTGTTGGTTGATCATGTTCCACTTGCAAAGCCCAAGGTTCTCACCACAGACGGGCCGACCAGTTTGCATTTTAGCCCTTGAGCCTGACTGACTCTTGCCCCCGTTCAATCACCCATAAATTTGGGCGACGGATGCAACTACCAGCCAGCAGGCGCGGGCGAACAGGCTGGCCCAGCTAATGGAGCCTGGCTTGTCCACACCCGAGGATCCGCTCGGGGCCCCCCAACGCGTTTACGTTTACGACTTGGTCCTGCCTGGGCCCTAGCTGCAGGACATTCAGGGATTTCTCCACAGGAAAAGAGATCGCGCCAGTATGCTGCCGTCCCGACAGGTCGCAGGTCACGGGTGACAGCCCAGACCTGACTGACTGTCGCAACTGCGTTCCAACTAAGTGTCGGTCACACTTGGTTCACGTGCACTCTCCCGCAGGCCTTGGCTCATCGACTCCACGTCGCCGCACAACAGCTCCTCCTCCCCAGCCCCGCTCCGTAGCTGAACCCGTTTAGGTGTCACACAGGCTCCACCCGCAAAGAAATCAATTGCCCGAAGCCCTCACTCAATGCGCAGCCTCCAGCCTTGGAGCAGGGCGGCGCTCATCTCGACCGCTCTGACCAGCTGGTTAGCCTGCCATCATCTATGGCCTGTTTCTGTTTAGAGTCAGTTACTTAAGAAGGCCTGCTTTGTGTTTTTGGCGGGCACTCGTATTTACTCACCTCCAACCCGACCCACGATGAACCAAACCCCTGGTACAATTTCAAGTGGTCTGGGGTCGAACCCACGAGACTCCAAACTGGGTAATGTATCAAACATAACATGAACTTATCTCTCCTTCCAATCTACCAGCTGGAAACTCATGTTTGTAGGAATTTTGACATTCTGATCAAACTCATTTGCCAAAGTACGATTCGCCCACTTGTTGAGCAATCTGACGCCGAACCCTCCTCATAAATCGCGAGACTGGTTGGCAAAATGACGGATGTTTATCTTCAATCTCGTTGTTGCTGATCACGTCGCGGCTACCTTGCGATGTGGTGGATCTGAGCATGCAGTCGTGTTAAGAACTGCAGGTTGGTCTGAAGTTTTTAGGCATGCAGATCGGATCAATACGCTTAACCATCAACAGGGAGACCGTCTGTCTGTCGTCATATGAAGGTGCTAATTCAAACACTGGGCCTGACTCAAGGGTCTCACACAGACATTGAACGACTCGGAGAAGTGCCACGATCTAACGAACTAAGGTAGCTGGGAGACTAGCCTTTGAATTGGTCCCACGAAATGATGCAAAAGACAATGAATGAACGGTAGATCTCAGGGGATTGATCGGCTGTGCCTCGAATTCATAGTCACCGACTGGATATGCATAAGTGTTGGTTCATTCTTCTACTAGCTTCTACTTCAAGTGTCTCTTGGAAGGACTGATAGCGCTTGAATGAGATGAAGCCCACCATGCACACATGGACACACGCCCAGGCCATCTTAGAGCAGCTTGTTCACCTAGAATCAACACCTCCACGATGGTTGCACAGCCATAATGGGGCAGCAAATTGTCGCGCAAGTCTAGATTCACAGGGGACTTGGCCACGGTGTGATTTACTCCCTTAAACAAAGAAGCCCACTACAGGTGTGTGTGTCTCACATGAGACCGAAATGGCCTTTCTTATCCCCTTGTGATGATGAATGCTTCTAAATATTTTTCTTCTGGCATATGTGATGTGATTCGGTGCAGCCGTAGAACAAACCCGGCTCATGATTATCCTAAGACACGCGAAAGAATCAAAAAAGGAAAAGAATGAACACAGCTCACCCCACGCCCCCTTACTTACACTTGTGAAGAAAGACATGGCGCTTTTAGTGCCGTTTCTGTGACTGTTGAGGTACTGGTATTTGGTGTGATGCAAATCAATCACCCGCAACGTACACGATCGGGTATCCGTTTATTCGCTTGGCAAAGCTGTCCCCATTGGCCCACCTGCATATTCATGCAGGTAGCAGGTAGGAGAGAAATGGGGCGCCAACCGCCGTGCAGGTCGGTCAAATAAATAACATGAGCAGGGCCGATGAGGGGAGGAGGAAAAAGAAAAGAGAAAGATGAAAAAAAAAAGAAATGAAGGCCAGGCCGTTGAATTGGAGAGCAAAGAGGAGAGGAGAGGGGAAAAAAAAAAAAAAAAAAAAACCCCCCCTTTGGAGGACCATTCGGCAAAAGAAAAGACGCTGTCGGTGGAGAGGCTCGAACTCTCGACCTTTGGATGTCCCTGACCTGGGGTCAAGTCATATGTCATATGAGACCAACGCTCTAACCAACTGAGCCACACCGACTGGACGATGATGAGAAGCTATTCCTCATCTGGATGGGGATGGGCTTCGGTAAAAGAGGTTAAGAGGTTTTAGATCTGATGGATGTGATGCAAGGTGGAGGTAATTGGTGAGTCATTGATGTAATATGGGTGGTGCATTTGCATTTGCATTTGCATTTGAAATATTAAGAGGGGCCAATGGATCTAAGCGGCTTATTGTGGGGGCTACTGGATTGAATCGGCATTTGGAAGGGAAGAGAATGTTTTATTTCGAATGGGTTGCGTACTTTATTTGCAAATAGCATCATTATTATAACACAACAATGTCAGTGGATTCATTTAGGCTCATTTTCCACGATTTCAGATTCGGTGGCTTTCGATGGTTTTCTGTAGAACCCCTCAGCCATCACTGGTATGGATCACATGTTGAAGCTTTGGTACTACAGGATCCGAATTATTCCTTGCGGTCGTAACACGGCGTTGCCTTGCCAAGGGAGGCACTGGCGGATGGTCTCGACTGGCCAATCCCAGTCCGGATTCTATCCTTGCGACCGAATTTTCAATTTGTGACGAATCCGGTGGCGCACGGGACCTTGATGACCTGATGCGATTCGGAATCCGGACGTGTGTACTTGCTCCATAGGGTAGTAAATGGCGGGGTTGGAGACTTAGTTGATGGCATCGGACGAAAACACACGGCATAGTTGAACTGTTTTGGCTAAGTTCACACATATGATTGAAAATACGGCAATTTGCGGATGCATAAGAGAACAAAGAAGGAAAAAGAACGAGTTCACCGGCGTCGGCGAGCTTGACAAGACTCATGGAATGAGCCATCTAGGGTAGCTGCGTATTTTCACAAGGTTTTTTTTTCCTCGATGTAGAAAAAAAAAAAAAAGCTCTCTAGCCTCCAATATCGGAGTGCCAATCACCAATCAAAGACCCCGCACCTGCACGATACCCCGCTGCCCCTCACGCTGAACTTGCCGCTCTGAGCGTGAGTGTACCTCGACGCCGAGACAGGCAAGGAAATTTTTGACTGCTTCGAAATCTTCTAAAACCAGGCCTCCCCTCTTTCTCCTCTCTCTCTTTTTTTCTTTCTTCTCCAGACCACTCTTACCCTCACCCCTTATCTCTTCTTCCCAATCTTCAGTCTCTTATCCAATTGCTAGTCAAAATGACTGCTCCCAACGCCGAGTATGCGCTCTCCGCGACTCACAAGGAGGTGAGTTCACCCCACTACAGCTGTTCCCCCTCGTACTCTATTCGAAGCGGGAGCAACAAGAAGCTATCTCAATTGGCTAACCAAATCAACCCGTCTAGATGCTCGAGAAGTCTCTTCTCGACTCCGACCCCGAGGTCGCTTCCATCATGGTACGTTCTGACCTTCTCCCATCACTGCACAAACAAAAGTAGTCTCCGTCTGACACACTCTGCAGAAGGATGAGATCCAGCGCCAGCGCGAGTCCATTGTCCTCATCGCCTCCGAGAACATCACCTCCCGTGCCGTTTTCGACGCTCTCGGATCCCCCATGTCCAACAAGTACTCCGAGGGTTACCCCGGTGCTCGCTACTACGGTGGCAACCAGCACATTGACCAGATTGAGCTGCTCTGCCAGCGCCGTGCCCTCGAGGCTTTCCACCTCGACTCCGAGAAGTGGGGTGTGAACGTGCAGTGCCTTTCTGGCAGCCCTGCCAACCTCCAGGTCTACCAGGCCATCATGCCCCCTCACGGCCGTCTCATGGGTCTTGACCTCCCCCACGGTGGCCATCTGAGCCACGGTTACCAGACCCCCCAGCGAAAGTGAGTCACAATTGATCTGGCGATGAAGCAAGTATACTTGTTCCTTGAAACTGACTAGTCTTTCAGGATCTCCGCCGTCTCCACTTACTTTGAGACCATGCCCTACCGTGTTGACCTTGAGACCGGCATCATCGACTATGACACCCTCGAGAAGAACGCCCAGCTCTACCGCCCCAAGGTCCTTGTTGCCGGTACCTCTGCCTACTGCCGCCTCATTGACTACGAGCGCATGCGCAAGATTGCCGACTCCGTTGGTGCCTACCTCGTTGTCGACATGGCTCACATCTCCGGTCTTATCGCTGCTGAGGTCATCCCTACACCCTTCAAGTACGCTGACATTGTCACCACCACCACCCACAAGTCTCTGCGTGGCCCCCGTGGTGCCATGATCTTCTTCCGCAAGGGTGTCCGCTCCGTCAACCCCAAGACTGGTGCCGAGACCCTCTACGACCTCGAGAACCCCATCAACTTCTCCGTCTTCCCTGGTCACCAGGGTGGTCCCCACAACCACACCATCACTGCTTTGGCTGTTGCCCTGAAGCAGGCTGCTACCCCTGAATTCAAGGCTTACCAGGAGAAGGTCGTCTCCAACGCCAAGACCCTTGAGAACACCTTCAAGACTCTTGGACACAAGCTCGTCTCTGACGGCACTGACAGCCACATGGTTCTCCTTGACCTCCGCCAGTTCAGCCTTGACGGTGCCCGTGTTGAGGCCGTTCTTGAGCAGATCAACATTGCCTGCAACAAGAACTCCATCCCCGGTGACAAGAGCGCTCTCACTCCCTGCGGTATCCGCATTGGTACCCCCGCCATGACCTCTCGTGGTTTCGGAGAGAAGGAGTTCGAGCGCGTCGGCAAGTACATTGATGAGTCCATCAAGATCTGCAAGGAGGTCCAGGGTGCTCTCCCCAAGGAGGCCAACAAGCTCAAGGACTTCAAGGCCAAGGTTGCCAGCGGCGAGGTTGAGCGCATCAACGAGCTCCGCAAGGAGATTGCCTCCTGGTGCATCAGCTTCCCCCTCCCCGTTGAGGGCTGGCGCCTGGATGCCGGCATCTAGATGCCCATCACTTTCTTCCCTTTGTCTGCTTAAGTAAACCCATTTTCATCAAATGGGGTTTTATTTTCACAATACCTTAACGAACGAAATATGCGGCATTTAACATGGATGAGGCAAATGGCGAAACGTTCAACAAGCATGCATTTCATCACGGCGCAAAAAATAGTGGTTGATATATCTCTAGTGTGGGTCCTTTTTCAAAACACGGATCAATGTGTTTGCGGTATCGAAAAAATCCTTCAACAAAATTGGATTGGCTGGTGGGAGTTGGGTTCTGTTTAAACCGAGAGGCCATTTTGGTCTTGCATGTCCTGTTGTTTCCCTTGGGAACTTGGGCAATTCAGTAGCTGAATCAGAAAAATGACTTTCGGCACTATTCCGTTCCAATGCGCGCCTGTGACTTTGTCATCGTTTCCGTGATTGTTTTCCTCCCTCCCATTTGGTTTTTTTTTTTCGTTTCACTGAGCGATAGCCATAGTATTTTCATTCCAAGACTTTTGATTTGTCTACTAACTTAACACCTATCCACAATCAAGCCCTCAAACATAAAAAAAAAGCAAGTGCTTTTTTCTCAACACTGCAACTTCGACACATGACAAGAATCAATCCAATTGATCGGTCTCATTTACTTTCCGTCACTGTGAAATACCAATTCTGTTCTCGAGCCGACAACAACCATATATAAAAACACTTGGGCAATTGCCCACGCCGTCTCCTCCCGCGCCGCCCAAAATTCAGCATTTACACTTGGGTAGCTTTTGCTCATAAGCGTCTCGAGGCGGGGGCCTAGACCAAATCCATACAAATGTTTCAAGTTTTTCGTTTTCCAAAGGAGTTGACTAGGGTGGAAATTAAAAGAGGAAAGAGAACAAGTAAATATACCATCGAATGGATGGCAGAGGATCAGGAGGCGGAGGCGATCCACCAGATAAGTAGTCGTTTCTTCCAAGGATATGATATGCCTCCCTTCCAACGCCTGCTCAGTGTGGTCATGCCGTAAACACTGCTCTTACCCAGCCCTTTTAAACAAACGCCGAAAATGAAATGTGGGCTTGGCAAATGACAAAGCAAAGAGTTCTGAGAAAAAAAAAACAAGGTCGTGTTGAAATAAAAGGAGAAGCAAGAGGCCGGCTCCATGGGCGATCGAGACATCTGCTAGGTGGGTATGGGAGATATTGGGGAATAGATAATGTAGAGTAATGCAGATATGAGGTAATACAGGAGGGTGTATAGTTGAAAAAAAAAAGAATAGGGACATGCTGATATGGCACCCTTCGGATGCAATCATTCGCAGTCCTTTTGCATTGTTGCCAATCCTATTGCTGTAGCTCGCAGCAGAAATCCATCATCTGCTGGGTCTATCACTCGAGATATACTCGGTGGTTATTCGTTATTGGGCCTTCTGGCCGGTGTGCATTGGTGCCATTATGTTTACCGAGTCCTGGAAGTTCTGCCTGGCCTACTGGGCAATACTTTCCGGGCTCATCATGCCGTTCGTGTCGTCCTTATCTGTCTGGCTCTGCATGCTGTCAGCACGCTCCATTGTAGGAGCCAATGCCAAAACAGCAGGGTTAGGGGCCGGGACAGTGCTGAGATTAATGGACTTTTTCTTGGCAGGTGTGTTGTTGGTTGACCCGGCCTTCTCGGGAGATGCATTGAGCTTTGCCTCGGCTGCTGCCGCCTCCATCTTCTTCTTCTTTTTAGCAAGAGCCAGTTGCTCCTTGGGAGAACGCTTCTGAGCCGTGACAATTTTTCCGCTTGCACCCAAACGAGGTCGGGGCTTCTTCTGCTTGGTGGGGAGGTCCTCATCCTCGACCAGGGGTTGATCGCCATTAGCGTGAAGCTTGGCCAGGAAGAAGTTTTTGACCAGGCCAATCTCATCTTGGATGTTTTCTTTGTTGACTGGATCAGACGGTGCAAGGGAGGCGAACAACTCTGCTGTTGATGATCCCGCAACTTGGGTCTGCATTTGATACTGGTTACGAACCCTGCTCTGAAGTAGATGCAAAGGCACAGAGATCATATCCAGACCCATTTCTTTGTCAAGACCCAAAGCGCGGAAACCGAAGAAATCTTCCCCAAGATCTTCTGCGAAATCACCACTGACAAATTGTTCGCTGCCGTCGTTGAAAGCACCCACTCCATCAGTACCTGAGTCTTGTGTTAAAGCAGGGCGAAGCAGATCTGTGAGATGAAGCTTCATTCTCTCATGCAGACCACTAAGCTTGCTGCTTAGCCTATCGACGTCATCCTTGGCATAAGCCTCCAGTGAAGCGACATCATGGCCATTTTCGTCCAAGGTGTGCAGAATAACCTCTTCGGGTGTAAATCGAGACTGAAACTTGGCACCATCAGTCGTCGATATAGCTGTCTTTTTCTCAGCTTCGTTATAAACATTAAATGTTTTAACAAGTTTTTGGAAATAATCAGCGGCAATCCCCGTGAAAGTATCAATGGCAGAGGGCTGAAGCTCCTCAAACCCAGTATGATATAGAATCTTGGCGATGGATCGCTTCAGGGCATCTTGGCAGGTATCAGCACACATTACTGGGCCGTCATCGCCAATGAAATGCGGTTCGATATCCTGCTCTATAAAAGGTTGGATGTTTGACTTGGGAAACTGGTTGGTGTAGACCTGATATGTGTGAGAAATAAAGCATTTGAAAATGGATAGTGTGCACATACCTGAGTCTGAACCTGCATCTGTTTGATCACGGAGATTTTTGTGGCAAGTTTCCTGGTTTCCTGGATCTGATGAATATTCTCATCCATCTTCTTTGAGAATCGGCTCTTTGGTGCAGTGAAGCTCCCAACCGGAACAAGATGAAGAAAATCTTCATGCTGGTTGATAACCTGGCCTTCGCTGTCTTCTACCCATTGGAGCTTTGGTTGAATATCCGGGATATTGCTGAGGGCCTCGTAATAGTCAGGAACCACTTTATCCGCTTCCTCTTCAATGTCATCAGCCAAGGTTTCTGGCTTGGGCGCGGTTTCTTTCCCAGCAACAGTAATTGCGTTGGCTTGCCCGTTGGTAACGATACCTAACGATTCTGCATCTTTCTGATGCTTCAAGAACCGGCGCATTCCAGCTTTGGTACGAAGCAAAGCTGGGGCATCGACGTTGAATTTGTTGTCTTTGAAGAGAAGGTATCGTTCCTTGGCTACGAGAGCACGATCCTTTTTCGTAGTTTGTTTCCAAATTTTGTACTCCTCGTCTTCGTGGACCTGCTCAGCAGCTTCGCCAAAGGCTTGGTTTAACGCAAGGCCGTTGAGGGTGGGGCCATCGATGTCCATTACATCGGCATTACTTCCAATCCCTGAGTGCCCATTGAGGCCACCAGGGGTAGCAGATCCGGCAATGGGGGTAGCAAATCCGTTGCTCCCATCTACAGCCTCAGAGCCTTCTCGCCCGCCCTTGATAAGACCATTTACTTGCAGAATTGGCTTTTGATCGATGGCCGGTGTATCCTCCTTCTGATCGTTGGGGGCTTTTCGAGACTTATTAGTTCCTTTAGTGCCAGCTTTACGCCCACGTGATGACATGATGGGTTCGTCGTCAGAGTCATCACCAGCATCGTCTTCGCCGCCGTTTTGTTTCCGCCTTTCTTCAGCTTCAACCTCTGCTCGTGACCGGATGACGAGATCGGGAATCAAAGGTATGAGTTTCTCAGCTTCCTTCCTCATACCGTTTGCCATTCGTCGAAGGGGATGGTTCATATCCTGATTGTACTTGAGGCAGTTGTCCCAGATTAAGTTAAGATCCACAACAAACTCTGCCTTGGACTTGTACGTCAAGGATTTAAGTTTCTTGGTCATGGTGCCAAGGTCCATCGGATTTTTGATAACTACAAGGATGTTAGCTGAGGTG
Organism: Calonectria ilicicola; assembly: GCA_020809705.1. Classification (NCBI taxonomy): domain Eukaryota; kingdom Fungi; phylum Ascomycota; class Sordariomycetes; order Hypocreales; family Nectriaceae; genus Calonectria; species Calonectria ilicicola. The sequence goes on along the minus strand of CP085833.1, from coordinate 2,611,996 downwards.
AGAGCACGCGCCCGTTTCTGGTATCTCACAGTTGTAATAATCAGGCGCATCTCTCTTGTTCACTCTCGTCAAGAACGGAGTAGAATATTCTGTATGTGCCTTGAGTTCTGTCAAGACCTTTTCCAAGGCTTCATACAACTCTTCTTGGTTGACGTTTTCTTCGCTGGCCCACTTGCTACGGTTCTTGCGGACCTCGTTCATGAGAAGCCGAAGCTCTGCATCCGAGGCACGGACTTGATCCCGTTTCATGTCTATCCTGGCAATGAGGTGTTTGAGCGTCAGGCTTGAGGCGCCCAGATTCGCGTTGCTGAGCGAGCCATGGTTCGAGTTTTGGGTGTTATTGGTATTTGAACTGGGGGTGTGATCCATTTCTGCCTGGAGTTGCTTCTCGGAGTCTTCGAGTTGTTGTTGCTCGAGCATGGCGGCACGATCATTCTCCAGGGTATAAAATATAGTATGGAAGCTCCTTCGCGCAGCCTCTTCAGTTGCGGTTCGGGCCTCCTCTAGTTTCTTGATAGCATCTTCGTTGGATTTGTCCTTGTCTTGAGAGCCATCTTGATCTTTGGACTTGTCACCCAGCTTTCCTGGTGATGTCACTGAGTGGACAGGAGAACTGCCTGATTTGGAAGGGGAGAGCAAGGAGCTCGCAGCCGCAGCAGCGGCAGTCGAGGGTTTGGAGGCGGGCGGCGCGGAATCGTTTTCTTCTTCATCCTCGTCGTCGTCGTCATAGTCGTCTTCGTCGATGGCTCGTTTGGCCTTCTTGAGGGGTGGTTCCTTGATAGGCTCGTGGTCGGTTGCGGGTGGGATGATGGCGGCGGATTCCACCGGCTCACGGCGCAGCGCGTTGATCGCGGGATAGTTGTATGAGCCATCATCAGAAAAGAGCAGCGCGACCTTATCCTCGGTCTTGCGATAGAGATCAGCGAAGAGGGCGCGTCGATTCTCTTCTTCGATATCAACTTGTGCCTCAGGCATCAATGAGCCGGAGTTATCAACGGGGGTCTGGGTACGCGCAGAGGCATCGTCAAGATGTGGTAGACTTCGACTAGAGTTCGTATGGTGCAATGCGGGAGGGTGCCAGACAGACTGGCCGTTGGGGAACGACATGATGGGTCCAGGGCGATGGAAGCGACAACGAGGCGCGAGTCGCCATGCGCAAAGGGATGCGCTTCGCGTACGGCCAAACCGGGGGCGATTGGCACGATCAAGACAACATGGGACAAAAGAGCGACATCGACAGAGATGGACGGCCAAGTTTCGCGACGATCAGAGTTGTGGAAGGTGGTTGTTTGATGGCTCGCGATGGGCCAGTTCGTCGTCTGTTCAAGAGGTGAGGTTGAGGATTTGGGGGGAGGCTTGTACCTTTCCCGAAGCGGGACTTTTCCTGATGGGCCCCAAGGTTCGCTGGCAGTAGGGCGCCTGGTACCAGAGACCTGGGACAAAGGATGCCGCAGGGCCAGTGCGGGCGGTAAAGCGATCGCATACGGTGAACGACACAAGCAATTAAATCTCCAACATATAGAATCACAATTTACCGCTTCATTGTATACCTTGACCCGATTATCGGCACGCCCAGCTCGTGTCGCTGTTTGTCCGGCATGTACCCCGTACTGGGTCCTGCACTGGCGCCGACGACTCGGGATGCACAGGACGTCCTTTGTCAGCCGTCAGGAGTGCAGTCACGTGCACACACAGAAGTGTCCACGATGAGAGATTGTGGTTTGGTTACACTTGATGGCGAGATCGGATGGAATCAGTCGCTGACAAGCATGGTCGACTGATTACCGAATAGGCAGAGGCGCTGTTAGCTTGTATCACTCGACGCAGCCTGCTATGCATGGCAGAATCGTTGGCATAAAAAAAAAAAAATCTACGAACATGCACCAAAAATTCATCACCAGTCAGCATTCTTGTACCCCACGCATACGCCAGGGAAATAGAACGCCAGCTTTTCTTACTGTGCCGTTACC